>OX422214.1:467953608-469283759 GCA_949130495.1 Sambucus nigra | reverse complement strand
CGAGGGACGAGGAGTAATTGCGAAATGATTAAAATTGAGAATAAAATGAGATGAGTTCTTTATGCGTAAAAAAATGGGCAAAATTGTATTAAGTACGGTTAAAATATTAATATGGGTCGTGGGCGAACCTAATTGGAAAATGATAATATTTATATATATGACTGAGTGCATGTGTATATATTTATATTATGTTTGTGTAAAATCATACTCGCACTACTTGCTATCACGGAGGTTGTCGCCCCGGGACAGTCTTATCTCGATGGGACCTTTATGGGGGATATTGACTTGTACCCTAGAATATAGGATTCCTTGGTACATGCTATCTGATAATAATAGTAAGACGGTCCTAAGAGACATGAGGGGTATGTACTAGCCTCTTAGTGACTTGGAACTATGCTTCGCCTCCATTTTGTGTGTATTGGGTTAATAGAGTTCGAGAGTGATTCCGAACTAGTATTTACCTTAGTACGAGTGATACGGGGACTTGATAGCAGAGTATGCCAGCACCATAGATTTTATGTGGGATGAATATAGTATATATATTATATGAGTGATTAATATGTATACTTATATATGAAAATCTTCTACTGTGCGTATAAGTATTTAAGTATTGAATAAATGATTCAAAATTGTAGAGAAAGTAATCGGGAACTTTATAACGGTAATGAGATATATTAAGTAACGTAAGAAATCATGAAGATATTGATCTCTAAACTAAATATCATAACCTTGTGACTTCTCGAAATGAAATCATTGGCCGATAAGTTAGATAGACTTATGAGGCATTTACAAGTACGGTAGGCGTACACACTAGATGAGAGGTGAGAATTCTCAAGAGAGTGTCGCGTACTAACATGGTGGTTATATTAGCCGGTAAGCATTTCAAATACTTGCTAAACTATTTTCAAAATTGTTTTAAACTCGAGCTCTGACCCGTTTTCTGTCATTCTTTCTCTTGTGTATATATATGTATATATTAAAGGTGCTCAACTATAGCGGCGTCAGGTGTAGAATCATTTGGCTGGACGTGTTGCAGTTTGTGTGGGAGTTGCATGTCATTGCAGTATACGCTTCCTCCTTTGGCTCCTCAGACTTCTATTTATCTCTTTTAGTTAGGGCATGTGTCTCCCATTTCCAGATTTGTTTTAGACTTGATAGAGATTTCATAATTCTATCATTTCAGTACTCTGTTTCATTTGGGATTACTTTTATCTCTCACTTTATCTGTGGTTTGTGGGTATTCATTTGGATTTGAGTAATCTAGTTGGCATGGTTCGTTGGATGATTGGTATCTTTATCATTTTCATTATTAAAATTTTTTTATGTTTAAAATATTTTTATAACGGAATTAAATTAATGAGGACTTTAAATTGTTTTGACACTTAACTTAATTATTTAGGGTGTTTAAATTGGAAATATTTATTTTGCGACAGTGATGCTAAGAATGAACCAACCGTTCATCTTGATTTTAATTTAATAAATGACTGATCACCCGGTATTTAATTAGGCAGGGTGTCACAAAGAATTTATGAATGAGTGGAATATCCCTTTGTGGGTGGATTTAGAGTTTCTCAGTCCTCCCACGGATCTTTTTTCTTTGTCTGAGGGCCATTGGTTCCCTTCTATTTTTATTGTTGAGTGTGGTTTCACTTTTCCCCCAAACCCATTTTTCTTTGAGTTGTGTCTGTATTTTTATGTGGTCCCTACTAGAATACCTCCCTATACTTGGAGAGTAGTTAATGGGATTTATAAATTAAATCAGCTTCATGGGACCCATATAGGAATCCCAGGGATCATGTTTTGCTATAAGTGGGTCACAAGTGACAACACTTACTATTTAAAGACTAGGGCTTTAGTAGTTAACCTCCCGGACTCCAACAAAGATTACTTTGATCATGGAGTAATTGCCAAAAATTGGCAACATGCACCCATGACAGGGAATGCTGAGTACCGAGGGCCCAGATGCCCAGAATATGGCAATGGCATGGGTTGCAACATTTTGTCTAACTCTTCTTAAATATTTTACTAATTGTTAATACTAACTTTTATCTGGGGGACTTGGTTGCAGTTGATCGAAAGAGGATGTGTCCCAAAGAAGGTGATATCAACCTCAGGGAGTTGAAGTTTATTTGGGGAATTCATAAAAAATAGGGGAGGAGCACATTATGTCTGCATCATACCTGTTGGAGTACAAAAATACCATCACTTCTTTTATTGCTCACCCAATTGTTGTTGTTCCCTCCTCAGTGATTGATCTTGATCAAGATCCCATCTCTACTTCATCTGCTATTGCATCTGATAGTGGTGAACTTGATTTTGCCCCATCTTCTTCCATTGATTTAAACTTGCCCCTTGCCACAACCATGAGGAAGAGGAGATTCCCAAATATCTTGGGTGATATTGCTGCTACTGGTTCCACCAAGTAGGCTACTAGTGGGGCCACAAATAAGGAAGAAGCCCCCAGTTAAGAAAAATGATGAAGCCCAGCACAAGAGGCTGAAAAAAAGGGCTTCCTTCCAGACTGGATGAAGGATATTTTGCTAGTGTTGACCAATAAGAGTTGGTCGACTATTGGCCCTGGTTTGGCCAGACAATTAATAAAGTCTGGTATACTACAAGACCACAGAGGTACAGCTTTTGCAATGCCCCAATTTAAAATTTTTGAAAGGGCTTCCCAAAGCCTTGAATTAGTAAGTATTGTAACGTCTCCTCCTTTTTATTCATTTCTTTGTTATTTCTTTTAGTAACTTGCTTTGATTTCTTTTTGCAGTTTTTGGTCGATTTCAACAATATGCTGTAAAAGGACGATGTTTTGCGTTCTTCTTCAACTGAAGTTGAGGAGGCCTTTGAGGATCTTAAAAAATCCTTTCTTGACTCCCAACAAGCATTGGCTAACGAGCGGAAGAAGTGGGAGAACAAAATAAAGATTGTAGAAGGTGGTGTTATAGTTGCTCAAGGGCAGGTTGCCAAACTGCAGAAGGAAGTTGGGTGTAAAGAAGGCTAGAAGGTTGAAGGCCAAGGAATCTGCATTCAACAGGGTTGGGATAAATTTATTGGTGCTGCCTCTGCTCAAATTGAGTTCTCCAAGAATAAATGTTTCAAGGATGGCTGGTCGGCATCCCTTGCAGAGGTCGGGACTCCCCAAGACTCTAAGTTGTTTCTCAGGCATGATCTTAAGTCTCCTCCCAATATGGATGAGGATATTGAGGATGATGGAGGGTAGGATGAATCTACCATTGTTTTAGACTCTACTGACCAACTCCAGACAACTGCAGTTGATTCTTCCATCCCTCCTTCTACTGATCAAGTTATTTTGCCCCCTTATGAATCTAATCCTTCTGGGTGTACCTCAGACATAAAAAAGGTGTAGACCATTTCAACGAGAAGCTTTTGTTTTTCACTTTAATTGTTCTTTTTTTATTTTTATTTCATACTGATGTGCTTGTAATCAACATTTTATCAATGAAAAGGAACATTACATTACACTTGCCCTCTTCTTCTGTTGTTGATTGGAAATTTTTCTTGCTCTTTATAGTTCATGTATAAATTGGATCAATTCCCTTCAACTAATTTTGAGCTTCTTTAAAGATGAAATGTGGCTTATTATGAAATAATTGAAGAGCTGCAAGAAGATCACAAGGAGACTAAGGCTCTTTTTCATGCCGACTATGAGCAGAAGTACAAAGCTTTAAGTGAAGGATGGGGTTTTGAGCAGAAGTTGGAGAAACATATGCCTTTCTTCATGAGGCAAGAATTTATGCTTAATCGGGATATAGAGGAGGCTAGAGCCATTGCCAAGCTTTTAGAAGAAGAAAATAATAGCTTACGGGATGAATTTAATTCGCTGAAGACTTCTTTTTCTACTACTGCTGCCACTGATGAAGGGGTTTCTTTCTTAGAAACTGAAAATGCCAGATTGAGAAAAGAAGTGGAGGCACTGAAGAAAACTAAGTCTGCTTCATCTTCCCGAGAAAAAACTAAACCTGGATGAGCTGTTATAGATGAGGCTAGGATGCAGCAGGCTCTTACTAATCAAGTTGCATAGTTGAAGGCAAAAAATTTGGCTATTTCTGAGATCTCCCAAAAGTTTTAAACTCAATCCGAGCAACTTTATACTCAATCCACCCAATCACAAGCCAAAGATGGAGTGCAGAAAAAGTTGCACCACGAGGTTGAGAGGCTAACTTTCCAATTCCATAAATAGCTTAGGGAGATCTGGATGGAGAGATACAATGAAGCTCTGGGTCATTTTGATGAATGATTTAAGCAATCTCAGAATGAAGGTTACAAATAGGGTTGGACCAATTGATGATGCTAAGATTTAGCTCCACCAGATAAGAGATGACGAGCTCAAACCGTAACAACAATGGCAACAATAGAGTTATGTATGAGTATAAGTGTATAGAGGGGGATGAAGATAAGAGGAATGAAGACAGTTATGTATAGTGGTTCATCCAATTAGGCCTACGTCCACAGTGAGTGTGTGATCCACTAAGTATGGGCACTAATGGCCTTGGATACAATGCTCATAAGCTCACTCTCTCTTTACTGTGTGTACAAGAAGAGTTTTAATTAAGGTTTATATGATCGATCCTTTATAAGGTTGAATATGATAAGTATATATAGGGCTTGGGGGGAGTAGTGCACCCCCAAGCATGCATTGTGCATGTGAATGATGGTCTAGCCAATTCCCTCTTGACACTTGGCTGTGCCACTTGTGGCTAATGATGACATAATATTCCCTCACATGAGGGGATGATATTATTATAACGGTCTGGTCCACGTGCTATATGACTCCCACGCTCACCGTCCCAAGCATCTCCCAAATCACGCACCATAATGGCGTCACCCTCGTCTTTCGATGGAAGGCCGAGGTAGAGGTTAATGCTGGCATACTGTCTTGACTGCTGGATGTAGGCTTCGCACTGTCGTCCCCTCATAGGGTTGGCTTATCACTTAGTCACCCAAAGGCGAGGCTTATGTCCCCACGAGCTTGGGCTTCTAGTCAAAGTAAATAGTGGGGTTAGCCTCCTCATTGTCGTCTTGTCATCCTGTCTTGTCTACCCTCCGCCAGGCTGAGGGTATATTTTGGCATATCAATCACCCCTAGCTCTTAGTTATCGATAATGTTAAGGTGGCTGAGGGGTATGTTGTCTTTACATATCAAATGAGTGGTCAAATTGATAAGTGACATGTGTCAAGTTGATTAACGTCTTGTCATAACATTTGTGTTCCCCAAAAAATAACGGCTGCACACTATACTTGGAACTTTGTGCCCTAGTAATAATTCTCTTTGTGGCCTGTGGATTGCTTTGGTTAGTGGCCCACTAATGACAAAGTATTTAAACCCTTTTTTAAACAATTATCTCTTCTTCTTCTTCGCTCGCACACTCTCTCTCTAGCTTCTAGCAGATCAAACGCCATTTATGCAATTGCTGCCTTTTCTCCCTCGTTCCAAGCTTTGTTCAGTCTCAATATTTAACCTCGGGTAATTTGTCTGCCCTAAAATCCCTTTTATCTTCCATTTTCTTTTATTTCGTGCTTTGGGTATCTCTTGCTCATTTTCTTGGTTGTTTTACACTTTTTCGGCGCGTTTCCATCCTTTTCTGGTGGCTCTAGGCCTAGAACTCGAGCGATAGGCCTCCCTGGGTTCATCCTCCAAGTTTTCGTGGTGGTTTAGTGCCAATTGTGACACCCCATATAATTAACCCCGGGTGATCAGTCCTAAATTAAATTAGAACAGGTTTCTCAGTTGGTTCATTCTCAACATCACTGTCGCCTTTTTAATTACTAGCCACCTAAGTGAGAAAATTAGATTGGTGCCAAGTTTTATCATTCGTTAATTTAATGAAATACTCATGCGAAAACAAAATAATTTAAACAATCATAATTAACTGAAATTCACCATTCACATCTAAATAACTGACCGAATAAACCATCGACTCAAAACCAACAAAAGTAAAGACAAGTAATAAATCTCAACAAGTCTGACATAAGTACGGAATAAATTAGTGAGCGACATGCTCGAGTAACTGATAGGAAATTTCTACACTAGAAATAAAAGAACGAAGCTCCTATCAAACTCCCGCAACATCCACATGTGCTGCAGCAACGGATCCCTGAAAAGAGTCAAGTTTGGCGTCCCTATGGCTAGACACCTGAAAGGTTTTTTTTAAAGTTTTTATAGCAAGGGCTAGTACCCAAAACATTTGGAAAACATTTAGCAATTGATTAACTTGCAGTAATAAATATGTATGCATGCTCTCCATATTTTAGTTAGTGTCGCGCTCCCTTGAGAATATCCTTACCCCTTTTCTAATGTGCACTACTAAGGCCTTAATTAATTTCCTTAGTTATTTATCCCATACCTAGATAATCAAAATACCCCGTGCAACCACCCTACTCTAACTGAGTATGCCAAAAACTATGATTTCTAAGTTGTTATCATCATTAACTTAATTAATCATTTCCCTTTTTATATTCATATAACTTTTACATCCACGATATATGATACAACTCACAGTATGTACTAATTAACCCGTATATAATTATTTACCTCATTATATACGTATAGTCATATTACAACATTCACAAATATGCTGAAATAATAATTTAATAAAGAACATCCTCCCGAGTAATAACTCACCGGATGTATATTCTCTAAAGTGCTATCGATCTAGGTATATTCACATAACCTAGTTACCCAAGTCAGAATCGCTTGTTAACTTGGTTAATACATAATTATTGGAGGCGGTCATATTCTTTCCCTGAAAGTGAGATGCCCCTTACCCATATAATGGACGCTATGACCTGAGAATATACTCGCCCTACTCCTCAAGCTAGGGGATTCATCCTCTACGCGCAACCTCCCCCTATAGCACTAGAATGTATATAATAATAATATCTAGCCACCGATATTAATGTAGACACCATACATATATACTATCGCACACTGTATATATATATATATATATATATAAACACCGGCTCTACCGTGTACTAAGTCTGTAACACAAGCCCATATAATTTATCATGAGTTTATGGTCCAACTCTGATTATTAATTAATTGCACGTTAATTAATTAAATTACTTTTGGTG
Source organism: Sambucus nigra (assembly GCA_949130495.1). Lineage (NCBI taxonomy): Eukaryota > Viridiplantae > Streptophyta > Magnoliopsida > Dipsacales > Adoxaceae > Sambucus > Sambucus nigra. Next base: position 469,276,661 of record OX422214.1, on the reverse strand, counting down.
TCACTCCAACTTATATATTCGGACTCGCTCTCGTGGCCCGAAATAAAATAATGTCCGAGTCTAAATCCCCGACTCCAAATTATTTATATCTCCCTCTAAATTAATTCAACGCCTTGGTTTTTCTCAACCAATATACCCGGACTCGCCCAATTAATCCGAATTTAATTATTTTGAAATATTCTTTCCAAAATTTAACCATAGCGTGTCACACATAAATTTCCTCCAATCCCAATTATTTTTCCCTCGTAATTAATTAGATTATATGTCCTATATTTATTTCTCATTAAATAAGGTATGGAAATAAATTTTTAATTAAATTCACCTTATATATATAAACTGGTCGAACTGCCAGAAATCCCTGACCATCGATCGATCGATCCCCAGCCATCGATCGATCGATCGATCAGGTCTTCGTCTTCTCCAGGTTCCTGTTTCAGCCATGTGCGAAAAACTCAAAACCCCAACTTCTCCTACAGTCTATCCCAAGTACTCTCATCAATATAATACACCAAGAACCTCATAAGGAACCCCCATAAAGTCCCTAAACATAGTTTAATTTCCGTTCTCTACTGTTTTTCTAAATTGGGGAAAACGCGTATTATTCGTTAACCCATTTCAACATCAAATATTTATCCCAAATTCATTGCTAACTCGTCTGGGTTTACGCATCTTACCATATATATACAAATCTCATATTATACATAAATACCTACACAATTTCGAAATCAGGAGATTTATTTACAAAAACCCCATTTTTGTACCCCCTTAATCCCAAAAAACGAATTTTGATTTCTCACATCACATAAATATGAATCATATTGCAATTTAAATGTTACAGCAAGTTAGCCATTTGCCCTATGATTTCGTAGGGTCTGATTTGAAGCTGTAAATCTCAAGGTTAAAGATGAAATCCCCCTTTGGCTCTTTCCTTTATCCCTCAAATTGTGTTTAACTGTTTCTTAGGGTTTCCTCTCGCACTAAGTGTTTTCTAATCTCACATCATCCGTTCCCCTTTTTCTTTTAATTAGGTAATTTGGCTAAATCCCCTTTTTTGCCCTATGGGCCAAGCCCAAGTGACCCAAATACCCCCGTATGGGCCCGACTATGCCTAAAAACGCCCTGTGATCCCACTGTACTCTAACTAGTGGAACAACCTTGGATCGTAACTTGTGCTCACTACGGTCCAGAATAGCAATCGGTCTCTCCTCATACGAGATGTTTGGCTGTAAATCAATTTCCTCGAGTGGAATCTACCAGAAGGCCCTCTTGCTCCTTTGATATTTCTTTAGCAATGTCACATGTAACACGTCGTGTATCCGCTGAAAATACTCTGGAAATCCCTGTTTGTATGCTACCGTTCCCACCCTCTCAATAATAGGGAAAGGTCCTACGGACCTCAGTTCTAATTTACCCTTCTTGACGAACCTCATCACCCCTTTCATGGGGGATACCCGGACTAATACCTGATCCCCAACCGCTAACTCCACATGCCTCTATGAAGCATCAGCATAACTCTTCTGCCTATCTTGAGATATCCAAATCTTCCCTCAGATCAACTCTATTTTGGCAGACGTTTCCTGAATGATCTTTGGTCCTAATAGTTTGTTATCCCACACCTCTAACCAACAAGAGAGTGAACGATAAGGTCTCCCGTACAGTGCCTCGAACGGTGCCATGCTAATCGTGAATTTGTAAGAGTTGTTATACGCGAACTCTTCCAAAGGAAGATATTTCTCCCATCCTCCCCTAAAGTCTAAAATTCACATCCTGAGCATGTCTTCCAACATCTGATTGACTCTCTCAGTCTTCCCATCGGTTTGTGGGTGATAGGCCGTACTCAAACGTAACTCTGTGTCCATGGCCTCCTGAAAGCTCTGCCAAAAATGGGCCACAAAATTTTTGTCTCTGTCAGACAAAATATTTATCGGCACCCCATGCGTCTTAACAATCTCCGCTATGAATAGCTGCGCATAACGTAGTGTCTCAAAGTCTGTGCAAATCGGCAGGAAGTGGGCCACCTTGGTCAACCGATCTATAATGACCCATATGGAATCTTGACCTCTCGACGATGTAGGTAACCCAGTAATGAAGTCCATGGAGATGCTCTCCCACTTCCACACGAGAATCTCTAGTGGCTGTAGCATCCCTGATGGTCTCTGATGGTCAACTTTCACGAGCTGACACGTGGCACATTTCGAGACAAACTCTGTTATGTCCCGTTTCACTCCTTCCCACTAATACTGCCTCCTTATATCTTAGTACATTTTATCCCCGTCGGGATATACCGCAAATATCGAACCATGGAACCCTGTCATAACAGCGTGCCTCAACTCCTCATCCTCTGGCATAATTAACCTCCCATTTAGGCGTAGGCCTCCTTTCGATATGATCGAGTAACCCTCTGCTCCCTCAGTTAACAACTGGCATACCTATCCTGGCAGATTTGGTCCTCCGCCTAAGCCCCTACCACTCATATAATGATCTCCGGTGTGATGGATAAAGCTGACATGCAGGCCCTGGCTAAATCGTCCTCATATCGAAGCTCTCTCCACTTCACTTTCCAGACTTCTGATATATCCCCAGTTGGTCTCCGGCTCAATGCGTCTGCCACCACATTAACCTTACCAGGATGATATTGAATATCAAACTTGTAGTCTTTCACGAATTCTAGCCACCGCCTTTGCTCATGTTCAGATCCTTCTGTGTGAAGAGATACTAAAGTGACTTGTGATCCGTGAATAAAGTGAATTTCTCTCCTAGAAGATAATGTCTCCATATCCTCAAAGCAAAAACGACCTCTTCTAGCTCTAGGTCGTGAGTGGGGTAATTCCTCTCGTGGGGCTTTAGCTTTCTGGATGCATAAGCTATAGCCCTTTCCTCCTACTGAAGCACACCCCCAAGTCCCTGTAAGGATGCGTCAGTGTTAACCCGATACTCTAGTCCTCCCCTCAGCAAAGTAAGTACAGGTGCAGATGTCAACTTGTCCTTCAGCTCGTCGAAAGCTAATTGACAATGATCACTCCAAGTGAAAGTCACCCCTTTCCGAGTCAGATTCGTCAAAGGGCCCGTAATCTTTGAGAATCCTTTAATTAATCGCCTGTAATAACCGGCCAATCCCAGAAAGTTGCGCACCTCAATCGGTGTCATGGGCTGTCCCCACTCTCTTACTACTGATACCTTACTCGGATCCACCGCAATACCCCGGTCTGACACCACGTGACCAAGAAGCTGTACCTCCCGTAGCCAAAATCCACACTTCCCTAATTTGGCATAAAGTTGGTGATCCCGTAGCATCTGTAAAACCATACGCAGATGCCCTGCGTGGTCCTCCTCGGTACGCGATTAGATCAAGATGTCATCAATGAACACGATGACAAACTGATCGAGGTACTCTCTGAAAACCCTGTTCATGAGATCCATGAACACTTTGGGAGCATTGGTGAGCCCGAATGGTATCACCCTGAACTCATAAGATCCATATCGCGACAGGAAAGCAGTCTTAGGAACATCCTCCTCTCGGATACGCAGCTGATGATACCCTGACCTCAAATCAATTTTGGAGAAGTAAGACGCCCCTCTCAATTGGTCAAATAAATCATTAATCCTAAGCAACGGATACTTATTTCGTATCGTCGCCTAGTTCAACTCCCTATAGTCCACGCATAACCAAAGTGAACCATCCCACTTCTTTACAAACAACACCGGTGCACCCCACGGTGATGTACTCCGTCGAATGAAATCCTGACCCAGGAGCTGTTTAATCTGCTCTCCCAACTCATGCATCTCGGAAGGGGCCATACGGTAAGGGGCTCGAGCAATCGGCCTCGTCCCCAGTGCTAAAACTATTACAAACTCTATTTCCCTGCTGGGTGGCAACCCTAGTATTTCCTGGAACACATCCTCGAAGTCCCTCACTACCGGAATCGAATCCAATAGAACTACCACCTCCTGTGAGGTCTCCTCCTCGATATAATACAAGTGTGTGCGTGACCCTCCCTCAGGTAGAGGCATCGCTATTAAGAACATCTCTTGTCCCAGAATGGAGAACACGATTATCCTCTCGTAATAATCCACAGTCGCTCGATAACCTGCCAACCATTCCATACTTAGGATTACATCATACCCCTAAATTTCTAACACTAAAAGGTCCGTTGCTAAACTAAACCACCCAATCAAAATGTCTATCCCCGGACAAATCAAGTGAATCAATGCCCCGCTGCCTACTGGCGACTCTACTCGCATATGAAGACTACCCGCGGTCTCCAGTAACCCGACCCGTTTAGTAAATGTAGATTTAATGAATGAATGAGATGCTCCCTTATCAAAAGTATACTATCCTCACGAATGAATGAATGGAGGCGCTTGCTGTGCAGGAGGATTGGGAACATCCTGGACGTTATACACATGCCCGTAGTGCATCTTCCCCTGCTGTTGTGGGGCTGGTGGAGCCGGTGCTGCTGGCAGCATCTGACCCTGCTACCCCTGTTGGGCACCCTATTGTTGGCCTTTGCCACTTTGCGGGCAGTCCCTCTTAAAGTGTCATGTCTGGCCACAAACAAAGCAGTGTCTTTGACCATCCCCCTATCGTTAGCCCTGTTATCCCTGACGTGGTTGACCCTGCTGGCCTCCCCCATTATTCCCTTGGCCCTGACGGCACTGAGGAATCTGCTGCTGCTGATTTGGGCTCGGTTGGCCCTGCCTGAATCCCTATCCTCCCGGTCGGAACCCACCAGGCCTAAATTTCTTAGCCTGGTTCTCTGTGTGACTGCTAGTCTGCTGCTGAGTACCACTTATGTCACCACCAATAACTGCCTTGCCCTGGTGGTTCAGCTCCCCTACCTTCTTTTTCCCCTTCGCATGTAAGCGATGATCCTGACAATGTACAAGGGCGGCATTAACGACATCTGTATATGTCATTAACGCCGGATTACCAATCAAGTACTGCCTGATCCTCCAGTCCAGGCCATCCATGAACTTCGACTTCTTTCGCTCCTCGTCGCTCACCTCGTTTGGCACAAAGTTTGCCAAACGAGTGAACTCTTCCTCATAGTCTGCCACTGAACGGACACCCTGTACTAGCTCACTGAACTTCTTCCTCATTTCAGCCGTTACCGCAGGTGGGAAGTATCTACGGTCGAACCGCACCCAGAACTCGGATATCGTCATTAAATCCCTCTCCTCAGCGGTGGTAACTGATTCCCACCACTGTAAGGATGCCCCCGACAGATGGAAGGTAGCAAGCATTTGTTTCTGTACATCGGTGCACTCCAGCATGCGTAGATGGAGCTGAATATTCTTCTTCCAGTCATAAGCCTCTTCTACATCGGTAGTACCCCGAAACTCGGGTGGGTGACCCTTCTGAAAGGTCTCCCTAACTCGCTGCCAAGACAATGGCCCCACTAGAGCCTGAACTGCTGGTTCCACTGGAGGTGGTGCCTGGGGCTCAGGGAAATGGGATGCCATAGCCCTCATTACTGTCTCAACTGCCTGGACCACGATCACGACCACCTGAGTAGTGGAGATCAACTCGGGTGGGGGTGGGGGTGGGGGTGGCGGTACCTGTGGCTCCTGATGAGACACCCTTAACTCATCCCTAGCCTCAGCCCTCTCCGCTCTATGCCTCTTCGGTGGCATCTGAAAATAGATCGACACGTATAAGTACACAATTATACAAAAATCTAATAGCAGAAAATACGATATCTCAAAAGCGAAAAATGAATCAACAACCCTAATAATAGGGCTCTATAACAACTGAACGCTACGTTGAAACGTAGTAAGCCGCACAGATCCAAAGGACAGTAGAACCTGATGCTCTGATACCATCTGTGACACCCTGCCTAATTAACCTCGGGTGATCAGTCCTAAATTAAATTAGAACAGATTTCTCAGTTGGGTCATTCTTAGCATCACTGTCGCCTTTTTAATTACTAACCACCTAAGTGAGAAAATTAGACTGGTGCCAAGTTTTATCTTTCATTAATTTAATGAAATATTCATGCGGAAACAAAATAATTTAAACAATCACAATTAACTCAAATCCACCATTGACATCTAAATAACTGACCGAATAAACCATCGGCTAAAAACCAACAAAAGTACAGACAAGTAATAAATCTCAACAAGTCTAACATAAGTACGGAATAAAACAGTGAGCGATATGCTCGAGTAACTGATAGGAAATTTCTACACTAGAAATTAAAGAATGAAACGCCTATCAAACTTTCGCAACATCCACATGTGCTGCAGCAACGGATCCCTGAAAAGAGTCAAGTCTGGCGTCCCTGTGGCTGGACACCTAAAAGGTTTTTTAAAAGTTTTTATAGCAAGGGTTAGTACCCAAAACATTTGGAAAACATTTAGCAATTGATTAACTTGCAGTAATAAATATGTATGCATGCTCTCCGTATTTTAGTTAGTGTCGCGCTCCCTTGAGAATATCCTCACCCCTTCTTTAATGTGCACTACTGACGCCTTAATTAATTTCCTTAGTTATTTATCCCATAACTAGATAATCAAAATACCCCGTGCAACCACCCTACTCTAACCGAATATGCCAAAAACTATGACTTCTAAGTTACTGTAATCATTAACTTAACTAATCATTTCTCTTTTTATATTCATGTAACTTTCACATCCACGTTATATGATACAGCTCACGGCCTGTACTAATTAACCCGTATAAAATTATTTACCTCATTATAAACGTATAGTCATATTACAACATTCACAAATATGCTAAAATAATAATTTAATAAAGAATATCCTCCCGAATAATAACTCACCGGATGTATATTCTCTAAAGTGCCATCCCACTAGGTATATTCACATAACCTAGTTACCCAAGTCAGAGTCGCTCGTTAACTTGATTAATACTGAATTATTGGAGGCGGTCATATTCCTTCCCTGAAAGTGAGATGCCCCCCACCCATATAATGGACGCTATGACCTGGGAATATACTCGTCCTACTCCACAATCTAGGGAATTCATCCTCTACGCGCAACCTCCCCCTATAGCACTAGAATGTTTATAATAATAATGTCTAGCCACTGATATTAATGTACACACCATATATATATAATACTATCGCATACCGTATATATATATAAACACCCCGGCTCTACCATGTACTAAGTCCATAACACAAGCCTATACAATTTATCATGTATGGCCCAACTCTGATTATTAATTAATTGCACATTAATTAATTAAATTACTTTCGGTGTCGCTCTAACTAATATATTCGGACTCGCTCTCGTGGCCCGAAATAAAATAATGTCCGAGTCTAAATCCCCGACTCCAAATTATTTAGCTCTCACTCTAAATTAATTCAACGCCTTGGTATTGCTCAATCAATATACCCAGACTCGCACAATTAATTCGAATTTAATTATTTCGAAATATTCTTTCCAAAATTTAACCATAGTGTGTCACACATAAATTTCCTCCAATCCCAATTATTTTTCCCTCATAATTAATTAGATTGTATGTCCAATATTTATTTCTCATTACATAAGGTATGGAAAGAAATTTTTAATTGAATTCACCTTATATATATAAACTCGCCGAACTGCCAAAAATCCCTGACCATCGATCGATCGATCCCCATCGATCGATCGATCAGGTCTTCGTCTTCTCCATGTTCCTATTTCAGCCATGGACGAAAAACTCAAAAGCCCAACTTCTTCTACAGTCTATCCCAGGTCCTCTCATCAATATAATACACCAAGAACCTCATAAGGAACCCCCATAAAGTCTCTAAACATAGTTTAATTTCCGTTCTCTACTGTTTTTCTAAATTGGAGAAAACCCGTATTATTCGTTAACCCATTTCAACATCAAATCTTTATCTCAAATTCGTTCCTAACTCGTCTGGGTTTACGCATCTTACCAGATATATACAAATCTCAGATTATACATAAATTCCTATACAATTTCGAAGTCAGGAGATTTATTTACAAAAAACCCAATTCTGTACCCCCTTAATCCCAAAAAACAAATTTTAATTTATCACATCACATAAATATGAATCATATTGCAATTTAAATGTTACAGCAAGTTAACCACTTGCCTTATGGTTTCGTAGGGTCTGATTTGAAGCTGTAAATCTCATGGTTGAAGATGAAATCCCCCTTTGGCTTTTTCCTTTGTCCCCCAAATTGTCTTTAATTGCTGCTTAGGGTTTCCTCTCCCACTAAGCGTTTTCTAATCTCACATCAACCGTTCCCCTTTTTCTTTTAATTAGGTAATCTGGATAAATCCTTTTTTTTCCTAATGGGCCAAGCCCAAGTGACCCAAATACCCGTGTGGGCTCGACTATGCGTAAAAACGCCCCGTGACCCGTTTACTACCCCCGGGTACACTTTTTCGACTATCTTGGCCCATCCGAACTCAATTGTACACTCAAAATTGGCATCCGAATTAATTTATAAAAATCCTTATCTCATACCCAAATTAGTCTGTACCGACTCCCGACTGAGATAATTTCATACCCCGTTACTAATACCTATAATGGCGCAAATACTTTATTGCTATTCACCTAGCAATTTAAATTTTCCTAAATATTAACCATTTACTCTCCGATTAATATGTAAATAATTATTACCATAATTAATTCAATCAAAATTACGACACACAAGTAATTAAGAATTTTCTCGAATTAATTAAATATTAAATGCATAAAATTACGGGGTGTTACACCAATTTGTAGTCCTTCTTAAATTTCCCGACGACTCTCCAGCATTCTTCTCCAGTAAACTTTGTTCTTCCTGTTCTTGGGTGTTCATCCACAAAAATCTTTCATTTCTCTAGGTTTGATCCAAAAGTCAACTTGGTCAACTGTTTACTTTGTTTGTAGGTTGTTTGAGAAAAATTCCTTAAGTGTAGGGTCTCCCTCTTAATGCTCAAAAGGCTTTATGATTTAGCCGAGGAGTTTCCAACTTTAAGAGAGAGGTTCTTTATAGAGATTAGACGAATAGAGGAAGAGAGCGAGTGCAGATGTAGGGCCGACCCTGTTTGGGTGCGACCCATTTTCCCAATTCCATTAGCCAGAGTTTTACCCTCTGAGCCCTTCGGGTCTTCCCATCGTCCAGCCGATTATCAGAGGCAAGAGGGAGAGATGGACGCTAGAGCATCGTCTTCTATGGGTGTCAGAACTTCTGGGAAAAAAAACTCACCAACACTTAGCCCAAACCGAGAGGCCGAGGGAATAGTTCATCCTGAAGTTGTCCTTGTGACAGCCTTATCCCCTCTTACTTTCCAAGTCTCTTTTCCAGATGGCCCTCCAATAAACGATAAGGCTGAGAGGTCTGGGGATGAGGGAGCCAAGGACGATAGTGAGGATTCTAATAATGATCGAGTTGATACTTCAAGGGCCTCAGATTTTGTCTCGTCTGTTAGGGATTGTGACCTCTTACTACGGAGGCATATCTTTGGTATAAATCCCAACTCGAATATGAGGGTCCCGAATGAAGATAAAAGGGTCTTCCAGGGGGAGGAAGGAGAAATTATTGTATATGAGCAGATGCTTAGGGTCGGCGTTAGGTTCCCTCTCCACCCCGCGATAGTTGATATACTTTCTGCCCTCGGGGTTGCTCTTTACCAACTTCCTCACAACTCCTGGAAGACCATCCTCGGCTACATCTCCCTCTCGAAGAACACGTTTACTGACGAGCCCTCAGCTGATTTGTTCTTGGCCTGCTACAACATAACCTCCTAGTCCAAGCAACCTAGATACTTCCATCTAGAGGCTAGGAGGTCAGATAAAAAAGTTCTCCATATGGCACAAACTTCCAACCATGATTGGAAGAAGAGGTTCTTCTTCATTTTTGGGGACTGGGAATTCCCCGCCGGGGCTGAGCCTCTTAAAGACAGTCTGAAGGTCCCTAGGGAATGGTCTAACCCCTCCATGAAAGCAAGGACAGACCCTAAACTTAGCTTGGATGAAAGGGAAATAGCTGACTACTTAAGGGAACAATGGAAAGAGGGTGAACTTGCCAAGTTTGAATATTTAATGACCCCTCGTTTCCTCAAAGAAGCTGGTTTGAGGGTCGGCCCAATGACGGAATTATGTGAGTTGCTTTCGTTTCAACTTTTTCCAAGTGTTTCCTCATTATTGTTGCTTTTTTGTTATGTATCGTCTAATTTTTTTCAGATGGCCTTTGAACATATATGATCATCTTTGGGAAATGACTGCCCCCGGCTTGATGTCAGGCCTGAATAAGAAGAAGGGTAAGGAGCCCCAGCTGACCCATAAAAAGACAAAGGCCGTGGGGCCGACCCAAGTAGAGCCGATAATTGATACCCGTTAGCGAAAAGAGCCAGAAGTCCCTGTTGGCCCTCAGCCTGATTCGCGTGCGAGGGCAAAGGTAGAGATCCCACAGACAAACACCGAGGGGACTAGCTCTTCCTCATACATGGGCTCCTACTGGTCGTCTAATCTGACATTCTTGAAGGATGACCCTTCCTCTCTAATAGCCAACTTGAGAGTCGCCAAGGCCTCCATATTCTCGGCACCATTGGTTACCGACTATGCATTTCTGGCCAAAATGCCCCTGACCAATGTTTATGACTATAGGCTTCATACTCTGGCTCATGTATTTTATTTAACTTTTTAATTTCGATTCATTAATATTTTACAAATTGTTCCCTCGGCCATTTGATTGTGACCTTTCCCTTTTCCTTTTACAGTCTGTCTGCGCCTTCACCTCTGCCACCAAGTGGATGGCTGAGAATAAACAAAAATTTCATGAGGCCGACTTGAAAACTGAGTTGGATACTGTGAAGGCTGAGTTGGAGAACGTGAAGGCCGAGTATGCGAGGGTCCTGGAGGAGCTTATAAAGGAGCATGCTTCTTAGTTGAAATTGAAGGAAGACCTTATAACAGCCAAGGATGAGGCTTTGGCCAACCAGGGGATCCAGTTCAAAAATGATCTTGCTGAAGCTGTACAAAGGGCCAAGGCCGATTATGTGGAAGCCTACAAACTCTCCAACGAATTCCAAGGCTTAGGCCTTGAATACTTGGAGAGGGGAATCAAGACGGCCTGTCGGTGGGTAGTCTTGAAGTCTATCGACGCAGTATCGTCTATCCGGCCTTCTTTAGAAGCAGTGGAGTTAGACAACCCCCTAATTTCTAAGGCCCTCGCTCACGTGGAGTCTCATGTACATCTTGAAGGCACCGACACGTCTGAGGATTAACCATATGTCGTGGTAGCTGAGGGGACTCTGTCGAACGATGCTAGGCCTCTGCCTTCTGATATTGCACGTTAGGGTGTCTGTCTGTGGCCTGTACCCTCTGCCTGTACAACTTTTCTTTTGGACATGTATTTTAATTCTTGTTTTTTTTAATGAAAGTTCCCTCATTTTCCTTTAGTCTTCTATATTTGCCTCTTTTATGATTTGTGCTGATGTGCCTTGGCTATGGTGTTTTTAAATAGCAAGTCCACCCTCGTCTTTCTTGAGAGTGAATGGAGGGTCGTCCCTACCATTCACCCTCATCTTAGACGAGGGTAGTTATCCACCAAACTAATGATGTTTTTAAATAGCAAGTCCACCCTCGTCTTTCTTGAGAGTGAATGGAGGGTCGTACCTACCATTCACCCTCATCTTGGCTGAGGGTGGTTATCCACCAAACTAATGATGTTTTAAAATATAACTCCACCCTCGTCTTTCTTGAGAGTGAATGGAGGGTCGCCCTTACCATTCACCCCCATCTTAGCCGAGGATGGTTATCCACAAAACTAATGATGTTTAAAAATTTAAGTCCACCCTCGTCTTTCTTGAAAGTGAATGGAGGTTCGTCCCTACCATTCACCCTCATCTTACCTGAGGGTGGTTATCCACCAAACTAATGATGTTTTTAAAATATAAGTCCACCCTCATCTTTCTTGAGAGTGAATGGAGGGTCGTCTCTACCATTCAGCCTCATCTTAGTCGAGGGTGATTATCCACCAAACTAATGATGTTTTTAAATAGCAAGTCCACCCTCGTCTTTCTTGAGAGTGAATGGAGGGTCGTCCCTACCATTCACCCTCATCTTAGACGAGGGTAGTTATCCACCAAACTAATGATGTTTTTAAATAGCAAGTCCACCCTCGTTTTTCTTGAGAGTGAATGGAGGGTCGTCCCTACCATTCACCCTCATCTTAGCCGAGGGTGGTTATCCACCAAACTAATGATGTTTTGTGGCTTAGTATGAACTATACCAACATATATAAATTGACAAACATAAGATGAGTGGCCAATGGAATATTCTCATTAACAAGTGTTCTATGAAGCAATACATTCATTACAACTGTGATCCGATAAGACATTAATTACAACATTATTGATAGTATTTCTTCAAATGATCTGCGTTCCAGGGGTTCAAAAAGGGTTCCCCTTCAAGGTTCTCTAGTCTATAAGTTCCAGGGACAACTTCATCAATGACCCTATATGCGCCATGCTAATTTAGGTGGAGCTTGTTAGGTTTATGCCATGTCTTTTTTAGGACTAGGTCCCCCATAGCGATTGGCCTTTGCTTTACCCTCTGATTGTAAAACCTGACAGTCCTCTGCTGGTAAGCCGCTTATCTTATCTCAGCGTCTTCTCTTCTCTCCTCGATCAAGTCTAGATCAATCCTCCTTTCTTCCATATTTCTCTGGGGGTCATACATTTGGACTCTGTGAGTAGGAAACCCAATTTCGGTGGGGATGACGGCTTCTGAGCCGTATGCCAACATAAAGGGGGTTTCCCCGATAGGGGTTTTTGTTGTTGTCCCGTAGGCCCATAGCACAGTGTGTACTTCCTCAACCCATCTTCCTTTTTCCTCCACAAGTTTTTTCTTGATCCCCTTTAGGATTGTTCTATTTGTAACCTCAGTTTGAGCATTAGCCCGAGGTCGGCCTGGAGTAGAGAAGAATTGTTTAACCCCCACTCTTTCGCAGTATTTCTCCAGGGAGACATTCTTGAACTGAGTCCCGTTATCTGAGATGAGGGTGTTGGGGAGACCATACCTGCGTATGATGTTCCTCTAGATGAACTGGAAGGTCTCCTGCTCAGTGATTATAACCATTGGTTCCACATCCACCCATTTTGAAAAATAATCAATTGCTACGATCAAGTATCAGTAGTTATTGACAACCCTAGGCGGGGGCCTACCAAATCGATTCCCCATACTGTACATGGACATGGGGATGTGATGGAGGTAAGAGGCTGATGGGACTAATGAGGAATGGTGGTGAACCTCTAACATTTATCACATTTCTTCACGTATGCCATAGCATCATTTGCCAAGGTCAGCCACCAGTATCGTTGGGTGACTATCCTCTTTACTAACGACCTACCCCAATATGGCTTGAGCAAGACCCTTCGTGCACATCCAGTAAGATACATGGGACCTGCGACGGGTGCACACATCTGAGCAAAGGGAGCAGAAATCCCTTTTTGTACAAGATGTCTCTGTTGACAGTGAATTTTGCAGCTCTGTACCCCAACTTTTTTCTTTCTTATTTTGCTTCTGGCATCTCCTCCTCTTTAATGTATCTGACTAGAGGGTCCATCCATGAAGGTTCCCTGCTTATATTTAAGCAATGGACGAGTGCTCCATCTGCATCTTCAATCATCGGTCGAAGCAAAATTTCCACTAGAACTATTCTCCTGATATTTGTCCTGGTTGCTGAGGCTAGCCTAGAAAGTGCATCGGCTCGACCATTATCCTGCCTAGGTACCCTCTTTAACTTTACTTATCTCAAGCTCTTCAATAGTAACTTTACTTTTTCAAGATATTTGGCCATTCTCTCATCTTTAGCCTCGTATTCTCCTAGTATCTGATTCACCACCAGTCTTGAATCACTATAGACCAAGATCTTGCCAAGACTAAGAGACCTAGCCAAAGAGAGGTCTGCTATCAAGGCCTCATATTCAGACTCGTTGTTGGAGGCTTTAAAGTTGAACCTCAAAGCATATGTAATGTCTATGACATCAAGTGCTGATACTATTAGTCCATCTCCACTTTTGCTCTCGCAAGAGGTCCCATCGACGAAGAGATTCCACACAGCGTGTGCCTTTGGAAAATTTCCCTCGATGAGGGATCCCTATCTAAAGAGGTATCTTCCCTCCTCGTTCTCGATAAATTTTCCTCTAGCGGTGCTTATCTCAGCCTTATCTTTGGACGGGTCAGCAATTCTGCCTTGCTGGATATCTTTCTCGAGGTTCTTATTTTCAGCATCATCCTCTTCCCAAGTAAATTCAGCCACGAAATCTTCTAATGCTTGACCCTTGATGGACAACCTAGGTTGATACACAATATCAAACTCTCCCATCTCTATAACCCATGCCATTAGCCTTCCTAATTTTTCTGGCTTGTGTATGACCTGCCTAAGAGGGGAATCGGTGAGGATGACTCTGGGACTGAAAGTATGGTCTCATCTTTCTTGAGGCATGAATCAAAGCATTGGTCAACTTCTCCATACTGGGGTACCTTTGCTCTGCCCCTTGGAGTGCCTTACTATTGAAATACACTAGCTTCCGCACCCCATCTTCTTCTCTCACGATAGCAGCGCTGATGGCTGACTCTGAAACGGCTAAGTACACATACAATCCTTCGCCTTGCACTGGACGTGATAAGAGTAAGGGGGACCCTAGGTAAGACTTTAGCTCTTGGAAAGCCTTATCACACTCTTCGTTCCATTCAAAAGACTTTCTGAGAACTTTAAAGAACCGTAGACACTTGTCTGTGGCTCTAGATACGAACCTATTCAAAGCAGCCACTCGTCTTGTGAGCCTCTAAACATCTTTAATGGTTCTAATAGATCCTTTATCTTCTCAGGATTGGCTTCGATGCCTCTTTGATTGACGATGAACCCCAAGAACTTTCCTTCTCTTACCCCAAAGACACACTTAATTGGGTTGAGCTTCATTCGGTACATGTCCATCATGTCGAAGGTCTTTTCCAGGTCGGCCACATGATCCTTGACCTTCAAACTCTTGGTCAACATGTTATCCACATAGACCTATATAGACTTCTCAATTTGGTCTTTGAACATTTTATTCACAAAGCGCTGATAGGTTGCCCCCGCGTTCAAATAGCATGACCCTGTAACAGTATGTCCCCTTGTCGATAATGAAAGCCATTTTTTCTAAGTCCTCGGGGTTCATGAAGATCTGGTTGTAGCATGAATATGCATCCATGAAGCTCATTAGTTCATGACCTGCAGTAGCGTCCACCATCTGATCAATGCGGGGGAGAGGGAGACTGTCTTTGGGGCAATGTTTGTTGAGGTCAGTGAAGTCTATGCACATCCTCCACTTCCCATTGGCTTTAGGGACTATGACCGCGTTAGGCAGCCATTCGGGATATATAACCTCCCTGATAAACTCAGCCACTTCCAACTTCTTGACCTCGTCCCTTATGACCTCATATTTTTCCTGAGAATAAATTCTCCTCTTTTTTTTTATGGGCTTCACGTCCTCCACCACGTTGAGCTTGTAACACATGATCTCAAGATCAATCCCTCTCATGTCTGCATTACTCCATGCAAAGACGTTCTGTATTCTCCTAAGCATCTTGATGAGGTTTTCTTTTATATCTGTCTTCAGAGCTTTGCCAACTTGGATGGTTTTTTTCGGCTCATCCTCATTGAGGATGATGGATTCTACCTCTTTTGCGGCCTCCCCTTTCTTCAGCTTTGTTTCATCCCTGGGGTCCAGGGTATCAATATTATAACTAGTAGTTGCCTTCTTGTGTGCCTCTCTTTCCTCAGCACAGTTGAAGTAGCATTCCCTTGTCGTCGTCTAGT
Organism: Sambucus nigra; assembly: GCA_949130495.1. Classification (NCBI taxonomy): domain Eukaryota; kingdom Viridiplantae; phylum Streptophyta; class Magnoliopsida; order Dipsacales; family Adoxaceae; genus Sambucus; species Sambucus nigra. Next base: position 469,260,887 of record OX422214.1, on the reverse strand, counting down.
CTCCCTGAACTTACCCTACCCTATATTGGGTCGGGAATTTTACCATCTGGTGGACTGTGGAGGGCACATCCTCAAATTCTTTGAGAGCTACTCATCCCATAATGATATTGTAGGCTGAGAAGACGTGTTCGTCCATCACGAAAAAGTTGACCCTCTTGGTAAGCCATCTTGCCCACTCGTCTCCCATTCTTACATCAGACTCATACACTCCTAGGGGATGAACTCTTTCCCCAATGAACCCAATCAAAGGATGATGGTATGGGACCAGTCTAGCACGGCTGAGTCCCAAGGCTTTAAAATATAGCCAAAACATCACATCTGCAGAACTACCCCCATCTACCATGATCCGTGGCACCTCATACCCGTGTACCCTGGTGGTGATGATAAGAGGGTCATCATGCGAGGCTAAGAGGCCCTTGAAGTCCATCCTTGAGAAACCCACGATCAGGGTGTCCATGTCAACCTTCTTCCTCTTTTTTGGCTTTGCTTCGATAGAGGTTGAATGCACAGCTTTCGTCACTGCCTTGGCTTCAGCTACATGGGCCTTCCTGTCAGTGACTTCTGACCCTCCTCCTGCCAGGCCCCCAGAGATCATTCCAACACCGAACGAGATCATATTGAGTCTTTTCACAGGGTCGTGGTCATCTCTTGGTGGTAGGTCAGGATCATCATCGTCCTCTGAAGGGTCATCTCTTCTGTTAGGGTATCTTCTCTGCATGCATCGCTTCTCTTCTTCATAGAGTCGTCCCCTCGGCCCGTCTTGAGGGCACCTTTGTCCACGTATTTTCTTAACTTCCCTTCTTTTAGCATTTTTTTAATTTCATCTTTCAAGGAAAAACACTTATCGGTCAAGTGGTCATGGTCTTGATGAAACTCACACCATAGGTTTTTGTTCCTCTTGTGAGGAGGTGCCCTCAACTTCTCGGGCCATTTTAAGGATCGGTCGCTCTTTATCTCATTCAGATTGTGTTCGCAGCTGACCGTCAGAGGGGTGTAATCAGCGAGTTTGTCATCTGCTAGCATTTTCTTTCCCTCCTTATTCTTTTTCTGGTATTTACCCCCACTAGTGCCTCCTTTTTCATCTTCGTATCTGGTGGCCATCGCCTCTTCGGCGTTCATCACCTTTTTCGCTGTTGCTAGCAACTCAGCCATCGTCTTCGGGGGGTCTTCAGTAAGATTCCATAATAGTTTTCCCTTTTGGAGTCCTCCGATGGGGGCTGTCATGGCTATACTTTCCTCATAGTCCTCGACCTCTAACTTCTCTTTGTTAAATCTGGTTATGTAGTCTCTTAAGCTCTCGTTCTTCCCCTGCTTAACATAGAGTAGGTGTGTGATCTTCTTTTGTGGCCTCACTCCTAAGAAAAAGTTATGGATGAACCGATCTGCCAGCTTCTTAAAGCTTTCAATGGAGTTCTTAGGAAGAGAGGTATACCAGACATGTGCGGCCTCGGTCAAAATGATGGAAAAAGCACAACACCTCATCTCATTTGAGATGGAGTATATGTCGACCGCTAATTGGTACATCTCAATATGATGGATAGGGTTGGTACTCCCGTCATACCTTGGGGAGACCACAGGTGGCTTAAACTTGGATGGCATTGGGAAGTTAACTATCTTCGCGATAAAAGGGTGAACCTATGGAGTATCCTCTTTGAAGCGGGTCCCAACTTTTCAGGATATCACCAATTTTATCCTCCAGCCTTTGGATCGAGTCATTCCAAGGCCTCGTAGGGTCGGCTTAGCCGATGTTATCCCCTGCCGCCTCTTTGGGGTGAACTGAGGGTTCTGCTACGGCAGGTCTGTGTCGTCTATTCACTTCCCCCAGACAGTCAGCCCGTCCGTGGGGTCAGCCCCCGTGGGGTCGGTCATCCACTGCCTCTCTTCTGGACCTCGCAATACTCCTCGATCTGGACAATCTTTCCCTCGGGTCATTTACTGGGCCCAGCCTCTCGAAGGCCGACCCCCTGCTTAGATGATCAAAAGTTGAGCCTCTCGGGCGATCGTTAGGATTTTGCCTCCCACACTTCTCTTTGCTTTCCTGGATAGGTCGTACAGTATTATTGGAGACCTCATACACCTCCCAGCATTCTATGGGGGCCTCTTGTACTTACACATCATCATATATATCCTCCAGGAAATGGTTCATGTGCCTCCCCAAGCATAGACGTCCAGGGTCAACAACATCCCTCCGTCGTTGTGAAGGTGGCAAGTCTTTGCGTGGCGCCTGGGGTGGTCCCCTAACGTCATGTTGTCCTGGCGCAGCTTCCGAAGTAATCATCTCCGGTGAGACTCCGGGGGGTCTCAGTATGTTTTGGCTAAGAGCTGCAAATTGCTCTTTCATAACCTGTTGGCTTGCTGCCAAAGATTTCAGGGCGACACCACCTCAACCATCTCAGACTAGGGGGTACCTGGCTGGAACTAGGCCCTACTCCACTAGATGGTGGAGGAGGAGGAGGTGGTAACTCCGGTGCCATATATTTGAGCTGTGAAGAACTGAATGATCGAGTGACTGATGAGCTTGAGTATCTTAATGTACATCTTTCAAAGGTGAAACATCTCCACACGAAGAGGGAGAACTGGTTCACCACCAAAGTTTTCGGTGAGGTCAAGTTGTATAAAGGAAGAGATATCTTCTCGTTCCCACAGACGGCGCCAAACTGATGATGCTAAGATTTAGCTCCACCAGATAAGAGATGATAAGCTCAAACAGTAACAACAAAAGCAGCAATAGAGTTATGTATGCGTATAAGTGTATAGAGGGGGATGAGGATAAGAGGAATGGAGACAATTATGTATAGTGGTTCATCCAATTAGGCCTACGTCCACTGTGAGTGTGTGATCCACTAAGTATGGGCACTAATGGCCTTGGATAAAATGCTCATAAGCTCACTCTCTCTTTACTGTGTGTACAATCAGAGTTTTAATTAGGGTTTATATGATCGATTCTTTACAAGGTTGAAGATGACAAGTATATATAGGGATTGGGGGGATTCGTGCACCCCCAAGCATGCATCGTGTATGTGAATGATGGTCTAGCCAATTCCCTCTTGACACCTGGCTATGCCACTTGTGGCTAATGATGACATAATATTCCCTCAAGTGAGGGGATGATATTATTATAACGGTCTGGTCCACATGCTATATGAGTCCCACGCGCACCGTCCCACGCATCTCCCAAATCACGCGCCATGATGACATCACCCTCGGCTTACGATGGCACGCCGAGGCTGAGGTTAATGCTGGCATACTGTCTTGACTGTTGGATGTAGGCTTCGCGCTGTCGTCCCCTCATAGGGTCGGCTTATCACTTGGTCACCCAAAGAAGAAGGCTTCTGTCCCCACGAGCTTAGGCTTCTATTCAAAGTAAATAGTGGGGCCGGCCTCCTCACTATCATCCTGTCGTCCTGTTTTGGCTACCCTCGCCCAGGCCGAGGGTATATTTTGGCATATCACCAGTTTCTTAACAGTGATGAAGGTGGATCAAAACAACCCTCTTTGAAACTGATACGATCCTGGTTTATTGGACTGTGAAGATCCTCCTTTCAAATTGGATATTGATTGGATTCTTTCCAACACAATTCCCCAGTACCTAATTTTAAAGTATTTAGGGGATTATAGCCTTCATGCCGAGATAGAGATTGCTCGTCCTCCTCATCTGTTAGATAGACCAAGCAACAGTAATAGAATAATTCTCCAAGACTTCAACTTTATCAATTCCCCTTATACATTAGATAATCCTCCAACAGGCATGGAACCAGCATCAAGTTCTTCTAAGGCTAAGGGGAAGCATCCCTTAGAATAAATTATATTCCTGTAATTTAGTTGTGAGAAATATCATGTAATTATTATTTAAATGAATGAAATATATTTGATCAACTTATCTCATTAAACTCTGAATGCGAATGACTTCTTCTTTTTCATTAGTTATATTTACACACTTAAGCTCTTGCCTAAGTTTAGCATCAATTACCAATGAGCTCATAGGTTCTACTAATAAACTTATATTAAAATCCAAGTTTAGTACTAGTTACCCATGTATTTCCATAGGTTCTACTAATGCAACTAAATATTTAGGTTTTGCATTAGTTACCAGTTGTGACCAGGCGTACGTGGAATATGTGTCTACATTCCTTTTTAGGAATCTTCGTAATGTTCTTCCTTCACTTTGCCCAGTTGGATAAAATCTTGTTTATCCTTAACTTCAGTGGAATTAAATCTTGTTTTATCCTTGTCTTCACTGACCAAGTTTTTTCAGGACTTGGAATCCTGCTTGACTTGGGTTTTTGTCTGCTGCTGATCAAGTTTTTCTTATGTCGAGCAACGTTCAAACATCAGTAATCAACTATTTGGTTGTTGTTGCGAAGGACATATTTTGGGCGCCGATCAACGGTATGGTTGTTATCCGAAACACTTTTGAAGTTTTTTCGAGCAACTTTCAACTGTCGTCGATCAAGTAAATAGTTATGCGTAGCACTAGTACTCCCAAAAAATTGAAAAAATAAATGGAGGAAATCATCATTTTTATTAATACTGAAATGACATGAGTACAATGTGTTTCATTAGATCACTGGTAATACTTCCTAAGGTGATCGGTATGCCATGGATTTTTGAACTCTTCTCCCTCCAATGTTTCAATTTTATAAGTTCCAGGTCGGACAACAACTGAAATGTGATATGGACCATGCCAATTAGCCTCAAGTTTGTTATTCTTCTGAATTACCTTCTTTAGCACATAATCTTCTTCCTTCAAGTTTGTCGGATTCATTCTTTTGTTGTAAATATGGGTTATTCTTTGTTGGTACGCTGCATTTCTTGAAGCAGCATCCTCACGTACTCCCTCCAGCATATCCAAATCCAATCTTCACATTAAATTATTTATAGGACAGTTGAAGTTCAATATTCTATGGGACGGCAGGCCCAATTCAGCAAGTATTACTGCCTTAGTCCCAAATCCAACCATGTAGGGAGATTCTCCAACTGCGGTCCTTGGAGTTATTCGGTATGCCCACAGAATAGAGTACAACTCATTAATCCAATTTCCCTTGGAATAATCAAGTCTTCTTTTCAACCCATTAAGCAGAGTTCTATTTGTAACTTCAGTTTTCCCGTTGCTCTGAGGATAACCTGGAGCAAAATGCAACTTTTGGATATTGGACTGAGCATAATAACCGATAAGTTCTTTATTATCGAACTGCGTGTCGTGGTCGATAATGAAGGCATAAGGCAATCCATATCTGCAAATGATATCTTTCCAAATGAATTGGTATACCTTCTCATACGATATGTCCACTAAGGGTTCTACCTCCACCCATTTTGTAAAGTAGTCCACAACAACGATTAAGTACCTGAATCTTCCTCGGGTAGTCGGTAATGGGCCCACTAAGTCTATTCCCCAATTTGAAAATGACCAAGGTGAAGTGATTGGAGTGAGAGCAGCCTGTGGAGCCTTACGAATGCTGGAATACCTTTGGCACTTATCACATTTATTAGCAAAGGCTGCACAATCCGCTCGCATAGTGGGCCAATAGTATCCTTTTGTACTAATCCGCTGCAGTAGTATCCTGCCTGCTATGTGAGCTCCATAAGATCCTTCATGCACCTCATGGATTAGGTATTGAACCCCTGTTAGATGAACACAGCGCTGCAATCTAGCTGTTAATCCTCTCCTGTATAACACTCCTTTGCCCACCACATATCTCGCTGCTTTATACTTTAACTTTTTGGCCTCAATTATATTTGCTAGAAAAGTTCCTTCTTCAATGTATGCTCTGATGGGATCCATCTAAGATGCCCCATATCTAATGTGATAAAATTAATCATCAGGTTTTTATCTATGCTCCTGTTTGCTAGAATCTCGATGGGAATACTTCTTCGGAGCTCAATTTTTGTTACTGAAGCTAGCGAGCAAGTGCATCTGCTAGGGCATTCTCCAATCTTGGTACTCTCCTCATCTAAACAGTCGGTAATTTGGCTCACCTCCAATGCTTTAGATAGGTATCTAGTCATCATATTTCCTTTAACTCCATACAAGTTCAATATTTAGTTTATAACTAATTGAGAATCACCGTGTTCCACAACTTGCTCGGCATTCATTGATTGGGCCAAACTCAAACCCACAATGAGAGCTTCATACTCTGCTTCATCATTTAAGGCCTGAAACTAGAATCACAGATAATATTCAATATATATCCCATCAGGAGTGTTAAGTATTATACATGTTCCACTACTGGTCACACAAGATGATCCATCAACGTACAGGTTCCATATCGGGAGCTTATCATCAATCACATGGTCTGTCAGAATCCCATAATGGAATATTTTTCTCCTCGCTTCCTCATATTTCCCTGCCACCTCGTGAGATCTAGAAGAGGAATCCTGTAGGCTGGCAATGATTTCTTCTGATCTTTCTTCTGATGAGGGTGGCTCAGACAGTTGCTCGTTAACAGCTTTAATTGGATTATTCCTTCCTATGCCTTGTTCTACCTGCACTCCCTGTTGCTCAAGGGTCTCGGGATAAGTGAATTCAACAACGAAATTTTCCACGGCTTGGCCTTTTAATGAAAACCTTGGTTCATACATAATATCATACTCCACTAATTCTACTTCCTAGTACATTAATCTGCCAGACTTCTCCGGTTTATGCAAGGCTTGCTTAAGAGGCATATCAGTATACACCACAATTGTATAGGCTTGAAAGTATGGCTTCATCCGTATGTATGCCTCAATCAATGCCAATGCTAACTTCTCCAAGTGTGGGTATCTGATTTTTACTCTTCGAAAAGCTTTACTAGTGTAGTAGACTAGTTTTTTAACTCCATTCTCTTCTCTAATCAAGGCAGAACTTACAGCTGACTCAGAGACAGCTAAGTACATATACAATATTTCTCTTAAAATTGGTTAGGAAAGCAGTGGGGATGATCTCAGGTAATTTTTTAACTCCAGAAAATCTTTTTCACACTCGTCGTTCCATTAGAAACTCTTTCTGAGCACTTTGAAAAATGGCAGGCACCTATTTGTATCTCGAGACACAAATCTATTCAGAGTTCCTACTCGCCCAATTAGCCTTTGTACCTCCTTCTTGCAAGTAGGGGACTACATTTCAATTAGTGCTTTGATCTTATCTAGGTTTACCTCAATTCCCCTCTGATTTACTATAAACCTGAGGAACATTCCTTCTTGTACTCCAAGCACACACTTGGTCGGGTTTAATCTCATCTGGTACTTTTCCAACTGGTCAAAAGTTTGGCTGAGATCGACAATATGATCGACCACTTTTTCTCTTCGTCACCATATAATCCACATAAACCTCTAAATTTTTGCCTATCTTCTCCTCAAAAACTTTGTTCACCAATCTCTGGTAAGTAGCACCTGCATTTTTCAAACCAAATGGCATAACATTATAGTAATAAGTTCCTTAGGGAGTAATAAAAGTAGTATTTTCCCTATCTTCAGGCTTCATCTTGATCTGGTTATAACCAAAGTATGCATCCATGAAACTTAGCAGTTCATGTCCTGAAGTGGCGTCAACAAGCTGATCAATTCATGGTAAAGGAAAATGATCCTTTGGGCATGCTTTGTTTAAATCTGTGAACTCTATGCACATTCCCCACTTGTTATTCTTCTTCTTGACCATTACTACATTGGCCAACCAATCTGGATACTTCACTTCATTAATGAAAGAAGCACTTTGAAGCTTTTCAACTTCCTCCCGAATGGCTTGATTCTTCTCGGGGCTAAACACTCTTCGCATCTGCTTCATAGGCTTGATATCCTTATTAACATTGAGCTCATGGTAAAGAAAGTTGGGATCAATCCCGAGCATATATTTATGACTCCAGACGAACACATGCTTCTTTTGTCTAAGGAAATTCACTAGTTCCTATTTAATAACAGGATCCAGCATTGTTCTTATTTGAGTGGTGCGTTCCGGCTTGTCGTCGTCCAGCACAATGCTCTCTGTTGCTTCAACTATCTGGACCTTCACCAATTTCGTTTCTTCCCTTGGGTCTAAGGTTTCAACCTCAGATTCGTTATGGGGTTCAAAGGTGTCCACTTGGTAAGTGGTGGTTCTCTTCTTCATCTCTGCTAAATCTTCTTGCTCGGCAGATGAGTAGTACCATTCCTGAGCAAATTTTTGATCGCCTTTTACAATTCCCACTCCAAAGTTGGTCGAGAACAATAGACATTGATGGACTGCAGATGGTACAGCCTCAAACTTCTTCAACGCTACTCTTCCCATTATCATTTTATAAGCATAATGAACATTTTTGTCCATTATAAAGAAACTTATTTTCTCTGTTCGGCTATCTGTCCATGCGTCGATCAACACCTCTACCTTAATTGTTCCCAAAGGGAATATTTTTTCGCCGAAAAAACCTATTAAAGGTTTGTGGTAGGGCTCCAATTGGCTGATCTTGAATTCCAAACTTTCAAAACAAGGATAAAACATAATATTTGTCAAGCTGCCATTATCAACTAGAACTCTGAAAACAATTATATTCTCCTTTCTGACCTTAATTACGAGAGGATCATCATGGGGGTATAGCACCCTTCAAATGTCATTTTTAGAGAATCCGATCACCATATTATCTTTGTTGACCTTCCTCGTCTAATCTTCTTCAACTAGATTTATCCTCTGTATATAGGAACAAGCTTGTGCCTCATTAAGGTAAGCCTTCCTTTCAGCAGTATGGTCTCATCCTCCTGCGTCTCGACATATAATCATTTGACAATCAAAAGAACCAAAACTAAGCATGAATACCTCACTTTCGGATTGTTTGGATTTCTTGGGTAGGTCAGGATCATCCTCTTGATCATCTTCATGAGTCCTTTTTTTCTTGTCTCTGGGCTTGCAAGGAGACTTTGACCTTCGTCAAGCTCCATCTTTAATCTGTTGATCAAAAAATCTGTCTAGCTTTCCTCTTCGAATGAGAGTTTCAATTTCATTTTGAAGGGCAATGCAACAATTTGTTGTATGCCCATGGTCTCTATGAAATTCACAATATTTGGATTTATCCCTCTTGGTGGGGGAACTCCTTAGCTTCCAGACCAATATACATTCTTGTTATTCTGTAAATCCTCCAAAACATGATGGATTCCCATTGTCAATGGAGTGTAATTATTGTACTTCTTGAGCAGATCAATAATAACTTTTTGCTTTGATTCCCTCTGCTCCCTGGAATCTTTGTGCTCATTTTTGAGAGCTTTACCTTTAACGTTTTCCTCCGAGCTCCGCTTGACTGCCCTTGCCTCCCCGACATTCATGATCTTGGCTTCCTTTATCATCAACTGTGTCATCGTCTTTGGAGAATCTTTATCAAGCGTGTAGTAGAGTTTCTCGAGAAGCAGTCCACTCATAAGAGTTGTAATGGTTGTCTTTTCCTCATAGTCAACAATCACCATTTTTCATTATTGAACCGAGTGATGTAATCTTTGGTATTTTCTCCAACCTTTTGCCTTACACTGAGCAAATAACCAACTCGTTTCACTAGTTTACCTCCAAAGCAAAAGTTACCAATGAATAGCTCGACAAGATGATGGAAACTAGAAATTTTCCCCCGAGGAAGACTGTTATACCATATCTGAGCAGGTTCAGTAATTGTCCCTGAGAATGCCCTACATCTCATTTCGTTGGGGACGGCATAGATGTCTGCTGCTGCCTGATACTGCTCTATATGAAGGACGGGATCAATTTTCCCATCATATTTGGGAATAACTACAGGAGATTTAAACTTTGAAGGTGACAAAAATCCACAATAGCTTATATGAAAGGAGGTCCCTTCACAAAGCTTCTCTGCAAATGGTTCTTGGCCTTAGCTATTTCTCCTAATCTATCTTCCAATCTTGGGATGGAACCCTTCTATGCATTATTACCAGCATCAGATATGTGTGTTGCAGCTTTTTATTCCGACCAGTTGCTTGTGCTGAACTCTCCTCCTGTGAATGTTGCTCAGTACGAGCAGTTTGTCGGGCATCTGATCTAGATTGGGCTGAGCCTTTATGTTGATCGGCTGGTCGTCGAGTATTTCTCGGCAATGCCCTGGGAACATTTCTATTCCCACTGGGTCCCAAACGATCAAAGGGAGATGCTCAACTTAGCGTTTCTATGACACTCAATCTTTTAGGGGTAAAAGACTGATCATCATAGGGCTCCGATGTTCTGAGTGAAGAAGTTGCTCCTGGGAGATAGGAAGTAACTCTAGTAGTCTTGGATTGGTTATGTCTACTACTTCTTAGAGGCGGTAGTGGCAAATTTCCACGAGCAGATAAGAAAAGTGGTCTGGCGTGTAGGGTTTGCGTTAACTGCCTCATGGTATCTTGCATAGCCTCTTGTCCTCTGGATAAACTAGCCAAAATTCCAGTCAAATTATTGTGAGTTGGTGGAGCAGAAGGAACAGGTGGGATGCCATCGTTCCTAGTAATTGATTCAGGAATATCAGTCATGTTGAATAAGGCCCTGTTTGGTTGTCCCAAAATTGTAAATTGGATCATTAATAAATTGTCCCATTTACAAATTGACTCATTAATTGTGTTTGGTTTCATTAATAAAATGATTCATTAATTGTTCCATTTTAGCTCATGTGCAAAATCTGAAATTGGATCATTTCACAAAAAATGTGAAATGAATCCATTTGAAATAGGAGTCACATTAGGTGCATGTCCCCTCTCCCCCTTCCTCTTCCTCTTCCCCTCCCCCTCTCCCTCTCTCTTTCCCTCCCCCTCTCTCTTGATTTGTTTTTATATTTTTTTCATAGAACCTTAACATCAATTTCAAATTACCAAACATTGTGTAAAATTGGATTTAACTCATTTCAAATTCACTCATTTATAATTCACTAATTCACAATGAAACAATTTACATAATCAAACAATTTGCGCAACCAAACTGGGCCTAAGTGAATGAGTGAAAACGCTTAGAAACACATTTTTCACAGACGGCGCCAATCTATTGATGCAAAAAACTAGACTATATCTAATTATTTGATCATAGATAAAATAAGGAAATAAAATAAACACGAAAGATTTTTAAAGTGGTTCCGCTAAAGTGAAAAGCCTACGTCTACTGTTGTGTATTGCGTTGCCTTTGTTCAGGTGTGTCCTTCTCCCTTGGATTCAGGAATTACAATGTATTTATAGCCCATGAGGGAGTACAAGAGTTGAAATATCAAAGGATGGAATGCCTTTATAAATTAGACATTTACATCTGTACAACGTTCATAATGTATACAACTGATGGCGCTTTACTGACCAGGTTCGTCGGTTTTCTTGCTGTTAGCCGAGCTTCTAAATATGTTGGTCGGCATTCTTGGACTTGGTCGACATTCGAGGGATTACGCTTTGTTGACTAGGACTGATGCCACGTTGGATAAAACATGTTCATTTTTTATTGATCCATGTAATAAGGCGATTTTTTACATCAACAGTCCGCGCTAACGGTAAGCAAACTGAGATCCTCATGAAATTCTCTCTCTCTCTCTATATATATATATATATATATATATATATTATGCTCCCATAAAGGATTCCCGCACAAATATATAATGCGAACTCATACGTGGCAAAATTAAACGTATATAACCCTCCCTTCTTTTTCGTCCTCTTTCTCCCTCTCTATTTATTACAAATGTTCTCTCTATTGCGTTTCACTTACTGACAGCAAAAACATTAAAACCAATAGATTGCACCAGAACAGTTGAGTGCCACATTGCTTAAGTTCTTCAAGCATTCTGTCATTAAACAGAAGTAATCATGACAAGCACGTTTTTAATGCATAATCTAAGTCAGTGGCGGAGCTATGCGGAGGTTGGGGTGGGTAAGTGACCCCCCCAAAGATTCTAAAATTAAACTTTTATTCTTAATTTTTTTTATAAATTTCGGATAATGCTCACCTATATTTTGATTAATTGATTATAATTTTTATGTATTTTTGTGATAATTTAGTAGCCACTCTCAACCTATATGTAATGATTTTTTTGTGAGTGATGATACATAACATGGTATATCTAAATAAAAAAAATCAATTATTTCATCATTCAATAAATAACTATATATTTTTTTAAAAAAATAATCATTAGTAGGTGAGAGTTTAATTTTCCTTTTTAAATCACATTAAGATTGTAGTTTAAATCTTTGAACTAAACTCCAATAAATTTAATTAAGTTTTAAATTTAGCCATTAGTTATGATATAAATTATTTTCATGATATTTCTTTTCCAAACATAGGCCCTTAATTTGGATGAAAATTATATGTATGTGGACTCTTCCATGTGTCTATTCTATTTAGGAGTACCCCACCTAACAAAATTTTCTGACTCCTCCACTGATGTAGGTTGATAAAGAAAAACCTGAAGTGACTAAAAAAATGATTTCATGATGTGTTGCGTTCTGATTGAAGTGTGTTTTCTTAAATTACAAAATGACCTCATTTAAGATTACAAAGTTTCAACGTTGCAAATCACAATTATCTAAAAATAACAAATAAATAAATTAGGATACATGTGATTTATTTTGTATTTTTTGGATACAGATCTTAAGCATTTTGATACATGTTGTGTTGATATTCGTCGATTCGCACATCCAATAAATATCTGATATGGGTGCAGGACCCAACGTAACAAGAACACAACCTAAATAAAATGCAACACATAACACATATTTTATTTTATTTACCTAATACGAAAAACGACCCAAACAAATAGCGGCACGCCATGAAATGATAATTTTTTACGTAATACGAACATGACCCAAGTAAACCATGATACGACAATACATGAGACGGATTTTTTCACCTAACATGAACACGATCCAAGTATAATGTGATACGACACGATAAGAAATCTCAATGCAAACACGACCCAATCAAAACGCAAAATTTCATGAAACCATATTTTTCAGTCGTTTCCTAATTTTTTTTGCAAACCATATTTTACATTAATGCTTTTTATTTCTAAGTTTTAGGGAAACTAATAATTATATTAAAAAAAAAATCCCTTTCAATTTTTTTTGCAAACTGCTTTTTATTTGAAAATTGGTACCTTGATTTTCATTTTGTTATGTTATTAATTATGTTTGAATATTTTTATTTCTAGTTGAAAATGAAGCATGTTGTTTTGCACATTTTTTTAATGTTGGAAAAAATTAAGTTGGAGATTTTGTTCCTTTTTGGGCCATTTTTGTATTTCTGAGGCAACAATTTTGACCAAATCAAAACCTCTTTTGCTTTGTTTTGTTTTGGAAGTTGAAGAAGAGCTTAGGAAGGGATGGGTTCGAAGAGGGTTAAAGCTATTTAATTTCCTCTCTACTCTCTAAGTGGTTTTGTTTGGTTTTAGACGATGAGTGGCTTTGATCAATGTGAGTTCTTCAAAGAGTGGATGGATTGGATTGGGCCAGTTTTTTGTTTGGATTTTGGACCAGTTTTTTGTTTGAATTGCTAATTCGTGCTCCAGTCTTGGTAAATTAGTGGCTTTGATCGGTATTTGTAACAGTTTAGTGTGATAAACAATTTTTTTTGGTAAATGTAATGAAATTTAACTATAATTTTTGGAATATAATTTTTGGAATACATTTAATATTATTATATAATTTTAAATTAATAATCGCTCGCGCCGCACCTGCATTTATACCCGCTTGGCTCCTCATATTTGTGACTAAATTAGCGCCGACTGTCGTGGTATTTCCTTTTGACCCCATAGACATATTTGAACCATGAGGACATAATATAAATTTTCCACTTTTTATTTTGTTATAGTGCAGAACATAAACGAAAAACTAAAGAGAATACCAATAATCTTCGACTTTGAACGAACTTTTACCCCTTTCCTCTTTATAAAAATTGAAACCTAAAATTGAACATCATCTTTAGTTTTAAAATATAACAGTTACATACGTAAAACCAATTGCCACAATATCTGAGATTTCTTTTTTGGTCATCACCAAAATCATTACACAGCCAAATGCCACTAAAATAATAAAAATATACCACTTCTTCTCCTCTATCTATTCATAACTGTATATAACATATCCAGGCCATGAATGGCTAAAACCCACACAATAATTATTGAATGAAAATAAAACACAAAATAATACCTTCAAAGTTTAACATCATATAAGTTTTCCCAACAATGAGAAAATTTCTACAGGACGAAAGAGCCATAGGTTGAACAAACTTCAGAAGACTGATGTCCATGATAATGATACCTTTTCAATTAATGAGTCCTCAAAAAATACCTTAATGGAGCACCACTCATTTTTGTTGACATAAGAACCTTTCATTAAGCACCCACTTATTTTTGTCCATGATTCTTAAATTTTTCATGAAACTCTTCATAAGAAATTTTAAGTGTTGCTCCTGTAGGCTCTATGAAAACTCCTCAAATTTGTCATCCCTCTGTTGTCCATCCACCACAATCCAAAGTTTTAAACAAATGCTTTGATATCACCATTCCTAACAGAATCACGCATATGGTACGGGGAAAAGATGAAAACAACTATAGGAGTACACATTAGATGCGAACAGTCACGAAGTATTATGAATAGAAGAGTTGGAAGATGCATTGAACCGTCTAGAAGAGATGAAATGAATGGAATGAAGGGACGTTTGGGAGTTGATAAATGCTTCAATTTGTGAGATGCCACATGGCTCAATGAACGTACAAAGTTCCACCGAGATAAAAAGAAAATTCATTTGATGTGCCATGCGACACCTAAACAAAGAGGAGGAGTGTTAAGTATTTATATACTATAAAAAAATTATTGTTTCAAATCATGAAAGTGACACATAACGGATGTATTAAATATTGTTAGAGATTTTAAATTATGTGAAATTGACACGTGATAAATATATTAAATATAGAGGTATAATGATGCATGTATCTATATCTATGTAAGGGTCATAAGTGCCCGATGAATCTGAACTTATAAACCATGACAGCCTATGATTACAAAAAATCTTACAAACGTTTAACATTCTACCACGCCCACAAATATACCATTCAAGTGTAATTCAAAAGGGTACACAAGATTCATTTTTCAGCTCAGCTAAACCACCTTTCCTTTTATTCCTTGAAATCTAGATTTTCCATCGAAATTTGGGGTCGGAAAGATGGCTGTCATCACTACGCAAGCTTCTGGTCAACATAGAGTTGTCTATAAGACCAAATGCCATTTCATCATCACCCTCATTCAAAGTTGAAGCTAAGAAAGGTGAATGGTTACTAGGCTCGACCTCACCCGAGTATCTCACCGGTAGGTACTAGTATTAATATTATCTTCTCCATGTATGTTTCAGAGCACAGTCTATAAAACTAATCAAACCAATGTAGTAGAAATTATATTTTTTTGTTCCATTTTTTATTGTATATATAAGTTTGGTAATAAATTCGATCACGCATTGCGTGGCCTAAATGCTAGTTTTATAGTATATACTAGCATGCAGGCCACGCAATGCTTGACCAAAGTTATCTAAATTGTATTTTTTATTGTTGTAGCCTCATTTTCAAAATATATTCTACGAATGAAAGGATCTTGAATTTTAAATTAATATCAAAAGTCATATGAATGGCATTCAATAAGTGCAATCGGTATTTTTAATTTCGAGAAGACATTATAACTCAATTTCCATCCAGTTTTATGATCACTAAACAATGAAAGCATTTATTTTTAATCATTGAAGTAGTTTCATATAATAGTTAAAACTATAAATCCTCTTTAGAACTAAAATTATGAGATAAAAATTGTTAATTAGGTATTTTTAAGTTTGTAAAAAATACCAAATTTTGGCATTCAAATTTTAAACTCCAAATAGATAGGTCAAACGATCTCTAAAAGAACGTAAGTTCTAAACAAAAACAACCCCTAACTTATGAAAAATTAGAAAGACATATCAATAAAATAAACATAAGATGAAAAATGCAACTGAATGAAATGGAAGGCGTATTTTTTAAATAAAATATTTGTATAAACCAACAGATCAAATAGGGCACGTACTGTTCACTCGATATGTCAAATATTTTTGTTGCGTAAATACTTTGATAGTAAGTTTTTGATCAAAGTATACAAATAGTTTAACCAACTCTATCATGAAAAGTACCTCAGTGAAAACACAAAATTGTGAAATACGCATATAATACGATATATATACTGAATTTGCAAACTATGATTTCAATCTTAGTAGGAAAGACAACACTATTTATCATTAAAAATAGATACCATATTCTCCTCTAATTAAATGGGAGTTGAGAAGTGTGTAAGTGTAACAACCCGCCTAATAAGATACCGGGCGATCACTCCAATATTAAATTAAAACAGGAGTTTCATATGGATCATTCTTAGCATCACTGTCGAAAATCCAATTAATTACTAATATCCTATTAGGTGGCCGTTAAAAACTTTTATTTAACTACTCTTTTTAGCGCACAAATTAAAACATTCACAATTAAATGCGTAAGGAACTGAAATGGAAAAGAAAGGAACTAAAATAACCGAACACTCGGTCCAAATAATACAACCATATCGAATGCTGTACTGAAAGAATAAATAAATGCAATTGAGCCATTGGCTCGAATGTTTATACAATAACTCCTATCTAGAGTACAAGGAAAGAAACGTCTACCGATAACCTGCAAGCATCCACAGCTGCTGCAGCAGGCGTCTGACTCGAAAGAGTTTCCATCCAGGCGTCCCTGTGTCTGGATACCTATAAATATATAATATAGCAAGAAAGGAGAAGTAGATAAACGGGTCAGAGCCCCGAATGTTGAAAATATTTTGCAAGTGCATAAATGCCTTATTATTTTGAAAAAGGTTTTATCTCATATTTAAGTTTGGTATCGCACTCCCATGAGATACCCCTCACCTCTCCGCTAATAGTGCACTCCTAACGCATCTATCTAGAACATTCTAGTCAGCTACCCTGCTAAACTAGTCTATCACCCAACCACTATCTAACCTAGATAGTCAAACAAAAGTACTAAGGGCCAAACTTCACTTTAATCTCGACGCTATGCCATGTTCGTGCGTGGGGTGTCTCGCGAAGCGAAATCCAAACAAGGAACCCCCCCGATACACTACTATGCAGCAAGGTCGATCTTTGAGATCCGCCAGTCCCTCAGTACAGAAAGATATATAATATATATATCATAACATTTAATAATATAAGAGCACTAAGGATTAAACTTCTCCCCAGTCTCAACACAGTGCCATATTCGTGCGTGGGGTGTCTCGCAAAGCGAAATCCAAACAAGGAACCCCCCCGATACACTACTATGCGGCACGGTCGATCGTCGGGATTCATTAGACCCTCGGCACCCAATTTATACATATACATACATCTACAATATACTTCCGGATAATATAAATATCTCCCGGACTGAGGATTACTTGATACATAAAGTATTTATAAATACTTATCCTTTTTATTTCAAAAACTTCCATTTCCCTTCTCATATCCAGGAAATGTATTTAAAAGCCAACCCATTATCATGAATTGCTTTAATAAATCATATACCTTTTAAAAGCCAGTTTTATTATCATAAAATGCTTTTCCTTATCAAAATATCCCATTTCCCTTTTTATACTCAGGAAATGTATTCAAAGACATTTTCATTATCATAAAAATGCTTTGATCAAAACATATGCTTCCACATCCCTTCTTCCATCCGGGAAGTGTTACCGAAGCCAATTTATATATAACCCATTTCCCTTCCTATATCCAGGAAATGTAATTATAGCAAATCCATTATTATGAACTGCTTTAATAAACGCGTTCTAAGACCGCACGTCCGGATTTCTCCACTGTGCGCGCCCCTAAATGGCTATCATCTTCCAGGGCCTCCAAGACAACCTGGGATCCTATATCGAAACACGTCGGGAAGCGGCCATGAGCCTGCGTGGTAGCCAAGACCACACCCGGAATCTCCCTACCCCCGCAGAAAATATACAACCATAAGCGCTCCCATGGCCTAGGACTATATCCACCCTGCATCATTAGCCAGGGGGCTTCACCATACGAACGCAACTTCCCTTATGATAGCGATTTAGAGAGGTGTGTAATCCATATTTTATTAATTATGAAAAACATTTATTTTTCCATTTTGAAAATATTCATTTATGTATTTTCAAAATCATTCCCATCATCATATATATACCTAAAACACACAGTATATACATATCCTATATATTCTTCCTAGAATATATATATAAACGGCCTTAGTGGCCTATAGCATCTAACGATGATAATAATCCCAAAGATCCCCTCCGAGAATCATAATCATGCATTGACAGTTGCATGATTCTAAATCCAAAGTATTTCTTACTTTAATAATCACTATATACCTCGATCCTATTCTAAGGATTTATTGGATATCTCCAATGATACTATTCTTCTCTAAGTGAAGTATATATTATATATATATATACCCCCAAACTATTCCAAATTGGTAATTCAACTCCCCATACTCTTAAAGGGAGAAAACTAGAAATTCTGACCTAAGCGAATCGATTCGCCCCTTTAGCAAATCGATTCGGGTGGGCGAATCGATTCGGTTCCCAATCCGAATCGATTCGGAAAGTATTCTGCAAACAGGTCTGTAAATGGCGAATCGATTCGGTCTGTACCCGAATCGATTCGGCCCATTGCAGAAACCCAATTCCTCTTAGGCGAATCGATTCGGCCTGTACCCGAATCGATTCGGCCTGTTCGAGGGTCACAGTTTGGGCGATTTCTCAAACTCCAAAATACCCAAAAATCAATCCAAATTCATTTTCGGGGTTTCTAAACTACCCCAAAAATTATCCCGAACATCTACGACACTAATTCTAGCCGTAATTTTTCCAATTCCCGATTTGATTTCCGAGTTGGTACTTTCAACCCGGAGCTGTCATCTTGTAAAAATCATATCAAATCGTAGAAAATTCAGAAAAATACGCGGTCGGCGCCCACGCGACCGTATCGAAAAGATCTACAACTTTCGTGTTTTGGCCGAAAGCTAAATCACTTCTTTTCCTGGACAAAAATGCCCCCAAAGGTGACGGGTTACTATTCATCGTCACCTCCGAGGAGATTTCCGCCATTAAAGCTCCTCCCAAGCTTTTGTCGCCTCACCCAACGTCCTACAACCTCAACCAACTACAACTACACATATATTAAGGGTTCTAAACATCCTAGAACCTCAAACCACCAATTAATTTGGATTAAAACCTAAGTTCCACAAATTGAAATATTATTTGGGGTTTAATTGTTTTAACTCCCAAAAACCCGTTTTATCCACGATAACCCACCCCAAAACCATTAGGGTTTGTTTATACCAAACTACGGTATGAGATATTTATGCAAAAAGATAAATAAAGCAAGTAAACACTTGCCTCGTGGATAAAATCCGACGACCTCGAGTCGAATCCGGCGGAGTTTGGCCCGAACCTCCATCTCTCCCCTCTTTTCTCCTTCCTCTCTCTCTTCTCTCTCTTTTCTTTCTTTCTTTCTTCTTTTCTTTCCCTCTCTCCCTTTTTATATAAGAGAAAAGGGTTTTAAACCCTTAAAACCCAAAAACGACTCGTTTACCCAATTACGAGTTACTTTTACCTCTAAAATTACCCGAAACTCATTTTCGTCCATCGGACACTCTTTTTCGACTATCTCGGACATTCTGAGAATTATGGCGCAGTCGAAATTCCCATCCGGGGTACTTGACCGCAAATCACTATTCCAACCCAAAATAAATAAATGCGGGTTTTCTACTCAAAATCTTACCTCTTTTGTCGCAATACTCCACGGCGACATATAATTAAATTATTTCGACCTATATAGTCCCAAAATAATTTATAACATCCTTCGAAAATTATTAAATCCTCGAAAATCCCAAAAATCACTATTTCGAGAAATTCTCCAAATTGCCAATTTATTCAATTAGGGAATTTAATTCTCTCCAAAAAGAACGGGTTGTTACAGTAAGTTCAATGAAATGACTTTTTCATCTTTATCAACTTTTCTTTCGTAATAATAGATAAAAAAGATGGTGACAAAAATAACATCTTAGTCTTTCTAACTATGATAGAAAGACCTGACTCAAATATAATCTAATCACTAAACCAAGGTCAAACTGCTCAAAAATTTATTTTTTTATGGGAGAATGAAACAGTATAAAATTGAACGATTGAACTAATTGTAGATTAGGACAATTGATGAAGATGGTTTTGAAAAGAAAGAAATAATGTTTGTTTAGGAATTTGAGAAACCCTAGATTGCAATGTGGTTTGATCTCAATTTTAGAGCCGACGATACGAAAGAAATAATGCGTTCGAGACTGTAACACACATCGCCGCAGGTGGGCGAGGCGATGTGTGTGTCATTTTGGTACTACGTAGCAGCGCCATCTATGAGAGGTAGGTGTGGATGCTTGGATCCTTTGTCACCGCTAGGTATGGATCGTGAACTGGTGTATTGCGTAGGGACCATCCCAACGTATGTGTGTTTTGTGATGTTTACGTTGAATAAGAGTTTCCTCCAGACATGCCGATAGAGTATGAATGGGATACCAACGGTAGATGCTTTTGTGTGTCTCATATATGAAATGGCTTATATATAAATTAGCCGTACTAAATGAGATGAATTAAATTGTCTAAGAATGTAGACATAAATCACTCATTTTTACTATGTTGTGCATAATAGATATTTATGTCATTTTTATGAGAAATATAAGACTGGGATACCATGGGATTGGGAATTAAACATAGTTGGCTCTTTTGAAACAATTGAGTATAATCAATCTTATAAATATTAATATGGCAGGATGGTCGTATTTATTATTTGAGATTTTGTCGATATGCGGTTAATATCACACTTAGACGAGGTGTGAGACGTTAATCGCATGTGAGTAACGATGGGGAATATTTACTTTGCATCGACTGTATTTATTGCATCTTAAATTGATTAAGTTAATTCTTGCATATCTAGGGCTCTGACCCAAATTTAAATGTTTTCTCCCCCCGGGTGCTCCTAGAAAAGGATAGCAGGATTGTTGTTGTATGAGTCTTGCGATCTCTTTTGCTTTTAAGACTTTTAGATTCATTGACTCTACCATAGGTGTTTTTCAGTTGTAGTCACTCATTTCATTTGAGACATTTGTATCGGCATAAGCGTTAGATTTATTGACAATATGTTGGGTTGAGATTCTTAGTTTCATGTTAGATTTATTACTCACTTGGTGTTGGTTTGGATTTATTTATTATTATAGAAATAATCATTGAACCTCTATTATAGGCCTTTAATATATCATTTATATTATGTTAATGCTGAGAATGGTATTAATTACAAGCCCCATCTTTGATGTATCGTGTCTAATCAGCCTTTACGTGAGAAAAGGGGGATTGTTACACATTTTTTCGAACATCCCTTTTAAAAATATGAAAGATATTAAAAAAAATTAAAAAAATGTTTGAAAATATTAAAAATCTGTAGGGAAAAAAAACTGAATATTGAAAAAATTGCATAGTTTTTTTGGTTTTAGTCCTATTTTTTAAGTTTTGTTTGCCTCCCACCCCATGTATTTTTTACGTTGTTTTAAGTCCCATAACTGCCCTTAACTTTTCTCAACTTTCATGTAACCTCTCCTAATCGCTCATGTCTATTTTTGTAGAGAATGACGAGTGTAAAAACATAGGACAAACAAAAAATAATAATGACTCGAGATTAAACACACATATATTCAAAAAAGTATGACTAAAAACTTGTAAGCAACCCCCCAAAATAGATTTCCAACACAAAAAAAAAAGTTTCCAGCAAAAAAATAAGATTACGGGCACAATGAATCAAAAAAACATCAAATCCATATTTTCATCTTCAAACCCATCAACAAAAAGTCTTAGAGAGAGAAAACTAATACCCATTAAACATTTGTGTGTCTTTAAATCTGTGTGTGTGAGTTCGTGTGTGTGTGTGTGTGTGTGTGTGTGTGTGTGTGTGTGTGAGAGAGAGAGAGAGAGAGAGAGAGAGATGAAGATAAAGAGCCACGGGAGAAAGGGGGGAGCAGCCATGGGTGCTATGAGTGGGTGAGAGAGAGAGAATGCAAAGACGTTAACACGGTTTCAAAAATTCAAATGGATACCATGTGTTGTTTTTCGTCCAAAAATTAACGATTTTAGTATTAGGAGATTAGTTGTAATCATTTCGAAAATTCAGAGGGTTAGGTTCAGAAAATAAAATTTTGGGTGGTAAGTAAAGAAATGAGGTAAAGTTTAGGGGGGAAGTATAATTAACCATATTTTTTATTTTAGTAAATTTGCAATCAAATATATAAAAGCTAAAACTTTATCTTAAAACATTTAAAAGGGGGTAATTAAAAAAATACACATGGGATGTTATTTCATAAACAATTAAAACTAATCAGATTATTCATTTAAAAAATGTTCATCACCTAACTCTCACCTACACATGGTCGACTCTGACATTTTAGGAGCCTGAGGCGAACAACCAGTTGGAGACTTTTTACATATTAAAAAAAATATAAATTAAAGAAAATGTGTTCTTCTCGCATTTTTTGATGAAAAATATTAATAACTCATCAAATATGTTTTTTTAACAAATCGTTTTCAATTGATAACATAGTTAATCCATTTGATACTTCGTGTGACATGGAAAAACAAAGGTAAGATTTTATTAATTTTAACTTTTAAAAACTTCTTTCGCCTGAGAAAACCATAACGGGTATTGTCAACATTATTTTATAGGCAATCAAAGCATTTGAAAAAATATAACTCAATCTCTTAATAGAGTCTAACCCTTCAATTGATTTTGTTAATTTATTTTGGTAAAGACATTTTCAAAAATATCTAAAGGTAAATCTTCTACATGTTCATCTTTTAAATTTTGATGTTCTACATTTTTATTATCTAAATCTTTTAAATTTTGATATTCAACATGTTCATTTTGAGTTTTTTAGATTTATTAAAATATTTATTTAGTGAACGCGGTAGTCTTTGTGTCTCTTCTTTAATTTGATGCCTTTAGTAGTAACAATCATCAATACAACTTTTAGAGTGAAGCTTGCCCGACCTCGTGCTCTAAACATTGAACAAACTATTCCACGTCCTCGCCAAAGCGGAGGGATATTTTCTAGTAAACATATTAATCACACAACGCAATAAAGTGTAATTTGTAAATAGAAAAATTAATCACACTACAATATTGTATATTATAGAAAAATGTTAAACGAGAAGAATAAAACCTCATTTGCAAATTACAACCAATTTGGGAACATCTCCAAAGTGTAATTTGTAAAGGCCCCAAATAACCCTTGAAATCTGCCAAAGAAAAACCCAAAACAAATATACAATTGTTAGTAAGAGAATTACATACTCAAACAAATTATACCAAAGGAAAGGAACATATACTTACACAAATGCAAAGCCTCCAAATGCTTGAGTTTGTGTTCCTCACCAACTTTCTAAAATTGAAAGTTTGAAACCATAGATTTCTAAACCCTAAGGGTATGTTTGATACAAAAGTAGGCAAATAGATTTGGTGGCCAATTTTTTCATGACAAAATTTGTCATGTCAATATCCATAAGGGCAAGTCTTTTAATTTGCAACATAGGGTTGTTTCATATGATTAATTTTTTAAGTGACAAAAGTGGGTTGCTTGATAATATTAATGTAAAATAAAAACAGTTTAACAGAAAAAACAGTAAAAACAAAATTAAGGAAAAACAACTTTTAAACTAAAAGAAAACAGTTTTAATGGGAAAAAATAGTTTAACAAGAAAAAAAAAGTTTTAACAAAAAAAATATCTAAAAAAACATCTTTTAACAATTAAAAAAACTTTACAATGTAAAAAATATTTTTAAAAGAAAAACAGTATTTTAACAAAAAAAAAGAAGTTATTTTAACGATTTTTTCTGAAACAGTTTTAGCGGAAAAAACAGTTTAAAAAACTATTTTTGCCAAAATAAATACAGTTCTTAACGGAAAAGAGTTTGTTAAGAAAAACGTTTTTTTTTAATGTTTAAAGAAAAGGAAATAATTTTTCACAAAAAACTATTAACGAATAAAATAGTTTTTAATAAAATAAAAACAATTTAGCAAACAAAAAATATTTTTAAAAATGACGATAAATTTGTGAAAAAAAAAATTCTACTATACAAGTAAGAAAGTTTTTCCAACAAAAGTAAAAAATGATGGCAAATTTGCATGTGGATATGGGTGTCCATGGAAAAAAATCATTACAAATAATGATCATGAAAGACAAAAAGTAGTGGGTGACCCATTTGCCACCGTTACGACATTTGAGTGAATAAGCTCATTAAATTGACCTTAAGGTTTTTTTTGGTTGAAATTGAAACCCTAGATTTGAAACCTAAGGGTCCGTTTGGTTAGGGATTCAAAAAAACTCGATTTAAAAATTATTTTAAATATTATTGATGTAAAAAACTAGATTTGATCTAATTAATTAATCACGGATAAAATATGAAATAAAAATAAGACAAAGGATTTTTAAAGTGGTTCAGCGTTATAAAATGGCCTACGTCCACTATTGCAGATGTCTGCCTTAATCTCGATGATGATTACAAGAGATTCCTCCCCTTCATGCGAAAGGTGTTACAATGTATTTATAGCCTTGGGGCTGTCAGTATGAATAGGTGATATGTCATTATTTAATAGACATATACATATGTACAATAAGAATGTTCATTAACTCCGATGTTCATTAAATGTACAATTGTCGCTTGGTCTTCCTGGCTAGATGCTCTGCATGATGGGTAGGTCGACGCGCTATGTATCTCGACATGCTAAGTAACTCGGTACGCATATGTATATGCCGCATAAGATGGCACGTGTCTTTATGTAGTTGGCCCATGTCTGCTGACTAATTTTCGTATCAACAGAAGCCCCCAATATTTCACCGTTGAGTTTTGATTTGAGAGTGCGGAATATTTTACTCGAACGTTGCTCGAGTACCTTTGTACGTCTTGATTACTTACAGATCTCCAACACTAAAGAATTTTTCCTCTAGTTTCTTCGTTTGAGCGCGAAATGGCAAATTTGTAAATATTTTGAATCTGCGACAAACGCTTAGGTATTTGCGTCTTTTTCATCTTTTAACCACCGAAAACGCAATCGTCTTTTCGAGTAATCATTTATTTTCCTTCTTCCCGATGCAAGGCATTTAAAAGCGATAGAAAAAGATCATCATCTACTTTTTATCTCCAAATTTCTAAATTCTATGTTTTCTCACTCTATTTTTATACTATCGTTCTTTCCATCATCCGCCTTAGCAGATTTCTAAATTCTCTGTAAGAATTTCTTCCTTTTTCTTTCTTTGCTTTAGTCATCATGGTTTACCTTGTCGAATATTTAGATAAATTTTGAGCCGATTTTGCAATTCCCTCTTGGGTTATTCTAGAAGAACCTTCTTCTTCATATGATTTATTTTCTCTGGTCGAGGGGCACTGGTTTTCCTCACTTTTCATAGCTGAATGTGGCTTTTCTTTTCTGCCTAATCCCTTGTGTTTGGAGTTTTGCCAATATTTTGATATTGTGCCTGCAAGAGTAGCTCCAAATACATGGAGGGTAGTTAATGGCGTGCATAAGTTAAACTAGATTCATGGGACTCATTTAGGGATCCCTGAAATTATGTTTAGTTATAAATGGGTTACCAGTGATACCACGTTTCATTTAAAAACTAGGTTTTCCAATAGAGCTTTAGTAGTCAATCTTCCCGATGCTAATAGGGACTATTTTGAACATGGGGTTGTGATGAAAAATTGGCAACACCCTCCATTAAAAGGAAATGATGTGTACCAAGGTCCCAGATGTCCACTTTATGGCAATGGGACAGCTTGTTTTCAATTATTCGATTTAGTTTTGTTTGCGTTTGATGAAATGCGCCACTGATATTCATGTTTGTTTTTGCAGTTGATAACAAAAGAAAGCCCCCCAAAAAGAGTGATATTAATATAAAAGCTTTGAAACTCATCTAGGGTTTGCATCAATCAGTTAACGGGGAGCACGTTAGAGCTTCTTCTTATTTACTGAGATACAAAAACACCACCTCTTTTTTCACTACTCGTCATCTTGCCCCTCCTGTGGTAATCGATCTTGATCAAGTACCAGCATCTCGAGCAAGTGCCGAAGAACCCTCTTCTGACTTTAATACCTATATTGTTGATTTAATGACGAAGAAGAGGAGAATGTCTGCTTTCTTTATTAAGGATGCTCCTGGAACTGATGGAGCAAAGAAGAGCAAAAGGGATGTCCCAGCCGAAGGGACGAAGAAAGTGGATAGTGCTCCTTCCAAAGGAACCATTTCTCCTGTCAAGGAGGTCAGCGGGGAAACACCTACTATCCCAAAAGAGGAAGCACCGTTGATTGAAGGTGTTGCTATTACGCAAAAAGAGGCAGCACCTTTAATTGAAGTTGCTCCTTTACAGAGATTGTGGAGAGGTCTTACAGAAAAATGTATAAAAACATATGCTCGACCATCTGATATTGGGGGTCCTTCCTCGGAAACTGGTGCTCCATCTTTTATTGCCCCAAGTTCGGCCAGGGGTTTGATCAAGTCTTGGACCATTCCTGAGTATCGAGCTGCTGGGGGTTCCTTTCTCGGGGAAAAGATCGTTGATTTGGCGGCCCAGCATATCGCATCAGTAAGTATCGTCATCCCTACTACTTTATTTCCACCTACTGTATTCATATTCTAATTTGAGCTCCTTTTCTTTTCTTTTTTTCAATTTATGACGTTCTTTAATAAAATCCTGGAGAAGGATGAGGCTATCAAGGCTTCAACTTCTTCCAACGGGATTGAAGAAGCTTTTTCTGGGTTGTCTCAATCTTTAAAGGACTCCCGAAAGACATACGAGGAAGATAAATCTACTTGGGAGAATAAACTTCTCTCTGCATAGTTAACTCGTGACCAAGCCATAAGTGCCTTCAAGGAGTTGGAGGAAAAATTGAAGGTTGTCGTTGTCAGCAAGAAAGAGGCTGATGGCAAGTTTGAAGAGGCTGAGCGGCGTAAGAAAGACCTCGAGGAGAAGGTGAAGCTTGATAAGGAACGTGCTTCTTCTGAGAAGGCGAAGAGAAACGCTGCGGTGAAGATATCTTTTAGCTCTGGTTGGGACAAGGGATGGATCAGAGCCTTAACCGCTATTACCTTCCATATGGAGTATGCAAGTCTGAAGTACTTCAGGGACGGATGGGTCGCATCATTAAAAGAGTTGAGTGTTGCGGATGATTCTGAGTTGTTTCAAAAACACACTCACGGCCCTCCTCCTACTATTGACGACGAAGAAGAGGATGAAGCTGCATCTGATGAGTCTTCCATGATGATAGTAGAATAAGTCCATGTTGCTACTGCTCCTTGACCCTCCGAGAAAGTTTAATAAGTATCAGCCTCTACCGAGAAACACCAGATGCCTCATGAGCAACCAACTCCTTCGTACAAACCTATTGATGGTGTTATAGGAAACAAGGAGAAGGTGTAGCGTTGCTCGGCTTTTTATTTATGTTGTTCTTCTGCTTTTCCTTTTTTTCTTGTAATTTTAATTGTGACCTCTCCTCTTATGATCAATAAAATGAGTTATTGTCCTCTAATTTAATAGCTCTTTGACTTGCTTTTGTCTGTATTATTATTGATGTCTTTTTATTTTTCCTTGCTAGTTTGTTGCCAGGATGGAACTCTTATCAGCTCATGACACTAAGTTAATGAAAAAAGGTAATGATTACTTCAAAGCGGGTCATGCAGATTTTACTGAGGCCCAAATAACTGATATCCTTGGATCCGATGCTTCTGAGCGAGCAATTGATGCATACCAATACTTGAAGTGTTTGTTTGATCGTGTTATGGACAACAACATGGCTTATTACGAAATGATTGAAGGCCTTCAAGGGATGATCGAGGAACTCCAGCTTCAGCACAAAGAAACCATTGCACTCTTACACGAAGGTTATGAGAAAAAATACCAACAGTTGAGTGCTGACAGGGTCTATGACAAGTTCATCTCTACCCATGAGAAAAAGGAAAGTGTGTTGAAACTTGAGATCGAAGAGCACGGGAATATTACCAAGCTCCTAGAGCAAGAGAATATTCCTTTGCAAGAGGAAGTGAAGCAACTCAGATCTGTTGCCTCATCTTCTTCAGGAGCCTTAGTTCCAGTTAACGATAAAGGCATTTCCTTTTTAAAAATTAAAAATACTGCCTTGAGAGAAGAGGGGGAGATTTTGAAATGAACCGGATCTACCCCGTCTGCTCATGGCAGAGCAAGGCATTTTACCCGTGGATGAGCAAGGGCTGGTCAAATTAATATTGAAGAGACGAGGACCCAACTGGCTTTGGAAAATCATGTCATTTAATTTACGGCAAAAAATCAAGCCTTGGCAGAAATGTCTAAAAAAGTCTAGAGTCTTACCGACCAACTCTCCAACCAGAGCTCTGCACTTGAAAGTATAGAAATGTTAGTGAAGAAGCTCCACGAGCAGCTTGAGAGATTGACTTATCAATTTCACAAACAGCCTAGAGAATTATGGATGGCGAGATATAATGAAGCTTTATGCCATCTCGATGCTCGGTTGGAACAATCCAACAACGAGGGATACAAACAGGGATGGTTGAATGCCTTATGCGTAATAAAAGTTGATCGAAGACTATCCTTGTGGGATTGGTATGAGCCTGGATTACTTGACTTGCCTATTCCTCCCTTTAAACTCGATGTCAGCTGGATTCCAGCTCGTTTCATTCCTCGGTGTTTGATCTCCTGGTATCTTGGTGATTACCAGCTTCATTCAGAGTTTGAGATATCTCATCCTCAATATTTTCTTGATCGACCATGTCCGAGCAACGTCAGAATGCTACTAGATATGAACTTTATCAATTCTCCCTATACGTGGGATGACCCTCCAGCCGGGATGGAACCTGTGGAAAAATCAAAGGGAAAGAAGCCCATAGAATAGGAAATTTGTACTTAATGAAAAACAATTCATGTTTATGTAGTCTGCTTGTGGTTAATAAAAATTGGTCTTTATTTCCTTGGAAGTACTTTGTGAGATGTGTTTATCATTTTTGTTGATGAATGTATACATAGAGAGAGATATAGAGGGACAATTTGTCCTATTTTGTCTAAACAATGGAGCTTGTCCCATTTAATGCCTAGTTGTAGTGACTTATCACCTATTAGTGCCTGAGCAATGGGGTGATTTTCATCCCATGTTCCTGCTTAGTTTTAGTAATTACATCGAGATTACCTTGGTGCCTAGACAATGAATGCCTCGTGAGGTCACCCATCTTTTTGCCTAGTTTAGGATATCTCTTGAGATCATCCGTGATCAAATAGGATTTGCCTTGTATGATTGTTATGCCAACTTTGTTAGTCAAACTTATTGGTGCCGACCAACCGGAGTTGGTCGTTGTTGAATGCCGACCAACTTTAGTTGGTGGTTGCTGATGTTGATCAATCGAAATTGATGTAGTGTGTGGCACTAGTATTCCAACAAAATTTAAACAAAAAAAGGAATATGGAAAAACCAAAACTTTTATTCATGTAAAGAGAAATTTGTACATGTAAGTCTCAATTACTGATAATACTTGCGCAAATGCTCTGCATTCCATGCATTTTTAAATTCTTCTCCCTCTAAGGTTTCTATTCTGTAAGTCCTAGGGCGAACAACTGTAGTTACCCAGTAAGGCCCATTCCAGTTAGCTTCTAGCTTGTTATGATTTTGAATCACCTTATTGAGCACATAACCCTCCTCTTTGAGTTCACATTTCTTCACTCTTTTGTTATAGAAAATGGCAGTTCTCTGTTGGTAGGCTACGTTCCTGATTGTCGCATCTTCTCGAACTTCCTCGAGCATGTCCAGGTCTAAGCGTCGCATCAAATAGCTTATAGGAGAATTTAAATTGAGTACCCTATGTGTAGGTAGGCCCAATTCAACTGGAATAACTTCTTCGCTTCCAAAGGATAACATGTAGGGTGATTCTACAGTAGTTGTTCGGGGGTGTTGTGTGATATGCCCATAGCACAGAGTGTAGCTCGTTGATCCAATTTCCTTTTGCTTCATCCAACCTTTCTTCAAGCCGTTCAGCAGAGTCT
The DNA here is from genome assembly GCA_949130495.1 of Sambucus nigra. Classification (NCBI taxonomy): domain Eukaryota; kingdom Viridiplantae; phylum Streptophyta; class Magnoliopsida; order Dipsacales; family Adoxaceae; genus Sambucus; species Sambucus nigra. The sequence continues at coordinate 469,230,814 of OX422214.1, read as the reverse complement.
TATTAGTTACTTCAGTTTGCCCATTGCTCTGGGGATGGCCCGGTGCAGAATGGATCTTCTGAACATTGGATTGATAATAATATGCAGCAAATTCCTTATTATCAAACTGGGTTCCATGGTCAGTGATAAAGGCATGTGGCAGTCCATACCTGCAAATAATATTCTTCCACTAGTTGAATCTTCCTTTGGTGATTGGAAGAGGCCCGACCAAGTCGATGTCCCACATAGAAAATGGTCAGGGGGAAGTAATGGGTGTTAACAATGCCTGGGGAGTTCCACGAATGGAAGAGAAACATTGGCATTTATCACATTTCTTCGCATAGGCTGTGCAGTCAGCTCTCATCGTCGGCCAATAATATCTCTGCGTCGTTAACCTCTGTAGGAGAGCCCGACCTGCCACATGAGCTCCACAAGATCCTTTGTAAATCTCTTTAATCGGGTCTTTCACCTCTGAAAGATGCACACATCTCTGTAGACCTGCGATGATACCTCTTCTATACAAAACGCCATTATTCAGTACATATCAAGCAACTTTAAACTTCATCCTCTTGGCTTCAAGTTGGTCAGTTGGCACAACCCCTTCCTCGATGTATGCCCTAATGGGGTCCATCCAGGATGGTCCCATATCTATGGTATTGAATTTCACCATTAAATCTTTATCTATGCTCCGTTCTGCCAGTATCTCGATAGGAATTATTCTTCATAACTCGATGCGAGTAGCTGAAGCTAATCGAGCTACTGCATCAGCTCTCGCATTCTCCAATCTCGGTATCTTAATCAACTAAACTTATACAAAGGTGGACACAATCTCCATGGCTTTGGAGTAATGTCTTAACATCAAGTCTCCCTTCGCCGCATATAACCCCAGAATCTGATGTACAATTAATTGTGAATCACTTAACACGGTGACTTGCTTTACATGCATTGTTTTTGCTAAACTGAGGCCCATGATCACAGCTTCATATTCGGCCTCATTATTAGAAGCTTTAAATTAAAAACGCAGAGCGTATTTGACATCTAATCCATCAGGGCTGTTAAGAATTATTTCGGCTCCACTTCCTGTTGCACATGAAGAACCATCAACATACAAGTTCCACACAAGTATACCATTATCGAACTCTTGATTTGATAAGACTCCCTGATGGAACATTTGGTGCTTCCTCTTATCATTATCCACTGCTGCGCTGTTGCCTGATAGTTCTTTCTGCTCGGTGATTGTCCCTTTCGGTACATCTGTTGATAGGAGTTGATCGGGAGTAGTCTTTGATGATTCCCTAAGTTCCACTGGTTGTTCTGCATTAGATCCTTGTTCGTCGGAGGTATCTGGGTAAGTGAATTTCACAAGGAAATCTGCCACTGCATGCCCTTTGAGTGAGGACCTTGGCTCATAAATAATGTCATACTCTCCAAGTTCGACTGCCCAGTATATTAGTCTTCCGAATTTTTCTGGCTTGTGCAAGGCCTGTCTAAGCGGCATATCAGTGTACACCACTATGGTATGGGCTTGGAAATAAGATTTCATCCTCCTACTCGCCTCTATTAGAGCTAATGCTAGCTTTTCCAACTTTGGATATCTAATTTCTGCTCCTCGGAATGCTTTGATGGTGTAGTACATAGATTTTTATACTCCATCCTCCACTCTTATTAATGCCATACTGATTGCGCTCTCCGACACAGCTAGATACAAGTATAATCTTTCGCCTATAACTGGCCTGGATAATAGTGGAGGTGTCCCCAAATATTTCTTTAATTCTTAAAATGCCTGCTCACATTCGTCGTTCCACTCGAAAGTTATTTTGAGAATCTTGAAGAATGGGAGACATCTGTCTGTTGCTCTCGATACAAACCTGTTAAGAGCTGCAACACAGCCTGTAAGGCTTTGTACTTCCTTCTTCGTAGCAGGAGATCGCAATTCCAGCAAGGCTTTGATCTTCTCCGTATTCACTTCAATGTCTCGCTGATTCACAATATACTCGAGAAACATGCCTTCTCGTACACCAAATATGCATTTCATCGGATTCAGCTTCATCTGATATTTGTCCAACTGATCGAAGGTTTGGTTTAGGTCAGCTAGATGGTCGGCGGCTTTCTCTCTTTTAGTTAGCATATCGTCAATGGAAACCTCCATATTTTTTCCGATTTTGTCTGTGAAAACTTTATTCATCAACCTCTGGTAGGTAGCACCTACATTTTTAAGTTCGAAGGGCATAACATTTTAGCAGTATGTTTCCCTTGGGGTAATGAACGAAGTAATCTCCCTATCTTATGGTTTCATCTTAATCTGGTTATAGTCGGAGTAAGCGTCCATGAATCTCAATAACTCATGCCCCGAGGTATCATCCACCAATTGATCAATTAGGGGTAATGGAAAGTGATCTTTCGGGCAGGATTTATTAAGATCTGTGAAATCTACACACATCCTCCACTTGTTATTCTTTTTCTTCACCATCACGACATTGGCTAACCAATTAGTATATTTGACATCTTCAATGAAAAAAGCCTTTTGTAGCTTCTCAACTTTCTCCTGGATGGCTTGGTTCTTCTCAGGGCTAAAGACCCTTCTTCGCTGCTTCACTGGCTTGATCTCCTTATTAACGTTGAGCTCATGACATAGGAAGGTTGGGTCTATTCCCGGCATATCTTCATAACTCCATGAAAAAGCTTGCTTTCTTTGTCGTAAAAATGCCACTAGTTCCTGCTTTATGGACGGATCCAGTGAGGCGCCAATTTGAGTTGTCTGTTCTGGTCGTTCGTCGTCCAGAATGACGTTCTCCATAGCCTCGATGACTTGACCCTTCACGAGCTGGGACTCATCCCTAGGGTCCAAAGTCTCGACTTCTGCATCTTTAGACTCATCCACCTGGTAGGTGGTGGTTTTCTTCCTGGCCTCCTTCAGTTCCTCTTGTTCGCCAGATGAATAATAGCATTCCCGAGCTACTTTTTGGTCACCTTTCATAATTCCAACCCCGAAGTTGGTCAGAAATTTCAGGCATTGGTGTACCGTAAATGGCACTGCCTCGAATTTCTTCAATCCTACTCTCCCTATGATTATGTTGTAAGCTGACTGGACATTCTTGTCCATTATAAAAAAATGTACTTTTTTTGTTCTACAGGTCGGTCAGGTGCCAATGAGTATGTCCAACTTGATTGTCCCAAGTGGAAAAACTTTCTCGCTAGTAAAGTCAAGGAGGGGCCTGTGATATAGCTCCAATTGGGCTAACTTCAAATTCAAGCTATCAAAACATGGGTAGAACATGATGTCTGCAAAGCTACCATTATCTACCAATACTCGCGAGATCACCACATCCTTCATCCTCATCTTGATAAGAAGGGGATCATCGTGAGGGTATAAGACACCTTCCAGTTCATTTTTGGAAAAACTAATGGTCAGTTTGTCCTTGTTCACCTTCCTCGGGCGATCATCTTCAGTCAGATTTATGCGATGTATATAAGAACAAGCTTGGGCCTCATTGAGGTAAGCTTTTCTTTCAGCAGTGTGATCCCCACCTCCTGCATCTCCACCTGTAATCACATTACATTCAAATGATTCGAAATGGAATGAAAATACCTCCCGCTCGGGCTGCCTTAGCTTTTTGGGGAGGTCGGGGTCTTCCTATGGATCGCCATCGTGGTCTCTTTTTTTGTTATCTCTTGCTCGACGAGGATATTTAGACCTTTGTCTTCCTCTCTCGTCAGTCTTCCCACCACTCTGACGATCAATAAATTTACTCAATTTTCCACGCCTAATGAGTGCTTCGATTTCATTCCGGAGAGCTATGCAGCGCTGGTCGTATGGCCATAATCTTTATAGAACTCGCAATATTTGGACTTATCCCTCTTATCGGGGTCTGTCCTCATTTGCTCCAGCCACGTTAGCTCCTCGTTGTTCTTGATCTCCTCCACGATATGGTTTATGTCCACCTTTAAAGGAGTGTAATTCCCATACTTCTTCAACTACTCGACACCCCGCCTAATTAAATACCAGGTGGCCAGTCCCATACCAAATTAAAATAGAATATACAGTTGGCTCATTCTTATCATCACTGTCGAAAATATTTATAACTCACCCAATACCCAATTAAGTTTGTGTTAAAAACTTTCCAAATTTTAATTTCAACAAATTCCATTTTCAGATTACGAATAACACTACACATTTTATCCTATCACAACAATGACTGAATAAATAACTCAAAAGAATTTAAATGTAATTGGAATAAACATTCCCAAATAATAATCCAACACAGTAATCCCAACAATAATAAATGTATTAAACTGACACGAGTACAAGACTATATGACTCAGATAGAAAGAAGATTATTGAATTCCTTTGGGTGACATGACTTAAATAAAAAAAACATTACATAATGTGAATCAAATGAAGATAGGCGCCCAAGCAATACTCCATAGCTCCATAGCTCGTCATAATCTTCTAAGGTTGGCGTCCCTGCTGCTGGACACCTGATATAGAAGGTACGATAGAAAAGAGAATATGCAAGGAAACGAGTCAGAGCCCGATGTAAAAATAGTTTTGAAAACAACAAGTATTTAATAAGTGCAATAAAGCATTTATTATGTACATGTTAGTATACAGACTCTCACTTGATATTCTCACCTCTCACCTAGAGTGCACTCTTAACGTTTTCTGTTAACCTCCTAGTTAATGGTTCCTCCTAACTAGTTTCCATAATATGATTCCATCCCATATCATAACCCCGTATGTCCCATACAATACGTAGTATAATCATTCATATACATTCCTCATTAATATGAATTAATCTTTTACGATAAATATTCATTAACTTAATTCAATTTTTTTTTCTCAATTCCCCGTTATCTACAATTATCACAAAGTAGATTGATTTAACCACTATATGTACATACATTTAATTCATTATATATATAAACGTATATAATACGGCACCCTTAGACACAGCTGCGGTGCATACATTACTCTGCTATCACGTCCCAGTATCGCTGGTCGTCGAATAGGGGACTAAAGGTTCGGTAAGTATTCCTCGAACCACAAATATCAACACAAAAATTTGGAGGCGAACATAGTTCTCATACTCACGGGTCACGCACATACCTACGTTACCAAAGTCAGCGGACTTATCAACTCCCCGATAAGTCTTTCATAGACCTATGTTCTCGAGCGACAAATCAAAAATCCCATGGATTCATCAAGATATGACTGCCCTCACCGCAAACCTCCCATCGATAGAAAGTAAGCTAGGTATGTCATACACATAAATCATTAATAAATCAAATAGGCATTATCATCTACCTATAATATAATATCGACAGGGTAATCACATTGCCCTAAGATAATTCCCATACGTAGCATTATATCTCTTAAATCCTACGTATTAAAATATTATGACTTTACTTCTTTAATTTAATGATTCCGGAGTCTCACTCATTACTCAAGGTTTAAATAGGTTTTTCCTCAATATATTTATTCAGTAAGAAATCACTAATATCCTACTGGTCCATATCATCTTATCTCCCGAATTACTACGAATTAAACTCTCCTTCAATTAGGGTTATAACCGATAGTTTCCAATCCCTTATAAACAGATCTTCTTTCACCTAGGATTGATCCCTCTTGTAAACCTAAGGCTGCCCAGGTGATTTATTAAATTTTCCCTACTATAACTATCCTTAATCCTCATGCATACAAATTAGAATCCAACACATGAATCTAGCAACCGAAATTTCTTCCAATTTAATTATCATAATTCTCATCAATTAAATCCCAATCACATTAATTCGGTTCTTATCTAGGGCTTACTAATCTTGCCTAAGTCCCATTATATCCAATTCATAATCACCAATGATTTACAAAAGATTTGGGATAAGAACAAGAATTAAAAATAGACAACATCATCATTTCTTGGGAGGTCGATCGATCGAAGGTAGGGGGTCGATCGATCGATCGCCCAGATAACAACCCAGATTCTGCAATTCTTTTACTACGGGTTTCATAACTTTTGATCATTCTAACCTTCATATTAACAACCCAAATTCCTTATAATCCTTACTACATGATATAGCAATATATGTAAATGATTTCTAATGATCTAAACATCCTAGAATCATCAAGAGTTTGAATTAAAAGCATATATTTATCCTATTTTTCCTGAAAATTATGTACCTGATATCTTCAAGAACACGCCAATGATTCTCAGAATTTCTTCCATAACATAATCATTATTTCGTGGATTGCTATCTACCTACAACATGAGTTTGATTCCTATATATTTTCATTTTTCAGAAATCAATCAATAACTCTATCTTTATCTTCCAAACATGTAAAATCTCATCTTTTCAATAACTATCCTAACATGAACAATATATTAACTAGATTGCAATTATCAAATACTTGCCACTACTGAAGGTCTGATCCTTTGGGGTTGTACAACACAGGTGGTTCTCCCCTTCTCCGGTCAACTTCCGGTGGTGGTTGGTGGTGGTGACCTTTGGTCCTTGGTTCTCCTCCTTTTCAAACAAGTTTCTCTTCTCCCAAGCACCCTTTCACTCTCTCTCAAAAGGTGGCCTCTCAATTTGTGTAGAAGAGATGAATGAACCTACGTACAACTAATCTCCAAATATTTGTAATAAGACAAAATCCGAAATCACTATTCATCCCCCCTTTAAAAATGACCAAAATACCCTTTTCGGTTGTCTTTTCATTTCCAAATGACCCGAGACCCAAAACCAACATCCAAATAGACTTTTCTGACTATTTCAATCCTTCCGGACGCAACGACGCACTCAAAATGACTATAAGGTTGATAAAAATAAGTTTTCTATTTAATTTAATAAATTAGTCCCGACGCGTCCCATACCGCGTCCGACTAAAAATTTAAATTACTGAATTAATAACTCACAACAATATCAATAAAATCACATTCACATATTACCTAAATGTATTTAAGTAATATACAGAATCATTAATTTTAATATCCACAATTCGGATAAACCCCAAATGAATTAATTTATAATAAAATTCAATTAATCCATTAATTTAAAATATAACACATTTTAAAAGTCATTAAAATTACGGGGTATTACATACTTCCCCCCTTATAACAGAATTTCGTCCCGAAATTCATAAAGATAAATCATATTGATAAGGTCAACTCTGAATATAAATCTCACATCGCAAATAATCTATGTCATACTGCCCATACAGTACATTAACGAAAATCCCCATTGATGTTACACCAAGTCTCACCATATAGTTTCAACTAAATCCAATTTAAACTTTACCCAATCTTCCCTATACCATACTCGTGATAAAATTTGGAAAAAAAATGATCCTTAATCATTAAGTAAATAAATCCTGAAGTCACAACTACTTACTATTTCACAATTATGAAAAATACTACAATCCAACCATCCAGGGCGCCCATACACCCTATCGTGTATCTTTCATTATAAAATGGATATGGTTACCCGCATAATACTCTGATTTATCGCAAAGGTTATAAACTCATATCCTAAAGACCTAACTTACTTCGACTCCCAACGTTTGTTAGTTTCATGCGTGGGGTGTCTCGCAAGCGAAATCCAAACAAGGAACCCCCCGATACACTACTACCTAAAGTAGTCGGTCATCGAAACTCCTCAGGTCCTTAGTCAATAGTATATAACCTCTCTACAGGTCTATCAATTTCAATAAAAGTCTACTCATCTACCCTCTTATTAAAGACAAGATGTTGGCTATAGTAGTACATACGCTCTCATATACCACAAGTCAATCCACGCCGCTAGTCACATCATGTTTGGACATGCCTAAGGTAAGTAATTTAGTGATAAAAATCAGACCCACGTGATGACATGTAAAAATATAGGTGTCCCACAACCCCTCGGTGAGTCTACGTAAAAAACAATGCTATAGGCTAAGTTTAGTAACCCTTTTGCCCATACAATATTAATTGCTATAAAAATCAATATGCGCCTCATAACTCCTTAGATAGAAAACATACCCTCATTCGCGGGTGGTGGTTGTTGAATCGCTGCCTGATGGACGTTATATACGCGCTCATACTGACCTTGTTGCACGGGAGTTGCTGGAATGGAATGTAATGCTAGCACCGGAGCTGGAGCTGAAAGAGCAGTTGTGTAATACCCCGTATTTTTATGTTATATTAATTTGGGGATTTATTAAATTTAATGTGAGTTCATTATTTAATAAAAATCCGGAAATTAATTATGTTATAATTATTAACGTGACGAGAGTTAGTAATTATGGGAAATTTGTTGAATATTACTAATGAGCAAAGTAATATGTAGTATTGGTTATATTGAATGTCACGAGTGAATAAAATGGTAATTTTGGAAATTTGAGTCGGGACGCGCCCGTGTCGCGTCGGGACTAAACATTGATAAATAAAAGTGAATATTTTATAAGTCATTCGTATGGTCGTTTTGAGTGCGCCAACGCGCCCGAAAAGGTCAAGATAGTCAGAAAAGTGTACCCGGGGGTTTAGTTTGGGTCTCGGGACGTTTTTAGGCCTAATTAGTACCCCGGGAGGGCGTTTTGGACATTTCGCAATTATGGGTAATTAAACCCACGAAATTCTAAGGGTTATATCAGATGTCTAAGGTTGTCTTCTAGGGTTAGAACAACCAAAGACAAGTGATGGCCATTGGAGAGGGAAGGAGAGAGATTCCAAGGCAATCCAAGGCCCAAAATCCATCCGTTTGCACCGCCACCACCACCAACGCGTAGATCGCGCGACGGGGAATGCAACCACACCAAAATCATCTGCAAATCAAAACACCAAAAACCCCAGGAAAGTGTTTATCTTGCTTATTTCGTTGGTGCATCTTTCATATTAGTTTAGGAGTAATTAGAATGAGTTTTTATGGAAGAAAACCAAAGATTTGAGATAGGAATCGCATGTAGTGATGGATAAATTGATAATTCTGGAAACCCTTGCCATGTAGAGGAATTACCCACGAAATTATGATATTTATAAGAAGAATTTTTTGGAAATACTTGTTAGAACCATGTTTTAGAGAATTCTAGGGTTCTTGATCATTATGATAATTTTTGGGCTGTTAATCCATGTATAATGATAGAAATCCACATGCTTTACGTTGGAAATACCTAATATGGAGATATAATGTTAGTAGTATGAATCTTTGGACGTTTGGGAATGTAAAACTTGAATTTGGATGAAGATATGTGTTAGAACCCGTAACTGCAAAACTGCAGAAATCGCAATACCTGCTTGATCGATCGATCGAGCCCAGAGCTTCGATCGATCGAAGGTTCGATCGATCGAGCCCCAGACCTCGATCGATCGACCCCTCCTGGCAGACAACTATTTCCCTTTCTAAATTAGTTAAGTTCAATTTATTGTGAAATAATTCTTGGGCATCCTTAATAAAATATTTTGGGAGATAGGAAAGACCAGTGGGACATGTGAATAAATTTTGGGACCCTTGAAGTCGGGCAAAGATTGTATTTTGGGATAATTACATAAGGGTCGGTGAATTTATGATTTAAAGAAAGAGACACGTAAGAGAGTTACTTTGGGACAAATGTGTATACCTACTGAATTTTATAATTTGGACAATAAAGCCATGAGAGTTGTGTGGTACGTTGGAATAATACCGAATCAAGGTTAGAAACGAACCGTTATAAGTGTTTACTAAAATATGATAATATGGATAAAAGTCGTAACTATGGGATTTGAGAATATACCCATTATTGACATGGTAATATTAATATAGTTATATGATTGTGTATGCATATGTTATCTATGTGTGAAAAACATACCCACGCTACTTGCTATCCTTGAGGTTGCCGCGCTGGGACGATCTTATCCTGTGTTGCCTTATGGGGGATATTGACTCGTACCCTAGAAGATAGATATCCTTGGTACAGGCTATCGATTTGATAGTTCAGACGGTCCTAAGAGACGCGGGTATGTGCCATCCTCTTAGAGACTTGGAATCTATGCTTTGCCTCATATTGTTTGTGTATATATATCCTTGGTACAGGCTATCGCAGTGATAGTTCAGACGGTCCTAAGAGACGCAGTCATATGCCATCCTCTTAGAGACTTGGAATCTATGCTTCGCCTCAATATTGTTTGAGTATGTGTTAATACAATTCGAGAGTGATTTCGAATTTGTATTTCCCTTAGTACGAGTGATACGGGGATTGGATAGTAGAGTATGCCCGCACCATAGTTTTTATTTGGGGCTGTTATGATATATGTATATTTTACGAGTAGTTAATATATATATGAAATTCTGAAATCTGGAACTGCCTACTGTGATTTGATATGTAGGACATAGTTGATGACTCAAATTGTAAATACTTGTTTTGGGAAAGTATGATATGACACTGAAAAACTTTATTGATTAATAAAGTTAAAATGAGAACTTTGGTTACTAATTGAAATATTCTTTTCAAACAATTGAATCGTTAAATTTTGAATCCTGTGAATAACCTAAGATAAGTTAAACCATTGGAAAAGGATAGCGTGATATATGATGAGATAGACCACTGGGAAGGTTAGTGCAATAGGTGTGCACATTAGAAGAGAGGTGAGAATTTCTCAAGAGAGTGTCGCACTAATATGTTGTTGCATTGGCCTGTATTAATTTAAATACTTGCTAAACAATTTTTAAATCATATACACTATCGAGCTCTGACCTGTTTCTCTCTCTCTCTCTCTCTCTCTCTCTCTCTCTCTCTCTCTCTCTCTTGTATATATATGTATGTACTACATGTGCCCAGCCACAGGGATGTCTTGCTTAGGATCCCTTGGAAGGAACGTGCTGCAGCTTAGGTGGGAGTTGCAGGCCACTTGCTTAGACGATTTCATTTACTTGATTCCACTTCTATCATTCTCCTCATTGGGCATGTGTCCCCCTTTCCACTATTTATCTGTTTTGTTGGGACATTTGTATTTCAGTTATTTCTAGTACTGTTACTTTGGGATTTATTCAACATGTATGTTTTACATTAAGTTTTAAATGTTGGGATTTTGGATGTTGAATGTTTAAGGTAATTGGATTATGTTCCAGGATAATTGTTGTATGATTCTTACTTATTGAAAATGTTGTTACTAATTAAATAAATAATTTTTCTTTAAAAATAAAATTGGTCAAAAATGTTGAAAAATGGTTTTGACACTTAGCTTAATTAAGTAGGGTGTTAATTTGAAAAAAAATTATTTTCACGACAGTGATGCTAAGAATGAACCAACTGTTCACCTTGATTTTATTTTAATAAAGGAATGATCGCCCGATATTTAATTAGGCGGGGTGTCACAAGTTGGTGGAAACACTGGTATCTGTGGCTCCTGTCTAGCATTTTGTCACTGAGGGAATTTGTCTTTATCAGGACAATCTTTTCGTTTGTGGCCATACTTGTCGCACACGAAACATTTTCCCGCAAACTTCCCACCATTTTGTCCCTGTTGACCCCGACCCTGCTGAGAGTTACCTCCTTTCCCTTGCCCCTGATGGCCCGGTTGTCCTTGCGCATTACCTCTATCCTCCAATCGAGAATCTCCAGATCGTAAACACTTAGCATAATCCCCTGTATGGGAACCCTGCTCACCCTGACGCTGATGACTCTGTCCTGGCTGAGTCCCACTAGAACTGCCCCCATTAGTCTTGCCTTGCAGGCTTGACCCAAACCCCCACTTGACACCCTGAGCATGTAAGCGGTTATCCTGGCAGTGAAGCATTGCATCATTAAGAACATCTGCATAAGTATGTAGTGAAATATTTCCCAGTAAATGCTGGCGAATCTCATAGTTCAACCCATCAGTAAACATTAGAATTCTCCTCTCCTCAGTGGGTACCTCTGCTGGTATCAAATTAGTTAGTCGCGTAAATTCTTCCTCGTATTCTGCCAGCGTTTTCTCTCCCTGTTTCAAATCGAGTAATTTTTGCCTCATCTCTGTCTGGATGGCGAAAGGAAAGTACTTCCGATCAAACCGTATCCAAAAGTCTTGGATAGTCATTGTGTCTCTCTCCTCGATAGTGGTCGTAGCCTCCCACCATTGCAAAGTTGCCCCTACTAGCTTGAATGTGGCTAGTATTTGACGTAAAAGATTAGCTGAAGAACGTAGGCGTAAATAGAAAAACAATAATTCTACTCATAGGGCTCTACATTAAAGAACGCTAAGCTGAAAACACAGTAAGCCGTACAGACCCTAAAGGACACTAGAACCTGATGCTCTGATACCACCTGTAACACCCCGCCTAATTAAATACCGGGTGTCCAGTCCCATACCAAATTAAAACAGAATATACAGTTGGCTCATTCTTAGCATCACTGTCGAAAAAATTTACAACTCCACCAATACCCAATTAAGCGGGTGTTAAAAACTCTCCAAATTTTAATTTCAACAAAATTTACTTTTAGTTTACGAATAACACTACAAATTTTATCCTATCACAATAATAACTGAACAGATAACTCAAAAGAATTTAAATGTAACTGGAATAAATTTTCCCAAATAATAATCCAACACAGTAATCCCAACAATAATAAATGTATTAAAATGACACGAGTACAAGACTATATGACTCAGATAGAAAGAAGATAACTGAATTCCTTTGGGCGACATGCCTTAAATAAAAGAACACTACATAATGTGAATCAAATGAAGATAGGCATCTGAGCAATACTCCATAGCTCCATAGCTCGTCATAATCTTCTAAGGTTGGCGTCCCTGCTGCTGGACACCTGATATAGAAGTTACAATAGAAAAGAGAATATGCAAGGAAACGGGTCAAAGCCCGATGTAAAAATATTTTTGAAAACAGCAAGTATTTAACAAGTGCAATAAAGCATTTATTATGTACATGTTAGTGTCCAGACTCTCACTTGATATTCTCACCTCTTACCTAGAGTGCACGCTTAATGTTTCCTATTAACCTCCTAATTAATGGTTCCTCCTAACTAGTTTCCATAATATGATTCCATCCCATATCATAACCCCGAATGTCCCATACCATACGTAGTATAATCATTCATATACATTCCTCATTAATATGAATTAAGCTTTTACGATAAATATTCATTAACTTAATTCAATTTTTTTTTCTCAATTCCCCGTTATCTACAATTATCACACAATAGATTGATCTAACATCTACATGTACATACATTTAATTCATTATATATATAAACATATATAATACGGCACCCTTAGACACAGTTGCGGTCCATACATTACTCTGCTATCACGTCCCAGTATCGCTGGTCGCCGAATAAGGGACTAAAGGTTCGGTAAGGATTCCTCGAACCACAAATATCAACCCAAAAATTTGGAGGCGAACATAGTCCTCATACCCACGGGTCATGCACATACCTACGTTCCCATAGTCAGCGAACTTATCAACTCCCCGATAAGTCTTTCACAGACCTATGTTCTCGAGCGACAAATAAAAAATCTCATGGATTCATCAGGATATGACTACCCTCACGCGCAAACCTCCCATGGATAGAAAGTAAGCTAGGTATGTCATACACATAAATCATTAATAAATCAAATAGGCATTATCATCTACCTATAATATAATATCGACAGGGTAATCACATTGCCCTAAGATAATTCCCATACGTAGCATTATATCTCTTAAATCCTATATATTAAAATATTATGACTTTACTTCTTTAATTTAATGATTCCGGAGTCTCACTCATTACTCAAGGTTTAAATAGGTTTTTCCTCAATATATTTATTCAGGAAGAAATCACTAATATCCTACTGGTCCATATCATCTTATCTCCCGAATTACTACGAATTAAACTCTCCTTTAATTAGGGTTATAACCGATAGTTTCTAATCCCTTATAAACACATCTTATTTCACCTAGGATTGATCCCTCTTGTAAACCTAAGGCTGCCCAGGTGATTTATTAAATTTCCCCTACTAGAACTATCCTTAATCCTCATGCATACAAATTAGAATCCAACACATGAATCTAGCAACCGAAATTTCTTCCAATTTAATTATCATAATTCTCATTAATTAAATCCCAATCACATTAATTCGGTATTTATCTAGGGCTTACTGATCTTGCCTAAGTCCCATTATATCCGATTAATAATCACCAAAGATTTACAAAAGATTTGGGATAAGAACAAGAATTAAAAAGAAACAACATCATCATTTCTGGGGAGGTCGATCGATCGAAGGTAGGGGGTCGATCGATCGATCGCCCAGATAACAACCCAGATTCTGTAATTCTTTTACTACGGGTTTCGTAACTTTTGATCATTCTAACCTTCAAATTAACAACCCAAATTCCTTATAGTCCTTACTATATGATTTAGTAACATATGTAAATGATTTCTAATGATCTAAACATCCTAGAATCATCAAGAGTTTGAATTAAAAATATATATTTTTCCTATTTTTCCAAAAAATTATATACCTCATATCTTCAAGAACACACCAATGATTCTCAGAATTTCTTCAACAACTTAATGATTATTTCGTGGATTACTATCTACCTACAACATGAGTTTGATTCATATATATTTCCATTTTTTAGAAATCAATCAACAACTCTATCTTTATCTTCCAAACATGTAAAATCTCATCTTTTCAATAACTATCCTAACATGAACAATATACTAACTAGATTGCAATTATCAAATACTTGCCTCTAATGAAGGTCTGATCCTTTGGGGTTGTATAACACAGGTGGTTCTCCCCTTCTCCCGTCAACTTCCAGTGTTGGTTGGTGGTTGGTGGTTGGTGGTTGTGACCTTTGGTCCTTGGTTCTCATCCTTTCCAAGCAAGTTTCTCTTCTCCCAAAAGGTGACCTCTCAATTTGTGTAGAAGAGATGAATGAACCTACGTACAACTAATCTCCAAATATTTATAATAAGACAAAATTCGAAATCACTATTCATCCCCCTTTAAAAATGACCAAAATACCCTTTTTGGTTGTCTTTTCATTTTCAAATGCCCCGAGATCCAAAACCAACATCCAAATAGACTTTTCTGACTATTTCAACCCTTTCGGACGCAACGACGCACTCGAAATGACTATAAGATTGATAAAAATAATTTTCCTTTTTAATTTAACAAATTAGTCTCAACACGTCCCATACCGCGTCCGACTAAAAATTCAAATTGCTGAATTAATAACTCATAGCAATATCAATAACATCACTTCACATATTACCTAAATATCTTTAAGTAATATACAGAATTATTCATTTTAATATCCATAATTCGGATAAAACCCAAATGAATTAATTTATAATAAAATCCAATTAATCTATTAATTTAAAATATAACACATTTTAAAAGTCATTAAAATTACGGGGTATTACACTCGAACGCCTCCTTGCCTTTTGGTCGCTTACCGTTTCCACTGCGCTTCTGATCCTTCTTATCTGCTGTACCTTCGACTTTGGTCTCTGCTTTAGCATCAACAGTCTTCTTCGCAGCCATGGCCTCTTGGGCGTTCATGATTTTAGCTGCTTTTGCCATTAGTTATGCCATAGATTTAGGGTGATATTTGGCCAAGGTATAATATAACTTGTCAGGCAACAAACCGCTCATCAATGCTATAATTGTTGTCTTCTCTTCGTAGTCGATTACCTCAAGTTTCTCGTTATTAAAATGAGTGATGTAATCCCTGGTACTTTCTCCTGTTTTCTGCCTCACACTCAGTAGGTATGCTACTCTCTTAATCGGCTTCGTACCGAAGCAAAAATTCCCTATGAAGAGCTCTGCCAGCTGATGGAAAGTAGCAATCTTGCCCCGAGAAAGGCTATTGTACCATATCTGGGCTGACCCAGTGATTGTTCCTAAAAAGGCCCTACACCTCATCTCATTGGGCACTGCGTAGATATCAACAACAGCTTGATACTGCTCTATATGGAGGACGGGATCAATTTTTCCATCGTACTTAGGTGTTACTACCGAAGCCTTAAACTTTGATGGTGTGGAAAAATCCACAATTTCCTGGACAAAAGGTGATCCCTGGACAAAATTTCTTTGGAGAGGGTTCTTTGCCTTAGCCATTTCCCCTAACCGGTCTTCCAGTCTTTGAATGGAACCCTTCCACGCATCGTTCCCAGCCTCCCGCCTATTTGTCCGAGCAACAGAGCGCGCTGAATTTTCCTCCTGGGATCTTTTACCACGTGTCGCTGGGTGTGATTGGGCAGAACCCTCCCTTAGCTCGATTGGTCATTGAGAATTCCTCGACGCAATCCTAGGGGGATTTTTATTCCTCCGAGGGCCCAAATGGTCAAAGGGAGAGACTCTGCTCAACCTTTCTAAAGCGCTTGTTTGCTCAGGAGTTAAGGTGACATTCTGTCGAGACTCAGTAGCTCTTACAGATGAAGTCCGTCCAGGTTGATATGAAGGATCACTGGATCTCTCAGTATGGTGAGAATTACTATGTCTGGGTTGTGAAACATCCGGGAATAGTGTACGTCTGGTTCTTGACGATGGCAGATGGGTGTTACGCTGAACGCTTCGTTGACCTGACCGGGCAGGTGATCGATTGCGAACAGTCTGAATGAGTTTCCTCATGGTTTCTTGCATAGTCGTTTGCCCTTGGGCTAAATTGGCTACTATTCCCGTAAGTTCATTGATAGTTGGGGGAGCAGAGGGGTTCGGAGGGACCCCGATATTGTTCCTATTACTGGATTCTGGGATCTTAGCCATTGGTGATAAATGTTGAGTGAAAAACGGTACTGACAATCGTTTCCCACAGACGGCGCCAATCTGTTGATGTAACAAACTAGATTTGATCTAATTAATTAATCACAGATAAAATATGAAATAAAAATAAGACAAAGAATTTTTAAAGTGGTTCAACCTTATAAAATGGCCTACGTCCACTGTTTGTATTGCAGATGTTTGCCTTAATCTTGATGATGATTACAAGAGATTCCTCCTCTTCATGCGGAAGGTGTTACACTGTATTTATAGCCTTGGGGCTGCCAGTATGAATAGGTGATATGACGTTATTTAATAGACATATACATCTGTACAATAATAATGTTCATTAACTCCGATGTTCATTGAATGTACAATTGTCGCTTGGTCTTCCTGGCTAAATGCTCTGCATGCTAGGTAGGTAGGCGCGCTATGTAGCTCGGCATGCTAAGTAGCTCGGTACGCATATGTATATGCCCCGTAAGATGACACGTGTCTTTATATAGTTGGTCCATGTCTGCTGACTAATTTTCGTATCAACAAATATATTTTTAAAATTCAGTTTTCCGAGTTTATAAATATTGGTGGGCGTTTGGTAATCTTGTTTTTAAATACAGTTTTTTGAAAACTTCACAAAATTGGTAAAACATATATATTTATACATACACGCACACAAACATACATAAAACCACACATGATACATGAATGTGTACATAAAGACATCATAAATGCATAATAAATATATCATGTGCTCTTTATATTTATTTAATGAGGTATATTAGAGAATTTGACCACACACACACATCATAAATGCATATATATACACCATACTGCATGTATAATCGATAATAAAATCATATAAATACTTGAATTGATAATCTTAATTAATACATATGTACTATATGTATATGTCATATTATTCCTAACATTAATATTACATGTTTAAAACTATATATAAGTATCACGTATCTATTTATAATATGATTTAATATATGGGTCTTATTATATTATAAAATTTTATAAAATATACATATATATAATTTTGTGTACATGTACATATATATTTTTTATTTATTAGAATTACACACATATTAGTGTATTATGTATGTATATTATATTTTAAGGTATAAATGTATAAAAATATTAAGAATGAATAATTTTGAGTTAAAAAAAATGAATTTAGAAAATACCATTTTGTAATTTAATGAAGACTTGATTATAACACATAAATATTATAATTTCATATTTAAAAACAAATGTATCAAAAGTAAGATCTTATCTGAATTATATCTAAACACGAAAAATAAAATTATAATAGATAACTAAAGAGGCCCTATGATTTTTAAACCCTTGTTTTTATGGGGTTGGGGGGTATTTTTATATAAAAAAAGAGTTGATACTGAAAATTGGGTGGGGGTTGTCTATGTTGTTGTTGTTGTTGTTGTGTGTGTGTGTGTGTGTGTGTGTGTGTGTGTGAGAGAGAGAGAGAGAGAGAGAGAGAGAGAGAGAGAGTGGGGGGGGGGGGGGGGGGGGGGAGGTGTTATGTTGATTTGATTTGATTTGATTTGAGTGGGTGGGTTGAGTATTAGGGGGTGGGTTTGAATTTATTTGAGCTTTTTGTATAAATGAGTCAATTTTAATTTATTTTGAAAATTTTCATTTTATAAAGTGTCATTTTTCGGGGAGCACTTTCCAAGTGATAAACTCTAATTTTTATATCGTAAATTCTTATTTTGTACTTAATTTTTTTTTTATACTTTTGCTTAATTTGGCGCTCCGATTAAGTGGGCGTCTTAGGCGATCGCCTAATTTGTCTATAGGCAAAGTCGGCCCTGCACCTACCACTAGCAAAAAGACGTGTTTAGAAATTAAGAGGTTTTGATAAAATGATAATATGATTGATTTAAATATTTAATAAAATTATAACCAATGATTAAACATTATTTAATCCTTTTTTTAAACAAAACTTTTTTTTAATCCTTGCTATTAAATGGATCCTCAACATGTAAGTGTTGGTGCAGCACTGTTGAAAATGATAATTGATGACTGATGAGTAAACTAATGATGTGAATGGGATACATTATTTTCTTAATAATGATAGACTTATTGAAACTTAGTACCGGATCCATTTTATTTAGGACAATTTATAATTAGATTCTTTGGTAATAATTTTTAAATATTTAAGAATAATTTATAATTAGGTGCACTTGTTATGTCACTAACATGAACTTCTACAAGAAGAGAATTAGTGGATCTAAGTATTTAAAATTTGTCAAAATTCCTTTAGGACCGTTTGACAACTCAATTCCAAAGCTTGAAATTGAAATTAAAAGACCAATTTCAATTCCGTGAAATTAAAATTAACCTTCAAATTTCATTTCTATATCTTGAAATTAAAATGTCAAACGAACCCTTAATATTTAAAATTTATTTATGAAGGACCTAAAATTACTTTTCCCTTTTATTTATTTATACTATGTTATAAGTTCAGTCAGAATACAAATCTCTACTACTTTAAAAGAGGAGAGTTTGTCTTTAATGATATAAAGACTATTTTACCCTCATACAATTTAAAAATCCATCAATACCCTTCTATCTTTCTCTTTCATTCAAGAATATATTATACATTGTATTTTAATTCCACCCACATACACTGCACTTTAATTTGTACACTGACCACGATCTCCTATGCACAACTTCCAACCTAATACACGAAAAAGCCCAATTTTTGCTATGAAGACTTTCCAAGTGATACCCACTTCTCAAAATATCTCATCTCTCTCACTAAACCATCCTCTAACTAATCACAAAAAAAGCAGGTGGACTAGAAATAATCTTAGCAACACTAAACCGTCCCAAACATATATGCCATTGTGGAAGGTAACTCAAATATGAGGTTCGAATTTACATTTAAATTTGTGATCATTTTGTGTAGATCTGTTTATCACGTTGTTTATTTTATTTTAGAGATTAATATGTTTCATGTTACATAATAACCTGTTTAAAGCCCCCAAATTTGAACACATTAATTTATCTTTTTTTTATGAGTTTACATTACAAAATTGGTGTAGTGATGTATATAGGTTTAATTCATGTGCATAGGTTTTAACAGTTTTAAGAACAAAAACTGTTTGAAAATGGATGTTTTAACAATTTATTGAGTTTTTAAAACTTGAGACTGTAATTTAGTATGTTGAATTTTGATCTAGAGACTGTTAAAATAAGGATTTTGATCTTGATACTTTTTAAATAATACCTGAACAAGAATTCACTTGGAACATATTTGGTACGAAATTTACACGGGTGAAGAAGTCATTCGATTTTTAATCAAGACTCCGGTTCATCTGCATTATCTTTATTTATTTCTTTGTGTGTATACTTCCTTTGTCAGTATTACCGACCATTGTATTTTTTTCATTTTGACAGTAAAAAGACACGTATGGAGAGAATCTGGTTAATCTGACTATGTTCTTATTTAAAATTATGACATTTAATCCTTATTATTAACTCGAGAGAGTATAATTGTAAAAAAACACGGGAGCTCTTTAGATTTTATATTAATTGTTTTCTGGGGTTTCATGATCTCTGCATCTCTGAAAATACACCTCTATCTCTATCTCTTATACATAAAAAGAGATGATTTCCTCTTTAATGGTATAATTTTTTTATGAAAATTATATTGTTTATAAAAACCTTATTTTTTAATTAAAAACTTCATTTCTTATAAGAAAAAATTGTATTCTTAAAAATATGTAAAGAAAAAAACAAAAATATATAGAAAAAAATTGTATTTTTTTATATAAATTGTATTTTTTAAAAACGTTACTTTTTTATATAAAAAACAATAATTTTTTTTTGTTTTTATAAAAAAAATAGTATTTTATTTATTTATAAAAAACAGTATTTTTATAAATGCATTTTTAAATTGTATTTTTTATGAATACAAATTTTAACAATAAAATTTGTTTTAAAAATTAAGTTTTTTAGTAACACAGCTTTTATACGCAAGAGTTTTTTTATTAAAAAAATTACAATTTTTATTAAAAAAAAAGTGTCTTTTTCTTTATATATATATATATATATATATATATATATATATATATATATATATATAGTTTTATAAAATAATATGTTTTTAAAATTTACCATTTAAAAAAAATGAAATCTTAAAAAATATATTTTTTAATCTTAGGATTAGACCTTGACATATGTTTACAACCTCACTGTTCCAACTTTTCAGGTAAATTTGTCTTACGTTTTTAAGAAATATCTATAAGCTCAATTTTTGTTGTTCATAATTTGGGCACGCTATATTACCATTATTGGATATTGACTCATTGTTCAACCAAACACAAGGTACTTACTTCAATTAATGGTTCAAGATGACAACGAAAGAGCAACAGTCGCACTGTTCAAGGAAACATAGTCTTTCATTGCCTGCAACATTCAAACTTTCATCGTTTCTAAAGAAAAGGTAATATCATTCTTATTAAAACTTAAAATTCATGCATACATTTCAAACGTTCTATACTAATTTCATATACTTATTTTTTTTGTGTTAATTTATTCCACAGGGGATTGTGCACTCGGACTATATTTGAAAGTTATATACGTGCAATGGCAAAATTAGCAGATTCTACATTAAAGGAAAATTGCTTACAGATTCTAATTGAAAGCCTGCACATTTTGTCGCTCATAAAATTGAAGATGAATAAGACACATCGAATTCTAACAAATGTCAAATGCAACATATTTGTATTTGACGATTTATTTTAATATTTTATCATTACACTTTGTTATTATCTTAGTTCTTCCATAAACAATTTATCTTTTCCTTTGCATTTTACATTTTAAATAACTCGGATTCATTGACATTGATTTTTACTATTTCATGAGATTTCATATCTTATTATGTGATTATCGCTTCATTGTTTTACACATTGATTTCATTTACTTCATTACTTGTACATAATTTGTTATAGTTTTTATGCTTTATATGAATAATTTTTAAATTCACAGCTTCTTATTCATTTATTCAACTAATCCAATTGAATATTTGGATTTGCCCACACGTGCAAAGCACGTGGGCACATCTAGTTAAATAAAACGTCTTCGGTGTTAATGCAATACTAAATCTCAACGTAGCAATTAGTCTATGAAGAAAGATACATACACCTACTTCTAGTACCAATTCAGTACCGAATGTGCTTTAAATGCATGTACCAAAGTGTGGATCCCATCATTCAAAGTGTGGAGCCCACTATAGTACAATGCATTTAAAGTACATTCGATAGTAAATTGATACTAAGAATTGGTGTGTGTAGCATTACTCTTAGTCTATTTTCTTTGCAGTATGGACTCCATTTGGTTCCTTTTTCCCCGCATATAATTATAATTGATGACTGATGACCGATGACTGATGACTGATGATTTCTGGCATTCATTTGGTTCCTTTTTGCCTACATATAATATAATGCTTGGCAGGTACCATGTTGAAAACACGGATGATTTAATAATCAAAGATAAGAGTAATGTCGTCTGCACAAATGTTTTGTATGAATTTTTTTTATTAAAAAGCCAACTTTAGAAGAAAAGGCATGGCTGCTGCTATTGCTACTGCTCGTGTGTTAGGCGGCGTGGCTCGTAAACGGCCAAGCACTTTGACACAGCCAAAATGTTGCCAAGTGCAATGTATTATGTACGTGGTGGGGATATCCTCGAAAACGACATTTTATTATTAACACACGCACCCACCCACCCACCCCAAACGTCAAGCCACAACGACGCATCAACTCGCAATAAACCACACGCTCAACTATTTGCTGCGTCAAAGGTTCGATAATAAATAAGGCTCTTGATGACACCGGAGGGTGTATTTAGAAGGGTTTATTATATATAGGTTCATATAAATAAAGTTTTTTTAATTAAATTTTATTGACTTTTTAACTATTAAATAAGTCATATTTTTAATTTTTGAGAACTTTTTTTCATAATTATACTCTTTTAAAACCAACCATTCAATACATAAGTAGTTGAAGATTTTTTTTCATTTTATTTTTAATTTTCAAATGATCATAACTTTTAATTGACAAATCCATTTTTCATAAAATTACTATTTTTGAACTCTCCTTGCTGAGAGCTATCAAACAATCTATGAAGCCTATAAAATTTTAAAGAAAAAAAATTACACAGACAGTAAACTTTATTGTATGCACTAGAAAATGAAATAGTTTTATATCTGTGACATTTTCACAAACAGTGATATTTTTGTATTCTCAAAAAACAATTACCCGTATCTTTATCAAACAAAATTCATGGAGTACATAATATTTCAATGAAAAAAATTACACATACGGTAATATCTACTGAGCACACCTATAAAATATAATTAATTAATTGTTGAATAGTCAAAGTGACTTAATTAAAAAAATCTCAAAATAGGAATTACATATAATAACACATATTAATTGGGTTGTCACATTTGTTGTTATTACTAAACAATAATAAAAATAATTTGATTAAATAAATGGGTCAAATAATCCATAAACTCATATATCTATGTATATATATAAAATAGAAACCTAGAATTGTTGGGAGCTGACACGTGGCAATTGAATTGATTATGCATTGTCATCATTTTGTATACTAACGAATTAAATCTTAAGGAGTTTAAATTAGGGGTGGACAGTGGAACTTGTCAATCCGAAGAACTGAACCAAACCGAACCAAACCACCAGGTTTGGTTTGGTTTTTAGATACCATTGGGTCGGTTCTGGTTCCCAAACTTAAAACACCGATCGTATTGGGTTGGTTCTTGGTTTTATACCTAACAAAACCCAACCCAAATCGAGAACCAAATCGATGTGGAACCAATATAAACCGAACCTAAACTACCCTGTATAAACTGATGTTTAAATCTCAAATTATTATACATAAATCTGAAACTATCTGTTGATTTTAGAGTATTTGAGATTTTTGTGTTTAAATCTGAGATTTATGTGTTGATTTTAATGTATTTGTGATTTATGTGCTTAAGTCTTCGATTATGTGTATAAATTTGTTAGGAATAATTATGTGTTAACTTTAAACTTAGAAGTAGTTGCATATTTAATCATTAGTAAACACATGTTATTGTTGGTGTTAACTTAGATGTACAAGTTTTTAAATTTTATGATGTGTTGGATTAATATTTTACTATTTTAGGTTTTTAAAAAAAAATAGAAACATAAGAAAACCCGAAATAACCCAAACAACAACCCAATCGAGAACCAAACCGAACCATGGTTGGTTTGGTTTGGTTACATAACAAGATTGGTTTGGGTATGGTTCCAATAATGCGAAACCGAAGTACATAGATTCTGGTCTAGGTTTCAGTATGGAACCGAACCAGACCTACCCATGTCCACCCCTAGTTTAAACGTCAATTGTGAGCTACAAAACAGACTCCTCACATTTACATCCATTGATGCAACCTTTCCACTTCATTCAATCTCTTCCGCTTCTCTGTCTGTCTATTTGTCAACTGTTTTTTCATTTACAAAGATAAAAAGTATTTTAAGTGAAGTTGGCATTGGATCCCCAATTTCTTCCCCTCAAATCATCTCTTCCTTTAATTTATTGCCACCTTTTCCCCGGGTGTGTGTCAATGGCAGCACAAACAACTCCATAGCTTCCCTTCCCTATAACCTCTAGAATTTTGTATTTGTTGGCATCACCATACTCGGTGAAGAAGTCCATCTCTTTTGGCTTATTTTATCTCTGATCGAGCTGCATCATTCAATCAGATCAAACCCAAAAAATAGTAAATCTTATAAAAAAATAGAGAATTAAGGTAAAGGTCATGTTCCTTCCTGTATTTGGATTTTTAGGACAATGCTTTTCAAGTTTATAAATTTAGTCCCTGTGGTACAATAGCATTTATAAATCTAGTCCATGTGGTACAATAACATTATTTTTTTGGTCCGTGCCAGCGGCACTATTTTTCAACATTTTTCATGATATTTTTAGTACACGGACTAAATTTATAAAATTATATAGAGTGTCTAATTTTTATACACTTTGAGCACTATGAGGACCTTTTCCCAAAATCCCCTAAAAAAATGGCTCAACAAGATCATCAAATAAACAGTCTCGAAACCAAAGAACCAACTCCAAAGATACACAAACTTGATCAAAACGGAGCCCACCAAACACCCTTCCAAAACGCTCCATTTTTCATGTCCAGAAGCTATCTGAGAATGCAGTGTTACCTGCCGACTACGATCTCTCTAGATAAATTTCCAACACACCATTTGTTTACGTATTTATCTACACCATTTGTTTACCTTCATTTGCACTTTTACAAGACAAGCAGTGATGATGAGTGTGTTGTTGGAAAATTGGACTTGAATGGGTTTAAGAAAGCTGTCCGGAATTTTCTGGACAGAATTTTGAGCAACTTTGAGCTCAAATTTAGGTGGGACCCACACTACGAAAATTGTGGGACCATATACGAACGCGTTCACCTTCGCAAGGAGATTAATGTAGTATATTCATACGTCCAATTTTAATAAGTTATGAATAATAAATATGTCCCCAAAGTGAGTCACAAAGCAATGAAAGTTAATGAATTGGGTGTATTATAACTCTTAACCCACATTGGAAGAGTAGTGGAAATTTGATGAGTTAATAACACCCCAAGTATGGACTAAGGCTTGGATGCCTTGGGGTATCCCAACTCTTTGAAGGCCAGATGACCTAAGCTATGCACGGGTTGACTTTCGGTCAAAAGTCCACACGCGCGCGCGCGTCCGTCCGGCCGGCTCGGTTCGGTTTCGGACTTGGGCTTGGGCTTATAAAAACCTCCTACATTTTTGGGCCGAATTTATTTAACTTTCTAGACTTTAATTATTAATTAATTAATAAACTGTTGGCAGTTATTAACAGTTAATTCGTTTAACTGTTTTGACAGTTATTTGTCAACCGTCACCTACTTTGCTATAAATACAGATGCCTCCCTCCGTTTTTAAAAGAATGAAAATTTTTCCTCCTCCAGAATTGCTGTCATTTTATTCCTGTCATATCTGTTCCAGAATTTTTTTTTTCTGCATAACATATCTTGCATTGTTGTTGAGTAAAAGCCACAGAATTTGAGTTCGTTGAAATTAATTATTGTTGTGCTACATAATTAATTAGAAAAATCCGTTCTATCTTGGGAGACAATATTCATCAACCTCGGAGCACATTAGAGGGAATAAATTATCATAAGGAGACTGTTCTTAACAGGGCTTGGATTATTTCTTTTATTCTTATATTATTTCTGCAAATTCAAGTAAGTGTTTTATTTCTGTAATTCTGTTTTAATTCCGATTTATATAATAATTAATAATTTTGTACAATTGTTATTTATAAATAGTAGACATAACAATCTTAAGACAATTTAAAAAGTTCTACTGTTTTTTAGTGTACAGAATTTTTTTTAGAGAATTTTTTTGTTGAAAATAAATCTGTTTTGACAGAATAAAATGAATTAATTTACTGCTTTATTGTAGAAATTAGTAAAACAGATTTTGATATAGAAATTAATTTCTATGCTGTTATTATATTCTGTTTTAGAAAATAAAATTTTATTTGTGTATTCTTGTTAAAATCTGTTTATGTAAAAAAAATTAATCTTTAAATTATAATTCTGTTTTGTACGGAATTCTTTTTATTATTAAAAAAATTAGTGTGACAAAGATTTTATATTTAATTCTGTTTTGTACGGAATTCTGTTTATATTATAGTTTAATTCTTAATTTTATTTGGAATTCTTTTGGAATTCATTTATTGTGAATTATATTTGGAGGAAATTGGTGCACAGAATTTTGTATTCTGTTTTGATTAATTCATTATATATGAATTTTATCATTGATAAAAATTCTGTTTTTGTAACATAAATGGAATCACAAAGTACAAACACTACTCCTACGAAACTGATTGTCACCAACACAAATGTGACTGCACCCGTATCTATGCCACACGGGGAGAAATCGGAAAAGTTCATTGGGGCTGACTTCAAACGTTGGCAAGGACAAATGTACTTCTATCTCACTACCTGCCAACTGGGCAGGTTTGTATATGAAGATTGCCCCTCTATTCAAAAGGGAGATGACGCTGAAAAGGTTGCTGCTGTCGATGCTTGGAAGCATTCGAACTACCTATGCCGGAATTACATTCTGGCTTACTTGGACAAGACATTGTACCATGTCTACTGCACGATCAAAACATCCAAGGAATTATGGAGTTCTTTGGAAAAGAAGTATAAAACTGAAGATACTGGGATGAAGAAATTTATCATTGGGCATTTTTTGGACTTCAAAATGGTTGATTCTAAATCTGTGATCTCGCAAGTGCAAGAATTCCAAGTGATCCTCCACGGCATTCATGCTGAAGGAATGTCAATTAGTGAAACTTTCCAAGTTGCTGCAATTGTTGAAAAGTTGCCACCATCTTGGACTTTGTTCAAAAACTATCTCAAGCACAAGCGTAAGGAGATGAATGTGGAGGAGTTGGTGGTCAGGCTAAGAATCGAAGAAGACAACCGTGAGTCTCAAAAGAAAAGTGGGAAGAATCCAATGGAAACAAAGGTCAATGTCGTTGAAGGTCCTAAAAATAAAAAACGAAAGTATGATGGGGAAGGCACTTCCAAACATAATAAGAAAAAGTTCAAAGGCAAATGCTACAATTGTGGTAAACCGGGACACCGCTCAAGTGAGTGTCGTAAGCCTAAGAAGCAAAATAAAAATAACTCTCAAGCAAATGTAACTAAGGGTGAGAATATCACCAATGATTTGGCAGATATGAATCTTTCTGCCGTGGTCTCTGAATGTAACTTGGTTGGAAATACCAAGGAATGGTGGGTGGATACTGGAGCCACACGACACATTTGTGCAAACAAATGGATGTTCACCACCTATAAGCCTTTGGAAAATGAGGAGAATCTCTTTATGGGAAATTCTTCCACTTCGAAGGTGGTGGGACAAAGAAAGATAACTCTGAAAATGACTTCTGAAAAGGAACTTACTCTCAACAATGTTCTTCACGTGCCTGATATCCGAAAGAATCTGATTTCTGGATCTCTCCTTACTAAAAATGGTTTCAAGCTTGTGTTTGTGTGTGATCGTTTTGTGTTGTCTAAAAATGACATGTATGTAGGAAAGGGCTACCTAAATGAGGGGCTCTTTAAACTCAATGTTCTTACTGTAACCCCAAAAACATCTGTTTCAATGAATGAAAATGCTAGTTCTTCTTACTTGATTGAGTCATCTAATATTTGGCATGCTAGATTGGGACATGTTAATTTTGATACATTGCGTAGATTAATTAACTTGGAATTTTTGCCAAAATTTAATATTGATAAAAATCATAAAAGTGAAATTTGTGTGGAATCTAAATTAGCTAGATTACCTTTCCATTCTATTGAAAGGATAACTGGACCTTTAGATTTAATTCACACCGATATTTTCGATTTGAAATTTGTTCAAACTAGAGGTGGGAAAAAGTATTTTATTACTTTTATTGACGATTGCACAAAATATTGCTATGTATATTTGTTACATAGTAAAGATGAGGCTATTAATGTATTTAAACAATATAAGAATGAAGTTGAGAATCAATTAAGCAAAACAGTAAAGGCTATTAGGAGTGATAGAGGAGGTGAATATGAATATCCATTTGAGGAATTTTGTTCTGAAAATGGGATTATTCATCAAACAACCGCTCCTTATTCTCCTCAATCGAATGGTGTTGCTGAACGTAAAAACCGTACTTTGAAAGAAATGATGAACTCAATGTTATTAAGTTCAGGATCTCCACAAAATTTGTGGGGGGAAGCCTTACTTTCTGCTAATTACATTCTCAATAAAGTACCTCACAAAAAGACTCACAAGACAGCTTATGAATTATAATAAAGGTCGAAGACCTTCCTATAAATATTTACGAGTGTGGGGGTGCTTAGCCAAAGTGATGGTTCCTAAACCTAAAAAGGTAAGAATAGGGCCAAAAACTGTGGATTGTGTATTCATCGGTTATGCTACTAATAGAAGTGCATATCGATTTCTAGTTTGTAAATCTGAGATTTCGAACATTCATGTAAATACGGTTATTGAATCGAGGGATGCTTCATGTTTTGAAAATGAATTCCTGTATAACATGACCCGAGAATCTGGTCCTTCTAAAAGGACAAATCAAGCTACTACAAGTGGTACTCATCAACCTATTGAATCAATAAAGGATGAACCAAGACGTAGTAAAAGAGCAAAAACCTCAACTTCTTTCGGTCCGGATTTTCTAACATATTTGTTAGAAAATGAACCTCAATCGTATAAAGAAGCTATATCCTTACCCGATGCTTCCAATTGGAAAGAAGCAATTAATAGTAAAATTGAATCCATATTACAAAATCATACATGGGAACTAGTGGATCTTCCACCAGGTTCAAAATCGTTAGGTTATAAATGGATCTTCAAAAAGAAATTGAAGGCCAATGGATCAATTGATAAATATAAAGCTAGACTTGTAGCTAAAGGCTATAGGCAAAAGGAAGGGTTGGATTACTTCGACACATATTCACCAGTAACAAGAATAACGTCCTTTCGAATGTTAATAGCAATAGCTGTTATTAATGGACTTGAAATACATCAAATGGATGTAAAAACTGCATTCTTAAACGGTGAACTAGACGAGAAAATTTATATGGAGCAACCTGAAGGGTTCAAAGCTCCCGGACAAGAAGGAAAAGTATGTAAGCTTGTTAAATCACTATATGGATTAAAACAGGCACCTAAACAATGGCATGAAAAATTTGATAATGAAATGTTATCAAATGGTTTCAAAATTAATAAATGCGATAAATGTGTTTACTTTAAATACATTCAAAATGGATATGTCATTGTATGCCTCTATGTTGATGATATGCTTATCATGGGTAGTAACTTGGAAATTGTCAAAACTACAAAACAAATGTTGAGTAGTAGATTTGACATGAAAGATTTGGGAATCGCCGATGTTATATTAGGAATTAAAATTTCTAGAACATCGGATGGACTTATATTATCTCAATCTCATTACATAGAGAAAGTACTTGAAAAATTCAAGAAGTATGATATTAGTCCTACCAAGACACATGTAGATGTAAATTTACATCTAGCAAGAAATAATGGTGAAAGCATATCTCAACTAGAATATTCTCGTATTATCGGCAGTTTAATGTATATCATGAACTGTACGCGATCGGACATAGCATACTCAATAAGTAAGCTAAGTCGATTTACGAGTAATTCAGGAAGAGATCACTGGAAAGCTATATTGAGAGTTTTGGGTTATTTAAAATATACTCAAAACTATGGACTGCACTACTCAAAATATCCAGCTGTTCTTGAAGGACATTGCGATGCAAATTGGATATTCGATACAAAAGACTCTAAGTCTACGAGTGTGTATGTGTTTACCCTCGGAGGTGCAGCCGTATCTTGGAAATCCTCAAAACAAACGTGCATTGCTAGATCGACAATGGAATCTGAATTCATTGCACTAGACAAAGCTGGAGAAGAAGCTGAATGGCTTCGAAATTTCTTAGAGGATGTTCCAAATTGGTCTAAACCTGTGCCCGCAATATGTATACATTGCGATAGCCAATCAGCGATTGGAAGGGCACAAAATCGCATGTATAACGAAAAGTCACGACATATTCGCCGTCGACACAATACCGTTAGACAACTTCTCTCAAACGGAATTATCTCAATTGACTATGTAAAGTCAAAAGATAATATATCGGATCCACTAACGAAAGGTTTAAACCGAGAGCAAGTTGAAAGATCATCGAGAGGAATGGGTCTAAAGCCTATAAATAAATAAGAATCAATATAGTGGCAACCCAACCTAGCTGACTGGAGATCCCAAGATCTAGGTTCAATGGGCAAACCGAACTACGTTGTATTCAGTAACCACTGGAGGATATTTAATCCTATCCATTCCAAAGATGAGACGGTGCATATCTGCCGCGAAATTAGGATAAGTTATGCTTTTAATGACATCTATATCTTAGTACGTCTAAGTGGGGTATTGCAGAATACTCTTTATGGAAGTCACCTACGTGAGTAAGAAGGGGGACACTTCTATGAGAATAATGAAAGGCATATTCTCTAAAATACTTATGGAACCAAGTGGTGTTCACGGCCAAAATGAACACAAAGGTGAGAACCAACTGTGTTGAAGAATTGTTGTGTGAATAGTGTTGTCTAGGTTTACAAAAATGGTTGACGGTTCAAGGACGTGAACTCTACTGATTAACCAAGTAAATCCGATAGTATATCACTAAGGAAAGTTCAAGGCCACTAGGCTACTTCTCCCGATGCAATAAATCTTCAGTTTTACTCAACTTGTGTCTGCATCTGCATTAGCATCTATTTTGTTTTATTTATAGCGATATATCATTCATGTGGGGGATTGTTGGAAAATTGGACTTGAATGGGTTTAAGAAAGCTGTCCAGAATTTTTTGGACAGAATTTTGAGCAACTTTGAGCTCAAATTTAGGTGGGACCCACATTACGAAAATCGTGGGACCATATACGAACGCGTTCACCTCTGCAAGGAGATTAACGTAGTATATTCATACGTCCAATTTTAATAAGTTATTAATGATAAATATGTACCCAAAGTGAGTCACAAAGCAATGAAAGTTAATGAATTGGGTGTGTTTTAACTCTTGTCCCACATTGGAAGAGTAGTGGAAATTTGATGAGTTAATAACACCCCAAGTATGGACTAAGGCTTGGATGCCTTGGGGTATCCTAACTCTTTGAAGGGGAGATGACCTAAGCTATGCACGGGTTGACTTTCGATCAAAAGTCCACACGCGCGCGCGCGCGCGTCCGTCCGGTCGGCTCGGTTCGGTTTCGGGCTTGGGCTTGGGCTAATAAAAATCTCCTACATTTTTGGGCCGAATTTATTTAACTTTATGGGCTTTAATTATTAATTAATTAATAAACTGTTGGCAGTTATTAACAGTTAATTCGTTTAACTGTTTTGACAGTTATTTGCCAACCGTCACCTACTTTGCTATAAATACAGATGCCTCCCTCCGTTTTTAAAAGAATGAAAATTTTCCCTCCTCCAGAATTGCTGTCATTTTATTCCTGTCATATCTATTCCAAAAAAATTTTTTTCTGCATAACATATCTTGCATTGTTGTTGAGTAAAAGCCACAGAATTTGAGTTCGTTGAAATTAATTATTGTTGTGCTACATAATTAATTGGAAAAATCCGTTCTATCTTGGGAGACAATATTCATCAACCTCGGAGCACATTGGAGGGAATAAATTGTCTTAAGGAGACTGTTCTTAACAGGGCTCGGATTATTTCTTTTATTCTTATATTATTTCTGAAAATTCAAGTAAGTGTTTCATTTCTGTAATTCTGTTTTAATTCCGATTTATATAATAATTAATAATTCTGTACAATTGATATTTATAAATAGTAGACATAACATGTGTGTGTGTGGGGGGGGGGGGGGGTAGGTCTTTATGCCACATCGACTTGGCTTCCTTCTTTTGGATTTCAGTTAAGATGAGAAATAAAGGGGTTCTTCAAAAAGTACCCATCTTGGCTAGTGAATGTGTAATTAGAAAACTGGGTTTCTTTGGTTCAATTACTATTAGTAATTGTTTATAACTCTCACGTGGTTATTATTTTTTGGGATAAATTATTTGATTTCATGGGTACTCATAGAGCTCATGGCATAGTTTCTTTATGTACAGATCCACGTAATAGGGAAAAAAACTCCTCCAGTCCGTTGCCTCCTATATGTATTATTTTTTTTGCATTTTTTTTATTCTTTTAATTTCTCAAATATGATAATATTTAGGTTAATAGTTCAATGTTCAAATAGTAAATTTTTATATGTTTAGTTTAATTAGTTTAAATTGTAAATTATTACTATAAATGTTAAATGTTTCATTTAATAAATTTAAATGGTAAATGTTTAAAACTTTAAATGTTAAATGTTTAGTTTAAATATTTTAAATGTTTTAAACTTTAAATGTAATTTCTAAAAAAATATTGCTAAATTAGTTTAAACTTATTAAATATATTTTCTCACACGCTTTTATATGTATGTATGTATGTATGTATGTATGTATTTATGTTTCAAATATAGCCTCAATTTTACTCTTTTTATTTTGGTTTCTTATATTCTCCTAACAACTTATTTCATAGGCATGACAACTGTAAAGATGTTTTCAATTTATCGTATACTCTATAATCGGGAAAAAAAATTATTTTATAATTTCAGGAATATTTTTCCTTATATATTTTTCGTGTATATTTTAGTAATTTTGTTAAACAAAAAAGATCTCGCATCGCGGGATTTGCATGCTAGTATATATATTGAAAAAAAGACACATATTGTTAGTTTAACCCATTTAGTCGCTCAAACACCCATTTATCAAATATTCTCTTATTTTTAAAGGTCCGCCCCAGTGGCACCCAATGCCACCCCTACTTACCCCAAACTGAAAAATGAAATATTTTCTTATTTTTAAAGGTCCGCGCCAGCGGCAACCCATGTCAGCGCTACCCACCCCAAACTGGAAAATGAAATAGTTTCATATCTGTGACATTTTCACAAATTCTTGTGAAAAGGTCACATTTTCTTGTGAACACACTAAACTTTACTCGATGCACCAAGAAAATGAAATAATTTTATATCTATGATATTTTCACAAACAGTAATATTTACTGTGATGATATTACACAGACAATAAAATTTACTGTGTTGGTCAATTAATGTATAAACCCATATATGTGTATATATATATATATATATATATATATATATATATTGTAAAAAAGACACATATTTTTAGTTTAACTCATTTAGTCACTCAAACACTCATTTATCAAATATTCTCTTATTTTTTAAGGTCCGCGTCAGCGGCACCCAATGCCACCCCTACTCACCCCAAACAGGAGCTCCGGTTGATCTAAACCACTTTTTTTCGATATTCTCTGATTTTTAAAGGTCCGCACTAGCGTCACCCAATCCCCACCCCCATTGTCGAAGCTCCAACTACCTTCATCAGAGCTCCGATTTGTAGTGGGTAGGGGTGGCATGGGTGTCGTTGGCACGGACTTTAAGAATAAGAGATTATTGAATAAATAGAGTTTGGATCAACCGGAGCTCCGGCTTGGGGTGAGTAGGGTGGCATTGGGTGAAACTGGTGCGAACCTTTAATATATATATATATATATATATATATATATATATATATATATATATATATATATATATATATACAATCCTGCTCTTGTGCGGAGCAATCCGCATTTTAAGAGTGCGGACCGAATACGTGTCACCTGGCGGTGAGCCCAGAAAAAAGAGAGAGTGTGCCTATAATTTAGACGATAATTTCTAGCCGCACCGTTGATGACACATGTTCGGTCCGCACTCTTAAAATGCGGACTGCTCAGCACAAGAGCAGGACTATATATATATATATATACAGTCCTGCTATTGTACGGACTAGTCCGCATTTTAGAGTGCGGATCGGACATGTGTCACCTGGCGGTGAGCCCAGAAGAGAGGTAGAGTGTGCTTATAATTTAGGAGATAATTTCTAGGCGCACCGTTAGGTGAAACATGCCTGGTTCGCATTCTTAAAATGCGGACTAGTCCACACCAGAGCATTATTATATATATATGAGGCAGGCTCCTCTGCACACAAAGTTTGCATAGTGCTGGCGCACTCCCATTTTTTTAATGCACTAAAAAAAATATTTTTCAGTTGATTTTTTTTATGTGATATTTAAACATTTCAACGGACCCATGTAAAAAAATCAGCTCAAAAAACGTTTTTTGCTATTTTTAAAAAATCGGTCAAACTTTCATAGCTTTTAAAGTGCTTAAAGCAGTGAAAGTTTAAACGATTTTTTAAAAATAGCAAAAAAAAAATTAACTGATTTTTTTTACATGGGTCCGTTGAAATGTTTAAATATCACAAAAAAATGAACTGAAAAATATTTTTTTACTATTTTTAAAAAATGATGTGAAAACTTAGTGTGCACATGAGTGTGGCTTATATATATATATATATATATACATATATATATAACACTATTTGACTATTTTTAAAATTGTACATCAATTAAACGTGTTTTTTTAAAAAAACTATCTTAACTATGGTTTTTTAATTGTACATGTTTTTTACCTCATTTTTATTGTAACTTTATATTTTTTTGTTAGCATTTTAATGAAAAAAATTATACATTAATTAAAACTATTTTCAATTGTCTTTTTTAAACACATAAATTTTTTATTTTAAAAACGACCTTTTGACTTTAACCCCCTGTAATAATTTTGTATTTGACAT
Source organism: Sambucus nigra (assembly GCA_949130495.1). NCBI lineage: Eukaryota > Viridiplantae > Streptophyta > Magnoliopsida > Dipsacales > Adoxaceae > Sambucus > Sambucus nigra. The sequence continues at coordinate 469,195,754 of OX422214.1, read as the reverse complement.
AACCTCCCGAAAGAAGGAGAACATTTTCGTCCAAAATAAAGTAGGAGGAAAGTTAAAATACAAATTAATGGAGTTTTTTAATGGAGAGTAATGTTTGTCATATTTTGGGCGTTTATGTCTAATTTTTCATCTATATCAAAATACGATTTTATTAAAGAGGGCAAGTCAACAAGACTTACTGATAGTAGAGTAGTTCCAAAGCTACACATGATTCCGACACATTTTTGTAACACAGTGATGTGTCGTGTCCGTATTAATTGGTGTTTGGCGTTCACCGATTATCATTCAAAATACCAATCAATAGGGACACGCCACGTCGGTGTGTCACACAAAATGTGTGAATCATGTGTCCATCTATAATTACTCATACTACTACTACTACTACTACTGCTGCTGCTGCTGCTGCTGCTGCTGCTACTACTACTACTACTACTACTACTACTACTACTACTAATAATAATAATAATAATAATAATAATAATAATAATAATAATAAAAATAATAATAATAATAATAATAATAATAATAATAATAATAATAATAATAAATAAGGGCGTGTTTGACAATCTAAATTTTATGACTTGGGGTAATACTATAAAGCATGGAATTGAAGTACTTACAGACTCTAAAGCCAGTTTATTGCGCGGGACAAAAAGGTGAGATATGATAAAGCTTAATAAACAAAGTCGCCTCCTAGGTGAAAAGGTTTTATCCCATAACTAATAAGATAAGAACTTTACTTGGAATAATCAATCTCGCCTTAAAACTCGTTCCATCTGACACGAAACACGTGATGTGAAAAAATAATTATATCACACTTTTTATCCCACGCATCAAAAGGGTGCTAAGTTCTTTCACAAATCATAAATTTATCCGATTAATCCAACCCGGAATTTAGGACTCCTAAGCATTATGTATACGAGGTTCAAGCCCGCGTCATACCTAATCTGAGGATGAGTAAATCGGTATCGCAGTAATTGCATTCAAATTGTACTCTAAATCATCACGAGTACCCAGAGGCAAACGAGATATAAAGATCCACAATTATTATGTAATTATGCGATACGATCAAAATCAATCATTAAATTCATCGGATTCACATTGTACACATACACTAACACATCAGGTTGGGTTCATGCATCCAAACCTTTAAAACCTAGCCGGACATGTTAAATGGACTAATGCATGAAATAGTAACGTTGCATGTGGAGGAATTCATGATGAAACTAGCTAGAAGCATGTAAATACGTATTATGAATGCGAAAACAAGTTAAATCGACTACGAAAACTAAGCATGCAAGAACAACGACAAAAATATTGAATCTTGAATTAAAACTTGAAAAACAAACCCGAAACAATGAAATCTTGAAGCAATATAATCTCTTGATGTTCCTATATGTTCCTCCCTCTTCTCTCTATCAAAAACTCACCCAAAATATTCCTAATGGCTGCTCCTAAGTTGTTGCCTACGTTCCCCACAATTTTGGAGTGTTAAAAACCTAATAGGAGTCTTGGGAACCAATCAGCATAAAGGACAAATTTTGCGCATCAGGTACCCCGAACCGGTTCGGGTGTACCTGCGAACCGGTTCGCCCCCCCAAACCGGTTCGGCCTGGGGTTCACGAATGTATGCTGGCCTGGATTCAACACTTAGAATTTTTCTGGCTTTTCTCTTCTTTTCTTGGATTTTTCTTCAACTTCAACTGAGCATAACTTTTCAACCGTAGCTCGGATTTGGGTGCCGTTTCTTCCAGTGTTCTCGTTGTTCCGAGCTCTTCAACTTTACAGTTGACTTCTCTTTTCGGATCGGGCTGATAAATTACCAAATTTCCCTTAAACTTGCCTTCTTAGATTTTCTTGCACTGTCTTGCTTCCTCTTTTGCACTGCTAGCACAATTAACCTGTAAAATCAATAAGAGAAGCACGAAACACGAAATACTCTCCACGAAGGTTAGTAGCATAAATGTGAATCAAATCCATATATGTTACATCACTCGGGTTCATAAAAGTACTGAAATTAGGGGGGTAATTATACAATATTTATGCCCAATCAAACCCTCCTAACTTAAAACTTTGCGTGTCCCGAGCAATGTAAAAGAATGAGAGTATGAGTTAAGGATCCATCAAAGACTTTATTGGGATAGAGTACCTCTTTCGCGGGCAAGAGATTACATTTAGCGCATGCAACAAGCCTTTAAACCTCTAGGTTACCCTAGTAGGACGAGTTGTGTCTCGTGAGGGTTTGCAGTGAATATACCCACAAAATTCGACTCAAAGAAAATTCAAAATACGCAAAAATTGAGCAATTCAAACTTTTCCAGAAAATACTCATCATTAAGTCATATTTACGAGTCTCAAACCGTAGTGTGTGTGTGCGAAGCCGAAAATATAACCGCCAATTTTCACCGATTGATCATTACGTTACTTATCCGAAAATTTGTTTTGATTTCAATTTCTCACGGAACACTCTCACAAACGAATCACTTGGAATGTGGCTATTCTCTCGGTATGCGTGATATAAAGAGTAATTGTAATGGAAGCAAATTCACGCATACAAGTAGAAAGACGAAAACTTTATGGCGAAAGGATCTCATCAACCGATTACTGTTTTAAAAATGGGAACATTGCCTTTATGTCGCGCACTTAGCTTCTTATATTATCTTTTGGTGTCCTAGCTCTCCACGCGGTAATCAATTTTCGCAATTTGGACTCGGTTAGGACTTTTTCGGGTTGAAGGTTGCTTTGGGTAAAATGAAGGAGGTATGGAATGTTGGAATTGGAAACGTCATTAATGATGTTCAATTGTGCTTTTTTCGGGCTATTGCTCATTTTTTCTTCTTTTTCTATTTTTTTCTTTTTTTTGTTTTTTTTATTGAGCATACTATTTTGTTTCTTGCCCCTTTATATGCACTTTTTGGACTTGAAATTTGAATTTTTCATTTTTTTCACGATTCCGGCTATTTTGGGTTTTTCGGGTTGTCAAACGAAAGGGAAAATCATTCGGCTCAATTTGGGTTTCAAGGGTGATTTTTCGCTACTTTTTCTGGCCAAAATTTTGGGTGACAAACGAGGGCCTACTTCATTGTCTAAAATGCCAATTGCGTTACCATATGCGTTTCAAGGTGAATTTAAGTTTAGAGACTAATTTGGCACATTTTTCAAGGCAATATTGCACACATTTTTTAAAACCGATCAAAATGAAAGGATTGAGATCCTTGACAACTTATTAGGCGCTAAAAAGAACTTTGAGTTAACAATTAACTCGGATTGATTTAAAAACTCGCAAAACGTGATAGGCTCGAATCTCACCGGGTTTGTTAATCTCCACATTTATTCGTTAAGTCGTCAATTTTCGCACAATTTCCATCTTTGGTCAATTTCGGCTTTGTGTATGTTGGATGTTTACAATTTGAGACTCCAATTCGACTTTTAATGATAATTTTTTTTGAAAAATTTGAATTCCAATTTCTGTTTATTTTGAACAAAAATATTTTTGGATTTTTCAAAATTTTATGATTTTTTTGGAAATTTTTGGGGATTTTGAAAATTTGTGAAGTTTTAGAAATACGCACTTGTGACCCCCCTTAACTTAGACTTTTGCATTGTCCTCAAGAAAAAAGGACGAAAATCTAACTCAAAGCTAATAATAAGTGCGGAAAAATAAAACAAGCAAATATGAAAAATGCAACAAGACTCTATATGACACTCATGCATGACTCAAAAATACAACAACAATCACCCCATACCCGTCGGGGGTGCGACGACCTCTCATCTCTCTACAAACTCACCCGACCCCACTTACGGGGGTCGATGCTCTCCGTGTCACTCCCGTCCTAGGATTATGTTCTAGCAATCGGAACAAGTTGGGACCTCGCCCATAGATAAAGGATAGACCAGGAGACTCGTCGTGAATAATTGGAAAGGGATCCTCGTGATGCTGACTCAAAGCGTGGTCTACGTGCGCTGACTCGGAGAGGACACCTAGGTTTCTTTTAATTTTTATGATGCATGGGTCGGGCTCTAAGTCGGATGAACCACAACTTTTATCCTCACTCGCATTTGGGGCCTCTATTGGTGTAGGTGGATTGTCACAACGAAGGAATTCATCAATTTTTTCTTTCAATTCACTTTCGTCTAAGTGACTACAAGAGTCCAATAAGGATTGGACTTCAATAGTAATGCTCTCATCTAGGCTCTCATCCACCGGACCGAATTCTTTTTTAAATTCTTCCATGCTCATGTCCCCGAGATCTCTCCCCCAAATGGTGCCTACGTCCTCTCTTACTTGATCGATCTCCAACTCCACCAGTTTTCTCTCTTCTAACCCCTCTCTCTCTTTCAATTTCGGTCACTACACACCTCTCCCCCAGTTTTCTCTCATTGTCACAACCACCACTATTACTTGATGAAATAGGGCACACCCCTAACGGCTCTCTCTTGTGGGACCCCTCATTCTCATGGCTCGACACTAAGAAGGACCCTAGGGCATCTGCACAATCATTTTCCTCAAAGTACTCCCCTACGATCTCGTCTACGAAGCTCACTGCGTGAAGGTCATCTTCTTCCCCCGTATGCTGGGCGACATGGAAGATGTTTGTCTCTAAGGTCATGTTCCCAAAGGTGAGTTGCATTTGCCCATTTCGAGTATTGATGATTGCGTTAGCCGTAGCTAAGAAAGGGCGTCCAAGGATGATGGGAACATGGTTGCTCGAGTTAAAGGAGGGCTCCGTGTCCCAAATGACAAAGTCTACCGGGAAGTAGAAAGTGTCAATTTGGACGATCACGTCCTCGACTATGCCTCTTGGGATCTTCACGGTTCGATCCGCTAATTGGAGAGTGACCTTTGTGGGATTGAGGTCGCCCAAGTCAAGTTGCCTATAAATGGAGTAAGGGAGGATATTGACACTTGCTCCCAAATCAAGTAAGGCTTTTTCGATTTTGTTTTCTCCAATGATGCAGGAAATGGTGGGTGCACCGGGATCTTTGAATTTGGGTGGGAGATCATTTAGTAGAATGGAGCTCACGTTCTGGGCTAGAAAGACATTCTTTTTTACCTTCATCTTCCTTTTTACCGTCAATAAATCTTTGATAACTTTGCCATAAGCTGGAATTTGCTTGATGGCATCAAGAAAGGGTAAATTCAGCTTTACTTTCTTAAGTACTTCTAGCACTTCATCACGTGGATTCCCTTTTTGCGCGGGAATTAGCCTTTGAGGAAACGGTGTCGCGGAGGGTGGTTTCACTACTACCTCGGCCTCACTAGCGTCTTCTTTGTCACTCTCATTTAAGGAGACATCTTCGGCCTCTTTCGTGTCGGGCGAAATCTCCTTGTCTTTAAGTACGTCTCGTGGGGGAGGTGACAAGTCAACTACCCTCCCACTACGTACAGTGGTAATTGCGCTACATTGATCAGGATGTTCATGGGGTGTCGAGCTAACACTAGTTTGACCTTGGAGAGGTCTTTGGCCCTGGGCAGGAAACTTGCCCTTCTCTTGGACACTCAACGAGGATTGTATCTTTTACAGATTCACATTTATGTCGCCTATCAGACGATCAAATCTGGCATTGGTTACGGTCTGGATTGCGATGAATTGATTCATGGTATCCTCGAGAGTTCTCCGTTGTGGCGGGATATAATTTCCTTGAGATGGTGGTACTTGCACATGTCCTTGCATGTGTGGAGCTTTTTAAAATTGTTGTGGAGGAGGGGCAACATGCGAAGAAGGGTTCATTACGGCATGTTGTTGCCCGTAGTTAAAACCGGGATGATTTTTCCACGAAGGGTTGTATGAATTCCCGTGCGGGGCATTGAAATTACCCTTAAAGCCTCCTATACCACTAACTTGCTCCTGCAACATTACTTTGTAGGCAGGTATCGTCGGACATTCCTCAGTTGAATCTCCTGCCTCACAAATCGCACACACCTTCACGATAGGATTTTGGATAGATCCAACTACCTCACATAAGTCTCGATCCTTTCTCAATGGTGTCCAACCGACTGTCCGTCATAGAATTCATGTCTACGTGGAATAGACCGGACGTCGATGGAGCGGTGGTAGATTGTCGATTTCGATTTTGAGCGTTCGGATCGGATGTATCCCAGGATTGGGTAGTCTCGGCCACATACCTCATGTGAAGATCAACATCATGGGCATCTAAATCGACAAATGGACCACTTCCCATGGTTTCGACAAGCTGTTTAGAATTAAGATTCAACCCATTATAGATAAAGGAGATGATTTTCGATGGATCAAATCCATGATGGGGGCATGAAGCCACTAACTCGTTGAAACGTTCATAACATCGATGGAATGGCTCATTTTCTTGTTGCCTGAAAGCTTGGATTTGAGCCTTTATAGAGATGGTTCGATGTGTTGGGAAGAATTTCTTGAGAAATTTAGACTGTAGCTCATTCCAGGATGGAATCGAGCTTGGAGGTAAAGACCATAGCCAAGCTTTAGCTTTATCTTTGAGCGAAAAAGGGAAGAGTTTGAGGCGGATTACCTCTTGTGTGAAGGTTTGATCGTTGAGAGTATCACACACGTCCTCAAATTCCCTAATATGAAGGTATGGCTTTTCAGAATCCATGCCGTGGTAATGTGGTAGCATCTGGATCATCCCATTTTTTAAACGGAACTGCCCGGCATTATACGGGAGTATAATGCATCCCGGAGTGACAGTACGCTCGGGATATAAGAATTCTCTCAACGGGCGGTACGGAGGCTCTTCCTCACCGGTAGGTGCATTACTATGCTGCGACATCTCTCTCTCACTTGACGACTCGGAGCTCTCACTGGGTGTGCTCGAAGTGTGTCCTACGAAGGAGAAGGGAGTGTTGCTAGAGATTGAGTGCAACGGTGTGGGAGGTGGGATCCAGAACTGTGGGGCGTTTGGAGTGTGGGGACTATCAGGATTATACTCAACAAGTGGATTTTCGTGAATGCTGGTTGGAGTATTATGGGGTGTGGGAGTGGTTTCAGAATTTTGCATTAAGCTTGTGAGAGATGGTGGTGAATCTTTTTGTGCTTTTTATATATATATATATATATATTTTTTGGTCAAAGCTTTGGATTGACTCGATCTAATCCTAAGTCTACCTAATTCTCCGGCAATGGCGCCAAAAACTTGACACGACTCAGAATGTGTCTCTAAAGTGTGTACTCTCTAGGCTCAAGTGCAAGCCTGCCGTTCAAGTAATAATCCGACAAGTCGGGTATCGATCCTCAGGGAAAAAGGACAACGAAGTTGTGACGACGGGATAAGACGGAGGAATCCTAACGATGACTCTAAAAAGGAAGGAAAAGATTTGGTTTTGGTTTTTGGGATTGATTAAACTAAATGCAATTATGAAATTATAATGAAATATGCAACTAACTAAATTGTCTAAATGAGGAATGAAGAATTAAATTGGAACTGTTAAACTTAAATGATGAGAAAACAGGATGGGCATACAATCCCCCAACCCTAGTGTAGTGCAGTGACAATGTCAACCATAAATTGATCCGATTAATCCAACCCGAAATTTAGGACTCCCAAGCATTATGTATACGAGGTTAAAGCCCGCGTCGTACCTAATCTGAGGATGAGTAAATCGGCATCGCAGTAATTGCATTCAAATTGTACTCTAAATCATCACGAGTACCCAGAGGCAAACGAGATATAAAGATCCACAATTATTATGTAATTATGCGATACGATCAAAATCAATCATTAAATTCATCGGATTCACGTTGTACACATACACTAACACATCAGGTTGGGTTCATGCATCCCAACCTTTAAAACCTAGCCGGACATGTTAAATGGACTAATGCATGAAATAGTAACGTTGCATGTGGAGGAATTCATGATGAAACTAGCTAGAAGCATGTAAATACATATTATGAATGCGAAAACAAGTTAAATCGACTACGAAAACTAAGCATGCAAGAACAACGACAAAAATATTGAATCTTGAATTAAAACTTGAAAAACAAACCCGAAACAATGAAATCTTGAAGCAATATAATCTCTTGATGTTCCTAGATGTTCCTACCTCTTATCTCTATCAAAAACTCACCCAAAATATTCCTAATGGCTGCTCCTAAGTTGTTGCCTACGTTCCCCACAATTTTGGAGTGTTAAAAACCTAATAGGAGTCTTGGGAACCAATCAGCATAAAGGACAAATTTCGCGCATCAGGTACCCCGAACCGGTTCGGGTGTACCTGCGAACCGGTTCGCCCCCCCAAACTGGTTCGGCCTGGGGTTCGCGAATGTATGCTGGCCTGGATTCAACATTTAGAATTTTTCTGGCTTTTCTCTTCTTTTCTTGGATTTTTCTTCAACTTCAACTGAGCATAACTTTTTAACCGTAGCTCGGATTTGGGTGTCGTTTCTTCCAGTGTTCTCGTTTTTCCGAGATCTTCAACTATCCAGTTGACTTCTCTTCCCGGATCGGGCTGTTAAATTACCGAATTGCCCTTAAACTTGCCTTCTTAGCTTTTCTTGCACTGTCTTGCTTCCTCTTTTGCACTGCTAGCACAATTAACCTGTAAAACCAATAAGAGAAGCACAAAACACGAAATACTCGCCAAGAAGGTTATTAGCATAAATGTGAATCAAATCCATATATGTTACATCACTCGGGTTCACAAAAGTACTGAAATTAGGGGGATAAATATACAATATTTATGCCCAATCACCGCCTATTAAAATAATGGGTGCCCAGTCCCGACTAAAATAAAACAAGAGTCTCATATGACTCATTCTTAGCATCACTGTCGAAATTCAATTAATTACTAGCCACCTATTAGTTTAACAAGTTGTATCAAATTTTAAACTTAAAATTACAATACCAAATAAAACCATTCAACATAAACCCATGTCGTAAACGATATAATCAATCACACTAGTAAATAATCTAAATGCAAAAATAAATAAAACCAAGTACCGAATAAACCATCGGTTACTAAAAATTTGAGTTGAAATAAATAAAACTGAAAGAAAGGGGCGACATGCCCAACAGTATCTGAAAAGGGGAACCTAATCTATATAGAAATAAATGAAGCGACTACACCAAAATCTGCAATCCTCCACATCAGTTGCAGCTACGAGTCCCTAGAAAGATTAATCATCATTGGCATCCCTGTGGCTGGCCACCTAAAAGTTTTTGAAAAATAATTTGATACGAGTCAGAGCCTAAAAACTTTTAAAAATATTAACAAGTAATTAAATTGCATTAATAAATATGTAGTACAACTTTTCATATTTAAGTCGGTGTCGCACTCACATGAGATACTCCTCACCTCTTAACTATAGTGTACACCTAACGTATGCTCTTAGTTATTCTACCCTGCCTAACTAGTATCATCACTAATCTCAATGTAAAGTACTACATTGCCTCGAGTATTGTTTATCTTTGATTTATTAATCACCTTATTCTCAGCTTAATTAATTAATCATTATATCATTATTATTCATTCTCATATTCTTACTCTAGTTATTAATAATATTAACAATTCATGTCTTATGTCCATTTATAATTTTCCAGCTCCTTATATACGTATATACACATAGCGTCTCGAGTTATCCTCCCGAATGCATATAAATTTACTCTTTGTAATATTCCCTAATTCACCCGTATATATATTTACATAGACACACATATATATATGTATATACAAATCACATCAAATATGCATACATATATATATATATATATATATATATATATATATATATATATATATATATATATATATATATATATATATATATATATATATATATATATCGCTATATAAATATAACTACAATCCCTCCGAGCCTTACCTCGCTGGATTGCAAATATCCATCCGAGCATTACCCCGCTGGATGTAAATATCTAGCATGCTATCAAGCTCTTGTAATGTCCACCACATTCTGGACAACCAGGTCAGAATCCCACCCTCGAACCCAAAAACGTAACGAAAACCGAAGGTGGCCATGGCCTTAAGTCTAAGGGCATAACCGTACCACATTATTCTACAGGGCTCCAACCCTATACAGCGTGGGCATGCATAGACCTATGACCCTGGGGAAAGATACTACCTCTGTTGTGATTCGACAGAGTAACCTCCCATGGTGCGCAACCTCCACTGATATCATATTCTCCAGGATGGGTATGTCTCACACAATATCCTACACACAGATAGATCACATACATATACTGTCTATATACCCGCGTATATATTTAATCAATAACCCGACTAACTGTGCCTGTCAGTCGTAGCAGTATCCTAAACTCTTGAGTGGCAATCCCTACTCTCCTTCTTAAATAATCCCTTATTTAGTATTCCGAATACTTAACCATTCTCAACCTGCCCTTATTCCTTTTTTTACCAAATTTTCATTCCGAATTCATTATTAAATTTTCTCGAGAACTATTCGTGCCAAATACTCTATACTTAACCCCGAATATAACCCAATCACCTCAAGGTATTTTATAATGTTCTAAAGTCATTTTCAGAAGTCCAAACTCTATTACGGACATCCCAAACCAACTCGAAATTTCTCAATTATCAAAGCTCCTTAAAACAAATAAACTGGACAACACTAGAAAGACGAATCGGTTTGTCCTGGGGAGCGAACCAGTTCGTCCTTTATTAGTCCCAAAACGACATAATTTCGTCTTGTGCGAAATCTGTCCATTGTTTCTCCCATAATTCAATCCCAATCACCCTCTCAATTATCCTCATACACTACCCAACCAATATAATTCATAAAGGAAGATCTTTTCTATATTTTTAACACCCAAACATCATCTTAACTCAACGGATTGAATCGTTAATCATCTAATTATTCCATACCTCTAATTTTCAATGATTAACACCTAAAGATAACGTATTTTCAATTCAAGAACATAACTAACTATGATCAATATTATAAATATTTATCATTTACATTCGAATCCCTACCCAAATATTAATTTTTCATAACACCAACTATGATATGAATTGAAAATACTACATTTATAATTAAATAATATAATTACTTGCCTTAAAATTATTTGTAGGGTGATTCGTATCGAATATTGCATATTTTCGCCCGTTATCTTTATGCATTCTAACAATTTTACGGTTCTAAATGCCTATATTTATGCTCATTAACCATACAACCTTGGATTTGGATATTTACATGTTTTGTAGGGGTTAATTGTGCTTTTGTAGGTATTGGAACACTAAAAGTAAGGATCTGTTGCATTTCGGACAAATTCAGTCGTTGGACGCTACTTCAAGGGTATTTTAGTTAATTCAAATTTCTTCTCCAGCTCATGAAAATTCCATGGATACGTATTTCGTTGAGTTAGCGTTGCGTGGCCGCAAACGATGCGTCGTTTGGAGTTCGAACGAAGAAGATATGGCCATTTCCGTTTGCAACCACTTCCCCCTCTTCATGGACCAAGGGCTGCCAAAAACAGAGTGTCGGTCGACCAGGCTTGGGCCCCCGATCGACCGCGATTTGAATTTAATCCTACGAATTGAGACAGTGAGATGAGACCCGTTCGATCGATCTATGGTCTTGGTCGATCAATCGATCGATAGTCTTGATCGATCGATCGATCCTCCCAGATATTTATCAATTCGGTTCCTTTTCTTTTTCCTTTTCTTTTCTAATTCTATTCCACTTACTATATAAAGGAATTTTGTTGTAAGTATCAGATATACTTAGTTTTAGAATATAGTTTAGGTTACAATTTGGAGGTGGATAGCTCATTCTTCTTCCTCTCTTGGTTTGACACCCATTTGGGTTTGTAAGTGTGAACTATTCATCATCCTCTCCATTTAATATATTGTGTATTTCCTTAATTCTTTCTTTGTTGTGAATTTACATGCTTTCATAATTAGGTTTACATGCTTTCATTTATTGCTTTCTAGTATAGATTTATCGCGTTTTTAATATGCTTTCTAATTAATTTAGACTAGGTTGTGTTTGAATTGAACTCACTCGGGTTGATGTGTTGCTTTGTTTTGGTGATGGTGTTTACGAGTCTATTTCGAGTGCGCTGTCCTAGTTATTACGCCTAGGAGATTTGACAGGGCATATCATGTATGTTCCGTGCTTACCCTTGCGTGCGTAATTTTTGGGATATTTATTGACGTCAAAATCGTATTAGGCTTTTATGCGAATTCAGGAGTGTGACAACTCTTAATTCAATTAACTGTCGAAACGAGATGCAATCTTAATATTTCGTGAACCCATGTAACCATTTTATACTAATTAACTCGGATGAGGGATATTTGACGCAACCTATAGTTTTTATTAACTTTGTTAATCTAGTTTAAATACACTCGCCTAGATTAATCTTTCCTTTTTTTGCATCTTTTCCTTTTTGTAGAAATGATCTTTTACACTTTTATTGAGAAGTAATAAACCATTTAAATTCTATCAACTTATCTTTATAGATTCGATACCCGGGCTAGCCGCTATCCTCCCTTAAAAGAGTGTAGTCATAGTTTAGGTTTTTGTATTGAGACGGTGAACAGAAAACAACGATCGGCGTTTGACACGCGCTACTTTTCACCCTTCATCAAAATGGCGCCGTTGTCGGGGATGATTTTGTTTTAAAATTTATTTGATTTAGTATTTCATAATATTTTCTTTCTATTTGTATTTTTTGCCTAACATTTTTGTGGGACTTCTACATTTGAGCATCTAGAAACGCTTGAATTTCTCTCGCGTGCATCTAGTTTGTGGAATTCGCCACTTCGATCCATTTTTGGGGTAAGCATGTCTTATTCCAATTCTTTCGGTAATCACTATGATAATTCTCAAAATTATCACAAACCTTTGACTTTTGATCAATACTTAGAATCCCAAAAAACTGCAACATCTAAAATGACTTTGAGCGAGTATTACAAAAGTCAAGCTTTGGCGTGCGTGTATTTTGAGGAGGATGATAATGATTTTCGGCCTCTAATTCCTTATAATAGGAATTTTGAAACGAATTGCAATAGTTTTCAAAATTACTATAATAATGAGTTTAACTTTAGTGCCGATAATGATTTTCAAACTCCTCATTTTCAAGAATCCGCACCTCGGCCTATGACTTTCGGCAAGGGTTTGCTCATGCTTGAGAATGAGAGGTATGAAGAACGTTATCGGAAAAAAAATCGTTGTTGGGAGCAAGACTTGGATTTATTATTCGAATCCGATGACGATTTCTCTTTCGAGACTTTTAAAGTCGAGGAATATTTTGAACCAATTAAGGACTTTTTACCTAAATTAGAACAAACCATACCTTTTAATTGAGAATGAAAGCGGGGATGAAACGGATGTAGTATCCATTTGCAATGAGATGATTTCTTCTTTGGATCCCAAAGAAGAAAGTTTCATTGAAAATGATCCTATCTCCTTTGAAATTCCAACTTTGAGCGATGATAACTCATCTCTTGAGTTTGAATTTCTTTCCTCCCCATTTTCATTCTCCGTTATCACACCGTCACAAGTACCCGATGAATCGGTGCCGAACTTTAAAACGATCAACCCTTTCACTGATGAGGAGTACTTGCTCGAGTTGCTTTCCATGAAGGCATCTTTTCCCTCTTGTGCGCCACCTCCCATTCCACTTGCTAAATCCTTGGGAGTATTTTTTTCTTTTCTCGGTTCCCATATATTTTTATCACCCGTTCAATCCAAATCCCCCATCGTCCCTCCAAAACTTTTAATTGGTGATGGTTCCTTTCTTATGCCTTACACTTGCCTTCCGCTGTTTAAACAGAATTCATATTTTTCAAAAGGCATGCTTGTATGTGAGGGTACACCGGTTATCCTCCAAAGTCAAATCATATTCACGGTAGACCCTCAACTATTTAGACTTCTAGTGTACAGTTAGTGTGAAGCCTAAATAGTAGGTTGTATATAAATAGCTTTTTATCATTTTCTTTCCTTTTTTAGTCTCTTGTAATTAGTGAACTTTTTGTTATTTGTATTTGCTATGCTCGGTACTAACTTGTTTTGTAGATTCTTTGGACTTGTTCTTATGGGGATCGCTCCAATTTGGGTAATATCGTTATTTTCCTCTCTTTAGCTTGGTTCTTAATTCACATTAAGGACAATGTCAGGTTTTAAGTTAGGGGGTGTGGGATATTCTATCCATTTCTTTTGTTAGTACATGTTTTTTCTCACATGTTAGTTACTTAGTATGCTTTTCTTAGAAAAATTAACATTTTCAAAAATATTTTGTTTCTTTTTTCTCCTTTTTTGGGCATTTTGCCTTTGTTTCTGATGATAAATTTTAATAATTGCCCAATCCAATAGACAACCCAATGATGCATGTTCTCGATTTTAGAAGTTATTAGAATTTAGTACTAATTATTGATATTATGAATAACTTCATGAATTAAACTTTAATCCCATGAGCGCATACGTTTTTCTTGTTTTACTGATTTGGTTTAAGATTTTTATAACTCGATAATATTTTGTTGCATTGTATATACTTACACCGAGTAAGCTTTGTACCTTTCGTCGTTTGTGAGTGTATACCCTATTCTTTTCTCATTGAAAACGTTGAATTCGTTGGTAATCTCACTATTCTTTCTTTGATCGTTCATTAATTGAGTTTATATCTTGAAATGTATTACTTGAGCATGATTTTCAAAGTATTGTTTTGACTCGAGAATTGTGTAAACTTTAGTAAATGATCATAGGCCATCTTTGTTATATCACCCATATTGACCTTGACCTCACCTTATATGTTTACCCTCGTCAAGCCCTTTGAGCCTTAATATAGCCCTTCGTTTCATAACCCAAAATCCCATAACTAACTTCAAATTGGAGTTTAAGCCATACATGCACCTTCTATACTTTTGTTTGGAATGATACTTGGGATTGGATGATATTGTTATGTTGCGGTTGCATTTTAGGCATGTGAGAGTGTGAAAAGTAAAGAAAAGAAAGTGTAGTGAAAAATAAAAAGAGAAAGCAAAAATCAAAAGAAAACATGAGAAAAAGAAGAAAAGAAAAGAAAGAGAAAGTTGTAAATGTTGTGTATATAGTTCAATAAGCTTTGATTACTCTCCAATTGTTATATCCAATGCTTGTTTGGAACTTGTTTTCCAATTTTGCTATTGCCCACATTCTTCCCATTATTTCAAGTTTTCATTTCCGAACACTTTGAGCATGTACATATATTCCTTTCATTTCGTACCCTAGCCTAGCCTACATTAAAACCATTTTAAAGTCCTATGTGAACTTAACTAGATGTAATTCAAAGGTTTAAATAGTTTTCATAATCTGTGAAAATACATTTCGCCTCCTTTAGTGAGCGGTATCTTTCATTGAGATTATAATTTTTAATTTCATATATAGTGTTCTTCATTTGTGACATGTGTGCGGCCTAGTTTCCACTTACATTTACTCTTTATGCCCGCATGTTCCGTGTGTTACCGCCCTGTTTCGAGTGAATTCACTTGATGAGTGTAATGCCCGTGAGGATTAAATATATGCTCGTTTTATTTAGTATCCGTTTTATTTAAGTTTTTGCCAAATCACACTCTGCATGTGCTCGCCCCCCCCCCCCCCCCCACCCCCCACCCCCCACCCACCCACACACACATTTAAGGTTTCAATTCTATGAGGTGCATTCGATGATGTTAATGATTCGGACTTAGTGTGAATTTATTCACTTTTCTAATAATGCATATCAAATCTTGTTCGTGTTGTTGGGCTTATCGCATGTTGGTTTGGTCATATTTTGAGGAAACCATATGATGTTTGTGGGTTTCATCCCTGAAAACCCTCACGAGACGACACTCGTCCACTAGGGTAACCTAGGGGTTTAACAGCTTGTTGCATATGCTAAATACAATCATGTTCCCTACGAAAGTGGCATTTATATTTCGATGCATATATACGTCTTATACTGCCCTCTGTGGACTGGTTTTGTTTATTTCATTACTAGGGACTAGCAATGTTTAAGTTAGGGGGTGAGATTCGTATCGAATATTACATATTTCTGCCTGTTATCTGTATGCATGCCAGCATTTTTACGGTCCTAAATCCCTATATTTATGCTCATTAACCAGACAACCTTGTATTTGGATATGTACATACTTTGTAGGGGTTAATTGTTCTTTTGTAGGTATTGGAACGCTACAAGTGAGGATCAGTTGCATTTCGGAGAAATTCCGTCGCTAGACGCTACTTCAAGGGCATTTTAGTCAATTGACACATTTCCTCTAAAGCTCATGGAAATTCCACGGATGTGTTGTTCATTGAGTTAGCGTCACGTGGCCTCAAACGGTGCATCGTTTGGAGTTCGAACGAAGAAGATATGTCCATTTCCGTTTGCAACCATCCCCCCTCTTCATGGACCAAGGGTTGTCAAAAACAGAGTGTCAGTCGACCAGGCTTGGGCCCCCGATCGATCATGTTTTGAATTTAAGCCTACGAATTGATACAGTGGGCTGAGACCTATTTGATCGATCGATCGATCGATCACCATCGATCGATCGATAGTCTTGATCGATCGATCGATCCTCCCAGATATTTGCCGATTCGGTTCCTTCTCTTTTTCCTTTTATTTTCTAATTTTATTCCACTTACTATATAAAGGAATTTTGTAGTAAATATCATATATACTTAGTTTTAGAAGATAGCTTAGGTTAGGGTTTGGAGGTGGATAGCTCATTCTTCTTCCTCTCTTAGCTTGACACCCATTTGGGTTTGTAAGTGTGCACTATTCATCATCCTCTCCATTTAATATATTGTGTATTTCCTTAATTCTTTCTTTGTTGTGAATTTACATGCTTTCATAATTAGGTTTACATGCTTTCATTTATTGCTTTCTAGTATAGATTTACCTCTCTCATTTACAGCGTTTTTAATATGTTTTCTAGCTTATTTAGCCTAGGTTGTGTTTGAATTGAACTCACTCGGGTTGATGTGTTGCTTTGCTTTGGTGATGGTGTTTATGGGTCTATTTCGAGTGGGTTGTCCTAGTTATTACGCCTAGGATATTTGACGGGGCATATCATGTATGTTCCGTGCTTACGACATTGTGTGCGTAATTTTCGGGATATTTGTTGACGCCAAAATCGTATTAGGCTTTTATGTGAATTCAGGGGTGTGACAACTCTTAATTCAATTAACTGTCAAAACGAGACGCAATCTTAATATTTCGTGAACCCATGTCACTATTTTATACTAATTAACTCGGATGAGGGATATTCGACGCAACCTATAGTTTTTATCCGCTTTGTTAATCTAGTTTAAATACACTCGCCTAGATTAATCTTTCCTTTTTTGCATCTTTTCCTTTTTGTAGAAATTATCTTTTACACTTTTATTGAGAATTAATAAACCATTTAAATTCTAGCAACTCGTCTTTATGGATTCGATACCCGGACTAGCCGTTATACTCCCTTAAAATAGTGTAGTCATAGTTTAGGTTTTTGTATTGAGGCGGTGAACAGAAAACAACGATCGGCATTTGACACGCACCACTTTTCACGCTCAATCATAGGGTCTTAATCTTCCTTGTGTGTGATGAATTAAAGTTAGGAGTCCCCGAAATTTCACCCAATTCGGCCTCCTCTTGAGCTCTCTCTTGATTTTCCCTTCTTTTTCTTCTATTCCTTCTCTATTAGGGTTTTAGAATAACAAGGTGGCTTCCTCCCAACTCTAACATTATCATTTTATAAGCCTAATCCCGAAATTAGGTTAATATGCTTACATAAAATGACTCGAATACCCTTAAGTGAGTCCCGGTTAGTCTAAAAAGCCTCTCATACCCGATTACAACCCTTGGGTACCTAATTTTGACTATTTGACCCATTTCAGATCATTCGTGCACTCGAAATCATCATTCGAGTCACCTATCATCAATTTACTACCTTATTCCCAGTACGACCCCACACACGCGTCCCGAATAAGATCTTGTTGATCCATCGCTTTAACCCACTTATGACATAATATAAAATAATACAATTTCATTTACTTATCACACAAGTAAACATAATATCACATAAATATAAATACATTTCTTGTTAATTAATAAATATTGAAATTCACTTTATTTCACCAATTAATTAAATGATTGTTACTCGTGTAATTTAGATATTTTAAAAAATACGGGGTGTTACATACTTCCCCCCTTGTAAAGGAATTTCACCCTCAAAATTCGAATATGCTCAGGACTAACAAATTCGAACTCTAACATGCACTGCATTCGAACGTATTCAAAGTCAACTCATGATAACATTTTGGTGCCCCTATTATATCCCCGCTAGGTGGTACCATCCTGATTGAAGAACTACTCATTATACCCCAAGATTTGCAATGAGTCTAGTCAACCCATCTCATACCGATATACTCCATCATTCATAAGGTCTCGCTTATACAATGAAGTGCAAAACTACCATAAATTCGCTAACAATGCTTCAAAAAGACAAGCTTACGCTCCACTAGTTCTGTCATCTCAGCGTTGGAGAAAGGCCCTACTTCCCTAGGTGTCAATATCGTTTGTTGTCCAAAACCCATACTTCCTTTAATGAAGAAAAATACCTGCAATAATTTTTGACCATTCACGGCAGTCTTTTAACTCTTCGGTTCGTGACGACGTAACTCTTACGACGTTTCTGATCTATACGAAAATAACTTTGATTAACTCAATCCCCGTCGACTGTCTCTAAATCGCGTTCGTCCCGGGGAACCTGTTATCTCCCCACCCTTAAACAACCACAGGACGGACAACAAGCTTCTCGCCTCAAGTCTCAAAATACGTCTTTCGAATAATAGCTGGTTCGAGTTCCTACACGCCACTATATCATGGTAATTTCTCCGCTCAACCACCTTAGTATCTAGAGTACGTATTTCTCGCTTTCTTCAACCTCCTAGTCACTTTTCTCGTTTACTCATAGGTTTACAGCTAATACACCTTACTTAAACGCAACTCCATCCTAGCTACCTTCTGATAACCCAATAAGAGGTGGGATATAAGGATCTTATTTTGATCCATAATAATGTTGGGCGACACTTCAAGCCGGATCATTCTCTTCCTTCAATGAGATGTTAAGCACACTTCCTAAGAGTTTAATTCACCCAAATTAATAATAATTTATCCATTTGGGTCAACCAATTCCACTAACACAAAAGGGTTGATAAACAAACAATAAACTTTATCCGCCTGCCTACCCATTTGTCACTTGAATCATCAAGTGTTACAAAATTTCTAGTTGATCGCTTTAGAACAAACTTTTACCCTTTCACAAATGGTGCATCTAGTGGCAAAATCTGCCATGTCTCACTCCATACCAATTCACAAACTCAACATCCCTTGTCCAATGGTACATCTTATTCCTTTTCTTGGGATACACCAAAATCGAGACCCATGTGTTTGCTCCCAAACTAAGCACTTCTTGGGTTTGTCTCATAGGTGAAATCAACATCCTTTTTATGCACAGGCCACCCTCAGAACTTGGTTAAGTATGACTCCGCTCTGCTCCCTAAATTGTTGGATCCTCCCTTTAACAGAGAGATCCCTCGCTTGTATCTCTACATTCTTTCAACCCATCTCTTATTTGATAGCTCTCCTGGATGTACACATATCCAATCTATCTTTCTGCTTGACGAGATTCGATCCATTGTACTTTTTTAATTCTGCTTCTAACTTACCCATGCACATACGTCCAATACATACATTTCAACGTCTTCTCATCACTGACGATACTGAAAATCAAACTAACTAGGGCGGCCATACAACATATACCCCATACATATCTGAACAATTATACCAAACGTAACATAATTATATAAAAAAAGGCCTTCCATATTCGGCGTGTCTGTACAGTAAGGGTATACTTAATTACCCTACTAATCGTATTTTAATTATTCTCGAGATTACCCCACCGATCCACTCGTGGTGCCTAAGTTGCACAATATTTCCTACACAACACTAATCGGCTCTACTGGCCTTAGACCATAAAATAACTCTAAACTCACCGTCTTATCCACATATACGAGCAATAACTAAAGTACTAAGTCCATGCCCTAATAACCACACATCTCCCAACTCTCAACGTTACTAAGGTTCATGCATGGGACGTCTCGCAAGCGAAATTCAAATAAGGAGGAACCCCTCGATACACTACTACCTAGAATCGTCAGTCATCGAGATTCGTAGGCCCAAAGCACACAACTGAGACACTCAAACCCCATCCCCAGACGTATAAGTCTAATCCTCAACTCCCATATCTCTAAAGGAGTCGCAAAATACCACGCTCTCACTATCACTGAGTCCTTAGCGCTATATTAATAATGAGCTCAATCTCTACACTTGACGGTAAACCCGATATTCCCTGAATCTCATCAGCAAATTCCCTCTGCACCGGGATCCAGTATAACGAGGCAACTATACTCTCATAAATCTCACATACAATATAATATATATGCGGGCTCGATCCTCTTTTAGGATGAGACATCGCAAAAATAACACATCATGTCTTGGAACAACGAACATGATAGTCGTACTATAACCACCCACTATGTTCAACCATCGCTAACCAGTCATACCCAGGATAACATTGTACTCAAATAACATATCTCTCTTAAACGAGTAAATCCACTAAGCCATATCTCTAAGTGTTCACACCCTCTCCCCTGCAGGTGGAACTTAAGGGAGCCCCGCTACTCAACGGTAAATATATATATACACACAATAGTAATACAAATGATAGACCCACTA
Organism: Sambucus nigra; assembly: GCA_949130495.1. Classification (NCBI taxonomy): domain Eukaryota; kingdom Viridiplantae; phylum Streptophyta; class Magnoliopsida; order Dipsacales; family Adoxaceae; genus Sambucus; species Sambucus nigra. The sequence goes on along the minus strand of OX422214.1, from coordinate 469,175,051 downwards.
AACCCATTTCATGCCCGAATCTAGTGCTAACCAAAATACGGTGACACACCCCAAGGATACAAAATCGTACCTTCAACCACCATTGGCACTCGCTGCTCAACTGGCTCCTAGATATAATACTCGTGCCTGAACTGTCCCAAGAACTACTGTAATTGTTACCCTTACTGGGCACCTTGCCCTTGTCCCTTATCTCTCTTTGGACAAGTTGGACGCATGTGGCCCTGCTCTCCACATATAAAACACCTCCCTTTGAAATCCCCATGTCACTGGCCCTATTGGCCATGTCGATAATCCCTTAATCTATGGCCATGGTAGCTTCAACCCTGATGACTACACCAGTTTCCCCCTTGGTTCCACTGGCCTATGAAGCACAGTTCTAGCCCTGATGACCATGTCGAAATCCACATTCACTCGGTCGAAATTCCCTTGATCTGTACCTCTTAAACGGGTCCATCTACTGGTTACCCCTATGTGGTTTCCTACTAATGCCATTGTCCAGTCTTGCTCTGCTGGATAAACTCTCTAATTCTCTTGGCTCCCTTCATATGGAGGCATTGATATTGACCATGTAAAAGTATGGCATTGACAACAATAGCGTAAGTTGTCCAAGATGGATTTCCCCTTTATTGATGGCGTATCTACCCATGAGTCCATCATCAACTTAAGGACCCCTTTTACTCCTCCATATCAACCTCATTGGGTATGAAGTTCGCTAAACAAGCAAATCCTTCCTCATACTCGTCCACTGTCCTCCTCTCTTGTAATAACTACAGAAAGTTCCTTCACATCTCTGTTCAAACAGCAGATAAGAGGATTTGTGATCTAACTGCACCACAAATTCCTCGATATCCATGGTATTTCTCCTCAGATGTGGTGATTAACTCCCATCACTACAACACTGCTCCTATGAGTTTAAAAAATGCTCGAAATTAAATCCCGAGTGTCACTGCACTCCACTATTTGCAATTGCCTTTGGGTGTTCTCCTTCCAATGGCTAGCTAACACACGCCCTTCTGAAAGCCCCTCTGAATCTCTCCCATACCGACCACACTAAGAGAGTCTCGATTGGCTCCACCACATGTTGTGGCGGCACTTGCGAAAACTACTGCGTCTTGGTGGTCATCACAACATCGACTATCTGAGCAATAATAGTGGTGACCTCTATTGCAGTCACCGTTACCAGAGTACTTTGTTGCTTTGGCTAATCCTCTCCTCCTGTAGTCCTCCTAATGGCCGTCATGGTTCGTCCTATATCGTTAGGTATATTAATCCCAACCCAACTCAAATATGATTTGCTTCAACCATACGCAATAACAGAAGACCATAAATCGCAATATGAATTAACAGTCCTAAGCGTAGGGCTCTACATAAAAGAGAAATCAACGCTGACAACAAATAATAAACCACATAAATCCTAAGGACACTAGAACTTGATGCTCTGATACCATCAGTGACACCCCACCTATTATAATATTTGGTGGCCAAAGAGTCTCATATGGATCATTCTTAGCATCACTGTTGAAATTCAATTAATTACAAACCACCTATTAGTTTAACAAGCTGTGTCAAATTTTAATCTTGAAATTACCATACCAAATAAAACCATTCAACATAAACCCATGCAGTAAACGATATAATCAATCATACCAGTGAGTAATCTAAATGTAAAAATAAATAAAACCAAGTACCGAATAAACCATCGGTTACTAAAATTCCAATACAATCATCTGAGTTGAAATAAATAAAACTTATAGAAAGGGGCGACATGTCCAATAATATCTTAAAAAGGGAACCTAATCTAGATAGAAATAAATGAAGCGCCTACTCCAAAATCTGCAAGCCTCTGCATCAGTTGCAGCTACGTGTCTCTCGAAAGAATAATCATCACTGGCGTCCCTGTGGCTAGATACATAAAAAAATTTGGAAAATAATTTAATACGGGTCAAAGCCCAAAACCTTTTAAAAATAATTTCAAGTAATTAAAATGCATTAATAAATATGCAGTTCAACATTCTATATTTAAGTCGGTGTCGCCCTCACATGATATACTCCTCACCTTTGAACAATAATACGCACCTAATGTATTCTCTTAACCCTCCTAGTTATTCTACCCCACCTAACTAGTCTCATCACTATTCTCAATGTAAAGTACTACTCTCCCTTGAGTATTATTTATCTTTTATTTATTAATCAACTTCCTCTCTTCTTAATTAATTAGTCATTATATGATTATTATTCATTCTCATAACCTTACTCCAGTTAGTAATAATATTCACAATCTATGTCGTAAGCCCGTATATAATTTCTCACCTTTTTATATATGTATATATGCATAGCAGTATCGAGTTGTCCTTCTGAATGCATATAAATTTACTATTCATAATATTCTCTAATTCTCCCGTATATATATTTACACACACACATATATATACATATATACAAATCACATCAAGTATGCATATATATATATATATATATATATATATATATATATAATTGCAATCCCTCTGAGCCTTACCTCGCTGGATTGTAACCATCCCCCCGAGCTTTACCCCGCCGAATGTAAATCTCTATCATGCTATCAAGCACTAGTAATGTCCACCACATTCTGGGAAACTGGGTCGGAATCTCACCACCGAACTCAAAAATGTAGTGAAAATCGGAGGCAATCATGGCTTGAAATCCGTGGTCATAGTCATACCACATTATTCCATGGAACTTCAATCCTACACAGCGTGGGCATGCACAGACCTATGACCCTGGAGAATGGTACTACCTCTGCAGTGATTCGCCAGAGTGACCTCCCACGGTGCAATACCTCCACTAACAACATATTCGCTAGTATGGGTATGTTTCACACAATGTCATACACACAGATATATCACATACATATATTGTCTCTAAACCCATATATATATAATCAATAACCCAACTAATCGTGCCTATCACTCGTAGCACTAGCCTAAACTCCCGAGTGTTAATCCCCACTCTCATTATTAAATAATCTTGTATTTAGTATTCCGAAAACGTAACCATTCTCAACCACCCGTATTCCCTTTTTATCAAATTTTCATCCCGAATTCATTATTAAATTTTCCCGAGTACTATTCATCCCAAATACTCTATATTTAACCCCGAATATAACCCAATCACCTCAAGGTATTTTATAATATTCTAAGGTCATTTTCAGAACTCCAAACTCTATTACGGACATCCCAAACAAAATCGAAATTTTTCGATTATCAAAACTCATTAAAACAAACAAATTAAGCAACACTGGAAAGCTGAATCGATTCAGCCTGGGGAGCGAACCGGTTCGCTCCTGCTGTCAAGACCAAAATGACGTAGTTTCGCCCAGTGAGAAATCTGTCCATTGTTTCTCCCTTAATTCAGTCCAATTACCCTCTCAGTCATCCTCCTACACTACCTAACCAATATAACTCATAAAGGAACATCTTTTATATATTTTAACACCCTAAAATCATCTTAACCCAAAGGATTGAATCATTAATCATCTAATTATTCCATACTTTTAATTTTCAATGATTAACACTTTAAGATAGCGTATTTTTGAACCAAGAACAGAACTAACGATAATCAATCCTATAAATCTTTATCAAGATACTACTTTTATCATGCGAGATTCATTCAACAATCTCATATACAAATTTACACCGATTTTTATGGAATTAATTTCTCAAAAACCCCCATTTACATGCGAATCCCCATCCAAAAATCAATTTTCCATAGCACCTACTGTGATATGAATTGAAACTAGTACATATATAACTAATCAAGATAATTACTTTCCATAAAATTGTTCGTGGGGTCTGAAACTTTCTAATGCATAATTAAAGCTAGGAGTCCCCGAAATTTCTCCCAATGTGGCCTCTTCTGGAGCTCTCTCTAGATTTCCCCTTCTTTTTCTTCTCTTCCGTCTCTCTTAGAGTTTTAGAATATCTTGGTGGTTGCCTCCCAACACTAACCCTATCATTTTATAAGCCTAATCCCGAAATTAGGTTAACATGCTAATATAAAATGACTCGAATACTCTTAAGTGAGTTCCGACTAGTCTAAAAAGCCCCTGGTACCCGATTACAACCCCCGGTACATAATTTTGACTAGTTTAACCCATTCCGGATCATCCGTGCATTAGAAATCCCCATTCGAGTCACCTATCATCAATTTACTACCTTATTCCTAACACGACCACACACGTGCGTCCCGAATGAGATCGTGTCGATCCGTCGCTTTAATCCACTTATGATGTATTATAAAATAATACAATTTCATTTACTCATCACACAAGTAAACATAATATCACATAAATATTAATAAATTTCTTGTTAATTAATAAATATTTAAATTCACTTTATTATTCAAATTAATTAAATAGTTGTGACACGTGTAATTTAGATATTCTCAAAATTACGGGGTGTTACAAGTTAATGCTTATTGGTGACATTATACAACACATTACTAACTTAATAGACAGTTTTTTAGATTATATGAATACTTAGACTTTAGTCCTCTCTTTCAAATTTGTCATCGTGTAGTCCCATTTTATATCTATTATATAAAAATATCATTCTCCCCAATTTTGTAATATCTAATTTTTTAGCAATAATAAATTAATCGTTAAATTGATTATTTACTTCTGATGAGTTGTTATTTACATTTGACATGTTATTTTTACAATTGTTGTATGTTGTTATGCGGTTTATACGTGGTCGTATGTGTGTTGCATGAATTAACACTTTCTGAAAATTGACATAATACATGGTAATTCACTTATTAAATATTTCTAAGTGACTAGTATTATGGGCGGCTATGGAATGGTTAGGGACTAGGGGTCAGGAGTTTCCTTATTTGGATTATTCCCTCGGTATCGGGTTCCATCAATCGTGAATTAGTTTCTTATAATGTCGAGTCACACGTATCAGATTAATAATTAAGCTTTAATTTACTTGACTCGTACCGACTTATAACTTGAATTAATGAGATAATTAATTTAATAAAATTTAAATTGTTTTGTGGTGACCTTTAGGACATTCATAATGTCCATTTTTAACTTAAAATAATGGGATTTAAGTATATTGGGTTAATATATTGCTCGAGTAAAGTTTTAAGCCATCTCGATTGTTTTTTAGGCTCATTGGGTTGATGCTCATATTGAGCCTAAGGCTAATTTCATGGGAATCTTACTTATTAGGTTAATTAGACTAACCTAAAACACATTTGAGGCATTAGAGAAACTCTTGCAGGCTAAGCAGAAAAGAGGCACACAAGGTTGAAGAAGATTTGGGAGTTTGGGGATTTAATTTTCAATCGGTCCAAGGCAAGTTTACATCGATTAAGAATCTAATTGGGATTGTGTTATGATAGTAATAGTTCATTGAATTCTGAATTAGTATGTTTGTAATCTAATTTTAATCATATAAAACTAATTTTTAAAATTAGTTTAATTGTAAAATTAAACCTTAATCTTATATTAATAAACTAGGATAGTTTGATGTTGAATCCTTCGATTTGATCTTGTAATATGGCTTAAATTTACATATTTTGAATCATGTTAATGAATCTTATAAAAGCCCGTTGTTTAATTTGAAAATTAAACCAATCTGGGATGAATTGATTAGAAACAAGAACATAGTGTTCTAAGATGCATAATAAATCAACCAAAACTTGTAGTTATAAGTTATATTTTGATCTAAAGGTATTTAAAGATCACATTAGGGTAATATTAAAGGATTAGGACCTTAGACTAGGTCATTAATGGCGGATTAGGATTGATGAATTCGTAACAAAGGGTTTGGGGAAGAAGAAACACATTTTTTGAATTTTTTATTATGCACGTCGTGCGTACGGTTAGTAGCCCCGTGGAAACGATAGCATGCGCACGGCTATGATTATCCCCATGAGCATGATTTTGGCAGAAAGTCTAACTTGTTGTTTTTTCGTGGGGCAATGTTTGATGGAAGTTTATGGAAAATCCTATGTGGATATTATGAGGCTTTTTCGATCTAACGTGTTGGGTTTGGGATCCAATCACTTCTACAAATTTCTAAGGTTAGTTCTTAATTAATCAGAGATAATTAATTCATAACATCAGATACTTTTAGGAATACTTGAGTGGATGGAATTTATGTGTAATTGTTTGAGGACCTTGACTATGGGACTGAGTATGGGGATGTTTCATGATATCAATAAAAAAAAGTTTGATTATGTAAATTATGCATTAGGTTATAATGTTTTTATGACCCATTGAGTAAGGTAACTATTATTAAGATAATTCTTGAGAACATTAGGTGTGAGACGATGCCTAATTTTGGAGAGTCTTTGGAGTTTGGGATAATGTTATATATAACCGTTTTAGTTAATGTGTGTATTAACTAAATAAAAATAAACATTATATGTAAATCAATTGAGTAGGATTTGTAGTTATTATGTGTAACCCATATGAATAGGGTTTGTAGTTGTTTATTTAACCCAGTTGTACAGGTTCGTGCTTGTCTACTTGATCTATGTGCAATAATACCATGTTGTGTGAGTTCTCGTGGGGGACGTACTATGAGGGATTTTGATGGGGGTGGAGTACGACGTTGGCCACACATCGTATTACCAATGATGAGACGGGCTCTACCTAGGTCCTATTTACTCCGATCCTATTGCTGACGTATTCGTGTTCTTTAGGGGGGATAAATGTGGGTATTCTTCGTATACCATTTGGGTATGGAGTCAATATGATAGACGGGAAGGCGAAGTGATTTTCGTTTGTGTTGGTTTGAGGTTATATGGATGCGGCTACCTATAATTATACCTAGTATACACAAGTGGTCCTTGATGGCAATAGGGATAAGCCTTCGTACTTTTATTTGTGTGGCCGAGCATAGCCCATATGATTTTATATCAGTCGTGTACACTAGCTGATATTCTGGATTATATGGTTTTGGATTTTGGTACTTTGAGATGGTTGTACCTGATCATGACTTATACTAATGATGTATAATCATATGTTTATGACTCTGTACAATTGTGATAATAATATATTAGAGGTGGATATGATAAACCGTGACTTGAGAATGTCAAAGACTGATATCTTAAAGATGTACATATTTGTAAGAATAACTTGAGACGATTAAAACAATCGAATAATGCTTCGTAAGATAATTAGTGTTTAAGAATGAGTTTATCACGGAATACGAGAATCTTAATAAGAAAGATGATCATAAAACTACTAAAGTAAAGATATTTAATTAATTTTGAAATTATATCATGTTAGGAAATACACAAGTTTGGGAGTAGTACCACATACTTATTTTTAGATTGTTTGGGTTGGATGCTTAAACAAAAACAAACCCACAAAATACGAAAGTATATTATATTGGGCAATACACATAAAAGTGTTTGATTTTATTTTTATTATAAATAAGCACCTAGGCCAAACTTCTTCATTCTTAACACGTTATTTTCTCATGTAGAAAGCTACAAACCCTTTTATCTTCATCCTTAGATCCTCTAAACCTCCATTAAAACACATTCAAACCTTAATTTAGGAGCTTTACACTTATTTTTTTAAGATGATCAAAGAAGATAAATCAAAGATTTTTGGAGGAAGAACAACTTGTTTAAATAATATTTTTCATATTATTCTTATAAGGTAAGAATATTTATAATTTTCTCGTTAAGTCATATTTTATTTAAATTTTCTTAAACACTAATCATGTATGATTTTGTAAATTAATTAGGAATCTAATTAGTGAAAGAGAAAATCTAATTAAATATGTTTTATAAATTAAATGGAATTGGAATTAAGGATTTAACTTTGCACAATTTTAGATTTTGGGTTATATTATGGGATTTTGCTAATGATGTGGAAATTGGAGATTTGAACTCTATGATTGTGTGTTAACCCTGAAAATACACTAATGCTTATGAAATCGATAAATTGATGGGAATTTGTTAGAAGTTGAAATATGTTATTTAGAATTGTTAATTCTTATGTTTAAATCGTTATATTCTTTAATTTGGTTAAAACTCGCACGAATTAGAATAATGAAATTTGACAACTTGCTAGATATAATGTTGGACTTGTGAAACATATGATGAAATTGATATAATTAAAATATAAATGGGTATGAAATAATACGCAATGATGGAATATGACATTTTCCTAGAGAATCTAATATTTATAGAAATTAACGTATATTAGAATAATAATATCGTTGGATTGTCAGCCTACGTACGTTACCTTACGTTGAGTTATAATCGTAAAATAAGTTTTCACATTTTTTTCTCTAGGTATGGGACTATGAGATACGTTTGTTTGTGGTGATCTCTATGTATGGGACTAGGGATGGTTGGATGTGAATGCCCAAAATGACAATTGATGATATTATAGTGAATTATGATTAGATATGTTAATTTGAGATTAATACTTTAGATGTGAAAGGTATTAGAGATGGATGATTTGACGGGAGTCATTATATGTGCAGGGTGTATGTCGGTTGGATACATTATATATACGAAACCTACATTATCTGGCTATCTTGAAGGGATTTATATGGGTGTTATGGTATGTGCAGGGTCTACAATTGATTGGTTATGATCATATATGTGGGACCTAGGCAAAACGGCTATAGTAACGGGTTTTATATGTGCATCATGGTATGTGCGGTGTCTAGGGTTGACTAAATACCATAGTATGTCTAGGACCTAGGCGAACAGGCTATAGTGACGGGTTGTGGTGATACATCATCGGTATGTGCATGGTAACAATAAGGCTTGTCTAGCTATAGTAATGTAGTGGATATAGTTAATATGATGATATGAGTGGCGCACCGTGATATCTACAAGGTCATATATGAGACTGTCTCGCTATAGTGGTGTAGCATTGAGATAATTGGTAATGAAAAGATAACTAATGTTATTAAAATATAAATGCGAAAGTGGGAAAGTTTATTCTAGTTGTTCTTTAATAAATTGATTATCGTTAATTAAAATATTTTGTTGTGATATTTATTTCATCTAACACTTATAATTGGGTTCATGTAACCAAAACTGGGAAACTTGGCAAGTATTCTTGTAGTGGGCTCTGACCCATTATTGCTGACTAGTATTTTAGATTTCAAGTTATGTTGATGTTAGATGCGTGGTTTGGAGTGAGGGGAGTGCAGTTGGAGTTTATATGTGCTTTAAATAGATTTTTATTAAGTCATTTTTTATACGACAATTATATTTGGATTTGGTGGGTCCTTAGACTCCACGGTTGTTTATGGTTTTTATCTAGAGATAATTTTATGTCTTTTGATTATTGGAGTTTAGCATAGTGATGAATTTGATAACGGTGGATGGTTTATTTATTGTTCATTATCTCAATTCATATCTTTTTGGAAAAAGTTTTAAATAACTCATATTTATGTCACATGCTAAGAATGTTATATTAATTTTAGTGAAAAATATATCTTGGTATAGGGACTTGATAAACCCCAATGGAAAAATATATGGGTTGTTATAAAATATATGTACAAACTAATATACATCATCGTAATCACAGTTACACAATTGCATCTCCAATAACAATACCTTTGTATGCTTTTATTTTGGATCTAATTACATAAGTGGGTTGTGGTGATTTAGCACGATAGTAAGTATTTTATGATATAAAAACCAAATTAATCATTGAAATCACTATCTGGGAGAAATAGATCTCACTTTCAATGAAAAATCACCATTATGGGGAGAACGATAATGCCATGTAAATCATACAAAGAAACATTGGTGTTATACAAGAATCTCAAATCTGAAACAAATCATTTTTACAAGGCAAATAACTCCTTCACTATTCACAAACAACCGTTTCGCATATACTTCCAATTTTGTTAAAATACATTTAATTCCTCTATAATTTTGGACAAATCTAATGAGGATGATACCAATGGATTAACATAATTATAGGATTGAGTTGATAGTTATGGGTGGGGGGGTTCATCAAGAATGTGTTTACATTAAATAGAGAATAGTAGCATGGGGGTTCAGTGATGGTTGGTTGTGGGTTAAAGGTTGTTGATGACTAACGTCTTTATAATATTTAATATATCGTCTACCACCTATAATAACAACTCGATACACCCACTCCCTCTTCATCATTTCTACGTGGACTACATCCCCAACTCTGTGATGTTTCCACACACTACCGCCATTAGACCACCCCATTAAACTTGTTTCTATATTCTGGTTGCATTTGAATTGACATTAAGGACAATTTTTTTGTTGGCGGGTGTATCAGACAACTATTTACTACTACATGAGATGCCAATGTCTATACACAACCCCACTTTTATTTTTTAATTTCTTTATATCCCTATTATTTCACTAATAAAAAAATATTTCCATTTTATTCATTTCCTTTATTCTCCCAATATTAACATGTCTTCCTCGTTCGACAATATCGTGAACCAATTTGTTAATGAAGCCTCTTCGAGGAACAATTATTATGGATAAGTTCTTTTCACAATTATTGTTATAATACTAATCATGCTCAATACTATTGGTTTTATGCACCCGAATTGGAAGATTTTTCCATAACATGGCAAGGAACACATTACGGCCTTTAAGGCTATCATTATTTTAGTTAGATCCATAACATGGCAAGGTCACAACCTAAAAATATGGCAAGCCTTTGTTGTCTAGTAGGATCACACAAATATAAATGTCCGACAATCTTGTTCACGATCACGTTCAAAGATGCAATTATGTTTTTCAACAATCATGAAAACAACATACAATAGGTACCATCTTATTGATACTATATACCCGAAGGTGAAAACTTTTGTTCAAACATTATTGCAACCAACTAATGAATAATAGAGACACATATGAATTTGTAATGCCATATATTTTTGGTAAATAATTAATATTGATATATAATTATAATAAGAAAGTATTGAGAATTGAGTGAGAAATATATTATAAATGGATTAAATCAATTTAAAGGAAATTTTAAATAAATTATGTTATGCTTATGTAAATTTAAATATGTTATTTGGGTCTAATATGTTATATGCTAATGGGCTAACAAATATTGGGCTTGGACTAATTAGTTAAATGGTTAGGTTAAATTATGGATTTAGACTTAAAGATAATAAGGTCTTTATGTTTACTTGGTGGCTAAGTTCAGGGGCATGCTTGGAATAATATGAGTTGGTATTAGCTAAATAATAACAAAGATTCTTGTATACTAAAAATAAAAGAAAGAGGGAACGGGAAAAGTCTGAAGGCACTAGAGAAAGTGAACGTGGGGGGTAGCAGTCGCAATTGTGGCTAGGTCGTGGCCCCCTCACGGATGGTTCTAGTTGTGTTCTTTTAAAGGGGTTGTTATGCTCGTTTTTTACTCATTTTTCATCTATTTTTTCTCATATCGTAACCCTAACCTCCCAACACTCTCTACAACAAACCCTAATTAAACCAAGAGACCAAACCTTCATTAACAACTAAGAAGCAAGATTGAGAAGGATTGGAGAAATAAAAAATAAGAAAGGAGATTTCAAATATAGTTACAAAAGGGATATCATTATCATCATCATTTCTACACTTTGAGGTAAGATAAAATTTACTCTTCCCATTTCATGTATATAACTATTAATATCTATTTTAACCTTAATTTAACGTGTAAAAGAAATTAGAGATAACTAGGTGTAATCAGTATTATGAAACACTCTTGAATTACGTAAAAATGTGGATTTCTTATATAGTAATGTATATCTTAATTACATGTAAACTAAATTAATTATTAATTTAGTATGTTAATTCATTTTAAACCATTATTTTGGAAATTATAATTGTATTATAAATTCTACTTGTGATGGAAATTCTATATAGGTTGGAATAATAGCATGCATAATCCCCTTTCTTGCTTAAATTGAATTGTGATCAATTGAACATGATGTTAGAATCACATGTTATCTCCTATATGTAATTTTAAAAAATTATATCCAAATTATCCTACTTCTTGATTAATCCTAATAAATAACATTCTAAGAAGAAGTTAAAGATATTGGAATTAAAATAAGTTGTTAATATCTTGTTTTGAATTGGAAATTTGATTTACATGTGATATTATATGAGACATTTTTATGTTAACCTTCCACGTTACGTTCATAACTTTTACATGAATTAATAAACATTTAGTATGCTAAGATTGTATATGAAATTGTTGGATACAACTTCCCGAACATGATAATATGTTTATTTTCCCCCTTAGAATTATTGTGATGACATTAGATAAAAGATACAAATTTATACACAAATAACCATATCAAAACGGAAGAAAATAATTATATAAAATCCTTATCATCCCAATATATTAATACTGTAGGGAGGGACGAGAGTGAGTAATTATGGTTTATGTGTGCCTCCGTACGGAGTCATAGTTTTATGGTTTTGGGATATTTTTATGGTTGGGCATGGAGTTGTTGGGGTATGATATAGTCCGTGTCTGATAAAAATGACGAACATTTGTGCTAGTGACCTCATTAGTTGGTCAAGTGCTACACACAGCTGATTTATTTTGTGCTCAATAAAAATGGCGGACAATTGTGCTAGTAACTTTATTAGTTAGTCGGGGGCCAGTCACAGTTTGTTATTTGGTGTACTAATGACACCATTAGTTAATCGAGGGCTATTCCCGGTTTATGATTTCGTGTGTTAATGACCTCATTAATTAGTGGAGGGGATAAATGGGGTTGAATTGTGGTGATTTCATTATTAGTTTTGGTGTACATTAGTGATCTCTTAATAGTGGGATATATGTTTCTAAAAGATTTTATAAAATTAATGATGGGAATTGACACGCGTGGTATTACATAGTTAATAGAAAATTAGGGATTTGTTATTTATATACATGATTGTCATTATTCATCTGGGTTGCGTAGTTTTTAATCTTGTTGTGGGCCTGACCCATTGCGTTGTTTACAAGTACTCTAGTGGCACGTTAGGCTTAGATTTCTCTCCTAGGAGAACATAGTCATCATCCCAATCACGAGCAGTTTCAAGTGATATAGGTGTTGGGACCTATCATTTAGTTTTATGCTATTTTAGTGATGTGGGTTTTTTTCTTTTACCTCAGTAGACATATGTACTCATTTTATTATTATGTTGGTGGTTTTGAGACCTCAGATGTTGGCATATTATCCATGTAGTATTATTTAGAATAATTATGATGCCAGGTCTTATTATATTTTAGGTTAGTTATTGGTGGTGATTGATTCCATTTTTATCTTTAATTATATTGAGGTTATTCGTATCGTACACTTCATTGTATATTATTATGTCTTTGGGATTTATCTTATCGCACTCCATTTTTACATCTTTATCTATTATTTTCTCTCATGCTAAGATTGGAATTTTATTGATATAAAAAGTTGTATAATATAATAGTTAGACTTGATCAATCTAAGTATTAAAACAAACGGGGTATCACAGTTGGTATCGGAGCATGATCAGCAAAGTAGAATCCTTGGGTGCATTCTAGTCGTCTGTGTGTAACATTCTTTGATACATTAATTTTCATTGCATTCTTATCATATAGTTCTTAGTACTAATAAGCAATACATGTGAAATTTCATATGGCACCTAAGAGGAAGACCCGCATATCTGCACGTGTTGCTCAAACTAGTCTCGTAGCAACATTACCACCTGCACTATCGATAACACCGACCCCGACTATGCCAACAGTTCTGGAACCCGATGCCTAGGGTCAATACGACTTTTGGCTCGAGAATATTTCAGGGTTTATTGCATAGGTAGTACAAGCAGGTCTGGCAACGGGTAGTCATGAGAGTCCTTCTAAGGCATCTCAGTAGGCGACACCAATTCCTACATCAGATTGGAAGAAGGCCAGGGGATTATTTATAAAGAACAATCCACCTACGTTCTACGATTCTATCGACCCTTTAGTGGAGTTGCAGTGCCGCTAGAATATTGAGCATCATTTGAGTCTTAGGGGGTGCACAGATATGCAAAAACAGGTTGTTACCACTTTTCGTTTGATTAGGGATGCTCTCTAGTGGCGGGGGAGTGTGAGTACTACCGTACAGAGAGATTAATTTATTTATGCATAGTTTGTGGTGAATTTTATTTACAAGTATTTTCTCAATTCCATTCATTCATAGAAGAGGATAAAGTTTCTTTTACTACTCTACAATAGGGGGCTCGTCATGTCGCTGAATATGAGAATTAATTTACTGCGGGATGGGACCTGAAGAAGAATATTATTGGGTTTTTGTGAAGGGACTCATTGAACCATTATGTTAGATTTTGATGGTGAAGATGACGTATACTATCGACACACCAGATAGAGGATGTTGCACTTACTCTCTGTCGTGATCGAATGTATCATAAACGGAGGTTCAATAAAGAGGGCCAAATAAGTGGGCCCAAGCTAGATTGAGAATCTGATAGAGACTAGAAAGGATCTAACTGCCACTGGGGTCAAGGTCTATGGAATAAATTCCAGGCTAACTAGTAAAATCCCCAATAGACAAGGCAGTGGCAGCATTAACAGTTGAGACAACGAGACATTTATTAGGGTTTATTCACATGAATTTATTTTAAGTGTGGCAGTATTGGGCAAAGGAAGAAAGAGTGCCTGAGTAAGGAAAAGTTAAGAGAATAGAGGTGGAACGAGAAGGGACATTAAGGTCAGGGAAGGGCCATCGGGGTTATAGGTCGGCCCCATAGGCCCAAGGTCAACAGGGCATCAGGCTCAATCAAAAGCAATAATAGTTGTCAACCCTTCTAACCCCGAGATAATAGAGCAACGCTTACATCACCACACAACACGACCTCAGCCTCAGTTATAGTATGGTCTATCAGATGGGACCCATGGAGGAGCCAATACCTATTCAGGTAGTTATGGTACATTTTATGTTCACGATTACTTAGGGTCTTATTTGATACAAGGTGCACACATTCTTTCATTGAATGATGTTTTATTGATATTTAGAGGATGATTACAACTCCATGTGATAAAATAATATCCACAACTACTTAACTAGGTGTATCTACCCAAATTATCGAGTCTTGTGAGGGGGTAGATATTAATATTGCCAGGCTACGATTCATGGCTAATTTACTGATTTTAGACACTCATTCATTATGTTATATTGGGGATGGATTGGTTGTGTACTTATAAGGCTCATATTGATTATGTGGGTAGAGCTATTATTTTTATGATAGGAGTTGTATTTGGCCTCTAAGCGTATACAAGAGGGTGACGCTACTACCCACTTACATTTTATTGATAAGTAGACTCAAGAGGATACCGCTATCCCTTTAGATATGATCCCAGTACTTCGGGAGTTTTCTGACACTTTTAATGAGATTTTGGGTTTACCACCTAGCAGAGAGATTGACTTTGTTATAGGCTTAGCACCATACATAAAGCTCCGATAGTTTAAGCACTATACCATATGTCACATATGGAGATGAAATATCTTAGAGAGAAGATTAACCAGTTGTTAAAGCAAAGGTTCATTCGTCGTAGCACTTCACCTTGGGATATTTCAAGTTTGTTCGTGAATAAGAAAGACGGCACTTTGAGGTTATGAATTGATTAACATGAGTTGAATAAGGTAATGGTGAAGAATAAGTATATGTTTTCGAGGATAAATAATTTGTTCTCTCAATGGTAAGGATTATCCTTCTTTTCAAATGATGACTTATGATCCAGTTATCATGCATTGAGGGTACGTAAGAAGGATGTACCTAAGATAAACTTTTGACTCATTATGGATCTTACGAGATTCAAGTGATGTCGTTTGGTTTGATTTGTGCCCCAACATTATTCATGAATTTGATGAACCACATATTTCAGTCGTACTTCAACCTGTTCATCATAGTTTTTAGTGATGTACTCACAGATAGAGGAGGAGCATTCCACACATTTTAGGGACATAAACTTTATGCAAAAATTTTGAAGTGCGAATTTTAGAATAGGGACATCAAATTTTTTGGGCATGTCATTTCAGAGAATGGGTTATCAAGGGATCCCAACAAGGTGTCAACAGTGTTGGATTAAGGATAGCTCACGACCCGTATTGAGGTTCACATCTTTTTGGGTTTGGTTAATTATTATAGGAGATTCATTTGAGGATTATCGAATATATATAGACACCCCATCCTAGGACCCCTAAAGCACCATCTTAGGTCTCCAACACTCATCCACTCATCACAAGCCGTAGGTAACACTCCGAGAACTGGTCTGGAGGCCATCGGATGCCCATAGGTCCCGTTTCATTTCGATTATCTCTCTAACCTGAGCAAAGCGTAATGAAAACTTGAAGGGCTTTTAATCACCTTTTCCAACAATCCATATCGTGCTCGAATCGACCTCTCAATTTACACGAACGATCAGTTTTACTCCGAGTACTGATCTAAAGGTCACCGGGCGCCCCCGGACCCCATTTTACTCTATTCAACTCTCCAGCCTGAGCAAATCTCAAAAACTTGAACGGATCTAATTTTCCTTTCCAACGGTTCGTACTGTGCGCAAATCGACCTCACAATTAGCACGAATGACCCGTGTTACTCTAAAGGGCCACCGGTCGCTTCTGAGCCCCATTTGATCTTAGTCAACTCTCCAAACCAAGAGAATCTCAATGAACAACCCATGAGAATCAGTCTTACAGTTTGCACGAACAACCCGTTTTCCTTTGTAAACCCCTTGTCTAGAGACCATCGAGCACTTTCGAGCCCCATTTGACTTCGATCAACTCCTAAACTCGAGAGTGTATCAATGGATTCTTAAAGGTCTTTGAATTCCCTTTCCAACGGTCCATGTCGTGAGCGATTCAGACTTACAGTTTGATTTTTATGTCCATTTTTTCTAAAAAGTTCATTTCGGACTGCGTATAGGCAACTAGCTCCCTGCCTATGGGCATGGTGTACTTTCCTTGCCCAGAAAGATAGGAACTGTGGTGATAGACAGGCCAAGGGGCATTTCAATCGCCCCCCTAACCCTAAATGACACTATATAAAGGGGTCATGACCCCACCTTTGAGAGGGGGATCCCTTTCAGCAGTCAGCAAATATTCTCTCGAAATCAGAGCCTTCTCTTTCCAAAAAATCCCATTTTCCAACATTCCCTCACCTCAGTTTATTACCACACTTAGTCATCCACCTCATCTATCATATTACCTTCATACCACTACAAAATCCACTATTCATACTAGTTTAATCATTTAAGTGTTATTATTCATTTTATTCTCATTTTGTGATATCTTCTAGTTTGTTTTCATTATCTCACATCAAATAATATTCACTTTTTATTATTAGTATTGCACACAACTTATTTTCATAAGATTCCAAAACAAGACAAAAGGAGGGTTTATTTATAAATTTCAAAAGTAAGACTTCCATTTTCTCACACTTGAACATATTTCGCTCCAAAATCACTTAAAGAGAAGTCCTACATTTGGATTTATGGGTTTAACCCCACCCTAATGCTATTTTCGAACTACGTGGACTTTGATGCTCCTTGGGCTACGTAGGCTCCTTGGTCCAATCCTGATATTCGAGTCCTCCCTTTTCATTATATGTCATTAATGTTCTATTATATCTATTTTGTGTGTCTTGTACTCCTACATATTTGTGTCTCGTTCGATATGCACATTTGCTCTTTCGTAGCGATTCACGATTAGGCATACACTTACATTTTACATTTACAATTATTTTGGGGTACGCTCCTACGGATGAGTCCGCTTCGTCCATTCCATGACTTGAGTCGGATAGTTCCATTCTCTCGTTATTTATATCACTATAAGAAAAATGGGTATTAGGGACGGTAAAAATTCGTCCCTAAAAGCACAAAAATCGTCCTTAAAGGGTATTTGGAACGAATTTTGCAACGGTAAAAATCCGTCCCTTATACTAGGCGTCGTAAATATTTTAGGGATGAATTTTACCGTCCTAAATGTTAATTCATGGACGCTCTACATTTGGCATTAGGGACGGTTTATCCGTCCCTAATAATACTCAGATTTGGACAACCACAATTAGGACGGATTATAATCGTCCCTAAAACGTATTCTCAATTAATACAAAATGGGTATAAGGGACGGATTATAACCGTCCCTAAATGCATTCTCAATTAATAAAAAAATTGTCATAAACAATTATATTATTGTATGCTTTATGCTGCAATAATAATTGACGTCTAATTTGCATTATAAGTCAAATCACCCAATCATAAACGCAATATATCAACTGCATTCATTGAACACGTATCCAATAACAATTTCTTGCATTAAACTACACTCAAGTCGAAATATCTAAATGAGTACAAAATCATACTAATTAATAAGAAATACAATTATCAAAGAAAAATTTGTTCCTAAATTAAGATGATAAATATACTTGTCACACTACAGAAACTTCTCTCAGTGTCACATAGTAGACACGCAAAAAAACATGTCTCTTCAACTTCTTGTGCAGAACCTGCAATCAATAAATAATCATTTTATCAAAATAATATTATGGTAAAATAAATATCCAAATATATTAGTTAATCATATCAATAATTTATTACAATTTTTAAAAATATTCATTAGAATCACCTTTGTTTATACATGAAAACCAACATGTTTAATCAACAAAAATGACCGCACGACCATAAAAAATTGAAAATAACAATCTCGCATATCAACAACTCTAATTTTTTTTTAAAAATGACAGAATCTCCTTTGTTTATACATGAAACCAAACTGTTTAATCAACACAAAAGCCCGCACGACCATAAAAAAATTCAAAACAAAAATCTCGCATATCAACAATTCTTTACAATTTAAAAAAAAAAATCGACAGAGTCTCCTTTATTTATTATACATGAAAACCAACCTGTTTAATCAACACAAAAGCCCGCACGACCATAAAAAAATTGAAAACAACAATCTCGCATATCAATAATTCTTTATAATTTTTTAAAAAATTCGACAGAGTCTTCTTTGTTTATACATGAAAACCAACCTCTTTAATCAACACAAAAGCCCGCACGACCATAAAAAAAATTGAAAATAACAATCTCGAATATCAACAACAACAATAAATAAACAATCTACCTAGCTCAAAACATTGATTTGTTCATGTGTTCCACATGAATAAAATATAACGCCAAAATGTTAACCTATAAAAAAATAAGACACAAAACAAAAAAGATATCAGTAATCAAATCATGTTCAAACCTAAGTCTAAATTTTTGCAAATTCTCGTCGTATACTTAAACCAGGAGTCTAGGGACTACGCGATCAGTTTGTACGAGTTACATTGGTCCTGTGTAAGATGCCCGTGCCTCTTACAGAACCATTTTGTAATTGTTTTACATTTTCACCCTTTGATGACATGTTTTTAAATGTAAGTCTAATTTTCTAAACATTCTCGTCGTACACTCAAATGGGGAGTCCGGTGACTATGCGGTCAGTTCTTACGAGTTATATCGATCCCATGCGTGGTGCTCGTGCCTCTTACGGGACCATTTTGTGTTTGTTTTACGTTTTCACCCTTTAGCGGCATGTTTTCAAGCCTCGATCTAACCGTTTATAAATTCTCATCGTATACTAAAACTGGGAGTCCCATGACTACGCGGTCAGTTTTTACGAGTTAAATTTATCTTGTGCGAGGTGCTCATGCCTCTTACAGGACCGTTTTGTGGTTATTTTATATTTTCAATATTTGACGGCTTATTTATAAGCCTAAGTCTAATAGTTTACAAATTTTTATCGTATACTCAAACCGGGAGTCCGATGACTACGCGCTCGGGTCGTACAAGTTACATTAGTTCCGTGCGAGGTGCTCGTGCCTCTTACGAGACCATTTTGTGGCTATTTTATATTTTCACCATTTGACGGCGTGTATTTAAGCCTATGTTTAAATTTTTACAAATTTTCATCGAATAATCAAACCGGGAGTCCAATGACTACGCGGTCAGTTTTTACGAGTTACATTGTTCCTGTAGAAGGTGCTCGTGCCTCTTACGGTACTATTTTGTGGCTATTTTATATTTTCACCCTTAGAAGACATGTTTTCAAGCCTGTTTAAATTTTTACAAATTCTCATTGTATACTTAAATCGGGAGTCCGGTGACTACGCGCTTATTTCGTACAAGTTACATTGGTCCCGTGCAAGGTGCTCATGCCTCTTATGGGACCGTTTTGTGACAGTTTTACATTTTCGTCATTTCACGACATGTTTTTAAGCTTAAGTCTAAATGTTTACAAATTCATGTCGTATCATCAAACCGGGAGTCCCGTGACTACATGATCAGTTCTAATGAGTTACATTCATCCCGAGCGAGGTGCTCGTGCCAACGGGACCGTTTTATTGTTATTTTACGTTTTCATCATTTGATAACATATTTCAATCCCAAGTCTAACTGTTTGTAAATTCTTGTCGTATACTCAAAGGGGGAGTCCGATGACTATGCGATCGATTTGTACGAGTTACATCGGTCCCGTGCGAGGTACTCGTGCCTCTTACGAGACTGTTTTGTGGTTGTTTTACGTTTTCACCCTTTGACGACATGTTTTTAAGCCCATATCTAACTGTTTGCAATTTTTCGTCGTATACTCAAACGGGGAATCTAATGACTACGCGGTCAGTTCCTACGAGTTAATTTGTCCCGTGTGAGGTGCTCGTGCCTCTTATAGGACCGTTTTGTAGTTATTTTGCATTTTCACCAATTGGCGGCTTGTTTTTAAGCCCAAGTCTAACTATTTACAAATTTTCATCGTATACTCAAACCGGGAGTCTGGTGAGTACGTGGTCAGTTTTTACGAGTTACATTGGTCCCGTACGAGGTGCTCGTGCCTCCTACGGAATCGTTTTGTTGTTGTTTTATGTTTTCACCCTTTGACAGTATGTTTTTAAGCCTAAGTCTAACCGTTTGCAAATTCTCATCGTATACTCAAACGGGGAGTCCAATGACTACGCGGTCGATTCATACGAGTTACATTAGTTCCGTGCGAGGTGTTCGTGCCTCTTACGAGACCATTTTGTGATTGTTCTACATTTTCACCCTTTGAAGTTTTATTTTAAAGTCTGGAAGTCTAAAGTTTTGTAAATTTTTGTCATATACTCAAATCGGGAATCCAGTGACTAGGCGATCAGTTCATACGAGTTATATTGTTCCCGTGGGATGTGCTCGTGCCTCTTACAAGACCGTTTTATGGTTGTTTTACTTTTTTACCCTATGATGGCATATTTTAAAGCTTTAGTCAAATTGTTTACAAATTCTCATCGTATACTCAAACCGGGAGTCCGGTGACTACGTTGTCACTTCCTACGGGTTATATTGGTGCCGTTCGAGGTTATCGTGCCTCTTACGGTAACGTTTTGTGGTTATTTTACATTTTCACCATTTGACGACTTATTTTTAAGCCTAAGTCTAATTGTTTACAAATTTTCGTCATATATTCAAATCGGGAGTCCGATGACTACATGGTCAATTTCTACGAGTTGCATTTGTCCCGTGCGAGGTGCTCTTACCTCCTATAGGACCATTTTGTGGTTATTTTATATTTTCACCCTTTAATGACGTATTTTTAAGCCTAAGTCTAACCGTTTGAATGTTCTCATCGTATACTCAAACGGGGAGTCCAATGACTACGTGCTCGGTTCGTATGAGTTACATTGGTTCTGTGCGCGATGTCGTGCCTTTTAGGAGACCATTTTGTGGCTTTTTTTACATTTTCACCCTTTGATGGCATGTTTTTAAGCCTAAGTCTAAATTTTTGCAAATTTTCGTTGTATAATCAAATCGGGAGTCCAGTGACTACGCGGTCGGGTCGTACAAGTTACATTGTTCCCGTAGGAGGTGTTCGTGCCTCTTACGGAACTGTTTTGTGGATGTTTTACGTTTTCACCCTTAGACGACATGTTTTCAAGCCTGATTTTAAATTTTTGCAAATTCTCGTCGTATACTCAAATCGGGAGTCCGGTGACTACGCGGTCAGTTAGTATAAGTTACATTTGAAAGTGTGCCCAATATGTGTGTTTTTAAACAAAACCAATTTTCTTCGAAAATTGTCCAACTTTTAAATTATACACCAAACTAAGTTGTGAAAACCCAATTCTTACTTTAAACCAATTTTATCTTGATTAATCCTAAACATGCATCTAGTGATTAAAGCAAGTAAAATAAAGTAAAAAATACTCACAACGTCGGATGTACAAGGAAAAAACCCAAAACGGGAAAACAATCTCGGATGGCCAAAGCGAGACAATCACTATGAATGTGGATTTACAATGAACAGACACAAACTCACTCAAAGACTCAATCCCCACGGGTCTTGAAGCTCTTCTGATCTTCAACCACTCCTATCACAGTGCCCACGCAGAAAGTCTTTCTTTCACGATACATGTCCACAACACACGCGTCCACGTATGTCTCGGTGTCCACCAATTGGCTGTTATTCGTCTACGATGTCTTCGAAAAAAAATTCCTTCTCTTTTCTTCACCGCAAAAACCCTTATGTTCAATGTGTAGAACAAACAACTTTGGTGCAGCAAGATCACTTAAACATATAAGAATGATATCTCAAATCTTTGCAAACTCTAAGGATGTGTTTATGCCTTTTAAACCTTATAAAACATGTGCAAATAAGTTTCTGGTTCGAATATTGTTTTCCAGAATGCACACTTGTGAAACTCTGATAGAAATACGCTTTAAATAACAATTTAGCGCTGCCTCGAAAAATGTGTCATTCGAACGACAATGCCATGTCGTTCGTGCGACATAGGCATCTCGTTCGAGCGAGATCCTTATGTCGTTTGAACGAACTGACGTGTCAGTTTGACTTTTTGACTTTTAGTTCAAAACGTCTCTTTCAAAGGAGATCTAAATAAGTCAAGCTATATTTCGAGTATATCAGAATAAAACGTAGTGTAAACCTTTAAAACACTTTTAAAAACATTTTAAAATATTTTTCTTTATAAAATTACATCCTTATCTTTTATAAAAACAATTCCGAGAACCATTAATTATACGCATTCATACCTGAGTGATATCGGAATGAAATTAACTTAAAGACGAGTAAACTTGCACCAATTAAACTTCGGCATGATTTTATTTCTTTGAAGCTTTGCCGTAACATCTTCAATTTTCTTCAATATGTCATAGACCAAGTGGGATCGTGACAAAATAAAATTCACCCTATGATATATTACAAACACAGTTTTGTTGAAGGAATTAAGTCAAAACAATACAGGGACTCAATTAGAAATTTATGTCCTTAAAAATCTCCCCCTTTGAATATTCCAAGACAAAACTAAACCAATGAAATGCCTAACCGGGCCGTCAAGTCATATGATGTCTAAATACCATCCCATAAGCCCAAAATCAAAAATACAGGACACGAACTAGTATATGTAGCACCGGCAAGCATGAACTGTCTAATTATGATGTAGACTTGAAATCTCGAAACTCTAAAGCATACCTACACACATGAAACAGACAAACAAATACCCAGTGAAGTATGGAGGAACAAATGAAACCAATATATTTATCCAAACGATACTAAAGAATAATAGATACCAATATGCATAATCTCTGAAAAAATCATTTGTTAAACAATTTGAGCAACTGATACCAACAACAAAATGGTACCAATGTGTACTACCAATTTGAGATACCAATTTTTAAACATATGTAAACCAAAACATGCTCAAATTTCCCCCTACATCACATACATCTCTCCCCCTTTTTATCTCGAATAGACAATCCGGTGAAAAGAAAAACCTATCAAAATATCTAGCACGAGAATACCAATTTAGAACCAATTATAACCTGCATATAAACCAGTATGCCGAGAAAAACTTCCAGCAGTACCAAAAATATACGAATTTAAACCGGTGGGCTGCAAACCAATCAGATGTCAAACTTCAGTATGTCGGTCGAATGAGCCAGGGACTTCGCTCAAACGAGTTGAGGACGTCGCTCGAACGAAGTACAAATGTCATTCGCGCGACATGGATATGTCGTTTGAAAGACTTCTCGCGACCTGCCAAAATTTCCCAGATTCCCAGAAATATAATATAATATTGGCCAGTGAAAAATTTTCCACAAACAAATCCAGGAAAGGCCTAACAGAAGCAAAACAGTGTTAAAACAGTAGGCTTTTAACACAAAACGCAAAAACTCATAAAAACTGAAAATGCGAGTTACATGCAAACATAGTACCGATGTGCTCAAACATGGATATGGAATGTATAGGTGTGAAACTAAAAATAAATGAGTCACAAATCCAACACATCGAAACGATCAATAAGCTGTAACTGATAGCGATAAATCATCAAACTTTCTCATAGACATATGACAATTAAAGTGTGAGCTTAATGAAGTAAACATACTATATGCACTCAAATCCAGAATTTTTACGATTCTACAAATAATAGCATCAAATTACAATGATTCGACATTAGGGATTAGTTGTGAAAACCCGTTTATATTTTTAATCCATCCAAACTCCCTCAATAATATCATATTTTCTTTGGAATAAACTAACAAATTTGGCCCTTTTCTTAACATATTGCATTTTCTTTTTGGGCTCTTTTAAACGGTGGCTTTCACGACGAGTTAATTTTGAACTCTCGCAGCCCTTTCCCGTGAATCACTCATCATTTTTAATTCAAATCCTCATGGTAAACGGTTCTTACATGCATACTTCTCCTCAAGTTTACTTATGCGTAGATGACAAGATTGAGATAAGAACGCCTCACCAAATTCAAATATGTAATAGAAGTTAAACATCCATATAAACTCGTGCATGTGTGCAATGTTGGCATATATACAAAGTCGAATCAAAATGCATATCAACTTCAAAACAACCCCATATAAACAATGGTTAAGATCATTCTAAGCATCTATAATAATGACCAAATGTCCTAGCCACGTGGATATGAAACGATTGGGGGGGTCCAAGCACAACAATATCCCACATCAAACATGTAAACTCAAAAAACAAAAACCGAAAATCTATTTGGCTTTTCATATTTTGACTCAAATAAAAGAAAAACCTTTTTGGTTTTTTCAAATGTTTTCTAAAAAACAAAATCTTTTTGGATTTTCAAAAAAATTCTGGAAAACAAAATATTTTTGTATTTTTCAATAGGACTCAAACAAATGAAAGTTATAATACACATGTTATAATGCTAGCAATGAATATATCATGAAGCAAACTAGCATATGACAAACATGGTAACACTATCAACCTTTAGATTTAGTATGGAAAGAATCAAGTGCACCCAAACGAGAATCATGAAATTTAATTCCTAAAGCCACTAAATTCGATTTCCTAACCCAAGTAGGTGTAAAACGAAGCATGGGGGTTTGGGGAACCGGAGTAACTTTATTCCTAAACTTCCTAGGAGCTTGTCTAAGGTCGTAACAATACCGCCTAAGGTGACCTTTCCTACCACAAAAGGAGCAAGTGTAGAGGTGGTGGGAATGATTACCTATATGTGGACCTTTTCTAACCTTCCTAGTGTTTCTCACACGTGCGGGGAGAATGGGAACAACTCTATCACCAAAACCTATACCTACCATATCTCTCTTAATTTGGACGGTGCTTAGGATCTTATCTAACTTCTCCGACCTAGCCTCCAAATCAAACTTGACTCTAGACGAGTCTCCCAATCTCTCCTCCAACTCGTGAATCCTAGACTCGAGCAAACGCCTAGACTCCTCAAACTCTAAAATCTCCCTTTTCAAGGACTCCATCAAACCACGGAGATTATCTCTCTCTTTCTTCACAAACTCTAGTTTCTCCCTAAACTTCTTCTCTCGTGCCCAAAGATCCTCAATCAAACAATCATTATTTTCTATGGCACGCTCATTCAACTTAGCTTGCAATTTAGAGTTAGCCTTTTTCACCTTCACCGTTTCGACATACAACTCATTAAACGCAACTTGTAACTCTTTCACATCTATCTCATCCTCGTCACTCTCTTCGTGCTCACTAACATGGTATTCACTCAAAACCTCCTCGGAAGTGTCATGCACATGAGAATCGTCGCCGCTCACATGACATGCCATAAATGCAACAAAGTTACGATCAGTGGGGGAACTCTCTCCCTCTTCCGGATCACTATCACTTAAGGTGGCATTATAGACAATGGGTTGCTTGCCCTCTTTCTTAAGTCTAGTGGGACACTCATTAACTTTGTGACCGTACCCCTCACACCCAAAACACTTATCCAACTCATGTCTCTTAGGCTTCTCAAACTTATCCTTAAAGGTGGGATCTACTTTGTTGTTCTTGAATTTTTCAAATTTCTTGGCATCTTTCGATTGCTTTTGAAACTTAATAAATTTTTTAAATTTCTCTGCCAACAAAATCCTCAAAATCGGAATCGGAATCCAAAACTTTTATTTCCTCCTTTCGAGTTTCAAAGCAATACCCTTTTCTTTCTTAGGCACTTGCTTGGAGGTAATCATATCGATTTCATAGGTTTGTAAGTCACCTACAATATCTTATAGTTTCATCGACTCTAACCTACCCAAGGAGTTTAAAATGGTCACTTTCGCATCAAACCTACTAGGCAACGACCTAAGGATTTTCTTAATGACACGGTTGTCGAGAATTTTATCACCTAGATTAAACGACTAGTTGACAATATTGGGCAACCTAGCATAAAACTCATCAAAAGTCTCACTCTCTAACATCCTAATGGTCTCAAACTGTGTAGTGAAATTTTGAAGTTTTGACGTCCTAACCGTGCTAGTGCCCTCGTGAGTGAGTGCTAAAATATCCCAAGCCTCTTTTGATGTTTCACAAGTCATAACTTTATTATATTCTTCATGTGTGACATGTGAAGCAATAACGTGCAGACCCTTAGAATTATATTGTGAAAGTCTTTGTTCAGTTTCGGTCCATGACTCAACAGGCTTTAAACTAGTGACCTCACCTACAATAGTGACATGGGGTGTCCAACCTTTCTCAACTGCAAGCCAAATACGCTCATCAATAGATTTTAATGCACATCTCATTCTCATCTTTCAATAAGTGTAATTAGTGCCATCAAAAACAGGAGTTCGAGAAAATTCATTATATCCAGAATTCATCTTTAAAAACACACGGGATCACAAAACTAATAAAATATGTTTTCTAACTCTGATACCAATTTGAAAGTGTGACCAATATATGTGTTTTTAAACAAAACCAATTTTCTCCGAAAATTATCCAACTTTTAAATTATGCACCAAACCAAGTTGTGAAAACCCAATTCTTACTTTAAACCAATTTTATCTTGATTAATCCTAAACATGCATCTAGTGATTAAAGCAAGTAAAATAAAGTAAATATACTCACAACGCCGGATGTATGAGGAAAAAACCCAAAATCGGAAAACAACCTCAGACGGCCCAAGCCAGACAATCACTATGAATGTGGATTTACAATGAACAGACACAGACTCACTCAACGAATCGATCTCCACGGGTCTTGACGCTCTTCTAATCTTCAACCACTCCTCTCACAGTGCCCACGCAGAAAGTCCTTCTTCCACGATACCTGTCCATAACACACGCATCCACGTATGTCTCGGTGTCCACCGATTGGCTTTGATTCGTCTACAATGTCAAACAAGAAGTCCTTCTCTTTCCTTCATCGCAAAACCCTTATGTTGAATGTGTATAACAAACAACTTTGGTGCAGAAAGATCACTTAAACATATAAGAATGATATATCAGATCTTTGCAAACTCTAAGGATGTGTTTATACCTTTTAAACCTTAGAAAACATGTGCAAACAAGTTTTTGGTTCGAATAATGTTTTCCAGAATGCACAGTTACGAAACTCTGATAGAAACACGCTTTAAATAAAAATTTAGCGTCGCCTCAAAAAATGTGTCGTACGAACGACAATGCCATGCCGTTTGCGCGATATAGGCCTATCGTTCGAGCGAGATCCTTATGTCGTTTGAACGAGCTGACGTGCCAGTTTGACTTTTTGACTTTTAGTTCAAAACGTCTCTTTTAAAGGAGATCCAAATAAGTCAAACTCTATTTCGAGTATATCAGAATAAAACGTAGTGTAAACCTTTAAAACACTTTTAAAAACATTTTAAAATATTTTTCTTTATAAAATTACATCCTTATCTTTTGTAAAAACAATTCCGAGCACCATTAATTATACGCATTCATACCTGAGTGATCTCAGAATGCAATTAACTTGAAGACGAGTAAACTTGCACCAATTAAACTTCGGCATGATTTTATTTCTTTCAAGCTTTGCCGCAACATCTTCAATTTTCTTCAATACGTCATAGACCAAGTGGGATCGTGACAAAATAAAATTCACCCTATGACATATTACAAACACAGTTTTATTCACGGAATTAAGTCAAAACAATACAGGAACTCAATTGGAAATTTATGTCCTTACAACATTGGTCCCGTGCAAGGTGCCCGTGCATCTTATGGGACCGCTTTGTGACAGTTTTACATTTTCATCATTTGACGGCATGTTTTTAAGCTTAAGTCTAACTGTTTACAAATTCTTGTCTAATCCTCAAATCGGGAGTCCCGTGACTACGTGATCAGTTTGTACGAGTTACATTCATCCCGGGCGAGGTGCTCGTGCCTTAAACGGGACCGTTGCATTCATCACACCCTCATATGAGAAGAACCAATAGGAATACTTTATAAGACGAACAACAAGGAAACATACTTATAGATACGGATAATAGATTCTTGCTCACAAAACAACTATGAATAATATTCGCATAAATGTTTTGGGAAAGCAACCCAAATTGCACCATCGTAAGTGTGAATTAGGCATGATCTCAACAATTAAGTGATAAATTAGAAGAAAGATACCATCAGAAACAAGTCAACAAGATCAATAATAAAACTAAGCATCATTAGAGAACCACCAAAAATATTCATATGAAAATAACGTCAAATAAGTCTTCTCCAAAGTGTGCCGCAGTTAAGTCCGCATAAAAGAAAATACACAAAATCGATGCAATCACACTCCTAAAAATACCAATGCTCAAAGAGTCGTTGAATCAATGCAATAAGACTCCTAAATACACAAATACATACTCATTAACAACGTACACATGGAGTTCGTTTATCTTTTATCATAATGAGTTATCTGCTACATCCTTCATGTTACTCCCCTCCCCGACCTATACGTATAACTAATAAAGTAGAAAACTAAATAGAAACAATGGAAGACTTTAACATTTTATACAGTTGAAATTGTGATAAATAATAAAAACCAATTTAAAGACAATTAATGTTGGCATGTATAGACTTAAACACGGTGACCTTCATCATTTTTGCTCACAATTTAAAACAAAAAATAAATCAAATCAACGTGTGCATAAATAAGTATTTGGTGCATCAAAAATTGTAAGATTTTATAAAATATATCATGGCATTAACTTTAAGGAAATTGAAGTACTACCATTCTTTTAAATTTTCAATCTACAATTCTTACCTAGATCCACAAAGTATGAAAAAGGTGAGATGCAATTTGGGGTCACATTCTCAAGGTAAATTCAAAGGTGATTGTTTGATATTTGAACTAACATATAACTAATATGAGGTAAATGACCTACGAATGCAGCCTTTAGAAGTTGTAATCAACTGGTATCATCCAAATGTGATCATTGTTACCTGCAATATCCAACAAATCAAAAAACTAAAGATCAATTCTAAGACAAATCATACACATAACCAGTAAAAATAGCCACATAAATTATGACATAATATTTTCATTAGAAAAAAATGTTTAGAACAATAGTAGGTTACTTTCACTTCCATAACATAATCAACTAGAAACAAAGAAGCATCGGGAGAGAAGGTATTAAAACATTTGCCATATTAGTCATTCAATTGACCCAAAAAATATTTCAAAAGAGAGATTTTATAGCATAAAATATTTAATGCAGAAGATTACTGTGCATAAATATTTTTAATTTCTATGTAAATCAACACTTACAGAGTTCTTAAGGGAGTGAGTTTCGCAAGCTCTGGTGCGAGTACTCGCAAAGAATGCCAGTTGAGATTAGTACATCTTTAAGAAGAAAAAAAATCATATCAATTTCAAAGTTACTCTACTATAGATTAGTACAAAAAAAGTTTACAAGTCTAGGCGGGCCTTAGGCGTAAAAAGGCTTTTAGGCCTTTTTAAATATATTTTAATACTTTTTAATTATAACAAGGCTATTAAAAATACTAAAATGATACATACGTTAAAAAGATGTCCGAATATTTGCAATTGGAGCCCCTTTTCCATATGCATGCTCCACATATCGTCTTCGTATTATCACCCATATAATAAATTTCAAAGCTTTTGCAAACAATAACAAAATTGAAACACTAATAGATTGGAAGCTGGTCTGAAAGCATATATTAACTAAAAAAACCTCTATTAATGAAGCTTACATTAACAAAGAATCTCTGTAAATATCATAAATTTACAAGAAAACATAAATTTGGAAATCAACCCTAATTTAGAACTCAACTCTGTTAAATCATGAATATTCAATTAGTGAGTTCTCAACTAATAATGGTTCCCAAGTAAACAATGTCTGTGATTCATTTTAGACCAAACAAATATAACATCTCCTGTGATTCATTTTAGACCAACTAATAA
Source organism: Sambucus nigra (assembly GCA_949130495.1). Lineage (NCBI taxonomy): Eukaryota > Viridiplantae > Streptophyta > Magnoliopsida > Dipsacales > Adoxaceae > Sambucus > Sambucus nigra. The sequence goes on along the minus strand of OX422214.1, from coordinate 469,144,395 downwards.
TGGTTCCCACAGACATTGTTTAGACCAAACAAACAAATATAACATCTCATATGATTCATTTTATCTAAGCCAAACCCTAAAAAATGTGCAATAGGCGATTGAGAGAGAAGATGAGATAACAATGAAACTAAACCAAATCTGAAGAAAAACAAAAAAAATTAAAAGGAAATCTCAAAATCGCTGTCGTTTTTATCGTTTTTATTGTCACCAAAAGTTATAGAAAGCATCCACAAGTTACCTGAGTTCGCAAGCCCTGGTGGGGGTGGAGGGGCGGCCAGGGGTGAGACGATGCAAGGACCACGATGGAGAGAGAGAGAGGGGGGGTTGTCATTGAGAGAGAGACAGAGAGGGTTGTAACAGTGAGAGGGATAGGGAGATGAGGCAATGCAGGGGGTGGGGCGACAGAGAGAGTGGGAGGAAAGACAGATCGCAAGAGAGAGAGAGAGAGAGAGAGAGAGAGAGCTCTGAGAGCTAGGTTGCGCGCGAGAAAGAGAAAATTAGACTTCAATTTGGTAAGGGTTGAAAAAATGAAAGGGAAAGTGAGGGAAAATACCAAAAGGGTCGGAAAAAAACGTTCCTTTTGTTATACCAAAAGGGACGGATTTTAAAAATGTCCTTTTTACTATACCAAAAGAGACGATTTTTAAAATTCGTTCCTTTTGATAAGTAACTAAAGCTAAAAATTCATGGTATACCAAATGGGAAGGATTTTTAAAACCGTCCTTTGTGGTATAACAAAAGGGACGGTTTTTAAAATTCGTCCCATTTGATATACCAAAATGGACGATTTTAAAAATCCGTCCCTTATATTAGTTCGAGAAAAAAAACTCTAAAAATTCTCATACACTTTAGGGGACGATTTTTAATAACCGTCCCTTTTGATATACCAAAAGGGACGGATTTTAAAATTCTTCCCTTTTGTGATTTTTCAAAAGGGACGGTGATTAAAAACCGTCCCTTTTGGTATATCAAAAGGGACAAAATGACACGGCCGTCCCTGATACTCATTTTTCTTGTAGTGTATTATACACATGTACGCACACATCATTGAGAAAAAGGGAGTATATTAACATAGCCCATGAGAGACTGAAAGGGAAGAATAGGTGCCTAATACCTTCCCATATCGTAACTTAGTCCATGGACCTTCAAATCACTTGGTTTCGTATGCATCAGTTTGATCTTGATGCCATTTTCTCTAGGCGACAACATTTTTTGCCTGTTTTGAGCAAAATAGGCTATCGAATCCATCTCTTTGTGTTATTCCAATTGACGATGACCAATTTTATATCCAAGGCATATCACGAAGATGCCCGACATGAGTGGCAGAAAGAGGATCTTCATATCCTCGAATCAACACGCGCTTGGCAAGAAAGAGAGAGAGAGGGGGGATCCTTTTTCCTCCTTCTCCCTTCGTCCCGACTTCGAGGTCGGGCACGTGACGGAGGAATTCGATATGGATGGCCATAGTGGCCACTCTGCTGGGGACTTTCTAGACGACTAGACTTTACTTTCACATGGATGTTAATTATTTACTCTCATACTTTCCTACGTGTGCGCATATGCCTCCATTTGTATGTTCCATTTACTCCTTTGCTTACTTCTTGTATATTTTATCTCATGTTTATATCTACCACGCTCTCTTCTCATATGTATATTATTCTTCACTCACTTGTACTTGCTCACCACGCTTCACTTTACACCCACTCGTATATATTCTCCATGTCACGTCATATACTCGTACTTGTACATAGTCTCGCATTTACTTACATGCTCCGTACACTACTTATAGGGTATATATGCTTAGCTTCACTGGAACACACCCTCACTTTGTCTCACTTTTATATATTTCCATGCTTACTTATACATCTCACACACCACTTGTAGGTGATCTATGCTTAGTCTCACTGGCACACACTTTCACTTGTATCTATTCACATGTTGTTTCACTCACACTATTCCCATACCACTCTCTTACTTTGCACATATCTCACTCACTTGCATATTCACATGCTTCACACTTTATCACCAATTTTAGTATAGTCCTCATGCTCCATGCTAGCTTACTTTTCATTTCACGCTATTTGTATATTCTCCCTTGTAGTAATAGTGCTCTCCTTTACTTAGCATACAAAAGATCTCCATAAGATACTAATAAAAACTCATGCATTTTTGCACACTACATCACTAGAGCATGGAAATATTGAATAAATGTTTATCCCTTACTCGGGGTCACTTCGTGATGGGTGCCGAAACTGTGGGGCACGATTAATCGAAGCGATACGATTCTCACCTTCCATTGGCCTCATACCTTCGATGTATATTGAACGGTTTTCCCCGCATTGTACCGTTTGATCGAACTCACGACTGGAGGTATATAACAGGAAACTCATTCATGTACGTCGAGTATATCAAATTCGCTCTCACACATATCATCCCCACGAGGTATATCGTGAGTCAATTCACGTACACTTAGGTATATCAAATGGCTTTTCCATACGTACCGATAAATGATGGCCCTTATATGCAAGATGTATGTAATGGAAGTCATGCCAAAGATGTGAACCCTTCCACTAACCCACTAAATGCATAAACCTCATATAGGCATCAAACTTAGGACACTAATAATTAGTTTTTCGATTACTACGGGAAACTCTAACGAAATTTCGGGTCGCCATACTACCCAAATTTTCGCGCTACTTCTACCATTTTTAAAATAGGACCCTGTCTGTGAGCTTGAAAACAAGTCAAACAGTGTTTGATATCTTATACCTTATTTAATCCCCAGGCTCGTGTCTTGTCCGACATTTTCCTTGAATTTAGGCAAACCTAATACAAGTGAAACCTAATAATAATAATAATCATATTGAGGTGTTTCTCTTTTTCCCTCTTTTCAATAAAAAAAATACAAAAAACATATTTTTCCTATACCAAAAATAATCCATTTTTTCTTCAAAAATAAACCAGAGTCATTTTTCTTTCTCACGTCGATCGCATACCCAACTTTGACCTGGCTTCCTATTGGCTTCGGTCTTCCGTCAAATCGAATTTGAGATCTATATCTGTAAGTTGTCCATAGAGAGTGCAAACCAAGCGCTGAATGTTTAACCAGATCTGATGGCCATCCTAGATCCATGCAGTACCAAGACTGACAACCCTGAATCTGAGACCTCTACTCAAATTATGCCTTCCAAAATACTTGGTACCTCCACAATATCACCTAAATCCATTTAAGTCTGGCCATCATTTCTCCTACATCCCACAAGCTTTACTGACTAAGCTCTATCGCTCCTCACACGAGCTTGTATTGCTATCTGCACCTGATCAGGGGGAGGCATGGAACTGCGTGCAGTACTAGATCAACCACGAAGGTTGGGGTTGAACTTACTCGCAGAAATGACCATTGACTGTGAGAGGTTCAGTAGCATGTTTATGAATTCTCGAAAGTGGGCTTGGGAATTCGACGAATGAGTGGTAACCTTAGAAGAAATCAACCTAAAGGATGTCGTGCAAATCATATCTGATATGTTTTTCCAGAAAGGGGAGATATGCAGCTTCCCTGAGTTTCTCACAACCTTGAAAATTTAGGGACGCCTGGTCCCTTCACTCCTACACTTCCCTGCTGAGTGGGAAGACCTATTTTACGAAGGCATGGAGGTTATCGAGTGGATTGGCTACTCTTGGCAGGAGGACATCGTCGCCATCGGATGGGGGTGACTTTGATAGCTCTGATAATTAATCGAATCATAGAAAAGCCAGTTCAGTTACCGACTTGTGTGGAATGGTCTCTTTTGAAGAATTATTGGGGGAAATCAACAAAGTGCTTATTCATCCCGAAGTAGATGAAGCTATGGGGTTCTGATTCTTCCCCACGTCTGTTAACCACGTGACCCGATTTAGGCAATACTATAAAGATTTAATTCCTCATTAAATTGGAATGAATAAAGGAAAGGGAGTTATCAAAAAGCTCCCAATTATAGAGATGACCGTTGAAAAGATTAAAGTTCTCGACCATATCAAGAAAACCCAGGCCAACATTACCTTGCGAGGACTCTTCATGTCCTCCCAGTTGCACCGAAATGCTGTGATAAAGCTCCTCACATCACCCATAATTTCTCCCTCTACCATTTTAGAAGAAGCTATAAATATGGTTGGATCCCTAACCTCTACCAAACTCCTCTTTTTTTTTTAAGAAGAAATCCTAGAATTTTATCGTGATCACAATTACGCTATCAATATCTTATTCGATTGGGGAAGATAGTCCCATTTTCACCTGTAGATAATGGATTCGCTCTCAACGTCTATCCACTCCAACTTTCAACTACATGGGTTTAAAAGTCAGCAATCTCACTTTTACATTTGTCATCGTGCAGACCTATGACAACACTCATCGGGAAGTAATGGGTTCTATAAAACTTACACTAGGGGTCGACCCTATCAACCCTTTTAACAGAGTTCCAAGTCATTGACATACCTGCATGTTTCAATCTACTCCTTGGCCTCCCATGGCTCCAAACATCCATGGAATATCTTTCTCTCTCCATCAGAAACTAAAGTTCTTCACTAATGGTCAAGTCATCACCATTCTTGGGGATGACGATAGTTTAGGTGGTGCTAGCACCAACAACCCATTATTGGAAATTAATATGGGATCAATGGCATATTCCTTTCCGACTTCAAAATGTATCCACCCCATGTTCTAGCGGGAGATAATTTCAAAGCCTGAGCTTATCCAGAACACAACCCTCATGGAAACATCAATGTAATCCAGATGTTAAAGGATATGCATTTCAAGCCCGGAAGGGGCTAGAACAATGCCAACAAGAGATCATTGATCCAATGGTCCTAAAGCAAGATTATCCTTCATACACCTTGGGCTACAAAAATTCACCATTCGAACTCAAAGCACTCCGAAGATCACGTCAAAAAAGAGGCCTAAAAGATGAAAAGATCGTATTGGGAGACTCTTTGAATGGAAGGTTTCTCAAAGAGGGCGGAGACTTCCCCTTTTGTGGATTCTCCAAACCGTGGTATGACACCACTGAAAAAAAAGATGAAATCGGGCCAGATATCTTTTAAGATGATAACACCTAGGGGCGAGGAATGGAAGCATGAGGTAAAACCTCTGACTAATGAGACGATAGAAATCACTTAAAACTATGAGGTTAGCGACACTGAGGAGTTATTCGACTTACAAACATCGGGTTGAGTCTCTGCATGATTCACCAAGAAATTATGCCATCAAACCCGTCCGCTAAGATTTCAACTGCTAAAGTACCTCTCCTTAACTGGCATACCATTTCGGTCCAGCCTACTCAAGCCCAGCTAAACCCTGCTATTCACCTCATTTAAGAAATCATTGCACTTGTCACTGTTTCTCTTATTTCTAATATCAATGTAAACGAGGCCTCTTTTGATGAGGTTCTTAATGTTGTATTCCCTAAGAATGAAATAAATGAGGATTTTGAGTATCTTAGTGTGCCTTACATTAATTGCATTAATTCTAATCAAACTTTTAAGGGTGATAATGATTTTATAAATGAACAATTATTAACTGATCTCAATAAGGAAAATAATAAATAACATAATCGCGTTCGAACTAATGATGATGAGACTGTTGTTATTAATATCGATTCAAGTATCCATATGCGCGAGATTAGGATAGGGTCCACCCTCAACGAGCATAAGCGGGCATAATTCGAAGATTTTCTGAAAGAGTTTGTGGACGTCTTAGCATGGTTCTATGACGACATGCCCAACATCAACCCAGAGATAGCTCAGCACGAGATCCTCACATTCGTAGAAAGTAAACCCGCCAAGTAGAAATCGAGGAAGCTCTGAACTTAATGGTCCCTTAAGGTCAAAGAAAAAGTAGTCAAACAACTGAATGTGGGTTTCATTCGCAAGTTGAATACCCTACATGGCTTGCTAATATCATCCTCGTGCCAAAATCAAGAGGGAAATTCTGCATGTGCATCGACTATCGATATCTGAACATAGCATCTCTAAAGGATGATTACCCTTGCCCAATATAGACATAATCATAGAAAATACGGTTAGATACGCCCTCAAAATCATTTATCGACGAATTTATCATTTATAATCAAATCAAAATGCACCCCGACCATCAAGAGAAAAATGCCTTCATCACCCCATGGGGAACCTTCTGTTACACCGTCATGCCGTTTGGACTTAAAAATGTTGGGGCTACCTACTAAAGGTTTGCCACAACCATCTTACATGATGTTATCCATAGAGAAGTCGAGGTCTATGTTGACAATATGATCATCAAGTACAAGACTCGGGAAGGTCACATCCCTGCCCTGTGAAAATTCTTCGAGCGATTGCGACAGTTTCAGATGTGGCTCAACCCACAGAAGTGTGTCTTTAGCGTCACTAAAGGGAAAATCCTTGGATTTATAGTCAGTGAGAAAGGAATTGAGGCAGACCCCGCCAAACTAAAAGCCATACTCAAGATTCCACCATCCCGGACGGAGAAATAAGTACGAGGATTCTTGGGTAAGCTGCAATACATCAGTCAGTTCATCAGCCAGTTGACCTCTATTTGCGAACCCATTTTCAAAATTCTTTGGAAGGACTCAACCAAAGTTTGGAATGACGCATGCCAAGAAGCCTTTGACTAGATTAAGCGATACCTCACCCGACCTCTGGTGCTCATGCCTCCGCAGCCAGGTCTCCCCTCCTCCTATACTTGACTTTCACCAATACCGCAACAGGGGTTTTACTAGCCTAATACATTGAGGAATTCTGTTATGAAAGAACCATATATTACACTAGTCGCAATCTAATCGGGTACGAATTCAACTACACTACTTTGGAGAAAGCGTGTAGCGCCCTGGTCTGGGTCACACAGAAATTGGAGCACTATATACTTGTATTTCCCTTCAAACTCGTATCCTATATAGATCCCAAGAGAAACTCGTTATGTCAAGCCGAATGCCTCGCTGGTTGATGTTACTAGCCGAGTTCGACATTGTGTACCTCACATATAAAGTTACAAAGGGGAGATCCATCTCCGACTACCTTGCCTATCATCTTATAGAAGGAACTGAGGTTTGGGTCTCCGAATTTCCAAACGAATACATCCTATGCACCTCTCAGGAGGACCTCGGATGGCAGATGCTATTTGACGAAGCTACTAACAGGAAAGGGTTTGGCATTAGGATACTCTCGACCGCTCCCGATGTCTCTCACACCCATATCACCCTCAAGCTGGACTTCCCTTACACCAACAATATGACTGAATACGAGGTATGCACTATAGGGATGAAGATCACCCTCGAGAAAGTAATCAAGCGCGTGGATGTGTATGGGGATTCTACCCTCATTGTTGGATAAATCCTAAAAAAATGGAAAGTCAAAGACGAAAAGCTCCTACCCTTCCACCTCCCCTCTAGAAGAGATCGCCTCCCAATTCAAAGATGTCACCTTCCATTACCTTTATCGCTCAAAGAATAGTGTAACCGACGCAATAGTAACCTTGGCCTCCATGGTCAATATGCCTGATGGAATAACAATGGACCCTTTTTTGGTTCAGAATTAAGTCGCGCCCACTCATTGTTACCACATTGAGCTCATCACTTAAGAAGATTATGAAATTGAAGGATTATGATACTATAACATTTGGCGCTTTCGCAAATATGGTAGGTATCCCCGAGACGCAGATAAAAAAGACCGTGCGTCCCTTCGCAAACTGGTTGCCCATTACATCATCTGCAACAAAGCACTTTTTAAGAAAAAATTCAATGGAACCCATTTTCATTGCATAACAATGACTGATATTAAAGTAATGATGCAAAAAATCCACAATAAAAATGCAGGCCCCACATAAACGGTCACATGCTTGCCAAGAAAATCATTCATTAAGGGTACTATTAGACTACCATAAATACAAGATTGCACTGCTTATGCTCGGAGATGCCTCAAATGCCAACAATTCACCAACCTCCAATACTTGCCTCCCCGAGAGCTGTACAACATGACCTCTCCCTTGCCCTTATCTACCTCGGGTATAAACATCATAGGGAAGGTCACCCCAAAAGCTTTGAATGAACATGAATTCATCCTGGTCGCCATTGACTACTTCGTGAACTGGGTTAAAGCCAAGTCATACGTGGTATTGAATGCAAAGAAAGATGCCAAATTTATCTGAAAGAATATCATATGTACTCCCCATGAGCTAGTATAACACAATGGTCTCCACTTCGAGGTCGAGGTCACGTAATTAGTCGACGAGTATGGAATTTAGAGATATAAGTCTTCTTCCTATCGACCCCAAACCAATGGCACCGTAGAAGTCGCCAACAAGAGTCTCAAAGCCTTAATCAGTAAGATGACTGAAAGATGCATAGACTGGTCAAATTGGATCCCATATTCCCTTTAGGTCTACCGCACCTTTATCACGACACCCACTGGGACCACCCCTATTCTCTGGTATATGGCATGGAGGCGGTTCTCCCCATAAAACTAGAAGTGCCTTCCCTGCGTGTCATGCTCGAAAGCAAAGTCAGTGAGGAAGATTGCATCAGAGCCACTACGATGAACTCTCAGTTGTAGATGAAACAAAAATCAAGGCTCTATATCACATACAAGGGTATTATCGTTGAATCATGCAATCATTCAACAGGAAAGTCAAGGACCGCGATGTCCAAGTAGGAGACCTTACCCTTAAAAAAATTGTAGAACCCAACTGGGACCCGAGATGGAAGTTCAAACCTAATTGGAGTGGCCCCTACATTATGAAAAATATCCTATCAGGCGGTGTCGCTATGCTCACAGATCTCGACGGAGAAGAAATGGCACATCTAGTCAATTTGGACCGTTTCAAGAAGTTTGGCCTTAATTCGAACTCTCGATGCGCTATTACTCTACTCATCCCCCTTCTATTTTAAAAAAAATCTCTTCATTTCCCCTACTCACAACTACATGGGACTTGATCCTCTCACAACGACCTTTTCAAAATGAAGCTAAAAACCCCACAGAGGTACGTAGGCAACCCATACAACACACATGGGCACGGTCCTTTTCTTCCTCACAAAATGCTATTCTTTTGTTCCCCCGAGAATGGTGGTCCATCTCATCATTTAAATGAACAAATGGATTATGCATGCCTTAACGATTGGTATAGACAGTTCAAATACAAAATTTATCAAAAGACACAGCAAAGTATGTCAAAATAACATTTTATTTCAATCAAAGAATACGGCTGTTAAACGAAATATCAACGACGTGAGCCAAACAAATCGCTTCCCTCCTAAACCTTCGTTACAATCTACCAATCCCTGCTAATAACTTGATTCACAAAAAACTACAAAAATAACATACCAAACACAAATTACCCCAAACATAAATTACCCATAAAACACAAACACAACCAGCTTCACAAAAGGTTATCCTCAGCAGCCTAACGACCCTGCCTCATCGTCGTTACCTGACCCTGGAGGTCCTCAAGTGTCCCACTCCTAATTAGTGTTTCGGATGCACTCCATGAAATGGTATGCCTTGATAAGCTTTGACGAAAATACAATACTCTCCTCCGTGGTGTTAAAAGCGACAAGGCATCTTTGCCCAATCTCCTCGTCCAAAATCTTCCCAACCACCCGTTTTCATAACCACTTTAAATAATCCTTAGATACAAGCCAATCCCCTCCGGCAGATGACCGAAGACGTTTCCATAGAGGCCCCAGTATTTTCCTTAAGGACTCGATTAAGTCCTCCACCGAAAAGAAATTAGTTATACGAGGCAACATAATCTTCTCCCGTCTTACATGGCGCGAAAGCCTCCAAGGAAAATAGAAAAAAGTCTAGTGAAGACTAACTAACCAACATATCGGTATTCCCCTAACTATAAAACGGGATGCAAGTTCACCCCACCATGGCATAAACCATCGAAGGCATCGGGCCCTGTGCTCCACAATAAGGGATAAAAACCGAAGAAAGGCCTAGTAAAGAAATTCACAACACCCGACAGAGATCAGAAGGGTCCATCAGGTGCAGTCTCTCAAAAATCCACATGAATAGCATGACAAGGCTCTCCCATAAAAAGTCAGTCCGACCTTCCTTCCAGTCATCCAGGTCGTTCAAAGTCTCCGCTAACACTATCGCCACAGGACTATCGCAGTAGGATAACCACACAACTATTGTGGCCACATGAGGATCAGTCGTTAGGTCACCTGTCACCAACAGAAGCCTAGAAATTAGACCCAAGACTACAACTCCAATAAAACCAACATTTGAAAAATCCCTTCGGCACACCAAATTCAAGACTACCGAGAGGATAATATTTCCTCCATGAACCAGTGGTTGAGCAAACGAAAGGAAAATATGAAGTAACTCCACCAAAGACACCCGAGGAAAATGGGATAAATTCAGCATAGTTGCCGCTATACCGGGGTTAACGGTCAACATCAGAGAGAACTCTTTATAGGTGGGGCACACCTCGTATAGGCCGAACTGAAAAATATGGTCTTTTGGGTACCAGAACTGTACCGCTGATTCTAGAAGATTTCAGTCTATGGGACGGTTAAGCCAATAAGAGACCTGGCACACACTAAAGGCTCGTAGTCAACATTGTAGAGGCACATTGCCTCTAGACCCTCGAGGTAGGAAAAAAAGGCATCGGATATCGAAAGAGATATTTCCAGGGAAAAAGAAATCTACAAAGGAGAAATAATGGAAGATAGTAAAGAAAACACATGCAAAGACCCTTTTTATACTAGAAATTTCCACAAGATGACGAACCATTCAAATCACCACCGGTTTCTTTGCCCCCAAGTATACAAAGTACGCAGAAAGTGCAACAAAAGGCAAAGGAGTAATTTGGACTTGACCCTTATGCCGATAGGCAAGTCAAGGGGTATGAATGCTAACCCCCCTAGAAAATTCCGTATTTCCCTTTTTACACATCAATTTCCAAAATAAAGATTTTCTTTAAAAGAAGTCAAATCTTAAGGTTGTCCCTTTTTTGAAAAATTACTTTCCCTTTTGTAAATGATTTATGAAATAACATTTTTCTTTTACTTTGAGCCCCCTTTTTCATTTTTATATCTATAATTGCAAAAATAAATAACCTCAGTAGTAAATTTAAATGCATATAGAGTAAATTATTAAACCAAGAAAAATACCAAAAAATTGCATGAAACAGCTGGACACAACTCGAACCCCCCAAAGACCCTCTCAAAAACCAACCCTCAACCTCCACGGCATATATGCTTCCCCCTGTGACAAGTGGAGGATCCTCCAATCCCAGAGCCAGAACTTTCCTCAGATGTGGTCGGCGGCACCAGACGGGTGCTAGATGACTTCCTCACGTAGGCTGACATCATCTCCATCCAGTCCTTAATGTCCCTCAGCCAGGTGGGCGACACATGAAGAGTCTGCAAGAAGGAAGAAACAGAGCACAAAAAATCAATCAAGTCAGTAAAAGAGAAAAATAAAGTAGGAATTGGAAATAAAAGAGAAAGGGAGGAGTATTGTCACTCCCCGCTTAAAATAATAACGGGTGGACAACCCTATACTACATTAAATCAGGAGTCTCAGATGGCTCAGTCTCAACATCAGCCGGTAGTACTAAAATATATAAGACTAACTACCCGATATTATATAAGCGAGATGTTAAAATTAAATAAAATATGCAACAGACAACAAACCAACACTATAAGCTACTAACAAAGAAAAGAAAGATGTATACAAGAACTATGATAAATGAAATGAATAACAACAAATGAGTATGACACAAAGAAATATACCCGAATAAGCTGTCGGGTCACAGATAATACAATAACTGAAATGGAATAAATATAAACATTTATAAATATCCCTTGGGTATAAACCCGATTTACAATATGAATCCTACCTAGATTTTTAAAGAAGTAGGAAGCGACTACATTCTACATCCCGCAACAGTCCGCACCTGTCACGGCTCCCAAGACTCTGGATAGAAGGTCATCCGACATCCATGCGGTAGGACACCTGTAGTAATATATATATATATATATATACATGCAGGAGAGAAAATTAAACGGGTCAGAGCCCGAGTTGTAAAAATATTTATCAAGTGTGTTAACCATGCATAATAAATATAAATGCACTTATTTCATAATTAAAGTGGAATCGCACTCTCGTGAAACCCCAACTCACCTCTCATCTAACGGCGTGCACCTATTCGCGTCCTGAAATCTTAGTTAAGTTACCCCACCCATAAGGACAACCTAACTTACCATAGGCACGACCTATACCCCCAAGACCTGCCTTCTTAGCATACCCAAGAATCCAACCCTTTCTAATCACACTTGATTATTTTCAAACATATATGCCATACTAGGCTTAATGGATTCCGGTTTATAATTTAATCAATTATAATTCTTAATACGTTACCCATATACATTTGGGTTGAATCATAAAATTTAATTTCTAAATAACATGCATTCAAATTATTATTGACAAAACTTCTCTCCAATCTCAACATTGCACTACGTTTCGTGCGTGGGGCGTCTCGCAAAGCGAAATCCAAATAAGGAACCCCCCATTACACTACTCCTTGACAATGTCGATCCTAGAGATCCATTATGCCATACATACAATTCTACTAAATTTAGATTACCATATAAGAACAACTCAAAATCTCCAATAATATCCTTGGGATGATGTAACCGATATATTCCTTAAATGCGATACATCAACCCCTAATAATCTAGTACACCATAATCATCCAAGATGTACTCCATAAAAATTCCATATCCTTTCACCTATAGGATATATAAATATATATATATATATAGGCATTTATTCTAACCATATATATATATATACCATCATCCATTCCCATAGCCAAGTGTACATACCACATATGATGTACAATGGCCATGCACATAATATACCCGGCTATATATATCGCCGATAAACTGCACCATGCTATCATCTTCCAGGGCATTACTCACATACCATCCTGGAGACCACGATCGGACTCAATATCACCGACATCTGGGATAAACACACACACACGACGTCCCGGGAAGCGGTCATAGCTCATAACCGGTTAATGAGACGAGATATACCCACCACGTCCCACCCCAAAAGAAATGCATATCATATAATAACACAATGGACGACTATGACCTGGGGAATATCCACGCCCTGCTCCTTGAGTCAGGATGCTCACCCTCTGCGCGGAAATTTCCCAATGATAGCATGAGCGGGGTATGCTTAACCACATAAGTACATATATCATTCACATGCACAATATATATACATCCATATGATTACATCATATGATTAAACCATCACATACGATTTAGATATTCACAACATAAGTATATCCATAAATTCATACCTATACAGATATATATATATCCGCATATCCACACACACACACACACACACACACACACACACATATATATATATATATATATATATATATATACAAACTATCTCTCGTTCATATGTATAAGATTTATAATCACGGCCATAAGTATATATATATCCTCAATATACTAGCCCCCATCCCAATCTCATTAACTTACCTCGATATGTGAATATGATCCCTCACTTGAAGTATATTCATCCATTTTTCCTATGATGAATAGTCTCCCAAAATATATGTTTATATTCAACATTTGGGTTATCACCCAAAGTTTAGTGTAGGAAACCATCACTACACATCTCCTCTATATTCGAAGTACATAATTATCTCTTAGTATTATTTGACCATTGGCATATACATGACTAATAGTATATAAACCTCAACTTATCCCAACTTCATTTCAAGTATTGGAATCCCAATGATTATTTCCACACAATCATGTATAAACTCTCCTGACTAGAATTGTACTAACACTCATTCTAGTTGATAGTATGATCCAATCGTTCCCAATCTCACATACGGTTCACTAGATCTTATGAACCCTTACTCCTATTAGGTTACCGATTGTTCCTTAATTTCAACGTTTCTAAGGATACGTGACCCCTCTCTCTCTTCGGTCCCCAAACCTTAATCTCAATAGAATCCTATTTACCATAAGGATTTGGAACTACCCTCGGCCTACAATTTCATATCGTACTCTCACCACTATCTTGAAAGGACTCCAATCCTTACATCATAATTAGTCCCACTTATGACCCCTAATTAGGACTCCCATTCTCAATGAGTTTCCCCCTATATCGATATGACCCTCTCCAATTTATATCGATATAAGTCCCCTAAAATTACTTGATAAGTACCCGCGGTCCCATCATGCGAGAAACTTTTACTAAGTCTCCAAAACATCTTTCTGACATCATATAATCATGTCCCAAAATAATAAACCCAACCAAAAAGGGTTTGAAATCATTATAGAGAAAATTCCTCAAAATGCCCGGTTTTCGAATCGATTCGGCCCAGCGAATCGATTCGGACTCCAAGGTGAATCGATTCGGGTCCCAAGACCTGGGCTTCTGTCTCAGGCCGAATCGATTCACCTTGGGTTCGAATCGATTCGGTCAATGCAGACCTGCCAATTTTCCTAAGCCGAATCGATTCGCTTAAGGGGCGAATCGATTCGGGTCTGCAGAATTTGAAGGGTTCTTCTTCTTCATAAAAACCCACGAATTCTAAACCCTAAAATTTCACTTCTAACCCCTAAACCTTCATCATAACATGATTCTAAGCCGATAAATCAACCCAAAGTTGATCTCAACCATTTCTACACCATCAAACCCATATCTAAACATCAATTTCAAGATTAAACCCAAAAATCTAGGTTTTGATATTAATACCCAAAATCCATTTCTTTTACCCACAAATTATGAAATCAAATACACAAATGACTTATTTAGCAAGATTAAACACTTGCCTCGATTTTGTAGAGGTTGGATCGTCCTCGATGTCGCGTTAGGGCCAGAATCTCCAAGATTTTCTTCCTCTCTCTCTTCTTTTCTTCTTCTTTCCCTCTTCCTTTCTATTTCTCTTATATTTCTCTCTTCTCACAAATGAGAAGGCTTGATCCGTAAGCCTTTAAATCCCTTAAAATAACAAACCCATTTTCAAATGTTAATACACACTTTAAATGACTCGTTTACTCCAATTCGAGTCAAACTTAATTAAAAATATTTCGGAGCCGAAATAAAACCCAATGACAGTCATTTTGACTATCTCGACCCTTCCGGGATCGATGGTACACTCAAAAGCATCATTCGAAATACTTTGAAATGTTCTCTATTTTTGGGACCTCAATTCCCAAATTTTAAAATTCTCCAATTTAATTAAATTTTATTTTCCCAAAAATTTAATTTCTCAATCTCCAAAGTCACGGGTTGTTATAAGTATACCTCAGTCTGGAGGGCCTCATAAGAAAGACCCGACAACTCGTCCACCAATGCATGGGGGCGGTGGGGCACCAAAAACACTTCCCCACTACTCAATTGGAAATGATAAGAGGGAGAAGATACCTAAATAAGCGGAGCCTCCTCCTTCGCTGCAGTCGTGCATCCTCCAGTGTTGTGGACCGACGCCCCCAACAAGCTGTTACCTCTCCTCGAAGAATTAGTAGGTGGAGGCATATTTTCCACGTCATATATGCATGAAGGCATAACCTATCTCGTCACAAAATCCAAATAGTCGTAGCCCACCGTCATATCGGTGTAGAGCATATAGGGATCGCCTTCAATCGCCTCCACCCTTGCCTCATCCATCATCTGTCTCACCCGCCTCATGTACACCGAGGCACCGATGGTGGGACATCCACCTCTCCCTCCATAATCAGGCGTACCACCCTCTCTCCAAGGTACCAGTTGTACCCAAATTTGTGCACCAATAACCGCCTCATCTGTGCAAGTATGCCTGTAACCCCCGCGACCCTCGAAGGAAGACTCCAAGGATAGTATATCCCTAGTAAAGAGTCAGTAACTATCTAAAAGAATGAAGATTCCAAAATTTTAAAAGGAGACAAAAATAAAAATCCTATCTTGGTCGCTCGTCAAGGAATTCAGCACCTTCCGCACGTCCTTCATGGAAAAGGATTGGTTCGAACGTCTCTTCGACTTGCTCCACCTATGCATCCTATAGAAATCTCCCAGTTCTTTCTCCATCAAGAACACCAACCACATATTGTGCCCTATTACCTCATAAAACCACGTCGACAAAAAGGAAAACACCAAGAATCAGAAGAGAAAACAAAAAAGGCACTTTAAGAAAATAAAAAGGAAATTAAACTCAAAGATTACCTCCAAAAGTTACGTGGGTCCTATAAATGTCTATTGGCAGCATTGACTGGATGCACCCAAAGAAACATAAAGGGATGCCAGAGTGAATCACCCCTAGTCATATAGGTGGATGCTTGAGATGATCATCAAATATGGCAAAAACTAGATATGAATGATGTCGCCACTCGTTGCCACCACAAACCCTCCCAGCAACCCATTCGTATCATCAACCCTCCTAGACAACAGTGTTTTCTTCAACACCGATATATGGATAGAATCCCCAAATACGATTCTATCGACATCCCCCAAGACAGCCCACATCATCTCCTCCGTGACCCATATAGTACGGTCTACTATAATCTGATGACCAGCGTAATCTAGCCCCATCAACTGCTGGACATCCAAGGGAGTAACAGTCATCTTCGCAATCCCCAAATGGATTGTGTGGGTCATATCCCACCACCTCTCACAAAGCGCGCACAACACCTTAAAAGAACGCGATGTCTCATCTAGTGTACCCGTCAACGTGCCAAACCCGGTGGACAACACCATCTAATGCAACGCCGCATGAAGATGGTCCCAAATGTCCTTCATCCCAGTCATCCCCCGAGACCGGATGCTCGAAGAAGCAATGCCAGTCTGTAAGAAACCAATGGAAAACCTTAAATAGCCCAAGAAAAAAAAGAAAAACAAAAAAATGGAAAACCAAAAGAAAAATACCCACATAGCCGTTAGGGTTCTTCACCCTCGTCGAACGATGGTGCGCAGGCTCACGAAACAAGATCCTCTCATCCCTCACTGAATCAAAGGAGTCGTAGGCATTCTCATTGCTCAAAGTAAGCAGCACCATAGCCCGCCACTCCAAATTTTCCCGGTTATTAACGGACACCCATTCATTATTATTGTTGTAAAAAGTACCCGTTATTTAAGATCTTGTGAAGAAATGGAGTTAAAATGACTTTTGGAGAGAGAAAAAATGAGAAGCAATCACTTGGATGTGTGAAAAATGAGGAGGGGTGGCCCCCTATTTATAAAAGGCTAAAGGGTATGCCGATTGGAAGCCCACTGGTCCTGCCTATCAGTAGTAACCCTTCCCCTTCCAAAAGAACCAAGGAGTCCGTTCCCTATGACAATAGGAACCTCCCCAGACCTGCCTATCGACATCCCCCTCAAAATTTTGTCACAAAAATACCAAAAATTGCCCAAAAAATTCCCCAAAATTCCCAGAAATCCCCACAAAGTCAATGACATAGTTTCCCCAAGAAAAACTCATAGTAAAGTGCCAAACCAATTACAAACTCTCAAAAATCCTCTGCAGGATCATCGACACTCACTTTCATCGTCAGCATATGCCCCAGCATAACCAAAGGTGCACCTGCCCCAAATCACTATGTGCATTCTCCGGTGAAATAGCAAGTCAGCACAGTCCCCATAAACTACATGTTTTGGTCTTCAGAATTGACCTCGACCCGCATAATTGGTGGTTATAAATTTAGGTATGCATAATTGACCTTGACCCGCATAATTAGTCATCATAATTTTAGATTTTTAGAATTGAACTCGACATGTTAAATCAGTCGCTACATCTTTAGGTCCATAAAATTGACCTCGACCTACTGAATTGGTCGATATATCTTTAGGTCAGCAGAAATTGACCTCGACCCGCTAAATTGATCGTTAAAACTTTAGGTTCGTAGAATTGACCTCAACCCGCTGAATTGGGAGCTACATCTTTAGGTCCACAGAATTGACCTCGACCCATTGAGTCAGTCGCTATAACTTTAGATCCTTAAAATTGGCCTCAACCCGCAGAATCAGTCGCTCCAACTTTAGATCCACAAAATTAGCCTTGACCCGCAGAATTGGTCATATCAACTTTAGGTTCGCATAATCGACGTTGACCCATTGAATTTGTTATCCCACTCTTTAGGTCCGTAGAATTGACCTCGACCCTTTGAATCGATCACTTTCATCCCTTAGGTCCGCATAATTGACCTACATCCTCATCTCCCACATCAATGAGGTGTCTATCTTTCAATGAACTTGACTTATTCCAAGATCTCCCATCGAGGATATTTTTACACACCCCAGCCTAGGACCCTTTAAGCAACTCCTTTGGTCCCTAATACTTATACACTCATCATAAACCCTAGGTCACACTTCGAGTATTGATCTAGAGGCCACCGGCTGCCCCTAAGCCCCATTTGACTCTAATCAACTCTCCAACCTCATTGAAGATCAATGAAAACTCAAAGGGCTCCAAATCACCTTTCTAACAATCCGTGATGTGCACGAATCGGCCTCACGGTTCGCATGAACGATCCGTTTTATTTCATGTATTGATCTGAAGGCCAACGGGCACTCTCAAGCCCCGTTTGATTCTGATAAACTCTCCAACCTGAGTTAAGCTTAATGAAAACTGTAAGATCTCTGAATCTCCTTTCCAATAGTCCGTGCCGTGCACGAATCGACCTCACGGTTCGCACGAACGATCTGTTTCAGTTTGAGTACTAATTTAGAGGCCACCGTACACTCCCCGCCCCCGTTTGGCTTTTGTCAACTCTCTAACCTGAGAGGATATTAATAAAACCTAGAAGGGCTCTGAATTCCCTTTCCAACGGTCCATGTCACGCGTGAATCGGCCTTACGGTTCACACGAACGATCCGTTTTACTTCGAGTACTGATCTAGAGGCCATTAAGTGCTCCCAGGACCCATTTAACTCTGATCAACTATCTAACCAGATCGAATCTCAATGAATCCTCGAATGGATATGAATCCTTTTTCCAAAGGTCTATACCGTACATGAATCAACCTCACATTTAGCATGAACAATCTGTTTTATTCCGAAAGGTCATCGGGCACTTTTTGGCCCTGTTTGACCTTGGTTAAATCTCCCAACCGAGCTAAACTCAATGAAATCGAAAGGCTCTGAATTCCATTTCCAATGGTCCGTATCATGTGCAAATCGTCCTCACAATTTGCACGAACGACCCATTTTCCTCCCAAAACTCCCTGTTTAAAGACCATCGGGCGCTTCCGAGGCCCGTTTGACTTTGGTCAACTCCTGAACCCGGGAGTGTCTCAATGGATTCTTAAAAGGAACCGAATTCCATTTCCAACGGTCTCAATCGTGCGTGATTCAAACTTATAATTTGTATTTTATGCCCATTTTTTCTAAAAAAAAGTCCGTTCCAGGCCTATAGACACCCCAAACCCTCTACCTATCGCCACGGTGTACTTTCCTTGCCCAGCAAGGTAGGAATTGTGCCTATAGTTAGGACAGGGGCCATTTCGATTGGCACCCCAACCCTAAATAGCACTATATAAAGGGCTTATGACCTCACCCTTGAGAGGGGGTCCCTTTCAGCAGTGAGCAAATATTTTCTCAAAATCAGACCATTCTCTTTCCAAAAAAGCCCATTTTCCAACATTCTCTGAGCTCACTTTCTTACCAAACTTAGTCCTTCACCTCATCCTATCATATTATATTCATGCCACTACAAAATCCAGCCTACAAACATTTAAAATTCAGCAATAAAGATCTGCAAGGAGGTCCATTCCTTACCCCTTTTCTAATTTAATCATTTGAATGTCATTATTCACTTTATTCTCATTTTGTGATACCTTCTAGTTTTATTTAATTATCTCACATCAAATAATATTTGCTTTTTATTATTAGTATTGCACATAACTTATTTTCAGAAAACCCCCCAAAAGACAAAAGGAGGGTTTATTCATAAATTCCAAAAGTAAGACTTCCATTTTCTCACACTTGAACACATTTCTCTCCAAAAGCACTCAAAGAGGAGTACTACATTTGGAATTATGGTTGAACCCCAACCCTATGCTATTTTCGAACTATGTGGACTTTGATGCCCCTTGGGCCACATAGGTGTCTTAGGCCAATCTCGAGATTCGAGTCCTCCCTTTTCATTTTGTCTTTTATATTCTATTATATCTATTTTGTGAGTCTTGGACTCATACACATTTACGTCTAATTCGATATGCACATTCTCTCTTTTATAGTGATTCATGATTATGTGAACACTTACATCTAATGTTTACGATTATTTTCGGTTATGCTCCTCTAATGAGTGCGTCTGTCTATTCCATGATGCGAGTCGATTGTTTCCATTCTCCCGTTATTTATATTATACACATGTACACACACATCGCGGAGAAAAAAAGAATAGATTAACATAGCCCATGAGAGACTGAAAGGGCGGAATGAGTGCCTAATACTTTTTTATATCGTAAACTAGTCCTCGAACCTTCGAATCACTTGGTTTCGTATGCATTAGTTTGACTTTGATGTCGTTTTCTCTAGGCGACGACATTCTTTTGCCTGTTTTGAGCAAAATAGGTTGGCGACTACACCTCTTCGTGTTATCCCCAATTGATGATGACCAATTTTATATCTGAGGTAAACCGCGAAAACACCAACACGAGTGGCGAAAAGAGGACCTCTATATCCTCAAATCACCCACACGCGCATGAAAAGAAAGGGAGAGCGAGGAGGGATCCTTTTCCTCCTTCTCCCCCTTGTCCCAACTTCGACGCTGGGCTCGCACCGGAGGAATTCGATCCGAATGGCCACAATAGCATGGTCGATTACGTAATTGACAAAGAAGGGTATGTCTTTCAATTGGAGTGAGAAATGTCAGTAGGCATTCGACACTCTCAAGGAGAAGTTGATTTACGCACCGGTTCTTGCCTTAAGAGTTTTGAAGTGGAGTACTTGGTTTATACCAATGCTTCTCTACATGGATCGGGTGGGGTGTTTATTCAAGTGGATAAGCTAATTTCGTATGTCTTTCAAAAGTTAAAATCCCATAAGGTTCACTATATGACATAAAACTTAGAGTTGGAATCTATTGTGCTCATCTTGCATGCATGGAGAAACTATCGTTGGGGTGAAAAATTTAGACTCTTCAACGATTACAAGCTATAAAGTGGGGTTAAATGAATTAACCACCAAAAACATTAATAAATTAACCCCGCAGATTTGATCAAATATTGATTTATGATTTATCAAGCTTTACTACAATTCAGGCTCTACACGGGCAGAAATATTATTATGCGTAATTTAATATATTGTGTTTACTGTTGTCAAGTTTTGTTTGTTATAAAACTATAGCAAGTGCACGGGCTATTGAAATATAGCGGGTGTAAGTACGGGTCGAACCCACAGAGATATTTTTATAAAGTATTAATTTTCCAACTAGACATATGAGTGTATAAAAGTTATTTAAGTTTCTAAAAAAAATAAAAATGGAATAAACGAACAAGTACAAGAGATAATATTAAATATGGAAGAAACTAGGACGTCGGTTCCGTTTGTCAATTCTAATTAGATTAACACATCAATTTAATTACGTAATTCCGAATTTATAACACAAAATATACCGACTCTCGTCGCATATATTTCGGAGAATAAAATATTATATGCACTCAAAATATTTAACGCCTCTTGAATTAGACACCATAAATCCCTATTCCCTCGAAAATATCAAGTTTTAAATTTTTAATGTGTATTTAAGTATGAGGCATCAAAACATATAAGTACAAGCATAACCCATCAAAAATGACAACAATAAATTTTTTAAAGCATGAATTTATAATTAATTCGTTGAGGTTTAAAAATACACTCTCATGTAATTTTAAGCGAATACCGATTTTTTTAATTTCAAATTAAAACACGTCGAAATATGTACGAAATTAAATTAATATGCGTAATTTAATTAGTCACAACAAACATCACCTAAATCCTAGTAATTAAACTACTCACACATCATATTTGACACACAAATATTGCAAGAATTTCATTAATAATAATCAACTTACAAAATTTCAAGGCCAAGACTTGAATTCTAATACACAATATTCCTCCAAAGTGTGTCTAAAAAATACTCTCTACACAATTTTTTTTATTTCCCAAAATGATTCTATACTATATATAAAATGGTGTTCCTCAGTGTGTCTGTCACACACATATAGCGGGTGTATCTCTCTTCCATCCAAAGTCTGACCGTGGCTCTTCATTTATAGGTGAGAAGAAGATAATGGAGTGGTGGGTTGGTTTTTGTAGTGGGCATATAGGGGGTATTTGTAGTGGGTTAATGGTTTGTGTGGGTATTGGTAGTGGGCAGGTGGGGGATAGAATCAGCTTCCATCAAAATAGAAAGAAAAGGGGAAAAAGTTGGGTTTTGGTGAATTTGGGTTTGGTGGGTGGATGGGTTTGGGAATTTCGTGTAAAAAGAAATTGGGAAGGCAAGGGTCGAACTCCTAACCTCATGCCCCACTTCTCCTCTCACCAACCAACTAAGCTACCAACTTACTTGTTTATAATATGCGCGCACAGAATAATAACCCTCAAAAGAATCCAAAGTTTCATAATTACAATAAAAATCCAAAACTCGATATCTTTTACATACGAACTCCAATCAACGAACTGTAAGAACCGACGTGACCCTCATTTCGGGACCAATAATATTTCATTAGTGTTCGGGTCATGGCGTTGACTTTGGGCATTGACCCTGGGCTTTGACTTTCTTTTGAAATCGAATTTTGCATGGCCATAAATTCTTTGTTTCAACTCCGATTGACACACCGTTTGAACCCAGGCGTCCCTTGATTCAAGGCCTTCAATTTCTGTGTTTGGTCCGAGTTTGAAATCAGTCATTTTAATTTACAATTTTGCCCCTAAAGGTGAGGAAGTGACCTTTTCATGCTCAACTTGCGTTCGAATTTCACCGCTTTCTTTTTAAAACTGTCAATACTAAAAACCAAACTTGCACTAGAGATTAGCAATATAAGATGTGAGCGTGAAGTTATCAAAATTAAATTATTAACCCCATTTATTCTTAAATTTTTATTTTTCTTTAAAATAATAAAAATGGCTATAAAAACATTTTATTGATGGTGCGATGGAACTAACAAGGCTTAGAATTGGGTATAAATAATACAAAATAATGCACTCATCAAATACCCGAAACCTAAACTTTGCTAGTCCTCGAGCAAAAATTAAAATCTAACTCACTTTCGTAGGACTCACGGTTGCACTTAGCATGTGCAACAAGCTGTTAAACCCCTAGGTTGCCCTAGTGGACGAGTTTTGTCTCGTGAGGGTTTGCAGTGAATATACCCACAAAATTCAAAACTTGACTCTATTTACAAAAGACACAAATGTAATATAACCAAGTTCGGATGCAAACTTCATAAATATAGTAGAACTTCACTTTTCAATCTCAAATTATCATATGTGTGTGCATAGCCAATATAACCATCCATTTGAAAAGATTTGATCGTTACATTTCTTATTCAAAAGTTCGTTTTGATTTCAAAATCTCACGGAATGCGCTCACAAACGAACACTCGAAATTAGGTAGTTTCTCTCGATATGTGTGAAGAAAAGAGTAAATTTAATGAGAAAATTCACATATACATCATGAAAGATGGACAATTTATAATGGAAGATTATGATCTCGTGAATGGAAAATCGATTATTTTGAAAACTTGAATCACACTAAAATATCATATTCATCTTCTCTCCATACTATAACTAGCTTCACTTGAGATTAATTAGGACTTTCTTCTGGTTATATTGTAGGCTCGAATTTTAGCTAGAAAGAATGGCTTTGGAGTTCAAAAATTTCTGAGAATATAGAGATTTATCGGTATTTTGACTTTTTGTCACTTTTTCTTCCAACCTCCATTTTCTTTTTCTTTCGTTTTTTCTTTTCAAACTCACACATTTTTTTTTCATCTTTTTTTCTTTCTTCCTCCTTTTTTTCCACACATTATTTTTGCAACCTCCGTTTCTTTTGGCCTTTTTCCAATCGTAATTTTACATTAGTATTCTCAGAAAATGAGTATGGCTCTTTTTATGGGCTTTAAACTCCCAGCCGGAGTTGGGTAGGATAGTGGGTTTTCAACAAAAGGCTTATCTTCTTTTTGGCTCAAATGGGCTTGCAATGTAATAATGTAAAAATGTTAAAGTTTGGGCTTAATTTTTAGGCTCTCAAACGATGGCCTAATCTCATTTCTCAAGTTCCGTTTAGTCAATTTTGTGTCTCGAGTCAACTCATTAAGACTTGTAGTGCTTAAGATTCACATTTTGACTTTTTGTTTTCAGTAAACAAAACAAAGATTTAGAGATCATCAACGAATTTATCACTGAAGGAAAGTTTGAGTTATTTTAACTCGGATTGATTTAAATCTCTCGAAAACGATGAATGGCACAATATTTCACAGGGTTAAAATCTCCACATTTATTTGTTAAGCATATTAACTTTTGCCTTAAAATCCATTTTCGATCATATTATATGTCTAAGTGTAAAAAAAAAATATAAGTTGAGAGATTTGTGAATTAATTCTATATAAAGAAATCGTTTCAAAACTCGCTTATATTGAAAATGTTTTTGGATTTTTGAAATTTTCTGATTTTTTTTTCAAAGCGGAGAAAAATGACCTCAATACCCCCAAACCTAATTTCCACATTGTCCTCAATGTACAAGATAAAAATTGAATAGGCGGGAAAGATATGAAAGATATTACCGTAATGAGGGACTTTTTTCAACGCACAATTCTTGTGAAACAAAAACTATGATACAATAACAATGACCCAATTTCATATTCACTCGTGGTACACAGGGTCTTGGAGAAGAATATCCTCCACTTATCGATCTCGCAAGTCTAGATATGGCTTCAACATTTGACCAATAACTTTGAAAATTTCACCATTTTTAGGATTCTCTATCTCAACCACCCCATGTGGGTAGACCGTCTTAACAACAAAGGGACCAGACCATCTAGACCTTAATTTACCAGGAAAGAGATGCAATTTAGATTTGTACAAGAGAAATTTTTTATCAGGTTCGAATGACTTCCATAAGATGGACTTGTCATGGAACATTTTTGTTTTCTCCTTGTACAATTTTGCGTTTTCTTACGCATCATTCCGAATCTCCTCTAACGAGTTGGAGCTTTCGGACCTCTCCCGCAGCGGGTAAATCAAAATTGAAAGTTTTAATGGCCCAGTAGGCTTTATGCTCTAACTCTACTGGAAGATGACAGGTTTTTCCGTAGACAAGCCTATACGGGGACATACCTAGTGGGGTTTTGTAGGCAGTGCGATAAGCCCACAGTGCATCTAATAACCGTAAGGACCAGTCCTTTCAATTTTGATTCACTATTTTCTCGATGATTAGCTTGATTTGCCTATTGGACACTTCGACTTTCCCAATGGTTTGAGGATGATAAGAGCATCCTACTTTATGAGTGACTGAATACTTTTTCATAAGACTCTCAAATGACCGATTGCAGAAATGGGTTCCTTGATCGCTAATGATGTCTCGAGGTGTACCGAATCTATAAAAAATGTTTTCTCGAATAAATTTGAATACCACGTGGTGGCCATTTATCCGACTAGGTATAGATTCAACCCACTTAGATACATAATCAACTACCAAAAGGATGTAAAGATTACCGTAAGAGTTCGAGCTATTGCAATATAGCGGGTGTAAGTACGGATCGAACCCACAGAGATTTCGTCAATTTTTTTAAAGTATTAATTGTCCAACTAGACATATGACTGTATAAAAGTGATTAAGTTTCTAAAATAAAAATAAAAACGGAATAAATGAACAAGTATAAAAGATAATATTAAATGTGGAAGAAACTAGGACGTCGGTTCCGTTTGTCAATTTTAATTAAATTAACACATCAATTATTTTTTAATTTCGAATTTATAACACAAAATATATCGACTCTCGTCGCGTACATTTCAGAGAATAAAACATTACATGCACTCAAAATATTTTAACGTCTCTTGAATTAGAAACCATAAATTCTCATTCCCTCAAAAGTATCATATTTAAAAAATTTAATGTGTATTTAAGCATGAGGTATCATAACATCTAAGTGCAAGTATAACCCATCAAAAATGACAACTTTAAATTTTTAAAGCATGAATTTATAATTAATTCGTTGAGGTTTAAAAATACACTCTTGTGTAATTTTAAACGAATACCGATTTTTTTTATTTCAAATTAAAACGCGTCGAAATTTGTACGAAATTAAATTAACATGCGTAATTTAATTAGTCATAACAAACATTACCTAAATCTTAGTAATTAAACTACTCACGCACCATATTTGACACACACATATTGCAAGATGAAATAATAATTTTCAGTAATAATAATCAACTTACAAAATTTCAAGGCCAAGACTTGAATTCCAATACACAATATTCCTCCAAAGTCTGTCTAAAAAATACTCTCTACGCAAATTTTTTTATCTCTCAAAATGTGTTTATACTCTATATAAAATTGTGTTCCTCAGTGTGTCTGTCACACACATATAGCGGGTGTATCTCTCTTCTGTAACAACCTGCTTACTAAAATAAGAGGTGGTCAGCCCGATAATCCAATAAATATAGGAATCATAGATGGTCCATTCTTAGCATCACTGTCGAAAAAATAATAATACGAGATAACCACCAATTATTTTAGAAAACGACTGCCAAATTAATTTGTAAGTTTTAAATAAAACCATTTAGACAATCCAATTTATAAATGATGGTGGATAAGTATATATAAGAGACAGTTTAATAACCATTCCATAGAATAATAACCAAATAAGCTGTCGGTTAACAGACCAATACAACGGTTACACCAAGTATTACAAATAAATATCACAGTATACAAGCAATTACAAATCTTGGGCAACACGCCCGAATGTCCAGACTGATCATAACTAGAGTACAAAAAAGATGAATGCGTCTATAACAAAAGTCCTACAACATCCGCAAAATTGTTGTAGCTCCCTGATACTGAGAAGGAAGGATCATATTGGGCGCCCTTGCGGCGGAGCACCTGAGCATAAAAGAGAACCACACAAGAAAGAGAAATTTATACGGGTCAGGGCCCGGTTTGATATGATATCCGTGCGAATAAAATGCATAACAGTTATGAGCACAAAGTATAAAAAATAGGTTGGATTCGCTCTTCAATAAAAATCATCCTCACCTCTCCTCTAAATACACATCCTAGCATCAGACTAAATCATTATGAATTAAACTTCCTCTTTAATTAAGAGAAATAACTAAATTCCATTAATCATGCTTAACTTCCAATTTCATAAAACATTAATTCACAAGCCCATTTACCATTTTGGGAAACTTTTGTCACAAAGTTTATTTATAAAATGCTTTAGCCATTTAGAAAATGCCACTTTCGTGCGAATAGTTATAGTCACAATATAACGATTCTAAGACCATCCTTCCGGGAGTCACACCACTGGATGCGCCCCTAAATAGCTATCATCTTCCAGGGCCTATAACCAAGACGACCTGGGCATCCTAAATCAAGTTGCGTGGAAAGCGGCCATATACCTTCGACAGTGAGTCACAACCATACCCGAAATTACCTCACTTCGAATAAAATAACCACACAATGTAACCACCGGTCCTATGGCCGAGGACTATATTTTCCCTGCATTCACTAGCTAAGGGACATCACCTCATGCGCGTAACTTCCCTTATGATAGCATTTAGAGAGGTATGCATATGCATTTCATAATCTCAAGATATGCCAATTTAAAACACCCACTTTTTACATTGTCGAAAACATATGTGCTTAGCAATATGTGCCAATTTAGACTATATATATTTCTTATTTTCAGATCCTAATGTGCATAACGGTATAAGCTACGAGGTTTAATTATTCCCATACTAGTCTCTAAATGTCCTAACCAATAACATCCATCATTCCCTTAATCCTAGGCTAGTTTCCTAGATGAAGATGACACTAGCATCTATTGAATAACCCCCGAAATAAGCCCAATTACCCCCATACTAGTCTAGGGTATTAATCCCCCTAATATAGACTCCTAATACTCTTTATTACTTCCCGAGAGAAGGTTCCTGATAAGAACCCAGAAGTGTACATTTTATACCCCGAATAGACGTACTTTAGTTGCTAATTCTCGACAATTTGGGTCTTATGCGCTTTATTATGTATTTTGTAGGTCGAATGCATGTTGCGGTGTCCAAACGCGTATTTCAAGGCAATTGTGCGGATTACGGAGCTAATTACCAATCCCGTAGCCCTAGCCTACCCTAACCTAGCCTAAACTCTATCCCGAGACGTCGTGTGTGTATGATTTGTTTTCTTTCTTATTTTTTATATTTTTAATTTTTAGTTTGAATCATTTTTATTTTTAGGATTTATTTTTTATTTCTTTTTATTTAATGTTCTTTTATTTTAGTTTTTAGTTTTTATTTTATTTTATTAGGATTAGTTTTTTTTAGGAATTCATTTTTTTAGTTTTATTTGGATTTACATTTTTGTAGGTCTTTAGTTTTAATTTTTAAGTTTTAGAAATTTATTTTTTTTACTTTTATTAGTTTATTTTTTTAGGACTTGAGTTTTATTTTATTTAAGTTTTTATTTTTATTTTTAGGATTTAATTTTTAGTTTTATTAGTTTTAGTTAGATACTTTTTTTAAGGGTCATAAGTTAAACACACACAAAACCCCCCAAACCTTTCCCCTATACACACTCACACACACACCTAAACCAACCCCCTAACGCTCAACTTACCCTACACCTCCACTACATATAATTACCTCCACATATCTTCTTCCCCACCAAATCTTTCCCACTCTCTCTCCTCAACTCCATAACCAATCTATCCACCAACAATGGCATCCCTAACACCTTTAACCATAATCAACACCACTCTCACCTCCCTACCTCGATACACTGCTAATCCCCAACACCCATAGCTGTCATTAAACCCGAGTTCTGCCCTCCTCCATTTCTCCAACCGAACCTCCATTCCCCAACACCCATAGCTGCCAGCTCCGTCGAACCCGCCCAGTGGCGCCGACGACCCTCTAGCCCCATCCCATACTCAAAAATCGGTGCTCCAAACCCATGTTCAAACCATCCAACCCCTTGCCCAAACCCCCATCCGACCATAACCCATCGCCCCTGCTACCCTGCTGAAGCCAATCCGCGACCCAACCTCCTCAAACGGAACCTCCAACCAACCTCCTGAACCAAAACCACCCCAATCTTTAACCTAACTTCGACCCTTTAAACCGAATCCATCTCCACCATCCGGAATCAAGACCAACTACTTTTTCTTTGGGGGAGAAATGGAAATGGGTTTGTGTTTTTGGTTTGGTTAGAAAAGTGGGTAGTTGGTCTTGATTCCGAATGGTGGAGAATGATTCGGTTTAAAGGGTCGGAGGTAGGTTGAAGCTTGGGGTGGTTTTGGTTCAGGAGGTTGGTTGGAGATTCCGGTTTGGGAGGTTGGGTCGCGGGTTAGCTTCAGCCACCGTTTATCCCACCCGACCCACCCATTGTCCTTTTTACCACCACCTGGTTTGGATCTAGATCTTATACCATGCATGTTCCCAACCTCATTTTTAGATCCTCACCTAAAACCATCCTCCATCATCTACGAGAGTATTTGTGGTGCTACTCTCCACCGTGACACCGAGCTTTTTCCTCCATGCCCGCCACTCTCTTGTGGTATTGATTTTTTCCCGAGACAACTCCCTAGCGTGTCACGACGTGACCATTATCATCGCCCATTTATAGAATGATCGTGTGATTTTTATGAGCCTCACCCCATTCCACTTACCAAACCATTTTGCCTCCCCATACAACTTGAGCACCATGCCTATAGGGCCCTAGTTTCCCTCACCTTTAAGCTCAACAAGGCCCGTGGCCGATACTTCTTCACCCTTTCCACCCTCACCCTCACCCTTACCCTAATACCCACCCACCCATGGTCCACTGGTGCTTTGCATCGCGTGATGCACTTTGCTATACAAGTGCATTGACCCTCTTTATCCTTTATCCAACAAGACTGACGCTTTAATCTTGTTTGGGGGTGATTATCATCACCTAATTTTTCTGCCGCCCCGCGCCATCATAGTTCTTATCTTTAGGGGGAGATTCCATCGGTTTGGCTGAAGACATTAAACTTAGCGCTACCGGGAGGCAACTCGGATTTCTTGTACTAGTCTCATCCTGTTTGGGGGTGGTGTTTCACCCTATGTTTTCCCATGTTATGGACTTGTACACATTTTTTTTCTCTCACTTCTTATTCAGGTTTCATCTTAGCTTCACATGTCCACTTCATTAGTGGTTGATTCTGGTAATATCTTTCCTACCTTATGCTCTCGATTTTAAAAATCATTTTGCTTCAACATCAAGTACGATGTTCCTTTTTGTTTGGGGTGGGGAATTTTATCAAAATCGTACCTCTTTTGAAAAATTTGATTTTTAAACCTGATTTTTAAAATTTTGCGCAGTTTCTTTCATCTCACTCATTGATGTGAATTTTCTATCATCCATCGTCTTAAGTTTAGAAATCAAGCTAGAGAATATTTTTTCTAAATAGCTTATGTAATACATAACAATGCATTTTGCACTATGAATTTCTAGACTCAACAAAATTTGCGCACTTATCACGTCACTGTGGTTTAGAGTTGAAGAGTATTACAATTCTCAAGAAAACCTTAAAGATCACTAGTAGAGACTTTAGCTTGTGAGATTCGTGCCTTTTACCCTTTCAGAGAGCTTTACGCAATCTCCGAGTCATAAGTTGATTCAACTTCTTTTGGGTCCGCACTTTAAATTATTGTATGATCTCATTATTCTTCATTTAATTTTGGCTTGATCACTGAGAATGACATCACTTTCGAGTTGTAAGAAACACGTGTCTTGAAGTTTGTCCCGATCACTAGACTTTCATCCATACACATACCATTTACCATTCACTTCACCCACACACTAACCAAATTCCATTTTATTATACATCCATACACCTTCCATATTCTATATCATACCACCCATTTCCATATCAATTCCATTTTCCACCCACCATGTTGAAAAAGGGAAGAGTGTTGAAAGTAAAAGGAGAAGCATTTTTAGCGAATATCTCTCCCCAAAGTTCGATTCAGATGGAGAAAAATTAAATACAAGTCTATGTTGGGGTTATTTGTATTTTTAGTATATTTATCTCATACATTGATGCGTATTTGGAAAAGGAAAAAAATAGAAAAAAAATAAAAAAAAAAGTAAAAAATGAGAAGATCTATCATAGAGAGCGTTTGCATTTTTAGCAAATATCTCTCCCAAAGCCAATTCAGATGGAGGAAAATTAAATACAAATCTATTTTGGGGTTATTTATATTTTTAGCAGATTTATTTCATACATTGATGAGTATTTGGAAAAGAAGAAAAAGAGAAAGTTGCAGTCAAGAAATAAAGACATTTGTTCGTTAAAGTGTAATACACGATTCTCAAATATCCACCATTCATCCATCATATCACCATCCTACCTCACCTCATCCCACATATTCCATTTAATTTCCCCCTCAGCCATAAACATCATTATTTTCCCTAGGTGTTCGGGCAAATGATAATCAACTTGGTGACTAAATCGACGTTCTCACTATAGTGATTAACATTCTTTCATGAGATCACTTTTCTTTATAAATGAACGTTCTTTCTTATGTGTGTGTGAGACGTTTGAACTTGCTTACATTTACTCACATCCTCACACACAAGAGCGATACACTAACCCAAATCTCGAGAGTTCGATTGAGAACAGTGAGATTTGAAGTTGAAGCGTTGATTCCGAAAAGGCAATCTAGGAATTACTCTTGTGATACTCGACCCATTTTAACTGATTCACACTACACATGTTGAGTTCTAGGAAGGATGTGCCTTGTGTATTTACTGAGCTAAATCTTTTTCTACATTCTAGCTTGTATTTCTTATGATATTTTCTTTTGATGGATTGTGAGATCATTCTACGTCTAATAAGAGATTGACTGCCTTTTGCAAATAAGAATTTTGTGGGTATATTCCCTGTAAACCCTCACGAGACACAACTCGTCCTGTAGGGCAACCTATAGGTTTAAAGGCTTGTTGCACATGTTAAGTGCAATCACAAGTGCCCACGAAGGTGGAACACTTTTGATTTCTTATCTTTCTCTTTCTCTCTATCTTATTGCTCGAGGACTAGCAACGCTCTGTTTGGGGGTGGTGTGATAAGCACCCAAATGTGTACAATTTATACCCCGAATAGACGTACTTTAGTTGTTAATTCTCGACAATTTGGGTCTTATGCGCTTTATTATGTATTTTGTAGGTTGAATGCACGTTACGGTGTCTAAACGCGTATTTCAAGGCAATTGTGCGGATTATGGAGCTAATTACCAATCCCGTAGCCCCAGTCTGCCTTAAACTAACACCCTAACCCTCACATAACTTACCCTACACCTCCACTACACACAATTACCTCCACCCATCTTCTTCCCCACCAAATCTTTCCCACTCTCTCTCCTCAACTCCATAACCAAACTATCCACCAACAATGGCATCCCCAATACCTTTCACCATAATCACCACCACTCTCACCTCCCTACCTTGATACACTGCTAATACCCAACACCCATAGCTGCCATTAAACCCGAGTTCATCCCTCCCCCATTTCTCCAACCGAACCTCCATTCCGGCCACCCCTGTAGGAGCTAACCCACACGCACCCCTCCAACTCCCGTCGCCGGAGACCCTGTGCCCACTCCTCGCTGCCAACTTCGTCGAACCCGCCCAGTGGCGCCGACGACCCTCTAGCCCCATCCCCATACCCGAAAACTGGTGCTCCAAACCCATGTTCAAACCATCCAACCCCTTGCCCAAACCCCCATCTGGCCGTAACCCGTCGCCCCTGCTCCCCTGCTGAAGCCAACCTGCGACCCAACCTCCTAAACCGGAACCTCCAACCAACCTCCTGAACCAAAACCACCCCAAGCTTCAACCTACCTCCGACCCTTTAAACTGAATCCATCTCCACCATCCGGAATCAAGACCAACTACCCATTTTTCTAACCAAACCAAAAATCCAAACCCATTTCCATTTCTCCCCAAAAGCAAAACACGTTTTTTTTACCACTTGTTAGTTGTCAAAATCAAAACCAAGTCCAAAAATAACTAAATACCCACATACCTTTTGCCACATGTTTAATACCCATTTTTACCCCCTTTTTCCTATTATACCCCCAACTACCCATCTAAACCAAATCTAATTTGTTGCCTCCCCTCATCCACATGACCTCCCCTCTTATCCATGCACATGTGTGCATAATTTCCTAAATACCCTCACCTCAACACCTTAGACACCTCTTACACATTAAACCTACCCAAATTACCCCCATGCTCCATACCTACTATTTAAGGAAGATAAAGACCATTTTGATAGGAATCTCAAATTTAGTTTTTAAGCTTTATGTGATAAAATTCTCTCCATCCATCTATGTTGAGAATTTGTATTTTTAGCAAATATCTCAATATAGAGGTGTGTAGTGAAATTTATCTCTAGGATAAATCCAACCCCACCCCTCTATAATGAATTTTTGCATTTTTAGCAATTATTTCAAAATAGATTGATGTAGTTGAATTCATCCCTTTTGGGAGGTAAATTATAATCCATTCCTTTATGTTGAGATTTTTCATTTTTAGCAATTATCTCAATATAAAGTTATGATTTAGAATTTATTTCTTTGGGTGAGTTCTAATGTACAATTTTATAATGTTAGGATTTGCATTTTTAGCAAATATCTTTTATTATTTAATTGTCCTTTATGAATTCATCCATTATCCCTTTTATTTTTATTTTGTAATTTTTATTTTAGTTTAAATAAATACACGAATGAGGGATTGTAATTGAGAGATTGTTGATGTAATTGAAGTTTTCATTTCAATTCAAAGCTTAACGATTTATTTCGTACACATAGTTGACATTTCTCAGCCTAGGCATCAACGCACCAACTATGTCTACGAGGGGGCAAATGTAGAGTGGGGTTAAATTAATTAACCACCAAACACTCTAATAAATTCACCCCGCATATTTGATCAAATATTGATTTATGATTCATCAAGTTTTACTACAATCCAGGCCCTACACGGGCTGAAATATTATTATGCACAATTTAATATATTGTGTATACTCCGCATTTGATGAAATACACTAGACAACACTCTAGTAATGATTTAATAAATTATTTGATATGCCACCACATATATTGTGACAAGTGGCACCATAAATATTGGACACTTGGTTCCATACAGAACATGACATGTGTCAAGCTCACTTGGGGCACTTTTACTATAAAATATAGCTCTCCTCCCCCACGCACCTTTGGAGCTCCATCACGGTTTTGATAGTGACGAGCAAATTTTTATAGTTTTATTATACAGTATATGGGCGTTTGAGAGGCGGATGGTCGGATTTGGCACCCCCCGCGCACCAGAACTACCAAAACTTGGCGTTCGGGAGGCGGCTCGCCGGATTAGGCACCCCCACACACCAAAATCACCAAAAACCGAGTTCTCTTCGACGTATCATATGAACCCACGAACTACGTAGACTTTGATTCTGTAAAGACGAATACGTAGGTGCAACCATGTTGCTCAAGTCTAAAACACGCTCGATGCGGTGTCTCCTCAAATCTGCAGTCACATCTTACACAAGCGTCTACAAAATCTATTCACATAAAAAATATTGGCAGTGAAGATGGTTTGAAGTCATCAAGGACTATCATTTTACAATCTAGTACCATCCGGGGAAGGATAATGCAATAGCGAATGCATTGGGCCAACGACCCAATTATATCTTATCAGCCCTACAGTTAGCGGATTAAGGTTCGGTGCAAATGATTGGTGAATTGATAAGGGCTTTTATAGGGATGCTCATGATGACTCTGGAAACCGTAGTAAAGGTGATCAAATGCAGTCTAAAATATATAATATGCAAGGAAAAGGTGGTGAAAGTCCTCACTATTAATGTGACATTTTATTCAGTGGGATCTGATGATGGATTACGGTATAAGGGTAAATTGGTGGTTCCCTCAGACGAGGAGTTGAGACAGATCGTTATACAGGATACTAATGGTTAGCATTTGCGGTACTCTCTATGGGGACAAGGTGTACTAAGATATGAAATAATAATATTGGTGGGATGATATGAAGAGACACATGGCAGAGTTTGTTTCCAAATGCACCACATGTGAAATAATGAAGGTATGCCATAAAAAATTGTCTGATACACTTCAACCTTTATCCATTCCTGAGTGGAAGTGGGATAGTATCTCAATGGATTTCAATACGAGGTTACCTTTGATGTCCCGCATGCATGATTTTATTTGGGTGATAGTCGTCCATATTACGAAGGTGAAACACATCTTGCCTGTACGTACATACTTTTTCACTGAGCAGTTAATGATATTGTACATCTCGAAGATTGTATAATTACACAGGGTTCGTTTAGCGATCATTTCATATCGAGGCCTTACTTTTGTGGCTCATTTTTGGGGCAGTTTTCAACAGTCGGTGGGGACTTAATCCCCTTAGTAGATCCTACCATCCTCAGGTTAATGGACAAAAGGTAAATCAAGTTTTGAAAGATATGCTGAGAGCGTGTTTGATGGATTTCCAAAGGATTTGGGATGTACAGTTACCATTGGTGGAGTTTGCTTATAATAATAGGCATCAGAAGTCCAAATCCATGACACCTTATGAGGAATTGTACGAGAGACCGTGTCGATCACCAATATGTTGGTTGGACCTAGGTCAGAGTAAACTACTGGGGCCATAATTTCTTTAGGAGACGACCGAGAAGATTAAACTGATTCGGGAATGGATTAAGAACGCCCAAGTCCGACAAAGAACCATGTATATTTAAAGCGAAAATCAATGCAGTTTGAGGTGGGAGAGCATGTACTACTTTGGGTTTCCCCTAGGAAAGAGGTGATTCGCTTCGAAAAGAAAGGAAAATTGGCGCCACATTATATTGAGTCGTTTATTATTACTGACATAGTGGGGAGTGTTGCGTATCATCTATAATTTATAGATCATCTTGATCGACTACATAATGTATTATATATGTTCATTCTACATAAATTTTTATGTGATACACCGACGTACCTCCTTTCCCCAACCACCATTGGTGCAACCCTCCTCTCTCCTCTCTGTAACACCTCAAACCAAAACATAAACCAAAACACCGAGGTTTTCAAATCTGGGTTTTGAAATGCCGACATACCCCCACCCAAATGTCGGGTTTTTGAAATCAAACCGAAGTAAAATTCAAGATATAGATCAATTTGGAATTCGAAATAAAATCCAAAATAAAAAATAAGATCTATTTATAATCAAACCCTAAAATTTAACATTTTGGGTTGTTGATTTTTGGTTTTGGATTTTTGTTAACGAAAGTATGTGGTGATGGGAGTTGGAATTGTGGGGGCTGAAAGATGGGGTAGTGGTGGTGGTCGGTTTAATAAGTGGGTTGTGGGTGGTGATCGTTTTGGGGGGCTATGTGTGTGCACACACTGTGTGAGAGAGAGAAATGAGGGGGTGTGGTGGTTTAATTGGGGGGGGGGGTGTTCGGCGGTAGATGCTTAATCGAGTTGTGGGGGACAAGAGGGAGGGGGGGGGGGGGGGGGAGATGTTTTTCTTTTTTCTTACTTTTTATTTAGTTTTTTAGTTTTTCTGCATTTGTTTGGTTTTTTATATTCTTTTCAGATATTTTCTTTTTTCTTTTTAAGATATTTTTTTTGGGTGTAAACTCGACTGTTTGATTAACTAATATCGATATGGGATCCATGATCGACTGTACATTAATAGTGTTTAATAACATGTTTACCATTAGATAAAGTTACATAACATATTTTTAACACTACGATACTTACCATTATCTGTTGGTTTAGCTCAAAATCTTTTTCAGCTTGATTACTTGCATTGAATTCCTATTCCTCCCCACCGAATGCGGGTGATAAGGAGTTGGTTTGATTAACACCTTTGACTAAGATTCTTGTTGCCTGTAGAACATAATGCACCAATGTACGACCACAATTTGCCATCATTAAATAAGAGATCATCTTGCAAAACAACATAGGTTGTAGAAAATCCACATTCAATACACCTACTAAGTGAAAATTGAATGTGTTAACAAACACTCAATGATAGAAACTTATAGCGTAACAAAGCACTCGACTAGAGAAAATAAAATAAGTAACCTCAGAGTCGGTTCCCTATCGACGAGTAAGCTTAACAAATAACTAACACTATGTGTAGTGTTGGAGTACCTAGTTTGGTTGCCTATTTTTACTTTTTATTACTGTGTAAGATGGTA
Organism: Sambucus nigra; assembly: GCA_949130495.1. Taxonomy (NCBI): domain Eukaryota; kingdom Viridiplantae; phylum Streptophyta; class Magnoliopsida; order Dipsacales; family Adoxaceae; genus Sambucus; species Sambucus nigra. Next base: position 469,106,974 of record OX422214.1, on the reverse strand, counting down.
TTATCTGGTTCTCCATTACCACATTTATCAAGTCAAATTTTGTTTGAGTTACTATATTGTTTGGTGATGGGACGCTGAATATGGACATCGTGTTCGATAATATATCACCGAAAGTATTATTTTTTTGTGTTTCTAATGTTAACATACGCCATTTATTGTCTAATGTGATCAAAATGAGCCATGTAAATGCTCATATACCTTTAAAGGTCCATAATTGAGCTTTTTCTTTATGTTTGAAAGACCCACTTTTCACTTATATTTGAGTAAGGGTTTTAGGACTCTATTACTCTCATTCAGTGATTGAAAGCGATTAAATTGACCTTCTTAACCTCAGTAACATAAAGTTTGATGCTAATGCATTACAACTCGATTAAAAATGGTCGTCTAATATGGAAGGTTTATTAGAAAGGAAGGGACGATTGTGAGAGTCAACGTTGGGTTTTTGGTTCCAAATTATTTTTATTTTTTATTTCCCCTTTTCCTTTTTTTTTTTTTTTTCATTTTCCTTAGTTGGTCCTTTTTACACCCGCCATTATCTAAATGGTGTTTTTTTGGGAGAAGGAAAAAAATTAGGGGTGCCTTTATTAACACCATTGATTAAACCCTCGTCATCGGAGTTAGAAATCTACTAATTACTAAAGGATTAAGTCTAATTTTTAAATTAGTTTTATTGGGTTTAATTCCATGTCCAAAGTTTTGTTAGGCTCTCCTCCCATATATTTTTAAAATTATATTAAGTCCCGGACCTGGTAAAAAATAATGTCCCTGAACCAAAATCCAAATTTATCTTTTATTTTCTTAATTTCTTTTATTAAAAGAAAAAGGGTCAATCGATGAATAGTCCTTCAAATATTTTTAATAGACGTTTAGTTCAAGTCTTTTTATTTTATTCCAAAAGTCCCTCACCACATAAAAACACTCAAAAGACACACACAAACTCATTTATCCTTTCTCCTTTAAAAGTGAATACAAATGAATATTTAAAAGTAAGAGTAAATACATGTCATCCCTTTTTAAATTGGGGGTTTTGGGGAAAGGTTCTCATAATTCTCAAAGCGTATAAAAATAGGACACTCCACATAATTTTATAAATTTAGTCCCTGTACTAAAAACACCATGAAAATGGTGTCGCTTGCGCGGACCCAAAAAATAAATTCCTAACTCTAAAAGGACCACACAAATAAATACTATTATATCACGGGAACTAAATTTATAAACTTAAAAAATATTAGGGATAATCATATTTAGGTCCCATTTATCGGGTCAACATTCTTATAAGTCCTATTGACTTTTCAATAATCCCATAGGTCCTATTCCAACTTTTTAAGGAATTTTTTCACCATTTTATCCTTTTATAACTAATCATCCGTAACTTCCTTTAGGAAGTTACATAAGTGGTTGAACTTCTTTTTTTAATCTTTAAATGATCATAACTTTTGATTCACAAATCCGTTTTTCGCAAAATTACTATTTTTGAAATCTGCTCGATGAGATCTATCAAAGAAGATCCATGAACGCTATAAAATTCTAAAGAAACAAATTTACACAAACAATAAACTTTACTGTATGCACTAGAATATAAAATAATTTTATATATGCGACATTTTCACAAATAGACAGTAACATTTACTGTGGTAATACTACACAGTATATATATATATATATATATATATATATATATATCCGGTGGATCCAAACCCTCTTTTTTCAAAAGTACCGTATATTTAAAGGTTCGCGCTAACGGCATCCAATCCTTACCACCATTGTTGTAGCTTCAACGGCATTTGTCAGAGCTCTGATTTGGGGTGGGTAAGGGTGACATGTGGTGCCGCTGGCGCGGACCTTTGAAAATAAAAGACTTTTGAATAAATGGATTTTGGATCGACCGGAGTGTCATGGGGTGCCGCTGGCGCGGACCGTTGAAAATAAGATTGGATAAATGGGATCTGGATACTCTTGAGCACCGATTTGGGATGAGTAGGAGTGGCATTAGGTGCCAGTGGCGCAGAGCTTTAAAAATAAAAACATATTGAATATATATATATATATATATATATATATATATATAATATGATAACACAAAAAATTTTATTGTTTGTAAAAATGTCATAGATATTAAACTTTTTTGTATACACCAGAAAATGAAATAGTTTTATATCTATGACATTTTCACAAACAATAACATTTACTGTGTTAATATATTTATGAAATAGTTTTATATATATAACATTTTCACAAACAGTAACATTTACGGAGTTAATATTACACAATATATATATATATATATATATATATATATATATATATATATATATATATATATATATATATATATATATATATATATATATAACATTTTCACAAACAGTAACATTTACTGAGTTAATATTACATAATATACACACACACACACACACACACACACGGTAGATCCAAACCACTATTTTTTTTTTCTTCAAAATTACCATATTTTAAAATGTTTACGCCAGCGACATTCAATCCCCACCACTACCCACCCCCATTATCGGAGCGTCAACGACTTTCACCAGCGCTATGATTTGGGTTGGTAGTAGTGGCATAGGGTGCCGCTGGCGTAGACCTATGAAATTAAGAGAATATTAGATAAATGGGGTTTGGATCCACCGGAACTCCGATTTGGGGTGAGTAGGGGTGACATTGAGTTATGTTTATATCTATAACATTTTCAAACATTAACATTTACTGTGTTCATATAACACAGTATATATATATATATATATATATATTCAAACATTTTTTTCCTGATATTATCTTATCTTTAACGGTCCGCGCCAGCGGTATCCAATCCCCACCACCACCCACCCCCTTTATCGGAGCTCCAACAACCTTCATCAAATATCTGATTTGAGGTGGCATGGGATGCCGATGTAACATTTTCACAAATAGTAACATTTATTATTTGTGAAAATATTACAGAGATAAACCTAATCCAATGCTACCCTACTCACTTCAAACTGGAGCTCCGGTGTATCAAAACCCCATTTATCCAATATTCTCTTATTTCCTAAGGTTCGCGCCAGCGGCACTCCATGTCACCCCAAATCAGAACTCTGATGAAGGTTGTTGGAGCTCCGACAATTGGGGTTGGTGGTGGTCGGGATTAGATACCGCTAGCGCGCGCCATTAAAAGTAAGACAATATCAGAAAAAAGAGGTTTGGATCCACCGTATATATATATACTGTGTTATAACACAGTAAATTTTAACGTTTGTAAAAATGTTATAGATATAAACCTAACCCAATGTCACCCCTAATCACCCCAAATCGGAGCTCCAGTGGATCCAAACTCCATTTATCTAATATTCTCTTAATTTCAGAGGCTCGCGCAAACGGCACCCTATGCCACTACTACCCACCTAAATCATAGCTCTGATGAAAGTCGTTGAAGCTTCGACAATGGGGGTGGGTAGTGGTGGGGATTGAATGTCGCTAGCGTAAACCTTTAAAAATATGGTAATTTAAAAAAAGAGAGGTTTGGATCTACCGTGTATATATATATATATATATATGTTATGTAATATTAACTCAGTAAATGTTACTGTTTGTGAAAATGTTATATATATATAACTATTTCATAAATATATTAACACAATAAATGTTATTGTTTGTGAAAATGTCACAAATATGAAACTATTTCATTTTCTGGTGTATACAATAAAGTTTAATATCTATGACATTTTTACAAACTATATATATATATATATATATATATATATATATATATATATGCTCATATTTTAAAGTTCTGTGCCACCTCTACTCACCCCAAATCGGTGCTCCAGATGATCCCGATTCCATTTATCCAATCTTATTTTCAAAGGTCCGCGCCAGTGACACCCCATGATACTCCGGTGGATCCAAAACCCTTTTATTCAAAAGTATTTTATTTTTAAAGGTCCGCGCCAGCGGCACCACATGCCACCCTTACCCACCCCAAATCGGAGCTCTGACGAAGGTCGTTGAAGCTCCAACAATGGTGGTAAGGATTGGATACCGCTAGCGCGAACCTTTAGATATAAGGTAATTTTGAAAAAAAAAAGGTTTGGATCCATCGTGTATATATATATATATACTGTGTAGTATTACCACAGTAAATGTTACTGTCTGTTTGTGAAAATGACACATATATAAAATTATTTCATATTCTAGTGCATACAGTAAAGTTTACTGTTTGTGTAAATTTTTTCTTTGAAATTTTATAGCCTTCATGGATCTTGTTTGATAGATCTCGTCGAGCAGATTTCAAAAATAGTAATTTTGCGAAAAACGAATTTGTGAATCAAAAGTTATGATCATTTAAAGATTATACTAAAAAGTCCAACCACTTATGTAACTTCCTAAAAGAAGTTACGGATGATTAGTTATAAAAGGGTAAAATGGTGAAAAAATTCCCTAAAAAGTTGGAATAGGACCTATGGAATTATTAAAAAGTCAATAGGACTTATAAAAATGTTGATCCGATAAATGAGACCTATATGTAAAGACCCCAAAATATTATCTTAAAAATTCAAATATAAAAAAGAATATTACCTTTACCTTGCTTCTCTATTTTAAAATTTATAAAGGGTAAATCTAGATATGCAATTATCTTATAAGAAAAGTCAAAATAATCCTAATAATACATATGAAAGGGTGCATCTCACGCGCGAGAAATGAGGGGGGAGCATGATAATCGGTCATTACTCTAATAAGAAATAATTGACCAAAACACCTAAAAAGGTTAGAAATGAAACCACACCACAGTTTGTTTGACGAGTTGGTATTCCTCAAATCATCACCGTCAAGCCCTTCTCTCACTCTCGTCCACCGTGTTGATTCGACGACTCCCTCTTATTACAATGGTTCGCACAACATCACAACACACCTCCCTTACATCACTATACGCGTAAGCTGCAATTCCACATTTGGCTTCATTATTCACCCCTTTAGTTATAGGCTCGTGGTGGCCGTGTGGTGTGTTATCATTACTAGTTTGTTTGACAAATCCGACAAATTATAATCGTCATGTATTTAGGCACCGCACCATCTTCATCTGCCCTTCTTAGAGCTTGTAGGGTTCGTTTCTCATCCTCTCTCACTTCACTTTCTCATTCTCCCCCCAAAACTTCATCTTTATTACCTCAGTCGTCTCATTCTTCGATCAATTTCCGATCGTTTAGCTCGTCCTCTGCTTTTCGATCTCTCCGTTGGAGCCACGGTGTTAATTGGAGATCGCCTGTTAGTCTTAGGGCTCAGATCAGAACCGCTGCTCCTGTCATCGAACGTTTTCAACGAAAACTCGCAACTATGGGTATAGCTAGCTAGTTTCTTTCAATTGTTGAATATTATATCATCATCGGTTGTTTATATTGCTTTGCTTGTTATATAAATAAACGCGTGATTGTTTAAAATTGTAATTGTATTGGATCTAAGCTTAATTTATAATTTGTGGACAGAATTATTGAAGTTGAGACTGAGATGTTTTTGTTATTTTCTGTGTGTCTGTAGTTTAATTCGGAAGACTGTTGTTTTTGTAGTGGTATGTTTGCAGAATAATTAGTTTTACTAAAAGAGAGGAGTGTATGGCATGTTAGTTGACTAGTTAGTTTAGAAAAATGTACAAGTTTTGTATTTATTCTTTTGAGGTTTTGTTGATAATTGTTTATGAATAAATATAAGATATGTTTGGAGTTGGGAGGAAAGAAGGCAATGGTTTTTACTGTTGCTCAAGATGTTGCAATTTTAGTTTGTCAATGTCATTGCTTTTTTATACTTTTTTATTCAATGGAGTAATGGATTTGCTATGATTTATAATATTGGAGTAAAGGTTTATCGATATTGTGTGTTTCTCAAGTAGTCTCCCTTCTTGTTTGATTTCCGTTATTCTTATGCTATTTTTTCAAATTTTGATTTACTTTAATTATTGCAGCTCCTGAAAATCCTTTCAAGGAAATATTTACCAGTCTTCCCAAACCTGGAGGTGGCGAGTTTGGAAAATTCTATAGCCTTCCTGCGTTAAATGATCCACGGATTGGTACCAACTTTCAAACTCCTATTCACGGGATAAACTAGTACTTATTTGTCATTGCATCATGGTCTGTATATTTCTATATTTGAAAATGAAATCCAATCTGAAGTCTGTTAGCTTCTTTTTGTAAAATATACATCCTTGGTCAGGTACTTCATTTGATGTTGCACTCTCACCTCGTTGAACATGTGGTTATATATCGTTTACCTCCACTTCTGTTATTATACATTGTTGTCATTGTTATTATTTGGCGTGGTCAAACCAATCATGTAGCCATTATACATTACTTTCGGATCAATTTCAAAAGAAAAAAGTCGAAGACATGGTTGGATGCAACTCTCTGTTAAACCCTGTGAATTTTTTCGAAGTAGAGCCATCTCTAGCTGCACATATTGTCAATCTAGTGAACCAATAATAGTGATAAATTGAAAAAGCAGTACTAGACCAGATTATGAGAGAAGCAAAATTGGGGAGGGGGAAACAGCAATGATAGAGAAAATAATTAAAAGAACAGAAAAGAATGGGCTTGAGGGAGGGGTTGAGGATGGAAAACAATGGGCTTGAGGGAGAGAGAGAGTGTGAGCAACATAGGCTTCTCGATACACATAAGCTGATCTATGCACACCATTCACAATCTTTTCTAGGAGAGTGCTTCAAAACTCCATGTTATGGCTTTTAATACTTTGATGACTTTGGCAGCTTCCTGCCTGGGTGATCTAGTACCCCGCATTTCGTTGCGAAAGTAATTAGGGTCAATACATTAATTGGTCCATTGTTGCTGGACTCTTTTTCAAAGAAACTCAATTGAGGTTGGGCCTCGCCTCGCGCCTCACGCCTAGGCAAGCAAGGCTCACTCCATACTGAATGTATTGTGCTTGAGCTTAGTTGAAGCACGACCGAGAGTGAAAAGTGGGAGAAAAAGAAGGGTGTGGGATGGAAAACAAAGGAAGTTTGAGAAGAAAGAAAACGAAAGAGGACTGAGGATGAAATATGACGAACAACAAAGAGGGAGAGGCTATGATGTGGAGAAGAAGAAAAGAACATAACATAGTCCTTGCAATCGACTGCAGAAGTGAAGACAAAAGGTTAAATGGCAGTGGTCCCATCTCCCAAAACCTTTGTGAGAAATCCACAAATAATTTTAAGAATAAATGAGTCTGACCATAAGCAAAGGATCATTACGATTTAGTAAGCCCTCGGGTTTCCTTCCTGTTCCAGCTTTTGCAGTTGTATGCCTTAATTTCATTCCAATTGATACGACTTTCATCATCTATGTAACAGATGACATCAGGCAAAGGATTACATTCTTCGATGGTACAGCCTGCTTATTTTTTAAATGGACTAAAGGCACAAAGGAATCAAGGGTCCAAGCCGGCTTAGGAATCAGGAGCCATATAAAATACATAGACGAGCTCAACCAAGTCCAAACTAGATCTCTGTTAGAATTCTTGTTTAAATACGAAGATTCGGTTTTTCTCGTTCCTTCTTTTCGATGAGAACGAGGATCTTTTTTTCTAGAAAGATTTTCAGCTTTTCAAGACACTGTTTATGGCCATATATGATATCATAACAATGTTCGCAAGGATAAAGTGGGAGAGTATCGTGCATGATCTCGAACCATCGTAAGGTATTTTTTCATTTTGCCCTCACCATTTTTAGAAAAGAGGAAAGATCTTCTTAATATATATATATATATATATTTTTTTTTTTAAAGCAAGAAAGTGGCTTTCTAAAAACTCAAAACACAATCAATAGTATTTTTACGAGAGATAGTTGACACAAGACTGTTGATTGGCAGACCCGTGAACTTAAAAAAGTAGTGTTGTGGTTGACGACACGCCAAAGAACAATGTTGTGTTACCAAATAAAGCTTCTCAGTAAGCTGTGATATGAAGGATCGTAACTTCCATCATTGTTCTTTTTGAGAGAGCTTTAAAGCTGTCCGTTCGGGCTTTTTACGGTTTTGTCTTTCGTCAACGTTAGCTTGGGGTGATCCAATTTTCCACGTGTCATTCTTAAAGTAATTCGGCACACATACATTGGTTCAATATTGTGGCTGGAGTTTTTTTCAAAGAAAATCACGTGTGCTAAAGCTCTCCCTGAAGCCGGGTGCTTGGACATACAAAAGGTGCGCTCCTTTTTAAAAGCGCTATGTTTGAGCTTCCCAGCTGAGGCACAAAGTAGGGCCTATGTCATGCACCTTGATGTTCCTTTGGCAACAATAGACGAGGGTGAATGGTGTTATTCACTTTTAATTTGCATCTTGTAATGATGAATAATCTCTCCTCATTTCTCATATATTATCTCTTTTTATGATTGTAGACAAACTGCCATACTCTATCAAAATACTTTTGGAATCTGCTATACGAAATTGTGATAACTTCCAAGTTACAAAGGGTGATGTTGAGAAGATCATTGATTGGGAACATACTTCACCAAAACTAGTTGAAATTCCCTTTAAGCCTGCCCGTGTTCTCTTACAGGTAGATAGCATGGATTGGTAATTTAAATTATTGAAGTTATACCATTTCTAAAACTTTTGTTTGTGCTTTAGGATTTCACTGGAGTTCCAGCTGTGGTCGACCTTGCTTGTATGCGAGATGCTATGAACAGGCTTGGTGGCGACTCAAACAAAATCAATCCCTTGGTATGTCATTCTCTCTTCAATTTGGATTTCATTTTTAATGCGTAATTGGATATCACGTGTCAAGGAAATTATTCTTTATCAATGACCGGCCTTGGGAGACATTTCTGTTTGAACTTTTCCAACTGCGTATACGAACCCTTGTATTAGATTCGTCATTGCCATCTATATTTGGTATTTTGGTAGATTACAATTCTAGTCTTTATGCTAGAATAATTGAGCGACATTGTGCCCTTCAATGCTACGGATTTCGTAATATTTCTCCTCACTTGTTATAAGATCTGAAATTTGTGCAGGTGCCAGTAGACCTTGTTATTGATCATTCAGTTCAGGTCGACGTAGCAAGAAATGAGAATGCAGTGCAGGCCAACATGAACCTTGAATTCCAGAGGAATAATGAGAGGTTTGCTTTTCTTAAATGGGGTTCAACTGCCTTCCACAATATGCTCGTGGTTCCTCCTGGTTCTGGTATCGTCCACCAGGTAAAAAAACAGCATCTTTGATTGCATTGAGGATGATTTTATATGTGAAGTTTTAAAAGTCACCGTTGACAGAGTGAAAGCAATCGTTTGCAGTTTCTTTGTGAGCCTGCCTGAGGCATCATAATATTTGCCTTTTGAGTCTCAATTCACGGTCATATAATCTGTCAAATTTAGGGTATATCCTCGCCAACCCCAAATAAATAAATAAAGGAAAAGAAAAGATTTGTACACATGTATAATCTGTTTATACTACCATCTCTCAGCTTTGGTCTTCAGTTTTACATCAGCTTCGTCATTTTAATCCGAGCTTCTTAATTTAATGCCATTTTATTTGCTTATTTGGTACTCAACAAATTTCTTTATAACTTTTCAGGTCAATCTAGAATACCTTGGACGTGTTGTTTTCAACACTGATGGCATTCTTTACCCTGATAGTGTTGTGGGAACTGATTCCCACACAACCATGATTGATGGGTTAGGAGTTGCTGGCTGGGGAGTTGGAGGTATTGAAGCGGAAGCAACAATGCTTGGCCAGGTATATTTTGCATGATTTACGTTCTTGAGTTGTATATCTCATCAATTTCAATTTGTACAACGTAATGTAGTAGCAAGATTGGTCATACATGTTACTACACTTAAATACGAGCTGCACGGATTGTAACTAATATTAAGATTTTTAACTGCATTACACTGTTTTCTTAATGTGGAATGTATTAATAGTGTAATACCAAAGAACTGTAGGTTGTATGAGTGTGTCTCTCTGCTTACAGTTGTGATTAATGAGACCCGACATTGTCCAATTTCCCTCCTACCCTAGTGAAGTCGTTCATTCTCCATAGACTTTAACTTAATGTTATTTTATTTCAGTACTCCTTCGCTTTGATCTTCTATGCGTGTTCAACATAAATAAACGTTGGAAGAGAAAAAGTTAATGTCTCTTTTTAGTTCTTTAGGCTCAGAATTGTGAAAATTATGTCAGAATTGTTTTGACGCTCTAGGTTCACATTTTTGAAATGATAATTTCCTTCAATGCCTTAGTTTTTCATGTATGTGGCTGTATTTGGCTACCACCGATGAAGTTTCTTATGGGTATTTAAACGGGCAATACAACGGTACTCCATATTTATGCCTAAGTGTTCTTTTGACAATTTTTACAGCCCATGAGCATGGTTTTGCCTGGTGTCGTTGGATTTAAGTTATCTGGGAAATTGCGCAATGGTGTCACAGCTACTGATTTGGTTTTAACCGTGACCCAAATGTTGAGGAAGCATGGTGTTGTTGGCAAGTTTGTTGAGTTTTATGGTAATTTCCTGCTTTAAATTTCAATTGCCTTGCATTACATCCACTATGTATGTAGTTAAATTTTACTTAATTATTTGTATTTCTTCACAGGTGAGGGTATGGGGAAATTATCCCTGGCTGATAGGGCTACTATTGCCAACATGTCTCCCGAGTATGGAGCAACTATGGGCTTCTTCCCTGTAGATCATGTAACATTACAGTACCTTAAATTAACTGGAAGGAGTGACGAGACTGTGAGTTTTCTTCTCTCTAGATTTCCTAATTATTGTTTCCGTGTATCTGGATTCTAAGTGAATGTTCTTATACTATATTTCACTGTCTATATGCATTTAGGTGGCGATGATTGAAGCATATTTGCGGGCAAACAAAATGTTTGTTGACTACAGTGAGGTAAACCTCCCTTTTGTTTTCCTTTCAGTCACTGTCCATGATATTGTTATTCCCACTTTAGCACTAATAGAATGATTTTATGATCCAGCCTCAACTAGATAGAGCATACTCATCTTACCTGCAATTGGACCTATCTGATGTTGAACCCTGTATTTCTGGACCGAAGCGGTAGGCCTTGTGTTAATAGTCCTGGTACCATCACTCTCTATGTTTTGTCCTTTATATTTTTGACATTCACGGCTTTGATCTTCTCTTGTTAGGCCTCATGACCGAGTTCCTTTGAAAGATATGAAGGTGGACTGGCATTCTTGTCTTGATAACAAAGTCGGCTTCAAGGTAAGAGGCACAATCATTCTTTACTGCAGATGTATTGAAATATGGGTTTTTCCCACTGGGACAATTGTTCACATCACTTGCTGTTTTTCCTTTTGAGTTATGAAACGTAAATTTGGAATATTATTAGTCTTCATGAAACTTTTTAACTTTTACTGTTCTCAATCTGATAATCGGTGGCATTCAAGCTATAACTGGAAGATGTGGAGGGCTATATAAATGACATTTGGGGTTGAGTTGTGGTTTAAATTCTGCTAGCTGCTGTTTGTTTTTAATATTTTCAGTTTGTCTTTTTAATTCGTGCAGGGCTTTGCTGTACCGAAGGAGACGCAAGAAAAAGTTGTAAAATTTTCATTCCACGGACAACCTGCTGAGCTAAAACATGGTAGCGTTGTGATAGCAGCTATTACAAGTTGCACAAACACATCAAACCCTAGTGTTATGCTTGGGGCTGGTCTTGTTGCCAAGAAGGCTTGTGAACTGGGTTTGGAGGTTCGTATTGTCTCCGCAAAATTACTATGATACTTATTTGTAGCTAGTAGAACTAGCAATTTTAATATATTATTACTTGCTACTTGGCAACAGTGGGATGGTGTTAGGGACATCTATGGCTTCATTCACCTCTTAATATTAATTGTTTTAAGGCATTTTTTAAAAACTATTGTCTGCATGACCATTCAACAGGTTAAACCATGGGTAAAAACAAGCCTTGCACCTGGTTCGGGAGTTGTTACAAAATACTTGCTCCAGAGGTACTGCTTACATACTGGAAAATGTAACTCATATGCCTTATTTCTTTTTTCTTTTCCCCTCTTTTCTTTGGATGCATTACTAAAATCTTATCTGTAATTTAATTGGCTGACTTTGGCGTATGTAGTGGCCTGCAAAAGTACTTGAACCAGCAGGGCTTTAACATTGTTGGTTATGGATGCACAACGTGTATTGGGAATTCTGGGGACCTTGATGAATCAGTTGCTTCTGCAATCACAGACAATGGTATGGGATTACCCTATGTAATACACGTGTTTTTTCATCAACATTGAAATTAAGGAGAGATACTTAGAGAACATATATATGTTAGTGGGTCAAGCTTTATTTATAGCTTTAACTTTTGTAATAAAACTACATATTTCATAATTTATAGCCCACATTGTACTTCTCTCTCCAACATGATATTGAATTACTACAGAAGGTTAACCTTGTAATGTAGATGATATAAATGACAATGTTCATCTTCCCACTACATTTGGGGTCTTACTATTGTTAAATTTGGCGCTAGTATGCTGTGACTGTTAGTGTTCCCATAGTTTTCAAATTGGAATCATGAATTTTCAATTTTCATCCTTGTAAAAATAGAATAAGTTAATCATTGGCAAAAGCATTTTATACCCAAACAAATGTCATCTCAGGCATTCTTGTTTCATGAACAATTTTTTTGGCACCTTTATTTATTTTGATTGTTTGCTCTTTATTTTACTCTTCACGGAATATTATGCAATGTCAATATGTAGTCGTAAATTACACAGATAGCCAAAGTTCTATTAAACAACCCAATTACTTTAAAAGTCTCTGCCCTCTAGGGAAAAGAAAAAAATTCGAAGTGATTTTTAATTAGTGATAGCCTGAAATTATTTTATTTCAATGTTAAATTTGGGGGAGGGAGGGGGGAGGGAGGGAGTATCATTGCCCTTGTTGCAAATTCTCGTTTCTGATAAAAATAAAACAAAGAAAGAACACCCCCCCTTCTATCCCTTTTCGTATTGGTTTCTCCCTGTCTTTAGTCGTATCAAGTGGACCACATTGATCTATTTTTTTATATTTCTCTGAGGCTTGTGGTTTCTTTTTGCAGATATCGTTGCTGCAGCTGTGCTCTCTGGAAACCGAAACTTTGAAGGGCGTGTTCATCCATTGACAAGAGCCAATTATCTTGCTTCACCTCCATTAGTTGTGGCATATGCACTTGCTGGAACGGTATGCCTCTAAAAATCGAATTTTTTAATGTTAGCAACAAGTGACCACCACCCTTCCTATCCATGAGATGCCAAACTATCACTTTACTATTGGCTGTAATGGCCTTTTTATAACTACAAATACCCTGATCTCCCATATGCAGCTCTTTAATCCGAGTGTTTTTTGATAATGTTAACATGGAAAAAGAGTTAATGTCACCATGGTGTTCTTTTGGGCTTCTGAACCCACTTTTTTATGGTACAAAAGTATGATCACTGTATGATGTAAGCACAGCAGATGATTAAATCTCTCTCACAAATACACATACAAGAACAATCATGAAAGATTATTCAGGCGTGTGCATCATCGTATGAGTTTTGTATCAAAACAATGTGTGAGCTGTCTGTCAATTTGGGTACCTGAGGCCCTTCTGATGTCTCTCTCTGAATTTTGGTGTACTTAAATCAGCATCAGGTTTTGTTTCTCTGAACCTTTTTTTGGGGGCGTGGGTATTACTTTTAAACATTATTAATAGAAATTTAAAGAAACTATAATATTAAAAGTTCTCGAGTGTGCACGCCTTGGTTATAACTGTGATAAAATAGAAAATAAATACAAGAAATCTGCAAAACATGTCCCCACGTTTCGGGGGCGTGTCTGAATCCGACACGTGTTCAATGTCGACTCAGAGACTTATGAACAGTGTCTGTTCTTTCCTTGCATATTTAACAGTTACAGATAGTATGGTATAGGTCCATTTACACCCTTATGCTCCACCGTCTAACTCGCCTGCTATTATGTTTTCCAGGTTGATATCGACTTCGATAAGGAGCCAATTGGAACCACCAAGGATGGTAAGAGTGTATACTTCAAGGATGTCTGGCCTACAAATGAAGAAATCGCAGAGGTAACTTTGGGTTTCCTTTATGTTCCCTAGATTAAGTATCATTATTTTGATGTGAAGGAAATCTAATTGAAGTCATGGTGTTACAGGTTGTTCAATCAAGTGTGTTGCCTGATATGTTCAGGAGCACTTATGAAGCTATCACAAAGGGCAATCCAATGTGGAATGAACTTTCAGTACCTTCTTCCAGTCTTTATTCTTGGGATCCAAAGTCAACCTATATTCATGAACCTCCATATTTCAAGGACATGACCATGAACCCACCTGGTCCCCATGGAGTGAAGGATGCCTACTGCTTGCTAAATTTTGGTGACAGTATTACCACCGACCATATTTCTCCAGCAGGTAGTATCCACAAGGACAGCCCTACTGCAAAGTACCTCCTTGAGCGTGGGGTTGATCGCAAGGACTTCAACTCCTATGGTAGCCGTCGTGGCAATGATGAAGTGATGGCTAGAGGTACCTTTGCCAATATTCGCATCGTCAACAAGCTCTTGAATGGCGAGGTGGGCCCAAAGACAGTTCACATTCCTACGGGGGAGAAACTTTACGTGTTTGATGCAGCAATGGTAAGCTCCATTATATTACTTCTGTTTTTTTATTTTATTTTAATTATTTTTGTTTCTTTTTTTGAGTAATTAGTATTGTCCTAATAACATTGTTATTTTGATTCATGTGTACAGCCTACTTATTTTACGTTTTCTCTAGTTCCCATTTGATATTAACAGAGGTTAATATACCTTTCTTTATTAGTAAACACTATTGATTTTCTATAAAAGGCACATTATATCAATTTTGGTTAATTATATAGAGCTGCTGAATGGATTGAGAAGTTGCGAGATAGTTTAAATCTTGCAAGTTGAAGGTGGATGTTTTAAAAGCCCTGATATTCGTTATTCTCTTGTTTCGAAAAATATATTTTCATTACTCAATTAAAATTCTGCGGGGCCTCGATGGAATTAGAAATTACATATTGGCTCCCACCCATGTCTTTTTGCCTTTGCCTCTGTCTCGAGGAAGAGGAAGAGGAAGAGGGAAGAGGAAGAAGCTATTGGAAATATTAAATGACTGTTCTGAGATTCGAAATATATTTTTCTTTTCTCATCACAAAAAATGGATATGTAATGTCGTTTTTTTTCTAGACTAATCATTGTGCATGTTTGAAATCCTGTGGAGGGGATGAATTGTTTGAATTTTGTATTGCTTGTACCTCAATTGTTATGTAGAACATGAGACCAGTCTCTTTGAAAACTAATGTTCCACTGTGCGTCTGTAATTTTTTTGTACTTTTTTATTTTGTTGTGGTTTGGACATCATGAGCACTGCATATGATGATGGTCTATGTCCAAGTTTATTGTTACGACTGAACTCTGTCAACTGTTCTGCGCAGAGGTACAAAGCTGCTGGGCAAGATACCATAGTTCTGGCTGGAGCAGAATATGGAAGTGGAAGTTCTCGAGACTGGGCTGCCAAGGGCCCAATGCTACAGGTAGGTTGATTTTTGTTTTTTATACTTTATAAATATTCTTTGTCTGTATTTTGTGGTTGACTGTCGAAACTCTCCCCTCTCTCAACCTGTTATGAACAATTTACATGTTTATCAGGGAGTAAAAGCGGTGATTGCCAAAAGCTTTGAGAGGATTCATCGCAGTAACCTGGTCGGAATGGGCATCATTCCACTGTGTTTCAAGGTCGGTGAGGATGCAGAGACATTGGGTTTGACAGGTCACGAACGTTACACCATTGATCTTCCCTCAAAAGTTAGTGAAATAAGGCCTGGCCAAGATGTTACTGTTACTACTGACAATGGCAAATCTTTCACTTGTACAGCCCGCTTTGACACTGAGGTACGCCACATTATTTCTCCAATAAATTTTCTGCATGTTTGTCTTATTTACAGAAACTAATCCCTAATTAGCTTGAAGCCTCTCAAATTACTTTGGCTACTAAATTTTAACTTCATTTGGGTGCATTTGCAGGTTGAATTGGCATATTTTGATCACGGTGGAATCCTGCCATACGTCATTAGAAATCTGATTAAACAGTAACACTTTCGTCAGATCGGTATCCACTGGGATATTTTAGACGGGCTTTTGGACTGAACCGGGATCTTGAGAGATGGTAAAACATTACCACTTGCGAAAATTTCTTGCTGGACAGCAGGGAGTCTACATTGGGAGTAAATAACTGCTTACGAGCATGGTTACGAAGTCTTTTTTCAATTTTGAAGTGTTTGTATGCCTGCAAATTTTGCCATTTGCTTTGTGCTACTGTATTTGGTGGATGTTTTAGGGGCTGTATATTTACAATCATAATTGCATTTGAAATGATGGGATGTTTTCAGTTTACAAATTTGACGGAATGGTTATTGCATTTGGATTACAAAGGTGGGTGCATATTTTCTAAGAACTCGTTTCCAGTTTTTTTGCATTATTTTATTTATCGTCAATTATTATTATTTTTTTTTGCAAGGGCTGAACCTGGAGTAATGGTAAGGTTGCCTCATTGTGGTTTGGAGGTCACAGGTTCGGTTCGAGTCGGGGAAACAGCCTCTCTGCATATGCAGGGGTAAGGCTGTGTACATCTAACCCCCTCAGTATCCTGCAGTGGCGGGAATCTTGTGTATTGAGTTTCCTTTTTCCTTTTTATTTTTTACATTTCGAGGCAGTTTGAGGTTCAAGCCTTCATTTTATAGAACTGAAAGTGTAAACTGCCTCTAATCCTCTTCAAATCATGCTTAATTCATTAGCTTGCCACATTAATTGTTAAGAACTTAATTAACCTCAAGTCTTCATTTTATAGAATTGCCTCTAATTGCTCAAAATCATATGCTTAATTCCTTAGCATGCTACGGGCCTTTAAGGCATTCAATTTCTCTTTGTTTGTAATTGACCATTTGAACTTTTACTGTACACCTGACAATATTTGGTATAATATGGTGTCAACATACATGGTGGAAAACCAACCCGACCCATTTAGGCTTCTGCACCTCTAAATTATGGAAAGAGGAATACTAGGGAGTTTTTTTTTTTGAATTGCTCACGTGTCAAACATATATTGAGTGGTATTTCAAACGGATACATGTGAATTATAAACATCATTCAATGTCTGTTTTGACACATCAGCTGAGTAGGTCGTGAAAAAGGGTCTTTTTAATATTACTCTTATGGAAAGAGTTGAGCACAATGAAATTACACTAAAAGTTACAAAAGCAGATGGGACAACGCATTGTAAATTTTCTAAAGGTGAGTGATGTACAGTAATACTTCGTTGAAGTCTCACATACTTGTGTTGTGCCATAATATTGCTCCTAAATTATTATGGATCACAATGGTCACATCCTTTCGCAAGTGTCATTAGAACTATTATGACTGTTCTTTTTCCTTGGCAACTATCATAAGTAGCCAATTGAAATCTTTTGGTTTCAGTCATGTTGGCTATGTTTCATTTATGCTTGGAATGGAAGAAAAACTTGGGTCCAGCGCAATCAATTACTTTAGGCAGAATCATAAGAGCTAATTTATTGGTTTGAAACTATAAATTTAGTGAATGGTGCTTTGAGACATATTTTGTTGGTACATAGATTATGCTTCATAAAACTTGTATTAATCTAAATATTATTCAACCAATGCTTTAATACCAAATTTTGAATTCAAGTCCTCCGGTCTTCGCAAACAAAGTCCGTAAACCGCAAACTCTAGTAATCTGGGAATAGAATATCAATCAGTACTGCAAATGGCTTGAAATATTACTGAGTCCCCAACAATTGTGGAGCGGGGATAAAGGACAACAAGAGTACAACGCAGGATCAATTAGTATGCGGGAGATCATAACCTTTAAGAGATGGGGCTGTGGAAGCATAATATTTGAGAGTAATAAGGACTAGTGACTTTTCACCCCGAAATCACCATGGTGTGCACCACCCTTAACCCTTAGGTCTCGTTTGATGTGCGGGATAAGGAGGATAAGAGTTATTCCATCTCAACGGTATAAAATAATCTCACCTCTTAGGTGAGATGTGTAATAATGGAATAGGAAGGTTCCTTGGGATAACTTATTTCACTTGAAATTCTATTCCATTCAACACCAAATATGGAATAAGATAATATATGCCGCGTGAAATTCTATCTCACCTCGCACCAAATATGGGATGGGACAATTTATTCCGCTTGAAATCCTATCCCATGAGATAATATTATCCTATCCCACCTCCTTATCCTTACGTTAGGTGGACCTTCGGCGGGAGTGCGGGAAAAGTAGCTCATATACATGATAAGGATAACAACTTTCGCATAAAGCCACTTAGGGTCTATTTGGCAGCGTCAATTCCAACACTTGGAATTGGACTTTCCAAATTTTAAGTTCAAAATTTCCAAATTTTGAACTAAAAATTTATCAATATTAATTCCAAACCATGGAATTAGAGGCGATGACTTAACCTACAATATGACGATCACCAAAACAATATTGGAGGTTCCTTACGAGACAACTTTTGCCTCCCCGTGTTTCATCCTACAATTGCCACATATACTTCAGCTCGTGATAAAGCACTCGTGATAAAGCACTGGTGTTAGGTCTTTGTGCGAAAGGACTGATTTACATAATATTGTTTCCCCCAAACTCATGTCACCACTCAATCATTGTCAACATGCTCCAACCCCATCACTATAGGCCTCTCCAAAAATCCCACGGGCTCATTGGCCTAGTTATCTCGACCCGACCCAAATTGGTTAATCCCGACCTAGCCCATTTATTAAAGGGGAAAGTACTCTTAGGTCCCTCACAAACAAATTTTAAACACTAAAGTAATTTTGACAAATTTTAAACACTTAGGTCTACTAATTCTCTTCTTGTACAAGTCCACGCTAGTGGCATACCAAGTGGACCTAATTGTAAATTGTCCTTAAATGTTTAAAAATTGTTACTAAGGGACCTAAATGTAAATTGCCCTTTATTAAATAGGTCATGGATAGCTCGATACCCTAATGGGTAGGGTCGTGGGCCCCACTTCCCGCCCGTTTGACTCACTCGACCTGACTCATTTATTAAGCCTGTTGATCCATTCAGTTTGGCCAGCTCATTTGACCCGTTTAATTTATGTAAATATGTTTTTAAAAATTACCATTAAAAATAACCCATTTTCATTGATTTTTTTTACCTCACATTCAATAAAGTTGATGGTACTTTACTTGGTGGCCTAGTTACCTACCAAGTTAATAGCTATGATAGCTAATCTTCTTGTATCAGTAGCCAAAGTCCCAAAGCAAATGAGAAGAAGTAATGAAGTGAACTAAAGAATTGAAAAGAATTTCAACATTAGTTAATTCAAAAAAATATTTTTTATTATCTATCAATCTATCTTACAATTACATCATGCTCGGGATGAATCACAAAGAATGCAATTCCCGGTAAATATTATCTTTTTGAGAGTTTAAAATTGAAAAATAGTACAATTTATTTTCTTTAATCTATTTTATTTACTTATAAATACAATACTTATCTTTGTAATTTCTCACAAAACTATTGCTCTCAATTAATCCCTCTTTCCCTGGTCTTTATATCGCTTCCAAGGTCTCACAAACATCAAGTTTTCAACTTCATGTCATAACATTGAGTTGGATTGGGTACATCATTTTAATTTAATTTATATTTTGCTTTCTAGTTTATTCATCATCATCATCATTATCATCATCATCCTTACTTTAATCCCATTATATAGGGTCGGCCACATGGATTCTCCTTTCTCATTCTAATCTATTATATGCAATATTATCATTCAAGTTTAATTCCTTAAGATCTCTCCTAATAATTTCCTCCCACAATATTCTTTCCCATTTTTCTTATTAATATATCTACTTCTTTTTAGCAATCGGACATACCATTCCTATGTTCAGTTCAATGTTCTCGATTTCTTTTTTCAGGATATTCTTCATTCAATAATCCTTGAAAATACTCTTCCCATCTATTTAGAATTTCTTTATTATTAATTAATATATTTTGATTTATATTTGTAATAATATATATTAATGGTGTAAATCTATAATTTTAAATAATGTCTCATATAAATATGAGTGTTTCTAGGCTGACACATGTTTTTGACACAAAGTGCGACACACGCTGACGTATCGCACCGGTATTGGTTTGTGTCTGGGTTCCACATCAGTGGAGCCCACACACAGACCAATACCGATGCGACATGTTAGCGTGTGTCGCACTTTGTGTTCGAAATGTGTGTCAACCAAGTATTTCTCTATAAATATGGATGATATTGATAGGTATAATTTAATTATAAATGATAATGATAAATTACAATTTGTGGAATCTATTGATTCTCCACCCGTTTTAAATCCGAATATGCAAAACAATAACACAAATAACACTCAATCAAATATTAGTAGTAGTGGCACAACTGACGCTCCAAATGTTGCCACCTTTACTAGCACATGCTGCACACCACATTCACAGTCACAAAACTCCCAGCCCCACGCGCACGAAAATCTACTTCATGCATTACTCCCACCAATATAACCAAAGCTTAGGGTCTAATTCCAGTCCTATGTAGGTCTCTCCAATGGGACGAGACTAGGGGTGGATGCAAATGGGGCCCCGGTTCAAATTTTGGAATTTTTTTTTATATATAGGGTTTTTTGGTAAAATTTTAAATTTTAAGGTATAACTCTAATTATATTCAAAATTGAGGGTGTAAAATTATAATTAATTAAAAATCTAAACCTTGTCAAATTTCTGTAATTTGTGTCCCTAACATATATGTAAAAAAAAACTCGAAACATATAATTTGTATAAAACTCAAAATAATTAAAAAAAAATTTGTCTCGGGGGCTCCCGCCCTCTAACCCCCGACACCACTCAAAACTTTGACCCCGATTAATAAAAAATTATGAATCCGCCATTGGACGAGACAACACCTAAGTTTTTATTTATTGTGGTGGGAGTTGTGATTGTGAATATGGTGTGCTAGTAGAGGTGTCAACATTTGGAGCAACGCTTGTGCCACGACTATCAATATTTGATTGAGTGTTATTTGTGCTATTTTTTTTTGCAAATTGGAATTTTAAACGGGTGGAGAACCAATAGATTCCATAAATTTTAATTGATCACTATCATATATAGTTAAATTATACCTATCAATATCATCAATATTTATGTGAGAGATTATTTAAATTATAAATTTACACCACCAATATATTATAATAATAAACTAGAAAGAGAAATATAAATAAAATTAAAATGGTGTTACCCAATCCAACTGAATGTTATGACTTGAAGTTGAAGCCTTGATGTAAATGAGAGCTTTAAAGTGGTATAAGAAAGAAAGATGAATTAATTAAGATCAGTAAAAGTGTGAGAAATCACAAAGACAATAGATTTATTAGTAAATAAAAAGAGAAAAAATGAATTAAAATGCATTCCTTTTCAATTTTGAACTCTCCAACGGCTAATATTTACAGGGAATTGCATTCTCTGTTACTCATCCTGAGGTTGATATGATTGTAGGATAGATTAATAGATGATAAACAAATATTTTTTTCAATTCTTTTAAGTACTGTTGGAATTGTTTTCAATTTTTTAGTTCATTTCATTACTTCTTGTCATTTTCTTATGGACTTTGATTAGGGTCCGTTTGACAATTCAATTTCAAGTCATGGAAATAGAATTCGAAGGTCAATTTTAATTTCACAGAATTGAAATTGGCTTTCCATTTTCAATTCCAAGCCTTGGAATATGGTTGTCAAACGGACCCTTACTGTTACGAGGAGATGGCATTGACAGACTTAGAATGGCCATCATAGCTATTATCTAGGCAGGCAACTATTACACCAAGTAAATTACCACCACCTTTATTAAATGTGGGGTGATTTTCAAAAAAATGAAAATGGTTTGTTTTTAACAATAATTTTTTATAAAAAATATATAAAAATTAAACAAATCAAATGGGTCAGGCAAACAGACTTAATAAATGGGTCGGGCAGGGCCGATCGAGCTAATTGGACAATAAGTGGACCCCACAACCCTACTCATTAGGGCACTGGGCTACCCATGACCTGCTTAATAAATGAGTTGGGCGGGTCTTAGCTTACTTGGGCTGGGCCAGGCTAACTAGGCCAATGAGCTTGCGGGCTTTTTGGAGAGGCTTAGTTCTACACTTCTTCCAAATTCTATAAGCCTATACAAATTCTCGCAAAAAATTATGTCATTTCCTAGGATTATTGCTTGTTATTTTGCACAAATTCTCTTTTTTTTTTTTATTGTTAGGTCTAGACCCATAATTAACCATTGATATTGTCCCTAGCTTATTTACATTACATGGGGCTAACCCGAAGTGAGGTTTTAACTTAAAAAATCTCCATGCTACTTAAAATGTCACATTTACTTGAGTACTTTATGTTGAAAATCACGAATAGTGTGTGGTGGGTAAAAATTTGAAAACAAATATTTTCCTTCTAAATTTAAAATAAGTGGCACATGAGAGAGAGATGGTTTTGAGTCCCAAATGCTTTTTACAAAGTCCCACATTAGAAGTGTGCTCCATTTTGAAGTAATATTTCAAAATTTTTTATGGCATTTATGGGCAAACCCTTTGGGTGTAGAATTTTGGGTGCATTATATGAGGCCCACTTATTGGGTCAAAGCCCACATACGCACGCATCATATTCCCATCCAGCCGACCTGAAACATATTTTTGTGATTTAAACACGTTTTAATTGCTGAAATTAGAGAACAAGTCTAATTCGCTTGGCCACAAATTCCGACATCTCCAACTAAAAATGTTTTCCAACGTTCAAATTAATTTACTTAAATACAAAGTTGTGGCAATGTTTTCAAACTATTAAATTTTTTCTCCCCCAAAACGACATGACATTGGTTGGATTGCTTACACAAACTTGGACAGAGATACGAATGTCTTAAAGACATCGACATTGTCTGCTCATGCTAAGATTGTCGAATATATTGTGATTTCTAATTTAGGAATTTCGTTCCTTTAACTTTCTGCAACAACCATTTTAAGACATTTTATTATAAGTTATGAAATCCAAAAAGCCTCTGAATCCACTATTTTGAACATGCTTTTCAAATTCGAAGGGTTGCATTTCAAACGGTAGAGGGAGGAAATATTATTTTACCTGACTACTAAGAAATTAACATCGAATGTTAAATTTTACATGCCTTTCAAATTCAAAGGGTTGCACTTCAAACGGCAGAGGGAGGAAATATTGTTTTACCTGACTACTAAGAAATTGATATCGAATTTTCAATTTGACAAACCAACTACATATAATGTAAGGACATATTTTTATAAATGTCCGTCACAATTAATTATGTCGTATATCGTTACAACTGTCGAAGAAGTTCAAGAGCAATCTACATCAAGACGGATCCGAATATATCAAGGTTCTTCATCAAAAAGCCTTTGCAAAGTTTACTTTGGTAAGGTTATATTTTAAATACCTTAACTTTGCACTTAAAGCTTTGGGATATTTTTTTAAAATATTTTCTAAGTGTTGGAGCAGACTTTTTTTGTCAAAATTTGAGAATGAGTAAATTTTCTAAGTCCTGTAGTGTTCCTCGTTTTTGACGCCTAGGTCGTTCAAGCGAGATCTCATCTCATTCAAACGACATTAGATGTCGTGCGATGTTGTTCAAACGACACGTGTCCTTCGTTTGAGCGAGATCCCATTTTCGTTCTAACGACCGAGGCAGCGCGATTTTCTATAAATACTCATTAAATAGTTTCGTTTTCATTAAGAAGTCCCAGCGTTTTGAAAGA
Source organism: Sambucus nigra (assembly GCA_949130495.1). Lineage (NCBI taxonomy): Eukaryota > Viridiplantae > Streptophyta > Magnoliopsida > Dipsacales > Adoxaceae > Sambucus > Sambucus nigra. The sequence continues at coordinate 469,083,136 of OX422214.1, read as the reverse complement.
CAGAAAACTGCGAATCTGCAGAATTCTTTTTGACTTCTTCTTTTAGGGTTTTCATCCCTTTTGTTTTCAATTCACAAAAATCCCATATGCTTTGGTAAATTATTTTGGTGTTCAAGAAAACACTTTGCTTTTGTTCATTCTTTGTGGGGAGAACTCTAAAACCGGAGAGCTACGTGCTATTGTGGAGGGAGTCCTTGTGAAGATCTTAGACTGCGTGTCTGGACTGTGCGTCCTTGTGGTATAGCTGCGTGTGAACCACTGCTGATTTCTAGCCATTGCTTTGGAGGTTTGACGAAGACATCGTGCGTTACTCTTGTGGGCGAAAGCAAGATGGTATGTAAGTCAATGGTCTTGTAAACTTGTCAAAGTTCTAGAAACAAGAGGTTTTGCCCTTCGGGGATTTTTTCTGAAATTTGTGTCGCATGCTTTATTTATTTATGGTTTGACACACGCACACACGTAGTTGCATGTTTAAGGGGATGAATTAATTTGGCTTAAAAATACACTCTAATTAAATAAGTGTGCCAAATTAGAAATTTGCGAATTTAATCATTATCACACAGTCATACTTTTACAAATTAGTATCAGAACAGGTTGCGCTAATTTATCGCGCATTCTTATTTCTCGAAAAATTTGTGTGATATTGATTTTTTTTAAAAAAAATCACTTTTGTGAAAAATCGCAAGTTTTTCGGTGGAGCACTCATATAATATGATGCCTATTTTTGACGGATCTAATTATGCTTATTGGAAAGCTCGTATGAAATCATAATTAAAGGCTATTAATGAACGTGTTTGGTTGTTGTGTGAAAGAGGGTGGACTCCTCCCACTGTTACCGTTGAAAATATCACATCTTTAAAACCCGTGTCGGCCTGGACTGAAGATGATTTTAAAATGTCTAATTTTAATTCACGTGGTTTGAGTGCTATTTCTGGAGCCGTCACTCCCGACGAGTTTCGCCGAATTATGACGTGCACCACGTCTAAAGAGGCATGGGATGTAATCCAATTGACACATGAGGGTACAAATACGATTAAAGAATCAAAATTGTAAAATCTTGCCATCCAATTTGAGACCATTACTATGTTAGAGTCCGAAACTTTTGATGAATTTTATACACGTTTGTCGGATATTGTCAACACTAGTTTTAATTTGGGTGAGGCAATTGATAATACGCGAGTCGTTAAAAATATTTTGAGATCTCTCCCAAAATGCTTTATTCCTAAATTCACTGTTTTAAACTCTTTGGGAAATTTGAAATCACTTAAGTTGGAAGAACTTGTAGGAGATCTTCAAACCTATGAGATTGACATGTTTCCCCAAACCATTAAGGCCAAGGATAAAGGCGTTGCTTTAAAGACTCACTTTAAGAAAAAGAAAGAAAAAGGCTGTGAGTCCAATTCTGAAGGAGATTTTGATTTTAATGATATGGCCTTATTTGCAAAAAAATTTAAAAAGTTCCTCAAAATTTCTAAAGAAAATCCTTCCAATAAAAAAAGATTCTTTGAGAAAAATAAAAAGAAAGGAACGGCCAAAGAAAGCGGTGAGAGGAAAAAAGAGAATGACTCAGATGAGGAGTTTGAGAAGGAGTTTGAGAACGTGACTTGTTTTGAATGTGGGGGTAAAGGGCATAAGTCATTTGAGTGTCCTACGTGGCTTAGAAAGAAAGGGAAGAAAGTAGCCATGCCCGCCACACTTAGTGATAGTAGTGAAGGTGAGGGTAATGTGACTAGTGGTGAGAAGTTTGTTGCTTTTTTAGCTAGTCGTGTGAGCACACTGTAATACCCCGTATTTTTATAGCTTTTAAATTATGGGATTTATTAAATTTAATTGAGATAAATTAATTTAATTTTAATCCGGAATGTTGTTTTAAATATTTACTAGCTTGACGAGAGTTAGTAATTATTGAAAATTTGGTATTTGTTGAATGTTACTGGATGAGTATAGTAATTTATGAGATTCATTTTTATAATATTGTCACGTGTGAATAAAATGACAATTATGGAAATTTAAGTCGGGACGCGCCTGTGTCGTGTCGGGACTAAATGTTGATTAATAAAAGTGAATATTTTATAAGTTGTCCGTATGGTCGTTTTGAGTGCGGCAACGTGTCCGAAAGGGTCGAGATAGGCAGAAAAGTATACCCGGGGGTTTAGTTTGAGTCTCGGGGCTATTTTAGGCTTAATTAGTACCCCGGGAGGGCATTTTAGTTATTTTGTATTTTTGGGTAATTAAACCCACGAAAATTAAAAGGGTTATATAAGATATCTAGGTTGTCTTCTAGGGTTAGAACAACCAAATACAAGTGACGGCCATAGGAGAGGGAAGGAGAGAGCTTCCAAAGCAATCCAAGGCCCGAAATCCATCCGTTTGCACCGCCTCCACCACCAACGCGTAGATCGCGAGACGGGGAACACAACCACACAAATTTCGGCACCAAACCAGACTTCTGAAAATCCCAGGCAAGTGTTTATCTTGCTTATTTTCGTTGATGCATCACTCATGTTAGTCTAGAGATGATTAGGGTGAGATTTATGGAAGAAAAACCCAATTTGAGATAGGAAATTGTATGTAGTGATGACTTAAATGATATTCTGGAAATCCTTTTTCCATGTAGAGGATTAAACCACGAATTTATGATGTTTTATAAGAAGGAAATTCTGGAAAAGATGTGTTAGAACCATGTTAAAGAGATTTCTAGGGTTCTTGATATTTACATGAATTTTGGGTTGTTAATCCATGTTTAGTGACGAAAACTTACATGCTTTACGTAAGAAATACATAATATGATGATATAATGTTAGTAGTATAATTTTTGGGACGATTAGGAATGAAAAATATGGAATTGGTTGAGATTAGAGGATGAAACCTGTAACTGCAAAACTGCAGATTTCGCATACGTGCTTGATCGATCGATCGAGCCTAGAGCTTCGATCGATCGAAGGTTCGATCGATCGAGCCCCAGACCTCGATCGATCGACCCCTCCTGGAAGACTTAAGTTTCCCCTTTTAAAGTTGTTGAATTGATTCGAAATGAAGAAAACTCCTTAGACATCCTTGTTAAGATAATTTGAGAGATGATGATGACCAGTAAGATTCATTAATGAATAAGAGACCTTTAATGTAAGGCGAAATCTATATTTTTGGGATATCTTACATAGGGGACAAAGTAAGTATATGTTAAAGGGGAGAAACACGTAAGAGGGTTACGTTGGAACATAAATGAATACCTACTGAATTGTACCTTTGGAAGGATAGAGTCCATGAGGGCTACGTAGTAAGTTGGAGAAACCCTTCGAATTAAAGTGAGAAACGAACCATTATACGTGATAACTAATAATGGGAAAATAAGGATTAATGTTGTGAATATGGGTTATGAGATAAACCTAAATTGATATAATAAAAGTGGTATATTTATATGATTGTGTATGCATATATTATATACTTGTGAAAATCATGCCCGCGCTACTTGCTATCCCCGAGGTTACCGCGCTGGGACGATCTTATCTCGTGTGACTTATGGGGGATATTGACTCGTACCCTAGAAGATAGAAATCCTAGGTACAGGCTATTGAATCGGTAGTCACGGTCCTAAGAGACGTGAGGGTATGTACTGACCTCTTGGAATCTATGCTTCGCCTCAATATTGTTTGTGTATGTATTTGTACAGTTCGAGAGTGATTCCGAACTTGTATTCCCTTTAGTGTGATTGATACGGGTATTGGATAGCAGAGTATGCCCGCACCATAGTTTTTATGTGGGGTGCTATTATGATATATATATTATACTAGTAGTTAATATATATATGAAATTCTGAAATCTGGAACTGCCTACAGTGATTTAATATGTAGGACATGGTTGATGACTCAAATTATAAATACTTGTTTTGAGAAAGTATAATATGACACTGGAAAACTTTATCGATTAATAAAGTTAAAAGGAGAACTTTGGTTACAAATTGAAATCTTACGTTTTAAATACTTGTGTTGTTCAGCTGTAAATTCTGCGAATAACGTAAGATAAGTTAAATCATTGGGGAAAGATAGTGTGGTATTGTAACACCCCGCCTAATAAGATACCGGGCGATCACTCCAATATTAAATTAAAGCAGGAGTCTCATATGGATCATTTTTAGCATCACTGTCGAAAATCCATTTTATTACTAATAACCTATTAGGCGAGCGTTAAAAACTTTTACTTAACTACTCTTTTTAACGATAAAAAATAAAACATCCACAATTTTAATGCGTAAATGAAATAAAAAGGAAAATGAAATGAACTAAAATAACCGAACACTCGGTTCAAATAATACAACCATATCGAATAACGTGCGAAGAATAAATAAAATCAGTTGGACCATTGGCCCGAGTGTTTGTACAATACCTCCTATCTAGAGTACAAGGAAAGAAGCGTCTACCGAGAACCCGCAAGCATCCACAGCTGCTGCAGCAGACGTCTGACTCGAAAGAATTTCCATCCAGGCGTCCCTGTGTCTGGACACCTATATATATATATATATATATATATATAATATATAGAAAGAAAGGAGAGTAGATAAACGGGTCAGAGCCCGAATTTTGAAAATATTTTGCAAGTGCATAAATGCTTTATTTTTAGAAAAATAGTTTTATCTCATATTTAAATTGGTATCGCACTCCCATGAGATACCCCTCACCTCTCCACTAACAGTGCACTCCTAGCGCATCCCTCTAGACATCCTAGTCAAGCTATCCTGCTAAACTAGTCTATCCCAAACCCACTATCAATCCTAGATAGTCCAAGCAATGTACTAAGGGCTAAACTTCACTCCAGTCTCAACGCTATGAACTGTTCGTGCGTGGGGTGTCTCGCAAAGCGAAATCCAAACAAGGACCCCCCCCGATACAGTACTACGCGGCACGGTCGATCGTCGAGATCCGTCAGTCCCTCAGTACAGAAAGATATAAATAAATATATATACCATACACATTTATAATATTAGAGCACTAAGGATTAAACTTCTCCCCAGTCTCAACACAATGCCATATTCGTGCGTGGGGTGTCTCGCAAAGCGAAATCCAAACAAGGAACCCCCCCGATACACTACTACGCGGCACGGTCGATCGTCGGGATCCATTAGACCCTCGGCACTCGATTTATCCATGTATTTAATCATATTTTACCATAACCATCCGAATCTATCTCCCGGACTGAGAGTTCATATATCAAGTATTTATCAATACTTTTCATTTTCTCAAAACTTCCCATTTCCCTTTTTATACTCAGGAAATGTAAATATAAAAGCCAATTCATTATCACGAATTTGCTTTAACAAATCATATACTTTTAAAAGCCAGTTTTATTATCATAAAAATGATTTTCCTTTATATGTCATCCCATTTCCCTTTTTATACTCAGGAAATGTACCCAAAGCCATTTCCATTATCATGAAAATGCTTTGATCAAATCATGCTTCCACATCCCTTCTTCCATCCGGGAGTGTTACCGAAGCCAAACCTTTATCCCATTTCCCTTTTTATACTCAGGAAATGTAAATTAAAGCCAATCCATTATCATGAATTGCTTTAATAAATCTAAGACTGCCCCTCCGGGTTTCCCCACTGGACGCGCCCCTAAATGGCTATCATCTTCCAGGGACTATCTATACAAGACAACCTGGGAACCTACCAACGTCAGGAAGCGGCCATATTGCCTGTGGGAAAGTCAGGACCACACCCGAAATCCCCTAACCAGCGCAGTAATACAAATGCCCATATGGCCTAGGGACTATATCCAACCTGCTCAACAGCCAGGAAGGCTTCACCACAACGCGCGCAACTTCCCTTATGATAGCGATTTAGGGAGGTGTGTATAATCCATAATTTATTAATTATGAAAAACAGTTATCTTTCCATTTTGAAAATATCCATTTTTATATTTTCAAAAATCATTTCCATCATAACATATATATATACATATCCTATATATTCTTCCTAGAATATATATATAAACGGCCATAGTGGCCTATATCATCTAACGATGACCATAATCCCAAAGATTCCCTCCAGGAATCATAATCATGCATTCATATTAGCATGATTCTAAATCCATAGTATTTCTTACTTTAATAATCACTATATAACTCAATCCTATCTAAGGATTTATTGGATATCTCCAATGATACCCTTCACTCTAAGTGAAAACAACAAATATCTATACTCCCAAATTATCCTAATTATCTCCTAGGATACACTTAACGATAATCAATATAATTAGGCTTTCTATAAGCATAATTATATAGGCTTCTATGCCTACGAGAAATATCCTCGGGATTTATCTCACCCGAACAACCTTAAATTCAACGAGTTAAGGATTTCATTTCCTTGAACCCCTAAGACTATACCTAGTCCAATTAATCATTTAGAAGCCCCCAATTTAATTTAGGAACCCTAATCCATCACTTTCAGCAAATATTCTATTTTTCTCGAAAATATAGATTAAGGGTTATATACTTAAAACCCTTACTTTACCCTCCTAAATTGCCTTAATTTATGGACCATAAAATCCTAAAAGGTCCTTTAGGTTATCACCTAATTAAGCTCAAAGCAAGATGAAATGGAATCTACCCCATCCAAATCACCCTAAGAGAATTGTCCATTTTCAGCAGGGGTCGATCGATCGATCCCCTATGATCGATCGATCGATCAAGTCGGGCAGCTTCTTCTCCGAGAAGATGTTTCGGCCATGGAAGCTTCCCCCAAGCTTCCATCTCTTCACCCAACGGCCTACAACTTCTACCAACAACAAATACACCTATAATACAGGTCCTAAACATCCTAGGACCCGGAATCGCCCAATATTTTTGGTTAATTTCTAAATTTCTCCAATTTACCAATTTTAGGGATTTATTCATTTTATCTCTCGAAAAACCGTTTTATCCATGAATACCCAACCCAAAATCATTAGGGTTTGTTATACCAACAATGATATGAGACATTTATGCTTAAAAATAAATAAAGCAAGTAAACACTTGCCTCGTGGATAAAATCCGACGTCCTCGAGCCGAATCCCGCGGAGGCCGACCGGAATCTCCCCCTTTTTCCTCTTTTCTTCCCTCTCTCTCTCTTCCCTCTCTTCTTTATTCTTTCTCTTCTTTCTTCTCCCCCTCTCCCTCCTTTTATAAGGAGAAAAGGGTTAAATCCCCTAATACCCCCAAAACGACTCGTTTACTCATTTACGAGCTTATTTAACTCCAAAATTACCCGGAACCCAATTTCGACAATCGGACACCCTTTTACGACTATCTCGGACATTCCGAGACTCATGGCGCAGTCAAAATTTCCATCCGAGGTACTTGACCGCAAATCACTATTCTAACCCAAAATAATTAAATGCGGGTTTTCTACTCAAAATCTTACCTCTTTTGTCGCTATACTCCACGGCGACATATAATTAAATTACTTCGACCTATATAGTCCCAAAATAATTTATAACACCCTTCGAAAATATTTAAATCCTCGAAAATCCCAAAAATTACTATTTCGAGAAATTCTCCAAATTCCAAATTATACTTAATTATGGAATTTAATCCTCTCCAAAAGGGCGGGTTATTACAGGTATATGACGAGATAGACCATTGGGAAGGTTAGTGCGATAGGTGTGCACATTAGAAGAGAGGTGAGAATTTCTCAAGAGAGTGTCGCACTAATATGTTGTTACATTGGCCTATAATCAATTTAAATACTTGCTAAACGAATTTTTAAATCATATACACCATCGGGCTCTGACCTGTTTCTATTTCTCTTTCTCTCTTGTATATATATATATGTATATATTACAGGTGCCCAGTCACAGGGGCGTCTTGCATAGGGTCCTTTGGCAGGAACGAGCTGCAGCTTAGGTGAGAGTTGCAGGCCTGTTGTTTAGATGACTTCATCCATTTGATTCTACTCCTAGTTCAGTTTTATCCAGCAGGGGCATGTGTCGCCCTCTTCCTATTAATTAGTTGGTATTGTCAGAGATTGCAATTCTTTTAATTTCAGTATCTTTATTTCGAAATTGTTACTGTCAGGATGTTTTCCTTAGTATTTTAATGTTGGGATTTATTATTGTTGGGTAAACTCTTAAATGTTCATTTCTACTCTCATTCCTAATGTGTGACTCTTAAAAATGTAAATGGTTAAAGTTTTATAACCGGATTTAGTAAAATGAGAATAAGGTTTTAAATGGTTTTGACACTTAGATTAATTATTTATGGTGTTTAAATTGAAAAAGTATTTTAACGACAGTGATGCTAAGAATGAACCAACTGTTCACCTTGATTTTAATTTAATAAAGGAGTGATCGCCCGGTATTTAATTAGGCGGGGTGTTACAGGTGGTATCAGAGCATCAGGTTTTAGTGTCCTTAGGATCTGTACGGCTTATTATGCTTTCAGCGTTGCTTTGTTTGTTATAGAGCCCTATGTTTAGGATTGTCAATTTCTTTGACTAGATTTCATTCTCCTGCTATAATGTGTATACATTAGTGAATTCTAATTTCGTTCGGATGTGTGCGTGTGCCGAGCGATGACGGATGTCAGAAGAGGATCGTTAAGCGTATATCAGGAGGCAGGGCTCAGTTGAGATTATAAAATATATCTGAGGATGATGACCGTAGTCGAGGTCACCTCCATTATGGAGCGAGAAGCCAAGACTCGAAAGGCGACTAAGGTGCAACAATGATTTTCAAATACTGTTATAGTCAAATGAGGTGCGGGGGTGAACTTACCCAACGTATTACAAAAACGTGTAGAGACTGTCAATGGGAAATTTTAGAAACGCGAAAATTGTATGTGTCTTTACCAAAGGAGGTAATGTACCTAAAGGCTTAGACATAGGACGGAGTGTGGCAAACTGAAAGTGAAAATTTAGAGAAAATTTTCTTGGCTTTCGGGACGAAGTTATAATGGTTGGAGTCAACCACCAATTTTAGAAATGGAATGCTATGCCTATAGGAAAACCTTAGGTACAGTGTTGACCGTATGTTCCTTCCTCAACTGTTCAGGATTAGAAGCAAACGTGGTTCTGAACTCATCGCGGGAGGGCATGACAGGGGTCCATTTGTGAATATGAATCTTAACCGCTAGCGAATTTTGCATCGGAAGATGGAGATACGAGTGAAGGAAACGACTCCAAGTGGGAGACCAACTCGTAATAATAATTAATAATACTCGAGGAGGAAATTCTGATGGACGACCGAATCAGAGGTTGACATTGTCATATTTTGTCAAAATAGATGATAATTCTCCTTGGGTGGTAAGCTTAAAGAAATCGAAGAATTTAGTAGAGAATAAGACTGAATACAACGGTGGTGATATAGCACCACAAAGGGATGTGGATATACATCAGGGGACCCATTTAAATGATTCGGATAATGGAATTCTTACCAAGTGATGGTAAATTCAGTAAGTACTATTATAGATAGTAACATGGTCTTTATGACCTAAAAAGCTAAGGGAACAACCGGTATGGTTAACAGGAAACGAGTTTACTAAAGTCCGAGAGAAGGACAATCCTAACCTGGTTAGTAGAACAGGTGGTAAGTGGGTTATGTGTTGAGGTATTTTGTACGGAGTAAGTGTTGTCAATTTTATAAAATACCGCAAGTGCACGGGCTATTATAGAATAGCGAGTGTAAGTACGGGTCGAACCCACAGAGATTTATCAATTTTTTTTTCTTTAAACATAATTGTGACTGTCCAACTAGACTAAATTGGGTTGGAGATGAGATGTAATATTAAACTAAGGAACACAAACAAGAAATAGGAGTACGAGAGATATAATCAAGGTAGCGTGAAAACTAGGACATTGGATCCATTTATCACGTTAAACTAACACTGTGCAATAATTTAAATTCGTCATTCCCGATTTTATAACTCAAATTAAACCGGCTCTCGTCGTATTTAATTCGGAAAAATAATACGTGAGAAGTCCAAAATAAAATTTAACGTCTCTAAATTTAGACGCCTAAAATCCCTATTCCCTTAAAAAGTTCACTTTTAAATTTTAAAATATAGTCTTTAAGCATGGGCTATCAATCAATTTAATAAAAGTATAACCCATCAAAAAGTACTCATACTTAAAATATAAAAATGATTTTTTTTAAAATAATGCCGAAGGTTTAAAACGCACTCTCGTGTCGTTTTAAATGAATACCGAATTTTTAAAACTTTTAGCACATATCGGGAAATAAAGACGAAATTAAATCACACACAATATTAATCACACATGATAAATTTCACCTAGTCCTAGTGAGGAAATTAAGCTAGCATAATTGTAGACATAATAAAATTGCAAGAATGAATACTCAATTTCATTAAATAAACAAACTTACAATTGATGTGTCACAAATAATCTTGACAAAAATTCCACCCACAAAATAATTATTGGCCCTCTCTAAAGCTCTCTCTATCACCCCCCCAAAATAATGAACCCAAGGGTCCTATTTATAGGCTTAGAATTAGGGTATTTTAGTTGGTGTAAAACACCCTTTTAATTGATTTATATGAATTATAAATTCCTAAAAATCAACCAAGAAAAAGAGTCCCACGGAATATCTTGAAAATCACGTAATGGTCAGCTCCAAATCCCTTGATTTTCGGACTAAGAAGCTGTCAAACCTTATCTCTTTAAGGCTGCGTTTGGGTGCAATTTGGACTTGAGAATTTTTTTCCAAAAAATTGAGGTCAGGGGGAAGAATCGAACCCCTGACCTCCTCCTTCCACGCGCGCGCGAGACCACTGAACCAAGCAGCGTTCTTATAATAATAGTTGCTTCAATAATATATAACCCGTTCCCATTTCCAGAAATTGCATTCTTCCACTTTGGCCCCTTAACTTTGTACTTCTTTAAATTATTCCCACAATCTTCATATCTTCACTAAATCACCTCGGATCTTCACCAAACTTCAGGGGTACCTGAAAAAATATAAAATAACTTATATTAATTCAATTTCAGCCCCAGAAAGTTTAGAAAATTATGAATTCACCCTTATTTATATTTTTGACCCCGGAATTCATAACTTTTTCATTTTAACTCCAAATTCAACCAAATTTCAGAGGGAACTTTATTTTGCCTAGATAAACATTTAAAAATTATTTTCAGGCCCATAAAGTTTTTGAAATTACAATTTTACCCCCGGAGTTATTAAAATTGTATTTTTTAACTCGGATTTTATTCAAACCTGCATTTTTCTTTTATTTTTCGAAAACGACTCTAAAAACTCATTATTTAAGATACAATGGGTCTAACAAGGCCTAGATTTGGGCATAATTCATACAAAATAATGCACTCATCAAATACCCCCAAACCTAAACTTTGCTAGTCCTCGAGCAAAACTAAAATTTTAAAATCTAACTCACTTTCGTAGGAATCACGATTGCACTTAGCATGTGCAACAAGCCGTTAAACCCCTATGTTACCCTAGTGGACGAGTTTTGTCTCGTGAGGGTTTGCAGTGAATATACCCACAAAATTCAAAAACTTGACTCAATACAAATGACTAAAAAGTAATATAACCAAGTTTGAATGCAAACTTCATAAATATAGTAGAATTTCATTTCTCAATCTCAACTTATTGTGTATGTGTGTGCATAGCGAATATAACCGTCAATTTCAAAAGATTTGATCGTTGCATTTCTTATCCGAAAGTTCGTTTTGATTTCAAAATCTCACGGAATGCACTCACAATCGAACACTCGGAAATGGATCATTTTCTCTCGGTATATGTGAATAAAAGAGTAAATTTATATGAACAAATTTCACATATACATAATCAAAAATGGATTCTTATACAATGGATGAATATGATCTCATGAACAGAAAATCGATTACTTGTTGAAAACATTGAATCACACCATAGATCCTATTCGTCTTCTCTCCACACTATAACTAACTTCTCCTGAGATCTATTAGGACTTTCTTTGGTTGTATTGTAGGCTCGAATTTTGGCTAGAAAGAATGGCTATTTTTGGAGTTCAAAATTTCTGAGAATATAGAGGTTTTTCGGTATTTTGACTTTTAGCACTTTTTCTTCTAACCTCAATTTGTCTTTTTGCTTTTTCTTTTCAAGCTCACACTTTTTTTTTTTTTTTTCATACTCACATTCGTGCAACCTCTTTTTCTTTTGGCCTTTTTCCTACCGTAATTTTACCCTAGTATTCTCAGAAAATAGGTATGGCTTGTTTTTTTAGGCTTTAAACTCCCAGTTGGAGTTGGGTAGTATAATGGGTTTTCAACAAAAGTCTTATTTTGTTTTTGGCTCAAATGGGCTTGCAACGGAATATTGTAAAAAGGTTGGTGTTAAGCTTATTTTTGGGCTTTCAAACGATGGCCTAATCTCATTTCTCAAGTTTTGTTAAATTGATTTGTGTCTCAAGACGACTTACTAAGACTTCTAGTGCTTAAGATTCACATTTTGACTTTTTGTTTTCAGTAATCGAACAAAACAAAGAATTTGAGATCATCAACGAATTTATCACTGAAGGGAAGATTGAGTAATTTTAACTCGGATTGATTTAAATCTCTCGAAAACGATGAATGGCACAAAATCTCATCGGGTTAAAATCTCCACATTTATTCGTTAAGCATATTAACTTTCGCCTCAATATCCATTGTCAATCATATTAATGGCTAATGTGTAAAAATTTCATAAGATGAGAGATCCATGAATTAATTCTATATTAAGAAATTGTTTCAAAACTCAATTATATTGAAAATCTTTTTGGATTTTTTTTTTTTTTTTAAAGCGGAGAAAAATGACCTCAATACCCCCAAACCTAATTTCTACATTGTCCTCAATGTTCACGACAAAAATTTAAAAGGTGGGAAAGATATGAAGGATATTACCGTAATGAGGGACTTTTTCCAACGCACAATTCCTGTAAAACAAAAAGTATGATACAACAACAATGACCCATTTTCATGTTCACTCGTGGTACACAGGGTCTTGGAGGAGAAGATCCTCCACTTTTCGATCTCGCAATTCCAGATATGGCTTCAACCTTTGACCATTAACTTTGAAAATTTCACCATTTTTAGGATTCTCTATCTCAACCGCCCCATGTGGGTAGACTGTCCTAACAATAAAGGGACCGGACCATCTAGACCTCAACTTACCGGGAAAGAGATGCAGTCTAGAATTGTACAAGAGAACTTTCTGTCCAGGCTCGAATGACTTCCGTAGGATGGACTTGTCATGGAACATTTTCATTTTCTCTTTATACAATTTTGCATTTTCGTATGCATCATTCCTAATCTCTTCCAACTCATTAAGTTGTAGTTTTCGGACCTCTCCCGCAGCAGGTAAATCGAAATTGAAGGTCTTAATGGCCCAATAGGCCTTGTGTTCTAACTCTACCGGAAGGTGACAGGCTTTTCCATAGACAAGCCTATACGGGGACATACCAAGTGGTGTTTTGTAGGCAGTGCGATAAGCCCACAATGCATCCAATAACCTTAAGGACCAATCCTTTCGGTTTGGATTCACTGTCTTCTCGATGATTTGCTTGATTTGCCTATTGGAAACTTCAACTTGACCACTGGTTTGAGGGTGATAAGAACACCCTACTTTGTGCGTGACCGAGTACTTTTTCATAAGACTTTCGAAGGATCGATTACAGAAATGGGTTCCCTGATCACTAATGATGGCTCGAGGCGTGCCGAAACGGGAGAAAATATTTTCTCGAATGAATTTGACCACCACGTGGCGATCATTCGTCCTACATGGTATGGCTTCTACCCACTTAGACACATAATCAACTGCCAAAAGAATGTAGAGATTTCCGTAGGAATTTGGAAATGGACCCATAAAATCAATGCCCCAACAGTCAAAAACCTCGATAATCAGAATGGGATTTAAGGGCATCATATTCCTACGTGTGATCTTTCCTAACCGTTGGCAACGGTCACAACTCCTACTGTAATCATTCGAGTCACGAAAAATGGTGGGCCAATAGAATCCACACTGCAAGATTTTTGCAGCGGTCTTTTTAGCACTGAAATGACCTCCACAGGCTTGGTCATGGCAGAAAGAGATTATGCTTTGAATCTCGTGATCGGGGACACACTTTCGAATGATTTGATCAGGACAATACTTGAAAAGATACGGGTCATCCCAAAAGAAATGTTTGACTTCCTTTAAAAATTTGGAACAATCTTGCTTAGACCAATGCAGTGGCATTTCACCTGTCACAAGATAGTTCACAATATCGGCGAACCATGGAAGCTGAGAAATAAGCATCAGTTGCTCATCGGGAAAGGACTCATTTAGTGGCAGCAGGTTATCGAATGATTCATTGGTTAACCTAGACAAATGATCCGCCACTACATTCTCACACCCTTTCTTATCCCGAATTTCAAGGTCAAACTCTTGCAGTAATAGGACCCACCTAATGAGACGAGCCTTAGCATCCTTTTTAGACAAAAGGTATCGCAGGGCCGAGTGATCGGTGAAAATAACAACTTTGGATTCTATCAAGTAAGACCTAAACTTCTCAAGAGCAAAAACAACAGCGAGGAACTCTTTTTCAGTCGTGGAATAGTTCAATTGGGCATCATTAAGAGTTCTACTGGCATAATAGATGACGTGAGGAAGTTTCTCATTACGCTGACCTAGAACCGCACCTATGGCATAGTCGGAAGCGTCACACATGATCTCAAACGGCTGATTCCAGTCGGGAGGTCTCATAATAGGTGCAGAGGTCAATTCCGTCTTTAGCCTTTCAAAGGCATGAGCGCATTCGTTAGTGAAATCAAAGGGTGTGTCCTTGGCAAGAAGATTGCACAAGGGTCGAGAGATTTTGCTAAAATCCTTAATAAATCTCCGATAAAAACCGGCGTGTCCTAAGAATGATCGAACTTCACGCACAGTTTTAGGGGGTGGGAGATTAGCAATGAGATCTATTTTAGCTTTATCAACCTCGATACCCTTTTCAGAAATGATGTGACCTAGCACTATGCCTTGTTTGACCATAAAGTGACACTTCTCCCAATTAAGCACAAGGTTCTTTTCCTTGCACCTCTTCAGAACGAGGGTGAGGTGATGGAGGCACTCATCAAAACTAGACCCAAATACAGAAAAATCATCCATAAAGACTTCGAGAAACCGCTCCACCATATCCGAAAAGATACTCATCATGCACCGCTGAAAGGTGGCGGGTGCATTGCATAACCCAAAGGGCATGCGTCGGTAGGCAAAAGTACCAAATGGACAAGTGAAGGTGGTTTTCTCTTGATCCTCAGGAGCGATGGGAATTTGATTGTAGCCGGAGTAACCGTCGAGAAAACAGTAATATGGATAGCCGGATAATCTCTCTAGCATTTGGTCTATGAAAGGAAGGGGAAAGTGATCCTTCCTTGTAACAGCGTTCAACTTCCTATAATCAATACACACCCGCCAACCGGTTTGAATCCTAGTGGGTACTAACTCATCATCGTTATTTTTCACCACCGTAACACCGGATTTCTTAGGGACCACTTGAACAGGACTGACCCATTGGCTATCAGAGATGGGGTAAATGATACCCGCATCGAGCAATTTTAGCACCTCGGCTCGGACGACCTCTTTCATATTGGGATTAAGTCTACGTTGTGCTTCACGGGAATTTTTAGCATTGTCTTCTAAATGTATCCTATGCATGCACACCGAGGGACTTATCCCCTTAATGTCGGCTATGGTCCATCCTATGGCTTCCTTGTGTTCGTTGAGAACACGCAACAGTTTATCTTCCTGTTCTTTGTCTAAGTCAGACGCGATGATAACAGGTAAGGACTCAGAAGGTCCTAAGAACCTATACTTGAGCGTTTCAGGCAGTGGCTTCAATTCAAGCTCGGGAGCTTTCTCAATTGAGGGTGGAATATGTGATGAGGAAAGTGAGAGGGGCTCGGATTTAGACTTCCAATTTCCTACTTCCATGATAGGGGCAGAGTCGAGGAGGGCATTGACTTCTTCGATGGACTGTTCGACATCAAATTCGGACCCAAAAAAGGCAAGACAAGATGCTAAAGGGTCGTCATTATAAGTTTGCTCGAAAGTCTCTTGAACAATACTATCAATCATGTCGACATCCACGGGTTCATCGTCATCAGGTGGTTGTTTGGCCAAATTGAACACATTAAGGTCCATAGTCATGTTCCCAAAGGATAGGTTCAATTGGCCGCTTCGACACCTAATGACGGCATCAGATGTGGCGAGGAAAGGACGACCCAAAATAACAGGGATTTGTGCAATAGGATTTTGCACTTGTTGGGTGTCCAAGACAACAAAGTCGACAGGAAATATAAAGTCACCCACTTTAATTAGGACGTCCTCAACAATACCTCTCGGGATTTTCACGGAACGGTCGGCTAAGGACAAGGTAATCCTAGTCGGTTTCAACTCCCCCAAACCTAGTTTCTCGTATACGGTGTACGGCAGAAGATTCACGCTTGCTCCTAAATCTAGAAGTGCCTTCTCGATGAGGTAATCCCCTATCTTTATAGAGATCGTCGGAGTACCGGGATCCTTATACTTGATGGGAGTTCGATATGAAATGATCGAGCTTGCTTGCTCGGCGAGAAAAGCTTTCTTGGGTACGTTGGTGCTTCTCTTGAAGGTACAAAGGTCTTTTAGAAATTTCGCATAGGATGGGACTTGTTGAATAGCATCAAGCAGTGGGATATTGATTTGTACTTGCTTGAATACTTCCAACATCTTATCAACTTGCGCCTTTTTCTTTTGTGGCACCAAACGCTGTGGAAATGGAGCTTTTGGGACATAGGTCTCTACAGATGGCTCGGAAGGTAAAGGTGAGGATGAAGTTGGAGACATGGGTGGATCTTCCTTCGCCTTACCTTTCTCGGATTCACTCTCGATAGGTGGTGAAATATTTGTCTCTACTTCCTTGCCAGACCTAAGCGTCATGATGGCTTTTGCATGCTCTTGGGGGTGTGATGCGCTCGTGTCGCCTTGAATAAGAAATTGACCCCTTGGCATGTTACCCTTTGGATTGGGTTCGGGCTGACTCGGGAATGTTCCCTTATTCCTCTCACTCAACGCATTAGCTAGTTGGCTCATTTGGACCTCGAGTTTGGTAATGGCTTGCGTATTCGCGTGCATGCTTTGCTGGTGGATTGGAGGACATTTTGCGTGGTTTGCTGGAATTGAAGGGTACTTTGGGCAAGAAGATTCATCGAATCCTCTAAAGATTGAATCTTTTGGGATGAGGGATTCGAGAGTGCAGTGGCATTCTTTTGGAAACCAGGGGGTGGGTTATCGGAAGATTGACCTCCACTTCCTTGGTATTGACCCTTGGACCATGAAAGATTGGGGTGGTCTCGCCATCCCGAATTGTATGTATTGGAATATGGGTCATACTTTGGCCTATTTTGGTAGAGGGCATTGGCTTGCTCGGTGAGTGCCTTGTGGGCCGGAAGGGTGGGGCAATTCTCGACTAAGTGGTCGAATGCATCACAAAGTATACACATAGGGGAACCTACATGTTGAACGACCGCAGATGCTGTTCGATTGCCCTCTTTGCTTGTCTCTAAAGCTTCTAAACGTCGGGCCAATGTGGCCACTTTGGCATTTAAATCATAACTTCGTTCGACTTGGTGAGCGAACCCCTCATTGGAGGTGGTGGATCTAGATTCTCTATTGGGTGCCCATCGCTGGGATTTTTTGGCTATGGCTTCTAGAAATACCCACGCATCGACCTCACTCTTCTCGGTAAAATCACCATTACATAGTGACTCGAGCATTGTTCGGGTGTTACAATCGAACCCCTCATATAAAATTTGGACTTGGCGTCCCATCTCAATCCCATGGTGTGGACATTGCAACAGCAAGTCCTTGAATCGCTCCAAATACATCCACAATGCTTCTCCCTCCTTTTGGCTAAATGTGTTGATGGCGTGACGTATCGACGCCGTCTTTTGGTTAGGAAAGAATTGTTGTAGGAAGGTGACACTCATTTGGTTCCAAGTGGTGATGGATTCAGGTTTTAACGAGTTAAACCAACTCTTAGCTTTGTCTTTCAACGAGAACGGGAACAATTTAAGCTTAACAATCTCATCGGAGAGTTGTTGGTACTTAATGGTCCCACATATCTCCTCGAATTCACGCACGTGAAGGTACGGATCCTCTTTTTCAGTACCCCGAAACACGGGCAACAGTTGGATTGTTCCCGAATGGAATTGGAAATTATTTGCATTGTGATCGGGGAGAAGTATGCATGAACGCTGACTAGACCTAGTTGGATAAAGGTAGTCTTTAAGGGAACGTGGTGCTAACTCGTCTCCCATCTCGGTGAATATCGAAAATCTACCTACGTATGTATCGGGAATGCTAGACTCCACACTTGACAAACGACCGGTATGATTTCGAAACCAACTTCGCATGCACTCAGCTCACTCGATTTTTTTTTTTTTTTTTTTTTTTATGCAATGAAAAATAATATTTGACTCAAACCACGTAATTCCTAGCTAACACACAACAAATTGAATTATCTAATTTAGGTGAGGGGAATTTCAATTTTAAAATCTAGTTTTCCCGAGATTAATCGACGACAACAAGGGTCTCCAAATTAATCTCCCTAATTAGACAGCTTCTACTCTTTGACAAGGGAGAATTTAAAAGACGACCAACTACGGTTATCGCCTCAAAACCCGTTTTTTCCTCCAGGTAGGTGGTCGGTACGAAGACACATTAAAAACCACCAATCCTAGACAAGGTGAAACGGAATTGATTTGACAAGTTCGCGTTGGAGTAGCTTTTAACTCTAGCCTTGTTAAGAGGTTTCCTATGAGCTATGTGATATCCTAAGGCCAATGTCTAATTGATTTTAAATTAAATGTGATGGCTCGGGATATGCAAATGCTTGGATAATTAGTGATTTTTGGGCCAAGGAGAGGTGATGAGATCCCCACCTTATCTTTCACACGGGTTTTGCCCTTAAGTCAATTTATGCAACGTGCTAAATTAAATGCGAAATTAAACCACGTAGGAGCACCCCCAAAAAAAAACGTACCTCCGGCGTGGACTTTTTACAGTCACTTGTTTACGCCGGGCCGAAGTTTAACTTGACGTCGATCGGAGGGAAACGCCGCCTACGTTCCAGTTGTCCCCGAGAGTTCCTTGTGCCCGTGGCAAGATTGCACAATTTTTTTTCTTCGCGTTCGCGCACCGTTGGACACTTTTTCGGATTTTCGTCACTTTTTTTTTTTATATTCTCCTGAAAAAAAAAACAAAAGAAACTACACCAAACGTAAAGTGCGACACATGCAAAAAAAAAAAAAATTACGAAAAGAGAAGGAAAAAAAAAATGACACAAGCACTAGTGGTGTATTTAACAAGAAAAAAAAAACTCATGAAACAATTTATTTTTTATTTTTTTTTCCAGAAATTTTTACTTTTTTTTTTATGAATTTTTACTAACAAAGATGCGAAAACTAAAAAAAAAAAACTAGTCCGAAAATCACAACCTTTTTTTAAAAAAAAAAAAAAAAAAACTGAACAAGTCCCCGGCAACGGCGCCAAAAACTTGTTGTCAATTTTATAAAATACCGCAAGTGCACGGGCTATTATAGAATAGCGAGTGTAAGTACGGGTCGAACCCACAGAGATTTATCAATTTTTTTTTCTTTAAAAATAATTGTGACTGTCCAACTAGACTAAATTGGGTTGGAGATGAGATGTAATATTAAACTAAGGAACACAAACAAGAAATAGGAGTACGAGAGATATAATCAAGGTAGCGTGAAAACTAGGACATTGGATCCATTTATCACGTTAAACTAACACTGTGCAATAATTTAAATTCGTCATTCCCGATTTTATAACTCAAATTAAACCGGCTCTCGTCGTATTTAATTCGGAAAAATAATACGTGAGAAGTCCAAAATAAAATTTAACGTCTCTAAATTTAGACGCCTAAAATCCCTATTCCCTTAAAAAGTTCACTTTTAAATTTTAAAATATAGTCTTTAAGCATGGGCTATCAATCAATTTAATAAAAGTATAACCCATCAAAAAGTACTCATACTTAAAATATAAAAATGATTTTTTTTAAAATAATGCCGAAGGTTTAAAACGCACTCTCGTGTCGTTTTAAATGAATACCGAATTTTTAAAACTTTTAGCACATATCGGGAAATAAAGACGAAATTAAATCACACACAATATTAATCACACATGATAAATTTCACCTAGTCCTAGTGAGGAAATTAAGCTAGCATAATTGTAGACATAATAAAATTGCAAGAATGAATACTCAATTTCATTAAATAAACAAACTTACAATTGATGTGTCACAAATAATCTTGACAAAAATTCCACCCACAAAATAATTATTGGCCCTCTCTAAAGCTCTCTCTATCACCCCCCCAAAATAATGAACCCAAGGGTCCTATTTATAGGCTTAGAATTAGGGTATTTTAGTTGGTGTAAAACACCCTTTTAATTGATTTATATGAATTATAAATTCCTAAAAATCAACCAAGAAAAAGAGTCCCACGGAATATCTTGAAAATCACGTAATGGTCAGCTCCAAATCCCTTGATTTTCGGACTAAGAAGCTGTCAAACCTTATCTCTTTAAGGCTGCGTTTGGGTGCAATTTGGACTTGAGAATTTTTTTCCAAAAAATTAAGGTCAGGGGGAAGAATCGAACCCCTGACCTCCTCCTTACACGCGCGCGCGAGACCACTGAACCAAGCAGCGTTCTTATAATAATAGTTGCTTCAATAATATATAACCCGTTCCCATTTCCAGAAATTGCATTCTTCCACTTTGGCCCCTTAACTTTGTACTTCTTTAAATTATTCCCACAATCTTCATATCTTCACTAAATCACCTCGGATCTTCACCAAACTTCAGGGGTACCTGAAAAAATATAAAATAACTTATATTAATTCAATTTCAGCCCCAGAAAGTTTAGAAAATTATGAATTCACCCTTATTTATATTTTTGACCCCGAAATTCATAACTTTTTCATTTTAACTCCAAATTCAACCAAATTTCAGAGGGAACTTTATTTTGCCTAGATAAACATTTAAAAATTATTTTCAGGCCCATAAAGTTTTTGAAATTACAATTTTACCCCCGGAGTTATTAAAATTGTATTTTTTAACTCGGATTTTATTCAAACCTGCATTTTTCTTTTATTTTTCGAAAACGACTCTAAAAACTCATTATTTAAGATACAATGGGTCTAACAAGGCCTAGATTTGGGCATAATTCATACAAAATAATGCACTCATCAGTAAGATCGCTCACGATAATATGTTCCAAAGTGAGAAAAAGGACAAGAATACGGTGCCTAGTAAAAGGCAACGATTAAAGAAATTTTGTTTGGTTTGAGTAGACATGTTACGTCCGAAAACCATTTGCACAGTCAAGACGATTGACAAGGAAGAAGTGTAAGTTGTATCCTCGAAGGATGCGACGTGTTTATGTGACACGAGCGAGTCACCATATTTTGTTCCTTGCTAGATTAGCATGTGAGACGAGCTTAATGCATATCATTTTAAACGTTATTATTAATATGTGAATATCTTTTTCCTAGTGTAGCGGGATTTTTCTTTAGTGCTATCCGCGGAGGATGAATGAGTATATTAACAACGTTTTATACTTTATTGAGGTTGCTCGTTGTAGTGATGCGATACACGAGTATGATACTATCTTTGTTAAAACATTATAGAAATGGTTAGTACGATAGTGGGCATTTATTGCAAGATTATCGGAGTGGTTGCATTAGCGCAACATGTTTTACGTTTTGTTTTGGCGAGGCTTTACCTGTAAGAAGGTTGGACTCGCACTTATATTATCTATCCTAGAGACTTCGGAGGAGATAGTGGGCTCGAGATATTCGATGCCAAAGTATGTATAGACTTTGTCAGTATAATTCCGTATGTATCGGGATTTACCGTTGAGCGAAAAGATTTGACTCAGTATTATGTTTATCGCTCCGGACTTAGTGATAGGAAGAGTGCATTGTTATATTTATCCTTTAGAGATGCGGGAGTTAATATTTATACCCCTATTATTAGGGAAAGGAATTTCTAAAATTCCGATTGTATGTATTCGAGGTTTATGAAATGCTATTACCTCCAACCTATACTGAACAATAGTGCAATTAGTGAAACGTTCTTTGTTAAGCATAATTACGGGAGAAATTATAACTTTTCTGTCAAGGGACATAATAAAGGGGTATATACTATGGACGGGGGACCTAATGGATTTCGATAATCGAAAATGCTAGGTAGTAGTGTATCGGGGGGGTTCCTTGTTTGGATTTTGCTTTGCGAGACATCCCACGCATGAAACTTAGCGTAAGGTTGGAAATAGGGAGACGTTTGGTCACTATTCCATGAGTTCAGTACCCTGGTCGAAATGGGATCAAGTAATTATGTATGTAAGTTGGAAGTTGAATTTTGTCTTAAAGCTATTGGAAGCCGGATCTTGTGGTAAGAAAGCATTGAAAGTTACCCCGCAAGTTGAGAGGTGGAACGATGATAAGGAGAATTTAAGAATTTTGATTTTTAGGGTGATTAGAGTGTTGTAATCACGCTGCAAGCACCAGGGGAAAACAAATAATTTGTTTATTAGTATGGAGCGCATGTGATGCTTATGTTAGTATGCCCAGCTTATAGGGTGTGTAGACATCCTGGTTAACTGATGATAAAACTCTTCCGAGATGAAGGGGCGTGGCAATGGAAGTGTGGAAAATGTGTTTGTGGGGCTAACAGAACGAAGTGGAAGTGAAATAGTGGATTAAACGTCACATGAGGGGCGATAATCCATACATAGGTGTACAATTAGAATAACACACCCAAATTTGAATTGGAAGACTGTGGGAAGCCATTTAAGAAGAGTATTCCTTGAATGGAGCAGAATTAAATGATTATGAAGAACACTCGGAGCAGAAATTGTTAGTAATCAAATGTGAGAGCGACTCACACATATAAAGGGCGATGATGTTAGTATAGTACAAGAGATCCAGAAGTGCGCTTCGTGGAGAGAAGAGCACGGGAGGAACTTTCGGCATACTACAAGGAAGGAAGGGGAATATTACGTGTCACTTAATGTGAGATATTTCAAGGGAAAAATCGATGTTTAGCGGGACGTAGTGAGTAGTCTCTACATGCACCGCCCATTGGTAAGGTTGGGTTGAAAGGGGAGAATCAACCAAAGAATTTTGTGTTTAGCTACAATTCCTGAATTTGGAAGAGGTCGGTAAAGTCGGTACAGTTCTTGGATGGGTTGCCATCCTCAAAACAAGATCAAAGGTTCGTCCCGAACATGTGAATTAAGCCTCTGAGAAGGAAGTGATTGATATTCCTTTGGGATCGTTTACAATATTAACTAGTATGCCCCAGACTTCCTTTGAAAGGAAGGTCGCGCCAGTGCATGGTCCGGCGCAGTATAAATTTCCGAATCAGGATGAGATTGGTGAATCCCACCGTTGATATGGAATTTCAGGAACCAACAAAGATAAGGTTTCGTTTCGAGTAGGATGTATCACCCTTAGCCAGGGAATAGGCGCATGGTGATTAAAGATTTGGGGAGCTACATGAAGGAGATTTTGGAATCTTGATACGATGATTTCAGGAATGCTCTATAGAAGCACTCATACCCGTTTGTCTTGTACAAGGTACTTATTAAGGTTTTGTTATGGAAGAACCTCGACTATTCTCCTTCCGTATGTTTAGAGGAGAGTAGATAATCAAAATTTTTGGATCGGTCGAAAGAACATCCGATAAATGTGGTAGAATTCCACGACTGTTTTAGGCGAGCAAGAGTGATCAAATGTCGTAATATTTTCTCAGAATGGGAGTTTTGTATATGAATAAATCCGAGTATTTGTCATGTAGTGAGGTGCGGCCTCCTAATGATAGTGAGATAATGAAATTTATAACGTATAGGCGTGACCTATGCGAATGTTGTCGGTTGGGAGCACAATGTGAAGTGTCTCCAATGAGAATGTAAAACAATGTTGCTGTGAAGAAAGGGCTATAGTGATTGAGCGCCGTAATGTGTAGTTAGTTTGTGTACGGAAAAGGATATCCAGAATTGTGCTACCTGATAGGCCTAATTTTCTGAATTTCGGGACGAAATTCCGTTATTAGGGGGGAAGTATGTAATACCCCGTATTTTTATAGCTTTTAAATTATGGGATTTATTAAATTTAATTGAGATAAATTAATTTAATTTTAATCCGGAATGTTGTTTTAAATATTTACTAGCTTGACGAGAGTTAGTAATTATTGGAAATTTGGTATTTGTTGAATGTTACTGGATGAGTATAGTAATATATGAGATTCATTTTTATAATATTGTCACGTGAGAATAAAATGACAATTATGGAAATTTAAGTCGGGACGCGCCTGTGTCGTGTCGGGACTAAATGTTGATTAATAACAGTGAATATTTTATAAGTTGTCCGTATGGTCATTTTGAGTGCGCCAACGTGTCCGGAAGGATCGAGATAGGTAGAAAAGTGTACCCGGGGGTTTAGTTTGAGTCTCGGGGCTATTTTAGGCTTAATTAGTACCCCGGGAGGGCAATTTAGTCATTTTGTATTTTTGGGTAATTAAATGCACGAAAATTAAAAGGGTTATATAAGATATCTAGGTTGTCTTCTAGGGTTAAAACAACCAAAGACAAGTGACGACCATATGAGAGGGAAGGAGAGAGCTTCCAAAGCAATCCAATGCCCGAAATCCATCCGTTTGCACCGCCTGCACCACCAACGCGTAGATCGCGAGACGGGGAACGCAACCACACAAATTTCGGCACCAAACCAGACTTCTGAAAATCCTAGACAAGTGTTTATCTTGCTTATTTTCGTTGATGCATCACTCATGTTAGTCTAGGGATGATTAGGGTGAGATTTATGGAAGAAAAACCCAATTTGAGATAGGAAATTGTATGTAGTGATGACTTAAATGATATTCTGGAAATCCTTTTTCCATGCAGAGGATTAAACCACGAATTTATGATGTTTTATAAGAACGAAATTCTGGAAAAGATGTGTTAGAACCATGTTTAAGAGATTTCTAGGGTTCTTGATATTTACATGAATTTTGGGTTGTTAATCCATGTTTAGTGACGGAAACTTACATGCTTTACGTTGGAAATACATAATATGATGATATAAGGTTAGTAGTATAATTTTTGGGATGATTAGGAATGAAAAATATGGAATTGGTTGAGATTAGACGATGAAACCCGTAACTGCAAAACTGCAGATTTTGCATACCTGCTTGATCGATCGATCGAGCCCAAAGCTTCGATCGATCGAAGGTTCGATCGATCGAGTCCCAAACCTCGATCGATCGACCCCTCCTGGCAGACTTAAGTTTCCCCTTTTAAAGATGTTGAATTGATTCGAAATGAAGAAAACTCCTTAGACATCCTTGTTAAGATAATTTGAGAGATAATGATGACCAGTAAGATTCATTAATGAATAAGAGACCTTTAATGTAAGGCGAAATCTATATTTTTGGGATATCTTACATAGGGGACAAAGTAAGTATATGTTAAATGGGAGAGACACGTAAGAGGGTTACGTTGGAACATAAATGAATACCTATTGAATTGTACCTTTGGAAGGATAGAGTCCATGAGGGCTACGTAGTAAGTTGGAGAAACCCTTCGAATTAAAGTGAGAAACGAACCATTATACGTGATAACTAATAATGGGAAAATAAGGATAAATGTTGTGAATATGGGTTATGAGATAAACCTAAATTGATATAATAAAAGTGGTATATTTATATGATTGTGTATGCATATATTATATACTTGTGAAAATCATGCCCGCGCTACTTGCTATCCCTGAGGTTACCGCGCTGGGACGATCTTATCTCGTGTGCCTTATGGGGGATATTGACTCGTACCCTAGAAGATAGAAATCCTAGGTACAGGCTATCGAATCAGTAGTCACGGTCCTAAGAGACGCGAGGGTATGTACTGACCTCTTGGACTTGGAATCTGTGCTTCGCCTCAATATTATTTGTGTATGTATTTGTACAGTTCGAGAGTGATTCCGAACTTGTATTCCCTTTAGTGTGATTCATACGGGGATTGGATAGCAGAGTATGCCCGCACCATAGTTTTTATGTGGGGTGCTATTATGATATATATATTATACGAGTAGTTAATATATATATGAAATTCTGAAATCTGGAACTGCCTACAGTGATTTAATATGTAGGACATGGTTGATGACTCAAATTATAAATACTTGTTTTGAGAAAGTATAATATGACACTGGAAAACTTTATTGATTAATAAAGTTAAAAGGAGAACTTTGGTTACAAATTGAAATCTTACGTTCTAAATACTTGTGTTGTTCAGTTGTAAATTCTGCGAATAACGTAAGATAAGTTAAATCATTGGGGAAAGATAGTGTGATATATGACGAGATAGACCATTGGGAAGGTTAGTGCGATAGGTGTGCACATTAGAAGAGAGGTGAGAATTTCTCAAGAGAGTGTCGCACTAATATGTTGTTGCATTGGCCTGTAATCAATTTAAATACGTGCTAAACGAATTTTTAAATCATATACACCATCGGGCTCTGACCCGTTTCTATTTCTCTTTCTCTCTTGTATATATATATATATATGTATATATTACAGGTGCCCAGCCACAGGGGCGTCTTGCATAGGGTCCTTTGGCTGGAACGAGCTGCAGCTTAGGTGGGAGTTGCAGGCCTGTTGTTTAGACGACTTCATTCATTTGATTCTACTCCTAGTTCAGTTTTATCCAGCAGGGGCATGTGTCGCCCTCTTTCTATTAATTAGTTGGTATTGTCAGAGATTGTAATTCTTTTAATTTCAGTATCTTTATTTCGAAATTGTTACTGTCAGGATGTTTTCCTTAGTATTTTAATGTTGGGATTTATTATTGTTGGGTAAACTCTTAAATGTTCATTTCTACTCTCATTCCTAATGTGTGTCTCTTAAAAATGTAAATGGTTAAAGGTTTTATAACCGGATTTAGTAAAATGAGAATAAGGTTTTAAATGGTTTTGACACTTAGCTTAATTATTTAGGGTGTTTAAATTGGAAAAGTATTTTAACGACAGTGATGCTAAGAATGAACCAACTGTTCACCTTGATTTTAATTTAATAAAGGAGTGATCGCCCGGTATTTAATTAGGCGGGGTGTCACACACACCCACTTTGCCTCACAATGGTGCACACAAATGCGATAGTGATGATTTGAGCGCTTCAAGTGAGAGAGAAAGCGAGTGTGAAAGTGGAGATGAAAGTGAGCTCCAAAAAGCATTTAGATATTTGTACACCGAGACCTTAAAAACAAAGAAGTATAATAGGGATTTAGGTCATCGAGTGTTAAATTTGGAGAGAGAAAAGGAGATTTTAAGAAAGGAAAAATGTGATTTGACCGACATGGTGTCTAGTCCGACGACACGCGTATCCCAACTCGAGAGTGATCTCGAACGTGCTAGGGAGGTCAAAGTCAATTTTGAGAACGCACCTAAGAAGGTTAAAAAGGTGGTTCTTAATCCCGATAAGGGTAGAGTTGACGGCCTAGGAAAATTTCATGATGGTGCTTCCACTTCTTTTATAGCACCCGATCCGATTTCCACTTTAGTGACAGATTCACATGGCCCAAAAATTAACCCACCTAGGTATCCGTTTCCCATTAAGAGAGCACGTCTTAGAGTTTTTGAGAGAGGTGTTTCTAGGCCTATTTATGTTTGTTCCCATTGCAAGAGGAGAGGACACCTTAGGGAATTTTGCTTTATGTTGGGTTATGTGTCATGTTTTTCTTCTGCACGTATTTCTGCCACACATGCACCCACACACGATACTTTACATGCTCCTGGAGAGTACATGAAAGAGTTTTCACATTTAGGTGAGCAAGTTAAGTTTTTGGTCAAAACTTCACAAAATTTGATGGAGGTTTTTCATAAGTTGGCACCACCTTTGGAAATCCTCTGCACGTAACGATTGAGGTTTGACTTGTTTACTATCATAGGATGTGTTCCATGATGATATTATTTGCCTATTGCTAGTATGTATCATTTTTGTATGTTTTCCAATTTTTTTGAAATTTTTTGAAAAATACAATTTTTTTTTTTATTTTGATAAATTTTTTGAAAATTCCAAAAAGAGTTGTGTATTTTGTTTGCACCTTTTATGGATAGACTCTTAGGATGATCAAGTCACAATTTCATTCCATTTATCCATATGACTATTTGATAGTGTTTTGAGACAATATATATCACGTCATCTTTGTGCTTTATAATGTTTGGAGTCATTGAGATGTAATTAAGTGTTACTTCCTACATGTTTGACTCATGATTTCCTTTATTGCACACATGCACGGATTTGTTTGATTATTGTGCTTATCTTATCATATGTTGGTTGGGTGTTTTCACTTCAATCCTGTCTTTAAAAATGAACCAAGCGCGATAAACTTGATAAGAAAGTTGTGCGTGTAAGAGCCATTTGTGAGGTGCGTACTTTATTTGAAAACGGGGAAGGGTTACGAAAGGTTTACATTTGACCTTTGCGAATACTAAGCCACCGTTATATCGGACCTAAAAAATTGAGAAATTTTATTATTCGGGGTCCAAAGAGGTTTAAAAGAGCCCGAAAATATTTAAAGGCAATAAAAAGAAATTCATGTCAAAAAGGGCCATTAGGTTTTTGCACCAATTCTCCAATTTTTAAGAATTTAGAATACCTCTAAAAGAAAATATGCATGAGGGAGTTTGGATGGAATTTAAAAGGGGTTTGCACGTCCTTGAAAATCTTGAAAAAGCGTTAAATAGTTTTGGACGTTATTGGTGAGGAAGTCACTTTGACTTTAATTTCTTGATTTGCATAAGACGATGTCATCTAAATTCAACAATTTTTACACCTAAGGATACTTTTGATGTTCATTCGTTAGGGGTACACGTATTCATCGTGCACATATGATTGATTGAGTTTATTTACCTATTGAATTTGTTCACACCCATTCATTCCGTTTCCATGACTTGGTTGTTTTAGTTTAAATCCATGGTGTGATTTTTGGTATCTTATTTTTGTACGAAAAAAATTGAAAAAATCAAAAATAGTTTGTGAATGTTTTTAAGATTGTCCTTTGCATGTGCGAGTTTGATTCATGTTTGCTATGCATTTTATCGTGACACTCCATGTCTAGTTTGTTTCTTCTTATCTGTCTATTTGGGGATATCATAAAAAGGGGGAGAACGAACTATGATTTTATGGGGAGTTTTTGCATTATTGAGGAGATTTGATTTATTAATGATTTATTCTTATATCATTTCAAACTCGATACGTCACGAAGGTTGTTGCTTTATCTCATGTGTGTAGGTACAAAGATTGAAGATCATTATATTGCACACCCTGATGAGAAATGCTTTGAGATTTGATGAAGATTTTTGAAGAACAGTTTGAGATCTTGCAAATTTATTCATGGGAGGGTAGATTTGTATAGTTCATTTGGTATTTGATAATTCGGATGTTTTTATGTATGTACTGGCATAGACACAGGGGGAGATTTGTAAGGACATATTTTTATAAATGTCCGTTACAATTAATTATGTCGTATACCGTTACAACTATCGAAGAAGTTCAAGAGCAATCTACATCAAGATGGATTCGAATATATCAAGGTTCTTCATCAAAAAGCCTCCGCAAAGTTTACTTTGGTAAGGTTATGTTTTAAATATCTTAACTTTGCACTTAGAGCTTTGGGATATTTTTTCAAAATATTTTCTAAGTGTTGGAGCGGACTTTTTTGGTCAAAATTTGAGAATGAGTAAATTTTCTAAGTTTTGTAGCGTTCCTCGTTTTTGATGCTCAGGTCGTTCAAGCGAGATCTCACCTCGTTCAAACGACATTAGATGTCGCGCGATGTCATTCAAACGACACGTGTCCTCTATTCGAGCGAGATCCCGTTTTCGTTCTAATGACCGAGGCGACGTGATTTTCTATAAATACTTATTAAATGGTTTCATTTTCATTAAGAAGTCCCAGCATTTTGAAAGACAGAAAATTGTGAATCTGCAGAATTCTTTTTGACTTATTCTTTTAGGGTTTTCATCCCTTTTGTTTTCAATTCACAAAAATCCCATATGCTTTGGTGAATTGTTTTGGTGTTCAAGAACACACTTTGCTTTTGTTCATTCTTTGTGGGGAGAACTCTACAACCGGAGAGTTGCGTGCTATTGTGGAGAGAGTCCTTGTGAAGATCTTAAACTGCGTGTCTAGACTGCGCGTCCTTGTGGTATAGCTGCGTGTGAACCCCTACTGATTTCTAGCCGTTGCTTTGGAGGTTTGACGAAGACACCGTGCATTACTCTTGTGGGCGAAAGCAAGATGGTATATAAGTCAATGGTCTTGTAAACTTGTCAAAGTTCTAGAAATAAAAGGTTTTACCCTTCGGGGATTTTTCCTGAAATTTCTGTCGCATGCTTTATTTATTTATGGTTTGACACACGCACACACGTAGTTGCATGTTTAAGGGGCTGAATTAATTTGGCTTAAAAATACACTCAAATTAAATAAGCGTGCCAAATTAGAAATTTTCGAATTTAATCATTATTACACAGTCATACTTTTACATATAACCCCTATATCTGATGTAACTAAGGCCATCAAAACTTGGAACGAAATAATTTTCTGTCCAAAACTATATTTTAAATGACCTAAGTGATGATATTTAAGACTATTAAGCCTCATGTAAAACTAAAAAAGAACTTTGAGAATCCTTACAGAAAAAATATGGTACCAAGGACGCTAGAACTAAAAAGTATACAGTCAATCGTTATATTAAATTTCAGATGACGGATGACAAATCTGTTATTTCAGACCCATGACTTGCAAAAAAATTCACACAAAACTATTTATAAAGGAATGGAACTAGATGAGTAATTTCAGGTTGGTACCAAGATTAATAGATTGTTTTCCGGTTGGAAATACTTGAAATTAAATTGATGCAAAAATTAAAGGGTTATCTATTTAAAAATTTAATCATTCGTTTGAGAATTGAGGAAGAAGCCTTAAAACATGACTATAAAGATGAAATTATATTTGTCTTAAAGTAATGTAGGAATTTTGCTTTTGTGGTAAATGATGAAATTTAATATATGGATGTTTATATAATGATCACTTTGGAGAGCTGGTGGATAGCGTGCCACATGTTTACGTTCTAGCTTCTCGAGGGTTCCAAATCTAACTTGCTAATTTTAGTCAAACAAGTGCTAAGATAGGGTCTATAGGAGTTGGCATCATTCAATTTAGGGTAAATTATACTCCGAGCCCTTAACGTATTCTGTCTGTACATGTTGAGTCCCTAAAGTTTGAATTGTTCATATTAGACCCCTAAAGTATTATTATTAGGTCAATTTAGCTCCTAAAGTTAGACCAATGTCCAATCGGCCCCTAAACTTGGGTTCATGTTTCTATTAAGTCCCTCATTCAGTTTTATATAATATTACACTAATTTATCCTATAAGTGATAGTTTTACACTTATTATCCCTATATTTTGAAATGGCATCAGAGCTTAGTTTTCGTATCCTTTCTAGCTGGAATCCCAACAGAAACATATATGAGTACAAGATACACTATAAAAATCCACTCATACAATTTAAGTAACTCTACTTCGCTACAAATAATTGTAGGAAAAAGTAATACTTTCATAAGGTTATTAAAAGGTATTACAGAAAAATTTGAGACTCGTCAATTAGAAGTAGTCAACGAAGTAAGACATATAAAAAATAAATAAAATAAAATGAAAAACTATTAACAACTAAGGAATAAGACCAAGAACGTTTGTATTCTTACCCATATACCTACAAAGAAAGAGAACCCAATTATCCTTTTGTCCCTATTCTACTGCGAAAAAAAATGGATTTTAGTAGCTTCACTTTAGAAAAACTAGAAGAAATGATTGAGAAAGAAATTAATCCTGAAATTAAGCATGAAATAATATTTGAAATAACAAAAAAATAAGACAAAATGTATGAAACTGAAATCATAGAATAAAAAATGATAGATTGGATATAGAAAAATATTTATGGAAACAATTAACATTAGTAAGTATTGTGTAAATGTAACACATTCCTCTTGAAAAATTAGAATGTTTAGAAGAAAGTAAATCCAACGAATAAGAAACAAGTAAAATGGACATCGTTGTTGTTGTCTAAAAATGGAGTGAGTCCAAATTTAGAATCACAGATAAAATAAAAATAATCAAGCAAGACAAACACACAACAAATATGTTTTTAAAGTGGTTTCGCTATGAAAAAAATCCTACATCCACTATTTTTAGTATTTCAGGTGGTTACAATAGCTCAGAGTTGATTATGTTTATGCCTCAATGAATTGTCCCTTTGAGCCAAGGGAGGTCATAAATGCCTTTATATATTCAGGCATATACATCTGTATATAATAAATAAGACTGTTAATATTCACAGGTACGTGTACAACGAGTGTTGACGATTCCAAACTAGTGACTTTTACTATTCTTGATGGTTCATATTATTGAGATTGGTCGGCTTGCTGGCCGACCAAGTATCTCTGGAGCCGACCAAGAAAATAAGTATTATGAGGATAGCCACATTGGAGGACAAGTGTCCATTTTTATTTTTGAATATGATAGTAGACTGATATGATAATTTAGGAGAAACAAATAAGGTGACTCTAAGACATGTAACTACGTAGAGTCATTGCTAAATAATTTCGTAAAATTTGTAGAATAAGAATTCATAGAAAGTGAATATTATGAAGATAATTAGATGAGAATATGTCAAAGAAAGTTAAATAACTTATAAATTTGCAATATGGAATATTTAAAAAATTATAGTTTTGAATACTCATTTTACTTATATAAACTAGGGTATATAAAAATAGTCTCATAACGTTTTTCCATGAACTACCTTACCCAATAAATGAAAATATAGAGAAAAATATGAAAAATGGCTAAAAATTAAACGGTCTAAGAAAAGACTCATTATGAGCTATAATATAAGAGAATGGGTTGATAAAAAATGTTATAAAATGAAGCAAAGAAAAAAAAAATAATACGTAAAGTGGTGGCAAAACCAGAATCATTAGGTTTGCTGAGAGGATAAAAATAAGAACATAAAAAGAAAAATATTTTACAAAATGAAAAGTTTCAATAAACAAAGAGGTGAAAAATACATAATTTTTTTAAAAAGAAAACCTATATTTAATAAGATAATGTTTTTTAGAAACAATAATTACTATCCCGAAGGAAGAAGAACTTATAAATGTTGGGCATGCAGAGAGATAAGACAATATGCAAATGAATGCAGAAATAAAGAGACCAACAAACTAATAGAAGTTTTAGGAAGTCTAAATTAAATGGAGTTAGAAGAAGAAGCTCGAGAATTAACATTAACCAATAATAAAGGTATAATATAGATAATATAAGAGGAGGAAGTAGAAGAAGAATACAACGAGGATTTACATAATGACGAAGAAATAAATTTTGTAAAAATGAATTAGTATAAGAGAATTAAGAGGTGAACATTTTGTAATAAAAATACGTATGATAAAGAGATAAATAATGATTGGACATTATCTCTTGTACATAATAAAGAATTATACTAAAAATCAAAATATTTAGACTAAAAAATTAATACATATGTGAAAGAATGGAATGGGATGTGGAAATAAACAATTGTGAATATGATGTAGGAGAAATAAACTTAATAAATTTTGATAATATATTAAAGCATAATAAAGATAATAAATATATGTATATACATATTGGAAGTGTGCAAGTGCAGATAACACCCTTGTTTGATAAAGGTCATGATGTAGATATTTATGAATTTTCATGAGATGTTAGGTGGAGAAATTTTGGAAGATCAATAACTAGTCGAGTAAAAAGTAATTTGTAAGCAAGACCAATATGATTTAACAGTAGAACATGATATCATGTTAATTAAAACGATGAATTTGTAAATATATTTCTAACATTAAAAACAAAAACTGTAGGCACAGATATGCATGATATGACTTTTCCATCAAGAATATTTTGGAATATAATTTATAAGTTAGACAATACTATAGATCCTGGAATGTATCATAGAATAATAGAAGATGATAAATTTGAACCAATAAATAGAATACAAATATATAAGATAAAACCAAAAAGAATTAACCCACGTGAAATTATATTGGATTATAGATGGATAGAAAGTCTTAATAATCCAAGTAATATTAACATTAAAAAGAAAAGTGTAATAAAAATCGATCAGGATGAAATATAAAAATAAAAACACTAGGAGTAAGTATATCTGAAGGTAACTCTTCTCAGAAAAATTCTAAAGAAGGAAGCTCTTCTCAGAATCTTAAAAAAATAGATAACCTAAGTTTGGCAGCGAGTAGGAGATCCGTAAGTGATGGAAGAATAGTAAGATATAAGAACACTTGCATACCTATATACGAAGATGAGCAGAATCTAATGACATGGACCAAATAAGAAAAAAAATGACAGAAAATAATATGAAGAATTCATAAAAAAATATTGCAAATATGAACTATGTTCTTACTAATGTTAACAATATCTATGTTCCGATATATATATGTATATAAGGATTTAACAAATATGAACTATGTGCTTACTTAGATAGTGTATGTTTTGTTTATTTTGGAAAAAAGCTCACTCTTTCCCTAGTATTTGTGAAAAAAAAGTCAACCAATTGTGGTCAGGATATCTAATAATAACACAATGATCCATGATGAGGCAATATAAAACTTGATAATATAATTCAATAATGAAAAAATTGTCATTCCTAAACTTTGGACAACAAATCAACGTTCACATGATTTCATAATAGGAAATAATTTTAAGAGGTTATATAGCCCATGTACTCAAACACTTTATTCAGTCATCTTGATGATAGAAAAAAATTAAATAGAAGTCTTTAAGCTAAAAAATGCATTAACACATAAAAAAATCGACTTCATTCGCATCAAACGTGGTGAGGAGGTAATATCTCCCATAAACTGTAAAACTACTTCAAATATTAGAGATATAAAACTATAAAGAAGAAATAAAAGAAAATAATGAAAAAAAATATAATGAATTTCATAGTGAGGTCTCATTAAAATTTTGGATATAGATTAAAGTAAGGAAAAGATAGAGCTTATAGATCCAAATAAAATAATTAGGGAAAAACAAATGGTATATACATATGAAGATATAAAAGAGTTTAAAGTTCAAATAGAAGAATTAAATGAGAAAAAGTTACTTAGAGATAGTCAAAGTCCTCATAATAGTCCAACCTTTATGGTTAGGAATCATTCAGAAGAAAAAGATGAAAATCTAGAATGATAATTGTGAGGAAATAATTTGAACATTTCGAGTTTATAGGAGAATATCACATTCGTCCAAGCATCAGGAGATAGGCATTCAAAATTTGGGATAAACACGAGGGAAAACCCGATCATCTAGAATAACAGAATTGACCTTCTCCAATCAACTACGATAACAACTAATAACTTCTAGAGTCCTATGCGACACAATCTCATAATAATCTCATTGTCAAACCACATAAATACTTGCGTTGTGTGATTTTGATTGTGTGACTTACTCATTCTGTTTGGTCTTAGTTGTTTGGGATTATTCATTGTGGGATAATTGCACCTACAATTGGCACCGTCTGTGGGAATCGAGTTTCTTTATCTATGCCAAAGACATGAGTTCACAATCGTTCACTGTGCTTCAGACATGGTTGGAAATAGTTTGTCCATAGGAATATAAGGAAGTAGGTCATAAGTTTGCAATCATCCATAGATCTTTACACTACACCAAATCTGTCGAATTGTCACGGTCATTGACCTTGACAATTATGGACGAGACAACTTTTTTTGTCACGGTCATTGACCGTGACAAGTTTGTCATGGTTTATAACCGTGACAAGCCCGTGACATTCTTTAAAAAATTATCATGGTCATTGACCGTGATAAGTCCGTGGCAACTTTCGTTGTCAAGGACTTGTCACGATCAATGACCGTGATAATTCTGGGCAGAATTGAAAAAAAATATGCTGGGCAGTATGGCCACTTCCACTGCCCAGCAGTATATTTGTACCTGTTATAGCAACGTTGTACCTGTTCAAACATCATATATCCAAATAAACTAGAGATAATGCAAATATACATTCAAAATAAAAATAATATTCATCACGATATAATCCAAATATAATTCAAATGTACCAACTTAAAAACAATTCAAATGTATTCAAATAATGTCACTATATGCCTTGGGTAAGGTTAAATCCGAGGAGGTGAGTAGGCCACACGATATACGAATTGACACACCCACTGATATACATCGTGCCGCATTGTTCGCGCAACCACAAAGGGGAGTTCTCCTTCCTGGGTATCAAATGCGTGACGAGCACCCTAGACTCGATGTCTTAAAGCTCACGTCCATGAACTAGTCCACCCTGGACGATATTCGGGTACTTCAACCCCCGCCCTATCCGCTGGCCATCAAATATGTCTAGTATAAATACGCTCGGCCAACTAAGCATCGACATCGGTCTGTCGAAGGGAGCCAAATATGGAAGTGGATCATCAAAATCCGCACGTGTCGACGATGAAGCAACGAGGTCCACATCCTCGTCATCTCGCACTTCGTCCTCCCGCACATTCTCCTTCCCTTTCCCCTTGCATTTTCGGCTTCCCAATGAAGGCTTCATGAATGAGAACATATCTTGGACCGTCGCCTCCAAACGGGATAGTTTTGCGTCATGCGAGTCCACCGTTCGAGCCAACCCGATGTCGCTCGTCTCTAATTCGATGATCCTAGATTTGTCCACCCGTGAGCTCACCCCCCTTGTCCTCCCCTTGCGATCAGAGCCAAGCACTTGGTTGAGTGCGTCTATGGACAAAGATGCTTGTCGGCATCAGACTGCGACTCATACACTTCTTTAAGCTTTGCCTGAAATGACAAAAGTACATGATTAGTAAAATATGTAAATTAAAAAATTATAACCTAATTAACAAAAAGTAAGCTGTCGGATTACTTACAATCGTGGCCGCGACTCTCGGGGACACCTCCTTGTCCTTCCCCTTCTTCGTCCGAAGAGCCACATAAGTATCGTTCCTATGTGGCATACCCCCAGGGCCACTCCCTATTCCCTGAAATAAAATAAAGTAAAATTAGAATCGGCCCCGCAAAGTAAAATAATGCAGAATAATATATTTATGTAGTTATAGAAAAATTAAATCTTACCATCATCCTATGCTCCACCTCGACGTAAGACGTCCGGCCGGAGTAGTGCACGTCCGTCTTTTTTGCCCGGTTTTCCCTCCCTGATTGGCGAGATGCCAATTGTCACTCCCTAATCTCATTGTCAATTAACTTTTGCCATTGTTCCAATGAGAACGGCTCCTTCGGTGGGACGGATTCACACCTTTGGATAATGGACTCTCGTGTCTTCCCAAAGTACCGGGTCTGCATATTTTTGTTCCACGTCTTGTGTTTCTCCCTCAACTGCTCCAAGACGGAAACACGTAGCTTTGGATCCAGGCTGAATTGTTCCTGTCCAACAAATACAATGTTAGTTGAAAATAAATATAAATATAAAATGAAATTGAAATCGAAATATAAATATAAATATAAATATAAATATAAATACATTACCTGTAGTGCCACCCAAACAACTAACTTGAGCTCATATGGCACCTCCTTCCAACTAATGTACCCCGGGCCGATGACCGTCTTTACTAGCTCGAGGGATATCGCTAATAGCCCTGACTTGTTCTCGATGGCCATCCCCAATTTTCCATATTTGGGGAGCCTAGGGGTCGAGGAACCCTCGTCACCTCCGCTACCACCGAGCCCAGACGACATCATCATAACAAGCATCATCATCCTCTCCTTAATACCTGAAGGAGACATTTGCTGTAAAAAAAATGTTATTAGTACATATCAAAATGAATTAAAAGAAGACATGCAAATAAACTAATAATTGAAGTATATAATTATTAATTTACTAATTTACAATGAGGGGCAATCATATATTAATTTACTAAAAAAATTAATAACCAATCAATTCGTTTACAAGGGACACTACGCAGAAACACGCACACTACACACCCGCGCACATTCACACACACACCCACCCCCATACCCCCCACCCCTACCCCACCCCCACCCACCTATCCCTGCCCCCTCCCCCCCATCTCCTCTATCTCCTCCTAAGGGCGAGTTCAAGTATGTTTCATTTAATTTCAAGTAATTTTCAAAAAAAGTTGAAAAATCTGACCCCCATATGGACAATAATCCAGTGGTTATGCTACTTTTAAAACTAACCAACCCAACATCGATCCACTACAATGAGGGGCAATCCTACTTTCATATGAAATGGGCACTAATTATTAATTTACTTTCATATAAAACTATACAATTAAAGCTATACAATTGTTGAGATTGCCCCCCCCCCCCCCCCACACACACACACCTAAATTCTGAATTCCAAAACAATAGCATATAGCTCATAATATGTACAAGAGTGAAATATCCCCACCCCACCCCAACCCCTACTGCCCACACACACGCACACTACACAAGAGTGATACAAAGTAATTTTAAAAAAAAAGTTGAAAAATCCCACCCCTATATGGACATTAATCCAGTGGTCATAACACTTTTAAAATTAACCAACCCAACATCGATCCACTATAATACAACCGCAACAACAAATGTATATCCCGTACTCCTTCTAATTCATCTACTCAATTAAATCATTTCATCAATTAAACTAACAATTAAAGTATACAATTATTAATTTACAATGAGGGGCAATCCTACTTTCATATGAAATGGGCACTAATTATTAATTTACTTTCATATAAAACTATACAATTAAAGTTACAATTAAAGATATACAATTTATTTTATTAAAGTTATTTCGAATCTCAACAATTATCTTTTAATGAGGGGAAATCCTACTTGCATATGAAAGGGGCAATACATATTTTATTAATCAATTTGTCCGTTTCAATTGTTGAGATTGCCCCACCACACACACACCCCACCCCACCCCACCACCCCACCCCACCCCACCCCCTCCCCCACCACACACACGCACACGTACACGTACACGCACACACACCACACCACCCCCTACCCCCTCCCCCCACCACACACACACGCACACACCTGAACACACACACACACACATACACTCCCTGCCCCCCCACCCCACCACACACACACGCACACACCTGCACACACACACACACACCACCACCCCTGCCCCCCACCCAGCCCCCTGTCCCCCCCACTCCCCCCACCACACATGCACACACACATACACATACACACACCCCCCACCCACCCCCCCACCACACACATATATACATACACATATAGAAATGAAAGAGAAAGAGAGGAAAAAAACATACCTTAGAGAGAGAGAGAGAGAGCTCGAAATCGCTTAGAGAGAGAAACCAAAAACGGTGGGAAAAAAAAGAAAGCGTAGGGTTTTTGTTACTGAACAAATTGTCACGGACGTGTCACGGTCAATGACCGTGAGAATATTATAAGGTTTGTCACGGTCATTGACCATGACAATATTATAAGGTTTGTCACGGTCATTGACCATGACAATACGTTGTCACGGTCAATGATTGTGACAAAAAATGCGTGTTTTTTTTTTGTCACGGTCAA
Organism: Sambucus nigra; assembly: GCA_949130495.1. Classification (NCBI taxonomy): domain Eukaryota; kingdom Viridiplantae; phylum Streptophyta; class Magnoliopsida; order Dipsacales; family Adoxaceae; genus Sambucus; species Sambucus nigra. Next base: position 469,043,436 of record OX422214.1, on the reverse strand, counting down.
TGACCGTGACAAGGCTAGTCGCTGGAAGGGTGCCAATTTACCCATTTTGGTGCAATGTTTAAGCCCAAAGAAGATTCATGGCAACACTCTTCGAATGGAGTTAAAAAAAGTCATAACGATAATGGAAACTTTCTAGACCGACCCCGCCTAAAGTACATCAGGAAAACATTGACATCCATAAGACATCAATTACAATAAGCACATAGTCTTCATAAAGGATGACCTGATTGGAGTTAAAACCTCGCACCACGGTGCACTAGTAATTACGCTTAGGAATTGAAACTGGGATGTGGATAAGTTAATTATTGATCGGGGAAGATCCTGGAAGGTTATGTACCTGAAGTTGTTCAACTAACTTAATTTCAAAATGGAGGACTTGAGAGAAGCAACATCCTTTTGGTCAGCTTCACTGGAAAGATGACTATGCCATTAGGGAAGGTTGTTCTGCCCATCCGATATGGGAATATCTCAAAGTTAATCAAATTCCTAGTCGTGGATATTTTTTCTGCTTACAATTCTATCCTTAGAAGAGGATGCCTACACGCTTTGCAAGTTATCCCATTTACTTATCACCAGAATCTCAGATGTATTATTGATTGGGGGATAATGAGATTAGGGTTAATTAGGGTATTGATCGACAATGCTTTATCATTGACATTAGGCCCAAGAAGGAGAATAAAAAGGAGAAAAAGGTTTCCATTGGGACGACCAAGTATGGAGACACACCATCCAAATAGCAACTAAAGTATGGAAGATCGGGGTAGAAGATACAAGGATAACTCCCTCAAACAGGGTCATGAAACAATTACAAGAGGTAGTGTTTAATGATTCACACCTAGTGAAGAAATTCTTGATTGACAACTCACTTACCGACCATTAAAGAAAAGAAATGATTTATCTATTAAAGGAAAATCAAGACATGTTCACTTGGGAGCCTTATGATATGCCTGAGATCAATCCCAAAGTCATGTGCCATCGACTCCACGTGGACCCAATGTACCAAATGATCAAACAAAAGGATCTTTGAACATCCCCCCAAAAGGCAAAAGCCATGAAAGAGGAGGTTGAAAAACTTCTAGAGACAAGGACCATTAAATAAGTTCAATTACCCAAATGGATATCAAGCCCAGTAGTAGTAAATAAAAGTAATATAAAGTGGAGAATCTGCAAAGAATTCACCTACCTCAACAAAGCTTTTCCCAAAGATTCTTTGCTAAAAATTGATCAATTAACGATGCCACAGCCAACCACAAAAGGATGAATTTTTTGGATGCATACGGGGGGTACCATCAAATTCTTTAGTTCCTCCCCAATCAAGATGAGACCTTGTTCATCAGCACCCTCGGTTTATATGATTACAAAGTCATGCCATTTGGTCTAAAGAACATAGGATCTACATATCATTAGATAGTCACTAAAATTTTCAAGGAATATCTGGGAGACACCATGGAAGTATATATAGACGACATTCTTGTCAAAAGCAAGAACAAATATGACCACTTGCAGGACTTGGAAAAGACATTTGAGGTCCTCATATATTATATAATAAAGCTCAACGTAACCAAGTGCTCTGTTCGAAGTTTAATATGAAAAATTTCATGGATACTTGGTCAGCCTAAGGAGGATTAAAGCCAACCCCGAACAGATCATGGAAATAAATAATGTTCAGATGTAAAAGATGCTTCATGATTAAGCGCATGAAAGGTGTGTTCATGTAAGGACACAATCGTTGTTTTCGTTTCACCGCGATAATACAAACAAACCTAAATTACGACTACACTTGTGATACAAGTATAGCGATAAGCCGGATATCGAAAATCCACAGAGACGAGTTGCTAGAATTTATAGGATTTAATATTCCCAAATAAATGTGTAAAAGATAAATTACAAACTAAAAAGCAAAAAGATGCATAAAAGGGAAATATTAATCTAGGAGAGTGTTTTGAAACTAGATTAACAAAGAGAGTAAAAACTATAGGTTGCGTCGAATATCCCTCACTAGAGTTAATTAGTATAAAAGGGTTATATGGGTCGACGAGTTATTACAAATGCGTCTCGTTTCGACAGTTAATTGAACCAAGGGTTGTCACGCTCCTAAATTCTCATAAAAGCCTAATATGATTTTGGCGTCAACAAATACCCCAAAAATTACGCATTCAAGGTCGTAAGCACGAAACATACATGATATGCCACGTCAAATCCCCTAGGCATAATAACTAGGATTACGCACCCGATATAGACCAGTAAACTCCATCACCAAAGCAAAGCAACATGTCAACCCAGAATGAATTCAACCCGGTAAATCTACTTAGAAAGCAAGGAAAGAAAGCATGTAAACCTAATTATGAAAGCATGTAAATTAACTACAAAGCAAGAATAAAGGAAATAAACACTATATTAGTGAAGAGGGAATATAAAAAGATCAATCTTACAAACCCAAATGTTGTCACACCAAATGAGGAAGAAGAAATGAGCTCTTAACTCCCAAACCCTAAGCTAAACTAACCTAAAATTTAATATATTACAAGGTTTTTGAAAATGAAACCAAAATTCCTTTATATAGTAAGTTGGAAAAGAAATAAAGGAAAAAGAAAAGAAAATAAAAGGAAAAGATCTCAAAATACCTGGTAATCGCGGTCGATCGCGCCCTCAGGCAAAAGTGCACTGTCTTCGATCCAAGGCAAAGTGTAAACCCGCGGTCGATCGGCATCAGAAGCGCGGTCGATCGGGCATTCATGTAAAACACCACTGTCTTCGATCCAAGGCAAAACCCAAAACCGCGGTCGACCGGTACTCTATTTTCTAGCCAGGTTAGGTCCATGAAGAGGGGGAAAAGGTTGCATACGGAAATGACAATTACTTCTTCAACTGAACTGCAAACGATGCACCGTTTACGTCCACGTGATGCTAACTCAACTAACTACGCATCCGTGGAATTTCCAAGAGCTGTAGAAGAAATTTAAATTGACTAAAATGCCCTTGAAGTAGCGTTTAGCGACAGAACTTCTCCAAAATGCAACGGATCCTCAATTTTAGCGTTCTAATACCTATAAAAGCACAATTAACCCCTGTAAAGCATGTATATATCCAAATCCAAGGTTGTCTGGTTAATGAGCATACATATAGGCATTAGGAACCATAAAAGTGCTAGAATGCATAAAGATAACAGGTGAAAATATGCAATATTCGATACGAATCACACCCCCCAACTTAAACATTGCTAGTCCCTAGTGATGAAACAAATAAAACCAGTCCACAGAAGGCAGTACAGAACGTATATAGGCGTTGAAATATAAATGCCACTTTCGTAGGGAACACGATTGCATTTAGCATATGCAATAAGCCGTTAGACCCCTAGGTTACCCTAGTGGACGAGTGCCGTCTCATGAGGGTTTTCAGGGATGATACCCACAAACATCATATGGTTTCCTCAAAATATGCCCAAACCAACAATAGCGAAGTTCTAGCCACATGGGAGCGTAAAATATGGGATTCAAACATAAGTATATGCCACATAGAGTGTGCTAAACTAAAATACACACAATTTTTTTTTTAGTTTTTAAAAATTTTAACCAAAAATAAAAATATTTACTCAAAAGATAAACAAAACACAAATGATAAACAAAAATATTTTTTTATTTTTCATTTAATGTAAACAAGAATGAAAGAAGTATAATACAAAAGATACACAAAAATCATTATTCTAGCATGTGATTAAGCATGGAGCATAGATTAGAAAATGAAAAAACAAGCATACATATGCTTAGTTTGAATCTATTGTGTATACATATATATGATATTTTTGTTTAGTCTTTGCCTTGCTTTCTAGTTCATCTATGCTTTAATTCATAATTGGTATCTATCTTGTTGCATTATTTATTGATATCACATACTTAATACTTTATGTATCCTATCGGTATCATTTTCTTGCATCGTAGTTGGTATCCGTTATTATCCGTTGGATTAGTTGTGATTTTTTTGCCCATGTGCTTTAATGTTCTCATCACTTTATGCACAATTGCATGTGTATCTTGTTATCCATTTCTATTTATCCCTTGTTTAGTTTAAGGGGTGTATATTCTTTCATTGGGGAAGATACGTTACTGTTTTGATTCTTTAGCCTTTGTCTATTCCTGAACAAAAAGGGGGAGAGTGATAGGAGGAGAAATGGTATCTAATCCTATTATAATCGTATCTTCATTTGGGGGAGATTGATCTTTGGGGGAGACGTCTTTCTAAGTTGATCATTGTTAATAAAGGGGAGAATTAATTTAGGGGGGAGTATTTATTTTTAATTGCATTAAATATTTTGATATTCCCTATGTGTTTAATGTGTTTGCTTAGGTGTGCAGGAATTATATTCTAAGTGGCAATTTTCACCGGTAAAGATTTTGATCCTTGGGTCTTGTGTCAAGTATTGGGTGATATGTTTTTGAGTCTAGTGAGATTGACGGTCCTTTAGGATTTTTGTTGGTTTTTATCCCGGAATAGCCAAAGGGGGAGATTTGTAAGGACACAAATTTCCAATTGATTCCTTTGTAGTTTTGGCTCAATTCTGGACAAAAACATTTGATTCATAGGATAGATTTCAATTGTATCCATTTAAGCCTATGACGTGTTTGTTGAAGACGTAGCGACCAAGATATTAAAGCTTCATCAAATGCCGAATTTAATGTGCCTCGTTTCTACGTCAACAACATTGGTTCCATTGCTCCTAAGGTATGAATGCGTTTTGAATATATATAGGAGCTTAGAACATTTTTCATTGGGTGAATTTTTATTTTAAAACTGTTGTTTATTTTCAGAAATATTTTATTAAAACTTTAAAATAAATTATATAAAGTTTCTGGGCTAAAAATAGAAATTTACACTTTCTGGAAGTTCGTTCGAATTGTCGTTCGAACGAGTTTTTTGTTCGAACAATAATTTCGTTCGAACGAGGTTTGCCAACGAGTTCCCATATTGGCCACTGGAATGTCATTTGAAGTGTCGTTCGAACGAGAATGATGTTCGAATGAGATTTCTAACGAGTTCACACTGGAACTTCGTTAGAAGGCTCGTTTGAACGAGTTTTGGCGGGAACAGTTAATTGATAGTTTTGAGAAGTTTTTTCCCACTTCTTTTCCCACTAACTTTTTACCTGTATATGTAAGTGCGGGAACCAAGTTTTTTTAACTTAACTTTTCATACTATTCCAACTCCTTGAGAGAGTTTTTGAGTGTTCATCTTTCCAAAGAAAAGTTCATTGTTCAAGTGTATATTTTTCAAAGAAAAATTCATAAAACACTTCTGTTTTACACCCATAGTTTGTTTATCCAAGTTCCTTTATATATATTCAGTGCTTGGAGTTTTGGCACCGGTTTACTCTACCTATTGAAGAGTTTGTTTGGGTTTCCTTCTAAATCCCTCAAAGAAGAAGAAGTTTGTTTTGCTGAGGCATTCTCACATGGTGAAAGGCACCATGTGTGGTTAACGGTGTACCTATTGTCTCATTGGTGGATTCCAAGATTTTGGTGGAGCTCCGGGGTTGTCAACTAGGCAGAGGTGTTTACAAGAAGACGCGTCAAGGCTTAAAAGGGGTCGAGTCGAGGAAGTAAGTCATCTATCTTGTAATTGTAAAACCATATTTAGTGAACTTAAGGCTAGGGATGTCCGAGGTTTTTTCCCGTTGTGGGGTTTTCCTCGTACATCACGGCGTATTGATTCATTGTTTATTTTATCTTGCAAAAGAACCTAGAACGCAAGCTTAAGTAAAAAGATAAAATTTGGTTTAATCACTACTTGTTTAATTTGGTGCTAATTTAAATTTGGGTAATGTGTAGTTATAAGGACACAAATTTCTAATTGAGTCATTTGTAGTTTTGGCTCAATTCCGGACAAAAAAATTTAAGTCATAGGATAGAGTTCAATTGTATCCATTCAAGCCTATGGCGTGTTTGTTGAATACGTTGCGACCAAGATATTAAAGCTTCATCAAATGCCGAGTTTAATGTGACTCGTTTCTACGTCAACAACACTGGTTCCATTGCTCCTAAGGTATGAATGCATATTGAATATATATATAGGAGCATGGAACATTTAGTTTGGGCGAACTTTTGTTTAAACTGTTGTTTATTTTCAAAAAGATTTTATTAAAACTTTAATATATAGTATATAAAGTTTCTGGGCTAAAAATAGAATTTTTATACTTTCTGGAAGTTCGTTCGAATTGTCGTTCGAACGGGTTTGTCGTTCGAACAATAATGTCATTCGAACGAGTTTGCCAAGAGTTCCCACATTGGCCACTGGAATGTCGTTCGAAGTTTCGTTCGAACGAAAAATGATGTTCCAACGAGATTTCTAATGGGTTCACACTGGAACTTCGTTAGAAGGCTCGTTCGAATGAGACTTCGTTCGAACGAAAATATCGTTCAAACGAGTTTTGGCGGGAACAGTTAATTGGCAGTTTTGAGCAGTTTTCCCCCACTTTCCCTCTTCTTTTCCCACTAACTTTTTGGGCAGACTCAATATGTGCGGGAACCAACTTTTTCCACTTAACTTTTTCACTATCCTCCATCTCCAAGAGAGAGTTTGAGAGCTTCAATTTACAAGGAAAAAGTTCATGTTTTGAGTGTCTAATTTTTCAAGAAAAAATCATTTAACACTCTAGTTTACACCCATATTGTTTATTCCAAGTTCCAATATATATATATATCATTGCTTGGATTGTTTGGCACCGGGTATTACTCTACCATTTGAAGAGTTCACTTGGGTTTGCTTCTACACCCCACAAAGAAGAAGAAGTTTGCGTTGATTTACCCACTTAGAGAAAGGCTCCTTGTTTGGGTAGCGGTGACCATAAAAAGTCCGATCGGTGAATTCCGAGATCGCGAGGAAGCTCCGTGGTTATTCACTAGGCGGAGGTGTATACAAGAAGAACCGTCGGGGCTTGAGAGGGATCGAGTCGAGTGTTGTAAGTCTTACTGTCTTGTATTTGTAAAACCATTCTTAGTGGATTTGAGGCTAGGGCCGTCCGAGGTTTTTTCCCGTTGTGGGTTTTTCCTCGTACATCGCGGCGTAGTGATTCATTATTTAATTTTAACTTGCTATATCACCTAGTATGCATGCTTAGGTAAAAATATAAAATTTGATTTATAATCACTACTTATTTAATTTGGTGCTAAATTAATATTGGGTAATGTGTAGTTAATTCAAGTCATTAATTTAATTTGGTAAAATTGGTTTGGCCTAATTTGGGAATATTGAAAATTTGACTTAGGCAAATTTTTAGGACTTGGGTTAATTAATTGTGTTTAAGTGAAATTATAATTGTGTGTGTATGTTCCATCATATTTCACTTGGTTTAATTTTAATTTGAAAAGAAATTAAAATTTGTGTATTTGTTTTAATTGAACCCATCATCTTTGCTTCCGCATATCTAAAAGGAGATTGAAAATGATCTTTTTGTTTTAAGAATTTTAAAAATTGGGGGCCTCCCGTAACAACAGTAGTTAATTCAAGTCATTTAATTTAATTTGATAAAATTGGTTTGGCCTAATTGTGGTAATATTGAAAATATGACTTAGGCGAAATTTCTAGGACTTGGGTTATTTAATTGTGTTTAAGTGAAATTAACATAAGTGTGTGTGTTCCATCTTATTTCACTTTGTTTAATTTTAATTTGAAAAGAAATTAAAATTTGTTAATTTGTTTGTCTTAATTTGAACCAAATTAAAATTGGTGTATTTTTTTAATTGAACCATCTCACGCTTCCGCATATCTAAAAAGGAAATTGAAATCATTACTTTTTGAAGTATAAGAGATTTTTAAAATTGGGGGCCTTCCGCGTTTTTCAGTGTTTATTCCAGTTCTCTATTTAAATTCAGTTAGTTCTTACCTTATGCTATTGTGATGTATGGTGATGGTTAGTTATTTCCCTTTATTGTGGATGGTTAATAACAAGATAAAATTTTGACACCAACCTTTTTAAATATTGGGTGGTTAGTTTTTATTAAATTAAAATTGAGTTTTCGAAAGTGATGTATTATCTGAACCAACTTGATATTCTGAAATTACTTAATTAAGGACAGATCACCCAGTAATTAATTAGGCGGGGTATCACAGGTGGTATCAGAGCATTAGGTTCTAGTATCCTTAGGATCTGTACGGTTTGTAATATTTTCGCGTAGTGTCCTTTGATATAGAACCCTATATTCTAGGATTGTTGTACTCTTCAGGCATTTTAAGTTCTTCAGCTACTTTAAGATAATAACTATAAACTTATGAAATTCTTCTCTCCTTTCAGATGACTCCTCGACATGCACAGAGAGTTCCCAGGGATGCCCAACTTAAGCCTCAGCCTGCATGAGCTCAGGGTATGATGAATGCCACTGAAGCTGTCACCATTGTAGCTCAGGTGGTAAATGCGGCATTGGCAGTTGTGCAGTAGGCACCACCTCAGGCACCTATGGTGGCTAAATTTTTGGACCAGGCCTTCCCGTCTTCTTCGGAATGTGTTAGGGATGCCTTTCCGAAGGTGCATCCTTCGGAGTTTACAGGGAGCTCCGATGTGGTGGTAGCAAGCCAATGGAAGAAGGATATCCAGAGGCATTTGAGTATACATGAGTGCACGGAGGTGCAAAGTCAAATACTGGCCACGTTCAAGTTAGTGGGAGCAGCACTGCAGTGGTGGGAGTCTATTACCACCGCCGAGGAGAGACTCACTATTCAAGACTTTTGGGTGCGGTTCGATCGCAAATATTTTCCCTCAGCCGTTCAGACAGAAATGAGACGTAAATTTGTACACATAAAACAAGAGGGAAAGACCGTGGAGGAATATGAGGCAAAGTTTATCAACCTTCTGAACATTGTACCAGATGAGATCCCAACTGAGGAGAAGAAGATTCAGCGTTTTATGGATGGGTTGATATGGAGGATCCTCCAGCATTTGATAGGAAATCTCTCTTTGTCCACCTATACAGACGTGGTTAATGCAACACCACTCCACTGCCAGGACCATCATTTTCATCTGACCAAGGTTAAGCGAGTAGGAGAGTCCATCCTACAGGGCAGGACATGAGGAAACTATGCCAGTGGGGCACAGGCAGTTCAGGGTCAGCATAGACACAATGACCAAGTATCCCAGTAGGGGGATCCTAAGAGGTTCAGGTCAGGAGGTTTTAGACATGGGCAGGGTGGCTTTCGACATGTCCAACAGGGTCAGCACAACCATCAGGTCCATCAGGGCCAGCAACAGGTTTTGTAGGGCCAGAATGGCCAAGAGAGTGGTGGTAATGGCCATCAGGGATGGGGACAGAAGGGACAGAGGGGAGGACCCTTCCCAGGGATATGTTTCTCTTATGGAAACACTAGCTACAAATGTCAGGACTGCCCTTAGAAGGGTAAGGGTCAGCAGCAACGGCAACACGGTGCTCGTCAGGAGCCCCAGAGACCGTTATTTCCCACAACTCTCCCAGCACCTCCACAGATGCCAGCACTGCCACCCATTCCAGCTGCCCCAGTTCAGCAAGGGAAGCTTTAGTATGGACGAGTTTACAATCTTCACCAGGCCAAAGTCCCGCAGGACCCACCAGCGATTGAGGGTATGTTTTCCACCCAGGGGACTTTGGGGTGTATTTTATTTAACACGGGGCCCACACACTATTTTATTGCCACGAGGTTTGCATGTACTACGGGATTATTTGATATAGCAAAGAGTACGGCTAATTGTGTTGATTCGCCATTGAGTAGAGGTTCTGCTATATCTTTTATTTATCGGGGAGTGGGTATAAAGATTGGGCAGTTTATCTTACCCGCTGACATGCTCGTATTGGATATGTCTGAGTATAACGCAATTGTAGGTATTGATTGGATTGTTAGGTATAGGGCCATGATTGATTGTTTTAGTAGGAGTACAATTTTTTCCATACCCGGTTAGGAAATGTTCCTGGTGGCGATGGATCATCCACACATTTATACTATATAGAGGAGGAGACCTCCAAGGAGGCGGTGGTACCACTTCACCCGATTACTGTTGTTCGAGAGTTTTTCGATGTGTTTAAAGAGATTTCGGGGTTACCACCGAGTAAAGAGATAGACTTCATTATTGATTTAGCGCCGGGGACTCTATCGATAGCCCTTGCACCTTACCGTATGGCTCCAGCAGAGATGAGGGAATTACATGACCAGATTGAGCAGTTGTTGGGGTAGGGATTTATCCATAGGAGTACTTCGTCGTGGGGTGATCCTGTACTGTTCGTTAAGAAGAGGGATGGATCGTTGAGGTTATGTGTTGATTATCGGGAGTTAAATAAAGTCACGATATAGAACAAATATCCGTTGCCTCGAATCAATGACTTATTCGACCAGTTGAGAGGGGATGCCTTCTTCTCGAAGATTGACTTGAGATCGGGATACCATCAGTTGTGTATCAGGGAGCAGGATATGTCAAAGACTGCCTTTTTGAGGAGATATGGTTCCTATGAATTCAAGGTTTTGCCTTTCGGGCTAACCAACGCCCCAGCTGTATTTATGGACTTGATGAACAGGGTGTTCAAAGATTTCTTGGACCAGTTCGTTATCATCTTTATAGATGACATTATGGTTTACTCGCAGATCGAGGAGGAGCATGCTGAGTACTTGAGTTAAGTTTTACAAACACTGTGCCAGCATGAGCTGTACGTAAAATATGAGAAATGTGGGTTTTGGCTCAAGGAGGTCCAATTTTTGGGGCATATCATCTCTGACAGAGGGATATCTGTGGATCCGGGGAAGGTTTCAGCGGTGAGGGAGTGGGGACAGCCCACAACACCGACCGAGAGACACAGTTTCTTGGGCTTAGCCGGATAGTATAGGAGGTTCATTCAAGGGTTTTTGAAGATAGAGTGTTCATTGACACACCTGACTCGCAAGGGGGTGCCGTTTATATGGAGTGACGCCTGTCAGTTAGCCTTTGATGAGTTGAAAGATAAGTTAACCTCAACACTAGTGTTAGCATTGCCTAGGTCGGGAGTGGAGTATCTAGGCTATACTGATGCATCCTTATTAGGAATTGTGGGTGTGCTTTAGCAGGAGAATCAGGCTATAGCTTATGCCTCCCATAAGCTTAAGCCTCATGAGAGGAATTACCCACCCATGACTTGGAGTTAGCAGAGGTCTTGTTTTCACTTAGGATTTGGAGACATTACCTCCTAGGGGAGAAATTTCGCTTATTCACGGACCACAAGTCACTACAGTACCTCTTCACGCAGAAGGAGTTAAATATGCGTCACTGTCGGTGGCTTGAGTTTGTGAAGGATTATCAATTTGATATCCACTACCACCCGGGGAAAGCTAACGTGGTAGCAGACTCGTTGAACCATAGGCCAGTAGGTGAGGTGGCCGAGGTGTGGAAAGCGAAATGGAAGGAGTTAGGACAACAGGATGCGATGTCTCGATCGTTCATGTCTGTGATGACAGTTACACCCCATATTATTATGAGGGTAGTACAGGCTCAGGAAACTGATCCTTTTTAACAGAGCCAGATAGTGCATATTCTAGAAGAGGGGGGTGAGTCTTATACCGTGGGTTCAGATGGGGGTTTACATTTCAATTAAAGATTAGCTATTTCTGAGGGAGAAGACTCACAACACGAGGTTATGACAGAGTCACATGGTTCACGATTTTTGGTACATCCCGGTGGGGATAAGATGTACCAGGATATGCATAGACAATACTGGTGGAGCGAGATGAAGAAGGATACTACCGAGTTCATCTCAAAATGTACCACTTGTCAGTTAGTAAAGGTGGACCATCAGAGACCGACGGGACTTCTACAGCCATTAGAGGTTCCTATGTGGAAATGGAAGAGCATTTCCATGGACTTCATCACGGGATTACCTACATCGCAGAGGGGTCACGATTCGATATGGGTGATAGTGGATCGGCTGACCAAAGTAGCCCGCTTTCTGCCAGCCATGACAGATTACACCACGGGACAATACGCACAGATATTCAGAACAGAGATAGTGAGACTCCACGGAGTGCCTCTCAATATCGTATCTGACAGAGATAAGGTGTTTGTGTCTCGATTTTGGGAGAGTTTTCAGGAGGCAATGGGACAGAGTTACGACTGAGCACGACCTATCACCCGCAGACAGATGGTTAGATCGAGCGAACAAATCAGATGTTAGAGGACATGTTGCGTATGTGCATTATTGATTTTGGTGGAGGCTGGGAGCAATACCTGCCGCTGGTGGAGTTTGCCTATAACAACTCCTACCAGTTTTCTATCGGTATGGCTCCATTCCTAGCATTATACGGTAGACCTTGTCGTTCCCCGACATGTTAGTTAGAAGTGGGGGGCAACAAGCTACTTGGTCCGAAGGTGATTCAGATACTTCAACAAGGATAGAGTTGATACGGAGCCGTATTCAGGATGCTTAGGATCGACAGAAGAGCTACGCTGACGCTAAATGTTATTTTTGAGAGTTCAACATTGGGGATCAAGTGTTACTTCGTGTGTCTCCTATGAAGGGAGTTATGCATTTTGGAAAGAAGGGAAAGTTGGCGCCTTAGTATGTAGGGCCATTCCCTATTATAGAGAGGATTGGGCCAATTTCTTATATACTTGGGTTATTGGAGCACTTGCATAGTGTCCATGACGTATTCCATATCTCTTCACTAAGGAGATTTCTTTGGGATGATTTGGCCCATACTCACATTGCATTGGAGGAGATCGATTTACAGCTTGATAGCTCCTACGAGGAGGGGCCAATTGCTACCCTAGACCATAACGAGAGGAAGTTGAGGTCGAAGATAGTACCGCTAGTTCGTGTTCAATGGCGGCACCATAATGTTGAGGAATCAACTTGGGAGTGCAAGGATGACATGCATAAACGTTATCCAGAATCATTCTTTCCAGGTATATATTCATTTCCGAATTTTGGGATGAAATTCTGTTATTAGGCGGGAAGTATGTAATACCCCGTATTTTTATGCACATTTATTTTATTATGAAATTATGGAAAAATGGGGATTAATTAATTAAAAAGGGAGAAAATTTAATTTGTAATTAATCCGATTTAATGGTAATAATTACTAGTGTGATGAGAGTTAGTGGTTATCAAAAATAAAAATATGTCCGGGATGAGATACAGGGCAGTCATGATATAATTATTTGGGACGCGCGTATGAGTCGCGTCACTGGTATGTATTTGGGGGTTAACAAGGTAAATTATTTTTATATAATTCGAATGACTATTTTGAGTGCGCCAGAGTGTCCGAAAGGGTCGAAGTAGTCAGAAAACACTACTCGGGTATTTTATTTGGAGTCCGGGGCATTTTAACCCAAAACGACACCCCAGAGGGATATTTTGGTCTTTTGGGATTTTTGGATAATTAAATGGACGAAAATTAGGTTTAATTAAAAATAGTGAGGGTTAGTGGTCTGTTAGTTTCAACTTACGTGAGAAAGACAGAGAAGGAGAGAGATAACCAAGGAAGAAGAATACTCCATTTGATCCCGAAGCCAAGAACTTAAGCTTTCACACAAAAAATCACACCAGCACGTAGATCGTGTCAAGATGATCGTTTCCATACCAATTTCAGTCCAAGAATCTAAAGTTTATTACAACGCATGTGTTTATCTTTCTCCTCTTTTAGCATATATTATTCCTGTTAATTTAGGTTTGATGATATAAACTTGATGTAATGAAAACTTAGGTTTAATTAGACTGAATTGTGAAGAAACCTTATGAATTGGAGATGGGTATGCATTTAGAGATTTTGCCCCTTGTTGGACTATTAAAATATCGGAATTTTATGTCTTAATCACGAATTATAATAAGAGTTTTGAACAATTAAAATTATGGGTTCATATTTAAGAGACTTATTTAAAATTGAAGAGATTGTTGAATTCTAATTGAGTATATAAGGATTTGACCTTTAATTCGCATTAGAAAGTATCTTAGGGTGATTTGGAATAGTGTAGGAACATTATATTAAGATTAGGATGAGTTTGGAATGAGATTGAAGTATAAAAATTTGAGAAAATCGAATTTGGGAAAGAACTGGGCCTGTTCGGAATTTTCATTAGAAGACCAGCCCAGGTTGTTCGAACGTCCTCATTCGAATGAGACTTCTAAGGAGATTTCCAATGACCCTTCTAACGAGTTGCTGAGTTTGTTTGAAGTGGGAACTTCGTTCGAATGACCTCATTCGAACGAGAATCCTGTACTTCTAACGAGATTCCAGAATGGGATTTTTAGGGTCCGTTTGAGTTAAAAACCATCCTAGGGTTCTCCAAGCGAGTGTATTAACCTACGTGAGTAACAGGTGGCTTAAATTTCAAAGTGTTAGGGAATTAAGGGTGTAATGGTCCTCGGGGTATTGAATTTTATGAAAACCTATGAGAGAATGTAAGTCCTAGAGAGGCTATATATATACGGATATCGTGGAGAGTAATGGCGTTAATATTACTTACGGATTATAGTATTTGGGTTATGTGAATACCTATTATTGCATATAAGTTGTGTGCATGCTTATTACTTGGAATATCATGTGTGTGACATATCTAGATACTGGCTATCGAACGGGGGTTAACGCATTGTGGACGAATATATCTTGCGTGCCTTTGGGGAATTTTGAGTCGTACCACTAGAGCATGAAACCTAGGTACGAGATATCTCTGAGAATGATAGTTTTGACGGTCGTTTGGGTGCGTAGGTATGTGCGTAGCCCATCGACTTGGAACTATGTTCGCCTCTAATATGTGTTTATGTTTTATTGGTTCTTGAGAGATTGAACCTGTTATCCTTTATGCGTGAGCGTTGCAATAGGACTCGATAACCGAGTATGCCTGGCACCAGGGGTTTCTTAACCATGGGTGCAATGTTGATATATTTGTATGTATACATAGTGAGATTATATATATGTATACTGAGTTCCTACTGTGTGTTTCATGTTGGCTACTTTATTAAAGTATATACTTAATGGGTCACCATTGAGAATTAAGAATGCTAGGAGAATGAGTTATAACATCCCTAAACCTATTCTTAAATAATAGTAATATATTGATTTCAGGTTATTTAGGTATTGTATCCGACATAGTGGTTATCCTACGTATAGTCAGATAGAGTATCAAGACTAGTATGGATAGTTGGCCTCTCTAGGTGTGCACATTAGATGCGAGGTGAGCATCTCAAGTGAGTAAGCTAAGTTAACATGGATAATATATGTGCTAATTAAATCAATTTAAACACTTTCTTTATTTAAATTGTTTTCTACTCGGGCTCTGATCCGTTTTTCTGCAAATCTCTTTTTCTGTTCTATTATTTTAGGTGCTCAGCCACAGGGACACCAGACTTAGGAGATTCCATTCATTTTCCGAGCTGTAGCTGCTGTGGAAGCTACGGGATATTGCTAGTAGACGCTTCTGAGTCTATTTCTCCTTATCCATCAGTCATTTATTTCAGTTCGACATGTTGTCCCTCCTATTTTACATTCCGAGATTTAGAGTTATTTTATTCTATCATTAGACTTTAATTTCATGTTATTTGATTATTGTATGGAATTTTGACTGGATGTGTTTATTCCAGTCTCTATTTAAATTCAGCTAGTTCTTACCTTACGCTATTGTGATGTATAGTGATGGTTAGTTATTTCCATTTATTGTGGATGGTTAATAACAAGATAAAATTTTGACACTAACCTTTTTAAATATTGGGTGGTTAGTTTTTATTAAATTAAAATTGAGTTTTCGACAGTGATGCATTATCTAAACCAACTTGATATTCTAAAGTTAATTAATTAAGGACTGATCACCCGGTAATTAATTAGGCGGGGTATCACATTTATGCCACTATGGATAGGCCTTAGTCACCTGTTTAGTTTGATTCCCTTGGTGAGGGTTATGTGGAAACTGAGGATCTCGACTAGATGTCAATATTCCAAGGCGGTTTGTTATCATTCTTCACCATCGAGTGTTGTCCATCTGAGACAATATCTTACTGCTCTCTGTCATAGGAATGGGGCTCTGGTTTCCTTGGATCCATTTCTTTCACAATGCCAGCGGCTTCGCAGAATATGTCCCCATAGTAGTATTAATACTCTGCATATTCGGGCCCCAAGACGAGATTTTGTAGACAAACCTGGTGAGAGTTATTGCCGATACCATGTGGTACAAACTGTTAATTTTCCCCTAAGCATGCTCATGGGGAGCAGGGTGGACTAGTTCCATTTCGATTGTGTAGAAGTACTTCCGTGAGGGGGGACTTTCTGGTAGGGGACGACCTCAGTGGGTCATCTTGACTTGCAGTTCAATAATACTAACTATGTGGGCTACATCTAATATGCATTCCTATAATTACCTTCCTTGTTAGACAAGCATATATATCTCACCGTTGGAATCGACGTGGTCTTTCTCGAGCAGAGGGATCTCACGGTTGTTATCTACTGTCTTGGATTTACACATGGTATCTCATGTTTTAATAGGTAAATCATCATACCTAGTTGTTTGGATGTTATGATAAATATTAATACTGGGATGCCGAAGTTCACCCCCGCTATTGAAGAATTATAGGGGCGGTCCTCCATATGAGAGGCTGGGCGGTATACTGTCTGCAGTGTTACTTCGTTTATTCATGCGATAAAATATAGTGTTCATGCCTTTTAAGTTGATCCAGTGCCTCTGCAGTGGTTCCATACTGGATCTCAAATTTTTATTCTCGAATGCTAGGACTTCTAAGGATGCGGGTCCTTGTTTTGAGATCTCTTCCTATGGAGTAGTCCCATCGTGTCATTATTTTCTCAACCTGAGGGTTGAGGGTGAATTTATCTCTGGTACCTGGGTATGTGTTTGCTTCGGTGATGTGGAGGTGGTATAAGTAATCGATAATCCCTTATTCAGGTAAGTCTGTATAGTTCACATTGTAGGGAATGGGTGATGGATATTTTGGAGTATGTTCTGGTTATCCAAATGGGGTATTTCTTATGGTTGACGAGAGTATTACTATTGGGCCTATCATCCGTGAATAGTCAATGCTACTGTCGGTGTCTATCTACATCACGGGGAATCCGGGGATGGTGCCCAATGGGTAGACCTGTGCCTCAGGTTCCTAGGGAGGGATCGAGTGAGTATTCCATGTTATAGGTCATCTTATGACTTAAATATGACTTGGGTGACCACGATCCTTCGGTTTTCACAGAGTTAGTTCAACCTCTCTTTTGGGAGACTCGTATGGGGTGTATACTTGCTTCGAGATTAGCCTCGAGTTTAGATTCCCAGCGTCGTATCATCGGATGAAGTGGCCCCTTAACTTCGCTTCTTTGTTATAGTGTAACTAGAGACGAGCTCGGAATCTCCAGGTAAAATGAACGTTGGCCCAGAGTTGCAGGTCCATCTCGTTCATCTGTACTCGGGGACTCAGATATTGGGGTAGCCGAGTCTGAAGGCCGATAGCTGTAGTGTTTATGATATTTTTTGAAGAGTGAACTAAGGGTGAGCTAGGAGTGAGTAAGAGGTAGATACTGCTTTTGGTTTTTGAATCTGCGAGGGCTAACAAGTGAACCTTTGACATTGACAAATTTAAAGACTACTATATTCTGTCAGGGATCAAGAAGTAGCACTCTGCACTAGCTCACCCTCAGTGCAATGGGCAGAAAAAGATCACAAACAGAACCCTACTGGACGAAATGAAAAAACAATTTTATGTTGCCAAGGGAAATTTGATAAACGAATTGCACAATGTACTTTAGGCATACAAAACGACACTAAGAACTTCGACAGGTAAAACTTTCTTCATGTTAGCATTCGGTATAAAGGAGATAGTACATAGTAAGGTCGGATTACCTAGCCACAAGGTACTAAAATTCATCTCTCCCAAAAGAGACCTAATGAGAAGACTCGTTTTGGACATAGCAGGGGAAGTTTGGGAACACGAAATAATTCAAGTCGCAACCTATCAACAGAATACTAATCTTTTTTATAATAAACGGGTAAAGCCGATCACATTAAAGGAATGAGATTATATGACAAAAAAGGTGATCCAAAAAGGGAATAAGTAGGTACCGAACTGACATGGCCCGTACATAATAACTGCAGTCATGCGACCTGGAACTTATAGAATTGAGAGCTTACAAGGTGAACAGTGTGGAATGCATAGCATATGAGGAAATACTATTATAGCCCAGAAGAGAAGAAATTCAATCATGTAAATAAATTTTACCTATCTCCTCGACATAAGAGATGCAAATAATTACTTTTGTTATCAAATTCTAATAACCAATGAGAATCAGAGACTCGTCCTCGACATACGATGTTATTTCAACTTTTTTTCATTTTTACCATATCCTAATCATAAGAGATGTGAAAAACTAAGGCCGAAGACATCCTAAAACTAAACACATTAGAATAACTAACAAGCAACACTTCATAGATGGTCTTATCCTTGGACATGTCATGATCAAGAAGTTTAGCCTAATCTAGGAAATTCGGTGAAGTCATATGGATTATAAGATTCGACCATAATTGAATAACACAAGGATAAATCCTAGAAAATTTGGCTAACTTTGGTAACCAATACTAACACATGGTCAGGACGAAAAAATTCATCTATACAACCTATAAGATGGCAAAAACATTGGTAGATCTTAAGTCAAGATAACTTAGGTTCACCCAAAACTGGTATCTAGTAAGGCAGATCATGCGGATAAGATTTGACCACACATTCGTAACACTAAACTACTAAAAGACATATCTTAATGCTAAACAACTAGTAAGTTCACATGAAAGGTGGATAAGATCCCACCGCGAGTCCATAAGACTAGAATGTAATACCCCGTATTTTTATGCTATATTAATTTGAGGATTTATTAAATTTAATGTGAATGATTATTTAATAAAAATCCGGAAATTAATTATGTTATAATTATTAACGTGACGAGAGTTAGTAATTGTGGGAAACTTGTTGAATATTACTAATGAGCATAGTAATATATTATATTGGTTATATTGAATGTCATAAGTGAATTAAATGACTATTTCGGAAATTTAAGTCGGGACATGCCCGTGTCACGTCAGGACTAATTTTGTTAAATAAAAAGTGAATATTTTATAAGTTGTTCGTATGGTCATTTTGAGTGCGCCAACGCGTCCGTAAGGGTCGAGATAGTCAGAAAAGTGTACCCGGGGGTTTAGTTTGGGTCTCGGGGCGTTTTTAGGCCTAATTGGTACCCCGGGAGGGCAATTTAGTCATTTCACCTTTTTTGGGTAATTAAACCCACGAAATTTAGTAACCTATATCAGCCATCTAGGTTAGTCCTTTAGGGTTAGAATATCCAGAAATCAAGTGACGGCCATTGGAGAAGAGAGGAGAGAGCTCCAAGGCAATTCAAGGCCAAAAAGTCACCGGTTTGCACCGCCACCACCACCAACGCGTAGATCGCGAGAAGGGGAACGCAACCACACCGGATTCATCTGCAAACCGGACTTCTGAAAATCCCAGGCAAGTATTTAACTTGCGTATTTTCGTTAATGCAATCTTCATATTAGTTAAGGATTGATTAGAGATGAAAACTATGGAAGAAAACCCAATTTGTGTTAGGAAAATGCATGTAGTTTTGATTATATGGAAATTCTGGAACCCTTGCCATGTAGAGGAATATAACCCACGAAATTTTGATGATATATTAGAAGGAATTTCTGGTAAAAACAGATTAGAACCTTGATTAAGAAAAACTCTAGGGTTCTTGATGATTAGATGGGATTTTGGGTTAATTATCCATGTTTAATGTTAGATATACACATGCTTTACGTTATAAACATCTGGTATATTGTTATAATGATAGTAGTAGGATTTTTGGGATGATTAGAATGGAAAAACATGGTTTTGGATGAAGACATTTAGTAGAACCCGTAACTGCATTCTGCAGAATTTTTCGCAGACCTGCTTGATCGATCGATCGAGCCTAGAGCTTCGATCGATCGAAGGTTCGATCGATCGAGCCCCAAGTTTCGATCAATCGACCCCTCCTGGAAGACTCCTAATTCCCTCTTTAAATGAGTTAAATTCAAATTGTCGTGAGATAATTCTTGGGCATTCTTGATAAAATGATTTGGGAGACATTGAGGACCAGTAGGGTATATTAATAAATGTTGGGACCTTTAATCTTCAACGAGAATGGTATTTATGGGACATTTACTTTAGGTTGGTAAATTTATGAATTTAAAAGATGAGGTGCGTAAGAGAGTTACGTTGGAACCCAATAAAGACACTTACTGAATTTTAGATTTGTGAGGATAGAGTTCACGAGTGTCACGAAATGAGTTGGAAAGACCCTTCGAGTTAAGGTTAGTAACGGAACCTTATATAAAATACTTAATGTGAATATTAAGGATAAATATCGTAATTATGGGTGATGAGAGAAACCTATGTTAATATAATGATAAGTGGTATGTTTATATGGTTGTGTATACATATATTATATACGTGTGAAAAACGTACCCGCGCTACTTGCTATCCCTGAGGTTACCGCGCTGGGATAGTCTTATCTCGATGGGACCTTTATGGGGGATATTGACTTGTACCCTAGAAGATAGATATCCTTGGTACAGGCTATCGGACCGATAGTTCAGACGGTCCTAAGAGACGTGAGGGTATGTACTGACCTCTTAGAGACTTGGAATCTATGCTTCGCCTCAATTTTGTTTTATGTATATATGTTATTACAGTTCGAGAGTGATTCCGAACTTGTATACCCTTTAGTATGAGCGATACGGGGCTTGGATAGCAGAGTATGCCTGCACCATAGTTTGTATGTTGGTGCTGTTAAGATATATATATATATATTATACGAGTGCTTAATATATATATATATATATATATATATATATATATATATATATATATATATATATATATATATATATATGAATTGGGGAATTTAAACTGTTGCTGTAATGTAGTAAGCGAGAAATAATTCTGGACTATAAATTATGAATACTTGTTATGAGAAAGTATATTATGTCACTGGAAAACTTAATTGATTTTATAAAGTTAAAAAAAAAATGGAGAACTTTGGTTACTGATTGGAACATCCTTTTTAAAAATGGAAATCGTGAATTGTAAATCTTACGAGTAATCTAAGATAAGTTAAATCTTTTAGAAAGACTAGTGCGATAAATGATAAAACAAACCGTTGGGAAGGTTAGTGCGATAGGTGTGCACATTAGAAGAGAGGTGAGATTTTCTCAAGAGAGCGTCGCACTAATATGTTGTTGCATTGGCCTGTATCAATTTAAATACTTGCTAAACGTATTTTAAATCAAACACACTTTCGGGCTCTGACCCGTTTCTTTCTCTCTCTCTCTCTCTCTCTCTCTCTCTCTCTCTCTCTCTCTTGTATATATATATATGTATGTATTACAGGTGCCCAGCCACAAGGGCGACTTGCTTAAGATCTCTTGGTAGGAACGCGCTGCAGCTTAGGTGGGAGTTGCAGGGCACTTGCGTAGACGACTTCCTTTATTGACTCCATTTCTAGCATTCTCATTTATTGGGCATGTGTCGCCCTTTCCATTATTTCATTTGTTATTGGGACATTTATATTTCAGTTGTTTCCAGTATTGTTCTATGGGATTTGTTCAGTTTGGATTTGTGACTTTAGTTTTCATATGCTGACATTCGATTGACGAATGTATTATATTATTTGGTTTATTGTGATGTGATTCTTAATTGTAGAAATGTTTTTTTTAATAAATAAATCTTTTTCTTTAATTAAAATTTGGAAAGTATGTATGAAAATGGTTTTTGACACTTAGCTTAATTATTTAGGGTGTTAAATTGAAAAATGTATTTTTATCGACAGTGATGCTGAGAATGAACCAACTGTTTACCTTGATTTAATTTAATAAAGGAGTGATCGCCCGGTATTTAATTAGGCGGGGTGTCACAGGTGGTATCAGAGCATCAGTTCTAGTGTCCATAGGATCTGTACGGCTTATTTTCGCTTTCAGCTTAACGTTATTGCTATAGAGCCCTATTTTTAGGATTGTTGTATTCTTGCTTTTACGTTTAAGTCTCCAGCTATTTGAGATTCGATAATAACTGTAGACTAATAAACTTGTTCATGTTTCAGATGCCTCCGAGACGTTCTTCGAAAGATAGGCATTCCCAGGCCGAACATCCAGCAGTTCCGGCATAAGGCACTATGAATGCGAATGAAGTAGCCGCCATTGTTGCTCAGGCGGTGAATGCCGCGATAGCGGTAACTCAGCAGGCTCCACCCCAGGTTCAAGCAGTGGCGCCAGTACCAGCACAGTTTCCATCTGCATGGGAGAGGGTTCGGGATGCTTTTCAGAAAGCACATCCCCCTGAGTTTTCTGGTAGCTCCGATATTATTACAGTTAGCCAATGGAAGAAAGACATCCAACGGCATCTCCGTATGTATGAGTGCACTGACGTGCAAAAGCAGTTATTGGCCTCCTTCAAGCTGGTGGGAGCCGCATTACAGTGGTGGGAGTCCACTACCACTTTGGAGGAGAGGGACACGATCCCTATTCAGTTGTTTAGGGAGCAGTTTGACCGCAAGTATTTTCCACCCGCAGTGCAGACTGAGATGAGGCGGAAATTACTAAATCTGAAGCAGGAGAATCTTACCGTAGCGGAGTATGAGGAGGAGTTCACGATACTTCTCACCATTGTGCCAAATGAGGCACCTACTGAGAGCAAGAAGGTTATGCTGTTTGTCGACGGGTTAGCTTGGAGGATCCGTCAGCACCTTATCGGGAATTTATCCCTGAGTACTTTCACTGATGTACTCAATGCCGCGTTACTACATTGCCAAGATCACCGCTTCCACCTTCAGGGAAGCAAGAGAGCAGGAGAGTCCAGCCAGCAGGGCAGGACCCGGGGTAATAGTGCCGGTGGGGAACCATCTCATGGATAGACTCGTCAGCACGAGCAGAGTTCCCATCAGGGGGACCCTGCTAAGCGATTCCGTTCAGGTGATTCTAGGCAGGGATATGGGGGCTATAGACAGGGCCAGCAGGGCCAGCCTAATCATCAGGGTCAGCAGGGCCAACACCGACAGCAGGGGCAGCAGCAAGGCCATCAGGGCCAACAACGTGCTAATCAGGGCCAACAGGGCCAGTGGCGGGGAGGTAACGGCCAGCAGGGCCGTGGTCAGCAGGGACAGAGGGGAGGAAACTTCAGAGGCCGATGTTTTGGGTGCGGCAAACATGGCCATAGACGTCAGGATTGTCCTGAGGGTGATCGGGCCCCACAGCAGCAGGGAGCCCGTAATGAGCCACAGAGGCCACTTTTTCCACCTGCCCTCCCAGCTCCAGCCCAGGTGCCAGCCCTACCAGCCATTCCAGCGGCTCCAGTACAGTAGGGGTAATTACAGTATGGACGTGTCTATAACGTCCACCAGGCAGCAGCTCCACAGGAACCACCCGCGATTGAGGGTATGTTTCCTATCCATGGTACTATGGGTCGTGTTTTGTTTGATACAGGGGCAACGCATTATTTTATAGCTACGCATTTTGCGAAGTCCTTAGGGTTGTTAGCCACAGCAGAGAGCACCGTGACGTGTGTCGATGGGTCACTTATATTCTTTATATTCCGGGGAGTAGGGGTAGAGATTGGTAGCTTGGTATTACCTGCAGACATGTTAGTCTTAGATATGCACGAGCATGATGTGATTATTGGTATGGATTGGCTCGCAGCTTATAGAGCCATGATTGATTGCTTCGGTGGGAGCATTATTTTTGCCATTCCGGGGCAAGAGATGTTTGTAGTGGCGATGCCTCGCCCAGAGGGAGGTTCGACCGCTCATTTGTATTACATAGAGGAGGATACCTCTAAGGAGGTTGTGATTCCCTTAGATTCGATCCCTGTTGTCAGGGAGTATTTCGATGTGTTTCAGGAGATACCAGGCTTACCCCCCAGTCGAGAGATAGACTTTGTTATAGATTTATTGCCAGATATGAGACCTATAGCACGTGCACCATACCGTATGGCTCCGGCAGAGATGCGAGAGCTACGAGATCAGATAGAGCAGCTATTAGGTCAGGGCTTCATTCGTAGGAGTACCTCACCTTGGGGCACTCCAGTCTTGTTTGTGAAGAAGAGAGATGGTTCACTGAGATTGTGTGTGGACTACCGGGAGCTGAACAAGGTAACGATACGGAATAAGTACCCGTTGCCTCGAATCGATGATCTGTTCGACCAGTTGAGGGGAGAAACTTTCTTTTCGAAGATAGATCTGAGGTCGGGGTACCATCAGTTACGTATTAGAGAGAAGGATGTTTCAAAGACTGCCTTCTTGTCGAGATATGGGTCCGATGAGTTCAGAGTGATGCCGTTCGGACTCACAAATGCCCCAGCCATTTTCATGGACTTGATGAACCGAGTATTCAGACAGTTCTTGGATCAGTTTGTCATCGTCTTCATAGATGACATCTTGATATGTTCACACTCCGAGGAGGAGCATGCCGAACACTTGAGGCAGGTTCTTCAGACCCTACGAGAGCATCAGTTGTATGCTAAGTACGAGAAGTGTGGATTCTGGTTGCGAGAGGTACAGTTCTTGGGACATGTTGTTTCTGAGCAAGGGATAGCAGTTGACCCGAGTAAAGTGTCAGCGGTGAGGGAGTGGGGACAGCCCACGACACCGACGGAAGTACGTAGTTTCTTGGGATTAGCCGGATACTACAGGAGATTCATTCGGGGATTCTCCAAAATAGCGTGTCCATGTTTGGGATGACGCTTGTCAATTGGCTTTCGACGAGCTGAAAGCCAAGCTTACTTCAGCGCCAGTCCTTGCTTTACCGAAACCGGGTGTGGAGTACCTGGTTTACACCGATGCGTCTTTACGGGGACTTGGAGGAGTACTCCAGCAGGAGGAGAAGGCTATCGCTTTTGCTTCCCGCAAGCTTAAGCCACATGAGAAGAATTACCCCACCCACGACCTGGAGTTAGCATCGGTCGTCTTTGCATTGAGGATATGGAGGCACTATTTATTGGGGGAGAAATTCCATTTGTTCACAGACCATAAGTCACTGTAATACCTGTTCACTCAGTGAGAGCTGAATATGCGTCAGCGCAGATGGCTAGAGTTTGTGAAGGACTACCAGTTCGATATACAGTATCATCCGGGGAAGGCCAACGTAGTTGCTGATGCGTTGAGCCGTAGACCGGTAGGCAATGTAGCGAATGTCTGGAAAGAAAAGTGGAAGGAGTTGGGTCACCAGGACGCAGTAGCCCGTTCTTTCATATCCGTTATGTCAGTCACACCCGAGATTATTACGAGGGTGATACAGGCACAGACCACGGACCCGTTTTTCCAGGAGCAGATTGTGCGACTTCTAGCCGAGGGTGCTGAGTCCTATTCTGTTAGTTTTGATGGAGGTTTGCTGTTTAATGGGAGATTGGTGGTTCCAGAAGGAGAAGAGTTACGTCATGAAGTGATGACTCATTCTCATGGGTCCCGATTTGCAGTACATTCGGGAGGCGATAAGATGTACCAGGACATGAGGCGATAATACTGGTGGAGTGGGATGAAGAAGGACATTGCTGAGTTTGTGTCCAAGTGTTCTACTTGCCAACTGGTAAAGGTGGACCACCAGAAACCGTCAGGATTGATCCAGCCATTGAAAGTACCCGCGTGGAAGTGGGAGAGTATTTCCATGGATTTTATTACAGGGTTGCCTACATCACAGCGGGGCCACGATTCTATCTGGGTGATTGTAGACCGTTTGACCAAGGTGGCTCATTTTCTGCCGGTGCAGACAGATTATACCATGGGTCAGTATGCTCAGTTGTTCATCGCTGAGATTGTCAGATTACATGGGGTGCCCCTGAATATTGTGTCAGATAGAGAGAAGATTTTTGTATCACGTTTTTGGGAAAGCTTTCAGGAGGCTATGGGTACTGAGTTGAGGTTGAGTTCGGCTTACCACCCACAGACAGACGGACAGACAGAGCGTACTAATCAGATGTTAGAGGATATGCTACGCATGTGTGTTCTCAATTTTGGAGGAGGTTAGGAGCCACATCTTCCACTGGTAGAGTTTGCTTATAATAACTCTTATCAGTTTACGATTGGTATGGCTCCATTTGAGGCTTTGTATGGCAGGCCTTGTCGTTCTCCAACTTGTTGGCTCGAGGTGGGGGACAACAAGTTGCTAGGACCAGAAGTGATT
Source organism: Sambucus nigra (assembly GCA_949130495.1). Lineage (NCBI taxonomy): Eukaryota > Viridiplantae > Streptophyta > Magnoliopsida > Dipsacales > Adoxaceae > Sambucus > Sambucus nigra. The sequence goes on along the minus strand of OX422214.1, from coordinate 469,017,275 downwards.
CCGGAGACCTCCGCGAGGATTGAGATAATCAGGAGTCGTATTCGGGTAGCCCAGGACAGGCAAAAGAGCTACGCCGATGCGAAACGGTTCTTCCGGGAGTTTAATGTGGGAGATCAAGTGTTATTGCGTGTATTTCCTATGAAGGGAGTGATGAGGTTCGGGAAGAAGGGGAAATTGGCTCCGAGGTACGTGGGACCATTTCCCATCATCGAGAGGATTGGGCCGGTAGCATACAGGTTGGGATTGCCAGAACATTTACATCGCATCCACGATGTATTCCACATCTCGTCGTTGAGACGATATCTTCGGGATGATATGGCCCATACTCACATTGAGATAGATGAGATAGACTTACAGTCTGATAGCTCATGAGAGGAGAGACCAGTGGATATTCTAGACTATAGTGAGAGGAGATTGAGGTCGAAAATAGTTCCACTTGTGCGAGTCCAGTAGGAGCATCATAATGTGGAGGAATCCACTTGGGAGCGTGAGGCAGATATGCGCGAGAGATATCCAGAGTTGTTTTTACCAGGTATGCCTTATTTTCCGAATTTCGGGACGAAATTCCGTTATTAGGGAGGAAGTATGTAATACCCCGTATTTTTATGCTATATTAATTTGAGGATTTATTAAATTTAATGTGAATGATTATTTAATAAAAATTCGAAAATTAATTATGTTATAATTATTAACGTGACGAGAGTTAGTAATTATGGGAAACTTGTTGAATATTACTAATGAGCATAGTAATATATTATATTGGTTATATTGAATGTCATGAGTGAATTAAATGACTATTTCAAAAATTTAAGTCGGGACGTGCCCGTGTCACGTCAGGACTAATTTTGTTAAATAAAAAGTGAATATTTTATAAGTTGTTCGTATGGTCATTTTGAGTACACCAACGCGTCCGGAAGGGTTGAGATAGTCAGAAAAGTGTACCCGGGGGTTTAGTTTGGGTCTCGGGGCGTTTTTAGGCCTAATTGGTACCCCGGGAGGGCATTTTAGTCATTTCACCTTTTTTGGGTAATTAAACCCACGAAATTTAGCAACCTATATCAGCCATCTAGTTTAGTCCTTTAGGGTTAGAATATCCAAAAATCAAGTGACGGCCATTGGAGAAGAGAGGAGAGAGCTCCAAGGCAATTCAAGGCCAAAAAGTCACCGGTTTGCACCGCCGCCACCACCAACGCGTAGATCGCGAGAAGGGTAACGCAACCACACCGGATTCATCTGCAAATCGGACTTCTGAAAATCCCAAGCAAGTATTTAACTTGTGTATTTTTGTTAATGCAATCTTCATATTAGTTTAGGATTGATTAGAGATGAAAACTATGGAAGAAAACCCAATTTGTGTTAGGAAAATGCATGTAGTTTTGATTATATGGAAATTCTGGAACCCTTGCCATGTAGAGGAATATAACCCACGAAATTTTGATGATATATTAGAAGGAATTTCTGGTAAAAACAGATTAGAACCTTGATTAAGAAAAACTCTAGGGTTCTTGATGATTAGATGGGATTTTGGGTTAATTATCCATGTTTAATGTTAGATATACACATGCTTTACGTTATAAACATCTGGTATATTGTTATAATGATAGTAGTAGTATTTTTGGGACGATTAGAATGGAAAAACATGGTTTTGGATGAAGAAATTTAGTAGAACCCGTAACTGCATTCTGCAGAATTTTTCGCAGACCTGCTCGATCGATCGATCGAGCCTAGAGCTTCGATCGATCGAAGGTTCGATCGATCGAGCCCCAAGTTTCGATCGATCGACCCCTCCTGGCAGACTCCTAATTCCCTCTTTAAATGAGTTAAATTCAAATTGTCGTGATATAATTCTTGGGCATTCTTGATAAAATGATTTGGGAGACATTGAGGACCAGTAGGGTATATTAATAAATGTTGGGACCTTTAATCTTCAACGAGAATGGTATTTATGGGACATTTACTTTAGGTTGGTAAATTTATGAATTTAAAAGATGAGGTGCGTAAGAGAGTTACGTTGGAACCCAATAAAGACACTTACTGAATTTTAGATTTGTGAGGATAGAGTTCACGAGTGTCACGAAATGAGTTGGAAAGACCCTTCGAGTTAAGGTTAGTAACGGAACCTTATATAAAATACTTAATGTGAATATTAAGGATAAATATCGTAATTATGGGTGATGAGAGAAACCTATGTTAATATAATGATAAGTGGTATGTTTATATGGTTGTGTATACATATATTATATACGTGTGAAAAACGTACCCGCGCTACTTGCTATCCCTGAGGTTACCGCGCTGGGACAGTCTTATCTCGATGGGACCTTTATGGGGGATATTGAATTGTACCCTAGAAGATAGATATCCTTGGTACAGGCTATCGGACCGATAGTTCAGACGGTCCTAAGAGACGTGAGGGTATGTACTGACCTCTTAGAGACTTGAAATCTATGCTTCGCCTCAATCTTGTTTTGTGTATATATGTTATTACAGTTCGAGAGTGATTCCGAACTTGTATACCCCTTAGTATGAGCGATACGGGGCTTGGATAGTAGAGTATGCCTGCACCATAGTTTGTATGTTGGTGCTGTTAAGATATATATATATATATATTATACGAGTGCTTAATATATATATATCTGAATTGGGGAATTTAAACTGTTGCTGTAATGTAGTAAGGGAGAAATAATTCTGGACTATAAATTATGAATACTTGTTATGAGAAAGTATATTATGTCACTGGAAAACTTTATTGATTTTATAAAGTTAAAAAAAAAAATGGAGAACTTTGGTTACTGATTGGAACATCCTTTTTAAAAATGTACATCGTGAATTGTAAATCTTACGAGTAATCTAAGATAAGTTAAATCTTTTAGAAAGACTAGTGGGATAAATGATAAAACAAACCGTTGGGAAGGTTAGTGCGATAGGTGTGCACATTAGAAGAGAGGTGAGATTTTCTCAAGAGAGCGTCGCACTAATATGTTGTTGCATTGGCCTGTATCAATTTAAATACTTGCTAAACGTATTTTAAATCAAACACACTTTCGGGTTCTGACCCGTTTCTTTCTCTCTCTCTCTCTCTCTCTCTCTCTTGTATATATATATGTATGTATTATAGGTGCCCAGCCACAGGGGCGACTTGCTTAGGATCTCTTGGCAGGAACGCGCTGCAGCTTAGGTGGAAGTTGCAGGTCACTTGCGTAGACGGCTTCCTTTATTGACTCCATTTCTAGCATTCTCATTTATTGGGCATGTGTCGCCCTTTCCATTATTTCATTTGTTATTGGGACATTTATATTTCAGTTGTTTCCAGTATTGTTCTATGGGATTTGTTCAGTTTGGATTTGTGACTGTAGTTTTCATATGCTGACATTCGATTGACGAATGTATTATATTATTTGGTTTATTGTGATGTGATTCTTAATTGTAGAAATGTTTTTTTTAATAAATAAATCTTTTTCTTTAATTAAAATTTGGAAAGTATGTATGAAAATGGTTTTTGACACTTAGCTTAATTATTTAGGGTGTTAAATTGAAAAATGTATTTTTATCGACAGTGATGCTGAGAATGAACCAACTGTTTACCTTGATTTAATTTAATAAAGGAGTGATCGCCCGGTATTTAATTAGGCGGGGTGTCACATAGAACTAATTGAGAGGTCGACGAGACTCGACCACAGATACTTATCAAAAATATTTTCTGCACATACACTTAATTACAAGTGGCCGCTAAAAACTAAGCCAAGCAAAATCATTGGAAGAAAGTCAAAACACATGCATGTATGAAGACAAGAAATTCAATCACATTTGATCTCAAAGTTAAGCAAGCGAAAATGTAAATTTTCATTGCAAAATAATGAAAGGAGAATACAAAAATCTTTACAAAGATATAAAATAAGGAAATCCTAAGCTGCATGTGCATTTTCAGTTCTCAGGGAAACTTGAGGAGTTTGGTCAGTCTCTGGATTGACTTGGGGAACAATGAAAGTAGATTCATCATCTATAACTATGTTTTGAGCAACTTCTAGAGCTATATAAAGAGTAATCTCTGCAACAATAGTCTGGTCGACTTCATCAATCTCATCATCTTTCGTAGCAGACTCATTTAACTCCATTTGGTACTCAACTGCTAAGTCCGTGGCTTACTCATCGTCACCCTCCCACTTGTCCACAACATCTATAATCTCAAGGTAATGTTTCCTCCTCCTCCTTTTGACTTCCTCATAGCTATTAATTGTTTTTACAGTCTCTGTGTTATAATCGATAGAAGTTTGGAACATGGAAACCCCAACCTACTCATCTTTAATCAAAGCTTTATTAGATTTTACGAGCTCCTAATTGACCCTAGTAAGATCCTGGTTGGCCGTATTGAGTTCCTGCTTAGACTTAGTGAGCTCGTCATTTGAATTTTTGAGTGCCTCCTTAAAACTTTGAAATTTAATGGCATCAGTGCCCGCTTGGACCTTCAAATTTTGTATCTCCCCTTTCGCCTTATTGAGAGCCAGCATTTTGGCGACCACCTGGTCATCTATCTCTTGAAGCTCTCCATAGGTTTTTTTCATCTCATCTAAAGACTATTTATATTCCTCCTTCACCTAAGTATTCTGTTGGGTGATTGCTGTGATGGTTTCTCCCTAATCTTCATAGGCACGATGGTTGATCACGACTTGCTCTCTAAGGAGAGTAACAAGTATTGCACCCTGAAAGAAAAGACAAAGGTATCAATAAGTAACAAAGTATTTGGCAAAGGTAGACAAACACAATTTTAGCGAAATTACATCGATAGACAATTCTGAAGTAATCTCCATAGAGTATCAAGGCCATAGCCCCTCAAAAATTTAAAGTTTTTACTATGTTCGTGGAGCCGAGCAAGTTTGTGCCATTATTCATATAGTGAAAGACGGAGTCTGGTTCATTATTCATGTGTGTATACATGTCGGGATGGTCAAGATGAAACTTAAAATCCCTTATCTTTCCATAATGTGAGGACGGTACCGATCCATGAACGAGCCAACGAGAAGGGCGCCCACCGATCTTTACCCTTTCCACAAGATACCCATTTGGCCTCACCTCACTCACCCTTAGGACTTTAGGCTCACCTTAGGTAGTGGGGGCATCGAAGGGTCTTTTATCACCAAATACGGGAGGATAAAAATTCATGGGAGCCTTTTCTTTGGACTTATCTCGGGTAATGGCATCAACTTTGACCTTCTTTCGTGAACTAATCTTGGATTGATTTCTATCCTCGACCTTAGCCCTCTTTTGAGCACCATTCCTTTTCTTGGAATTAACCTTAGAATTGAATTTTGTCTTCATTTCATGCTCTATTTTTTATGACGATCAATATCTATGGAAGGATGATCAACATCTATGGAAGTACAATCAACAGCCCGAGGTTCCATCCCATAAGAAGGTTTAGTAATAAAATTTGAGTTAGTGGGAGTAGAAGATGCACAAGAGTTCAATAAGTAATCATATTAGAGTTTTTAAATGGAATTCGCCAAAATATAACAAATATCCTCACACGCTTTAACTTCATCCTCAACTCCTTGGTTGACTTCAACATGGGTTTCTGTTACTAAGGTAATGAATATCTCTAAGGAGGGGCACCATCAGGAGGAGGTGGTACCCAAGGTGTATGAACTTGGATACAAAGAAGAGATCCTGAAATTTTTGGGGGATGGGCACACAAAAACTTTCAAGCACACCATAAAATGCAAAGGGTAGTATGGGAGACTTCTTTACCGAAAAGGTTAAACAAAGGTATTATCACAGTATTAGTCAAAAAGAGATCAGAAAGAAAGTTAAGAAAAAATGTTTACAAATTGTATCCGTCCCACACCAGTTGCGGGGAACACTATAAGATCGGATTTTCTCATGTGCTCAGAACTCCCAATCACCCTTCATAAACGCAAATTGATTTTTTGAACTATGGTTACTCGTCTGAACATCCTTGATCCTTCTCATATATGACTTTTTGGGAGAAAAATGATAGTACACATGAGCCTTGTCATTATCCTTTGTGCTATGTACAAACCTAAAAGTATCCCCTATAAGAACAAAGCCAATTCGTGAGTGTAAAACATCATCACCCGCAGGAGGGTTCTATAGGTATTGGGGGAGTTGGGTAGAAGAAACACCATAAACCCTTAGGATGGACCTTATAATTGTGTGTAAGGGAAGATGAACCCCAACTTGAAGTGACCATAGGGGGAATAAAATCTCATATTTACTAGGATGATCATAAACCCCCTCATTATAGTTAGGAAGACTAGTAATGATACTGATAAGGATAGCGTACCTCTCTCACAAGTCATCCAACTCATCCTCAAGCACATCACAGATGGGCCATCAAGCATCAGTGTTTGAACGGTCATAAGAATCAGTGGAACTCCCAGAAGTGATCTCCTCAAAAGAAAATACTTTAGCAGGAGATATGGAAGCTGCGGGTCTATCAAATTTAATTATCTCAATCAAAGCCTCTAAGTCAATGATTGATGTGTCCAAAATTGTGTTTTCCAAGCTCTTACTATCAAGTTGGTGGTCAGCCTCGTTAGCTATATCTATCCCCACATACTCAGGACCATGATACTCTACGTTTGGAGGTTGTAGAGCAAATCAAATTGAATATTGAGCTTGGAGGTATACCGAGGATGAGATGGACTATCCTCAATCCAGAGTACACTTAGGGGAGTGGGAAACCTCTCTGCCAGAATCCAAGGAAAAGCCATATCCAACCTCTTAATGTGATCTAACCACATATTGACCCAGGAGTGTTTACTAATAGAGGTTAATTCAGATTTTGGGTTTTGGTCAGTGACAAGAAGGATGGAATTTGGGAGTAAACAAAGGCTTGGAGGCTATTTGATTTCAGAAAGAAAGAATTTGGGAAAAACGAAACCTCATAACATCTAAAAAGCCCTAAAATTCCAACTGAATGGACACCTAAGATGTTTTAACCCTAATCAGAGTTTAAATTCAACAACAACCACTAACAAGTAATAAGAAATTATAAAAAAAATCAGAAGAAAACTCAAGAAGCTATAAAGGGGAAAGTAACGTACCTAAAAGCCTCAAATGTGGAAGACGACTCAGACATAACTTAAGCTTTATCAACAAATGGAAGAAAATTGAAAAATCTCACCATCAAATAATTTCCACCAATGAACCAGTCGAAGATAGCAGAAAGTGGGAAGAGTTTACAGGAGAAGAAAGAGTTCGGGAGCAAGAAGATTTTTTTTCTCTCTAGAAAACTATCGTGCAAAGGAAATGATTTTAAAAGGTTAGAAATGATTGTAAATATGTATTTTATACCTTTTTAGGCAGTAATCATTACCTCTATTAAAGCAAGGCATGACATCATGACTGGGAAAGAGGACCGGCGCTTTGCAGACTAACACATACTGTCCTAAGTACGCACATCATAGTTGCACCAAACATCATTCCTAGCGCTTGACATGTGTCAAGTTAAAACCCTAGGGAATATTTTTACAAAGTCAATCTACTCGGCGCACACCTAGAACATTCGAAGTGACAAGTCAATGAAGCCAACAACATTCTCATTTAACACTCCATTCACTCAATATGCTTAACATATACCCAGAAGAAGCAACTTCAAATAAACTGCTACAAACCTCAATCACAAGTAGAGTCTAGAGGACTTTTATTACATTGTAAATTTGGTATTAGTCCTAAACCAGTTAAAAGAGGAAAACTGGACTCATTATCTACCAGAATGAGGTCAGCTCATGTAACAATGTGATTGGCGCGGATACTAGCAGGATCAACTAGGCATTCTAATCAGGCTTAGTATTCAAGAAATCACACTTAATTCCATCATTTAACATCTGGTTAACTCCGTTAAATAGCTTTGTCACAACAAGCATGAGTTAGGAAGTATGATGATGTCAACAGCGCACCCACATCCCGAAAATAATTTTTTTCCCCTCCCTCCATGTTTGCCCATACTAACTTTACATTTATTTCTCCACTATAATGTAAAGAGGATAGTTGTTTAATTAATAAAGACGATATCCCTGACACACTCTAATGGACTGCTTTGAATACTCCTTAAATTAATATACCAACACCCATATTTAAGGAGGTGAGGAGTGAATAAGAGAGGACAACTAACTGAGATTACAAACTCTCATTCTAATGAATCAATATTATATACACTTGCACCGGTGGATGTAAGTACCACCTTAGGATGGACCAATAAATCTAAATTCATTCCCTTTATATCATCTTTCTCTATCGTTATTCCTAGATAAGTATTATTTTGATTTACATCTCTTTATCTGTTATTATTTGCAACTTGAATGCTCTCACTAAGACTAAATCAGTATACCCATTTTAGGCGATGATAACGTGTATGTTTTTAACCTGTTGAATTATTTTTTATCACTTAACTAATATATTAATTTTAATTGGATATGTCAGCTAGAGCCCACACTCTTAGGATACCTATCTACATCAGTATCCTTGGTAGTCTCACATGTGAATGTGAAAGTGTGGCAGCTTCCTATGGTAATTTAAGGAAAATTCCTTAGAGCATTCATTACACTGGGATATAAGCACATGGTCGTGAAATGCTGACTTTTAAAACTACACCTAAGTAGGCTTGTCTATGGGACATTATCAGATATCGATTTCAAAGCTATGACTATTCTAGTACATTCTGAATAGTCTTTACTATGAGTCGAAAAACACATTTTTTATGTACAATTCCATGAAATATTGATCGACGAAAATATTTATAAAGTTTACAAGCGGGGGATTGTTAAAAGCTCTAAGTGATGAGTAAACATTTGAAAACAAATGATTCCCTTTTAACTTTAAAAACGTGGCAGATAAGAGAGTTATGGTTTTGAGGATTTTGATTCCCAAACGCTTTTTATGAAATCCCACGTCAAAAGTGTGCACCATTTTGGACTGATATTTCTAAAGGTTTTGTGGAACTTGTTGGAAATCCTCTTGGACATTAGAGTTATGTGTGTATTGGATGAATTTTTTATTAGGACAAAGCACACATGCGCGCATGTTGCCACCGTTGTCCGTCCGCCCGTGCCCATGTTCGGGTCCGAGTCTTTGTTCTTAGGTCTTAGGCTAACAATGATTTAATTTTTGTATAATTTTTTTTTAATTTTGAAAAAATCTCAACAAATTCGTTTAAACACATTTCAATTGATGCAATTAGATAGCAAGTCTAATCAACTTGCCCCCAAATTCCAAAATTGTCTCTCCATTAAAAACATTTTTCCACACTCAAATTAATTTTCTTAAATACTGAGTTATGGAAATGTTTTCAAACCCTTGAAAAAAATTTGCCCCTAGATTTTTTCTCTCGGCAAATATCAAACACTGTAACGATATTATGAGAAATATATATTTGAATGCATAATAGTATACTGGAGTGTTATAGTGAATAAACAATATGCAACAAACTATTATATATGGGTTGTTTGATATCGGGGATCTCGTGGCCTTAGTTGGACTGCTTGAAAAAAACTTGTGCAAATATACAAAACGTCCTAAGGAGGGAGATATTGTCTACGACTTATCCCAATATTGTTTTCCGTATTGTGATTTCTAATTTGATAATTTAATTCCTTTAATTTTTGACAACAACAATTTAACATTCCACCTTAGATCAAACTTAATTGTCTTCAACCTTCCAACATCACCGCAAAATCGATAACAATTAATTTTGAGATCAACCATGGTACATTGCGACTCTATATTGAGTTTGCTAACTTCCACTCGAACTGAAGTGTGAGTGCTATCCATTGATGGTCCTGACCGAACCATCGACTCTGCTACCATTGCTAGGTACCAAAACCATAATTAACCACCAAAATATCCCCCAATTTATCCACATTGTCCTTGCTTCGTGTGAGGTTTTAACCCCAAAGGCCTCTGTGATAGTTAAATAATCACACCCACTTAAGTATTTTATGTTGAAATTTACATATTTTGATGTGGGAAAATTATTTAGTTACAACTAACTTATTATAAGAGTTTATTCAGCTAGATAATTGGATTGAGCATAATATGGTGCATATTTTTTTTACTTTATTAACTTCTTCATTTAAACAAAGCTTGGCATATATAGTAGAATAAGTCCATTAAATGTGTTTAGTATATTCATAGTAGTCTAATAACAAATTAGTAAGGAATGACCAACATATTTGTACCCTCTAGTTAGTTGTTTAATCACCAATTATGAATCTCCGAACACCAATGTATAGAATAATCCATTAAGCTTCAAAAGGTTACCAACCCCACAACAATGGATTCATATAAAACCTTGTTTGGTCTGAATTTCTTCTCATGATTCAATTGTTATTCCAATACCAAACATCATACATCTTTTTGACCTATCAAATCAAAGTTTCCATGGATCAAGGGAAATAACAACTATTTTACACTTCTTTTTAAAATTATCAATACATGTATGGCCTAATAAGAAATAAACTAAGGACAGGCCTTTTTCTAACTGTTGAGTCGCATAATGTAAAAAAACCTAGACAAAACCCATATCCACTTCAAATTATATTTCGAATCAAGTGATTTGGGAGCACATATTTAATTAAATAAAATTTGGTAATTAGAAATATATCTTTTGGAACTTAGCGTGTATTGATTGCAAACATAGAAAATGTATGAAAAATAGTTCATTCAGACGACAAGTTGAAAAATGAGGGGAAAAAGATAAGTTTTTGGTCTTACTTTTTCTATTTTTCATGGAAATCAAATCTTTGGTGGGTGAATAAAAAATATTTCCCAATAAAAATGAGGTTTGAGATGGAGCACTTGCTACTTGAATGGTGATTATTCTTATATAAAGTGTTTGCAATAAAAGTACTACAAGAGAAAACATGAGTCAAAATAATTATTTTTCATGAAATAAATTTTCATGTCAATCAAACACATCCTTAGTATCTTAATTTATCCGGTGTAAAGTACAAAGTCTATATAACTTTTTCACACATGATTATTAACGTTCAGTTTGATTTAAAAACTGAATAAGGCAATATATAACTTGTTATTTCCTTGTCATTGTCTTGTGCCTACGAGGCTCCAGTTCAGTTACACAACTTCGTTGGTCGACCACACTTATGTGGTATCAACACCGATAGATTAACCAAATAATCATTGGTGGTTTGGAAGGAAACATGGCGTTTCTCTTTCCATTCTAATTTGCCTCCATTCTTAAATTTCTAAAAAGGAGAAAATACTTTTGTTTTACAATTGTATTGTTCCAAGTTCATTCTCTTCGGAGGTTTGTTTCCAATATATTGTTGATTTGATTTTTGTAAATATTTTTTTTAAACTTTGAAATCAACAATAATGTTTTCTGTTTCTAGTTCTCTTGAAATAAGACCTTTGACCTAGTTTGGAATCGTACTTGGTGGTTTTCAATCTCAAAAAACTTTTCAAAAACCGAGATTGATTAAGATCTTGATACGTCTTCTGAGAAAGATAGCCGTGGATTCTGGGATTGCTTTAAAGGTCAAAAAGGTTAAGTTTTGTGAGAAAAGAGAAAAAGAAAAGTCACTGCATATAGTCTTATATGTAATTTGTTAGGACTGATTGTACATAAGTGTGTGTGTGTGCATGCATGTGTTAGAGAGCACCTCCACAAACACTTTCACCCTACCACACGAAAAGTGTTGGTAATAAGATCTCATGAATAAGAGTCGACGTAAAGAGCTTGAACAAATTGGAAGTTAACAAACTGGGAGAACAACATCAACAATCAGGACTGCAGAGAAGTTATAAGGACACCAGAGGGTACATTCCTAAACTTATATAGGTCTGAGTTGTATGCATGTTTGTTATATAGTTTGTAACTGTTAAAATTTGTTTATAGTGGAATTTTTGTTTTACTCCGTAAAGGGAGTCGTGGATGTTTCCTCAGTTGGGTGAGGTTTTACCACGTAAAAAATCTTATTCTTAATCTTCCTACATCTTCTCATCTAATTCTTGGTTGTGCTGAGTTTAAAGTTTGTTTAAACTGTTTTATAAACCTGTTGATCAAATCTTGAATAGATCTCGTACATACTTTTATAAGTGTTCAAATAGTTTTGGTTTTTAAGAAAAGAGTTTCTTCAAAAAACTATTCGGAGTTACTTAAATAGTTTAATTTTATTAAACGGCTTTAGTAACAGAATTTCAATTGGTATCAGAGCCTTGTAAAACTTCTTTTAAAGAGATCCAGTGTTTCTGAAATTGTTTTTTGAAAATCAAATACGGACGAGAAAAATGAAAGATTTGGTAACTTGACCAAACCTCCTATCTTTGATGGAACCAATTTTGCTTACTGGAAAGTAAGAATGGTTGCTTTCATTCAAGGAACTATAGGCGATGATGTCTGGGACATTATTGAAAATGGTTACATTTTTTCTACAAAACCAACCACTGAAGGAAGTAATGAGAGGGTTAAGAAAGTATTAAGTGAGTTCACACAAGAAGAGAAACAAGTTTCTCGAAATAATAATAAAGGAAAGAATGCTATATTTATGTCCATAAATGAACATGAGTTCAAAAAAATCTCATCCTGTACCACTTCTAAGGAAGCTTGGGATACTTTGGTTACTGCTCATGAAGGTGACACTAGAGTTAAAGCTGCTAAAACTCAAATGCTCATTCAACAGTATAACTCTTTAATTATGTCTGAGACTGAGTCATTTGATGACTTCTATATGAACCTGACTGATATTGTGACAAAACTGCATGCTAATGGGATAACATATGACAGACAAGAAATTGTATCTAAAATTCTAAGATCATTACCACAGAATTTTGATAATAAAAGATATGCTATTGAGGAAATGTGTGATATAAATCTCACTCCTGAATTACTCAGTAAATTAAGAACTGTGGAAATGGAACTAGAATTTAAGAAGCAATTGACCCAGTCCCATAGGAAACAAACTAGTTTTAATCTAAGCTTCTCTTCTAAATTGATTAAGCCTGAGTTTAATACTTCCAACGATGACTTTGATGAGGAATGCGATATAGAGAGTTTGGACAATAAGATTGCCTTGATGTCAAAACAGTTTAAGAAAATCATTAAATTTAGAAACAACATGGCAAATAAACAAGGCAAGTCCAATTATCCAACTCCCTTTAATCACAGACCTCATGAGAAAAGCCATGACAAACATCACAAGGACTCTCACACTAGACCTAACAGAGACCTTAAGAAGACTGAATGCTTTAGATGTGGAAAACTAGGACACATTGCACAAGACTGCAGAGTTAACTTGAACACTCAAAACAAACACACTAGATCCAACATTTGCAAGACATGGGATGATTCAAGTGACTCTGAAAATGAGGAACTTAAGTCATCTGATGTTTTTGACCCTTGCATGTCCTTCTTTGCCAAGATTATCTATAATGATGATATGCCTGCGTTTGTTAGTGAGGATGAATCTAGTAATTTTACTACTGATGTTTCGAATAATGCTGTTACTGGTTTAGATGCTTTGATTACTGAGAATATGCTATCTCTTCTTCGGGGTGTGTGAGTCAAAGGGAAAGAGATAACGACGATATCAATGGGTATGTGAGTTCAAAGAATGAAGCCCTAGGGGTCACTTCACACACTACACTTAGTGACTCGGATAATGAAGACCTCTCAGATATTCACACACTCTATGCTAAAACTCTCAAGAAAAGAACTAGACTAGAAAAGATTGTGAAATATCTCACTAAGAAGTTAGAAGATCTAAGCCTAATGGTCAAACTGAATGCTGAAGAGTATACTACACAATATTTAACTCATGAAAGTGAAATCAAAATGTTTGATCAAAAACTCAAAGATTTGACTGAAACAAATGTAACTCTGGAGAAAAAATACAAAGGGACATTGTTAGAATTGGAACAAACTAAAGAAAAGACAACAACTGTTTTCAAAAAATTTACAAAATTTGAAAATAATTCAAACTGTTTTGATGAGTTTGTTGCTGAATCTAAAGCCAATTCTGATGATCGAACTGGAATAGGGTTTTACCCCAATTTGAAGACACATACAAAATCTTTTGAAACTATCAAGTTTGTGTTAGGAGGTAAAAGACCTATTAAAACCTGCCCAGATTTTCATTCCCTGAAAACTGAGTTTGATTCAAAACATCAAAATTTTAACATTGGGGAATCAAGTTTCTCTAAACATGAAAGTTCACCTAAGGCTAAATACGTCTGCCCATCTATTAGGAAGAGTGAGTTCGCATTCAAGACTGTCCTACCTAAGAATAGAGACCAACCTCAAAATTCCTCAAAACCTTTGTTTAGAGACTTTTCTAAGGAGACCCCAACCTTGAGCAATATTTATTGCTTTTACTATGATATATAAGGTCACTCTTTTGATGGTTGCTATGCTAGTAGACTAGTTAAACCTGTCTGTAATCCTCCTATCTATCAGAACTTTAACTATTCCAGGAGGAGCCGCAACAATTATGTACTTCCTAAACAACCAGACAAAAACTCTAATTATAGAAAGAGAAAGACCAAACCTAAAAGAACATTTCCTAGAAGGATTCCTAAGCACTTTCCTAAATCAAATGCTCATGTTTTTCATAAAACTCAAAATCATGTGCAAAACATTTTTTAACAAAAATCGAATGCTCGCAAATTTTATCAATTGAGAGCTAATAAGCGCAAAATGAAAACTAGAGCAATTTGGGTTAGAAAAGATGATCTATTACCTCAGATGAAGTGTAATATAGTTATTACTGCTTTAAAAGCTGAGCACACATCATCTGGTTGGTATTTAGACTCTTGATGTTCTAAGCACATGACTGGGGATGATACAAAACTTTTGAACAAAACCAGCTTTGCTGGTGGAAAAGTTATTTTTGGTGATGGAGTATCATCTCAAATCATAAGCAAAGGAACTCTCCAAGAAGATGGACTTCCCGTTCTCGAAAATGTTCTTCTAGTTAAAGGTCTTAAGGCCAATCTACTTACTATCTCGCAATTTTGTGACTCAGATCATACTGTTACCTTTTCAAAGAACAATTACAAATTTTAAATGAAAAAGGTGAATGCATAATTACAGGATTCAGAACTCCTGACAATTGTTATACTGTCATGAATAAGTCTGAAATCTGTAATGTTGTCAGAATGGATGACAACGAGATATGGCATAACAGAATGGGTCATATAAATTACGATAATCTTAGTAGACTGACCTCTCAAGAAATAGTTAGAGGAGTTCCTAAAATCAAACCCATTCCCAACATTGTCTGTGGTTCCTGTCAGGAAGGTAAAATTGTTAAGGCACCTCATAAAAAAGTCAATGATGTTCTTACCTCTAATCCCTTGGAGCTCATCCATATGGACCTAATGGGTCCCTACCAAACTGTTAGTCTCTGTGGACACAGTTATATTCTTGTTATGGTTGATGACTTCACCAGATTTACTTGGGTAGCCTTTTTAAAACAAAAGTCTGACACTTTTCAAACTTTCTTAAAAATACTTCTTCGCATTGAAAATGAAAAGGACACTCAAATAAATAGAATCCGTAGTGATAGAGGTGGAGAATTCAAAGACACTGGTATAATAGAGTATTGTGACTATAATGGTTACAAACACGAGTTTAGTGCTCCTAAGACTCCTCAATAAAATGGAATCGCCGAGAGAAAGAATCGTACCCTTCAAGAGATGGCACGTGTTATGTTACATGCCAAGAATTTACCTAAATACTTTTGGGTAGAATCTATTCGTACTGCGTGTCACATTATAAACAGGGTCTATTTTAGAAAGAATTCCAAACAAACCCCTTACGAACTTTGGTATAATAAAAAGTCCAATCTTAAGTACCTTAGAACCTTTGGTAGTACTTGTTATATATGCAAATATAGGGAACACTTGTCCAAATTTGAGAGCCGGGGTGATAAAGCTATATTTTTAGGATACTCGCCTAACAGTAGAGCCTATCGAGTGTATAATCTTCGCACTAAAACCTTGATGGAATCCATAAATGTAATTATGAGTGACACTACTGTAGAGAACAATACTGGTGAATCAACTATTGTAGAAGAGCCTACAAACATTTTAGAAAATGACTCTCCTGAAATAGACGATTCATTACCAATTGAGATACCTAAAGTACCTAACTGGGTTTCTAAACATCATCCCATAAATAAAGTAGTTGGTAACCCTAGTGAGCCAGTGCGTACAAGATCCTAACTAAGAAATTATGCAGATTATGCATGTTTTGTTTCCCTAGTGGAACCAAAGAATGTAAATGAGGCATTGAGTGACTCTCACTGGATTTCTTCTATACAAGAAGAACTTCTTCAATTTGTCATTCATGATGTTTGGTATCTTGTACCTAGGCCTGATCACAAAAAGGTTATTGGCACACGTTGGATTTTTAAAAATAAGTCTGATGAAAGTGGGATAATCATTAGAAACAAAGCTAGATTAGTTGCTCAAGGATATTCTCAAATTAAAGGAATAGATTTTAACGAGACCTTTGCTCCTGTTACTCGTTTAGAATCTGTTCGTCTTCTCTTTGCTATAGCTTGCCACTTGCATTTTACACTCTACCAAATAGATGTCAAATCTGCATTCCTTAATGGAATATTGACTGAGGAGACCTATGTAGAACAACCTAAAGGGTTCATTGACCCTCAATATCCAAATCATGTATTTCGTCTTAAAAAGGCTTTATATGGCCTTAAACAAGAACCTAGAGCTTGGTATGAGCGTCTTTCCAGTTTCCTCTTAGATAAAGGTTTCAAAAGAGGTGGAAATGATCAAACACTTTTTGTCAAACATTTTGGCAAACACATTATTATTGCTCAAGTTTATGTTGACGACATTATCTTTGGATCAACTTCTCCCTCAGAAGTAAAATCCTTCTCTGAAATAATGCATAAGGAGTTTCAAATGTCTCTTATGGGGGAGTTGCAATTCTTCTTAGGTCTTCAAGTCAAACAAAATTAAGAAGGACTATTTATTTCGCAATCTAAGTATGCTTTAGAGATAGTAAAGAAATTTGGCCTTGAGAGTGCTAAAAATGCTAAAACACCCATGAGTACTACGGTAAAACTTTCTAAAGATGAAACTGGAAAATCTATAGATCCTACTCTATATCGTAGTATGATAGGAACCTTACTATACCTTACTGCCTCGCATCCTGATATTATGTATGCCGTGTGTGTATGTGCTCGTTATCAAAATAACCCTAAAGAGAGCCATCTGAATTCTATTAAATGAATCATTAAATATGTAAAAGGCACTCTGAATCTAGGACTTTGGTACACTAATGACACACCAAGCACTATAATTGGGTACACTGATGCTGACTGGGCTGGGTGTACTGATGATAGTAAAATCACATCAGGAGCATGTTATTATATAGGTAATAACTTGGTAGGATGGAGTAGTAAGAAACAAAACTGCACACCACTCTCAACAGCTGAATCTGAATACATAGCCGCTGGCAACTGCTGTGCTCAATTACTATGGCTTAAACAAATGCTGAGTGATTATGGTATTCAAGAAAACCAATTGCATCTCTATTGTGATAATCAAAGTGCGATTAATATTTCTAAAAACCCTGTTCAACACTCGCGAACAAAGCACATAAAAATAAGACATCACTTTATACGCGAATTAGTTGAAACTAAGGAATTAAAAATCAATTACCTTCCTTCTGATTTGCAACTCGCATATATGTTTACCAAACCTTTAGATTACAATCGATTTATTTCTTTGCGTAAATCTATTGGTATGGTGTGTACTGATTAATCTCTTTATTTTTTCCCTTTGTTTATTTGAGACAAAATGGGGGAGAAATTTGAGTCTAATGAAATTCATATATGCTAAACAGCTTGATTTTAGTGATTCATTGCAGGATTCTATACAGTTATTCTCAACAGTTGTAATAGGGTATTCATTTGTAAATAGTTGAGTTATGTACTTTTGCTTTCTAGGAATTGGGTAGATAAATTTTTGTAGGAATAGGTTTCCTCATTCTTGTTGCCCTACGAGTTCTAGATGACTCAAAGGAGATTTTGTCTCATATTTCCAAAGGGGGAGATTGAAGCACCTTATACTCTTGACTCACTTGAGTCTATATTGTATATGTAAGGACAATTTGTCCATCTTTATGTATATGATATGTCATACGCCGTTACAAGATTGTTGGTTAAAAAGATCACATCGTCATCAACAAAATCCGAAGATCAAAAGAAGAAATAATTTGGGAATCAGACCTGGCCGGACCGATCCGGTCCAGAAAAAGAACCGATCCGGTTTACCGGACCGATCCGACCATCTACCGGACCGATCCGTTTTGTGAGACTCCAGTAGCCACCGGATCCATAGCGAACCGATGAAGGCAAAAGTCCCGGACCGATCCGATGCCAACCAGACCGATCCGGTTTCAAAAAAAGAACCGATCCGACTTACCCGGACCGATCCGCCTAATCGACCGGACCGATCCGGCGAGGATAATCACTGCCAGATCGTGCAGCCGATTTTGAAGGGTTTCGATCCCTTATTTAATCCACGATCAGCAGTTGGTTTTCTTAAGACTTATACACGATTTTCAGAGCATATCAACCCTAAAGTCTTCACCTATTGAGTCCTATGATTCTAGGTTTTTAGATTCACACATCTTCCGTATCTTTGTGAATCAAATTTGGTAACCCAAAAGAACACCATTGATGTTGTTCAACCCTTTGTGAAGTGGACCGTTTCTTCCTCTTCATTGCAGCCC
Source organism: Sambucus nigra (assembly GCA_949130495.1). Classification (NCBI taxonomy): domain Eukaryota; kingdom Viridiplantae; phylum Streptophyta; class Magnoliopsida; order Dipsacales; family Adoxaceae; genus Sambucus; species Sambucus nigra. The sequence continues at coordinate 468,998,536 of OX422214.1, read as the reverse complement.
TACTGGACAGGGATAGTTCCAGCCGCAAGCCCTTCTGGAAAGGGATTTTCTTCCAGCCGCGACTACAGAATCCGATACCCGAGGGTAATTCTTAGTCAACTTGTATTTCATTGTAATCCGATTGTAAACCGTATTTTACAAATTATAGTGATATACAAATGGTTTTGCCCCTGTGGGGGATTTTTCCTTAAACTTTGTGTGTTGAATATCTTGTGCATGATTTCATATTGTTTCAATCACACCTAGTTGCATGCTTAGGGTTAATTTGGGTTAAAATTGGTGTTTATTATATTATTTCTTATTTGAACGCAAGCGCCAACTCTTTCAAATTGGTATCAGAGCAGGTTACGCTAATCTATCGCGTATTCCTTTTTCCGCAAAATTTTTCTAAAGATATCAATTTTTGAAATAAATTGATTTTTGAAAAGAGCGTGTTCAAATGGAGAAGTCATATTATAAAATGCCTATTTTTGACGGGTCGAATTATGCCTATTGGAAAGCCCGTATGAGGTCGGCTTTAAAAGCCATTGATGAACGGGTTTGGATTCTTGTTGAAAGAGGGTGGACACCTCCCTCCGTCACTGTTGAAAATGTGACAAATTTAAAATCTGTCACGCAATGGACCGAAGATGAGTTTAGATGGTCTTCCTTTAATTCTAAGGGATTGAGTGCTATTTCTGCTTCCATCACTCCGGATGAGTTCAAACGCATAATGACGTGCACCACGTCAAAGGAGGCATGGGATGTTTTGCAACTTACCCATGAGGGTACGAATGCTGTTAAAGAGTCTAAATTACAAAATTTGGCCACCCAATTCGAGACTATCACCATGTCTGAGTCCGAATGCTTTGATGAGTTTTTTGCACGCTTGTCGGACATTGTTAACTCTAGTTTTAATTTGGGTGAGGTAATTGATAACACGCGTGTCGTTAAAAAGATTCTGAGATCTCTCCCAAAACGCTTTATTCCTAAAGTCACTGTTTTGAACTCGTTGGGAAATTTGAAATCACTTAAGTTGGAAGAACTTGTAGGAGATCTTCAAACCTATGAGATTGACATGTTTCCCAAAACCATTAAGGCTAAGGATAATGGGATTGCTTTAAAGACTCATTTTCAGAAAAAGAAAGAAAAAGTTTTTGAGTCCAAGTCTGAATGTGATTTTGACTTAGATGACTTGGCCCTGTTTGCAAAAAATTTCAAAAGAATTCTCAAATTCAAGAAAAGTGGAAATTTCAATGATAAAAAGAATGTTGAGAAAAATACTTCTGAAAAGGAAAATGAGAAAGATTCCAAAGACCCTCCTAAGAAAGACAGTGAGAGATGTTTTGAATGCGATGGTAGGGGTCATAGAGCGTTTGAGTGTGCCAATCGTCTGAATAGAGAGAAAGGGAAAGCTGTCCTGAATGCTACCCTTAGTGACGACAGTGATGTCGAGTCGGTGGACTTGGGAGATGAGTCACCGCATGGGCGTAACTTCACCGCGTTCATGGCTAGTCATGTGAGTTCTTCTAGTGCACCTCACGACGACGAGGATGCTGACTCACAGGGACACCTCGACAGTGAGAGCGAAGAGTGTGAGGGGGAGGATGATGAGGAAAGTAAGAGCGAGTGTGATCTTCAACACGTCTACGCTGAGTTGTATTCTGAGTCATTTGAAACCAAGAAGCGTAATAATGCTTTAGCTCTTAGGATCACCGCCTTAGAGAGAGATTTAAGATTGTTTGGAGAAAGAGAGAGTTGTGATGAGAGTGGAAAATAAAGAAAGAAAGATCTTGAGAAGATAAGATGCTTTGAGTGCGATGGGATAGGGCACAAGAAATTTGAGTGTCCCACTAGACCTAAGAGAGAGGGCAAGAAAGCTGCTATGCCCACTTCTCTAAGTGATAGTGAGGGTGATAATGGTGATGATAGGTTGATCCAAAATGCCTTCAGAAAATTGTTTATCGAGACCATGGAAACAAAAAGGTCAAATAGGATCCTAGGTCTTCTTATTCGTGAATTAAAGGCAGAAAGTGATGAGCTAAAAAGAGAAAAAGGTGACTTGTCCAACACGGTGTCTAGTCTGATGACACGTGTATCCCATCTCGAGGATGACCTCAATCAAGCACAAGAGGTCCAAGTCACATTAAAGAATGCTCCCGAGCCTATATCCACCGTTGTGAGTGAGGCCCATGGGTGTCCGTCTAGGAATATTCACCCCAAAATTGTTGATAAATTACTTCCTAGACCGGTTTATGTTTGCTCCCACTGCAAGAAACGCGGGCATCTTAGGGAGTTCTGTTCTAAGTTGGGTTTTGTGCCACATCATGCCACTTCACACATTCATGCACATGCACCCACTCATGATTCTTTGCCTGCTCATTTTGATAGAGAGTTTGCGCATATTCGCGAGCAAGTGAAGTTTTTGATCAAGACTACACATGATCTAGTGGAGTTGGTTCAAAAGATGTCACCATCTTTGAAAAACTCCACCGTTACTCCCGGTTGAGATCTAGTCTTGTTTACTAGCATAGGGTGTTTTTCATGATGTCATTGGTTGCCTATTGCTAGTATGTATCATTTTTGTATATATTCTTGTTTTTGAAAAATACAAAAAGATTTTCTTTTTAGAAAAATTTTCAGAAAAGCATAAAAAGAGATTTGCCTTTTATGGATGAGCATTTAAGATAGCCAAGTCACAACTTCATTCCATATATCCATGTGACTGTTTAATAGAGATTTGAGAGGCTACATCATTTCATCCATGTGCTTTACATTGATTGGAGTCCTTGAGATGTAATTAGTGATATTTCCTACATGCTTGACTCCTATATCCTTTATTGCACACATGCACGGCTATATTTGATTATTGCACTTGTCAATCTCATGTTGGCTTGAGTGTTTCCATCTCAATCCTGTCTATACAATGTATAAAATGCGATAAAACTTGACAAGATTGGATTGCATGTAAAAACCGTTTGGTGAGACTGTGCGCATATTTGCATAACGGGGAGGGGCTGCGAAAGTTGATTTTAATCCTTTGCGCAAAAGCCACCGTTAAAAAGGACCTAAAAAATGGAGGAATTGTAATATCCGAGGTCCTAAGAGGTTAAAAGAGCCCGAAAAAAATTGAAAGGCAATAAAAAGCAATACATGCCATAAATGGGCCATTTAGGTTTTCACCACCAATTCTCCAAAGTTTGAGAATTTAGTATACCTCTATTCATAATATAAATCTGAGGGAGTTTGGTTGGAGATTGAAAAACGGGTTTGCACTTCCTTGAAAGTCCTGAAAAAGCATAAATCATTTTGGACGTTATTGGTGTAGAAATCACTTTGAGCTTTGATTTGATGATTTGATTGAGTCAATATCTTATACTGTCACTCGTTTACACCAAAGGAGGCATTTGAGTTCATTCGTTAGGAATATCCAATATTCATCGTGCACATATGTCATGTTTGTATGCTTTGATTTTCCTATCGAATTTTGATCACACCCATTCTTTTACGCTATCACCGACTTGGTTGTTTTATGTTCATTCATGGTGTGATTTTATGCCTTGTGACATCCCGGTACTTGATTTCTTGATTTATTTCTCTCATTTGTCTATTTGGGGACATCATAAAAAGGGGGAGATTAATGAATTATCTGATTATGGGGGAGTTTTTGAAATTCTGAAAATATCATCTTACATATATATGCTTATGTTTATCTCATTTCAAAACTCGATACGTCACTTGGTATTTTGCTTTATCTCATGTGTGTAGGCACTATCTTGATGATCTCTGAATTGCACACCCTGATGAGAAAAGCTTTGAGATTCCTGAAGAATTGAAGAACAAACGATGCAGTCTTATTCACTTGTACTCTTTCAGTTTTGGGTTCATGGAAGGGTAGATTTGTATAGGAAATTTCATATTTGATAATTCGGATTTTTTATGTTTGTTCCGGCATAGACATAGGGGGAGATTTGTAAGGACAATTTGTCCATCTTTATGTATATGATATGTCATACGCCGTTACAAGATTGTTGGTTAAAAAGATCACATCGTCATCAACAAAATCCGAAGATCAAAAGAAGAAAGAATTTGGGAATCAGACCTGGCCGGACCGATCCGGTCCAGAAAAAGAACCGATCCGGTTTACCGGACCGATCCGACCATCTACCGGACCGATCCGTTTTGTGAGACTCCAGTAGCCACCAGATCCATAGCGAACCGATGAAGGCAAAAGTCCCGGACCGATCCGATGCCAACCAGACCGATCCGGTTTCAGAAAAAGAACCGATCCGACTTACCCGGATCGATCCGCCTAATCGACCGGACCGATCCGGCGAGGATAATCACTGCCAGATCGTGCAGCCGATTTTGAAGGGCTTCGATCCCTTATTTAATCCACGATCAGCAGTTGGTTTTCTTAAGACTTATACACGATTTTCAGAGCATATCAACCCTAAAGTCTTCACCTATTGAGTCCTATGATTCTAGGTTTTTAGATTCACACATCTTCCGTATCTTTGTGAATCAAATTTGGTAACCCAAAAGAACACCATTGATGTTGTTCAACCCTTTGTGAAGTGGACCGTTTCTTCCTCTTCATTGCAGCCCTACTGGACAGGGATAGTTCCAGCCGCAAGCCCTTCTGGAAAGGGATTTTCTTCCAGCCGCGACTACAGAATCCGATACCCGAGGGTAATTCTTAGTCAACTTGTATTTCATTGTAATCCGATTGTAAACCGTATTTTACAAATTATAGTGATATACAAATGGTTTTGCCCCTGTGGGGGATTTTTCCTTAAACTTTGTGTGTTGAATATCTTGTGCATGATTTCATATTGTTTCAATCACACCTAGTTGCATGCTTAGGGTTAATTTGGGTTAAAATTGGTGTTTATTATATTATTTCTTATTTGAACGCAAGCGCCAACTCTTTCAGTATAAGTGTTCATCTAGTTTGGAAATTGTGACAAAATTATGTCTAACCTAGAATCCAAAGAACCCCAGAGCTTGCACTACTATTTCATCATTGATTGAAGTGATCTAGACCTCATTACCAACACTCACACACAGTAGAATGGATCATATACATATCATATTGCATAATAATGTGTGTACATATGTTGAGTGTGTTTAAATCCCTAATATTGGTTTTTAACTATTTTTTTTGGATTTTATAAACTTTTTAAAATAAGGTTTTATTAATTAAAACTTGGTTTTAAAAGTTTGTGGGGTCAATCTGCTATTTCATATTGTTGGTTTAATTGGCCTAAAGTTACCTTGGGTAGAATCCGAAAGCAGCAGAGACTTGAGGGTGTGATTTTAATTAACTTTAGACGCGCGTTTTATCTCGTCTTATATGCCAACATGTGCTGTCTTCTGATTGGTGAGAAGTGTGTTTCTTTGGTGAGACTAAACCAGTGATCATTTTCATCCCTTGGATCGTTTTTATCAACGATCTGCATGTCTCCTTTTTTAATCCATGTGAACCCCTTATGAACCAATTAGGAGAACTTTAATCACCGCTTATCGTGAACCATTGGATCCAAGTCAATTGATCTTGACTAAATCTGATCCCTTGATTTCAATCCTCATTCTCGAACCTTCTCAGCCTCCTATAAAAAGGCTCCTACTCTCAGCCTTCAGAGACTTTTTGCCATTTCATCCTTTGAGAGAAAAAAAGAGAGTAGAGAGTGAAGAGAGAGAAAGAGAGAAACCAGAAGAGAGAGAAAGAGTTAGAAAACCTAACCCTAACCCTAAATCGTCCAAACAGTTCTTGAGTGTTTGAGAGGTGATTTGAGAGTTGGTTTGTTGCTGTAACCTCTTCGTTCTTTAGATTTTGTTTCCAACTTAATCATTTTTCTTAGATCTATTTTTCTGTCATATAGAAATTTCAGATCTGAGTTCTTCATGGTATATTACACTTAGTTTGCATTTTTTATTTCTCAGCTTGAGAAATATATTGTGGATTTACTTTTTGTAAATATTTTTTTTAAACTTTGAAATCAACAATAATGTTTTCTGTTTCTAGTTCTCTTGAAACAAGACCTTTGACCTAGTTTGGAATCGTACTTGGTGGTTTTCAATCTCAAAAATCTTTTCAAAAACTGAGATTGATTAAGATCTTGATACTTCTTCTGAGCAAGATAGCCGTGGATTCTGGGATTTCTTTAAAGGTCAAAAAGGTTAAGTTTTGTGAGAAGAGAGAAAAAGAAAAGTCACTGCATATAGTCTTATATGTAATTTGTTAGGACTGATTGTACATAAGTGTGTGTGTGTGCATGCATGTGTTAGAGAGCACCTCCACAAACACTTTCACCTTACCACACGGAAAGTATTGGTAATAAGATCTTGTGAACAAGAGTCAACGTAAAGAGCTTGAACAAATTGGAAGTTAACAAACTGGGAGAACAACATCGACAATCAGAACTGCAGAGAAGTTATAAGGACACTAGAGGGTACATTCCAAAACTTATATAGGTCTGAGTTGTATGCATGTTTGTTATATAGTTTGTAACTGTTAAAATTTGTTTATAGTGGAATTTTTGTTTTACTCCGTAGAGGGAGTCGTGGATGTTTCCTCAGTTGGGTGAGGTTTTACCACGTAAAAAATCTTGTTCTTAATCTTCCTACATCTTCTCATCTCATTCTTGGTTGTGCTGAGTTTAAAGTTTGTTTAAACTGTTTAATAAACCTGTTGATCAAATCTTGAATAGATCTCGTACATACTTTTATAAGTGTTCAAATAGTTTTGGTTTTTAAGAAAAGAGTTTCTTCAAAAAATTGTTCGGAGTTACTTAAATAGTTTAATTTTATTAAACGACTTTAGTAACAGAATTTCAGCGCTAGCGGTATCCAATCCTTACCACCATTGTTGAAGATTCAACGACCTTCGTCAGAGCTCCGATTTGGGGTGGATAAGGGTGGCATATGGTGCCGCTGACGCGGACCTTTGAAAATAAGAGACTTTTGAATAAATGGATTTTGGATCCACCGGAATATTATGGGGTGTCGCTGGCGCGGACCTTTGAAAATAAGATTGGATAAATGGGATGGGGATCCTCTGGAGCGCCGGTTTGGGGTGAGTAGGGGTGGCATTAGGTGTCGGTGGCGCAAAACTTTAAAAATAGGAGCATATTGGATATATATATATATATATATATATAAAATGTGATAACACAGTAAATGCTATTGTTTGTAAAAATGTCATAGATATTAAACTTTATTGTATACACCAGAAAATGAAATAGTTTTATATCTGTGACATTTTCACAAATAATAACACGTACTGTGTTAATATATTTAGGAAATACTTTTATATATATAACATTTTCACAAACAGTAACATTTACTGAGTTAATATTACATAATATATATATATATATATATATATATATATATATATATATATATATATATATATATATATACACGGTAGTTCCAAACCTCTTTTTTTTTTTTTCAAAATTACCATATTTTTAAAGGTTTACGCTAGCAACATTCAATCCCCACCACTACCCACCCCCATTGTCGGAGCTTCAACGACTTTCATCAGAGCTATGATTTGGGTGGGTAGTAGTGGCATAGGGTGTCGCTGGCGCGGAACTCTGAAATTAAGAGAATATTAAATAAATGGGGTTTGGATCCACCGGAGCTCCGATTTGGGGTGAGTAGGGGTGGCATTGGGTTAAGTTTATATCTATAACATTTTCACAAACGGTAAAATTTACTGTGTTATAACACAGTATATATATACGGTGGATCCAAACCTCTTTTTTCTGATATTGTCTTATTTTTAACGGCCCGTGCTAGCGGTATCTAATCCCGATCACCACCAACCCCAATTGTCGGAGCTCCAACAATCTTCATCAGAGTTTTGATTGGGGTGACATGGAGTGCCACTGGGGCGGACTTAGGAAATAAGATGTAACAACCCGCTCAAAATAATAACGGGTGGCCAGCCCTATACTACGTTAAATCAAGAGTTTCAGATGGTCCAGTCTCAACATCAACTGTCGGTACTATATAATATAGGACTAACTACCCGATATCATATAAGCGAGATGTTAAAATTTAATAAAACATACATCAAACAATAGACCAACACTATAACACTACTAATAAAGTAAATAAAGATGCATGAAAGAACTATGATGAATGAATTGCTAGAATAAATGAAATAAATGTCTACAACTGAATATACCACAAGAAAGTAAACCCGAATAAGCTGTCGGGTCACAGCCAATACGATAACTGAGATGGAATGAATATACACATCTATAAATATCCCTTGGGTATAAACCCGATATACAACATGAATCCTACCTAGAATTTTAAAGAAGTAGGAAGCGGCTACAAAATACATCCCGCAACAGTCCGCACCTGTCGCGGCTCCCAAGACTCTGGATAGAAGGTCATCCGACATCCATCCGGTAGGACACCTGTAGTAATATATATATATATATACAGGCAGGAGAGAAAAGTAAACGGGTCAGAGCCCGAGTTGTGAAAAATATTTAGCAAGTGTGTTAACCGTGAATAATAAATATCGGTGCACTTATTTCATAATTAAAGTGGAATCGCACTCTCGTGGAACCCCAACTCACCTCTCATCTAAAGGCGCGCACCTATTCGTGTCCTCAAAATTTTAGTTAAAATACCCCCATTTATTAGGACAACCTAACTTAACATAGGCCCAGTATATACCCACGAGAATTTGCCTTCCTAACTTAACCCAAGAATCCACTCTTTCTAAACAAACTTAAGTATTTATTTTAAAACATATATACCTTATTAGGCTTAATGGATTTCGGTTTATAATTTACCAATTATACATTTAGTAAGTTACCAAATATGCATTTGGGTTGAAACATATGATTTAATTTCTAATTAATAAGCATGCGAAATTATTCTTGACACAACTTCCCTCCAATTTCAATGCTGCGCTGCGTTTCGTGCGTGGGGTGTCTCGCAAAGCGAAATCCAAGCAAGGAACCACCCCGTTACACTACTCCTTGTCAACGTCGATCCTAGAGATCCATTAAGCCACACATAAATATCGACATTACTTCTCTCTAATCTCAACAATGTACTACGTTTCGTACGTGGGGTGTCTCGCAAAGCGAAATCGAAACAAGGAACCACCCCGTTACACTACTCCTTGACAATGTCAATCCTAGAGATACATATTGCCGTACATACCATAATTGGCAGAACTTTTCTCTAATTTCAACACTGCACTGCGTTTCATGCGTAGGGTGTCTCGCAAAGCGAAATCCAAACACGGAACCACCCCGTTACACTACTCCTTGACAATGTCAATCCTAGAGATCCATAATGCCATGTATACAATATTATACTACTACTAAACATTTCCAATAATATCCTTGGGATGATGTAATCAAAATATTCCTTAAATGCGATACATCAACCCCCATCAATCTAGTACACCATAATCACCCAAGATGTACTCCACAAAGATTCTATATCCTTTCATCTATAGGATATATAAATATATATATACAAGCATTTTATTCTCACCATATATATACATATACCAAATCATCCATACCCATGACCAAGTGTACATATCATATCTGATGTACAATGGACATGCACATAATCCACCCGGCTATATATATCACCGATAAAACTGCATCAATGCTATCATCTTCCCAGTGCCCGGCTCACATAGCAACTGGGGACCACCTGGTGGGGATCAGTGACACCCACCTCGTGATAACTCACACACACGACGTCCCGGGAAGCGGTCATAGCTCCAACTGGCAATGAGACGAAACATACCTACCACGTCTCATCCCAAAATATATATCTATCGTATAATAACACACGGGATGACTATGACCTGGGGAATATCCACACCCTGCTCTATATGCCAGGATGCTCACCCTCTGCGCGGAAACTTCCCAATGATATCATGAGCGGGGTATGCTTAACCACATAAGTATATATATCGCTCACATGCACAATATACATACATCTATATGATCCCACCATATGATTAAATAGTAAACCATCATATACGGTTTAAATATCCATACCATGTATGTCCACAACATAAATATATCCATATATATATATATATATATGCATACAGCTATATATATACACATATTCACATATCCATATATCTATATATATAAACTAATTCTCGTTCATATGTATAAGATATATAAACCCGACTATAAGTATACATAATCCTCAATATACAAGCCGTCACCACAATTTCCATTAGTTTACCTCAATATGTGAATACAATCCCTCACTTGAAACATATTCAATCATTTTTCCTATGATGAATAGTCTCCCAAAATCATATGTATTTATATATACATATATATTCAACCTTAGGGTTATCACCCAAAATTTTGTGTAGGAATCCATCACTACACATTTCATCCATATTCGAAAGTACATAATCACCTTTAGTACTATTTAACCATAAGCACATACATGACTTAATAGTCTAAAATCTCAAATTATTCCAACCTCGTTTCAAGTATTGGAATCTCAATGATTATTTCCCACAATTACATGTAAACTATCCTAACTAGAATTTATGCTACCGCTTATTCTAGTCGATAGTACGATCCAAATCGTTCCCCATTTCACCTATGGTTCGATTGATCTTATGAACCCTTACTCTCATTGGGTTACCGATTTTTCCAAAATTTAAACATTTTTACGGATACGTGACCCTTCTCTCTCTTCGGTCCCCGAACCTTAATCTCAATAGAATTCTATTTTTAATGCACACTTAAGCAAAAAGGGACTATCTCTACCATTTACAACAAATCCATGATTTCCCACCTCCATCATAGTAGGAAAATCCGCCAAATCACTTTAGTCCCATACTCCTTTCATTACTAAAAGAGGCATTCCATCCTCCTAAATCAATTTATCATAGGCCTGTAAGACCCTATTCAACCTAGGGCCCTATTCCTTTAATCTAATATCATAACCCTTCATAATAAAACCATTAAGAAATCCCTCAAGGATAAAACTCCAAAAGAAAAGGGAAAGAAAGAAATCCAAGTTTTGGGCTAAAAACAGGGAACCGGTCGACCGGTCCCAGACCCCCGATCGACCGCGGGTCCAAATTTTGCCTACGAAGAAATGCAATAGGCTTTTCCCTTAAGGCGCGGTCGACTGGTCCCCTGGGCGCGGTCGACCGGCCATACCAGTTATCTTGGCCGATTTCCCCAATTTCAGCAAAACCCACGAATTTAAACCCTACAATTTCCATTCTAACCTCCAAATCTTTATAACAACATGATTCTAAGCCAATAAATCAACCTAAAGTTGATCCCAACCATTTCTATTGCATTAAACCCATATTTAAACATTGATTTCAAGATTAAACCCAAAAAATCTAGGTTTTGATATTTATACCCAAAAATCCATTCTTTAACCCACAAATTATGAAATGAAATACACAAATAGCTATTTAGCAAGATTAAACACTTGCCTCAGATTTGTAGGTGTTGGATCGTCCTCGATGTCGCGTTTAGGGCCGGAATCTCCAAGCTTTTCTTCCTCTCTCTCTTCTTTTCTTCTTCTTTCTTTCTTCTTTCTCCCTCTAGGGATTTTTTTTCTCTCTTTCTCTCAAATGAGAAGGCTTGATCCGTAAGCCTTTAAATCCTTTAAAACAATAAACCCAATTTTAAATGTTAATACACACTTTAAATGACTCGTTTACTCTAATTCGAGTCAAATTGACTTAAAAACATTCCGGAGCCGAAATAAAACCCAGTGACAGGCATTTTGACTATCTCGACCCTTCCGGGATCGATGGTACCCTCAAAATCATCATCTGAACTACTTTAAAACGTCCTCTATTTTTGGACTTAAATTCCCAATTTTAGAATTCTCCAATTTAATTAAATTTTAATTTCCCAAAAATTTAATTTCTCAGTCTCCAAAAATCGTGGGGTGTTACATAAAAGAATATTGGATAAACGGGGTTTGGATCCACCGGAGCTCCAGTTTGGGGTGAGTAGGGGTAGCATTGGGTTTGGTTTATATGTGGAATATTTTCACAAATAATAAATGTTAATGTTTGTGAAAATGTTACATCGACATCCCATGCCACCTCAAATCAGAGCTCTGATGAAGGTTGTTGGAGCTCCGACAATGGGGGTGGGTGCTGGTGGGGATTGGATGCCGCAGGCGCGGACCATTAAAAACAAGATAATATCAGAAAAAGAGGTTTCGATATATATATATACTGTGTTATATGAATACAATAAATGTTAATGTTTGTGAAAATGTTATACATATAAACCGAACCCAATGCCACCCCTACTCATCCCAAATCGGAGCTCCGGAGGATCCAAATCCCATTTATCTAATATTCTCTTAATTTTAGAGGTCCGCGCAAGCGACACCCTATGCCACTACTACCCACCCAAATCATAGCTCCGATGAAAGTCATTGAAGCTCCGACAATAGGGGTGGGTAGTGGTGGGGATTGAATGTCGCTAGCGTAAACCTTTAAAAATATGGTTATTTTGAAAAAAAAAGAGGTTTGGATCTACTGTGTGTGTGTATATATATATATATATATATATATGTGTGTGTGTGTGTGTGTGTGTGTGTGTGTATTGTGTAATATTAACTCAGTAAATGTTACTGTTTGTGAAAATCCTATATATATATTGTGTAATATTAACTCAGTAAATGTTACTGTTTATAAAAATGTTATATATATAAAACTATTTCATAAATATATTAACACAGTAAGTGTTATTGTTTGTGAAAATGTCACAGATATAAAACTATTTCATTTTCTGGTGTATACAATAAAGTTTAATATCTATGACATTTTTACAAACAATAGCATTTACTGTGTTATCACATTATATATATATATATCGCCATCGGCACCCCATAATACTCCGGTGGATCCAAAACCCATTTATTCAAAAGTATCTTATTTTCAAAGGTCCGCGCTAGTGGCACCACATGTCACCCTTACCCACCCCAAACCGGAGCTCTGACGAAGGTCGTTGAAGCTCCAACAATGGTGGTAAGGATTGGATGCCACTAACGCGAACCTTTAAATATAATGTAATTTTGAAAAAAGAGGGTTTGGATCCACCATATATATATATATATATGTGTGTGTATGTATATACTACTGTGTAATATTACCACAATAAATATTACTGCCTGTTTGTGAAAATGTCACATATATAAAACTATTTCATATTCTAGTGTATACAGTAAAGTTTACTATTTGTGTAAAATTTTTTCTTTAGAATTTTATAGCCTTCATGGATCTTGTTTGATAGATCTCGTCAAGCAGATTTTAAAAATAGTAATTTTGCAAAAAATGGATTTGTTAATCAAAAGTTATGATCATTTAAAGATTAAAAAAAAAAGTCCAACCACCTATGTATTCCTAAAGGAAGTTACGGATGATTAGTTATAAAAGGGTAAAATTGTGAAAAAAATCCCTAAAAAGTTGGAATAGGACCTATATGATTGTTGAAAAGTCAATAGGACTTATATGAATATTGACCCGACAAATGGGAGTTAAATATAATTATCTCTTTTTTTAAAATGTTTTCTCCAAGCGGGAAAACTGTTTTGAAGTCAAATCCCACTTTACCACAATTTCATCAATGTAACACTCAAAGTAGTGATTCAATTATAATAAAAAAGTATTATTATATATTTGGTAAGATGTCCATGTGAAAACATTTTTATTAAGAATGTAAAAAGTGTATTGTATACATATTATTCACTTATGTAAATTTTATTATACCCAAAATGTCTTTTCATTAAACGCCCGGATGATTTATCTACCAATAAGTTTGCCTTTGGCATTGGGTATTCATATTTTGGTGTGACAACATTTAGATTTCTTAAGACTATACAAACTCTTAATATTGGGATAACATTTAATACTTAGTTAACGTACCTAGGCTATTACACCAATTTTCCGTCAAGTTTTATGGGAAATTTATTCTCTCTCATATCTTAGTCCAGCTCAGAATGTTCACTATAATCTCAAAAACAACAACACATATACGTCCTTCAGGACCTTTACTCATCCCTCTTAATACTAATGACAACTTAACACTAATATATGCTACTCTTTTATTTTTCTTGTCTCCTAAATTAGCCTCCACTAAGGTGACCTTGGAAAAATTACCCTTCCAAATTTATAGTGGATGTTATAATACTCACTATTTCACGTTCACTCTTATCTACCTCTACCCCCAAAGATGTACTCCTCCCAATTAGTGGTAGAATTTTTTTCGTATAAAATTCCTCAAGACAAATATGATGAACTTATCAATCACTTCATCCTCTAACGTGTTGTTTGTTTTACTCTAAAGTCAAAATTTAAATCCATTCAGACTTTAAATGTGTTAAATGTGTTTAAATTTGTTTGTTTTTTAAAATATTGAGAGGTCAGATATTAAAATTTAGTATTTATATTCACAGGTAACGTTTCTTCTGAATCTAATCTGAATTAAGACTGAATACATTCATTTAAAGGTTTTATTCGTATAGAAACCATATATATTTTTTACCTTTTAATTTGAGACTTAAGATTTAGATTTCAAGCACAAGATTCAAATTTCAATTTTAGACTACTGAATCTGAAAAAAAACAAACTCACACGAAGTTAACTATACCCATTAAATAGTACTTTGTTAATTGGTTCAAACAGATGAAATTCAAACTCTTTTCGGTCATTGATCACGGGATCTTTGAACATTATCTCAACGTTAATTGATGAATCATTCTGATTATCATAAAAAGTAGTTTTTAAATCTTAGATAAATTGGGAATTTAACTAAATTTTGGTAAACTTTGAACTTTAATTAATATAGGACCTATAATATAAAAATGATGGGTTAAAGTATTTACGTGTCCCTCTTCGAGAGATAAACAATGTGGTATATTCATTACTTTAAAAACGATAAGTAATGAATGAGAAAGCTGGATTCAAAGTATCCTTTTTGCACATAAACAACATAATGTAGTTAGGGAAAAAAGTCTGTCACTCACGAGAAAACTATGTGAAATGGGTAGAGTATACTTATCCAATAATTGGATTATGGGCTTGGATGTCCTTGGGGTATATTAACTATTTAAAGGAGATACAACCTACCATATGAATGGTTTGAGTTTTGGCCCAAAATCCAACACGCATGCACCACCATCGTCCACCTACCGATCGGTTCCCATGCCCTTGTCCAGTCCAGGTTGGGGGTTCGAGGTTTGTGGATCTTTATTAAGACAATATTATCTATTTGTACGCATTGTATTTGGAATTTCTACTTAAAGTTTTGGACTGAAATTTGGGTTGTAATTGTTTTATAAAATCTCACAATTTTAATTGTTTAAGGTTGTCATTGTAAAATGATAACATATTGATAAAATTAAAATGTCAGTATACTTGAGCGTTGATTATAATCAATTAAATATGTACCATTTCTTGTGTTTTTCCACGTACTTGCATGTCCTTGTGACAACCCACTCAATTAAATACCGGCTGATCAGTCCTTTATTAAATTAAATCAAAATATCTAGTTGATTCATTCTTAGCATCATTGTCGAAAAATAACTTCCGCATTAATCACCTAATAGTTAATTAAGCGAGTGTCAAAACATTCAATTTTAATTTAGTAAAATCTATTTTAACAATGTAAACATTTGGTCATGTAATCCATTCCACAATAATGAATAATAATTAAGTGACATCACAATTGAACTAAACTTAACTGGTATAAAATCTCCAGTTTAAATGTCTCAATACCATCATCCAAATAAAACCGTATATAACAATACTGACATAAGTAAATACAATGTTTGAGATAAAAATGGAATAACTAGAATCCTGGGAGACATGCCCTAAATGAAATAGATACTACAGATGTCAGAATCAATAGAATAAAATCATCTAATATAAAATCTGCAACTCCCATAGCATCCATAGCACGTCTAACATCCAACACTCTACGCTGAGCATCCTTGTGGCAGGACATCTAATATAAAAGATACAAGAGAGAAGATAATATGCAAGGAAATAGGCCAGAGCCCGATTGTAAAATATTTTAAAAATAGCAAGTGCTTAACAAGTGCAATTAAGCGATTATTATGTACATGTTAGTTTCTCGGGCTCTCGCTTGAGAATCTAACTTCTCATTTAGAGTGCACGCCTAACATATCTCATAATCCTCCTAGTTAAGGTTTCCTAATTACTAGTTTGAAAAAAGAGTCATTATGATTCTAATTCATATCATGTCCTCATATTTCCCACGCAATACGTATAATAATTATACATGTTTGTTTCTTTTTAATATGAACTAGACTTTTCAAAGCTTTAAGATTAAGCATTCACTTACTTAATTCAATTCAGATTTCATTATTATTTTACTTCTATTAATTTCACACAGTAGATCAAATCACAGTATATATATATATATATATATATTCATCACACTATTATATATACTAATACGGAACCTCCTAGACACAGATGCTGTGCATGCATACTCTACAAACACGTTCGTCTATATCTCTCATTGTACGAAGGACTGTTGGTCCGGCATCTCTCACGAACCATAAATCTCATAACATATATATTGGAGGCGAGCATACTCCCCAGCTAAATGGGTCAAACACAAACCTACGCTCCCATTCAACCGTCGAAACTATCATTCTCACCGATAGCATGTGTCCAAGGTCCTATGCTTAGGGTAAGAATCTAAAATCCTCCCAGTGGGCTCATCAGGATAAGATCATCCACAATACGAAACCTCCACCCTGATAGCAAGTAGCATAGGTATGTCATACACAAAAAAATCATAATATAGGTATTCACCCCATCTATATATATAATAACAATAGGGCATGCGAACAACCCAGATGATAAGTCCTAAACGTTGTATATTTATATCTCATATATCCTACATATTTATAGATTATGACTTTACTTCTTAAAGTATATTTCTAAGCTTTTCTCAACACTCGAAGGGTATCGTGATTTCCTCATATAAATTCAATAGCTAAGCATCTACACCCTACTAGTCCATGTCATTATAATCCCAGAATCTCCATGAATTAAATTTATCTTCAAATTAGGTTTGTTCCTCGATAATCTCTAATTAAATTTAACTCTTTATTCCATCTCATAGGACTAAGCCCATACATTAACATGGCCTACTGGTGTACCCCTATACTCCCATTATTTTAAGAATTTAGTCCCATAATCAAATTCCAAACAATCCCACAAAAATAATAATCAAAAGGGAAAAGTTGGCCATATCTGGGCATCTGAATCGATTTGGCTTGGTCCGAATCGATTCGCCCCTACAGGTATGCAAAATTCTGCATTTTAATGGCTATGCGTTTTAATCCTTTTCATCCTCAAAACCATCATCAATTGATCCCAAACTCCCCATCAATCATCCCAAATGATTTATCTAGGTATGTGAATGATTTCTAACATCTAAACAGTGCAAAATCATCAAGGAGTTTCCATTAAATCAAGTTAATTCCATGAAAATTCAAAAAACTCTTAATTCAACATCTTTATTCAAGAACTATCATAAATTCCAAATTTCTTAACAAATTATACCCAAATTTTGTGGAGTTGATTCTATATTAAAAAAGAGATCAATCCTATTTAGTTTTGATGTCAAGAATTCAATTAAGATCATCAAAATTCTTCTTTGATTCATGTAACTTTTATGAATTTCATTACTAGCCTAACATGGACAATATACATACTATAGTTTGGAATAATTAACCACTTAAATCTAATTTGAAGGTCTAAACCATTGGGGAAGATGATTCTAGGGATGTTACCCATTTTTTCGATCAACCTCTGGTGGTGGTGGTGGTGGTGCAAGGTGAATATTGGCTCTTGGTCTCCTAGAAAAGCCTCTTCCTCTCCTTGAAAAGTCTCCCACTCTCCTTAAAGTCTTTTCCTTTGATTTGGGTGAATGAACCTCAATTCTAAAAACTATACACTTATATAAGACCATTACAAATTCATGGGTACTATTCACCTGATTTGGCAAATGACCAAAATACCCACACGGGGTGTCGGTTTGGTCCCAAATTGACCCGAGACCCAAGTTAATCCACCCTACTTTTCTGACTATCTAAACCCTTCTGGATACTTTTGCGCACTCGAAATGACCATTCGAATGATATGAAAATAAATTACGTTTCATTCCATTTAAATATAGTTCCAAATCGACTCACACGTGCGTCCCGACTTCTTTATCGTAATTATCGTATTTATAACGCTCGATAATTGTATAAAGTCATAATCATTATATAAAGTCATAATCATATATTACTTTTAATCACTAAGTAATATTCAACATAAATCACATAATAATTTATTTTTGAGTAATATTTAAATCCAAAATAATTTTTGATTATCCCACAATTCATTCTAATTAATCCCATTTTAAAAGCCATTAAAATATGGGGTGTTACAGTACTTTTCGAAAAGTCCCCTCCATGCTTATAAATAACAACCCTTCCATCCATTTTTATTTATTCCCAAAATCCTGTCCTTTTTCACTTCTTCCTGAATGGAGTTAAAGAGAGTGTGACCAATGTTGGTTTGTGGGGAAAGCACATTGCAATGCTTCTTGTGCTTTTCGTAAACTAGTTTATCCTAGGAGGCAGAATCCCATAGTCCATTACCCTAAGCACAATAGGAGGGGTAAGTTTTATGTTAATGCGAGAGCGTCTAATGTCTAACTCTGTTGTAACACCCCGTATTTTTGTACATTTAATATTTAATTAATTCGGAAATTTTAAATTACTTGTGTGTTGTAATTTTAATTGAATTAATTATGACAATATATTTATTTAAATATTAATCGGGGAGTGAAGGGTTAATGTTTAGGGAAATTTATTTACTAAGTGAATAGTAATAATTTAATTACGTCATTTCGGGCATTAAGGACGGGGTATGCACTTATCCCAGCCGGAAGTCGGTATAGACTTAATGGGGTGTGAGATAAGGATATTTATAAATTAATTCGAATGTCAATTCTGACTGCGCGGTTGAGTCCGGATGGGTCGAGATAGTCAGAAAAGAGTACCCGGGGGTAGTAATTGGGTCTCAGGGTATTTTTGGGCATAGCCGGGCCCATACGGGGTGAGTTGGGCCACTTTAATTAAGCCCATTAGGTGAAAAACGGGATTAAGGGTTTTTAACCTAATGGGGAGATTAGGAAATCATCAGCCATCAAATCTAAGCCTAGGGCTTGAGAGGGAAATTTGGGAAAAGCTTAGCAAAAGCCAAATTGAGGATTTTGGAGCCAAATCGAGGGACTACGCCAACGGAACAGACACTACGAACACTTTCAGGCAAGTGGTTAACTGTTGTGATTTCTAAAAGTTTGATAATCAATTCATATCATGGTGATGTGTGTATGAAAATTCGTTTTGGGTGTGTCACCAAAATCTAAATTGGGTTTTTGTAAATTTATATACCTTAATGAGATTTAGGGGGAGATTAATCGTGTTTATGATTCTAGAGTGTAGAGAACTGAATCGGATGTTAAAATCAGTAAGGTTAGAGGGTTAATTACTGATAAAATGGATGAAATTCGTATTGGGGATTGAAAACCCGGATAATACCCAATTCGGGAAAAAGTAGGAAATATTGAGATTTAATTCCAGATTGATGTTCTATAAGGTGCTTTGATCCTATTCTTATGTAGAAATAGGGTTGATTGGGCTCGGGTTAGTCCAGGGGAAAGAATGAAGGTTGGAGATTTTCATTAATGGTGGAACTGTCTGTTGAAGAAGACGAAGTCAGGGTTCGATCGATCGATGATTCGGAATTCTGGGCAGTTCGCCCAGTTTGTATATAAGGGGAAAATTAATTAAATTTAACCCCCAAACATTTATTTAGTGATAAATAAATATGAAACAAATATTCCTAGCAATTTTTGGAGAAAGTAATTGGGACTAGGATGAAATTATGTGGGGCATTTAACGGATGAATTTGAGAGATTCTTATTCCTAAAATAGTGAGGTACGGATCAAGTGAGTGATTCCGGGTATATTGGTCATGCGATCCCAAGGTAGTGAATTAAGTTTGGAGATAAACTAAATAATTTTGAGTCGGGATATAGACTCGGGGAATATTTAATTATGGACCAAGTGGGCGAGTCCGAACATGTTAATAATTATAGGTAAATATAATTGGGAAAATTATGGAAATAAATGTGTGACACATTGTGGGCGAAAAATGTGGGAAAGAAATTATAAGATGTAAAAAATGGACCAAGTGAGTGAGTCCGGGTATATTGGTTATGTGACACCAAAGTATTAAATTAATTATTGAGAGAGAGTAATTTATTTGGAGTCGGAACATAGACTCAGGAAATATTAAGTTACGGGCCAAGTAAGTGAGTCCGGGGATAATGGTTGGGTGACACTAAGTTATTAAATTAATGGGTGTGATAATTAATTTAATTAGAGTCGGATTATAGACTCGGGTAGGATTAAATTAATAAATGTAATAATTAATTTAATTAGAGTCGGATTATAGACTCGGGTAGGATTAAATTAATAAATGTAATAATTAATAGACTCATGAAGGATTTGTGTTGATTAATTAATGTGTAAATTAATTAAATTAGAGTCGGATGATAGACTCGGGAAGGTATTAAATTAATAAGTGTGTCGATTAATTTAATTGGAGTCGGACCATAGACTCGGGGAGAATATTATATAAATTAAAGAGTGAGTTAAATATATTAGAGTCAGACCATAGACTCGGGAAGACGATGAATTATTAAGTGAGAAAAATTAACTATATTGAGTCGTGTGACAGACTCAGGAAATTTGCAGGCAGTGTACGGGACTTAGAGTACACGGTAGAGCCGGGGGTTATATTATATATATATACGGTGTAGTGATAGTATATATATATATACGTGTGCATATTGTGTGTGATATTAAATTACAGGCAGTGTACGGGATTTTGAGTATACGGTAAAGCCGGAGAGTATATTATATATATACGGTGTCGTGATAGTATATATATACGTGTATTTATTTTGCGTGATACTAAATATCAGTGATTAGATATTTATTAAATTTATATACTCTAATGCTATCAAGGGAGGTTGCGCGATGTGGGTGAATCCCCCTAGCTTGAGGAGTAGGGCGAGTATATCCCCAGGTCATAGCGTCCGGTATATATGGGTGAGGGATTTATCTCACTTTCAGGGAAGGAATATGACCGTCTCCACTTTGTTTATATTTTGGTCCAAGTTGGTGAGCGATTCTAGCTTGGGGAAACTAGGTTTTGTGAGCACACCTAGTGAGATAGCATTCTAGAGGGAATCATCCGGTGAGGGTAAACTCGGAAGGATGGATACACGTATGATATATGTGTGGATGTTAGTAAAGGTACGTATAATATGGTAGTAAATATTATATGTAGGTGATAATACAGTGTGTGATGTATTTACTTTATATAACTCGGGTCACAGTTATATGCAGTTAATTAATGAGAAATTAATTAAGTTAATCATTTGTGGGAATAATACAGTGTGTGATGTATGTACTTTATATAACTTGTGACACGGTTATATGCTGCTATTTAAGAGAAAAAATTAAGTTAATTGTGAAATAACTTATAATTCAAGAATCATTATACTCGGGTTAGAGTACTATGGCAAGGGAAGGTTATACCAGGACTAGTTGGACGGGGTAGTACAACTAGGTGGGGTTAAGGTAACCGGTAGGTGTGCACAATAGTGGAGGGGTGAGAATGTCCACAAGGGAGTGCGACACTAACTTAAATATTAAGCGCATTCATGCATTTTAAATTACTGCAGTTAATTCACTTGCTGAATATTTTCAAAATGTTTTGGGTTCTAACCCTTGCTATAAAACTATTTTCAAAACCTTTTAGGTGTCCAGCCACAGGGACGCCAAGATTGATATTCTATTCCAGAGATACGGAGCTGCGATATATGTGGATGCTAGCAGGAGTTTGGATTAGACGCATCATTCATTCATTCCTAGAGTAGGAATCTTTTATTAGTCTCAGTTTTATTTAGGGCTTGTAGCCCAGACTTCTCGGTACAGTTTTCAGGTGTAATTTATTCAGGTGTTGGATATTTGTATTTGGATTATTTATTTGGTGGCCGGTGATTTATTCGGCAAGTTGTGTAATTATGATTCAGTTTATTTTCATTAACTTGTGTGAATGGTTTATATTTTAATTCCGCATGTACAATTTTGGTTTAATTAAAAAGTTAAAATTGGCACCAATTTTTGGAATACTAGGTGGTTAGTAAGTGTTGATACCAAAATTAATATGCTGATGTGGACGAATCAGACGAAGACACGTGTCAATATACGTGGCACAATAGTAACGAGGAAGTTCATTTCCTCGACCAACTCATGTTCTCCCCGAGCAACGAGGATATACCGAGGAACTTCAGCACTCCGAGGTACTCTAGCGCTCCGAGGAACTCCTGAGCAACGCGCAACTAAGGCGGTCCGAGCTGCATCTCGGCCGTATTATTAATTGCCAGAATGTCAACAGTTCAACTATTCATTGAATGTTCATCATCTTGACGCACACGCTGCATTAAATGTATTACCCTTTCATATGGATTCTCATTTAATGTATCGGCCCATTCATGTACAGCCTAAGGGCTATAAATACCTTGTATCACCCTCATTCAAAGGGATCGGAATTTCTTGAGAGAACCTTGTAATCGAGAATTCCCAAACACTCAGCAATAACATAATAGTGGACGTAGGCCATTCTTATAAGGCTGAACCACTTTAAAAATCTGTGTCTCATTTTATTTATCTGTGATTGAATAATTAGAGCGATTTAATTTTTTACATCAACAGATTGGCGCCGTCTGTGGGAAACGACTGTTGCTATCGTTTTTCACCAAAAATCATTTATCATCAATGGCAGATAATCCAGAATCCAGTAATCGAAATGCTGGAAATACTGGAAATCCTCCGAATCCATCTGCACCTCCAGATCTGGCTGGAATTATGACGAATTTGGCCGAAGGACAAACCGCCATGCAAGAAACAATAAGGCAACTCATTCAAACTCTTCATGGCGGTGCACCTACTCATTCAAGGTAAAGGAGTGATTATGGGCAATCGCGATCCAGGCGTACTGATTCATATCGTAATGAAGAATCTGATGATTTTTCTTATCAACCTGGGCGAACTTCATCGATACGGGCCACGGATACAGATCAACATATCACCCTCTCTCCGGAGAGAACTAGCGCCCTGGAAAGATTAAGCAGGGCATCTCCTTTCAGTCGGTTAGGACCAAGGAGAAATATGAGTCCGCCTAGAGCCCCATCGAGAGGCTTTCGACCACCATCAGGTTTGAGAGAAGGATCAGCACAATCAAGACCAATTACTCGTCGAGATAGATCTCAGGAAGTTACGTCAGAACAATCAATTGCTCGGACTAAGCAACCCGAGGAAGGAAATGAACCATGGAAGGGTTCCATTCAGCGATTGGAGGATAGACTTGGAGAAATGGTTAAAGAAAGGAATCCCTTACAGAGAACTTTTGTTCAAGGGACACCTTTTGTGCAAGCCATTGTGAATTTTCCTACACCATCTAAATTCAAAGCACCTGTAGTGACCCCTAAATATGATGGAAAGACAGATCCTGTTCTTCATATAGAACAATACCAAGCTATTGCCGACATATATGCCGTCCCCGACGAGATGAGATGTAGAGCTTTCTCGGGAACTCTAACTGGGTCTGCGCAGATATGGTACAACAATCTTCCTCGGGGTAAGATTTCGACTTTTATTCAGTTAGCCGAGATGTTCATTGGTAATTTCTGTTTTGGAGCAAAGCCAGTAAAGCGAGTAGCGCACTTGTTAAGTGTTAGACAAAAATCAGGTGAGAGTACTAGAGATTACGTAACTCGTTTCAATAATGAGAAGTTGGAAGTCATAGATTACGAAGAAAAGACAGCGATCACTGCTTTGATGAGTGGACTGCTGCCTAACAAATTATACTACACTTTGGCCAAAGATCCACCTAAAACTATGTCAGAGTTGATGGAAAAAGCGGCCAAAATCATGAATGTCGAGGAGGCTATGGCTACAAAGAAGAATATGGATAAAGAAACCAAGGTGGAGGTTGACAAATCTAAGAAGAAAGAGCAAAGAGGTAATGGTGGTGACAAGCATTCCAAGAATAATAGGACGTCATGGGAAGTCCTGAAGAAATATGATAACTATACTCCATTGAAGATGGGTATTAATCATGTTTTTGAAGAAATCAAGAATAACGAAGAAATCAAGTGGCCAGAAAAATTGAGGACCAATTCTGAACTGAGGAATAGGGCTAAATATTGCGAGTTCCATAAAGATCATGGCCATATGACCAAGAATTGCATAGCCCTTCAGAACGAGATTGAAACGCTCATTCGAAGAGGAAAGTTGTTAAAGTATGTAGATCGCAGAGGTGAAAGGAAGAATGATGATTGAACTAGAGATCGTTCCAGATCTCCTCGTCGGACGGAGGAGAAAAAGAAAAGAAATCATGAAGATGATCCAGATGAAGACCCCGATCTTCCAAAAAAGCCAAGGTAGCCTGAACGAGAGGTATTTTCCATACGTTTTGGGTCAATTGATTGTAATGTTATAACAGGAGGAGATGCTGGAGGGGGAGACCTTACTGCAGAAAGAAAGGCCTATCTCGGAGAGGCTCAAGCCTTCTCATATATTCAACGAATAAATCTTGCCGAGGATGATCGTCCGAGGAAGGTAAATAAAGAGAAGCTAGTTATTGGTTTTTCAAAAAACGATTTGGCAGGTGTTCTTTACCCTCACGATGATCCTTTGGTGATCAAAATGAGGATGAAAGATGTGGTCATTTCAAGGGTGTTGGTAGACAACGGTAGTTCGGTAGACATCATGTACTATTCATGCTTTGATAGCTTGAATTTGAAATTATCTCAATTGGAACCTTATCACAGACCCCTTCTGGGTTTTGCTGGCGAGAAAGTTTTTCCACTTGGGACGATCAAGTTGGATATACTTATTGGAACTTGGCCTTCTTGTCAAACAGAAAGAATACGCTTCTTTGTGATGGATAAGAATGTGCAGTCAGCCTACAACATCATCATGGGAAGAGTTGGATTGAAGAAGTTCGAAGCAGTTCCATCTATAGTACATCAGTGTTTGAAATTCCCAACAAATTTTGGAGTTGGAATTGTGAAAGGTGATCAAAAAGTAGCTCGGGAATGCTATTATTCGTCTGCCGAGCAAGAAGAACTTGAAGAATCAAGGAAAAAGACTACTACCTACCAGGTGGAGGAAGGTACAGGAATTGAAACTCTTGATCCCAGGGATGAATCCCAACTTGTAAAAGGACAGGTGGTGGAATCTACAGAAAATGTTATTCTGGACGAGGAGCATCCTGAACGAGTAACCCAGATAGGTTCGTCGTTGGATGCTTCAATAAAACAAGAGTTGATAATATTCTTAAGAAACAGGAAGAAAACTTTTGCATGGAGTCATGAGGACATGCCGGGAATAGATCCAGACTTCTTATGTCACGAACTCAATGTGAATAAGGAGATCAAGCCTGTAAAGAAGAGAAGAAGGGTATTTAGCCCCGAGAAGAATCAAGCCATACAAGAGGAGGTCGAGAAGCTCCAGAACGCCCAATTCATCGAAGATGTGAAATATCCAGACTGGCTGGCAAATGTGGTGATGGTAAAGAAGAAGAACAATAAATGGAGAATGTGTGTTGATTTCACTGATCTTAACAAGGCATGCCCAAAGGATCATTTTCCATTACCCAGAATTGACCAACTAGTGGATGCTACCTCGGGGCATGAGCTGCTCAGCTTCATGGACGCTTACTCTGGCTACAACCAGATCAAAATGAAACCTGAAGACAGGGAAAGTACTTCTTTTATTACCCCTAGGGGAACTTATTGCTATAATGTTATGCCTTTTAGTTTAAAAAATGCAGGAGCGACATACCAGCGGCTGATGAACAAGGTTTTCACCGAACAAATCAGTTGCAACATGGAAGTCTATGTCGATGATATGCTAACAAAAAGCAAGAAAGCTGCAGATCATCTAGTTGACTTAGCTCAGACATTTGATCAACTAGATAAATACCAAATGAAGGTCAACCCGACGAAGTGCACATTTGGAGTACGAGAAGGAATGTTTCTCGGATACATTGTCAACCAGCGAGGCATTGAAGCAAATCCAGATAAGATCAAAGCTCTTTTAGGGTTACGATCTCCAACAACAAAGAAAGAAGTGCAGAGTCTTACAGGACGAGTTGCAGCGCTCAAAAGATTTGTGTCCCGAGCAACTGACAAATGCCTCCCATTCTTCAAAACACTTCGAAAAACTTTTGAGTGGACTGATGAATGCGAGAAGGCCTTTCAAGACTTGAAAAAGTATTTGGGAACACCTCCATTATTGTCCAGGCCAATAACAGGAGAGACGTTGTATTTGTATCTGGCAGTATCAGAGAATGCAGTCAGTTCAGCATTGATCAAATTGGAGAATGGAGTCCAGAAACCAATTTATTACACAAGTAAGGCTTTCCGAGGTGCAGAGATCAGGTACCCAAAGTTAGAAAAGTTGGCATTGGCATTAATTGAAGCAAGTAGAAGAATGAGGCCATATTTCCAGGCCCATACTATCATTGTGTATACCGACATGCCATTGAGACAAGCCCTTCACCAGCCAGAAAAATCAGGAAGATTGATGTACTGGGCAATAGAACTCGGTGAATATGATATTGTATATGAGCCCGGATCATCATTGAAAGGGCAGGCTGTAGCAGATTTTATAGCAGAATTTACATACCCTGATACCCCCGAGGAACAAAAGTTGCTCACTGACCAACCTGTGGATGTTACAGGATCAACAGACATAGGTCCAGACTAACTCCGGTTGGTAAAAGGGCTTGTGGATATAGAAGAATCATCAACTTCAAACTCAGATCAGCTACGGTTGGTAAAAGAGCGAGAAGAGATGGTTGACGAGGAGCGAAAAGTGTCCGGGGAGGATGAAAAGAAGCAACAAATATTTCACCGAGGAACTCTATTGGATAAGAAATTTGAAGACGAGTTACCTATATGGAGATTGTATGTAGATGGGTCATCCTGCACAGCGGGTTGTGGAGCAGGGATTGTTTTGAAAACCCCAGACGAGATTGATATAGAATATGCTTTGCGATTTCAATTCAAAACCTCCAATAATGAAGCTGAGTATGAGGCCATGATAACAGGTCTTAATTTATCAAAGATTATGGAAGCGCAATAAGTGATGGTATTCAGTGATTCTCAATTGATTGTGAATCAGATGATGGGAACATATGCAGTTAAAGGAGAACTAATGGTCAAGTATCATGCAAAGGTGATGGAATTGTTGGCGAAATTTGATGCCATTCAGTTGATCAGAATACCCAGAATAAAAAATACACAAGCAGACGCACTGGCCCGACTAGCATCAGCTACTCGTACCGAGTTGCGAAGAACGATACCAATTGAAGTATTAGAGAATCGAAGCATAGATGAAGACCTGACAGTGAATGTAATTACACTTGATTTGGGACCATCTTGGATGGATCCCATCAGGGCATATATTGAAGAGGGAGGCTTGCCGGAGGACAAGCTCGCTGCCAAGAAACTGAAGTATAAAGCTGCTCGGTATGTGTTAACTAATGGTATTTTGTATAGACGAGGAATTATGGCAGGTTTGCAGAGATGTGTACATCCCTCCGAGGTGAAAGAATTGATTGAAGAAATCCATGAAGGGTCTTGTGGAGCTCATGTAGCAGGTCGAACGCTCTTACAAAGGGTAATGAATCAAGGATACTATTGGCCAATGATGAGGGCTGATTGTATAGCATATGCTAAGAAATGTGACAAGTGCCAACGTTTTTCCTCTATCCGACGAACTCCACAAGCATTGTTGACACCAATAACTTCCCCTTGGCCATTCGCCATGTGGGGAATTGATTTGGTGGGACCATTGCCGATCACCCGAGGAAGATTCAAGTACCTCGTCGTTGCAGTAGACTATTTTACTAAGTGGGTAGAAGCTGAACCCCTCATCGACATGACGTACGAAAAGGTATACCAGTTCATTTGGAAGAATATCATCTGTCGATATGGTCTCCCTCATGCTTTCATCACAGACCATGGAACCCAATTTGACAACGAGGAGTTTGCTGCCTATTGTCAACAATCAAACATCCTGAAGACCCATTCAGCACCAGGTCATCCTCAAAGCAATGGGCAGACTGAGGTGACGAACAGAACGCTGCTAAATGGTTTGAAGAAAAGACTAAGTGAAGCTAAAGCTAACTGGATTAATGAGCTACAATCAGTACTATGGGCCTATCGAACAACTCCCCGAGCAGCAACTGGAGAATCACCATACATGCTGGCATTTGGAAGTGAGGCTGTGATACCTGCCGAGTTGGGTCTCCCAACGCATAGAGTGCTGAATTTCAATTCCCCAGTTAGTGACTTGATGAGAAGACTGGATTTAGATATGCTCGAAGAAGTAAGAGAAGAGGCAGCCATTAGGAATGCTGCTTATCAACAACGAACAACTCTGTTCTACAACAAAAGGGTGAAGAAATGCGATTTAAAAGAAGGAGATTATGTGCTAAAGAAGGTCATTCAGAAGCACAATAAATTGGAGGCAAACTGGCATGGGCCTTACCGAGTTACAGAAATTGTTCGACCAGGAACTTACCGGATAGCAACTCTAGAAGGAGAAGAATTCAAGAATGCTTGGAATGCTGAACACCTTCGCAAGTATTATCAGTAATGTAAAATGTAAAGCACTTCCTTCATTATGAATAAAACGAGGATGTTTCACCATTTTCTTTCTATTGAAAGTTTTTCGGGGAATACTAGTGTTGTACACTACGCTGCTCGACAGCAAAAA
Source organism: Sambucus nigra (assembly GCA_949130495.1). Lineage (NCBI taxonomy): Eukaryota > Viridiplantae > Streptophyta > Magnoliopsida > Dipsacales > Adoxaceae > Sambucus > Sambucus nigra. The sequence goes on along the minus strand of OX422214.1, from coordinate 468,969,583 downwards.
GAAGCCAAAAAGCTGCTCGACAGCAAAAAGAAGACAAAAAGTTCGAAAGAACCAAAAAATAATACTCCTTTGGTTAGGAGACGACACTAGCGTGATCAACTACGGTTGGTAAGATAACTAGTGGACAGTTCGAAAGAACCAAAAAATAATACTCCTTTGGTTAGGAGACGACACTAGCGTGATCAACTACGGTTGGTAAGATAACTAGTGGACAGTTCGAAAGAACCAAAAAATAATACTCCTTTGGTTAGGAGACGACACTAGCGTGATCAACTACGGTTGGTAAGATAACTAGTGGACAGTTCGAAAGAACCAAAAATATACTCCTTTGGTTAGGAGGCATACACTAGCGTGACCAACTAAGGTTGGTAAGATAACTAGTGGATAGAAAGTTCGAAGGAACCAAAAATATGCTCTCATAAGCCAACAAGTTGGTCGGAAGGTAAAATCATTCCAGAAAATACAAAGAATTCCAAACTGAACCAAGTATAGTTGGTCGGTGACCAATTATACTTGGTCGGCGAGGATAAATTATTGACCTTAGTTGGTCGGACACATTTTATGAAAATATTTGAAATTAAACCAAGTCTAGCTGGTCGGGGATAAAAACCCATCAACTGTAGTTGGTCGACAAACATTATTTATCCACCCTGGTTGGTTGGAAACAGTTTGAATATTTTATACTCATTACTTTATTATTAAGTGATTGAACGACATTGAATACTTGTAATTTTGCTTACTAAGTTGGTTGATGAACAACATCATATTGTTATCTTTTTAACAGATACATATACACAAATATAAAGTGTTTGACAGGCACAAAAGAATAGCAATAAAGACTTGCAAACAAAAAATGAAATTCTTTCATTAAATTCAAAATAAATTACAGATTACATGAATGTACTAACTGTTACATTGAAAACCTATTCTATTGGTTTCTTTCCTTTATTTTTTGAAACAGGCTCCTCGCCAGCAGGAGGATCCTCTAAGCAAAGAGGAGAATTAATGAAATTAACATCTCTGAGCATTCTGACGTTCGTCACAGAAGGTGTATCCAAGAGATGCTCAGGACGAGATAATTCAATCTGAGAATGAAGGCTATAATCACCGAGGTATTTTGAAATTAAGCTGTGAGGAATGGAACGAGCCGAGATCCAGGCCATGTCCAATTTGAAAGGTGGCACAGGCAAGTCTAATAACCCTGGAGCATGGTAATCCCATAAATAATGCCCTTGCTCCAATTTTAACACACCCAGTGCGTTCAACCACCCCTGCTTATAACCTTCATTGTTGGCATGTTCAATACGAGCATCCAAATGAACAAGAGCTTCATTATATCCTGCCATCCAGAATTCCCTGGGTTGCTTATGAAATTGAAAGGTTAATCTATCCAACTGTTCGAGAAGGTTTTTGGCAAAAAGATCCTTAGTATGTAGAGCAGACTTCGTTGCAGTAAGTTGATCTTCCAAGGATAGATTTTTCTTGGACATTTCTGATAGAGCCCGATCTTTGACGTTTAATTGGAATGCTTGAGTTTCCAAAGTAGATTGGGTACGAGCCTCTTCGACATTACGACTAAGAACTCTTGATCGACTCCGAGCAGCGATTGGAGAACTTTGCTCCTCGGCAACATTTTGAATAGCTCTTCCTCGCCCCCGAGCACCTCTTCCTTGTCCCCGAGCAGTCCCAGAAATAACAGATCTTCTTAAGTCATCCAGTTCTTGCCTTAATTTGGCATTTTCGACCTCTAAGAACGAGAAACCTTCATCAGTAACTGGTACTAAAGCAGTGGAAGATGATGCTGCAGATTCATACTGAGCCAACTTTTTCTGCAAAGTATTGTTCTCCTGTTCCAGCAATTCAGCAATCTGCCTGCAAGCTTCAACTTCACCTTTTAAAGTTCTTTCCCTAACGTCGTATCCAGCAAGGATCTTTTTATGGCCTGTTTCAGAAGAAAGTTGTTGGTATCTATTTTCATAATCTTTGTGCAACAAAGCCATTGATTCATTGTGCTGAACTTGGAGATCTTCTAAGGAACAATGAAGTTCCTCGATCAATTCGTAGTATGCCACATTATTGGTCACAGATCTGTCAAGTAAATCCTTCAAGTACCGGTAAGCCTCAACTGCTTGTTCCGAAGCATCGTGGCCAAGGATGTCGACAATCTCTGATACAGTCAGGTCTGTATGACCAGCTTTATAATATCCATTGCATTGTTTCATCAACTCGGTATCAGGGGCAGATATCAATTCCATTCTGGACAAAAACTAATAAAGAAGAGGGAAGGAGTTAATAAATAAAAGCAGACAGAGTATCAACAATGAAGAGGAACGGAGATGTATTTTTATTAGATCATCAAAAGATTACATTGTTCGATTACAAATAATAAAAGGTAGAAATGATACCGAACAACTTCACACCTTTTCCTTGTCTCCCAAGACTTTCTCGGGAGGCTGGGATGAGGAGCTCGGTTGCTCGGTGGTAACGGCGACTTGGTCGGTAGGAGTTAAAATTTTGTCAGGAGGAGGAGGCATGGAAGAAATGTCCTCGCTGGCAGCAGGAAGAGAGGCAGGGACTTGATCACCTATAGCCATAGAAGATTCATCAGAGGCTGGATCATCTTCTTATTCCTCCATAATTGGTGGAGGAGGACCAGGGAGGTGCAACTGGAATAAATCAGAATCATCCTTGACCTTCAGTTCCTGCAGAGCAGCTACCCAACCATCATGGAAGTATTTCAACTTCCCATATTGAACTTGGGATGTCATAGCAGCGATTCCCTTATCCCATCCTTTCTCCCATCCAGCGCTGAAGGATTTTTTGACTGCTACTTTTCTTCTTAGTTTCTCCGAGGAGAGCTTCACATCCAAGTCTTCTTTTTGGACCTTGATATCTTGAAGGGCGGACAACTTCTCCTCTCCCTTCTTCAACTTATCTTCAAGCTCTCCCAAGTTCTTGAGCTTGACATCATACTTCTGATGTTCGACCTCTAAACCTTTTACTTTATCCTCCAGATTCTTAGAGATCTCAGATATCTTCACTTTCTCGGCCTCAACTGCAGACAACTTTTTCTCCCAAACAGCCTTATCCTCATTGTACTGTTGGCGAGATTCCTTCAAGGACTGGGTCAAACCCAACAGAGCATCCTCTACACCAGACGAGGAACTAGAAGCTTTAATTACCTCGTCCTTCTTCACAATGTTATTAAAACAGTTCACCAGCTGAAAGAGGAGAAAAACAGTAAGTCAATGCAAAATACAAATACTCAGAAAAAGAAAGGAAATTCAGAGAGTAAGAAATTTACCGAAGCAAGATGACGAGTAGCTAGGGATGTCCGCATATCCCTAGAAATTTTTTCATCAATTCCTTGGACCTCGGGTATGACCCAAGTTTTCACCGAGCTCATTGCAGAGCTTGGAGGAATGATCGTGGGAACACCAACATCACCAACTGGTAGTGTGGAGGCAGTTTCAGCCAAATTGATTGAGGATGATTTCCTCAATCTCCTCAAAGGAGTTTCAGCAACTTCAACCAAGGAAGAACTCTTGGTCGGAGAGATAGTAATCACTTCTACAGGAGCAATTTTCTTGCTCGGAGCCACTGGGGGCTTCTCGGTAGCTTTGGAAGGTGCAACATCCACCTTCTTAGTCCCCTCAGGGACATCAGTTTTGCTCTTCTTGGTCCCAGCAGCAGAAGAAGTGTCATCAAATAGAGAAGGAGGAGCTCTTTTCTTGCCCATTCTCTGACTTAAAGGAAGATGAGAATCTGAAGAAGAGTCCTCTGGAGTGGAAGCTGTCTCAACAGGGCGAGCAATATAAGAGGTTGTATAACTCTTATACTGTAGAAAATATGATGCAGACCTGATGTGCTCGTCTGCAACGTTCTTATGCAAACCCCAGATAAGTTTCGGATGCTTGATATTAACCTCTGATTCTTTTGGAGTTTTTCTTTTGCTATCAACTGCAAATAAATACATAATGAGATATCATTCATACATTTTGTCAAACATGATAAAAGCATAAATTCATAAGTAAAATAAAATGAAAAGAAAACCTATCCCATTGCCATATGGGGGGCATCTGGGACCGTTGTATACTCCATCTCCAACTAAAGGGGCATGTTGCCAATTTTTAATAACCAACCCATGTTCAAAATAATCTCTATTTGAGTCAGGGAGGTTAACTACAAGAGCCCTATTCAGAAACCTAGTTTTTAAATAATAAATATTATCTAGAGTGGCCCATTTATAGCAATACATAATTTCAGGGATCCCAATACGAGTCCCATGAGTTAGATTTAATTTGTGCACCCCATTAATTATTCTCCATGAATTGGGGGCTATTTTTGCAGGGACAAGATCGAAATACTGACAAAACTCAAGACACAATGGGTTTGGTGGAAAAGAAAATCCACATTTAGCAACAAATAGACTGGGGAACCAATGTCCCTCAGCCAATCGAAAATAATCTAAAGGTTCAGAAAGAACCTCCAGAGTTACCCAAGAAGGAATGGAAAAATCAGAACGAAACTTCTCAACACACTCCACAATATAAACCATACTAAATAAAAGAGATACAGAAGAAAGGAAGAAGATCTTACAGGAAGAAAGGAGGTATGTTGACAACGAACGAAAACTAGGATGAACGTACAAGAGAGAAGGAGAGAATAGAAAACTTGAATGCAGGAAATTGGGAAAAGAAGAAGACGATATGGTTACCTAAGAAGTTTAAATACTTTGCCTTGGGAAGCGGCGAAGGAAATGATTACAAAAAAGAAATTATTGAACTTCCGGCGGCTAAAAGGACAAAAAGGGCACTAAGATCGAAGCGCTCTTAAAAGTTCGAAAAAAGGCGGATTCTTTGAATTTGGAAATAAATTTAAATACGATGCTCCTAAAACCCAGGAAGATCATTCAATATTGCCATAAACCGAGAAAGAATGTTCCATACTCCTCAAAGTTCGAAATATGAAACATTGGGGGCTTCTGTTGATACCAAAATTAATATGCTGATGTGGACGAATCAGACGAAGACACGTGTCAATATACGTGGCACAATAGTAACGAGGAAGTTCATTTCCTCGACCAACTCATGTTCTCCCCGAGCAACGAGGATATACCGAGGAACTTCAGCACTCCGAGGTACTCTAGCGCTCCGAGGAACTCCTGAGCAACGCGCAACTAAGGCGGTCCGAGCTGCATCTCGGCCGTATTATTAATTGCCAGAATGTCAACAGTTCAACTATTCATTGAATGTTCATCATCTTGACGCACACGCTGCATTAAATGTATTACCCTTTCATATGGATTCTCATTTAATGTATCGGCCCATTCATGTACAGCCTAAGGGCTATAAATACCTTGTATCACCCTCATTCAAAGGGACCGGAATTTCTTGAGAGAACCTTGTAATCGAGAATTCCCAAACACTCAGCAATAACATAATAGTGGACGTAGGCCATTCTTATAAGGCTGAACCACTTTAAAAATCTGTGTCTCATTTTATTTATCTGTGATTGAATAATTAGAGCGATCTAATTTTTTACATCAACAGTAAGTTTTAAAAAAATTTCGACAGTGATGCTAAGGATGATCCAACTGGGATTCCTGTTTTAATTTGGTATAGGACTGATCACCCGGTATTTTATTAGGCGGGGTGTCACATCTGTCTTCTTCTTACAATGTCAATGATTGTATTCATCACAAACTGTAAGTTTATTCATCAACTTATTTTTTATGTTCATGTTTTCTTCTATTACTTAGTAAAATTATACCACTAGAATAAATTGAGACGTCATTTTCTGTCATATTATATTTCTCCTCCAAGTTCCTACGGTTTTACTAAGTAATGACATCTTTAAAACAATTTTTTTCTCTCTTATATATTATTGTTTTTAACATTTTGTATTCCATAATTGTTATTTGGTTTTTGCATATCCTAACAAATAGAATTTTAATTTTTTTGTTAGTATAATTTAATTTGTTAAATAAATTTAGCCAAACACATTAATTATATGTTAATTCCGTAGATTACAATTTAAAATCTACACCTATTTTTGTATTTGTTTTCTATAGTTTCAATTATTGTTTATAGTGTCATAAAATAAAATTAATATTGATACTATAAAATTAGAATCTAATAGAATAATGACAATATAATCCCCTGAAAATAACGTGATAAATCATTGTAACAATAATTTCATATCATAATTTCGTCTCATGCAATTAATAATGAGAAACCCAAAAAATTCAGTTGACCTGATTTCAATAAAAAAATAAAAAAAAGTAAAAAAATATCCCCATCATCTTCCTCAATAGCCCACCCCCAATTCCAACTTCCACCCCAACCCGCTCATCCCCAGCCCCACTGCCCCATAATGATCCACCACTCTTACCCCTTACCCGAACCTGCCTAGAACCCACAATCCCTTGTTCTTCTCCACCTCCGTCTCCACCGACCATCCACTTCCATCACCGGTTGGAAATTATAAAGGAATTATAATAATCATGAATCCAAGTTACTGTAATCTCGAAACATTATCTTTTCAGCAATATTTCTCCTCTTCTTGATGAAAACCGCGAGTACACAGTGAATTTGAAGTAGAAATTTTCCTTTAGGATACAATGCAGTGATGCTTCTTAATTGATTCAAACTATGTACTGTTTGATTAAACCAAGAACACTATAAAATGTTAACTTGATAATGCCAAAAGGTAGAGGACGAAGAGAGGAGAACAAAGCAATTTTCGGTGTTCAAAGCAGAGTCCTGGAACTCTTTTTATAGCCATGTTGGTGATTGTTCTTAAACAATCACCTTCTTTCAGGCTTGCGATTCAGCAATCGTTGGATCAAGTCTTTTATGAACTCTTTTGATCGCGTAGTCTAGATTTGCCATCTCATCGTAAGCGAATATACACACCCCTATATGAAATGCCACGAGTCAATCTAAAGGTTTAGATTATCCCGCTTGGGTTATAACATTTCTTGATTAGATCAATTAACTACAGTCATCGATCTGGTTGACTTTGACAAAAATTTAGGCTCCCACGATTCGAGCGACGCTGCACAAGTACGAAGTGACAAGTGTGCCATCAAAGTGATCAATGCGCCCTAAGTCACCTAATCGCCCTTTCGCACATCACGCGTTCTCATGAATGCGCTCCACATGCCGCGATTGATGTTGCTTCGCACCATCGCAAAGCAGGGTGTATAGCCTCTATAACTAGAAGACTAATAGTCCTCTTTTATACCCTTCCACTTTCTTGTAAAGTTTCTATGTGTTAACACCAAATTAATGATGTTTGAGGTCTGAGGTCATCAACTAAGATGTTACCCCCATAATATATTCGCCAAATTAATGATGTTCAAGGTCTGAGGTCATCAACTAAGATGTTATCCCCAACAAATATATTCACCAAATTAATGATGTTTAAGGTCTGAGGACATCAACTAAGATGTTACCCCCATAATATATTCACCAAATTAACGATGTTCAAGGTCTGAGGTCATCAACTAAGATGTTATCCCCAACAAATATATTCACCAAATTAATGATGTTTAAGGTCTGAGGTCATCAACTAAGATGTTACCCCCATAATATATTCGACAAATTAATGATGTTTAAGGTCTGAGGCCATCAACTAAGATGTTACCCCCATAAAATATTCACCAAATTAATGATGTTTAAGGTCTGGGGTCATCAACTAAGATGTTATCCCCAAAAAATATTCACCAAATTATGATGTTCAAGGTCTAAGGTCATCCAAGTGTGATGTTCACCCTAGACCTTGTCACCAGATTATGATGTTTAAGGTCTGAGGTCATCCAAGTGTGATGTTCACCTCAGACCTTGTCACCAGATTATGATGTTTAAGGTCTGAGGTCATCAACTAAGATGTTACCCCCATAATATATTCACCAAATTAATGATGTTTAAGGTCTGAGGTCATCAACTAAGATGTTATCCCCAAAAAATATTCACCAAATTATGATGTTCAAGGTCTGAGGTCATCCATGTGTGATGTTCACCTCAGACCTTGTCACCAGATTATAATGTTTAAGGTCTGAGGTCATCAACTAAGATGTTACCTCATAATATATTCACCAAATTAATGATGTTTAAGGTCTGAGGCCATCAACTAAGATGTTACCCCCATAATATATTCACCAAATTAATGATGTTTAAGGTCTGAGGTCATCAACTAAGATGTTACCCCATAATATATTCACCAAATTAATGATGTTTTAAGGTCTGGGGTCATCAACTAAGATGTTATCCCCAAAAAATATTCACCAAATTATGATGTTCAAGGTCTGAGGTCATCCAAGTGTGATGTTCACCTCAGACCTTGTCACCAGATTATGATGTTTAAGGTTTGAGGTCATCAACTAAGATGTTACCCCCATAATATATTCACCAAATTAATGATATTTAAGATCTGAGGTCATCAACTAAGATGTTGTCCCCAAAAAATATTCACCAAATTATGATGTTCAAGGTATGAGGTCATCCAAGTGTGATGTTCACCTAAGACCTTGTCACCAGATTATGATGTTTAAGGTCTGAGGTCATCAACTAAGATTTTACCCCCATAATATGTTCACCAAATTAATGATGTTTAAGGTCTGAGGTCATCAACTAAGATGTTATCCCCAAACAATATTCACCAAATTACGATGTTTAAGGTCTGAGGTCATCAACTAAGATGTTACTCCCATAATATATTCACCAAATTAATGATGTTTAAGGTCAGAGGTCATCAATTAAGATGTTACCACTAGATCATAATGAACCAATAATTGACACTGGAACTAATCTTCTCATTAATAATCTCTTCACAAGATGATACATTTACATAGAAACTCTTGCGACATCATATATAATACTTTTTTAGATGATCATCATTCCAAGGATTGAAGAAAGATTCCCCCTCAAGGTTTTCCAACCTGTAGGTCCCAGGTACAACTTCTTTGGTCACCTTGTAAGGGCCATGCCTGTCACGATCCCGACCCAAAATAGTATTAGGGAACGAGTGTCTTGACATGCCACCAAGGCAACAAATATTTTGATTTAAATGTTTCCTTAAATAAATGAAATGGATATATTATCACATGGTTATGAATCGTAAAATACTGAAGGTAAAGGAATTACGTCATCAGAGCTTTCTAAAGGAATCTTCATATATATTAAAAGTAACAACGAGTTACAACTTAAGAGAAAATTTAAACCTTATTACAAGAGAGCCAAACATGCTCTAAATAAACATTTTACAAAAAGAGCTCTAAAAGCTAAATCTTCAATATAGTCCATTTTCGTTCCGTCCGTGAGCCTAAACGTTTCCTGAAAAATGGTTATTTATACAACATCAGCTAAAAGCCGAATGAGGTTCAATCCCCAAACATTCCAGGGTTTTCAGAAAATAGATACCTATTCAAGTCAAAAGAGAAGGCATATACATATATGGAGAGGAACTTGCAGTAAATAGATATAATTTTGAAATGAAATTATATATATCACAATTGGATAGCTTAGAATAAGACGAATGCAACAAATAAAATGTGATATCTTTTTCTTTCAATCATATCATTTTGATGGCCAAGTATACTCTAATACTGTATTCTTCTACCGTATTATACCCCGGTAGTTGAGGGTCAATCGAACTAGTTCGTCACAACGCCTTATTTAGGGCACACCAGCGATAACCCAACTGGGAAGGTTAGTCAGTAAAGAGGTCCCTTAGGCTGAATCATAATTTCAATATTCAATATCCTTTTCAATAATCATTTTAATCGGTATGTTTATATGGACAAACATAAACATATCACAAATGAATGAATCATCGGTATCGCATGAATTTTGAGAATAAAAGCAGTTCACAAAATATATATAGTTTGCATACTATCATATAATTAAAATACACAAGGAATGTCAGAGTAGTTACCCAAAATGGAGGTCAAATTTACTGGTATTGGTCTTCGATCACACGTTAATCTGATAAAGATTTAAGTACACATTCTAAGGTCCAGTTTATACTATACTAACCTCTTCTTTTAAAGGATTACTGAATCCCTATTTGTTAACTTTTAAAACTCATTGATCGTAATTGAAGAATTAAATTCATAGTCTTTCCTCATGAGTAGGTTTCCAGTTTAGATGGAGGGTCACAGGGGCACCACTTAAATACCATCTCATCTAGACAGAACATTTCCGGATTCATTCCCAGTAGAGATGGAGGGTCACAGGGGGACCACTTAAATACCATCTCATATAGACAGAACTTCACCGGGCCTGACTTTGGAATTACTTAAATGGGATTCGATAATAACGAGAATTTTTTTTAAAAAGAATTATTTTTAAAAGCGTATAATTTCTAACAAGTTTATAAAATCAACTTGGATTTGTTCTAAATTTTAAGTTTTGATTAGTGAATTCTTTATTGTATTTTACCAGCATAACTACTAAGTAAAGCTATAAAACAATAAATTAAAACTATAAAGATGCATTATAACATTAAGATTATCTTTAGATGAATATCCCTAAGAACTTCTTCTTAAACTTTCTCACACTTTCTCTCACTATTTCTTTCTATAATTCTCAAGGAATTGGTGTGAGTTTCAAATGATCCCAAAAGGCCCTATTTATAGTTTTCTAAAGATATCACGACATTGACACGTGTCCAGACTGACCAAGCTTTTACAATGGGAGTCATCGTTGACGTGTCGCGTAACGGAGACATCTTGCAGTCTTATTTCACTGGACTGCGACACGTGTTTTAGCTTCTCCTCTAACGACGACACGTGTTTTGACTTCTCCTCTAACGACGACACGTGTACGGTGGAGGTGTCAAAACCAAGCGCGAGGTGTCGAGCATGAGGTGGAAAGGTATTAAGGGTATAAGGGTCATTTCGCACCTGAAGGGCATTTTGGTAATTTCACAACATATATTTTCAATATTTTTTATAGGTCCCTGAAAATATTTTATTTACGAAAAGGCCCCTTTTTATTTTTCATTTTGATCCCTGAAACTTTCTTTATTAAAACCAAGTCCCTAAAGTTTCATAAAATTACATTTTCTACCCCAAAACTTATCACTTAGCTTAGGATGTGCCATACAATCTGAATCTGACCCATTTTATCGTTGATTCTTTAAATTTAAAAATGGGATCTGTCATATTAAGAACTCGGAATATCATATATGTAATAATATATCATTATTAGATAGTGAGTGTGACGAAATTGAAAAAAGATAATTATATATTGGCTTAAGAAAATGGGGTCATTACATCCTACCCTCCTTATAAAAAGTTTGGTCCCCAAACTTTACTTACATTAATTTCCAAAAAGGTGTGGATATCGCTCTTTTATTTCATCTTCCCGCTCCCATATTGCTTCTTCAACAGAATGATTCTGCCATAATACTTTGACTAGCTGAATAACCTTGGTTCGTAATATTTGATCTTTATGGTCCAAGATTTCCACTGGACGCTCAATGTATGTCAAATCTTCTCTAACTTGAAGAGGTTCGTGACTTAAGATATGTGCTGGATCAGGGATGTATTTCTTCATCATTGAAACATGAAACACATTATGCACACTAGAGAGTTCAGGAGGTAAAGCTATTCGATACGCAACAACACCTATCCTTTCAAGGATTTCAAAAGGTCCTATATATCTTGGACTCAACTTTTCTTTCTTCCCAAATAGGATTACTCCCTTTGTCGGTGATACTCGTAAGAAAACATAGTCTCCTCTTTGGAATTCTAACGGTCGGTGCCGATTGTCAGCATAACTCTTTTGACGACTTTGAGCGATTTGAAGTCGGTCTTGTATCAATTTCACTTTCTCTGTTGTGACCTGAATCAATTCTGGTCCCAAAAATTTTCTTTCTCCAACTTCTACCCAATATGCAGGAGAACGACACCTTCTACCATAGAGTGCCTCATACGGAGCCATTTGAATACTTGCTTAATAGCTATTATTATATGCAAATTCCACTAACGGTAAATGATCGTCCCAATTGCCCTTCAAATCAAGTACACATGCCCTAAGCATATCCTCTAAGGTTTGGATAGTTCTCTCAGATTGTCCGTCTATTTGAGGATGAAAAGCAGTGATGGAATTCAATTTTGTTCCCATGGCTACTTGTAGGCTTTTCCAAAATCGAGACACGAATCTAGGGTCACGATCAGAAACAATTGAAATTGGGGTTCCATGATGCTTAATAATTTCCCGTATATACAATTTAGCTAGCTTTTCTAAGGAATGGGTAATCTTAATGGCAAGAAAATGAGCAGATTTAGTTAACCTATCAATAATTACCCAAATGGAATCATTACCATTGGAACTCCTTGGTTGCCCTGTCACAAAATCCATGGTTATATGTTCCAATTTCCACTTAGGGATTGGTAAAGGTTGTAATAATCCTGATGGTTTCTGATGTTCAGCTTTTACTTGTCGACATATCAAACACTGAGATACAAACTCCGTTATCTCCCTTTTCATGTTATTCCACCAAAACACTTCTCGGAGATCTCTGTACATCTTGGTATTTTCGAGATGAACTGTGAATCTCGAGTAATGACCTTCCTCCAAAATCTGCCTCTTTAGTTGGGTATCACCAGGTATACAGACTCTATTTCCAAGCCTTAATATATCATCTCGTATCGTAAATTCAATTCTCTTCCCTTCAATAACCTCTTCTTTAATCTTCTTCAGTTGTGGGTCATTTACTTGTGCAACTTTAATTCTTTCCATCAACGTGGGTTGTATTTGTAAGTTTGCGATTATTCCTCCTTTGCTATAAATACGTACATCTATTTCCATACTTCTCAAATCTTTCAATAGAGCTTCCTGGCTGGTAATAAGGCATGCTAAATTTGGTGTAGACTTTCTACTCAAAACGTCGGCAACTACATTAGCTTTCGCCGGGTGATAGTGAATATTTACATCATAATCCTTCATCAATTCTAATCACCTCGTTTGTCTCATGTTTAATTCCTTCTGAGTAAAGATATATTTCAAACTCTTATGATCGGTATAAATCTTACAAGTATCACCATACAAATAATGTCTCCAAATCTTAAGAGCAAAAATTACCGCTGCTAATTCTAAGTCATGGGTTGGATAATTTTGCTCATGGGGTTTTAACTGTCTCGAGGAATAAGCTACCACATTTTCATTTTGCATTAGCACACATCCCAAACCATTTTTAGAAGAATCACTATAAATAACAAATCCTCCTGTACCGGAAGGAATAGTCAAAATTGGGGCAGTTACAAATCGATTCTTAAGTTCTTGAAAACTATTCTCAACTTCCTCAGACCATTCATATTTGAACGTCTTTTGTGTTAACCTAGACAGAGGTTTGGCAATACTAGAAAATCCTTCAACAAATCTTCGATAATAACCTGCTAATCCTAGGAAACTACGAATCTTCGTTACCTTAGTTGGTCTTGGCCAATCTAGTATAGCCTCGATCTTTTGAGGATCAACCGACACACCCTCCTTGGATATAACATGTCCTAGAAAAGAAACACTAGGCAACCAAAATTCACACTTCTTTAATTTCTCATATAATTTCTCTTTCCTAAGGATTTGTAATACTATCTCCAAATGCTTCTCGTGTTCTTCAATACCTTTGGAATAAATAAGGATGTCATCAATGAAAACAACCACACACTGATCCAGATATTTCCTAAACACTCTATTCATCATATCCATAAAAGCGGATGGTGCATTAGTTAATCCAAATGGCATCACAAGAAATTCATAGTGACCATATCTAGTCTGAAAAGCTGATTTCAAAATATCCTCTTCCTTAATCTTCAATTGGTGATAGCCTGACCTAAGGTCAATCTTTGAAAATACTTGCGCACCTTGCAGTTGGTCAAATAAATCATCTATACGAGGTAAGGGGTATTTATTCTTAATGGTCACCTTATTTAGTTCATGATAATCTATACATAACCTCATCGTTCCATCCTTCTTTTTAACAAATAACACTGGAGCACCTCAAGGGGATATACTAGGTCTAATAAAACCCTTGTCTAACAGATCTTGTAATTGAACTTTTAATTCCCTTAATTCTAAAGGTGCCATGCGATAAGGTGGTTTTGAGATTAGTGTGGTTACAAGAACAAGGTCAATAGTAAATTCTACTTCTCTACTAGGAGGTAAACTCGGCAAATCATCTGGAAAAAGCCTAGCTATATGAATATCTTCTAAACTAGGCTCTTTTGTTTGCAAATCAATAACACTGGCAAGGAATCCTTGACATCCCTTCTTAAGAAAACTACAAGCTTGCATTGCAGAGATAATACGCATGGGAGACAAGATGCTAGTTCCTTCAAAACCGAATTCTGGTTGGTTAGGAATTTGGAAAATAACTCTCTTCTCAAAACAATCCACCCTAGCATGATATGATGCTAACCAATCCATCCCCAAAATGACTTCAAAATCTCTTATGTCTAAAACTATCAAATCAGTGAATAGTTTATGACTACTGACATTTATAGGGCAAGACTTATATACTAATGTTCCCGTCAATAACTCACCCGAAGGAGTAGAAACGTGTATGATATGATTCAAGGATTTAGGAATATTAGGAAAGCGATTAACAAAATGCACATACATAAATGAATGGGTAGAACCAGGATCAATTAAAACTTGAAAAGGTTGTGCACATATAGAAAGTGTACCTGACACTACTGCATTAGAAGCCTTTGCATCGGAAAAATTAAAGACTCTACCTTATCTGCCCTGATCCTTATTGTCATTAGAAGTTTTTGTTGCCTCCTTCCCTGTGTTAGGACAATCTCGCATTTTATGTCCCTTTTTTCCACACCCAAAGCAACTCCCCGTCTCCAGGTAACACGGTCGCTCTCTATGAATATTACCACAACATTGGCATTTATCAACATTAAAGGGTTTGTTTACTAAAGTTTGTCCTATATTAGGTATAGTCCTAAAGGGTTTGTTATTGGGGCTCCTTCCTCTTTGTTCTCTAAACTTCCTCTTCCCCTCTCTAACCTGATTATATTCTTCACTATCCTTCTCAGCTATTGTTGCCCTAGCCACCACGCCATTATATGATGTAAACTTTAGGATGGAAATTCGGCTACGAATATTCAACCTTAATCCAAGTTCAAACTTCTTGGCTCTTAAAACATCGGTTATCACAACATGAGGTGCAAAACGGGATAACTCAGTAAAATTTGCCTCATATTGACTAACCGTCATATTTCCTTGAACCAGACTCATGAAGTCAGTTGCTTTTTGGTCTTGCACTGTTTTGGGAAAGTATTTCTCGTAGAAGATCACTAAGAAGTCATTCCAACCTATGGGATTATTCCTTTCCCCATGTATTCTCTTAGTCATTCTCCACCAATGTTCGGCTTCACCTTCTAACATAAATGTTCCAAATAAAACCTGTTGTTCATCTGTACACTTAAGAACATCGAACATCTTTTCCATTTGCATCACCCAGTTTTCTGCTTCAGTGTGGTTAGGAGTCCCTTTAAAAGACGGCGAATTCAACTTCTTGAACTGTACAATAGTACAACTACTTAGTTCAAGATTCCTTGGTGCTCCATTATTCACTTGATGCCCCATAATTCTGGCTAGACTTTCAATTGCCATGTATGCACCTTCCAGTCCTTCCATACTCGAACCACTAGTTCCTGGAGTTGATCTTGCCTTGGTCATTTTCTACAGTCATGGCCAAACTTAAGATGTATTATACTAGCCCAAGATTGCAATTTAGAAGAACAATTATATATAAATAACTATATATATTTTAATACATGTGGAGGGTTACCACATAAGTCGGATATTTAATCCTGTATCCTATGTATGGAAACTTAAAATCTATAACGTTCGAAACTTATGTTCAGTAGTCTACGGGTTCATAACCTATGCTCTGATACCACCTCTGTCACGACCCCGACCCAAAATAGTATTAGGGAACGAGTGTCTTGGCATGCCACCAAGGCAACAAATATTTCGATTTAATTGTTTCCTTAAATAAATGCAACGGATATATTATCACATGGTTATGAATCGTAAAATACTAAAAGTAAAGGAATTATCTCATCAGAGCTTTCTAAAGGAAACTTCATATATATTAAAAGTAACAATGAATTACAACTTAAGAGAAAATTTAAACCTTATTATAAGAGAGCCATACATGATTTAAATAAACATTTTACAAAAAGAGCTCTAAAAGCTAAATCTTCAATATAGTCCATTTTCGTTCCGTCCGTGAGCCTAAACGTTTCCTGAAAAATGGTTATTTATACAACATCAGCTAAAAGCCGAATGAGGTTCAATCTCCAAACATTCTAGGGTTTTCAGAAAATAGATACCTATTCAAGTCAAAAGAGAAGGCATATACATATATGGAGAGGAACTTGCAGTAAATAGATATAATTTTGAAATGAAATTATATATATCGCAATTGGATAGCTTAGAATAAGACAAATGCAACAAATAAAATGTGATATCTTTTTCTTTCAATCATATCATTTTGATGGCCAAGTACACTCTAATACTGTATTCTTCTACCGTATTATACCCCGGTAGTTGAGGGTCAATCGAACTAGTTCGTCACAACGCCTTATTTAGGGCACACCAGCGATAACCCAACTGGGAAGGTCAGTCAGTAAAGAGGTCCTTTAGGCCGAATCATAATTTCAATATTCAATATCCTTTTCAATAATCATTTTAATCGGTATGTTTATATGGACAAACATAAACATATCACAAATGAATGAATCATCGGTATCACATGAATTTTGAGAATAAAATCAGTTCACAAAATATATATAGTTTGCATACTATCATATAATTAAAATACACAAGGAATGTCAGAGTAGTCACCCAAAATGGAGGTCAAATTTACTGGTATTGGTCTTCGATCACACGTTAATCTGATAAAGATTTAAGTACACATTCTAAGGTCCAGTTTATACTATACTAACCTCTTCTTTTAAAGGATTACTGAATCCCTATTTGTTAACTTTTAAAACTCATTGATCGTAATTGAAGAATTAAATTCATAGTCTTTCCTCATGAGTCGGTTCCAAGTTTAGATGGAGGGTCACAGGGGCACCACTTAAATACCATCTCATCTAGATAGAACTTCACCGAGCCTAACTTTGGAATTACTTAAATGGGATTCCATAATAACGAGCAATTTCTTGAAAAAGAATCATTTTTAAAAGCGTATAATTTCAAACAAGTTTATAAAATCAACTTGGATTTGTTCTAAATTTTATGTTTTGATTAGTGAATTCTTTATTGTATTTACCAGCATAACTACTAAGTAAAGCTATAAAATAATAAACTAAAACTATAAAGATGCATTATAACATTAAGATTATCTTTAGATGAATATCCCTAAGAACTTCTTCTTAAACTTTCTCACACTTTCTCTCACTATTTCTTTCTATAATTCTCAAGGAATTGGTGTGAGTTTCAAATGATCCCAAAAGGCCCTATTTATAG
Source organism: Sambucus nigra (assembly GCA_949130495.1). Lineage (NCBI taxonomy): Eukaryota > Viridiplantae > Streptophyta > Magnoliopsida > Dipsacales > Adoxaceae > Sambucus > Sambucus nigra. Next base: position 468,952,082 of record OX422214.1, on the reverse strand, counting down.
TTTTCCAAAGATATCACGGCATTGACACGTGTCCAGGCTGACCAAGCTTTTATGATGGGAGTCAGCGTTGACGTGTCGCGTAACAGAGGCATCTTGCAGTCTTATTTCACTGGACTGCGACACGTGTTTTAGCTTCTCCTCTAACGACGACACGTGTTTTGGCTTCTCTTCTAACGACGACACGTGTACGGTGGAGGTGTCAAAACCAAGCACTAGGTGTCGAGCATGAGGTGGAAAGGTATTAAGGGTATAAGGGTCATTTCGCACCCGAAGGGCATTTTGGTAATTTCACAACATATATTTTCAATATTTCTTATAGGTCCCTAAAAATATTTTATTTATAAAACGCCCCTTTTTATTTTTTATTTTGGTCCCTAAAACTTTCTTTATTAAAACCAAGTCCCTAAAGTTTCATAGAATTACATTTTCTACCCCAAAACTTATCACTTAGCTTAAGATGTGCCATAAAATCTCAATCTGACCCATTTATTGTTGATTCTTCAAATTTAAAAATGGGGTCTGTCATATTAAGAACTCGGAATATCATATATGTAATAATATATCATTATTAGATAGTGAGTGTGACGAAATTGAAAAAAGATAATTATATATTGACATAAGAAAATGGGGTCATTACATTGCCAATTTGAGTGAAGTTTGTTTGCTTTCTGCAATGTCTTCTTCAACACTAGGTCTCCCACGGCTATGGGCCTTGATTTCACCCTTTAATTATAGAACTTCGCTGTTCTTTGTTGGAAGGCTGCCCGTCTGATCTCTGAGTCTTCCCTTCTTTCTTCAATAAGATCTAAGTCAAGTCTTCTCTCCTACCCATTCTTCTCAGGGTCATAGGTTTGAACCATGTGAGTGGGGAGGCCTATCTCGATTGGTATGACAGCTTCTGATCCATGTGCTAACATAAATGGGGTTCCCCCCGTTGGTGTCCTAACTGTTGTTCTATAGGCCCATAACACAACATAAACCTCTTCGGTCCATCTTCCCTAGGTTCTTCTAACCTCTTCTTGATCCCGTCGAGGATTGTTCTATTTGTGACTTTAGTCTGACGATTTTCCTGAGGTTGGCCATGAGAAGAGAAAAATTGCTTTATTCCGACTCTTTCGCAATATTTTTCTAAGGAATAATTCTTGAACTGGGTGCCATTGTCCGAGATGAGGGTGTTTGGGAGACCATGTCTGCATATGATGTTCTTCCAAATAAATTGGAAGATCTTCTGCACTGTAATTGTGATCATTGGATCGTCCTCTACCTATTTTGAGAAGTAATCAATGGCAACTATAAAAAACCTTTAGTTATTCGCGACTCTGGGTAAGGGACCCACCAAGCCGATTCCCCATACTGCGAATGGCCAAGGAGAACTTATTGACGTCATAGGCTGATGAGGTTGATGGGGGATAGTGGAGAATCTTTAGCATTTGTCACACCTCTTCACATAGGTTGCAGCGTCCTTAGCCAAGGTCGGCCACTAGTATCCCAGCGTGATAATCCTCTTGGCTAAATGCCTTCCTCCAATGTGATTGGAGTAAGAACCCTCGTGCACTTCTTGTAGGATACGGGGGACCTCTGTGGGATGGACACATCTTAGGAGAGGTAACATAAATCCTTTTTTATATAGGACGTCTCCTATTATTGAGAACTTTGCAGCTCTGTACCTTAGTTTCCTCCTCTCTAGCTTTGATTCCGGTAGTTCTCCCTCTTGGATATATCTGATAAAGGGGTCCATCCATGAGTCCCCTAGGTTAAAATTGAGGCAAGGGTTACTAACATCTTCTTCTTCAATGGTTGCCTTGGGTAAGATCTCGACTGTAACTATCCTTCTAATGTCTGTCCTAGTTGCTAAAGCCAATCTTGCTAGTGCATCTAAGTGGATGTTATTTTGCCGTGGTATTCTCTTTATCTTTACCTCTTCGAAACCTTCTAATATCACTCTTACCCTTTTTAGGTCTTTAGCCATCCTTTCATCATCCTTAGCCTCATAAACCCGTAATACCTTGTGAACAACCAACCTTGAGTCATTGTGAAGCAGAAGTCATTTTATCCTAAGTGTCTTTGCCAAGGAGAGGACTGCTATCATTGCCTCATATTCTAACTCATTATTTGATGCCTTGAAGTTAAAACTTAGGGCGTATTCAATATTGGTACCATCAGGAGCTGAAAGTATTAACCCTGCACCGCTTCCACTTTCGCAAGAAGACCCATCGACAAAGAGGTTCCAGATATCTTTTTCTGATGCGAAGCTCCCTTATAACATGATTTCGTACTTAAAGAGGTACCGATCTTCCTCATTCTCGGCTACTCCATTTCTAGATTTCTTCGATACAACCTCTTCTAGGTCTCGAAAGACGTTGCCATTTGATCCCTCTACAATCTCTAGGTTATTCTCAACCTCGGTCTCTTCCCTTGTGAACTCAGCAACAAAATCTTCAAGTGTTTGCCCTTTAATGGCCACCCTGGGTTGATAAGTAAGGTCATACTCCCCCAACTCAATGGCCCATGTCATTAATCTACCCGATTTCTTGGGTTTATGGAGGACCTGTCTTAGTGGGGAGTCAGTGAGGATGACCATAGAATGGGATTGAAAGCAGGGCTTCATCTTCCTAGAAGCATGTATCAAGGCGTAGGCTAACTTGATTAAAATATTTATCACACTCTTTATCCCATTCGAAGGCCTTTCTAAGCACCTTAAAGAACGAAAGACACTTGTCCGTCGCTCTGGAAACAAATCTGTTGAGTGCAGCTACTCTTCGAGTGAGCCATTGTACGTCCTTGATACTTCTTGGTGTCTTCATGTCCAACAAAGCTTTAATTTTCTCAGGGTTCACCTCTATTCCCCTTTGATTGAAAATGAATCCAAGAAATTTCCCAACTCCTACCCCGAAGACACATTTCGCGGGATTGAGTTTCATTTTGTACAAGTCCATGGTATCGAAGGTCTTTTCTAGGTCTGCCACGTGAGTACAGGCCTTTAAGCTCTTCGTCAGCATATCGTCTACATACACTTCCATAGTCTTGCCTATTTAATTTTCAAACATCTTATTCACAAGACGTTGATACGTCACCCCCACATTTTTCAATCCGAAGGGCATAACCTTGTAGCAATATGTCCCCTTGTCAGCGATGAAGGCCATTTTTTCTGATTTTTCAACATCCATGAAGAACTGATTGTAGCCTGAATACACGTCCATGAAGCTCATGAGCTCATGCCCTACAGTGGCATTTACCATCTGATCGATCTGAGGTAGGGGATAACTGTCTTTTGGGCAAGACTTGTTCAGGTCGGTAAAGTCTACGCACATCCTCCATCTCCCATTGGCTTTGGGCACAATGACTGTGTTTGATAACCACTCTGGATATATGACTTCCCTTATAAACTCGACCTCTTCTAACTTTCTGACTTCTTCGTCTCTGTTTAATTGGCTTAGCATCCTTAGTCACGTTGAGTTTATGGCACATGACCTCAGGGTCGATGCCAGGCGTATCCACGTGGCTCCAAGCAAAGACGCTCTGCCTCTTCTTTAAAAAACTTATAAGCTCTTCCTTAATCTCCTCTTTTAAGGCTTTACCGACCTGGATGGTTTTTTCTGATTCGTTCTCATTGAGGACAATGGATTCTACCTCTTTTGCGGCCTCTCGTTTGTTCAACTTCATTTCATCTCTAGGGTCAAGTGTATCAATGTTATATGTGGTAGTTTCTCTCCCATGGGCCTCTCTCTCTTTGACTGAGTTGAAGTAGCATTCCCGTGCTATGGTCTGGTCACCATACACTTCCCCTACCCCATATGGAACTCGCACCACATGTTCTTGTTCCTCTTTTGTGGAGGAGCCTTCAGCTTCTCTGGCCATCTCAGAGATCGATCATTCTTGATCTCGTTGAGGATGTGTTCGCAGCTTACAGTTAGAGGGGTATAGTGTGCAATCTTATCGTGAGCTGACCTCTTCTTTTCGTCCTTCTTTCTTTGGAACTTCCCGCTGCTACCGCCATTCTCATCCTCGTATTTTGCAGCCATGGCCTCTTTAGCATTCATCATCCTACCCGCAGTTGCCAATAGTTCTGCCATGGACTTCGAAGGGTCTTCCGCAAGCTTCCACAACAACTTCCCTTTCTGAAGACCTCCTATGAGGGCGGTCATGGCTATATTCTCTTAGTAGTCTTCAACCTCAAGTTTTTCTTTATTGAATCTTGTAATGTAGTCCCTTAGGTTCTCATTCTTTCCTTGATTGACATACAACAGATGGGTAGTCTTCTTTTGAGGTCTTACCCCAAAACTGAAGTTGTGAATGAATCGTTCAAACAAACCCTTAAAGTTCTCTATTGAGTTCTTCGAGAGAGAGGTAAACCATACGTGTGCAGCTCCCGTTAAAGTCCTAAAGAAGGCCCAAAATTTTATCTCATCTGGTATTGAGTAAATGTTCGCTGCAGACTAGTACATCTCAATATGATGTGCAGGGTTGGTGCTACCGTCATAATTGAGAGACACCGTAGGTGGCTTGAACTTGGTAGGGGTAGGGAACTCACTATCTTAGCCACGAACGGAGAGCCTTCTGAGAAACCTCTTTGCAGTGGGTCCCGGTTTTTGATGAGGTCTCCTATCTTGTCCTCAAGATGTTGGATGGAGTCATTATATGGTCTTGCAACGTCGTCCTGGCCGAGGTTGTCCCCAACCACCTCCAAGGGGTGGACTGAGGGCTCCTCGGCTGTAGCACAACGTCGGCTGTTGACTTCTTCCTGGTCCCTACCTTGTCCTGTGTTAGGTCAGCCTTGATGGGGCCGACGCTGCTTCCTTCCCTTTGTGAGACGGCTACACTTCTCGACTTGGATAACCTCTATCGCAGGTCGTTTACTGGGCCGAGCCTTTTAAAGGTCGACCTTATGCTTAATCGATCAAAAGATGACCCTCTTTGTTGGGCTTCTTCACCTCTTCTGCCTCCACAACCTAGGCTCTGCTGGATAGGACGTACTGTGTTATTTGAAACCTTATACGGCTCCTAAAAATATTCTGAAGCATCTTCTGCCTCCAAATCATCATACTTATCTTCAGGGCAAGGGTGTCCTTGCCTTCCCAGACGTAAATGTTTAGGGTCAGCAACGTCCCTTCTCCACTGAGGTGTAGGTTGGTCTTTCCTCGGTGCTTGGGGTGGTCCCCTAGCATCAGGATGAGGCTGAATAATCGCTGGAGTAATCATTTCCGATGAGACCCCAGGCGGTCTAATTATATTTTGACTGAGTTGTGCAAATTTCTCCTTCATTGATTATTGCGTTGCAGCCAAAGACCTCAAGGCTACTGCCACTTACGCCATTTCGGACTGAGGCGGTGCCTGGCTGGAACTAGGCCCTCCGGCACCAGGCGGTGGAAGAGGTGGCGGTAATTCCAGTGTCATGTGTTAACATTAAAGAGCTTATAGAGTAAATGATATTTGTACCTTAATGGACCTCTTTCAACGGTGAAGCATCTCCACATAAGGGGTGAGGCCTGGTTCACTACCAGAGTCTTCGGTGAGGTTAAGCAGAAAATGAGGAAGAGATAGATTCTCATTCCCACAGACGATGCCAAAATGATGATGCTGGAAATAAAACCACCAGTCAAGGTGTTTGTAAGCTCTAAGTAGTGATAACAATGGCAGCACAAGAGTACACTAAATATAAGAGATTGAGGTGAGGAGAAGAGGATGAATACTTGAATGTAAGTGGTTAAGCCAATTTGTCCTATATCCACTGTGAGTGTGTGTGAGTAATATCACTGAATGAAGGCACTAACGGTCATGGATACGATCTCTCAAGCTTTCTCTCTCTACTGTGTAAAATAATAGAGTTTCAGCTAGGGTTGTCATTATCTATCCCCTCACTAGTGCTTGGTGGGTGTAATGTGCCCCTTAAGCATACAATGAGCATGAGCACGAGCATCGAGCCAGTATGAGAGTGACACCTGTTTGATCTCAACTAAGTAATTATGACCTCAACATTCCCTCACGTGGAGGGAATAATTCGGTTATAACAGATTTGCCCACGTGTTCCAAGTTATACACGAACGTGTAAAAGCTCGGTTGTCCTCGGGTAATACCAATCTTGGCCTGGAAGAGTACGAGGTTGGTGAAGTCTGGCCACTGCCCAATCAGAGGTTATCCGCGATGATCTTGGCTCAGTAGGAGAGCCGAGGTAAGGCAAGTGGAGTTGTAATGTCGGCCTGGGCCGAGGTAATGGTGGAGTAGAAGGAACGTCGGTTGATTCCCAGCCGAGGCTAACTTTCGATGATTGTGAAGTCTCTGCTTCCTCAGTTTACACCCAGCCGAGGTTGATGTATGATGTATGATGTAGGCATGATGTCGGCTCCGACCGACCTGATGGATTACTATCTCCATGGATCACGAAGACCTCAGCTGTTGCGTGGCTGTGAGGCAACTAGTAACGTCGGCCATAGCCGACCTTGTAAAGGACGAGACCACTGGTTGCCAATCGGGGGCCATTCTAACGTCGGCTGTCTTCCAGGCTGAGGTTGGTGTCTCTGAGTTGTGGGGTACATATAGGGCATATCACCACCTCTACTAAAATACCCAATAAATGAAAACCCAATAAATGAAAACTCACTTACATAATATTAATACAAATTATATTCCAAAATAAAACTCAATAATAAAATTTAATTAATAAATCATATTTTTAAATTCCAACAATCCCCCACCATTTCAAAATACTCATAAATAAAAAATTGAAGATACAAGAATATATAGACAGCAACAAAGTTTATGATATTATCGCTGAAATCTAGTACATATATGAGAAGTATCTTTCGGACTTGAACTTCCACTTAGTGAAAATAATTTAAAGCTTCATCAAGGTGCTGTGGTTAACATATCTTGAACCAAGGACCTTTTGAGATGAGCCGAAACCATTACCCATACTAATTTTTGTGTTGAAGAGTGTTTTGTTAGTACGCACATTTACGGCCTTGTGCATATCCTGATTTCATTAGTGTCTTAGGATCCATCTTAGTTCTATATAAAGCGCTCACACTTTCAACACTCATATAGGTAAATCAACTTCAGTGATTCTGCGAGTCACATTTATATGATTTATTAATAAGTAAACTTCATCCTTTATCATGCAGAATACCAACACTAGGCACATAGGAATGAAATTTTACATATAATCTCTTAGTGTTCCATCACTATAATTTAGCTTGTTAGTACCATATTGAAATTTGTCTATATTTTCAGGACATAAGTTGGGTTCCCATTAAATATAGTTGATTTATTTTATAGACCTTAGTCCCATTCCTTTTGAGGTGATACATATCATTTCTCTAACAAGACCTTTAGTTAGGGGATATGCTAAATTCTTGTTTGTTTCAACACAATCAATTGTAATTACTCCTTCTTTGAGTAATTGCCTCAAAATTTGATGCCTTAGACTAATATTTCTGATTTTTCATCATAAGTTTTACTTAAAATTTTATTTATTATAGTCTGGTTATCACAATCAATCATAATAGTAGGAGATGGCTTGTTCTATAATAGAATATAAGATAATAAATTTTTAAGCCATTCCTCTTCTTTACTTGCATCTGTTAGGACTATGAATTCTGATTGCATTGTTGAATGAGACATACATGTTTGTTTCTTGGATCCCCAAGAAATGGCCGCTCCTCCTAGCGTAAATATCGAACCGATTATGGACTTGGATTTTGATTCGAGGTTATTCCAACTGGAATCACTATATCCTTCTAATACAAATGGATTCCCTACATAATGTAAGCCGTAATCCATAGTCCTCTACAAGCATGCCATCCACATACAAGTAGATAATGACTCCAATACCATTATTAAAATTACTATAAATGCATTTCTTGGCATCATTTACTTTAAAACTATGAGATCTTTTTATCTTATCAAACTTTTCATGCCATTGCATAGGAGCTTGTTTAAATCCATACATAGATTTAACTAGTTTACACACCATCTTTTCTTAGCCAGGCAAAACAAACCCTTTAAGTTGTTCTATATAAATCTCTTCTTCTAAAGCACCATTTAGAAAGGCAGTTTTTACACCCATTTGATGAATCACTAAATTATGAATAGAAGCAAGAGATATTAATAGTCTCATGGAAGTTATGCATACAAAGGGTGCAACTATGTTAGAATAATCAATTCCATATTTTTGTTTATATCCTTTAGCAACTAATCTTGCTTTAAATTTATTAATTGAACCATCCGGGTTTAATTTCCTTTTAAATATTCATTTGCACCTAATAGGTTTTGCTCCAAGGGGAAGATCTGTAATAACCCAAGTTTGATTTGACAAAATTGAGTTCATTTCATCATTGATTGCTTCTTTCCAAAACAAAGCATCCCTAGATGTTACCGCTTCATGAAATGTAGTCGGTTCATCTTCCACATTAAGAACATACTTGGTTTTGTTCTTAGTTTCATTCACATTTCTTCTTGGTTCTACGTCATCCATTGATTCCAAAGGTGATATTAAACAGTGATGAAGCATTAGAAGGTGAAGCATCAATAGTCGAATTATTATTTTCCAATCCTTGATTCAAAGCACTTGACTTTGTTAGATGTTCGAAGAATTGCACATCCACCAACTCAATAATTTCTTGAGTTTCGAAATTCAGAAATCTATAAGTCGTACTATTGTTAGAGTATCCAATAAAAATACATTTGTATGTCCTATTTCTTAACTTAGGTCTTTTAGGTTTGGGTTTTCATACATAAGCAAGACATCCCCAAACTTTGAGACGGTTAAAATTAGGTTTACGACTAAACCATAATTGATAGGTTGTAATATCCTTGTTTCTCAATGGAACTCTATTTAGAATATAACATGCTGATAAAATTGCTTCACCCCACATAGATAAAGGTAACCCATAACTAATTAACATTGTATTTATCATTTCAACCAAAGTCCTATTTTCTCTTGTCGCTGTTCCATTTTGTTGCGGCGTGTATGGTACCGTAACTTGACGAATTACTCCACGAGTATTACAAAATTGAATAAATTCATTTGGTAGTATTCACTACCTCTACCGGATCGTAGGACTTTTATTTTTCGATTTTGTTGAGTTTCAACTTCTGCTTTAAAAATAAGAAATTTAACGAATACTTCATCTTTACTGTAAAGTGCATATATATATATATATATATATATATATATATATATATATATATATATATATATATGCATATTCAGAGTAATCATCGATGCAAGTTAAAAGTATTTATTTCCTCTATGAGTGACATTAAGATCAAGCATTTCGGATGTCCTCTCAATAGATTTAAATGACTTTCTAGTTATCTTAGATTGAGCACAAATTTCACATTCATCGTAATGGTCAATGTTACAATAAGACATTGATCCTAGACCAATCACATTTTTTTTTATACTTCTATAATTAACATGACCTAATCTATTATTCCATAAAGAAATAGAATCAACCATAAAAATAGAACCAATATCATTTATTATATTAAATTTGATCATGCTGTTACAAGAGTACCCTTTACCTATAAACCGACCATTTTTAAATAAGACATCTTATCTGACTCATACAGAAGTTTGAAACCTCTCTTATTGAGATGGTCTCTAGACACAAGATTATTACACATTTTTGGTACATGAAGTACATCAATCAAAGTAAGAACCTTCCCAAATGTTAATTTCAATTACATTGTGCCCTTTATAATTACTTTGGTGCAGAGGTTATTCGCCATTTTTACTTCCTTTTCATAGATCTCTTGATATATTTTCAAAAGAGAGCGATCTTTGTAGATATAAACGGTTGTGCCGGTATCTTACCACCACCCACTTTCATGATCGACAAAATTTGCTTCGTACACCATTGCAATAAGTTCTTCAACATTGTTGGTTTCATTTGACACTTATTTTCCCTTAAATATCTTCTTTTTAAGTCGACATTCTCGAGCAAAGTGACCCAGTTTGTTGCAGAAGTAGCATTTACCTTTCTTCTTTTTATTTTCACCTTGTTTATTTAAATTTGATTTATTCTTTGCTTTGAGTTTGGAATCTTTGGTAATTTTGGATGTTTGATCATCAACCATATTGACCTTGGATTGACTATCACTTTGATCTTCCTTCTTTTCCCAAATATGAGAATCTTCTTCAATACAAAGATGGCGAAGAAGGGATTCAACTGTGTGTATCTTTTTGTCCTGGTTAATTTTTTTCTTAAAGTTATTCCAAGCAAAAGGAAGTTTAAAAAATAACCGCCCCACCTAAAATTCATCTTGAAGGTTTATAGCGGCGGATTTAAGATCACTGCCCATTTTTTGGAGTTCATAGACTTACACAACGACAAATTTATCATTAGTCATTTTATAATTCATATAATTAGAAATAAGAAACTTATGGTTACTCGCTTCCTAATGTTGGTATTTTTCCTCCAATGCCTTCCGTAATTCCTTTGCCATAAGAAGAATCCGACGTGCACTATAGATAGTTTGAGATAATGCATTAAGAATGTGTCCCCGACATATGAATTCATCTTCTTTCTGTCACACCCAGCAAAATTCGACAAAAGGGGTGGCCAGCCAACGCCATCGAACTATGCCGGGCGTGAACTAAATAAAAATGCCATTCTTAGTATGAGACAAATATGATCTAATGAATTAATCAACCAACAAGATAAATATTTTAATCCATCCCAAATGATGATAGCAAATGAAAGATAAAAGATCCATCACATGCTAAAATTGCAATTTAAATCCAATCTCCAAGAATAAATTTATTAAAAATCGAAAGCAACCAACTGAAATCCTCTAACCACTTTGGAACCGAATGGCCCAATAAAACTCAAAAGGTGTATCATAATTAAATACGATTGAAAAGGAAAGTCTAACAAAACAATACAATAAAACGAATAAACTTCAGCTGCACCTCCAAACGATAACTCCAATAGTCCTATGTAGCTTCTCCAAAACTTATCTTGAAAAAGTTAGTCAATGCACGAGGTCAGAGCCCCGAGCATGAATACACACTACTCCTTTCAAATAGGATCCTTGAATCCAGACAATAGCATTATACACAATAAATATCACAGTAAAATATTTTAATTAAGCGAGATAATTAAACGCGATAAATATAAAGCTCTAACTACCCGTAGAGATCCCCATTTAAAAGACACACCGATATGATTTTAAATTTTCAAGTCCCACGATGTTAATTTAGTTTAATTAACCAACTTTTATTATTGTTCTCACTTTTTATTATGACGGTCCTTCCATCCCAGGTGGTAATCCACCAGAGTGTTACACTTCCCCTTGTCAATCGTCCTCTGACCCGTTTAAACTGTCAGTCCCGACACATGATAAGGTTCCACACATGACACGACATAAATCGTCCTCTGACCCGTTTAAACTGTCGGCCCTGACACATTATTTTGCAACAAATTTCTAATACCCATTTTTATGTTAGGCATTAATTCTCAATTTCTCAATTTCACAATATATAAATTACCCCACCCTTTTATCGATGTGAGATCCTCCAAATACCCCTTAGTCCCATACCTAAGGGTCCCCAAGTTATCAATATAACCTACCCTATGTATAGGATAGATTTCTAAAATAAACCTCAACCTAGTCTCATGCATAGGCTAGAGTAAAGTGACAAAAATCAGCCCACCCCCAAAATGATAAACACAAGCTGATCTACCCTCACTAGTCCCATACCTAGAAGGCATCCTAAAATACAGGGAGAGCAAAAATACCCAACAACTCGTCGTCACAATAGGAAATTAAATAATACCAACAAGTCACATGAATAAGTACAATTAATTGAAGTACCAAATTACGCATGATAGACCGATTCCATTAAATCTTAATTTCACCAAAAATTGATCTCAATTAATTATTTTAATAAAAATACTGAATTTCATCATTAATATGACATAATCATAGTTTTATTATCTCAACGTAACTTACATGAGTTATACACCTCTGAATTAATTTAATTCAAAATTAGGGTTTTTCTACATGCAACCTACACCAATAAACCCAAAGGGTTACGGATATTATTCATATTAAGAGATTTCATAAAAATAACCCAAAGTTTTATGTGTCCACTTTGTCTAATTAGATTTCTAGTTGGTTTTAATAAAACTATGAGATTAAGGTTTAAGCAATACTTAAAACGCATAATACCAAAGGAAAAGAATAGAGTATTCATGCTTGTGATTTAGATGAAGAAAATCTGGTAGCGCGGTTGGATTCCTCTCGAAAAATTAACAAAGAAGTGTTCTTGAACAAACTTGATTAAACCTCAATTAAGCCTTCCAAAACTTGTGACGAAAACTTGATTATGTTCTAGGTTAATGATTATAGTGGAGAGGAAAAACTTTTGCAGGAGTTCTCTAGTGAAAAACTTGAGAAAAGTGATAATGAGAAGCCCCCCTATGGATTATAAGACTTATATACTAATTAGGAATCCTAATCCCAAAATAACTCTAAAAATTAATGACCGACTTACGCCCAAACTAAGATCGTCGATCGATCGACTAAAGGAGTCTATCGATCGATCGATCCGGTCGGCTAACAGGTCCCCCACAAAAAATGCATATAAGTAAAAAATTAAAAACTCAATTAAAATTCCATTTTAAATTCGATTTCAATTCCGCTTGAAGTTTTATTCTTCTAAAAATAAAGCCAACATATTTATTTAATAAAAATCATAAAATACAAAATTTTATTTTTCTCGAATATTCCAATTAATTAATTAAATCAATTAATAAAAACATGGGGTGTTACACTTTCCTCTTCACACGTTTTTGCTTGATATCTTAAGTGTCTTCGAGTGTAGGTTCGGGAATAGGTTCAAGCCCGTCATCAAGAATATATGCCACTTTAAGGGATGTGATAAAGAACATGATTTTACCTTGACAACGGGTGAATTTTTTCCATCAAAATGATCTAGTCGCACTAAATCTTGACTCATAACTTGGATGGATTGTGGTACCATTCTTTTCAGAAGTAGTATTGACTAAAATTGTTGGAAATTTATGAAAGAATTATAATTATTATAAATCCAAGTTACTCCAAGGCACGTTTTAGGAACGCTTTCTTTTCGACAATATTTATTTCCTTCCGGATGAAAATTACGAGTACACAATGGAGTTGAAGTACGAATTTGCCTTCAGGATATAATGCAGTGATGTTTCTTTTTTGATTCAAACTATGTACGAGTTGATCAAATCAAGAACACTCAGAGACGTTAACCTGATAATTCGAGAAGGTATAGGATGGAGAGAACATAACAAAGCAATTCTTGATGTCCAAAATAGAGACCTAGAACATTTTTTATAGCCATTTTGGTGGCTGTTCGTGAACAGTCACCTTCTTTCAGGCCTGCAATTCAATAATCGTTGGATCAAGAGTTTTCAAACTTCCTTTGATCGCACGGTCTAGGCTTGGAGTCTCATCGTAAGCGAATGGACACACCACTGTACGAAATGGCGTGATTCAATCTAACGATTCAGATCATCTTGCTTATAACATCCTTTGATCAAATCGATTAACTACAACCGTCGATCTAGTTGACTTTGACAAAACTTTAGGCTCCCTTGCTTCGAGAGACAATGTGCACGTGCGCCATTTAAGCACCCAATGCGCCTTAAGTCCCCTAATCGCCCTTTCGCACGTCATGCGATCATACGAACGCGGGCCACGTGTCAGGATTAGTGGTGCTTCTCACCACCGCAAAGCATCATAGCATAGCCTCTTTGACTAGAAGACTAACACTCATCTTTTTTCTTTTAGTTATAGTAATACCCTGTAATTTTTCAGAATAAAATATTATGACATAAATGAATTTAATGATTTAGAATTTATTTTGAGAATAAATTTAATTAGGATGATTTAAAAATTTAAGCGAGTAATTTTTTTAATTTAAATAAACTGTTATTCATGATTTTATAAATATAAAACTCAATTGGACATAATGGGCTTGCGAGTGAAAAATAAATCACACATAAATAAATTTACAGGTGCGTGTCGTTGGAACATAATAAAAATGTCAAACTAAAATAAAAATAATTGGGACGCATTTTGAGAACCTCAATGTGACAACCCACCTAATAAAATACCGGGCGATCACTCCTGTACCAAATTAAAATCGGAGTCGCATATGGATCATTCTTAGCATCACTGTCGAAAAACCAATTTAATTACTAATAATCGATTAGGCTGGCGTCAAAATTTTACTTAACTAATCTTTTTAAACAATTTCACAATTAAAACATCCACACAGTTTATGTAAATGAAACTGAAATGAAATGAAATAACCGAACACTCGGTTTAAACATTATACAACCATATCGAATGCCGCACTAAAAGGCGGTAAAAGAATAATTAAATGCAATTGGGTTATCAGCCCAAATATTTATACAGTACCTCCTACTAGATTACAAGGATAGAAGCGCCTACGGTAAACCTGCATGCATCCACAGCTGCTGCAGCAGATGTCTGACTCGAAGGAAGTGTTATCCAGGCGTCATTGTGTCTGGACACCTATATAATATATATATGTAAAGCAAGAGAGAAAAATATTGAAATGGGCCAGAGCCCGATTTCTGAAAATATTTTGCAAGTGCATAAATGCTTTATTTTTAAAAATATGTTTTATCTCATATTCAAATTGGTATCGCACTCCCATGAGATGCCCCTCACCCCTCTTCTAATAGTGCACACCTAACGCACTCGCCTAGAACATCCTAGTTAAGCTACCCCGCCTAACTAATCTAATTCACCCTTCTGCTAGAAACCTAAACAACCCGAGTACTAAGGGCTAAACTTCTCTCCATTCTCAACACTGCGCTAAGTTCGTGCGTGGGGTGTCTCGCGAAGCGAAATCCAAACAAGGAACCCCCCGATTCACTACTACTTGGCGGTGTCAATGGCGAGATCCATTAGGCCTTTAGTAAAAAATGAATATATAAACATACGTATATAATATTATACATATGATACTCCCTCTCATATGCATCTTACAATATACATCTGGATAATATCTCCCAAACGGACTGAGGTTTACTCTATATTCAATTTTTATAATGCACATCCGGATATATCTCCCGGACTGAGAATTTATCATTTTTCATCTTAATCTCCTTACTCTCATAGAGATATATATTACCTTGTTCTCATACATAAGTAATATACTATACACACAAGTATAATAACCATCCCAACGAGTTATAACTCGAGGATGCCGTCTCATAGTGCCGATCCAAAATCTGGGTTTTCTCACTAAACAACAGTACTAAGCCGAAATCCATCAACGGACATGGTAAACAAATACACAATGGTGGAGGCGGTCAGTTTCCCCTGCAAGTGGAGTTACACACATCTCACTCGAACGCGGGACGATAATGACCTGGGGACTATTCTCTCCCTGCTCCTCGAGCCAAGGGATTCACCCACATCGCGCAACCTCCCTGGATCGCACTCGAGAAATATATAATCTGGCTGTTCCAACCCTATACCAAAGGAAAGCCCGTGGAACCAGCCTCTAAGATACACATACATCAATCACACATAGATATATATGTACTCATATCGTATGTAATATATACTATAATCACATCGTATATATATATATATATATATATACACTCATCACTCCTCAAGTGTATAGCTGGCTATAATTGCCAATCTCATAAAGGTATTTAAGTATTCTCCTACTTAAATATATCTCGCACCGTAATTGCTGTTAGGGATTTATATATTCTCCAAATATCCGATTCATAATCGTATGATAAGTATACCCTCAACTTATCCTTACCCTGTAACCCCAAATTTCATGCTAGTTACCTCATAGGAGTTACTCACTAATTCCATACACAATTGCTTTTTCCCATTCACCCAATTATTTAGCGATAAACGCTCGCTAAAATACTCCCTCGGGTGTCACTCACTCCAAACATCCGTAACTAAATAAGTCTTGGATTCTCCCCAAATCAATCCAAGGTATACACTTTACTTAATTAATAATTTATAGGTCCCCACTCTATTTTAGGAACCCTAAACCCTTATTTTCTTAATCCATTTATTTTCCTCAAAAATATGATTATTAGTGCCACACTAATTTAGCACTCTCCTAGCCCCTATAAATTCCTCAAATGGCTAGGAATAAGTCCTCTTAATCGAGCGTTTAATTCTCAATTAAACAGGCTAAAACCATAAAAGTAGGGATTCATCCCATATAATTAACCCTAGGCAAGATTTCTAAAAATCCTGAAGGGTCGATCGATCGACCCATGGCCCTCGATCGATCGATGGTTGATCGATCGATCCTATACCCTCGATCGATTGATTACGTCGGACAGCTTCTTCTTTGAGAAGCTGTTTCGGCCATTAAAGCTTCTCCCAAGCTTTCTTCTCCGTCTCTAACGTCCCCCAACCTCGATCAACAATATATAAACATATAAAACGGGTCCTAAACATCTTAGAACCCAAAATCAACAACGAATTTCAACTAAATCCTAAGTTTCTCGAATTGGAAAATTATTGGGGTTTATTCGTTTTAACTCCCGAAAACCCGTTTATCCCCAAAAACCCCTACCCAAAATCTTAAGGGTTTGTTATTACCAATTATGATATGAGAATTTATGTTGAAAAATAAATAAAGCAAGTAAACACTTTCCACGTGGATAAAATCCGACGATCCCGAGTCGAATCCCACGGAGGTTGGCCGGAATCTCCCTTTTCCTCCTCTTTTCTCTCCTCCTCTCTCTTCTCTCTTTTCTTTCCCTTCTCTCCCCCTCTCCCTCCTTATATAGGGAGAAAAAGGGTTTATACCCTTTAAAACCCAAAAATGACTCGTTTACTCAATTAAGAGTTCCTTTTAACTCTAAAAATTCCTGAAACTCAATTTCGACCATCGGACACTCTTTTCTGACTATCTCGGCCATTTCGATACTCACTGCGCAGTTGAAATTTCCATCCGAGGTACTTGACCGCAACCCACTAATTTAACCCTATACCTCTCAATGCGGGTTTTCTAATTAAAATCTTACCTTTTGTCGCTTTACTCAATGGTGACATATAATTATAATACTCCGATATATTTACTTAATCCCAAAAGTAAACCCATCGACAATCATCTAGTCCTTAAAAATTCCAAAATTTACTATTCCGGGAAATCCCATAAATTTGCAATTTATAACGAATTATGGAATTTAATTATCCCCATAAGTACGGGTTGTTACATACTTCCCCCCTTACAACAGAATTTCGCCCTCGAAATTCGGATATAACCTACACCATCATCCTAGGATTATAAATTCCACTACGTCTTAGTACCCCCAAAATCAAAAGGTGCTAACACGATGGCCCTTTACCATATTCCACCTATATCACGGTGTACTCAAACATAATAACTTCACCACAAGCTCATCTGAACTTCTACTTGCTAACGCACAATAACGACGCGTCACTCCTACTGCTTTTATAATTGCCAATAGGAGAAACGAGTCTATAACTACCGCTTTACATCTCGCAAAGTGAAAATCTTACTAACAAGCGTTCGCTCGTCCACAGCAGGAGAACTGATTTCCTTTAAAAAGGAAACTTACTAGGACTTGACTATTTTCGATAGTCTCGTTTCTTATCTTGGGCACGTTACCTCTTATTTTCGCTTATACAATTGAAATATCGTGTACCTCTCACGACATTCCATTCAACTCGCTTTAATCTTATTTATAACTGCCTTACGACATAATCTTCAACTTTATATACTATGCCCCTTCTATTTCAGGCGGTTGGCAAAACTAATTTACCAATGTGCATAAACACCTTTCCTCGGTGGAATCACATGGGTCCTCCCAACCCACAAAATCTCATTCTTCTCAAGGTTAACCAACCAATCTTCTTGTGGGTTACTTCCCACAATCTTCCTATATCGGCACCACTAACTCTATTGAACTTACTCCTTAATAATCCTACGATCTATGCGTTATCCTACCCACGCGAAATGAGTATAATCCTACGTATATCCCTACTTCCCAAGGACTCTCTCAACTTTTGACATTTGCTTGGTTTCATGCGTGGGACGTCTCGCAAAGCAAAATCCAAACAAGGAACCCTCCCATTACACTACTTCCTCGCGTTGTCGATCATTGAGATATAACGGCCTGAGGCACACCAGCGGGACGTCTTAAATCCTATCTTGCTATCCTACTAACGAACTTCTACCACTCTAACCTTTCACCTTAGAGAAGGGAAAATCTAACTAATCAAGGTGCCTACTCCCTTCAAACCTGTTGTGAACATCACACCCAAAACATATTTCCTCCAAAGTTTACCTTTTCATTAAGGCCTGGCTATAAGCCTCAAATCAATTTCTCTAACTCAAGCTTCACCCACCTATTTGCGGTGAGAGGACCACTTTAGTGCTTCTCCATAGCACTTATATTTTCATAAACATACCATCATAATACGACCCTCAGTCTATAGTGTTTCCTCCAGACTATATGACTTATCGACAAAAACAACATCCTCGCAAAGAATAACAAGATTAAGCTCATAGCTTAACGAATAAATCCTGCATGCCTTAAATCACATCTATAAGGTCACCACACACTCGAATCATAATAATGAAGCATCTTCTCACCGAAGTTCCAACTACCCATAATAATAAAGGCAAACTCAACCTGTATGCCGATGAGATATCACACCAACCTGATCCACCCTGGAACTGCGGACACGATAATCTGGCAATCATTAGCCTACTATCTCTCCGATGAACGAACAACATAATATACTCAAAATAATATCATACTCGTATATCACACATAAAACGAGTTGTACAAGCCAGATATATATTTGAAATATCAACACCCGCTTTTATAGCGAATGAAGGAAAATAAAACTCCTCTACCGCGGAAAACACATAGGCCTACATTAAATAATGTTACCGAGACCTCCACAAAACTCAAATTACACACACGAGTCTAGGGCTAACGAACACCACGACTTTATCTAGCCACGCCAATTATACCTCTTCCTTCCGAGGTTAAACTCATAACAATAACTTCGCAGTTATCTACTCCAATTGGTTCTCGAACTTGGTACACTTTCCGTAACTGAACCAAAAGTTACTTTAATCAATGCCCCATCTGGGCACCTTACTCTTTCCCCTTAACTCCCACTGGGAAATGACTAACCGTATGGTTCTACAATCCACATTACAACATTCCCCATCTCGGGTCACCTTGACCCTTTCAAGGTTATCAGTATCTTGGACTCCATTGCCGCGATCCTGACAATCACTTTACTAGTTCCCATTAACTTCTTCATGAAAAGGAACTCCACCACTAGCCTCAACAACCTCGTTTTAACAAATTCCCCGGGTGGATGCCCACCAATGGGGTCCTCGAACATACACATTCTCCATAATTGTCAGCAACACTTCTCTAGTGAGCCTAGCATTCCTCTGAAGGACTTTCTCTTCATTGTACCTACCTCACCTCGGTACAAGGTTCACTTCTCCATATCACTCTTTATCCACTATCGACCTTTGGCCGATCCTTATGTGAATAATTTAAAAATGGCATCACCACCATTTCTAATCGACCAAAGGGACTAACGGGTATATCCATCCGTAATATCCCTTTATGGGCAAAACATCCCGCTTCCCCATATGTGGTGACCATCATTTCACCACTTCAATTGTTGCTCCTACGAGTGAAAATTTTTCCTCAAATTTTCACATCTGGGTGTTTCCCATACCCTGCTCTAAGCCAAAGCTCCCGAGCCTTCTACTTCCATGGGGTAGTGCTACCCTTACCTAGCACGACCTAACTTTAACCTATGGTCCTTATCAAAGACCCTTTTTAATTCTTTCCCACTCAACTTTATCGGGTGATTTGACTTTAGCACCACTCTTTACTACAGCGGTACTTGGATACTCATAACTACTATACTTTAGTAGTCGTTGCGACAATCCTTAGCAAACACCACAAAGGAAGTGACCTCTACTACGGTCCTCATCCCCTAATTCACCTACAGTTACAATTAAGCCCCACCTCCTGCTTCCCTCATCACGGCCTTCCTTGTTAGCCCTTCCTCGATCAGCACACGAACCTCAGGCGAGCACGCAAAAGATTTACTATAATCCTATGTCATAGCAGGAGAATGAAATCTCACAAGAGAAATTCAATCAATCCTAATCCTAAGGCTCTATATCAAATCGAGATCAACACTGAAAGCGTAGTACGTTCACACAGATTCCTAAGGACACTAGAAACTGATGCTCTGATACAATCTGTAACAACCCGCCTAATAAAATACCGGGGGATCACTCCTGTACCAAATTAAAACCAGAGTTGCATATGGATCATTCTTAGCATCACTGTCAAAAAACAAATTTAATTACTAATAACCTATTAGGCTGGCGTCAAAATTTTACATAGCTAATCTTTTTAAACAATTTCACAATTAAAACATCCTCACAGTTTATGTAAATGAAACTGAAATGAATTGAAATAACCGAGCACTCGATTTAAACATTATACAACCATATCGAATGCCGCACTAAAAGGCGATAAAAGAATAAATAAATGCAATTGGGTTATCAACCCGAATATTTATACAGTACCTCCTATCTAGATTACAAGGATAGAAGCGCCTATGGTAAACCTGCACGCATCCACAACTGCTGGAGCAGATGTCTGACTCGAAGGAAGTGTCATCCAGGCATCCCTGTGTATGGACACCTATAATATATATATATATATAGCAAGAGAGGAAAATATAGAAACGGGTCAGAGCCCGATTTGTGAAAAAATTTTGCAAGTGCATAAATGCTTTATTTTTAAAAATATGTTTTATCTCATATTTAAATTGGTATCGCACTCCCATGAGATACCCCTCATTCCTATTTTAATAGTGCATGCCTAACGCACTCGCCTAGAACATCCTAGTTAATCTACCCCGCCTAACTAATCTAATTCACCCTTCTGCTAGAAACCTCAACAACCCGAGTACTAAGGGATAAAATTCTTGTGACAACCCGCCTATTAAAATAATAGTTGGCCAGCCCAATACTCTAATAATCACAGGAATCATAGATGGTCCATTCTCAGCATCACTGTCGATTAAAATAATAGTACGAGATAACCACCAATCATTTTAGAAAACGGATTGTCAAATTTAAAATTTTATAAATAAAAGAAAAAACACTTAGACAATCCAATTTCCAAAAACGGTGGATACCAAAAATCAATGAATAACGGAAAGACAAAGTATTTAAGTAATAACCGAATAAGCTGTCGGTTAACATACCAATACAAATAGCTACACCGAGTATTACAAATTTAATATCACGGTATATTAAATGAGTACAAAGTATGGGCAACACACCCGAATAAATGAATGAACATAACTAGAGTGCAATGGAAAGAAGAGTCTTTAACAAATATCCTACAACATCCAAAATATGCTATAGCTCCATGACAACTAGAATGGAAAGTCAATACGGGTGTCCTTGCGGTAGAGCACCTGAACGGACAAAGAGTTGTATGAAAAACAAAGAAATATAGACGAGTCAGGGCCCGGTTTGATATTATTACCATGTGACTAAAATGCATGATAGTTAAGTGCGTAATTCTCTCGCAATTAACATAATATTTCTCACCTCTCAGATCTAAAAGCACAACCTAGTGCAATATCAATCAAATGCTCTAGTTAACCCAAGTACCAAGGGCTAACTTCTCCCCAGTCTCAACACTATGCCCTGTTTGTGCGTGGGGTGTCTCGGGAAGCGAAATCCAAACAATGAACCCCCCTGATACACTACTACTAGGCAAGGTTGTCGTCGAGATCCATTAGACCCTCAACACGTAATCAATATATACATATTCATATAATTAAGTACACATAACAAATTCATATTTATCTTTTATACTCACTTTCATATAAGTGTCATTTTACGCTTCCGGGTATATCTCCCGGGATGAGAATTCACTTTATGGAATGTTTACCAAATTAATTTCATACTTATCTCAAAACTTTCCTTACCAATTTTATTTCCTTTCTTCCATCCAGGAAAAAAATACATATTTAAAGAAAGTTTTATTAACATAAAAATGCTTTACCTTTTCATTTCATATCTTCCATTTTCCTTCTTCCATCCGAAAAATGTATTTAACGTCCCATTTCCCTTCTTCCATCCGAAAAATGTATTTAAAGCCATTTTATTATCATAAAATGCTTTAATCACCAATAATGTCCCACATTATTATTCAGAGTTTTATATATCATATTATATAACGCATCTAAGATCGCCCGTCCGGGTTTCCCCACTGTGCGCGCCCCTAAATGGCTATTATCTTCCAGGGCCTATCATCAAGACAACATGGGATCCTACCGAAACGCCGGGAAGCGGCCAAATGCCTGCGGGAGAGTTATAACCACACCCAGAATTACCTCACCAGCCTAGAAAATCATACAATAAATGCTCATTTGTCCTAGGGATATATCCACCCTGCATTCATTATCCAGGGGGCTTCACCACACGCGCGAACTTCCCTTATGATAGCGATTTAGAGAGGTGTGTATCCATAAATTAACATTTATGAAAATCATTTTTCCTTCCATTTGAAAACATCCATTTTTACATTCTCAAAATCATTTGTACTTATTCATTTAGTACCACATTTTAGAATATGCATTTCTTATTCTTAGTGTCTCATTTTATTAATGACCTTAGCCCCGAAGTGCCATTATCCTCAAACTAATCTCCGAGAGTTCAACACAATATCCTAATTCATCAAAGTGAGTCTCCCTCAATAATTGTCTCCCAAAAGTCTCAACACTAACATTTTTACCTTCTATAAATTTTAGGTTAACTTCCTATATCATTCGAACATTAACCTACACAGTCTAACCTTTAGAATAATCCCCAAACAATCACATGCTAGACTAGGGTATTTGTCTACCCAAAACAACCCTCTAGGACTCCTCATTACTTCCCAAAGGAAGGCCCCTAAACCTGGAACCTAAAATAAAAGGGGATAAAACAAAACTAGAAAAACCCCACAAAACAGGGCAGCCGAATCGAATCGCCCTAGGGCCGAATCGATTCGCCCCTGGTTGCGAATCGATTCGCCCAAAAGCGAATTGATTCGGTGAGAAAAACCAACATTATGCATCTGTCCGGATCGATTCGGCTTTAGCCCGAATCAATTCGGTCTCCTAGACCTGTATCCTGCCCCCTAACCGAATCGATTCGGTCTCCCAGACCTGTATCCTTCCCCCTAACCGAATCGATTCGCCTTGGATCCGAATCGATTCGGCCTTACGAATTTGCCCAATTTGGGCTACGGGTTAAATGAACCCTAAAATCCCAAATCCCTCAAATTCTTGATTTCTTCCAACATCAACAATAATTATTCATACTACATCATTTCTATACTATAACTAACTTATATTTTCTCCTCAAATCAAATTAAAACAAGGATTTAAGGGTTGTGCACCAAAAACACCCAAAACCCATAAATGGTTTAAATCTTTCAAAAACTAACTATACATGCAAATTATTACATTAAATCGATATCTAGCAAGTAAGAAACTTGCCTCGGGTTTTTAGTCTCGAATTCTCCTCCGGTAGCAACGAATTCCAGCCCAAATCTCCATTTTTCTCTCTTTCTCACCATTTCTCCCAACTCTCTCTTCTCTCTCTCTCTTTTGGCTTCTAACATAAGAATGAGGCAACAAAAGGTTTTGGGAGACTTATACGGGTCTTAAAACATAAATTCCCCTCTTTTAAGTGTTAATACACCATTAAAATGACTCGTAACCACATAATTGAGTCATAACCCGTCAAAAGTGTTCGAAACTCAAAAATACAACTTGGCACTTATTTCGACTATCTCGACTATTCTAAAAAAAACCTCACCCCCTATTTTGGCATTTGAAAAAATGTGAACTAATTTTTTTGAGTTCCAAATTCATTTTATTTCATTAATTTTACTCTAGTTTAAATATGAGTCATAATCGTCGCATAACATATCACGACACAATAAAACACAATATAATGCTATTTACCTTCTCATAACGATAAATAGACAAAACATAGTAAATATTATCCCTTAATCTCATGGGAAATAACATTTAATCCAACTTCCCCTATTTTATAAAATTAGCCCATCAGGCAAAATAATATAAAATAGTTGCTCAAAAGCCTGGGTTGTTACATACTCCCCCCCTTAGAAGGGAATTTTCCCCTCAAAATTCAGGCGTAGCGTATAACCAGATCAAGGGTATATTATACTAAACTATCGTTCTATCATCCTTAGCAAACCCTCAGTAGTGCGGCGTCCCCATTGGACTCGGACTAAGGTCATCACTGTTCGATCTCAGTTTACATTCTTCGTGCTCTAACATAGCACCAAATCGTTCCTCATGAACTATCGATCTCACCCCTCTACAACGGAAGATTAAACCTACATATCTCGGCACAAGATGCCTTTCTTCCTGAATCACGTTATACCTTTTCCAGGGAATAACTACACTAATATATAATCGCTTAACCCCAACACTACTTACTCCTATTCGCATTGGCGTAGCCCTTGAAAGTATGCGGCTAAATGAGCCCAATCGTTAATGAAATATTCTCGGACCACTCCAAGCCCAAGGAATATATTGTCCGCTGGTTCCATTCCAACGAATAGGCGAATTACTCAGCCGACTACACTAGGCCACACACTCGGCACCATACTTATAGGAAACGATCTGAACTATTGTACAGAAATTCGTTCCATAAAAGCTACTACCCCCCATCATTCCTTTAAGTTGAAACTACCTATTCAAGGTATGCCTTTCGGCATTTGGTTAGCTTCCTCCATACATTCATCCACTTGCGGGTGGTAGGATATACCCCATATCCATACGGTTCCCATTTCTTCCTGGAAACTTTACCAATAATCATGACCGTTGTAATAACAGTAATTCAATAAGAATATCCACGGACATATCCTTCCTTGCTTCACACTACTCTTTTCATACGAGTAGGTGAAATGGTAAATCATGAACATGAATGCTCTTGATATAGCATCCCCTTGGTTAAGCTCGTTCCACTTGGCATTCCAGACCTTAACTAATCTCTCCAATGGGCTTTCTACTCGGCGTACCAACTACCGCATTCGCATCTCCTTAGCGAAAGGGAATATCCCATTGATAGTCCTTTACTAACTCCACTTGTTGCTCGTGAAAAAACCAATTTACTGCCCAACAAGTAGTGCCTCTATCTCTTTAAGGCGAGTACTATCGCTACGAACTCTACATCAAGCGTGGGATAACACTTTTCATGAAAGTTAAGTCTGTGAGACGCATAAACAATGGGTCCATGCTCCCGTATTAATACTTCCCGTTCCTGGCAGAGACTCGTTTGTTAAATCCACTCTCGATCTTAACAACACGAGTGCATGAGTAACAGTCAACTCATACTTTAACTCCTCGAAAACTAAGTTACGGGCGCCACGCTCTATCTAAGAGAGGCCCCACCTTCTATGGCCTAACATTTCTAATCACTCGAGAACCTGTACCTCTTCATTCTAGGGACCTAATCTTACTTAGGGTTAACCCACAAACCTATTGTGGTCAACTCCCTACCGCCTTCCTAAAACAATGTTACCTTCCTTAAGGGCCTTACGTCCTAATAATCCTAAAGTCGATATATATCCTAATTAAGTCGTATAAATATGACACTAATTATATCCCTAGTGTCCCAGACCTTTCCCAACTTTCGACATTATCTCGGTTTCATGCGTGGGACGTCTCGCCGAGGCGAAATCCAAACAAGGAACCCTCCCGTTACACTACTTCCTCGCATCGTCAGTCATCGAGATATGACGGTCTAAGACACATGATCGGGACCGCTAAAATTCTAACTCATAACCCTACTAATACACTTCTACTTCTAAATCTTACCATTTCAATTTACTGAAAATTTAATTAATTTTGGCATTTACTTTCTTTAAGATGCCACAAATGCGTTATCCCAATATACATACATACATACATATTTTTAAATGGCCTTCTCATTAAGGCATAACCATAAGTCTCGATTCGACTTTCATATCTCAGTCTCCCCCACATCGATCGGAGGGAAGGACTATTATAGTGCTTCTATCTTGCACTTTAACTTAGACCTTTAATCACTCATTCACGTGATTCTTGGATAAACCTTCTAACCCAGCATCTCAACCATAGAATAAAATAAAATAAAAGAAGAAATAATAGTATTTCTTAACTCCCAACGTCGTTAAGGTTCATGCGTGGAGCGTCTCGCAAAGCGAAATCCAAACAAGGAACCCCTCCTATACATTATTACTTAACTTGTTGGTCGTGGAGATAAGCAACAATCAAACACAAACAAAGCAAGTAAATAATCAAACAAAACAAACAAAAAAATTAATGAAAACTACCTCCATACCGTAAACCACCTCTATAAAGTCTCAACTTGTATCCAGGAGAGATATTATAGAACCACTAGTTCCCTTTGAAACTAGAAGTAGGATAGCTTCGCAATTTATTTACTTGCTATCGCTCCAACCAAACCAAGAACATCTCCACTCGTATATTGCATATTATACGAGTAACATATACCACACATATACTTTTAAAGTATCATCACTCGCCTCATAACGAGTGAAGAAAAATATAAAACCTCCCTACCCCGGAAGTCGTATAGATACACTACGTAGTAACATCTATACTACCACAAGCTCGATTTACACACCCGAATCTAGGGTTAATACCATACTACTCCATGTTATCATAAGGAATACTCCACCCTCAACTAAGGTGGAAATTCCCGCCAATATATTTGCCAATCTTTTGCCACTACTAATGGTTCCTAGACACGTTATTCTAGTCCTATCCGATCCAAACTACTTCCATCTATGCCCCAACTAGGCACCCTATTCTTGTCGGTTGTATTCAATCGACAAAATCAAAATGCATGGTTCCACATTCCACGTCAGAACCGTTTCTCCATCTCTAACTACCAGATGATTACCCGCGTAGTTCCCTTAACTTCCTCAGCAAACAGAACATGCTATCGGCCTCCCTTGCCTTAGTTCAATGAATCTTCCCCGGTTGGATGTCTGCCAATGGGGTCTCATGAACACTACTTCTTTAGAAGTGTTAACAACACTTACTGGTGAGCCTATCATTTCCACTGAATGGTTCTCTCTCCCTTGTATCTACCCACTTCGATACAGGGTTTCCTTAACCCTGCAACTCTTTATTCACGACCGGCCTCTGATCGAACCTCGTGTGAATATTTGAGAATATACTTTCTCATCATTCTTGGCATCCCAGAGAAACTCGCTGTTGAAAACATCTAAACGGTTTCTCTATGGGAAAAACTTCCTGCCCCACCAAAACATGGCGACTACCATTTCCGCCACTTCAACCTTATTCCTATGGGTGTAAGATTTTCCTCTAATTTTTCGCACCTGGGCACTTCTATACCCCTCTTTAGACCAAAGCTACCGGGCCTTATACTCTCACCGAATGAGATTACACTTACTCTATCCGACCGAACTTCAACTGTAGTCCTTGTCAAGGACTTCTCAACTTCAAATTAGCGTCGCTTGGAATCCCAATCTTAGTACCACTTCCTACTTGCAACGATACTTGGAAAAATATATCTACTGTACTTAGTAGTCACGGTAGCGATATAAGATCATGCTACGGAGGGAGGTACCTCCAAAGCGGCCCTCATCCCCGACTAAATCTTACAGTTCTTAGAAATCCCGCCTCGTGATGACTTCATAACAGCTTTCCTTGACGCCCTTCATCTGTCGACTTACGAGTCTCTCATGAACGCGCAAAGGATTTTTGGGGTTCTCGTATCATAGCAGGAGAACGAAATCTCATAAGAGGAATCAATGATCTTAATCTTAAGGCTCTATATCAAATCAGAATTAACGCTGAAAGCGTAATATTGTAATACCCCGTATTTTTATGATATTTTATTTATGGGATTAAATGAATTAAATGTGTATTAATTGGAAATTAATCCGAATAAAAATACTAGCGAGATGCGAGTTGGTATTTGATTTTAATGAGTATATATGGCTACATATGAATATTGAATCATGAATTTGTCGTGAGATTGAAATACGGCAATTTGGAATTTTGTTGGGATGCGTGTGACAGTCGCGTCAGGAATATAATTAGTTTAATTAAAAAGTGAATTTTATTTCTATTAACCGTATGGTCATTTTGAGTGCGGCAACGCGTCCGGAAGGGTCGAAATAGTCAGAAAACACTAGCCGGGAGTTTAGTTTGGGTCCCGGGGCATTTTTAGGCCATACCGGCAACGTAAAAGGGTAGTTTGGTAATTTTGGAATTTTGGGAATTAAAACCCACGAAAATTAGGAATTAAAAAAAATCTGATTTGGACTTTACCCACTAAACCCACTAACTACACCTTATGACTTAATGGGCTACGGGGGTTATTGGAATGAGTTTTGAAAGAGCTTCCTAGGGCAACCTTAACCACCATTGTTATCCTTAGAGAAAAGCTGGTAGAGAGAGAAAGAAAGGAAAATTCTGCAGAGAGAGAGAGAGAGAACAAATCAACCTTCATCAATCCAACACCAAATTCAGAGAAAGATTAGAGGCAAGTGGTTTAATTTCGTTTTTGCAAAGAATGCTTCTTTTATGTGTAGGAAATTCATATAATTGTATTGTTTTTGGGAGATCTATAAAAACCCATGAAATTGGAGTTGTGAATTCAGATTTTGATGTAGGATTGCATGAAAAACTGTTATTGGATGTTTGAACTAAGAGAATTACTACTTTTTATATGCAAAAACTGATTTAATTATAACTATGGAAGACTTTAAATTTCTAGGGTTCATGTTCTTGAAAATTGGGAAAATTGGAGAGATTTGATGATTAGATGTGGTTTGGGATGATTAGACCCCATATAAATGTTGTTATATGAATTTAATATGTTTAGGGATGATTAGAAACCTTGAAACCTTGTTGGAATGACATTTAGATAAGATTAGAGGTGAAGAAAAGTTGGAAAAACGTAATAGGAATTTTCTGGGCTCAAACTGTCACCTCGTTAGAAGACCTGCCCAGGTCGTTCGAACGAGCTCGTTCGAACGAGCTTCTAACGAGTTGACAGTTTGCCTTCTAACGAGAGGGATGTTCGTTCGATGCCTTTCGTTCGAACGAGATCTCGTTAGATGCCCAGTTCGTTCGAACGAACTCTCGTTCGAACGAGAGGACAGTTTGGCCTTTTTGGCCTGATTTGATTTCGAGTGTTCCGTAACCTTATTAAATGGTAGAGTTGATATTTCCTTGGTGACTAATTGACATAGTTGGGACATTTGGGATATATTGGGGAGTAAAATATAGAAGTGCGGTTTGAACCAAATGATATTTATGGGATAGAACATGAGTACAAATTACGACGTGAGGATATTGGGTGACGTAGAAACTGGGGACAAGCGTGTGGGTATAAGAACGAGAAGTATACCACTAAAATATATATGGTAATAGCTAAGATGTGTGCATGCTTAGTATATATGATTTGATGTGTATGACATACCTACCATACTTGGTATCACGGGAGGTTTGCGTTCGTTTAGGGCCATCTAATCTTTGTGTGCCTACGGGGGGATATAGATTGGTACCTCGAGAACATAGGTCAGAGAAGGACTTATTGGGATGTTAATAAGTCTACTGATCGTGGGAGCATAGGTATGTGCGTGACCCATGTGATGTGACTGTGTTCGCCTCCATTGTTTGTGATTTTCTATTATCTGAGAACGATTCCTGAGAGATTCGGAATGCGTGATCCTTATGTACGTGATGTACCGGGATGGATAGCAGAGTATGTGTGCACCGCAGCTTAGTCTCGGGGTGCTTGTATTGTATATTTATGACGTGAATAATATACACTTAAACTAATGAGAACTTTCATGTTGGTATTGTGAGTATAAATACGGAAACGTTTTGAGTAACTATAAAGGGATAACCTGTAATGTATTGTATTGCTTATAATTGAGAATCTGAGTTTAAGTAAAGCCCCCTACTTGATTGATGACGTTAGAATGTGTAATGAGAACCGAGTAGAAAGGATAGAACTCATGTCAGTTTAGTTAGATAAAAATATCACTTAGATGGGTGCTATTCGTTAGGAGTGCACAATTAGTCGAGAGGTGAGTATTTCATGCGAGTGCACGTCCTAACATGTATTTTGCATTCATTGTTTTAATGTCATTAAAGCACTTGCTATTTTAAAATACTCTCCACTTTCGGGCTCTGACTCGTTTGCTTTCAAATCTATTTTTGTAAAAACCATTTTAGGTGCCCAGCCACAAGGACACCATGCATATGATTTTCATTCAGGTGACGAGCTGTAGCTGTTTGTGAAAGTTACAGGACTTTGGTAGTAGACGCTTCATCTATCTTGACTCTATATTCAGCTTTCATCGGTTGTAGGGCATGTCGCTCATTTCTATTAGAAACATTTCCTATTTCAGATTTTCAGACTTTTGGCATGTAATTAATTCAGGATATTTTGTTTTATTTAGTTCAGTTGTGGGATTGTTGTGAGGAGTTTTTTCTCCGGACTTATTATTATGTTGTCGGTTATTCTATTGTTTCGTTATGGTGAATGTTTTTATTCTATCATTATCCTCTTATTGCATGTTAATCAGAGTTAACTTAAAATTTGGCAACTCACTTTTTAAATACTAGGTGGTTAGTAATCATTAAAATGTTTTCGACAGTGATGCTATTAGCTGAACCAACTTAGCATTTTGTATTAATTTAATAAAGGAGTAGCTACCCGGTATTTAATTAGTCGGGGTGTCACAGGTGGTATCAGAGCATCAGGTTCTAGTGTCCTTTAGGATATGTACGGCTTATTATGTTTCCGCTGAGCTTTCTTTGATGTAGAGCCCTATATTTTAGGACTGTTGTATTCTTTTGTATATGCTACGTTCTTCAGCTATTTTAAGTTTATAACTGCGAACTTATAAACTTTATTCTTATTTCAGATGCCTCCACGACGTGCACAACGGGTTCCCAGGGATGCAACGCCAGAACCACATCCCGCACCAGTTCAGGGCACGATGAATGCCGCCGAGGTTGCAGCCATTGTGGCCCAGGCGGTAAATGCCGCACTAGCCGTAGTTCAGCAGGCACCACCTCAGGCGCCAGTAGCCGCGCCAGTTCAGGCACATGCATTCCTATCCGCTTGGGAACGTGTACGTGATGCTTTTCAGAAAGCACACCCACCGGAGTTCGCAGGTAGCTCCGATGTTATGATTTCGAGTCAGTGGAGGAAAGACATTCAGCGACACCTGAGGATGTATGAGTGCACCGATGTTGAGAAACAGATACTAGCTACCTTTAAGCTAGTGGGGTCTGCACTGCAGTGGTGGGAATCCATTACCACCGTGGAGGAGAGAGATACTCTCACGATCCAGGAGTTTTGGGTGCGGTTTGACCGCAAGTATTTTCCGTCAGCTGTTCACACGGAAATGAGGAGGAAGTTGACGAATCTTAGGCAGGAAGGTAAGACTGTGGCCGAGTATGAGGCCGAATTCACCAATCTGTTGAATATTGTTCCGGATGAGATACCGACAGAAGAGAAGAAGATACAAAAATTTACAGACGGGTTGACTTTGAGGATCCGTCAGCATTTGTTGGGGAATCTATCGTTGGC
This sequence comes from Sambucus nigra, assembly GCA_949130495.1. Classification (NCBI taxonomy): domain Eukaryota; kingdom Viridiplantae; phylum Streptophyta; class Magnoliopsida; order Dipsacales; family Adoxaceae; genus Sambucus; species Sambucus nigra. The sequence goes on along the minus strand of OX422214.1, from coordinate 468,920,353 downwards.
CACTTACTCTGATGTGGTTAACGCTGCACTGTTACACTGCCAGGATCACCGCTTTCACATGGCTGAGGGCAAGAGATCGGGAGAGTCCAGCCATCAGGGCAGGACTGGAGGACATGGTGCCAGTGGGGCACAATCTGTTCAGGGGCAGAGACAGGGTGACCAGGGTTCCCAGCAGGGGGATCACAAGAGGCTCAGATCGGGAAATTTCAGGCACGGACAGGGAGGTTTCCGGCAGGGTCATCAGGGTCCGAACGACCATCAGAACCAGCAGGGTCAAAATGGCCAACAACAGTTTCAGCAGGGCCAACAGGGCCAGGGGAGGAACGGTAACGGCCACCAGGGCCGGGGGTAGCAGGGACAGAGAGGGGGGAACTTCTCGGGGAAGTGTTACGTTTGTGGCAAGACTGGCCATAAACGTCAGGATTGTCCGGATAGGGGCAGGCCCCCGCAGCAGCAGCAGGGTGATCGACAGGAGCCGCAGAGGCCTATGTTTCCCGCCGCCATCCCTGCACCACCACAGATGGAAGCATTACCACCCATTCCAGCGGTCCCAGTTCAGCAGGGACAGCTGCAGTATGGGAGAGTATATCAGCTTCAGCAGGCCGCATCCCCACAGGATCCACCAGCCATCGAGGGTATGTTCTCTATTCAGGGGACTATGGGGCGTATGTTATTTGACACGGGGGCTACACACTGTTTTATTGCTATAAGATTTGCACGCACCATTGGGTTGTTAGACTCCGCCGAGAGCACAGTTACATGTGTAGATTCGCCGTTGAGTAGGGGTTCCGTGATTTCACGTGTATGTAGAGGCGTGGGTATAGAGATCGGGAGGTCTACTTTACCCGCGAATATGTTAGTATTAGAGATGACCGAGTATGATGCCATTATTGGTATGAATTGTCTTGTTGCGTACCGAGCCATGATTGACTATTTCAGTAGGAGTATTATCTTTGCCATTCCCGGGCAGGAGATGTTTTTGGTGGTGATGCCTCGTCCTGAGGGAGGATCGTCCACTCACTTGTATTACATAGAGGAGGAGACCTCTAAGGAAGTGGTGATACCACTTGATTCGATTCCGGTTGTTCGAGAGTTTTCCGATGTATTTCAGGATATACCTGGATTACCTCCGAGTAGAGAGATAGATTTTGTGATCGACTTGACGCCGGGCACTCGGCCTATTGCCCGCGCACCTTACCGTATGGCTCCAGCTGAAATGAGAGAGTTACGGAATCAGATTAAGCAGTTTTTGGGACAAGGGTTTATCCGAAGGAGTACTTCACCGTGGGGTGCCCCTGTGTTGTTCGTGAAGAAAAGGGATGGATCGTTGAGGTTGTGTGTGGATTACCGGGAGTTGAATAAAGTCACGATACGGAATAAGTATCCGTTGCCCCGAATCGATGACTTATTCGACCAGTTGAGGGGAGCTTCTTTCTTCTCAAAGATTGATTTGCGATCGGGATACCATCAGTTGCGTATCAGGGAGGAGGACGTCTCGAAGACTGGGTTCTTAATGAGATATGGTTCCTACGAGTTTCGAGTTATGCCTTTTGGCTTGACCAATGCTCCAGCCGTGTTTATGGACTTGATGAATAGGGTGTTCAGATAGTTCCTTGATCAGTTCATCATTGTCTTCATTGATGATATTCTGGTTTACTCTCAGACAGAGGAAGAGCACGCAGAGCATTTGAGGCAGGTTTTGCAGACGCTACGTCAGAACGAGCTGTATGCAAAGTATGAGAAGTGTGGGTTTTGGCTGAAGGAAGTTCAGTTTTTGGGGCATATTATTTCCGACCGGGGGATATCTGTTGATCCGGGGAAGGTATCCGCGGTGAGGGAGTGGGGACAGCCCACGACACCAACGGAGATCCGTAGTTTCTTGGGACTAGCAGGATACTAGAGGAGGTTCATTCGAGGATTTTCGAAGATAGCGGGTCCTTTGACACATCTGACTCGTAAGGGTGTGCCATTCATCTGGAGTGATGCCTGTCAGTTGGCATTTGATGATTTGAAGGATAAGTTGACCTCATCACCTGTGTTAGCATTGCCGAGACCGGGAGTTGAGTATCCAGTCTACACCGATGCGTCCTTGCAAGGACTTGGAGGTGTATTGCAGCAAGAGAGTCAGGCCATAGCTTATGCTTCCCGTAAGCTAAAGCCTCACGAGAAGAATTACCCCACTCACGACTTGGAGTTAGCGGCAGTGGTATTTGCCCTTCGGATTTGGAGACATTATCTTCTGGTGGAGAAGTTTCGATTGTTCATGGACCACAAGTCCCTACAGTACCTATTCACGCAGAAGGAGTTGAATATGCGGCAGCGAAGGTGGCTTGAGTTCGTGAAGGATTATCAGTTTGATATCCAATACCACCCGGGGAAGGCTAACGTGGTAGCAGACGCGTTGAGCCGTAGGCCAGTAGATGAAGTGGCTGGGGTGTGGTAGGCAAAGTGGAAGGAGTTGGGACACCAGGATGCAGTGGCCCGATCATTCATGTCGGTGATGACTGTTACACCACAGATTGTCACGAGAGTGGTAAAGGCACAAGCAGATGACTCGTTCTGTCAGGAGCAGATAGTTTGATTACTAGCAGAGGGATCCGAGTCCTATACCGTTAGCTCAGACGGGGGATTAAGCTTTAATGGGAGATTGGTAGTTCCGGATGGGGAGGAATTATGGCACGAGGTGATGGCAGAGTCGCACGGCACACGATTCGCGGTACATCCCGGTGGGGATAAAATTTACCAAGACATGAGACGACAGTATTGGTGGAGCAAGATGAAGAGAGATATTGCTGTGTTTGTTTCTAAATGCGCCACTTGTCAGCTAGTAAAAGTGGATCATCAGAGACCGACAGGACTTCTACAGCCATTGGAGGTCCCGATGTGGATGTGGGAGAGCATATCCATGGATTTTATCACGGGGTTGCCTACGTCACAGAGAGGTCACGACTCCATTTGGGTAATTGTGGACAGGTTGACCAAAGTCGCTCATTTTCTACCCGTAAGGACAGACTACACTACGGGACAGTATGCCCAGCTCTTTATTGCAGAGATAGTGAGACTTCACGGTGTGCCCCTAAATATCGTGTCTGACCGAGACAAGATATTTGTTTCACGATTTTGGGAAAGTTTTCTGGAGACCATGGGCACGGAATTGCGGTTGAGTACGGCGTATCACCCGCAGACCGATGGGCAAACCGAGAGTACAAAACAGATGTTGGAGGACATGTTGCGTATGTGCATCATTGATTTCGGGGGTGGATGGGAGCAGTATCTTCCACTCGTGGAGTTTGCTTACAACAACTCCTACCAGTTCACCATTGGCATGGCTCCATTTAAGGCATTGTACAGTATACCTTGTCGTTCCCCAGCATGTTGGTTGGAGGTAGGGGACAACAAACTACTTGGGCCGGAAGTAATTCAAGATACTTCGGCGAGGATAGAATTGATACGGAGCCGCATTCGGGTAGCTCAGGATCGGCAGAAAAGCTATGCTGACGCGAAGAGGTTCTTCAGGGAGTTCCAAGTGGGGGACCAGGTTTTACTCAGAGTATCCCTATGAAGGGGATTATGCGATTTGGGAAGAAGGGGAAGTTGGCACCGAGATATGTGGGACCATTCCCTATCATCGAGCGGATTGGGTCTGTTGCATATAGACTTGGGTTACCGGAGCATTTGCATCGGATTCATGATGTGTTTCATATTTACTCACTAAGGAAATATCTTAGAGATGATTTGGCTCATTCTCACATTGCTTTGGAGGACATCGATCTCCAGCCTGATAGCTCCTACGAGGAGGGGCCGATTGCTATTTTGGACCGAAGTGAGCGAAAACTGCGGTCAAAGATAGTTCCGTTAGTGCGTGTTCAATGATGACATCATAATGTCGAGGAGTCCACATGGGAGCGCGAGGATGAGATGCGCGAACGTTATCCAGAGTTGTTCTTACCAGGTACTTTCTAGTTTCGAATTTCGGGACGAAATTCTGTTATTAGGGGGGAAGTATGTAATACCCCGTATTTTTATGATATTTTATTTATGGGATTAAATGAATTAAATGTGTATTAATTGGAAATTAATTCGAATAAAAATACTAGCGAGATGCGAGTTGGTATTTTATTTTAATGAGTATATATGGCTACATATGAATATTGAATCATGAATTTGTCGTGAGATTGAAATACGACAATTTGGAATTTTATTGGGACGCGCGTGACAGTCGCGTCAGGAATATAATTAGTTTAATTAAAAAGTGAATTTTATTTCTATTAACCGTAAGGTTGTTTTGAGTGCACCAACGCATCCAGAAGGGTTGAAATAGTCAGAAAACACTAGCCGTGAGTTTAGTTTGGGTCCCGGGGCATTTTTAGGCTATACCGGCAACGTAAAAGGTTAGTTTGGTAATTTTGGAATTTTGGGAATTAAAACCCACGAAAATTAGGAATTAAAAAAAATCTGATTTGGACTTTACCCACTAAACCCACTAACTACACCTTATGACTTAATGGGCTACGGGGGTTATTGGAATGAGTTTTGAAAGAGCTTCCTAGGGCAACCTTAACCACCATTGTCATCCTTAGAGAAAAGCTGGTAGAGAGAGAAAGAAATGAAAATTCTGCAGAGGGAGAGAGAGAACAAATCAACCTTCATCAGTCCAACACCAAATTCAGAGAAAGATTAGAGGCAAGTGGTTTAATTTCGTTTTTGCAAAGAATGCTTCTTCCATGTGTAGGAAATTCATATAATTGTATTGTTTTTGGGAGATCTATAAAAACCCATGAAATTGGAGTTGTGAATTCAGATTTTGATGTAGGATTGCATGTAAAACTGTTATTGGATGTTTGAACTAAGAGAATTACTACTTTTTATATGCAAAAACGGATTTAATTATAACTATGGAAGACTTTTAATTTCTAGGGTTCATGTTCTTGAAAATTGGGAAAATTGGAGAGATTTGATGATTATATGTGGTTTGGGATGATTAGACCCCATATAAATGTTGTTATACGAATTTAATATGTTTAGGGATGATTAGAAACCTTGAAACCTTGTTGGAATGACATTTAGATAAGATTAGAGGTGAAGAAAAGTTGGAAAAACATAATAGGAATTTTCTGGGCTCAAACTGTCACCTCGTTAGAAGACCTGCCCAGGTCGTTCGAACGAGCTCGTTCGAACGAGCTTCTAACGAGTTGACAGTTTGCCTTCTAACGAGAGGGATGTTCGTTCGATGCCTTTCGTTCGAACGAGATCTCGTTAGATGCCCAGTTCGTTCGAACGAACTCTCGTTCGAACCAGCCTCGTTCGAACGAGAGGACAGTTTGGCCTTTTTGGCCTGATTTGATTTCGAGTGTTCCGTAACCTTATTAAATGGTAGAGTTGACATTTCCTTGGCGACTAATTGACATAGTTGGGACATTTGGGATATATTAGGGAGTAAAATATAGAAGTGCGGTTTGAACCAAATGATATTTATGGGTTAGAACATGAGTACAAATTACGACGTGAGGATATTGGGTGACGTATAAACCGGGGACAAGCGTGTGGGTATAAGAACGAGAAGTATAACACTAAAATATATATGGTAATAACTAAGATGTGTGCATGCTTAGTATATATGATTTGATGTGTATGACATACCTACCATACTTGCTATCACGGGAGGTTTGCATTCGTTTAGGGCCATCTAATCTTTGTGTGCCTACGGGGGGATATAGATTGGTACCTCGAGAACATAGGTCAGAGAAGGACTTATTGGGATGTTAATAAGTCTTCTGATCGTGGGAGCGTAGGTATGTGCGTGACCCATGTGATGTGACTGTGTTCGCCTCCATTGTTTGTGATTTTCTATTATCTGAGAACGATTCCTGAGAGATTCGGAATGCGTGATCCTTATGTACGTGATGTACCGGGATGGATAGCAGAGTATGTGTGCACCGCAGCTTAGTCTCGGGGTGCTTGTATTGTATATTTATGACGTGAATAATATACACTTAAACTAATGAGAACTTTCATGTTGGTATTGTGAGTATAAATACGGAAACGCTTTGAGTAACTATAAAGGGATAACCTATAATGTATTGTATTGCTTATAATTGAGAATCTGAGTTTAAGTAAAGCCCCCTACTTGATTGATGACGTTAGAATGTGTAATGAGAACCGAGTAGAAAGGATAGAACTCATGTCAGTTTAGATAGATAAAAATATCACTTAGATGGGTACTATTCGTTAGGAGTGCACAATTAGTTGAGAGGTGAGTATTTCATGCGAGTGCACGTCCTAACATGTATTTTGCATTCATTGTTTTAATGTCATTAAATCACTTGCTATTTTAAAATACTCTCCACTTTCGGGCTCTGACCCGTTTTCTTTCAAATCTATTTTTGTAAAAACCATTTTAGGTGCCCAGCCACAAGGACACCATGCATAGGATTTTCATTCAGATGACGAGCTGTAGCTGTTTGTGGAAGTTACAGGACTTTGCTAGTAGATGCTTCATCTATCTTGACTCTATATTCAGCTTTCATCGGTTGTAGGGCATGTCGCCCATTTCTATTAGAAACATTTCCTATTTCAGATTTTCAGACTTTTGGCATGTAATTAATTCAGGATATTTTGTTTTATTTAGTTCAGTTGTGGGATTGTTGTGAGGAGTTTTTTCTCCGGACTTATTATTATGTTGTCGGTTATTCTATTGTTTCGTTATGGTGAATGTTTTTATTCTATCATTATCCTCTTATTGCATGTTAATCAGAGTTAACTTAAAATTTGGCAACTCACTTTTTAAATACTAGGTGGTTAGTAATCATTAAAATGTTTTCGACAGTAATGCTATTAACTGAACCAACTTGGCATTTTGTATTAATTTAATAAAGGAGTAGCTACCCGGTATTTAATTAGTCGGGGTGTCACAAATATATCCGCACAGATTCCTAAGGACACTAGAACCTAATGCTCTAATACCATCTGTGACAACCCGCCTACTAAAATAATAGGTGGCCAGCCCAATACTCTAATAATTACAAGAATCATAGATGGTCCATTCTCAGCATCACTGTCGATTAAAATAATAGTACGAGATAACCACTAATCATTTTAGAAAACGGACTGTCAAATTTAAAATTTTATAAATAAAAGAAAAAAACACTTGGACAATCCAATTTGCAAAAATGGTGGATACCAAATATCAATGAATAACGAAAAGACAAAGTATTTAAGTAATAACCGAATAAGCTGTCGGTTAACAGACCAATACAAATAGTTACACCAAGTATTAAAAATTAAATATCACAGTATAATAAATGAGTACAAAGCATGGGCAACACGCCCGAATAAATGAATGAATATAACTAGCGTACAATGGAAAAAAGTGTCTCTAACAAATATCCTACAACATCCGCAATATGCTGTAGCTCCATGACAACTGGAATGGAAAGTCAATACGTGTGTCCTTGCGGTAGAGCACCTGAACGGACAAGAGTTGTATGCAAAACAATGAAATATTGACGGGTCAAGGCCCGATTTGATATGATTACCATGTGACTAAAATGCATGACAATTAAGTGCATAATTCTCTCGCAATTAACATAATATTTTTCACTTCTCACATATAAAAGCACAACCTAGCGCAATATCAATGAAATGATCATAGTTAACCCAAGTACCAAGGGCTAACTTCTCCCCAGTCTCAATACTATGCCCTGTTCGTGCGTGGGGTGTCTCGCGAGGCAAAATCCAAACAAGGAACCCCCCGATACACTACTACTAGGCAAGGTTGATCGTCGAGATCCATTAGACCCTCAGCACGTAATCAATATATACATATTCATCAAATTAAGTACACATAACAAATTCGTCTTTATCTTTCATACTCACTTTCATATAAGTGTCATTTTACGCTTCCGGATATATCTCTTGGGATGAGAATTTACTTTATGGAATGTTTACCAAATTAATTTTATACTTATCTCAAAACTTTCCTTACCAATTTTATTTCCTTTCTTCCATCCAGGAAAAAAATACATATTTAAAGCAAGTTTTATTAACATAAAAAGGCTTTACCTTTTCATTTCATATCTTCCATCCGGGAAATGTATTTAAGGCCATTTTATTATCATAAAACACTTTAATCACCAATAATGTCCCACATTATTGTACAGAGTTTTATATATCATATTATATAACGCATCTAAGATCGCCCGTCCAGGTTTCCCCACTGTGCGCCCCCTAAATGGATATCATCTTCCAGGGCCTATCATCAAGACAACCTCGGATCCTACCGAATCGTCAGGAAGCGGACAAATGCCTGCGGGAGAGTCATAACCACACCCAGAATTACCTCACCAGCGCATAAAATCAAACAATAAACGTTCATTTGGCCTAGGGATGTATCCACCCTGCATTCATTAGCCAGGGTGCTTCACCACACGCGCGAACTTCCCTTATGATATCGATTTAGAGAGGTGTGTATCCATAAATTAACATTTATGAAAATCATTTTTCCTTCCATTTGAAAACATCGATTTTTACATTCTCAAAATCATTTGTACTTATTCATTTAGTACCACATTTTTGAATATGCATTTCTTATTCTTACTGTCACATTTTATTAATGACTTAAGCCCCGAAGTGTCATTATCCTCAAACTAATCTCCGAGAGTTCAACACAATATCTTAATTCATCGAAGTGAGTCTCCCTCAATAAATGTCTCCCAAAAGTCTCAACATTAACATTTTTACCTTCTATAAATTTTAGGTTAACTTCCTATATGATTCGGACATTAACCTACACAGTCTAACCTTTAGAATAAGCCCTAAATAATCACATGCTAGCCTAGGGTATTTGTCTACCCAAAACAACCCTCTAGGACTCCTCATTACTTCCCAAAGGAAGGTCCCTAAACCTGGAACCTAAAAGAAAAGGGGCTAAAACAAAACTAGAAAAACCCCACAAAACAGGGCAGTCGAATCGATTCGCCCCTGGTTGCGAATCGATTCGCCCAAAAGTGAATCGATTCGGTGAGCAAAACCAACATTATGAACCTATCCTAATCGATTTAGCCTTAGCCCGAATCGATTCGGTCTCCCAGACCTGTTTCCGGCCCCCTAACTGAATCGATTCGCCTGGGAGCCGAATCGATTCGGTCCTGCAAATTTGCCCAATTTGGGCTACGGGTTGTATGAACCCTAAAATCACAAAACCCTCAAATTCTTGATTTCTTCCAACATCAACAATAATTATTCATACTACATCATTTCTATACTACAACTAACTTATATTTTCTCCTCAAATCAAATTAAAACAAGGATTTAAGGGTTATACACCAAAAACACCCAAAACCCATAAATGGTTTAAATCTCCCAAAAACTAACTATACATGCAAATTATCACATTAAATCGATATCTAGAAAGTAAGAAACTTGCCTCGGGTTTGTGGTCTCGGATTCTCCTCCGGTAGCAACGGATTCCAGCCCAAATCTCCATTTTTCTCTCTTTCTCACCATTTCTCCCAACTCTCTCTTTTTTCTCTCTCTCTCTCTCTTGGCTTCTAACATAAGAATGAGGGAATAAAAGGATTTGGGAGACTTATACAGGTCTTAAAACATAACTTCCCATATTTTAAGCGTTAATACACCATTAAAATGACTCGTAACCACATAATTGAGTCATAACCAGTCAAAAGTGTCCGAAACTCAAAAATACAACTTGACACTTATTTCGACTATCTCGACTATTCTAAAAAAAACCTCACCCCCATTTTGGCATTCAGAAAAATGTGAACTAATTTTTTTGAGTACCAAATTCATTTTATTTCATTAATTATACTCCAGTTTAAATATGAGTCATAACTGTCGTATAACATATCACGACGCAATAAAACACAATATAATGCTATTTACCTTCTCATAACAGTAAATAGACAAAACATAGTAAATATTATCCCTTAATCTCATGGGAAATAACAATTACTCCAACTTCCCCTATTTTATAAAATTAGTCCATTAGGCAAAATAATATAAAATAGTCACTCAAAAGCCTGGGCTGTTACACTTCTCTCCATTCTCAACACTGCGCTAAGTTCGTGCGTGGGGTGTCTTGCGAAGATAAATCCAAATAAGGAACCCCCTGATACACTACTACTTGGTGGTGTCAATGGTCGAGATCCATTAGGCCTTTAGTACAAAACGAATATATAAACATACGTATATAATATTATACATATCATACTCCCTCTCATATGCATCTTACAATATACATCCGGATAATATCTCTCGGACTGAGGTTTACTCTATGTTCAATTTTTTATTATGCACATCTGGATATATCTCTCGAACTGAGAATTTATCATTTTTCATCTTAATCTCTTTACTCTCATAGCGATATATATTACCTTGTTCTCATACACAAGTAATATACTATACACACAAGTAAAATAACCATCCCCACGAGCTATAACTCGAGGATGCAGTCTCATAGTGCCGATCCAAAATCCGGGTTTTCTCATTAAGCCACGGTACCAAGTCGGAATCCATCAACGGACATGGTAAATAAATACACAACGGTGGAGGCAGCCAGTTTCCCACTGCAAGTGGAGTTACACACATCTCACTCGAACGCGGGACGATAATGACCTGGGGACTATACTCTCCCTGCTCCTCGAGCCAGGGGATTCACCCACATCGCGCAACCTCCCTGGATCGCACTTGAGAAACATATAATCTGGCTGTTCCAACCCTATACCAAAGGAAAGCCCATAGAACCAGCCTCTAAGATACACATACATCAATCACACATAGATATATATGTACTCATATCGTATGTAATATATACTATAATCACATCATATATATACATATACATATACCCTCATCACTCCCCAAGTGTATACCTGGCTATAACTATCAATCTCATAAAGGTATTTAAGTATTCTCCTACTTAAATATATCTCGCACCCTAATCGTTGTTAAGGATTTATATATTCTCCAAATATCCGATTCATAATCGTATGATAAGTATACCCTCAACTTATCCTTACCCTGTAACCCCAAACTTCATGCTAGTTACCTTATAGGAGTTACTCACTAATTCAATACACACTTGCTTTTTCCCATTCACCCAATTATTTAGCTATAAAAGCTCGCTAAAATACTCCCTTGGGTGTCACTCACTCCGAACATCCGTAACTAAATAAGTCTTGGATTCTCCCCAATTAATCCAAGGTATACACTTTACTTAATTAATAATTTATAAGTCCCCACTCTATTTTAGGAACCCTAAACCCTTATTTTCTTAATCCATTTATTTTCTCAAAAATATGATTATTAGTGCCACACTAATTTAGCACTCTCCTAGCCCCTATAAATTCCTCAAATGGCTAGGAATAAGTCCTCTTAATCGAGCGTTTAATTCTCAATTACAGAGGCTAAAACCATAAAAGTAGGGATTCATCCCATACAATTAACCCTAGGAAAAATTTCTAAAAATCCTGAAGGGTCGATCGATCGACCCATGGCCCACGATCGATCGATGGTCGATCGATCGACCCATGGCCCTCGATCGATCGATGGTCGATCGATCGATCCTATACCCTCGATCGATCGATCACGTCGGACAACTTCTTATACGAGAAGCGATTTCGGCCATTAAAGCTTCTCCCAAGCTTTCTTCTCCATCTCTAACGTCCCCCAACCTCGATCAACAATATATACACATATAAAACGGGTCCTAAACATCTTAGAACCCAAAGTTAACAACGAATTTCAACTAAATCCTAAGTATCTTGAATTGGAAAATTATTGGGGTTTATTCGTTTTAACTCCCGAAAACCCATTTTATCCCCGAAAATCCAGCCCAAAATCTTTAGGGTTTGTTATTAACAATTATGATATGAGAATTTATTCTCAAAAATAAATATAGCAAGTAAACACTTGCCTCGTGGATAAAATCCGACGATCCCGAGTTGAATCCCACGAAGGTTGGTCAGAATCTCCCTTTTCCTCCTCTTTTCTCTCCTCCTCTATCTTCTCTCTTTTCTTTCTCTTCTCTCCCCCTAACCCTCCTTATATAGGGAGAAAAAGGGTTTATACCCTTTAAAACCCAAAAATGACTCGTTTACTCAATTACGAGTTCTTTTTAACTCCAAAAATTCCTGAAACTCAATTTCGACCATCAGCCACTCTTTTTTTACTATCTCGGCCATTCCGAGACTCACCGCGTAGTCAAAATTTTCATTCGAGGTACTTGACCGAAACCCACTAATTTAACCCTATACCTCTCAATGCGGGTTTTCTAATTAAAATCTTACCTTTTGTCGCTTTACTCAATGGCGACATATAATTAAAATACTCCGACATATTTATTTAATCCCAAAAGTAAATATATCACCCATCGACAATCATCTAGTCCTTAAAAATTCCAAAATTTACTATTCCACGAAATTCCCAAAATTTCCAATTTATACCCAATTATGGAATTTAATTATCCCCAAAAGTACGAGTTATTACACGCAAGAGACTCGGTTTAGTGTTTTAAATATTTAGAAATGGTCCCGGGTCATAGGTATATGAGTTGGGGAACTTTTGGGCTAGTTAAGTTATGGATTCATACTCATTTGGGGGTTCAAAAGTTGAGTTTTTGTCCCAACTCGGGATTATCCACTAATTAAAGTGTTTAAGTGGGGGTAAACCACTCCTCCACTATCTCTAGAGAAAAACCTAGATTAGCAGCCATGGGAGAGGAAAGGAGAAATACCAAAAGAGGGGAAAATCAAGGGAGCTTCAAGAGAATTTCTTCTACAAATTTTAAGGCAAGAATTTGCTTGCTTAATTTATGTTTCTTATTTATTTCTTGATGCATATAGTTATTCCCTTTAAATTTCTCGAATTTAGGCTTTGAGTATGTTTGATATGATGATAAACAACACATGTGGAGGACTGATTTATATGTTGAATTTGTCCCAGAAATTAGGAATTGAAAATATGAATATTGAGGTTTGATTTCCTTAAGCTTTTGATAATTATTTGGGGGAAATTGAATAATCAATGTAGAGGCTTATTATTGATAATAAATGGGTTGGAATTTTGATGTAGAACCCCTAATTAATGCTTCTGTAAATTTCATTTGATGGGATCTTTGGGAAATAAAAATCGTGAAAACCTGATAATGGATATTACCTGTAATGAGCTTGAATAAGTTAGTGTACTCATAGATTTCTGCAATCGTATACACAGGGGTTATGGGAAATTGTTGTGTGATTGTTGGTAAAATTCGTTCAAATTCTGGGTTTGGAGTTTGATTTTGAAAAGGGACTGTAAAGGAAAGACGAAGGGGGAAGAATTCGATCAGTCGCTCAAGAAACCTGGGCAGTCGTTCGAGCAACATGCCATGTTGTGCGAACGACCCCAGTGGTCGTTTGAGCAACGTCAGGGAATTTTGATATTTTTTTTCTGCGAAAGTTCATAGGTATGGGATCAAATCCTTATTAGAGTTCAATCTCTTAACTTGCTTAAATTCGGTAGAATGAATTAGGCTTACTATTAGGAGAAGCAGTTAAATAAAAAAGGGGGCTATGATGAGTGGGTTAAATAAGTGCGGTACCCACATTTAATTAAAAGTAATTACAAGTAACTAGCGGTTAAGTAATTATTTTATAAAAATAAATTAATAATTTATTAGATGATGAATTATTAATTGATGATAAATGTGCGGATTTTAGTTGGAATCTTTATGGTAATTATGAAATAGTCACTTATACATATTATATGGGATAATATGAACTATTATGTATTTGTGTGGATATACCAGTAGACTGTCCTATCGGCTCAGGAGTTCAGGCGTCGGACCGTGTTCCATATGTTGGCACAAGTGGGCTTAACGATGTGTAGGTCATATAGGTACTACGTGGAGGCATCACTTATGAGAGGTAGACGTTGGCGCTGACCATTCCTGTGTCACTGCTGGGTATGGGCTGTGTACAAGTATCCTGCATAGGGACCGCCCCCAACTTGTGTGTGTTTTGTGATGTCCGCTTGGGATAAGGGATTCCTCCTGACTTATCAATAGAGGACGAATTAGACACTAATGGTAGATGCCCTTGTGTGTCATATATATAAAGGACACATATATAATTTTACCCGGACTTTTCATGAAATAAATTTAATTGTCCAGGAATGTGGAGAATAAATATTATTCTTGAGCCTATAATGCATAATAAATATTTATGCCTTAGATGTGATACTTATGAGATTTGAACAAATGGGAGTTAATAATTATATATAGGAAATTAAAATTATACAATTAATTATCGATATATCCATTCTATAAATTTGAGATGATGTCACTATCCATTATTTGGGAATATGTTGGGGCGCGAATAATATCACACTTAGATGAGGGGTGAAGTGTTATACGCATGTGAGTGACGAAGGGGAATATTTATTGTGCATTGAATGTATTATTACATCATAAATTAATTAAGTTAATTCTTGCACATCTCTGGCTCTGGACCAAATTATTAATGTTTTCCCCCTCCAGGTTATTTCTAGATAGGGATAACAGGGATGTTGGTGTACCAGCTTTGCGATCTCTCGATGCTTAGCAGCTTTCCATATTATTGACTCTAGCCTAGGTGCTTTTCTACTAGAGTTTAATTATTTTAGTTGGGAAACATATTAAGGGCATAAGGCCAAGATTTATTTATTTATTTACATTATGCTGGAGTTGTGATTTTTACTTTCTGTTAAATTTATAATTTAGCTGGTGTTGGATGAGTTAAATATTGTCAGTGAACTATTGATAAAATTTAAAGTATCGACATTTTTAAATAACATTATTTATATTGCATTGTGATGAGAATGCTATTAACTAATTGACAAGCCCCATCTTCGGCGTATCGTGCCTGGCGAGCCTTTACGTGGGAAAATGGGGTTTGTTACAGTTATATACCCTTCCACTTTCTTGTAAAGTTTCTATATGGGACACTAAAACCATACCCACCTCATTTACACCCATTTTGCTTTAGCTTTCTCTCTCTTCTAAAAGACCCAACATAAAAACCCAATAAATTAAAACTCACTTACACAATATTAATACTAAATTGTATTCCAAAATAAAACTCAATAATACAATTTAATTAATAAATCATAATTTGAAATTCCAACATCACCTCCCACTTACAACCCGCACCAACATTATATTTAAATCAATGAACAAAACTCAAATCAATAAATGGGAGGTCCAAAACCCTCTAATCAATCCCTTATGCAACTTATATATGAAAAGAAAAATAGAGTTAACAGTGGTGATTAGAGTGAGAATTTCAAATTATGATTTATTTTTATATCTTAAAACCCACACTAAGTAACTTCTATTTTTATATCTTAAAACCATTAACCGACCTTAAAAACTAACCAAGATAAAAAATCGGCCTGAAAGGACCAAAACAGAAACCTGACTAAAATCGAACCGAAACCGATGGTTTTTCCATCATCGGTTCGGTTTGGATCTGACTTTTTTCAAAACTGAACCGATCGGTTCTTTTTAAATTACGGTCCAAAACCGACCTGACCCAACCCGTGCACACCCCTAGTGATAGGACTGTGACAAGTCAAAAGTTATCATGATCCTTAACTGTGATAGTATATGGCCACCATTAAGTTTGACAAAATTTCAATTGTTATAAGGACTCTGACAACAGGGATTTGTCATGCCCAGAGTTGTGACGTTGACAAGGTCTATTGTCACGTTTAGAATTATCATGGTCCTTGACCGTGATAACTCGTTGTTGTCATGGTCAAGGACCATGACAATTCAATTCAAATGGTGTAGTGTAGTCTGTTGGTGGAGTTCCTCAAATACCATATGCCTTGGAGCAAAACATTTTTACCCGTGGACCAAAATAACATTGAAGCATTTTAGTTGAACAGAATGCTATGGTATCTTTGAGATGGACTAATCCCCCATTGATCTTTGTCATTAGTGTGAAATGATTTGATTTCAATATGAACTTGCAATTTACCAATTCTATTAATGAAGCGTGCCACAAGGACTAATGTACCTAAAAAAATCCCAACTAAAGTAAAACAACTAAGTATCATTTTTAGAGTGGATGAACTTAAACACATTGCAAACACCCTCAATTTTTTCAAACCAATTATTGAAAGAACTAAACCCCTATTATTATAAAACCCACTGGGGGTGAATCTAAGGAGCTGGAATGGCTACTGACTCCGATAAAATTTGGAATTTTTTTTAATCTCACAAGCTTTTGATTTCTTTTACATTTGTATACTTTTCTACTACCTAAAAATAATTCAATACGCATTGATGCCCTCACCTTTTAAATCGTGGATCTGCCAGTGAGTTCATAAATTTTTTCATGAATTGGCTAGTGTTGGGAGAAATAGTTAAAACAAGTTAAGATCTGAGAAGGTTAAGTTTATTCAAATAATATAAGGATCCGTTTAGTTAAAAAGTGGGCATATTTTTCCATAGCATGGCTTTGATGACAAATCCTATAATTTATTCAGATAAGGTTGTTTGATAACATTAATTTTTCAGGTGTCAAATGTTTGATAGAATTAATGGCAAAAGTAACAAATGTAAAAAAACTGATATATAAAAAAGGACTTTTAACTAAAAAAAATTCTTAACATAAAATAATTATTGAAAAATAGTTTCTAAAAAAACTTTTTTAGCAAACAATAACATACAAGGTAAAAAATTATTCTTAAAAATAGTTTATAATAAGGAAAAAAATATTTTTTAATGAAAAAAAATTTAACAATAAAAAAGACAATAGTTACTGTTATATATTTCACAAAAACTATTGTCTATTTTGTTAAAAAAATATTTTTTAACAAAAAAATTGTTACTAACAAAAACCAAATTTTAACAATAAAAAAGGCAATTTTGACAAAAATAAAATAGTTTTTTAATGAAAAAATAAATTTCACAAAAAAATGTTTTTAGCAAAAAAAATGTTTAAAAATAAATAAAAAAATAACACAAAAAATTGTTTCTTACCCAAAAGTGAAACAATTTTTAATGAAAAACAAGTTTGAACAATAAAAGAAGAGTTTCGACAAAAGTTATTTTTTTTTATGAAAAATAGTATTTAGGCTAAAATAGTTTTATTTTAAAAAAAAAAAGTAGTTTTAACAAAAAAACTGTTTTTTGTAAAAAAATAGTTTTAATGAAAAACAAAAAACATTCTTTTTTTTATCAAAATAAAAAAAGTTTTAGCATGAAAAAAAAATTAATTTTTTTTTTCAAAGCGATGGAAAATTTGTGGCAAATAGGTAAACAAATTTTGCCAATGAATTTGTCAAAAGGATGGCAAAACATGTATGTGGACATGAGTATCATGTAAAAAATTTCATGAAAAATAAAGTCTATCAAACACACAAAATGATGGACAAAACCTTTTGTGTAGGTGGAATACTTCGTTACCAGTATGTTAGTGCGCATGAACACGCTTTATAAGGATGGTCACAAATAAAAATTCTATTTTTGTATTTTTATCAATTTAAGTCTCAAACACACAAATTCAATTTTAAACAAATTTTAACTTTTGATTAAATTAGGTGTGAAGGCAAATATGTGTTCTACATATAATAGTTTAAACTACGCATGCAAAGAATACAAATATTAAAAAAAATCCCTTTTCGGGACAAAACCTATATTTCAACACTTTTGAGAGTTTTACAAGACTATCAACTTATAGATTACTTGATACACCCTCAAGTATAATGCGCAGTATTTTCAAAACCTCTAAAAAATACGGTTCAGTCCAGAGTCATCCACAGGTGACGGTCCACCCTCGGTATCCACTGATTGACCTTCAGCCCTCTTTTGTCGTGATCCCTCGGGTTCATAAATTCAGCAGTAGAGATCTCTCTCCACAAAACTTTAAAAAAATTCAAAAAGATTCTAAAAAATATTTGGAAATGCAAAGTTGTGAATTAAAAAGTGTTTGAACACCCAAAAGATGGAAAAACTTTGGTAAAGATATTTTAGTTATGTTTTTTTCAAAGTCGCGTGAAAAAAGAACTCAAAATAGATATCTATAGACATTGCACAAATTTCGAGGCAGCATCTTGTTCGAACGAAAATTTAAGTCGTTCGAACGAGATTGGCATCTCGTTAGAATGAAAACCAAATCGTTCGAACAAGGTAACCATCTCCTTTGAACTAGTATCTACCAAGCTTCTAATGAACTCGTTAGTATTTCGTTCGACGTTGGATCTAAGGAGGCATCAAACGACATATCCAAGTCATTCGAACGAGATGTTGATCTCCCTAGAACGAGGTTAGAAAAACAAATTTTTTATTTTAAAAAATTTCAACCTCTATTTTTCATAAAAAATACATCCCAAATAAAATTATGAATAATTTTAAAATCCTAAAAGAATTATACCCTTTTCAAACGTAGAGAAGTCTTCAATCCCGGAGATGTTGGAGTTTGGTTCATCGTGTCGACGCGTGTCAGTTTGTAACAGGATATGCCAATGTGTAAATAAAATAAATAAACAACCTAAGCTAAAATATTTTCCCTTACAAATCTCCCTCTTTGGCTATTCCGTTACAATTCTATGCAAAAACCTAACCGAAATCCAAATTACATAAAATATCCCCTAAATGACAAAATATCTAATACCCTTACCAATCCTAGAGAGGGAACAACATAAGATTGTCTTCATTCTTTTCTTGTGATTCCCTTGGGATTTTTTGACTTCATTCGGTGTGTCTTGATTTCCACATAAGATTCCTACACACATGAAGCAAAGAAAAACACTGTGACGCAGAGAGTTTGAAATAGAAAATAAAACTCGTAATTAAATTCTCTCCCATAAATCAAACTCATCAAATTCTCCCCCTTAATTAGTTAAATATGCCCCTTTTGTCCGAAATAGACAAAGGGGTATAAACATAAGCATGAAATAAAAGCATCACACAAAAGAAGTAAGATATCATCATAAAGATATGTAAACAACGCACGTGTAATGATAATCTTAAAGGCACCATCAACTAGTTTTGAAAATTTTCAATTTTTTTTCCAAAAAGTATAAATATTACAAATACAACATAATAATTCAAGCACAAATAATCCAAGCTACGATCCAGTATGTGACAATCATGGACTAATTGCAAAACTCAATGAGTCAAAACACGATACCATATAATATATGCAAAATATACCAAAGAAAAATCCGACACACACACACACACACAGATTTATATATATATATATATATATATATAACCCCAAAACTCGATACAAAATACATAAGCTTTACACACTAGCATAATATCGATGTATCTAAACATGTGGGATGGAATGAATGGGTGTGAACTAGATGCAAATGAATTAAGACCCAAACACTCAAATATGTTTAAGAAGTTCTAATTGATCACAAAACTTTATCAAACTAAGATTTAACCTCAATTGACAAAATAATATTGAACTTCAATGAACAAACAATCACAAAGCACACAAGCCTAGAATATTGATGATTTTATAAATCAATAGCGTCATGACAAAATAAGCATAACTAGGATTCATTGTGAAAACTTGTTGATCTTCAACTAAATACCCTTAAAAGATAAACACATATATTATATTTTTTTCTATTCTTTTTTTTTTCTTTTCTCAATTCTTTTGAAATGATTTCTTTTTAATGATGAAACAAAATGTTGGCCTCTTTTTTGCAATTTTTCAATTTTTATTTCCTATAATCATTATATTGGGCTCTTGCCAATGGTGGTTTTCTCATAAAGGGGATTTTCTCCTTTCATAACCCTTTCTCGTTCACATTCATATATCTTTTCAATATTAATCAAACATCTTAACGGGCAATAATTCTTACATGTACAAATCCCCCATAGTCATAAAATATATAAATGGTAAAATTAATGGGAGAACATCTCACTGAACTCAAATATATATGAGAAGCTAACGTTCAAAAAGCTCGTCCTTGTGTTTGCTAAGGCATATACAAAGTCGAATCCATTAAGCAAATCAAGTTCAAAACAAATCCATGAAAACATGGTTAAGAACAATCTAAGTGTCTGTAATCATAAGCAAACATCCTAGGCACATGGAAAGTAGCGAGTGAATTGGATTCATTTACACCAATATGCCATACCAAATGTGTAAAACTAAAATACACCAAACCAAAAATCTTATTGTATTTTTCAAAAAGTTTATCAAAATAAAATCTTTTTGTATTTTTCAATATGACTCAATAAAAGAAAAATATAATACAAAAGCTACACATGTCATAAAACTAGCAAACATATATCAGGAAGCACAACTAGAGTATGACAATCAAAATCACGCAAACAATCACCCATAAGATATAACATGTGAAAAATCATGTGCAAGCATGTGAGAACCAACTAACGTAGCATTTAGCATTTCCAAAATTTATTTCCTAACCTAAATAGATGTATACTTAACGCGTCAGGTTTTAGAAAAAAAGGGAAAACTTGAGAAGGTAAAAATCGCTTAAAAATCTCTTATACCACTTTGAGAATGCTATGTGATATCGATTGTATGCGGATTCACAAATTTTCAAATTTAAACTTATTTAACTAGATGTCAATTTTTAATCCAAATTAATTAAACCCTAAGGTATATAAATCATGCCGTCACAAGTAAACAAAAATTGCTGACACATAGATTTCAAGAAAAAAATACCCCGTAAGGGCAAAACCTTTATTTCAATTAATGTAACAACACTTACAGAAATTTGCAATGAATATTCCTCAAAACACTCACATAGGTCAAAACCTAAAATCAGCAATGTATTGAACAAAACAAACCCACAAGAACCACAGCCCTATCTTCATCAAGGAATACCCTCAAGCACTCGTAAGTGAACGTAGTCGTCATCCAGCACCTCCCTTAATAGCTACCAAGTCAACCGTAGAGAATTCGTCTCTACAAAAAAAACTTCACCAAAGTTATATCTTGGGTTCCAAAACTTTTCTTTGGGATGATTTGTGAATTGAAAAATAATGTTGAATACCGCTAAATAAGGAGATAAAAATTCCGCAGCTTGCAATTTTTATAGATTGAAACACTTGGGCCTTCTGAAGAAAATGGCGTCATTTAACATGTATATATATAAAAAAATGAGTTGGAGGCTTCACTTGGACGATATAGGCCCGTCGCTCGAACGACATATGATACTCTTGGAGGGAGTTCGCATGACCTATCAAACGAAGTTACAAAACTAAAACAGTAGCATGTCGTTTGATGAAATGCTTCAAGCAAGGTTCAAACAAGGTATCACGCGAGGTATTCTGTCGCTTAAAGAAGTCATTTGAATGACTTTGTCCTGTCGTTTGAACGACATAGACATGTTGTTTTAATGAAATCAGTGTAAAATAATTTTTATAAAAACTCTGCCTTAGGACTTAGAAAAAATTATTTTGATGAAAAATGATGCCTCAGATGTTTAAAAACATTTTAGAAAAATATTCAAAACTTTAAATGAAACATTAATGGACTTAAACACAACCTTACCAAAATCTATCTCACAGAGGCCTGCTTGTTAAAGAATGTTGATATTCGGATCCGTCTTGATACATGATTGGAATTGAACTTTTCTTCAACGGTTGTAGTGGTATACAACATACTCTAATGTAAACGAACTATGTAAAATATGTCCTAATAAAACTCAAATTGAACTCCCTAAGGTCTATTCTAAGATCATATAAAAAATGCCTAAGGTGACCTTTCTGAGTACAACGTGTGCACATGTAAACACGGTGAGGAATGGGACCTTCGAGTTAACTTTTTCTAACACCCTGGGATGTTGTTGACCCTCTAAAACAAATACTAGTCTTGGCTTTGACACTGGAAGCATTATAAGCATGGGAGCCAGTACCATTACTACGAACACTAATCGATGTTTTTAAATCATCTTTTAACTTCAAATTTTAGACTTAAGCAAAGAATTAGACTCTTAATGTTTTAGGGAATCCTTTAGATTTTCAATCTTTCCTAGAAGGATATATCACTCCCCCTCAATTCAAGCGAACTTATCTCTAAGAGTCTTCTCACTTTCTTAAAATCTTTAATTAATTTCTCATTATCCTCATTGACACTTGAGCGCACCCTAGAAATTTTAGAGTTTTCTAATTTTTTTCTCTAAAAACAGGACTATATCATCACTCTCTTTCTTGGATAATTCTAAAATTTTAAAATCACGATTCATGTCCATAATCTTCTCATGAAATAAATCTCTTTGAGTTTGAACAGTTTGTGAAAGATCAACAGTAGGTTTAAAATAAGAATTTTCTTATTCAAGAATTTTAATTATTTTAGCAAACTTCAAATTCAAATGATTTAAGTCGTCATCACTATGGGAATCCATCTAGAAGAAAAAAAAATAAACTAACACAAGAAAGATGAATAAACAAACACCCTAAACAACATTAAACAAGGATCTACACGATAAATTAGTGCAACCTGCTCTGATATTAATTTGTAGAGGTGGAATGCTCCGATACCACTATATTAGCACGTGTGAACACGGTCGACAAGGATGGTCACAAACAAAAATTCTATTTTTGTATTTTTATCAATTTAAGTCTCAAACACACAAATTCAAAATTTTAACCTTAGATTAAATTAGGCGTGAAAGCAAATACGTGTTCTAAATATAATAATTTAAACAACGCATGCAAAGAACACAAAAATTGAGGAAAAATCCCTTTTTAGGGAAAAACCTATATTTCAGCACTTTAGAGAGTTTTACAAGACTACCGACTTACAGATTACTTGATACACCCACAAGTATAATTCACAGTGCCTTTAGAACCTCTAAATAATAAGGCTTAGTCCAGAGTCATCCACAAGTTGCGGTCCGCACTCGGTATCCACCGATCAGCCTTCAGCCTTCTTTTGTCGTGATCCATCGGGTTCATAAATTCAGCAATTGATATCTCTCTCCAAAAAGTGTGTATACAAGAAGCAAAACTTTTAAGAGTTTTCAAAATATTCACAAAAAAATTTAGGGATGAAAAGTTGTGAATTAAAAAGTGTTTGGAAACCCAAAAGATGGAAAAACTTTGGTAAAGATGTTCTGATTACGTTTTTTCCAACGTCCCACGAAAAAAGAACTCAAAACAGGTATTTATAGATGTTGCACAAATTTTAAGGCGGTAGCTCATTCGAAAGAAAATCCATTCGAACGAGATTGGCATCTCGTTAGAATAAAAACCCAGGTCGATCGAACGATATAGACATCTCATTTGAACAAGTATCTAACGAGCTTCTTACGAATTGTAACAATATGCCCTAGTTAATAGTTTGTTCGATGTTAGATCTAATGAGGCATCAAACGACATAGCCAAGTCATTCGAACGAGGTGAAAAAAATAATTTTTTTTATTTAAAAAAATCGAGACTCAATTTTTCATAAAAAATACATCCCCAATAAAATCATGAGTAATTTTAAAATCCTAAAAGATTTATACCTTCAATCTTGGAGATGTTGGATTTCGGTTCATCGTGCCGGCACATTTAGTTTTGTAATGGGATACGCCAAATATGTCAATGTAAAAATAAAAAAATAAACATTCTAAGCTAAAATAATTTCCCTTACCTTTATTTCACACATTGTTAGAATATTTAATTCAATTTGTTAGAAACTTTTCTAAACAAATTTAACCCTGCTTTAATTAATATAATGAATGTGAACAAAAAGTAAAATGTTTAGAAGAATAAATTTCTAAATTTTTCTAACATACCATTACATCTGCGAGTGCAATTAATTCCTAATTAAAATAGATCCCAAAAGTAATATAAAGAACGAAATAAAGATGCCAATCACAACACAAGATGCACGTGGTTTGGCAAATTTCCTATGTCCACAGAGGTGTTGCTGTTTTTCTTATTAAATGCTCTCAAGTTCTCAAATTCAGTCCCCTTGTCCCAGGGATGAGGGTTATATTTATAGTATTTTAGTGGTTGAGTTGTATAAGGAACTCTCCAACTTATCATTGGCTTGTGTGGTCCTCTTGATTATCTCCTTCGAGATTATTAGTAACCAATTGAGATTTATCAAGGTGAATGTGGATAAATATTTTGTAGTTATCCATGTGACAAATATGTTCCCCAATCTAATCGAATAATTGGGCCGAGCTTTTTTCTCATCTTGTTAGGACTAGTTGGTACGGCCCAATTAATTAATTTAGGTCCCCACATTGCCCCTAAAATCTTTGGGCCGACATTTGCTGGGACAGTATATTTTATTTAGTCCTAGGCCCAAGGTCCTCTAGGGCTTTTGGACGAAGTTTAACCGGCATGGCAGACTTGCACTATGTCCTATGATTATGCACGAGGATTCAAATAGAGCAGGTATACTCCCAATAGTCATTTTGCCTTTGATATTCTTCTTATCAACAAATCTTCAGAGCTTCTTTGCTTTATTCCATCTTCCTTGTAAGTCTATGTTTCCACATCTTGCTTTCGTAATTTTTTTTCTTCTTTCTTCTAGTTTTGGTCTTTATTAGTGACAGCTTTACTTTCCTTGATCATGGCAACCCTTAATGGAAAAAGTGTAAAGAAGTTTAGAAAAACATATTCTATTCCTGATTGGGTGAAAATTGACTGTGCCCCATGCCCAATGATGTAAGGGATGTTAAAGGAGGGAATTAGATTCACACTTTCGCTATAGTCCAAGGGGGTTAACATTTCCATTAAATTATTTGTTTTTAGAGTTTTTTTATTTCTTTGGGTGGTCCCTACTCAGTGAGCTCCCAATACTTGGCGAATAATCAATGGGGTCAATCATATAAATGAGCTCTATGGGACCACCTTGGGCATCTCTAAGATTAGGTTTTGCCACTCCTGGTCTCACACTTCTGAAGGCATCCTTTATCTTGAGGTAAGGAAGGCTAAAAGGGTGTTGGTCGTAAACCTCATTAATTCCAACAAGGGATACTGGGATCAAGGTTTCTTTGCCAGGAATTGGCAACATCCACTGCTCCCCGAGGGAGAAGATTATGCATGATTTATGTGCCCTGACTTGGGGGTGATCATATAGGTTAACACTTAGTTCTTTAATTCGCTGATTGCTTTAATATTTGTTCTGTTATTACTGACTTTCCTTCTTTGTTACCTTGTGAACTGGTAACAAGAATAACATAGAGCCCTCCCTCAAGGACATTAAGGTTGTAGACCTTCTGAAAGCTTGGAGAATTAGAGATAGTCTACCCGATGGTGAACATCCCCAGATGACGACTTTTCTACTTGAATACACCTACACTACCAGCAAATTCAATGCTCGGTCGGTGGAAAATATACGTAAACTTCCCTTGCTAGACACGAAAACTTATTCTTCTTTTGAACCAGAAGATGTTGGGCTTATCCAGGTATAGGAGGAAACGATGGAGCCCACCAGAAAGAGGGTTTTGTTGGTGGATGATGATGATGATGAGGTTATTTTATTTGAGAGGGCCAAGGCCCAAAATAAGGTGGAGGGTGAGTCCTCCAAACTTGGTGACTTAAGACTGGTCATCAAGGAGAAAAAGAATGCAGAGGAGGAGAAGAGAAGGATAGAAGAAGAAAGAAGAGGAGAAGAATAAGGCCTCAGTGGCCTTGTCGAGGAAAAACATCATCCCTCACCCTCTGATTGAAACTTCTCAAACCCAATATGCGTCTCACAACCAATCCTTTCCCCTGGCCTGTTGGGGGGCAATGCTCGCTGCAGATTACAAGTGGTGCGAACGGTTAGGTCCAGATCATCTTCGCCTTTAAACTTCACAAACTCTAGCATTGGTGAGGTTTTTTTCCCTTTACTCATATTTTTAAGTTGTTAAATCATAACTTGTCTGATCACCTAACTTTTTTCTCTCAGTTGTCTTACAGTTTGTGGTAGAGTTTGATACTCTTTTAGATGATCAGGTCGACCAGTCTGAAAAGAATATTGAATTGACTCAGGCTCTTTAAAAATTTCGGGAGGCCATGGCGCAGGACCAATTGGCCTTTAACCAAGAAATAAAGATCACTGCTAATACCATGGCCAATCTGAGGACCGCTTACGAACTACTAAATGTAGAAAAAGAGATAGCATAAGCGGAGACTCAGTGGTTAACCACTGAAGAGTCAGTTCCCTACCCTTCAGGAAGCTAGCTTTAAAAAAGGTTGGTTTGAGGCACACGAGGATACCAAGATACAAATTACCTATGCTCGAAAGGCGAGCTTCAAGAAGGGTTAGGACCAAGCCTTAGTGGCGGCCAAGGTCCATTCGAGGTCTGAACTGTTTGGTCTGTATGACCCAGGTCCCCCTTTCGTGGTCAATGAGAAGCCTGTTGGCAAGGAGAAGGAAGGGGACTCCAAAGAAAATGAGGTCACCTCCAAAGGGAAAGAGGTGGTCATCTAGGAAGAGGAGTCATCATCCAAGAGGAAGGATCCTGATGTAGTGGAGCAGGTGAAGAAATAAAGCCCGTAATCTTAATTTTTTTTTTCCTACTACATTTTCTTGCTCACACCATGTATTCCCTTTTCCCTTTTTCCTGGGATATAACAGTTATGCCTACTCCTTCGATTAATGAAAACTGTGTTTTTATTTTGCCTGAGTGTGCTATTACGTATTTATGATGAACTGTTGTATATTTTACTTTGGTATTGTAGTTTGTTATGTGACACCCCGCCTAATTAAATACCGGGTGATCAGTCCTTTATTAAATTTTAAACATAATGTTCGGTGGATTCATTCTTAGCATCACTGTCGAAAAAAAATGTTTCTTTATTTAACACCTAATAAATAATTAAGCTAAGTGTCAAAACATTTCATTTTAATTGTACTCAAATAATCCATTAATAAATTTTCATTCTTTAAGATATAAGTTATTTACATACTACATGAATATTGTAAATACTGAACCTGAATAAAATACTGAACCTAAATAAACTACTGAAATAAACCAGTAAAACATTCCAGTTCAAAGTCTCAAACCAGCAAACCATAAAATCCGCAAAGGCAACAGAAATAAACTACTAAAGTACACTCAGTACAATCTCTAATAAAATGACTGAGAATGGGCGAAACATTCCCTAAGAGAAATGTCTGAGTGGAACTGAAGGAAATGATTGAGGCGTCTAATGCAAGGACCTGCAACTCCCACAACCGTTGCAGCTCGCTAAATGATCCACGCGTCTAAGCCTGGTAACCCTGTGGCTGGGCACCTGATAAATAATATATATATATATATATATATATATATATATATAGCAAAAGAGAGAAGGATAGGATAGCAAGAAACAGGTCAGAGCCCGAGTTGTAAAAATATTTATTTTAACAAGTATTTAAAACTGCAATAATGCAAGTATTACGTGCATGTTAGTTTCGAACTCTCACATGAGATTATCTCATCTTCACTATTGTGCATGCCTAACGTATGTCTATCCTAACCTAATTACCCATAATGTTCCTAACTAGGGCGTAGAATTATACTGCTAAATATATCTCAAAGTAATAACCCGTATCGCCCATACAATACGCTATTAAAATCACTTATCCCCAAAATCGATACCCACTGTTCTAATAGTTAATCTTTTACTCACCAAATTTTATTTATTTATAAACATTACTATTTTTGCTAATTTCACATAGTAGAATTTATCCACAAGTATATATATATATATATATATATATATATATATATATATATATATATAGAGAGAGAGAGAGAGAGAGAGAGAGTCAGGCTCTCCAACATATTTCCTTGCAACATACCCTTTTTTTACGAAATCTCGCGAGATCCTTTCTCGTTCGAACAAAGCTCTATCTCATTCGAACGAGATTATTCTTCCCCACCAGACCTGTTGCGTTCTACGCCCTTAATAGTTTCGTTTTCCATCATTTTTAAGCCTAAACCCTCTAAAATAATCAACCTAAACACCAATTATTCAATTCCAATCAACTACCTAACATCTATATATGCTTTCCAACAATATATCATCATTAAATCATCACTAATCATCATCAAAATTCGAAGTCCCCAAATCTAAATGTCAAGAATCCTAGTTATAAAAGTTACATGCAAAAGTTTAAATCAAACCCAGATTCAATCCAAAAATTATCATAAATTCAAGGACATAAACCTATATACATAAGGGAATCAAACTTTATTCAAATCAGACCCAATTTATGACTAATTCTCCCAAATTTTTCACTAAATTTAATCTTTATAACAAAGGGAATTCACCTAGTCTAACATGAACACAATTATTGCTAAGGAAATCAAGTAATAAACACTTGCCTCAAATTGATGTTTGGATTCGTTGAGGAAACTGGTATGGGATTTCTCCTCGTCTTTTGATTTATGCAAAGATGGTTAGGGTGGAGAAAATGATGGGTTTTGCACTAAGAACGCTTATGGGTTCTCTCCTCTCTTCTCCGTGGTTCTCTCTTTCTCTCTCGTAGGTTTGGAACTAATAGAATCCCCTCTTACCCACGTAGTCTTTATTTTATTTTCATAATTTTCGTCCATTTTATTTCCTCAAAAATCCAAATGACAAAAATACCCCTATAGGGTGTCAGTTAGGCCTACAAATATTCTAGAGTCCAAATAAAATACCCGAGTAGAGTTTTCTGACTATCTCGACCCTTCTAGACTCAATGGTGCACTCGAAATGACCATACAAGTTACTTAAAAATTAATTACCTTTATATTCCATTTAATTAGTCCCGGTACGACTCACATGCACATCCCGACTTGAAATGCCAAACTGTCATATTTCACATTTTGACAATTTATAAAATTTTATAATTCCATATTACATATTCACACAATAATATTCTATAAATCTCAACAATAAGTATTAACCATTGGCACGCTAGTTAATATTTATTTTAATCCGGATTAATTAACAAATAAATTTCTCACCTTATTAATTTTATTAATCCAACAATAATAATTAATCCCATAATTATTTAATATAATAAAAATACGGGGTGTTACATGTTATCGATGAGATCTCATGCTCTAGTAACCTAGACAATGTGATCGAGCATGACGCCAACGAGCAAGCGAGCCGAGCATTTCTGATTGCGTGCAACGCACTGAAAAATAAAACTCAAGCTTATAAGGACTAGTCCACTTTGTTCACTAAGATGAAGAACGACCCGAAGGATTTAAAAGACATAAGTGCTTCTCTCTAAAAGGAAATCGATGAGCTAAAATTACAGTTGGCTGAGTCCAAAGATATTGGAGTGGTTGGTGCCTTGGTTCAATCAGAAAATGACGAACTGAGGAAGAAGTTGGTTGAATCCCAGTACGAAACTAAAAGGAACTACATCAAGGTGATTGGGATAAGTCATGACGTGAATAATCTGCGATATCCATTCAGAATGGGACCCCGAGCAACGTGGTCAACTGGTTATGAAGAGAGGTGGAAAGATGCCCTAGCGAGGTTACAAGAAGCCCAAAACATTGCCTACAAGCACAGTTGGATGAATGCCCTTAAATTTGTCAAAGTTCCCCAGTCCCAGCTTTAGTATATATAACAAACTGACTGCCTAGCCTATAACCAACCACCCTTCAGTAAGGATGAAATGTGGGTTTTGATAGATGCCATTCCCCTTCAGTTGGTGGAGAGTTACCTCAAAAGTCACGATAACATTGATGAGTACAAGCCAGACCCAGATGATGGTAGGTGTCACACCCCGCGCAATTCTGGCGTTGGCCTCCTCCAAAACTATGTCTGGTGTGAACTAAATAAAATATCATTCTTAGCACGTGATAGATGTGAGACTTATAAAATCAATCCACGAGATATAATAAAATCAAATCCAAATGATAATAACCAATTACGCGATAAAAGATCCATCACCATGCTAAACTCCAATAATAATAATCTGTAATATAAAACTGAAACAACCGAATTCATAAGGAAATCTCTACACAAAACCCATAACAACTTTGGAACCCAATGTCCCAATCAAAACCATAAACTGAGTTTCAAAGTAAACACGAAGGAATGGAAAACTAAACTTCTAACTAATACATAAAGATGAATAGCTCTAGCTGAACTCCAAGAAAATCTATCAAGAACTCTATGCAGCTACTCCAAAACTTAATCCTGAAAAGTTAGTCGACACACGAGGTCAGAGCCCCAAACATAAATATACACTACTCCCTTCAAATAAGATTCTTGAATTCATACAGTAGCATTATACGAGATAAATATCACAATAGAATCTTTTAATTAAGTGAGATATGATTAGACGCAATAATAATAATTACTATCTACCCATAATAATTATTTTTCAAAATGCACACCAATATAATTTTAAATATCCAAGTCCCATGTTGTTAATTTAATTAAATTAATCCAATTTATTATTCTCCTTAATTTATTATTCTTATAATTATAGCGGTCCTCCCGCCACAGGTGGTTTCCCACGAAAGTTTTACACTTTCCCTCGTTAGCCAGCTGATCCGTTTAAACTGTCGATCCCGTAATATGACAAGGTTCCATACACGACACGACGTAAATGCAAGCTAACCCGTTTAAACTATCGATCCTCACACATTATGTCACCTAAATTTTAATACCCGTTTTTTATCTTAGGCATTAATTCTCATTTTCACAATTTCTCATATATCAAATTACCCCACCCTTTTTCGATGTGAGATCCTAAAAAATACCCCTTAGTCCGAAACCTAAGGGTCCCCATGTACATAAACGTCCTATCTAACATATATGATTAATTACCTACACTTAACACGTCTTTGTCTCATGCCTAGGCTAGCAAAATGATAATAGAGCATAAAAATCTGCCCCACCCCATAATATAAAATTTGCACGAATCTACAGTAACTAGACCCATACATAGAAAGCATAAGTTATAACCAAGGCCTACCTACTAGTCCCATACCTAGTAAGCATCCTATGATAGAGGTAAGCAAATACTACCCACAAGCCCCTCGTCCCCGCGATAGCAAAAGTGACTAAAACAAATCACAAAACACAATTCAATATGCATGACATAGCAATTTAATCATAAAGGTCCCAATTTAACTTAAAAAAATTAATAACACCGTTGTTCATTTCAACACAATTAATACCATTTAATAATGTTAATTTAATTAACATGCAATAATCTTCAATATGACATAATCGTTCTCTTTTATAAATCATCTAATTTTTTTTAAGTGTGAACGCGTCCCATTAGCCATATAAATAACCCATAAAAATTCTACATGAGAACTTATACCCGAAACCAAAAAAACTCAATAATATTACCTACGCACCCAAGGTTTTAAAATATTTATTCATATTTAAAAGTTTCATAAAAACAGTCCCAAAATTTAGTGTCCACTTTCTCTAATTAAGTTGTTAATTGATTTTTAAGAAAAAACATGCAATTAAGAGTTTAGTCGACACTTAAAATGCATAATACTAAAGGAAAGGAATAGAGTATTCATGCTTGAGATTAATATGAAGAAATTATGACGACACGGTTGGATTCCTCTCGAAGAATTAGCAAAGAGACATTCTTGAACAATCTTGAGAAAACCCAGTTTAAAGCTTCAAAACTTAGATTGAAAATATCTCTCCAATGGAGTTAAGGTTTTGGGGGAGGAAGAAGATGTAAAAGAGGAGATTGTTTCTCTTAAGGTTTAGAAGAAAGTGTTTTTAAAAGTCTTAAACTCGTCACTTTATTTATATACCAAAAAGAATTTGAGTCCTAATCAAATACAAATCCTCAAAAAATTATTACGGACGATCGGACTGTCAGAATAGCTTGAAATTTTAGTATGTTGTAGCGAAAGGCAAGACGGAGATGCTGTGAAAAATACAGCTCGATCGGAAGGTCGTATTTTTAAAAATATTATTTTTATCCTCCTTAGCTTGAATCCTCCCTTAATTTTTATACAAAAAGTTATACTTTATAAATTTTAATCCTGATTTAAATTCCACTTAAAATCTTATTTTTATATATAAAAACCAACCTATTTAATTACTAAGAATAATTAAATCCAAAATTTTATTTTTTCTCGAATTTCCCAATTAATTAATGTAATTAACTATTAAAAACATTGGATGTTACAGTAGGAGGAAGAATATAACAAAGTTCTTGGCTTGCCAACCTTAGGCTATTGTAATAATTTTTTCACCTTTTCTGTTATATAGTTGGTAGACCTTGTAATTGAGCATTTTTCGAATGAATAAGATTAATACCAACTTTTTTTTGCATTTTTCCATTTAATATGTATTTGCATGTGTTATTCCATCTTCTTTACCTTTTAGGTCATGTGGTCACACTCCCTTAGCCCTAGGAAACATAACCTGGTTTAAGGACCATCCACCTATTCAGGATTTTAATTGACCAATATGGTTGGCGACCAACCTAATTTGGCTTTTTGCCTAAGGAATCCCGTAAGGATTTTATTATTGCCAGGGAAATTCGTGAGGTCATTTCGTGTTTGGTGATGACAAAGACCTAAGAACTTACTTAATATAATTGAAACAAACAAGATAGTTGTTGTAATTAAATTAAGCTTAATCCCGATCAGCGCTTAAAAGACTAATACCAATGTTGAAACAATTGGCAACCAACCCTAGTTATCCGTTTACTTGAGGATCCTCCGTAGGTCTTTATTGTTGCCAGGACAACTCGTAAGTTGGATTTGTTTTTGTAATTTAATTTAATTAAAATAAGAAGATTATTTGTTATAATTAAATTGAACTTACATCACACCAAAATGTTAATTTTATAACATTTTATAAAATCTAATTTGTAAGTGTTTTAGACAGTTACAAATTTATATATGTTTTAAACACTTACAAAATTTATAAGTTTCCAAAACTGTTACAATTTAGATAAAATTACACATATGAACATGTTAATATCACTTCTATACAAATATCGTATACTAAAGTGTTAAAAAAGATACTACATTTTGTCAGTCGCGCCTTTTTGGCTTTTAGTTCGTGCTTTCCATTTCAACAATCTCTATCCTCCTCCCTGCTCTTAAAGAAAATTGTAGTCTATTTTCTCATTGTCCTCCATCGATATCTCCTCTCTTATTATCCTACGGTATACATTTTTCTCCTCTATCATCTCTCATTTATTGCTCACATATTCTCCATGTGATGTTAATTTCTCTTGGTGACTTATTTCTCTCCATCACACCACTAATTTTTATGAATTTCTAGACATTTCATAACAATTACTCTGAATCCAGGGCTTCCATATGCGAGTCCATTCATTTCTTGTCATTCACAAAGAGGGGTATGTGGATTTATTAAATTTTAAATATTTATGGTTTCATTAATTGTGTGATTTTTGTCATAGCAATTTTTTTATTTTGCTGTGTTGGATGAAAAAGGATAAAGATGATTTTTTTAATTATTTTTTTATCCTAATGCCCTTGTCCGAATTTGGAGTAATGGTCCATATGTTACGTTATGTGGTTTACATTTTGTGATTACTAATTAGAATTTGTGTTAATCTACACATTTGAACAAAATGTGATATGTTCACATCTATTTGTTTTTTGTAAAGCAATAAAAAACTATCGGGCGCATGGTTTGATCTTTTAACCTTACCAAATTAATTGCGACTTGGTAATTTGTTATATTCAGATTTGATATTAATGAGAAGTCGTTTTGAGGTTGGGGTTCTTGATTCATTTCTTTTGTGGTTTACAATTGGACTAGAACAATATGTGTTGGAGCTAAAGAGAACTGATAACTTGGTTCATCAATCCATATTTATTGTTCTTCATGTATGATTAAGATTAATCATATATACGCTTTGTTAGAACAATGTTTAGGATAAAACACACACTTTATGAACAAGTACTTTTTAATTTTTAATTCTATCTAATAATCAGTGT
Source organism: Sambucus nigra (assembly GCA_949130495.1). Lineage (NCBI taxonomy): Eukaryota > Viridiplantae > Streptophyta > Magnoliopsida > Dipsacales > Adoxaceae > Sambucus > Sambucus nigra. Next base: position 468,886,486 of record OX422214.1, on the reverse strand, counting down.
GCCGATGGCTCGGGTTTTTTGTTAACCTTCATATAATTTTATGACTTTTATAGCAGGAGCAAGATAAGGTATACCGAGTGGTTGTATAATGAGGTGGTGGTATGAACTTTTACAGTTTCATCTAGGCATAAGATATGAGTTTTTGGATCCATATGTAAGCTGCGAAACCAAAATAATGGTTATATATTTACTCTGTTCCATTAAGTATTAACAAATCTCACTTGGTGACTTGCAAGAAATTTAGTTCCACACTACTTATGTCAAACGCTATGTCATAATATCATATTATGTACTTTGTGATTGAGAGAGAAATTAAAATGGATTTTTACTTTCTTTTTCTATATGCTAAATGACAAATCTATCACTTTAGTTGGTCACAAGTATGACTAACGTTAGCACTTTTCCAGCTCTCCTATGTGCAGATGGATGTAGCATGATTTATAAGATGATGGTATTAACTCTTATATGATGGTTTTAGTTATTATAGTACGTACTTGCATTACATGTATGCTGGAGTTAGAGAATATCAACTCATTATACTCTCTTTCATTTGCAATACGCTGTCCAGCCTTGTTAGAGAATATCAACTCGCTATTTTTGTGCAGCTATGTGACGCTCTAGAATTTTCATTCACTAGTTATAGGTGATCGCTAAAGTTTGTCAACTCAAAATTTTACCATGATACAGAATAATCAAGGTTATATAGTTTCATTAGTTTTTATACATTGGATAGGCATTCATTATGTTAATTTATTATTTCTAAATTTAATCGGATTGAATTTGTTTTCTTTCTCATGTTTTATTTTTTAAGTTTAATGATTGAATCTCTCCACTCATATTACCTTTAAGTGATATATATATTAAGAGATTGAGGTTAACAAAACTGTTGGGAATTCGTCCTTCAAGGTTGTTGTTTGACAAATTTAACCTTATGTAGCTTAGTTGGATTTTTATGAGCGTGAAGTTGAGTTTGATTTTTATGATAAGATTCCATTAACTATATATGTAGTCTATTCCTTATCTCTTTTGTATTCTTAGCATAAGTCCCTCATGTAATTTCTTAGATAAATCATGGAAATCAACTGTACAAGGGTGTTTAACTTTATTTACATCATTAATAATTTTTTTTAATGTTTTTCATTTGCAATGAAACAACAATTTGGTTCAAAAGTGACTTGTATCGTATATCTCACAATTTGTTTAAGTCAATCAACGAGTAACATCTTTCTTATACGAGAAGAAGCATCCAACACCATGACAATTACCTTTGGAGAAAATATAGAGTTGTCATGATGCATTACAGGTAAGGATTCTCTCGAGTTTTATCTGATGGCCTTCCAAACTTCATCAAGTTTGATGGTGCTCTTGGGTTTTATTCTCATGTCAAATAACTCGAGACTAAGTATGTAGTAGCGTTTTTTTGGTTACAATGAGTTTTTCGATTATTTAAGGTTCTAATGCTTAATTTCTTGTCCTTCCCTTTACAGTATTTACAAAGGAATTGTACCTCTTCGATCTGAACCCTGCTTGACAATGGACTTCTACTAAAATAAAGTCTGCAAACATATTTGATAACTTAAATACAATATCTTGAACTTTGTTTAGGAACACTAACAAAATGAAGTTTGATGATTGCATGGATGATGTATAATTAGTTTAACCATGCTGCATTTTTCATGACCTTTTGATCACCTTGGGACATATACTCATTTCAGGCATGCTTGTTTACTCATCAATATCTCGTGGGGTACAAATTGGGACTTTCTCTATGCTAAATGAATGGGAAGAAAATTTACCCATCTTAACTACTAACAGAATAAAGAATGATGAGCCCATTATTTTTCATCCCGGAGATTACCTATGGAGGGAGAAAGGCGAGGTATTCTGTGTTAAGATTATTTTATAGTCAAATTCTTATTGTTTTTAGTGTTGTCTATCTTCCCTTCAACCCTCATTTTTTCTTCTGAGGAAAGCAAGGAATAGTGAACAAATTTATATGTGATTTATGTTGTTTTTGTTTCCAACAATTTTTAGGACTCTTTAGTTCATGTTATACGACCATTTACCTTGACCCAGTTAATGAGAAGTACAAGACTTAAAAGTCTTGAGCTCATCTTCTTTGTTACATTTTCTTTGTAAATAATTGAACATGAAGGATAATAATCTTATCTACCTGCTAATATGCAAGATATTGTACAGGTATGGCTTGTGAATGCATTGATGCAACTGTTATCCAGGTATGGCTTGTGACTTTTTTAATCACTTTAATAGGAGTCTTTACGAAATTGTGAAAACAATTGACCTTTTTCTTTGTTTTTTGAAATTTTTAGGAGAAAATATTAAATTAAGATTGATGTTATTTACGATCTCCACAATACAAGCCGACGTGTCATCACAAATGCAATGAAGTATGTGCGTCCTCACCCTTAATTGGTCAAAATCCTCATAATCCAAGGTATATGGCCTTTTATACAATGAGGGTTTGGTTCATCATCATCACCATCACCATCACCATCACCATCATCATCATAATAATAATAATCATGGCCTTAATCCCATCATATGGGGTCGGCCATATGGATTCTCCTTTCCCATTCTAATCTATTATCACTACACCAAAAACAACAATCTGGCACACCTTGATATCAAAATTCTGGCACAGCTTAAAACTGTGCCAAATTCTGGCACAGTTTAATAACAATCAGGCACACTTTAAAACAGTGCCAAAATTTGGCACTGTTTAAAAGTGTGCCAAACATAAGTACACTTCACTAAAATATAAATAACCAAAAAAAAATTTAGCCCCCTTAATTTTTTAGCCTCCCGCTCTCTCCCTCTCTCGTTCGCTCAGCCCCCGCTCTCTCTATCTCTCTCTCCCTCTCACACGCTCAACAAATTCTCCATCCACCATCGTCGCCGACCTTCGCCATCCTCCACCATCGTCGACCGTCGCCATCCTCGCCATCCATCGTCCTCTACCGCCGCCGTCCTCGCCATCCACCATCCTCGACCATCGCCATCCTCGCTCAGTCCCGATCCGTCGACATCCTCTCCATCCTCCACCATCCACACATCTCCATCTCCATCCTCCACATCCTCCACCATCCACCCACCTGAGCGGAAAAATACAGATAGACGTAACGACGGAGCCCTAGCCAGCCCAGGTAAATCCTCCTATTTTTTTATTAATATATATATGTACACATTGCTGATATTATGAGATTGCTAAGGTTCTAAAAATATTGCTGAGATTAGTGTCGTTTTACCCCTTCTAATATTAGTATAAATGTGAATATTGATTTATAGTAATTATTAGTATAAATGGCACAGCTATTTTATCCCTTTTAGTATCACAGTGTTGTTTTACCTCTTTTTTTTAGATAATTAAATGCCATTAAGAAACCTCGCAAAGGATGCGAACCTATGTACAGGGGATATACAACGCGTCTAACATTTATGTTAGATGTTAAATTTAGAGTTCGTAAATGGTTGATATTTATTAGAAATATTTTACAGTTATTGTTAGTTTAATATTCAGGGTCAATTTTATGATTAATTTTAGAGATATTGTTGGTTTGAATTTGGTTTAAATTTGAGTTTGATGAATTTAATTTTTTTGTTAAAAAAAGTTAACTTATGGAGATTTAAAAAAAAGCCATGTCTTGTTACTCGTAATCTCTAAAAATAACCTCAAAAAAATTTGGCACCAAGTGGGTGACACTCAAATTGTTTTATTGTATTTAGATTATTCATTGTAGCTTAGTATATGATGGTGCAATGAGGAGAACAGTTTAGGTCTTTATATGATTGAAATTGCATGAAACTTATCGATAGAGGGGCATGGGGATTTCACATTCTTAAAACATTTTATAAGGAAGATTGTTGAACCCATCATGAACTTCGACATGTTATTTTCCAAAGCCCCTTATGGCATAAAACTAATCTTAGGTTTGATTGAATGTTCCACTTCAAAAGCCTAACAATGGTGCCTGGGGTTCTAGAGCTACTAATATTCCATTTTATCTTTTAGTTTTTGCCCCATGATAAGTAATTTCTAACTAATTTGACATGTATTTTATTCTTTCACTTGTTATTAACCTACAAGATGTTCTGTAATTTAACATGTATTTTGTTGGGACAATATTGTGTTATGCATACTAGACGGACATTAAAAAACATTCCCAAGTATGCTCCATCACAGTTCTACATTGCAATGTGTTTCCTCGGATCAAGAGAAAAAAGATAATGTCCCTAAAACCTTTTGTTGAACGCATTCGGTAAGTTTAAGGATGTTATTCAGAATGTTATGTTTTCAATTTAGTACATTTTTTAAAAGTTCAAGTTTGTGTTAGTTTTTTAATCTATTTTTCATCTCATGGCTTGAAATCATCGTAACTGCAATTGTATATCATAATGTGCCCATACATTTTTCAGATTCTTAGCTCTGGAGTGGAAATGAGAGAAGGAATAAGGTTTGTAGTTACACTACTAAAGATGGTAGTTTGGTCTTCTGTAAGTTGTTTCTTAAATAATCCCACAATATGATTAATAACGTCTTGATTATTCTCCCAAGTATTACCCTCTTCATCTTTAATGGAGTGAATCCTAAGCTTTTAGTTCTTGGTTTTAACACTAGCCTGGCCATTACCAAACTTACCTCATCTCTGTTGTTACATCAAGTTTATATTGTCCCCTATAGCCTAAGTCTGATAATCCACTATCCTCAATGGCTTGGCTAAAGAGCACATCCGACCCCAAAGATCCATTGAACCTTGGTATCAAACCTCTAAAAGATCCAAAATTAACCATTTACATTACTTGCACAACCTTGGAAACCCCACTTTCTTTGGTAATTTAAGATTTTACCATTTACATTACTTGCACAACCTTAGTTTATATGAGATATAGTTATTGATGTCAATTTGTGTAGTGATTAAGTAGTAATTGGTGTCAATTTAAGTAAGATCCTACTTCTATGGTAACATTATAGTTCATTCTTATAGACTTTATGACTATCTTATTTATTTTGTACACTCGCAATTATTTAGTATAATGAATAGGACCCAGGGTGAGGACAATACTCAATATTTGACAATAGGACTCGGAATAAATCGACAAATCGATAGGACCCACATCGAACACATGTGCTTGGTTTGTGGCCTTTCTCAATTACTTACTCATTTTCACTAATTCTTTATGTATGCCAAAATTGAAAAACTGGTAAATAAAACAAAAAACCAAGAACATTTCAAAAGTCAGAAAATTAAGTCCATGTTATAAAATGACTACTTTCCCTACATAATGGTTAATATATCTTTTTAAAATATAATTTTGGTATTGCAGGACCTCTTTGTGTCGGGACTGATACAACATCAGCACACTGGTGAAAGCCAAAGCGGAACTCGAAGAAGTGATTGGAAAAGGGAAGATCTCAAGTTGTTTGCACAAATACGCAAGGATCAAGAATGAGGGAGCTTATTCGGAGGATCTCAAGTTGCGAATAAATTTGGTACGTATTTTATATTGATGATAGACGATTTTATAATGTAGTGCACCCTTACCAAAGTAAATTCTTCATTTAGTTGTGTGCGCGTGTGTGTGTTGTGTAAGATGTGTGTCTTAAGGCCTCAATAAGTGGTTGACATGGAGGAAGGGGCTACATATGGATTTATATACTATTTTTAGATGTTAAATCGGTGGAAGGGATTTATTGGTGGTTTAGCTGCGGCTTTTGTGCTTGTTGTTGTTGTTGGGCTTATGTTAATATTAAAATAAGTTGGATTTCATGAATAAACAAAGGAAACTCTGTCAAAATTTTATGAAATAAGTAAGTGTTCTAAATTGATTAAGGCTAGCATACAACATTTGAAAATTGAACATTGGTGAATGAAAACGTAAAACAACTAATAAACATATCAGAATGAGACACGCGTAGTCGCGAACACATCGCACGGGATCAATGCGACTCATAAGAACCGACCGCGTAGTCACGGGGCTCCCAGTTTGAGTGTACGACGTAAATTTGCAAAATATTTAGATTTAAGCATAAAAACATGCAATCGAAGGGTGAAAATGTAAAACAACACAAAAAAATCCCATAGAGGCACAAACAACTCGCACGGGACCAATGTAACTTGTAGGAACTGACCGCATAGTCCCGGGTCTTCCGGTTTGTGAATATGGCGATAATTTGCAAAAATCACACTTAGTTAAAAACAAGCTGTCAAAGGGTGAAAACCCAAACCACCCCCAAACGACCCCGTAGGAGACACAAACACCTCGCATGGGACCAATGTAACTTGTAGGAACTGATCGCGTAGTCTCGGGTCTCCCGGTTTGAGAGTATGGCGATAATTTGCAAAAATCAGCACTTAAACCTAAAAATAAGCTGTTAAAAGGTGAAAACCCAAACCACCCCCCAAACGACCCCGTAGGGGGCACGAACACCTCGCACGGGACCAATGTAACTTGTAGGAACTGACCGCGTAGTCCCGGATCACCCGGTTTGAGAGTATGACGATAATTTGCAAAAATCAGCACTTAAACTTAAAAACAAGCCGTCAAAGGATGAAAACCCAAACCACCCCCCAAACGACCCCGTAGGGGGCACGAACACCTCGCACCGGACCAACGTAACTTGTCGGAACTGACCGCGTAGTCCCGGGCTCCCGGTTGGTGAATATGACGATAATTTGCAAAAATCAGCACTTAAACTTAAAAACAAGCCGTTAAAGGGTGAAAACCCAAACCACCGCCCAAACAACCCCGTAGGAGGCACGAACACCTCGCACGGGACCAATATAACTTGTAGGAACTGACCGCGTAGTCCCGGGTCTCCCAGTTTGAGAGTATGACGATAATTTGCAAAAATCAGTACTTAAACTTAAAAACAAGCCGTTAAAGGGTGAAAATCCAAACCACCCCCCAAACGACCCCGTAGGGGGCACGAACACCTCGTACGGGACCAATATAACTTGTAGGAACTGACCGCGTAGTCCCGGGACTCCCGGTTTGAGAGTATGACGATAATTTGCAAAAATCAGCACTTAAACTTAAAAACAAGCCGTTAAAGGGTGAAAACCCAAACCACCCCCCAAACGACCTCGTTGGGGGCATGAACACCTCGCACGGGACTAATGTAACTTGTAGGAACTGACCGCGTAGTCCCGGGTCTCCCGGTTTGTGAATATGACGATAATTTGCAAAAATCACACTTAGTTAAAAACAAGCCGTCAAAATGTGAAAACCCAAACCAACCCCCAAACGACCCCGTAGGAGGCACGAACACCTCGCACGGGACCAATGTAACTTGTAGGAACTGACCGCGTAGTCCTGGGTCTCCTGGTTTGAGAGTATGACGATAATTTGCAAAAATCAGCACTTAAACTTAAAAACAAGCCGTTAAAGGGTGAAAACCCAAACCACCCCCCAAACGACCCCGTTGGGGGCACGAACACCACGCACGGGACCAATGTAACTTGTAGAAACTGAACGCGTAGTCCCGGATCTCCCGGTTTGAGAGTATGATGATAATTTGCAAAAATCAACACTTAAACTTAAAAACAAGCCGTCAAAGGGTGAAAACCCAAACCACCCCCCAAACGACTCCGTAGGGGGCACGAACACCTCGCACGGGACCAATGTAACTTGTAGGAACTGATCGCGTAGTCGCGGGTCTCCCGGTTTGAGAGTATGACGATAATTTGCAAAAATCAGTACTTAAACTTAAAAACAAGCCGTTAAAGGGTGAAAACCCAAACCTCCCCCCAAACGACCCCGTAGGGGGCACGAACACCTCGCACGGGACCAATGTAACTTGTAGGAACTGATCGCGTAGTCCCGGGTCTATCGGTTTGTGAATATGACGATAATTTGCAAAAATCACACTTAGTTAAAAACAAGCCGTCAAATGGTGAAAACCCAAACAACCCCTCAAACGACCCCGTAGGAGGTACAAACACCTCGCACGGGACCAATGTAACTTGTAGGAACTGATCGCGTAGTCCCGGGTCTCCCAGTTTGATAGTATGACGATAATTTGTAAAAATCAGCACTTAAACTTAAAAAAAGTCGTTAAAGGGAGAAAACCCAAACCACCACCCCAAACCACCCTGTAGGTGGCACGAACACCTCGCAAGAGACCAATGTAACTTGTAGGATCAGACCGCGTAGTCCCGGGTCTCCCGGTTTGAGAGTATGACGATAATTTGCAAAAATCAGCACTTAGACTTAAAAACAAGTCGTTACAGGGTGAAAACCCAAACCACCCCCCAAATGACCCCGTTGGGGGCACGAACGCCTCGCACGGGACCAATGTAACTTGTAGGAACTGACCGCGTAGTCCGGGGTCTCCCGATTTGTGAATATGAAGATAATTTGCAAAAATCACACTTAGTTAAAAACAAGCCGTCAAAGGGTGAAAACCCAAACCACCCCCCAAACGATCCCGTAGGAGGCACGAACACCTCGCACGGGACCAATGTAACTTGTAGGAACTGACCGCGTAGTCCCGGGTCTCCCGGTTTGAGAGTGTGATGATAATTTGCAAAAATCAGCACTTAAACTTCAAAACACGCCGTTAAAGGGTGAAAACCCAAACCACCCCCCAAACGACCCCGTAGGGGCACGAACACCTCGCACGGGACCAATGTAACTTGTAGGAACTGATTGCGTAGTCCTGGGTCTCCCGGTTTGTGAATATGACGATAATTTGCAAAAATCACACTTAGTTAAAAACAAGCCGTCGAAGGGTGAAAACCCAAACCACCCCCCAAACGACCCCGTAGGAGGTACAATCACCTCGCACGGGACCAATGTAACTTGTAGGAACTGATCGCGTAGTCCCGCGTCTCCCGGTTTGATACTATGACGATAATTTGCAAAAATCAACACTTAAACTTAAAAACAAGCCGTTAAAGGGTGAAAACCCAAACCACCCCGTAGGGGGCACGAACACCTCGCACGGGACCAATGTAACTTGTAGGAACTGAACGCGTAGTCCCGGGTCACCCGATTTGAGACTATGACGATAATTTGCAAAAATCAGCACTTAAACTTAAAAACAAGTCGTCAAAGGGACCAATGTAACTTGTAAGAACTGACCGCGTAGTCCCGGGTCTCCCAGTTTGAGAGTATGACGATAATTTGCAAAAATCAGCACTTAAACATAAAAACAAGCCGTTAAAGGGTGAAAATCCTAACCTCCTCCCAAACGACCCCGTAGGGGGCACAAACACCTCGCACGGGACCAATGTAACTTGTAGGAACTGACCGCGTAGTCCCGGGTCTCTCGGTTTGTGAATATGACGATAATTTGCAAAAATCACACTTAGTTAAAAACAAGCCGTCAAAAGGTGAAAACCCAAAACACCCCCCAAAAGACCCCGTAGGAGGTACAAACACCTCGCACGGGAACAATGTAACTTGTAGGAACTGATCGCGTAGTCCTGGGTCTCCCAGTTTGATAGTATGACGATAATTTACAAAAATCACACTTAGTTAAAAACTAGCCGTCAAAGGGTGAAAACCGAAACCACCCCCCAAACGACCCCGTAGGGGGCACGAACACCTCGCACGGGACCAATGTAACTTGTAGGAACTGACCGCGTAGTCCCGGGTCTCCCGATTTGTGAATATGACGATAATTTGCAAAAATCACACTTAGTTAAAAACAAGCCGTCGAAGGGTGAAAACCCAAACCACCCCCCAAACGACCCCGTAGGAGGTACAAACACCTCGCACGGGACCAATGTAACTTGTAGGAACTGATCGCGTAGTCCCGGGTCTCCCGGTTTGATAGTATGACGATAATTTGCAAAAATCAGCACTTAAACTTAAAAACAAGCCGTTAAAGGGTGAAAACCCAAACCACCCCCCAAACAACCCCGTTGGGGGCACGCATAGCTCGCACGGGTCCAATGTAACTTGTAGGAACTCACCGCGTAGTCCCGAGTCTCTCGGTTTGTGAATATGATGATAATTTGCAAAAATCAACACTTAAACTTAAAAACAAGTCGTTAAAGGGTGAAAACCGAAACCACCCCCAAACGACCCCGTAGGGGGCACGAACACCTCGAACGGGACCAATGTAACTTGTAGGAACTATCCGCGTAGTCCCGGGTCTCCCGGATTGTGAATATGAATATAATTTGCCAAAATCACACTTAGTTAAAAACATGCCGTTAAAGGGTGAAAACCCAAACCTACCCCCAAATGACCCCGTAGGAGGCACGAACACCTCGCACGGGACCAATGTAACTTGTAGGAACTGATCGCGTAGTCCCAAGGATCTCTGTTTGAGAGTATGACGATAATTTGCAAAAATCAGCACTTAAACTTAAAAACAAGCCGTTAAAGGGTAAAAACCCAAACCACCCCCCAAATGATCCCGTAGGGGCACGAACACCTCGCACGGGACCAATGTAACTTGTAGGAACTGACCGCGTAGTCCCGGATCTCCCGGTTGGTGAATATGATGATAATTTGCAAAAATCACACTTAGTTAAAAACATGCCGTCAAAGGGTGAAAACCCAAACCAACCCCCAAACGACCCCGTAGGAGGCACGAACACCTCGCACGGGACCAATGTAACTTGTAGGAACTGATCGCGTAGTCCCGGGTCTCTCGGTTTGAGAGTATGACGATAATTTGCAAAAATCAGCACTTAAACTTAAAAACATGCCGTTAAAGGGTGAAACCCAAACCACCCCCAAACGATCCCGTAGGGGGCACGAACACCTCGTACGGGACCAATGTAACTTGTAGGAACTGACCGCGTAGTCGCGGGTCTCCCGGTTTGAGAGTATGACGATAATTTGCAAAAATCAGCCCTTAAACTTAAAAACAAGCCGTTAAAGGGTGAAAACCCAAACCTCCCCCCAAACGACCCCGTAAGGGGCACGAACAACTCGCACGGGACCAATGTAACTTGTAGGAACTGACCGCGTAGTCCCGGGTCTCTCGGTTTGTGAATATGAAGATAATTTGCAAAAATCACACTTAGTTAAAAACAAGCCGTCAAAGGGTGAAAACCCAAACCACCCCCCAAACGACCCCGTAGGAGGTACAAACATCACGCACGGGACCAATGTAACTAGTAGGAACTGATCGCGTAGTCACGGGTTTCCCAGTTTGATAGTATGACGATAATTTGTAAAAATCAGCACTTAAACTTAAAAAAAGCCGTTAAAGGGAGAAAACCCAAACCACCCCCCAAACCACCCTGTAGGTGGCACGAACACCTCGTACGGGACCAATGTAACTGGTAGGAACAGACCGCGTAGTCCCGGGTCTCACGGTTTGAGAGTATGACGATAATTTGCAAAAATCAGCACTTAAACTTAAAAACAAGCCGTTACAGGGTGAAAACCCAAACCACCCCCCAAATGACCCCGTTGGGGGCACGAACGCCTCGCACGGGACCAATGTAACTTGTAGGAACTGACCGCGTAGTCCGGGGTCTCCCGATTTATGAATATGAGGATAATTTGCAAAAATCACACTTAGTTAAAAACAAGCCGTCAAAGGGTGAAAACCCAAACCACCCCCCAAACGATCCCGTAGGAGGCACGAACACCTCGCACGGGACCAATGTAACTTGTTGGAACTGACCGCGTAGTCCCGGGTCTCCCGCTTTGAGAGTATGGTGATAATTTGCAAAAATCAACACTTAAACTTCAAAACAAGCAGTTAAAGGGTGAAAACCCAAACCACCCCCAATCGACCCCGTAGGGGCAACGAACACCTCGCACGGGACCAATGTAACTTGTAGGAACTGACCGCGTAGTCCCGGGTCTCTCGGTTTGTGAATATGACGATAATTTGCAAAAATCACACTTAGTTAAAAACAAACCGTCGAAGGGTGAAAACCCAAACCACCCCCCAAACGACCCCGTAGGAGGTACAATCACCTCGCACGGGACCAATGTAACTTGTAGGAACTGATCACGTAGTCCCGCGTCTCCCGGTTTGATAGTATGACGATAATTTGCAAAAATCAGCACTTAAACTTAAAAACAAGCCGTTAAAGGGGTGAAAACCCAAACCACCCCCCAAAACCACCCCGTAGGGGGCACGAACACCTCGCACGGGACCAATGTAACTTGTAGGAACTGAACACGTAGTCCCGGGTCACCCGATTTGAGAGTATGACGATAATTTGCAAAAATCAGCACTTAAACTTAAAAACAAGCCGTCAAAGGGACCAATGTAACTTGTAAGAACTGACCGCGTAGTCCCGGGTCTCCCAGTTTGAGAGTATGATGATAATTTGCAAAAATCAGCACTTAAACTTAAAAACAAGCCGTTAAAGGGTGAAAACCCAAACCTCCTCCCAAACGACCCCGTAGGGGGCACGAACACCTCGCACGGGGACCAATGTAACTTGTAGGAACTGACCGCGTAGTCCCAGGTCTCTCGGTTTGTGAATATGACGATAATTTGCAAAAATCACACATAGTTAAAAACAAGCCGTCAAAGGGTGAAAACCCAAACCACCCCCCAAAAGACCTCGTAGGAGGTACAAACACCTCGCACGGGACCAATGTAACTTGTAGGAACTGATCGCTTAGTCCCGGGTCTCCCAGTTTGATAGTATGACGATAATTTACAAAAATCACACTTAGTTAAAAACAAGCCGTCAATGGGTGAAAACCCAAACCACCCCCCCAAACGACCCCCGTAGGAGGCACGAACACCTCGCACGGGACCAATGTAACTTGTAGGAACTGACCGCGTAGTCCCGGGTCTCCCGGTTTGAGAGTATGACGATAATTTGCAAAAATCAGCACTTAAACTTAAAAACAAGCCGTTAGAGGGTGAAAACCCAAGCCACCCCCCAAACGACCCCGTAGGGGGCACGAACACCTCGCACGGGACCAATGTAACTTGTAGGAACTGACCGCGTAGTCCCGGGTCTCCCGGTTTGTGAATATGACGATAATTTGCAAAAATCACACTTAGTTAAAAACAAGCCGTCGAAGGGTGAAAAACCCAAACCACCCCCCAAACGATCCCGTAGGAGGTACAAACACCTCGCACGGGACCAATGTAACTTGTAGGAACTGATCGCGTAGTCCCGGGTCTCCCGGTTTGATAGTATGACGATAATTTACAAAAATCATCACTTAAACTTAAAAACAAGCCGTTAAAGGGTGAAAACCCAAACCACCCCCCAAACGACCCCGTTGGGGGCACGCATAGCTCGCACGGGACCAATGTAACTTGTAGGAACTGACCGCGTAGTCCCGAGTCTCTCGGTTTGTGAATATGATGATAATTTGCAAAAATCAACACTTAAACTTAAAAACAAGCCGTTAAAGGGTGAAAACCGAAACCACCCCCCAAACGACCCCGTAGGGGGCACGAACACCTCGAACGGGACCAATGTAACTTGTAGGAACTGACCACGTAGTCCCGGGTCTCCCGGTTTGTGAATATGAATATAATTTGCAAAAATCACACTTAGTTAAAAACATGCCGTCAAAGGGTGAAAACCCAAACCTACCCCCAAACGACCCCGTAGGAGGCACGAACACCTCGCACGGGACCAATGTAACTTGTAGGAACTGATCGCGTAGTCCCGGGGATCTCGGTTTGAGAGTATGACGATAATTTACAAAAATCAGCACTTAAACTTAAAAACAAGCCGTTAAAGGGTAAAAACCCAAACCACCCCCCAAACGATCCCGTAGGGGCACGAACACCTCGCACGGGACCAATGTAACTTGTAGGAACTGACAACGTAGTCCCGGATATCCCGATTTGTGAATAGGACGATAATTGGCAAAAATCAACACTTAAACTTAAAAACATGCCGTTAAAGGGTGAAAATCCAAACCACCCCCCAAACGACCCTGTAGGAGGCACGAACACCTCGCACGGGACCAATGTAACTTGTAGGAACTGACCGCGTAGTCCCGGTTCTCCCGGTTTGTGAGTATGATAATAATTTCCATTCATATATGTAATTTTTTTGTTTTGAGTATTTTTTTTGTAAATTATTGGGTTACTAATATCGTATCTTTTTTGTATTCTATTTTTTTTTGCAGGATAACAGTTTATCGTTGGCTTTTATTCGCGTGGAACACAAAGAACTCAATGGTTTACAACAAGGGGTTTATTAATGAATCCATTTTTTTGTGTCATGACCGTACGGTCTTTTGTTATTTTATTATTGACTTTTATGGCCATGAGGGCTTTTGTAAGTTAATTGTTATAATCTGTGGCCGTGCGGGCTTTATGTTAGGCAGGTTTTGGAATGTCCAGAAAATAGAGGAAACTCTACCCAATTTTTTTTGGGCCTGTGAGCAGTTAAAGACTTGTAATATTTTGAAGTTTATATGTACATTAGTTTATTAATAACGCGCAATATTATTAATTTGTGAATTTTGTGCTTTCAAATATTTTTTTTTAATTAAAAAATTGGCACAGTTCAAAACCGTGGGAAAAGTGTATCATATTTTGGCACGGTTTTAAACTGTGCTAATTATTTTTAAACTATGCTGAATCTGGCACAGTTAAAAACTGTGCCAAAAGTGTGCCAGAAATATCAAATTCTGGCACGATTTAAAAGTGTGCCAGAAGTGTTCCTGTTTGGCTGATTCTGGCACACTTTTAAACCGTGCCAGAAAAAAATTCCCATTTTGGAACACCTGATTCTGGCACAGTTCAAAACCGTGCCAGATTTGATCTGGCGCGGTTTTAAACTGTGCCAGAATCCTGTTTTTGGTGTAGTGTATGAGCAATATTATCATTCAAATTTAATGCCTAAGAATTTCTCTTAATAATTTCCTCCCATGATAGCTTAGGGCGGACCCTTTCTCATTTGCCTTATATTTGTAATAATCTCCCTCTTGCTATTGGTGCATCTAGTGGTCCATGCAATACATGTTCGTACCATCTAAGTCTACTTTCTCTTAATTTATTGTTAATGGGAGCTACTCCTAATGTTTCTCTCACATAATGATTTTTAATCCCGTCCTTTTTAGTAATTCCTTTCATCCATTTGAGCATTCTCATCTCTCTGCTCCATATAGGGTCGTTGGCCTAACAACTGTTCTATAACATTTTTCTTTTAATTTATTAGTTATCCTCTTGTAACATAACACCCCACTTACTTGCCTCCATTTCATCCAATCAACTGATATTCTACTCATAACATCCTGATCAATATCCCCATTACTTTGTAACACTAAACCTGAATATCAATATTTATTAGTTTGTTTTATCATTTTTTCTTCAATCTTTAATATCATGCTATCAGATGCCTCATTATTAAATTTACATTTCATAAATTCTGTTTTATTCCTACTAATTTTTAGTCCCTTAGACTCTAAGGCATTTTTTCAAGTATCTACTCTCATCGCTAAGGCCTCCTTTGAGGTGTCTACTAAAATTATGTCATCCGCAATGAGAGTTTGGTTATCGATACTAAATAGTGAGACAAGTTTTGTTATTGCATACTTTCATTTCAATTTTTTTAGAAGTTGGTATATTTATTATTTGAGTCCCATTATGTCGTGGCACATCAACGTTTGATGTTGAAGAGGTGTATCTCTGCATATGTGCGACGTATGTGGCACATGTTTTCATACTCAGTGGTGTGTTTTTTTGGACATTGTAGTGGAAGTTTTGGAGGAACGGTTTTATGTTTCTTATGTGGTCTAATTATGTTATGTTCCATTTACGGGGATATTTCATCAAATGCGATGGTGGCCCATCATTTTCATTTTTTCTCACCCTCAAAATATGATCTGCTAGAGGATGTCATTTTCCTGTAAAGAAAAGTTAATGAAAAATAGAGAACAAAGTTTGTCACGAATGCCTGTTTGTCATATGTAAATAGGTTTTACATCATTAGTACCTGCAGCACACACATGCACTTGCGGTGATGTGTTGTAGAATAGGCGGTAGCATGTTGTGATGACAACATGAAATAACAGAACAATTATTAACATGCCAGGCAAAAAAAGAAAATTTTATTGACACATAAAAGAAGAAAAAACAGGAATAAGTTTTTCTCTATATTATTTGAAACCAAGTGCATATTAATAGTTGACAGTCTAGAGCAGTGTACTTCATTAGGCACCTGGTACTTTTTGAATACCTTTTTAAGTCCAGGACATACACTCCTCGTACCTTGTTTGTTTAACCTTTTTTGTGTATCTAGCCATATTCATCTTCCAGTAGCTATCTAATGTGTATATTTTCATGCCTTTGGAAAGTACGGCAAGATGGTGGTGGTGTGCGTTGGCAAATGGTAAGTTAAACTGTGTAGGTTCCCTTTTACCTTTCAATGGAGGGATTCCTACGGACTTCTATAGTTCGTAGGAACTTCTTATGGACAAATGAAGTCCGTAGGAAGTTCTTACAAACTACAGAAGTTCGTAAGAAATAAACGGTCATAAAACGGTAAAATTTTCCTCCGTGTATTTATTCATAAACCTTTATCCTTCTTCCTCATCCTTCTTCCTCAGTTCTCTTCATCTAACTTCCTGTTCAACCTCAGTTCACTTTATCTTCTTCCATCAATTCTCTCCATCTTCTTCGTTATAAATTTATCCATCTTCTTCTCTTTATTTCCTAATACTTATTACATATTTCTCACCAAAACAGTCCCATATAATCTAAAAAATTATCCCATATAATCCCCTAAATTTCTTCGAATACACTAAAAAATCATCCCATATAATCCCCAAATTAATTTCAAACCAGTCCCAAATTAGATTTATAGAATCCTCCAAATCAGATTTATTAACACCATAGAATTAGGTCGAAAAAGGGAAAAATACATTAATATCGGGAAATAAAAAAGGCACAGATCGACTTCAACAATAATTCCTGTTTCTTCCGCGCCGATTGAACCGTCGAATCTCGTAATTGGCAACTATACCCGTATTTACGACGGAGTATCACACGCGTCGGACGGAGAAACTCTGATCATAAACGAAAATTAATTCGAATTTCATGGGAATTGGGCGGGGCCAATGAAATTGTACAAAATGATCGAAGAGAAAAAACAGGATATCAAAGCAATTATCGACAGTGTCGGTTTTATGTCGAATTTTTTTCTATGGTGATGCCCAATTCCGATCAATGTATTGTGACGGCGATGATTGAACGTTGGTGGGACACGACGCATACCTTCCAACTACCATACGTCAAGCTTGCCTTCACTCCGCTCGACTTCACAATGCTTTCCGGTAATAATTTTTTATTTATTTTGTTGTACTTATATTCATAATTGTTTCAAAATGTGAAAATAATATGTTGTAGTTAAATTCATAATTAATTGTTTGAAATATATTTTATGGTAATTATATTCATAATTATCTAAATATATGACAAAAAATTATAATTATGTACCGGCATTCCGATTGTTTCGGTATATGAAAATATTTATTTATATTCATAATTGTTTCAATATGTGAAAATAATTTGTTGTACTTAAATTCATAATTAATTGTTTGAAATATATTTTATGGTTTTTATATTCATAACTATTTAAATATATGACAAAAATTTGAAATTATGTACCGGCATTCCGATTGTTTCAATATATGAAAATAATTTGTTGTACTTAAATTCAAAATTAATTATTTGAAATATATTTTATGGTATTTAGATTCCTAATTATTTAAATATATGACAAAAAAAAATTATGTACAGGCATTCCGATTGGACAAGGACGACCCATTCAAAATCTACGAATTGAACAATATACCAATTTTGGTAATACCATAAATGAATTTTTCCCCGAAATTCATATATAGAGATTTAGCGGTGCGGGAATTCCTATTTCTGACCTTAAAAAATACATAGAAAATTTTGTCAAGGTTGAACCTTTACTAGATTATAGCTCGGGCATTTTGTCAAGGTTGAACCAATCATAGCGCGGGCATTTTGGTTCTATGTATTCGGGAGTCTATTTTTTCCAAATTCTCACTCCACTTCCGACCTCGTCTATTTACATTATCTGGAGGATATTCCTGCCATCGGCACATATGACTAGGGTTCGACTATTTATGCTCGTATTATATGGTCTTTGGACAAAGTCAGTCGACAATCGTTGACTAGCGTTGAATGCATGTGGCAAATACTCGAGGTATATTTTTGTTTTATCTTATTTAACCGCATATATGAAATTTATGTTTCATTACAATATATGTCAACTTATTCTAATGAATTAAATTTATTGACAATTTTTGCAGTATTTACATCACGAGTATATGGCCACGGCATGTCCTATTCTCGTCGATCCGTCCATCGATGTGTGGCCCCGCATATTTCGTTGATCGAGGGGGAATAGAAAGAAAGTCAAGGGAGCACAGCGGTTTAACATCTCAAGCAGTCAACATCAGCTTGAGATGCGGTCACCGAGTCCATTATATGGCAGCCATATGAGACTTCTGCCTACCGTGACTCTGATGTTATCTTATACGCTCATGAGATATCGGGGTTACGGATGATTTTTGGGATCCCTTATTTAAGGGTTTTTGGTACTTAAGTGACCGGGCCATCCGACAATTGACTGGACAGATATATATAGCAGACAACCCACCATCGAGTTTGTGTTGTGTCTCAGAACACGATTTTCAAGCAGCTGCTGCCCAAAATTGGCCTCTCGCAAATCAACACATAAGAGATGTGTCCCAAGAAGAGTATAATGCCTATTGGAAGGCAGTATCACTCGGTCCATTACTACCACCGATTGCCAGATGTTTTAATGTAGATTTGATTGGAGTTGGTTCAGTGGCACCTTCGACGTTATAAATCCCACGAGCACCAGCACCGATAAATGAACCGCATGTGTATGAGACACAGTTCTCTATGGGTGGTTCTACGCACGTCTAACCACCAAGGAAAAATTGGACGATTGACGTTGGCCTACCGGAGGAGGCTTCATATACTATACATGTCCCGAGACCTAAGTTTTCAACCAACATCGAAGCAGCATATAACATTCAAGGTCTCCATCATTTAATATTAGACGAGACACATCAGCGAGAGGATTAACTCAAAGTACGTGATGACCGCATTGAGGAGTTGGAGCGTAGACTAGCACATTTTACTATGCCTAGTCGTGGGTTTGAGGAGGGTAGTACTAGTTCTAGTCGTCCGAGTGTTTACAGACCATACCTAGCCCTACCCTCTGACCCGGTCCCGACATATGAGTCGCAACAAGCTTGGGGTAATTTATTTGGGTTTGACCCTTACGCGAGTTCACATGCAGATTTAAGTGCGGATTATGAGTTCGGCCCGGGGAGCTAGTGATGTATAATGTACTATTGAAAAATGTTATGAATAAATTTTGTATTGGTGTCTCAATTTAATTGTGATGATAAATGTTATGATGTATAATGTCTCATATTTATGAAAAATGTTATGATGTATAATGTCTCATATTTTTTTTCATTTATTACACATGGAATGATGACAACCAAGTTATTACACTGTTGTTTACTGTATTTATCTTGCAAAATATATGGCACTCAAAATATATGGTATAAAGTAGTACGATTGGACTCAAAATATATGACAACCGATTGGAATTTATCATTTATTAGTATTGAAATAATGACTTAAGTAGTACAAACACTAATACATATATGGTAAAATATATGGCACTTAAAATATATGGTAATAAAATAATAATCACAATAATTATTACGAAATAAATTTAACATTTATTAGTATTGAAATAATGACTTAAGTAGTACAAACACTAATACATGATCGAAATTATTATTAGGATTATGTGTTCAAACGCTTTGGCCGAACCTAGTAGAAGTACAACATAATGGTTTCCCATTACGCACTAAACATTTAGGTAAGTAAGATCATTGCGTATCGAAATCAACATATTATTCGTTATAGTTTGATATATTTGGTTCGTACTCTTCCCCATCATTTTCATATATGCATTTCCAAAAGTAATCATAACCAGAACTAGTGTAGCCGGAAATGTCGTTATCTGATGCCAACGTAGAGTCGTTATATATGTTAATTAATTGTTCATGAATGTGATGAGCTGATAGCATCGTGCGTTGTGCTTTGTGATAACGTTGTAGGCGCCTCTCCATCTGCCATATCTCTTCCTCTAATAAATCAAGACAAAACATATCCGCTTCTTCGGGATACGATATTGACCAAAATGCGGCAGTCCGATTTTTTGGCATGGATATGTGATGGTAATGGCAAAGCACCTCGAGGTCACACCTTTCATCATATTTATTTGGCCATGTGAGGTGTTCCCAAGGATACACAACTCCGTCTTCAGGTTCCGAATTGGGAGAGATTATGAATATATGACCAAAGTCATTGAGAAAACGTCGAGAAGTATCAATCAGATATGTTTGGAAAATTAGTTTTTTCCCATACCAATCGTTACCAGCAATATCCATGTAAGAACCATTATAAATGGATGAATAATAGGGAGATGAAGCCATCTTTGAAATATAAGAGAATGGTAGATAAAAAATTATTGCAATCCTTCTAATTTATTTATAGGTAATTTTAAACCTTCGAAGTTATAATTTTATTTTACAATGGTAACAAATATTTATAATATTACAAAGGCACACATACCAATGGAAAAGATAAAGTAACTTAACATAAAGCTGACGACGATTGTAAAACTATACTAAACAAAACTATAGTAAACTATAGTAAATTGACATACAATAACTTGACATACAACATATTGACAAGCCTAAAATTGCAGGCAATAATATAACACACCTACCAAGATATTATTTGTAGCACACTTACCAATAGGATATAACACACAGAAATTAAGATTTATGATACATACAATAAATAATAGAGCACACATACCAAGATATTTTCGGTAGCACACATACCAATAACAAGCTGAACCCAAAATATAAATAACCGACACATGGAACCTTTAAAGTAAATAATTATAAATAGTTTTGTACCATAAAACTATACAGGTAGAGTATCAATTAATTTGTAAAATGATACATCTAAAATAGTTTTGTAATGACACATGCTACATCTAAATTAAATTTGAAAACCAAATTATATCATGGACTCCTCTAGTTCTAGTAATGAGGGACGAAATCTTTTGCTCCAATATGCAAAATTTAAATACGGTGGATCATTCGATGATTCAGACAAGGAAATGATTATTATGATGGGGATTACCCGGTGCTGTGCTGAAACAAATATAATTCGCGATGGGAAAGAACTCGAAACAAGACGTCGAGTGAATCGTAGGAGAGAAAGGGGACATGCAACACTTTGGGAAGATTACTTTGGGGAAGATAAGGTATATAGCGAGTATTTTTTCCGAAGGAGATTTAGGATGCGGTATAGTATTTTCAATCGTATCCTTGAATCTGTTTGCCTTTATAATAAGTACTTTGTTCAGAAGAATGATGCTTGCGGTCGTCAAGGTTTAAGCTCTCATCAGAAAGTGTTGGGGGAAATTCGACTGTTAGCGAATGGGGGTTTCCATGACGTGTGGTCTGAGCAGTACGCTATGAGTGAAACCACTCTATTAGAAACTGTTATTAGATTTACAGAGGCAATTGTGAGAATTTTCGATCCCCAGAACGATAAAAATCCGACACAAGGCGTCGTCACAAGGTTACTCGAACAAAATGCAAATAGAGGTTTCTCAGGAATGATAGGCAGCATCGATTGCATGCACTGGCATTGGAAAAACTGCACCACGACATGGCACGCTTAATATAGTGGACGTAAAGAGTCACCTACTATAATCCTTGAAGCGGTTGCCTCGTACGAACTCTGGATTTGGAAATTGTTCTTCGTTGTGCTTGGTTCTTACAACGATTTAAATGTCTTGCATCGGTCTAACATCTTCCAGGAATTGCTCAATGGGATGAAAGCTCCCATTAATTACACTGTTAATGAAAATTCATACGATATGGGGTACTACCTTGGAGATGGCATTTACCCTCCCTACGCTACAATAGTTAAAACATTTAGGAACCAACATGGGATTACACAAAACAAAAATTATTTTACAAGTACCAAGAAGCGTGTAGAAAGGATGTTGAACGTGCTTTTGGTGTACTACAAGCCCGATTCTCTTTTGTTACGGAACCTGGTAAATTATGAAATAGGGCATCACTATCATCCATAATGAAATCTTACATTATAATGCACAATATGATTATTGACGATGAACGTAGAGACTGTCTATAGCAAAATGAATACGAACAGAATGATGTAACACCTCATATTTTGAGGGTCCAAACTAATATCTACGACTACCTCACGCGGGATGCAAAGATAAGAGATGCAACTAAACATCAACAGTTACAGAACGATTTAGTGGAGCACATTTGGAACACCCACGGTGATGGAATGGTGGGTTGAAGAATTAAACGTATTTCTGATATTAATTGTGGCTATTCAATTTATTAGTTACATTTTCAATTTATAATTGTACGATTTTTAATTTGTAATTGTACGACTATTGTATTGAAACTAAAATTAATAAACAGGACTGGCATTACATATATTTAAACGTTGACATTGGGTTTATTAAAATGCAAACTGGGTCACTGTAAATATACTGAAAGTAAATGACGAAAATAAAACAACGAGGATTCAATATAACTATAATAAATACTGCTAGTCATTAATTGAACCACTTGGACTTGACGTAGAGTTAGACGACCCGACATAGTTCGATTGTAACTCAAAAATCGCAACTTCGGTGGCAGCAACCATCATTGTTAGGTCGTTGAACCTTTTATAATGAAACTGCTTTTGCATATCATTCATAATGTTCATATCTAGCTCCATGATGTACGAATTCTCTCGGCCTAGGCGCACGAGCTGATCTTATTTTTTGGTGATCTGATCTTGATTTTTGGCGAGTTGATCAACTCGCTTTATCTCGATGAACGCATCCATTTGAGAGTCAAATTAAAGGGAACGATTATTCTTCCACTCCTGCTTGATTTTAAACATTGAATTTAAGTCTTCGCAATGTTTGAGTACCGCCGTGTTACAATCCAAGCTGTCAGAACGAGCACGTTGTTTCTCACCCTTCTTGCTTGGGGGTCTATCCGGTATGTCTCGTACCCCTGGAGTGTTATCTTCGCATACAGGTGTAGGGATGTCGTCGTTCCCTGCGATGTTTTCTAAGTCAAATTTTGGTAAATCTTTTAAAATTTGATAGCAGTTATCGAACGTGAGATGTTTGTTGGTTTCGGCGCAGTACATGTCGCGTGCATCAGTAACCGCTTGGAACTCGTTCGTCCCGCTTCCCATATTCTTGAGTTGGTGAGAAAGCTTTGCAATATATAGCATTATTTGATGCGATATATGATTATAACGTGTTGATAGCATGGATCTCGTACGAGGAATTATAATTCCATGCGTGATGTTATAC
The DNA here is from genome assembly GCA_949130495.1 of Sambucus nigra. Taxonomy (NCBI): domain Eukaryota; kingdom Viridiplantae; phylum Streptophyta; class Magnoliopsida; order Dipsacales; family Adoxaceae; genus Sambucus; species Sambucus nigra. Next base: position 468,863,093 of record OX422214.1, on the reverse strand, counting down.
TCATCTTTCACGGTGTCCCAAAATGTGCCCGATGATATCGAGTTTCCTTCAATACTTCGGGCTGTATATTTACCATAAATGGTACATAGTACTTCATCCTCAAAAGGAGTCATATTAGGTTGTCGAGTTGTACCGGAACTAATCGGTTGAGAGGAAGACATATTTTCTGTAGAAATAAAATATATTAAGAATGGAAAAAAGGAAATCACACGGAGGAAATTATACTCTCAAAATTTATAAAGGGTGAGAATGAAAATTTGTGAGGAAGATGGGTTGTATTTATAAATAATCTCTACCAACGGCCGTTAAATTAACCAACGGTAAAAACAACTTCCTACGAACTTCTTTTGTTCGTAGGAATTCTTACGAGCTTCTGAAGTTCGTAGGAACTTCTTACGAACAAGAGAAGATCGTAGGAACTTCTTACGAACAAGAGAAGTGCGTAGGAAGTTTCTACGAAGATCAAAAGTTGGTAAGAACCTTTTACTGAATCACTAGCCATCCAATAACTTTGCAAATTCTTTACCTTTTCTTCTACCAAATTTGTCAATTACAAATTCTTTACCTTTTTTTCTACCAAATTTGTCAATTACCTCTCACCAGTGTACGTCTACCAGTTTGTAACTTTGCACATTTGTTTGTCCAAACTCCCCACCATCGTGGATGCTCTTACAAGCATATGTTTTAATTACCAACATAGGTGTACTTGTTGTCTACATGATTATCATAGGCATGCGCTACTTATAAACACCCATCATATCAAAATATCGTTTCATGTGTATGAAGATATCTGATTTATAACTAGAGCAATGTGTGGCATTGAAGTATAAAGCGATGTGGCATTTATTAAGAAAGAAATGGCTAGTTAACAAAATGGAGTTATTTCCAATAACTTTATTCTTTCTAGTTACTTAATTAGTTGAAAGTGAGTTCAATTTCTAGTAGTTTTATTGCAAGTCAGTTAAATAAGTTTTTGCAAGTCATTTAATCAGTTATTTCTTGTTAGTTAATCATTTAAAAGTCAGTTAGATTGTAAAAAAAAATTGTTTTAAGTTGGTTAGATAAGCTATTGTAAGAGTCAATAAAAACTTAGCTCTACTGATGTATAAGGTATGCCATTATAACTGAAAAATTTCCCAACTTCCTCTACAATTTCTCCCTGATTCCTTTTCTTGTATAAATTTTTTAGCTCTTGTACCATAAAACGATTTGTCTTCCCTAGGAAGAGTTCACACGTGTTTTGATCTTTATTTGTGAGTAACATTATCAACTCAAATGTGAGGCTTTCCTTTTACAAAAGATTACCTCATGATCACTTGTTGACTCATCTAAATGATTGGCTTTCAATCTAGGCCTGTCAATGGGTTGGAGACGGGTCGGGTTTAGAGATATCCAGATTCGTGTAATCGGGTCTTCATCGGGTTCGGGTCTGGGTTTGGGTCTTCATTGGGTCTACAATATTAAATCCAGACCCGGATCTGTTCGGGTCTTCGGGTCTCGGGTTCGGGTCCGGGTCTAGCCAAGTATATACATTTATTTTATATTTATTTTATTTTATCCCCCTCCTTTATTTTTTAATCTTAAATTAAAATATTTTGTAATGTATTATAGAATATTATTAGTATAAATAAAACATATATTATTTATATTTATTATATACATAAATATATATTTTTATATATTATACTTACATGTTATATTGATAAAATATCTTATAAATATATATAAATTTATAGTGTATATATATATACTCTAAAAATAATAATGTATAATTCGGGTCGGGTCTTCGGGTCCGAGTCTTGTATAAGATCCAGACCCTACCCGCTTAATAAATGGATCTTCGGGTCTTTGGATTTTCGGGTCTCATGTCCAAAAAAATATGCTCAGACCCTATTATAGGGATCGGGCCCGGGTCGGGTCAGGGTCCAGCCCCGACCCATTGACAAGCCTACTTCAATCTATCTTATTCATTAATATACTTTGTAGGTAAGTAAAAGGACTGCTCATTATAATTAAAGAACTACCTAACTTGTCTACTTTTGCTCTGATTCAATTCCCTACATATTGTTTTAATCCCCTGTATTACTTTTGGTTTTGCTGGGAAGATTTTACGCGGGTATGATATGGTTGTGGTGGATTGGTAAGTAACATTATCCAGCCAAGTTTAAGGTTTTATTTTTACAAAAATCATCTCATTAGCTCGTAATAATTGATTATTATTTTTTGTTTTATAGGTTAGAACTCATAATCACATGTCACTGGGTTACTTGTGTCCTAGTAACAAGAGGAGATGGATATATTGGTTATTGTGATGCATTTTGTAGTTGTTGCATATCATGGGTGAAAGAGTGATGGAAAATTCTATGGCGTCAAAGACTTCAATTTTGTCCCAGTCCCATCAATCGGTCATAAACATAATCAAAATTGGATATGTGAACTAAGAAGAAAAGGAACTGGAAGTATTCCCATTGAATAAGATAACGACTTCTTATCAAAATTGGAAGTGAAAGCCTCTTGAGCAAGATACAGCACTGCTTATCGTCCATAGAGCTTTTAAATAGATTGTAAATAATTTTAATTGATTCCTTTAACATTTTCTTTTTATTTTTTGAATTAAATAAAAATGTTAATGAGATTTATGATTCTATTTACTTATTCTACCGTGTTAATTACTCAGTGTGTAACATCTTTGCATGAATTTTTACTGATTCCTAATTGGAATGTGGAAGTTATGGAGTTGTGAATTCAAATGGGATTTTTAACATGTCAAAATATGACACTGAAGAGAAGAATAAATTTATGAATAGAATAAAAGAGTCATTTGGTAAATAATGATTTTTTAAAAATATAATTACAATTTGTAACGATTTTAAACAGTCACAAAGATATAACTAATATATTAATAACCCAAAGAAAATCCGATTTTTGTAACAATTGTTAACACTAACAAATTTGTAACAGTTATTAACACTAAATAAATTTGTAACAGTTTACAACCGTTACAAATTTGCTAGACATACATGTAAGGACACAAATTTCCAATTGAGTCATTTGTAGTTTTGGCTCAATTTCGGACAAAAACGTTTGAGTCATACGATAGAGTTATTGACCATCGTTCAAGCCTATGACATATTAAAGTTGAAGACGTAGCGGCCAAGTTTAAAGCTTCATCAAAATGTCGAGTTTAAGTGCTATGTTTCTACCTCATCAACATCATATTCCATAGTCTCCAAAGGTATGAATGCATTTCTACATAAATATAGGGAGGCTTGGAATAAGTTTATATTGGGTGGACTTTTATTTTAAACTAAGGTTTGTTTTCAGAAAGGTACTTTAAAACTTTAAAATAAAGTTTTTGGGCTAAAATGGAATTTTTAAACTTTCTGGATTTTCGTTCGAAGTTGTCGTTCGAACGAGGTGTGCCAACGACTTGCCACTGGAACCTCGTTAGATAAGTCGTTCGAACGAAATTTCGGCGGGAACAGTTTTGGCAATTTTTTGGCACTTTCCCACTACTTTGTCCCACTATTCTTTCACAAAATTAAATGATTTCGGGATAAAAAAAATTTAAGAGCTTTTTCCAACTCCTAGAGAGTATTTGAGAGCTTAATTCTTCCATAAAAAGTTCCCTTGGTGTTTGTTATTCAAATTATTTTATTCAAAGAACAAAACTAAGTTTGCACCCAATAAACATTGTTTAATCCAAGTTACTATATATATACATTGCTTGGAGTTTGGCACCGGGTTGATCTCTACAGCATTGAAGAGATTATTTGGGTTTTCTTCTAAATCCCTCAAAGAAGAAGAGATTGTTTTGCGGAGGCATTCTCATATGGTGAAAGGCATCATGTGTGTTTGACGGTGTACCTATGTCTCATTAATGATTCCAAGATTCCGGTGGAGCTCCGGGGTTGTCTACTAGGCAGAGGTGTATACAAGAAGAAGCGTTGGGGCTTGAAAGGGGCCAAGTCTAGTGTTGTAAGTCTTACTGTCTTGTATTTGTAAAACCATACTTAGTGGACTTAAGGCTAGGGTCGTCCGAGGTTTTTTTTCGTTGTGGGTTTTTCCTCGTACATCGCGGCGTAGTGATTCATTGTTTAATTTTATCTTGTTATATTACCTAGAACGCATGCTTAGGTAAAAAGATAAAATTTGGTTTATATCACTACTTACTTTATTTTGGTGCTAAATAAATTTGGGTAATGTGTAGTTAATTCAAGTCTTCAATTTAATTTGTTAAAATTGGTTTGACCTAATTTGGTAAAATTGGAAAATATGACTTAGGCAAATTTCTAGGACTTGAGTTAATTAATTGTGTTTAAGTGAAATCAAATCATGTGTGTTTTCATCATATTTCACTTTGTTTAATTCTAATTTGACAAGAAATTAAAATTTTGTTAATTTGTTTAAATTGAAACATCTCACGCTTCCGCATCTAAAAAAGAAAATTATTACTTTTTGAAGTATAAGGATTTCAAAATCTGGGGGCCTATCCTTTTCAATACATGTCATCGAACATATATTACTACACAAAAAATTGTTACAAATAAAAGTTTATAACGATTTATAACTGTTACAAATAAATTGTAACAATGGGTTTTATAATGGTTAAAAACCGTTATAAAATGATTTTTAAGTGTTTAAAACACTTACAAAATAGTGTTTTGGGTGTAGTGTTAGTCGTGATCGACACTTGGAAGATAATGCCAATATTGGACTTATTATTTGGAAACACTATAAATCATCACGACAACTAAGATGCATGATCGAACGAAACTTTTATTCATAATTTGAGAGTAACATAAGTTCTGAAAGTAAAAAATTTGCAAAAGAGATAAAAGAAAAATCTAGAAGTAGAATTTCTTAAGGTTGGCTGCATTCCACGCTCAAGGTATCTCCTTGCCGTCTAGTGTTTCCAAATGACAGGCTCCTTGTAGGTCGTCCTTAATAACTTTGAATGGTCCTTTCCATTTGGGGTCCAACTTGTAATCTAACGATCTCACGGTGCTGCCGAGGACTTTCCTTATGACATAGTCTCCTACCTAGAACTTCTTTAGACTGACTCCCTCATTGTATTGCTTGTCCAATTGATTTTGGTATGATGCTAGCTTGATTGTAGCTTGTTCCCTTCGTTTTCCAGCTAATCCAAATTCAATAAAAAGAGAATCATCGTTCAGTCCTTGGTCGACCACTTTCATTCTCATTGTTAGGAGGCCAATTTTAAGCGGTATTATGGCTTCCATTCCATAGGCAACTGCAAAGGGTGTTTTCTCGATTGGTCTCCTGGGAGTGGTACGATAAGGCCAGAGAACATAAGGGATCTTATCCACCCAAGCTCCCTTCGCCCTTTCCAACCTTTGATTAAGGTCGTCGAGAATCATTTTGTTAGATGCCTCTGCCTGATCATTGCTTTATGGGTATGCCACTGAGCTAAATTGGTGCTTGACTCCGTGCTCATCGCAGGAACCCTGGAAAATACCAATCTCAAATTGAGTGCCATTGTCGATTATAATCATTCTTCATACCCCAAAGTGTGTTATGACGTTCTTCCAGATGAATCTTATTATGTCGGCATCTCAGATGTTGGCCAATAGTTCTGCCTCTACCCACTTAGTGAAGTAGTTTGTATTGACCAACAAGTACTTGCAATTTCCTAGTGTAATAGGTAATGGTGCCACGATGTCCAACCCTCATTGTGCACATAGCCATGGGCAGGTCAAAGGTCTCAAATCACTAGCCGACTAGTGAACTAGGGGATAATTTTTTTGCAGTTCTTGCATTTTCGCACATAAATGGTAGCATCTTTCTACATGTAAGGCCACCAGTAGCCTTTCTTAACTGCTCAAAATGCTAGGGACCTCCCTCCTACATGACTTCCACATATTTCATTGTAAAGTTCGTTGATAACTTGCTCGACGTTATTTGGATGCACACACTATAGCTAGGGGCCTGTGAAGGGTCATTTGTAAAGTTTGCCACCGGGATCTAAGTAAAAACGTGTGGCTTTGACTATGATCTGATGATCTAATTTCTTGTTGACACTCAGTGTCTCATTCTGTAAATATCCAATGATGTTATCCATCCAACTAAGGCTTTTGTCTACATAAAGGACATGGCTACGAGCTGTTATCTTGTCAATACTTGGTTTAGCGAAAAACTCCACTTCGATAGTTCTCCTGAGATCTGAGTCTACTGCTGAGTTTAGAGTAGCTAATGCATCTGCGTAACTGTGTTGTGCACTCGGGGAAACTATTGAATGTCGTCTTCCTCGAATTTCTTAACCAACTCGCGTACAACTGCGAGATAGACCGACATCCTGTCATCCTTAGTGCTAAAATACCACTAACTCGGTTGGACAACAACTTGGAGTCACAATAAACATTAACTCTCCTTGCCCCAAGAAACTGCACTTTGCAAAGTTGAGCTATGAGCGCCTAATCTTCCGCCTTATTGTTAGAGGCTTCAAACCCTGATTTTAGCCCTTGCTCGATGATGGCATTCTCTAAAGTCACAAGGACAATTCCTATGCCTACCCCTTTTGAGTTGGACACGCCATCAACATATAATGTCTAGCTTTCGCCTTGAGCCTATTCGTACAACTTTGGTTGGTTAGTCAACTGCTGGTCAGTGGGGCCTTCTCTAGTAAATTTTGCGATGCAATCAACCAAAACCTGTCCTTTAATTGTTGTCCTTGATTGGAAATGAATATAGAATCTCCCAAGATCTATCGACCACTTTAACATTCGTCTACAAAGGTTAGCCTTGCGAAAGACAACTTTAAGAGAGAAGGAAGTGATTACGGTAATGGAATATGCTTCAAAGTAGTGCTTCAGCTTGTGCAAAGCGATTACCAACACGTAAAATAGTTTCTCCAGGGGCAAGTAATGTTTCTCGGCATCCAGGAGCATCTTGATTGCGTAGTAAAACTGCTTTCCTTATTTCTCACAAATTAAGGTCGAGCTAACTGTATGGCTTGATACTGCGAGATAAAGACATAAAGGATCCCCTTGATCAGGGATCGCCAATAACGGAGGTTATGTTGAGGTATGATTTGATCTCCTTCACGGCCTTAGAGCACTCATTGTTCCAAGTAAGGCCCTTTTCCTTTTTGAGCAGCTGAAAAAATGGTTAGCAACATTCAGATGACTTCGAGACGAATTGGTTGAGTGTTGCAAGCATTCTGGTAAGCTTTTGGACCTCGGATAATGTCTTTGGTAGCTGGATTCTGCTGATCGCTTCTATCTGATCCCAACTAGCCTCAATCCCCCTCTTACTGACTATATAACCCAAAAATTTACCTGATCGGATCCCAAATGAACACTTACTAGCATTAAGTTTCATTCGGTAGCGCCTGAGGATTTCAAAGGTGTTAGCTAGATCCTAGAGATGATCGCTCTTATTCGTTCTCTTAACGAGCATGTTGCCAATATACACCACCATGGTCTCCCCTATATGGTATTGGAACATCTTGGTGACTAACCTATAATAAGTAGCTCCTGTATTCTTGAGGCCAAACAACATGACCTTGTAGCAATACAGACTAACTGGCGTTATGAATGAAGTCTTATCTTGGTTGGGGTCGAACAGAGGAATCTAATGATACCCTGAATAAACGTCTAGAAAACTTATTCGCCCATGAGCTGCTGTGGCGTTGACCAGTTGGTCTATCTTTGGTAGGGGAACTGTCCTTAGGACAGGTCCTATTGAGGTCTGTGAAATCTATGCAAACTCTTCAGCCCCCTTTTCTCTTTCATTTTAGGACCGAATTTGACAGCTACTTTAGGAATTAAACTTCTTTATTAGACATGGCTTACAAAAGTTTCCTTACTTCCTTCTCCACTGCCTTTGACTTCTCTGGAGCAATTCGACGAGCCTTTTTTACGATCGTCTTGAATGTTGGATCCACATGGAGTTGATGGCAGGCAACTGCAGGGTGAATCCTAGGCATGTCATATAGTTCCCATGTGAAAGCATCCAAGCTTCGTTTCAGGAAGGCGATCAACTATTTCCTTTCAAGGTCAATCATGCTTGTCCCGATAAGAAGCTTTCTCTCTATCCTGGCTTTGCCAAAGGCAACCTCCTTCAGGTCTTCGAAGAGCTAATTAGTGCGGTGGACCCTGGTCTCTTCCACCCCTGGTCGGCCGTGCCATAGTTGCTATTTAGACGGAGCAGCCTCATCCTGGGCTGCCTTTAGAACTTCTTTCTCCTTCTTCCTCTCCTGCTTATGCCTAATGGCACCGATGAAACACTTCCGAGCAACTTCTTGATAACTTTTGATCTCCATTATGCCCCTGTCAGTGATGTACTTGAGCTTCTGGTGGTAGGTAGAAGGAACTGCTTTTATAGAATGAATCCATCATGTGTATAGAATGGCGTGATAAGGTGAATTTATATCCACTATCAAGAAATTGATAAGTTTCAAAATGTTCGCTACTGTCATTGGTAGGACCACCTTCCCTAGCGACATCGTCATCTTTCCCTTTAAACCAACCAAAAGAACAGTCTCCTTGAGGTCAAACATCTTCAACTTGAATTTTTGAAAGAGCTTTAAGTATATCACCTCTGAGGAGTTCCCTTGATCTACTATTAACTTGTCCACGTCCCAGTTAACAATTATGAGAGTGATCACCAGTGCATCATGGTTTGGGGCTCGTAGCTCAACCAAGTCATCCTTTATGAAGACGATCTGCTTATTGTAGTCGACGTCTTTTGATCGTCGACGCTTGTTAGCCTTGCTCTTGGCTGGATCAATTTGAAATGCTTCTATTACAGTTGTAACTTTCTTGAGTTCCATATGAATATCACTCTCCTGAATCTTCTTGAGGTCAGACGCTTCATTTATGATGGAGAATTCATGCCTCATGTCCTCTTCCAGGACATTGTCTGGATTTTAGTCGCCATTGGTTGCGACCGGATCCTACTTCTTCTCAATAAATTCGCATAAGTGACCCGCTTGGGACAATTCCCCCAGATGGGACTTGAGTGCCTTATAGTTTTTAGTCTTGTGGCCTCCTTCCTTGTGGAAAGCGCATCGCGGAGTGTTATTTATCTTCAACGGATCTCCTCCCATCTTCTTCAGCCACTTGACAAATTGATGGTCTTTGATTTTCGCTAAGATCTTGTAAATTTGTTCCTTGAAAACTGTGTTAAGTGCCTTGGAGGAATCCGCTTTGCCTTTATTCCTAGTTTCATTATGTTTTTTATTCCTCCGTTATTTGCCTTGGCGCAACCAGTCACAACTTGACCAGTGTGGACCATATCCTCCACCCTGACATATTTCTTAATTCGTTATATGAGTTCGTCAATGTTTTCAGCTTCCTTCTTGGTGAGGGATTGATACAACATCAACGTGGGGGTGGGGTGGGGGTGGGGCAAACCTATCATAAAGGATGCTATGGTAACTTGCTCCGAGTAATCCTCTACCTCATTGAAGACTTCCTAATAGCGTTTGGCGTACTCGCACAGGGATTCCTATGGCTTCTTTTTCAACATTAGTAGTGAATCCATTCTCTTGGGATGAAAACTATTGATAATGAAACGAGCAATGGAGGATTCAACGAGCATTTTGAAACTCTTGATGGACCTGTGATAGAGCTTCTCGAACCATTTCTGAGCGATATCACCCAGACTGGAGGGAAAGATGCGGCACATGAGTGTGTCATTATGACTCCATAAAGTCATGGCCTTCCTATACTACCGAACATGATTAATAGGATCGGTCTTGCCATCGTAGACCTTGAACCTTGGGGTTACGAATTTCTTAAGGCGTTCTTCCTATTCGATAACTCTTGAGAATGGGGACTTCATCTAGGTGATGGCTCTCCTAGCTAGCTCCTTGGTTCACTTGACTCCCCTATGAGCGGGGTGTTGGTCCATCTTCCTTCGAACCAGAGTTCTTATGTCATCTCTGTGGAGCTCGTCATCCCTGTGGTGCCTGCCTTCATAACTTACATGTGTTGAGCGTTCTTGGTCGCACCTGATGCTTCTTCCTCGGCTGCGAGTCTTGCTCGCCTGAGGGCTAGGAGTCCGAGATCGGCGCTTTCGACTCTGGCAGAGTTCCCTCTCTATCTCTTCTAACCGCCGTTGGAGGCGAGAATTCTCTTTAACTTGGAAGCGAGCTGCCTCCTTATGCTACTGAAGCATAGGCTCATAAGCGTCGACCAGGAGTGCGATCTGGGTGGATCTAGGCTGGTCGTGGCTTTCCTTGAAAGGTTGTCGCTCTGGACGAAACCTTGGATTCTCCTGACGTATTTCATATCTGACTCTCACTAGAGTTCATGTCGCATGTCTCCAGGTTAAGGTGCACTATTAGGTACATTGCTTGGTTGTTGAGACATTGTGGCTGTTCTTTGCTGGGATTACTTTCATGGAGAAGAAGATCGTGCCCACAAACGACAACAATTGTGAGTGCAATTAATTCACAATTAAGATAGATTTAGATAGCAATATAAAGAAAGAAATAAAGATATCAATCACAATGCAAGATGTACGTGGTTCGACAAATTGCCTACGTCCACGAAAGGATTACTGTTTTTCTATAAAGTGCTCTCAATTTCTCAAATTCCATCCCCTTGATCCTGGGGTGAGGTTACATTTATAGTATTTTAGTGATTGCATTGTATAAGGAACTCTCCAACTTATCATTGACTCGTGTGATCCTCCTGATTATCTCCTCTGAGATTATTAGTAACCGATTGAGTTTTATCATGGTGAACGCGGTAAATATTTCGTATTTATCCATGTGACAAGTATGTTTGCCGAACATCTTTCTCATCTTGCTAGGCCTGATCGGCTAGACCCAATTAATTAATTTAGGTCCTCGCAACATCAATAAATAAATGTTGTAAAAATTTGAACTAAAAGTAAATTATCCTTTTGTAATCAACATCTTTAGTTGCTTATATCTAAGATAATTTGTCAAACCAAATTAAAACACAAACAAATGAGGAATAAGAAATAACATCAACATTTGAAACTCTACGCATTGCAAAAGCTAGATATTGCCTGAACCTTTCCACTTTCGAAAGATTCCAATTCCTTTAAAGCCAAGCCTTTCAATCTCTCCACTATTTCATCCCTCCTATCCACATTCTTCCCTACCCCATGTAACATTCCTTGAATCTTCCCAACATAAAGCCCATATCTTCTCAACTTCTCAATCTCCTCTTCACTCCCACCTCCCAAAATAGCCCCACATGCAGCCCCACACGCGTGCAACTCACCTTCCTTCTTTTCACACGCATACTCCACCCACCCAACATCACAAGCCGATTGAGTACATTCCAATTCCCTATATTGCCCATCCACCACACCTTGTGACCCAACCGCACGTGTAATCTCAATAATCACACGCAAAACCAAACCCGAGTCATTTATTGAGCCAGCAGTTCGGGCCAAAAGCTCAATCCCATATGGTACAATCCCATCACCAGTTAAAAGCTCTATGTTTGGGTTATAATTGTGGGAAATTTCAGGCATGGAATTTGTCTTGGGCCTGTCTGTTAAGGGGAGGTGTTTGTGGGCAAATGCGGCGGCGTTCATGAGATGAATAGCAGATGCGGCGGCGATGGCGGCGGATGGGTCGCCGCCGACGAGTTCGCAGGCTGCGATGCATAAAGCTGCCGCCTTTGTTTTGGGGGTGGAAAATGTTAAGTGGTGCATGGGTTCGAAAACTGAAACTGGTGGGCGGATTGGGATGGATTTTTTCAAGTGGGTTTCTATGGAAGCCCAGTAAGAATCGGTTTGGGACATGGTGATAGTCATTGGCCTGTGAGATAATAATGGGCGTGTAGGATTTGATTCGGAGAGAGAAAAATATGCGGGTTTTAGATTGAGAGCTCCGGCCATTGTGGAGAGGTGGAGAGAATGAAGATTTGTGGAGGTTTTAAATGTGTGTTAGGTGTGGGTATTCAACTTTGTGGTGCTGATATAATTGTTTGATTATAAAATGTGTGGCACGTGGTTCGTGGGGTGTTTGATTAGAAGATTTTAATGTTGTTTGGTCAATCCAGTCATTCGTTCAATTTCTTCTCACATTTTCGGTCATTTAATTTTTTTGGGTGTTTAGACATAGATACTATTTATCGGATTAACATTCTTGTAAGTCCTACTAACTTTTTAATAATTTCATAGATCCTATTCCAACTTTTTAGAAAAAAATTTCATCATTTTATCCTTTTATAACTAATCATCCGTAACTTCCTTTAGGAAGTTACATAAGTGGTTGCACTTTTTTTTAATTCTTAAATGATTATAATTTTTGATTCACAAATTCGTTTTTCGCAAAATTACTATTTTTGAAATCTGCTCGACGAGATCTATCAAACAAGATCTATGAACGCTATAAAATTCCAAAGAAAAAAATTTAAACAAATAGTAAACTATACTGTATGCACTAGAATATGAAATAATTTTATATATGTCATTTTCACAAACAGACAGTAACATTTACTGTGGTAGTACTACACAGTATATATATATATATATATATATATATATATATATATATATATATATATATATATATATATATATATATATACACACACGGTGGATTCAAACCGTTTTTTTTTTTCAAAATTACCTTATATCTAAAGGTTTGAGCTAGCGCTATCCAATCCTTACCACCATTGTTTGAGCTTCAACGACCTTCGTCAGAGCTCCGATTTGGGGTGGGTAAGGGTGGCATGTGGTGCCGCTGACGCGTACCTTTGAAAATAAGAGACTTTTGAATAAATGGATTTTGGATCCACCGGAGTATCATGGGGTGTCACTGGCGCGGACCTTTGAAAATAAGATTGGATAAATGGAATCAGGATCATCAGGAGCACCGATTTGGGATGAGTAGGGGTGACACAGAACTTTAAAAATAGGAGCATATTGGATATATATATATATATATATATATACAGTCCTGCTCTTGTGCGGACTAGTCCGCATTTTAAGAATGCGGACCGGACATGTGTCACCTGGCGGTGAGCCCAGAAAAGAGAGAGAGTGTGCCTATGATTTAGGCGATAATTTCTAGGCTCACCGTTAGGTGACACATGTCCGGTCCGCATTCTTAAAATGCGGACTAGTCCGCACAGGAGCATTATTATATATATATATATATATAGTTTGTAAAAATGTCATAGATATTAAACTTTATTGTATACACCAGAAAATGAAATAGTTTCATATTTGTGACATTTTCACAAACAATAACATTTATTGTGTTAATATATTAATGAAATAGTTTTATATATATAACATTTTCACAAACAGTAACATTTACTGAGTTAATATTACACAATATATATATAACATTTTCACAAACAGTAACATTTACTGAGTTAATATTACATAACATATATATACACACACACACACACACACACACACACACACACACGATAGATCCAAACCTTTTTTTTTTAAATTAGCATATTTTTAAAGGTTTACGCTAGCGACATTCAATCCCTACCACTACCTACCCCCATTGTCGAAGCTTCAACGACTTTCATTAGAGGTATGATTTAGGTGGGTAGTAGTGGCATAGGGTGCCGCTTACGCGGACCTCTGAAATTAAGAGAATATTAGATAAATGGAGTTTGGATCCACTGGAGCTCCGATTTGGGGTGAGTAGGGGTGACATTGGGTTAGGTTTATATCTATAACATTTTTACAAACGTTAACATTTACTGTGTTATAACACAGTATATATACAGTGGATTCAACCACTTTTTTCTGATATTGTCTTACTTTTAATGCCCGCGCTAGCGGTATCTAATCCAGACCACCACCAGTCCCAATTGTCGGAGCTCCAACAACCTTCATCAGAGTATGATTTGGAGTGACATGGAGTGCCGCTGGCGCGGACCTTAGAAAATAAGTGAATTTTGGATAAATGGGGTTTGGATACACCGGAGCTCCAGCTTGAGGTGAGTAGGGGTAGCATTGGATTAGGTTTATCTCTCTAATATTTTCACAAACAATAAATGTTACTGTTTGTGAAAATGTTACTTCGGCATCCCATGCCACCTCAAATCAGAGCTCTGATGAAGGTTGTTGGAGCTCCGATAAAAGGGGTGGGTGGTGGTGGGGATTGGATGCCGCTGGCGCGGACCGTTAAAAATAAAATAATATCAGAAAAAAGAGGTTTGAGTATATATATATACTGTGTTATATGAACACAGTAAATGTTAATGTTTGTGAAAATGTTATAGATATAAACCTAACTCAATGCCACCCCTACTCACCCTAAATCGGAGCTCCGGTGGATCTAAACCCCATTTATCTAATATTCCCTTAATTTCAGAGGTCCGCGCTAGCGGCACCCTATGCCACTACTACCAACCAAAATCATAGCTCTGATGAAAGTCGTTGAAGCTCCGACAATGAGGGTGGGTAGTGGTGGGGATTGAATGTCGCTAGCGTAAACATTTAAAAATATGATAATTTTGAAAAAAAAATAGTTGTTTGGATCTACCGTGTGTGTGTGTGTGTGTGTATATATATATATATATATATTATATAATATTAACTCAGTAAATGTTACTGTTTGTGAAAATGTTATATATATATTGTGTAATATTAACTCCGTAAATGTTACTGTTTGTGAAAATGTTATATATATAAAACTATTTCATAAATTTATTAACACAATAAATGTTATTGTTGGTGAAAATGTCACAGATATAAAACTATTTCATTTTCTGGTGCATACAAAAAAGTTTAATATCTATGACATTTTTACAAACAATAGCATTTACTGTATTATCACATTATATATATATATATATATATATATATATATATATATATATATATATATATATATATATATATATATATATATTCAATATGTTTTTATTTTTAAAGCTCTGCGCCACCGGCACCTAATGCCACTCCTACTCATCCCAAATCGGTGCTCAAGAGTATCCAGATCCCATTTATCCAATCTTATTTTCAACGGTCCGCGCCAGCGACACCCCATGACACTCCGGTCGATCCAAAACTCATTTATTCAAAAGTCTCTTATTTTCAAAGGTCCGTGCCAGCGGCACCACATGCCACCCTTACCCACCCCAAATCGGAGCTCTGACGAAGGTCGTTGAAGCTCCAACAATGGTGGTAAGAATTGGATACCGTTAGCGTAAACCTTTAAATATAAGGTATTTTAAAAAAAAAGGGTTTGGATCCACCGGATATATATATATATATACTGTGTAGTATTACCACAGTAAATGTTACTGTCTGTTTGTGAAAATGCCACATATATAAAATCATTTCATATTCTAGTGAATACAGTAAAGTTTACTGTTTGTGTAAGTTTTTTTCTTTGGAATTTTATAGCCTTCATGGATCTTGTTTGATAGATCTCGTCAAGCAAATTTCAAAAATAGTAATTTTGCGAAAAACGGATTTGTGAATCAAAAGTTATGATCATTTAAAGATTAAAAAAAAGTCCAACCACTCATGTAACTTCCTAAAGGAAGTTACGGATGATTAGTTATAAAAGGGTAAAATGGTGAAAAAATTTCCTAAAAAGTTGGAATATGACCTATGGGATTACTGAAAAGTCAATAGGACTTATAAGAATGTTGACCCGATAAATGGGACCTAAATATAATTATCCCTAATTTTTTTTAGTAGCTCTTGAATAGTTTTAGAAAAATCAGAACACGGGGTTGTCATTCTACTTTATTAATTTTTTTTATACTTTATGAAAATGATAATATGTGATTTAGGTTTTGATTATTTATATGATACATGTGAGAGTTTTTTTTATGAGAATTTGTATCTTATCAATTATATATATAAAAATTTATTTTTAGGAAAATGTTATGAGTTCAAACTACATCTTTAATTGATGTCGCATTGCAATAAGTGTTGTATAACTTGTATTGCAATAATTACAAAGTCTATTACTTAAAAGGGTGGTGCTAAGGACACCCCGATATTTATTCTAAAATAACATAAGACAATTATAGTATATAACTAAAGTTGACAGTGAAAACAACTGACAATATTTATCGCATCTACAGATAACCACGTGTACAATGGTAATTAATGTTATAACATCACTATCTTTATACTCTTGTTTATATCAAACCGCATCCACCGTTTCTCTCTGAGAATGCAAAATAATTACAACGGGAGATTTTTATTTAAACAAAGATTACAATACCAATTTTAAATGCGGAAGCAAATAATAAATTGTTTTTATCTTTTTATCCTACGCATGCATTTATGGTGATAAAACTGATAAATAAAATCACGCAAATACGACAAGGCCAAGTTTTAGAAAAAATCCATTTCGGGTAAAACCTTTTGTTCACTTAGAAATTTATAAGAGAATCGATTTACAAACTACTTGAGTTCCCTTACAAGCATAACACGACATTCTTCAAAAATCTATAATGAATAACTATGATCCTCGCAAGAAACACATGACCACAGTCCTTCATCAACTTCAATCTTTGTCTTCAACAATGAATCCCCGCAGGTATCACAAGTCAGTAATGGAGTGCCTTTCCACCAAGGTGTATGTAGTAGATACAAAACTTTCTAGGGTTCTAAATAAATTCACAAGAACAATATTCAAGGATACTTTGTTGTAAGTTAAAATAGTGTTTTGACACACAAAATTTGAAGAACTTTTGCTCCTAATATGCAGAAACGTAATTGGCAAAAGTCTTGAACAATCTGATTCACAAAACAGGTTTATATAAAAAACTTGAGTATGTGGGATCGTTCAAACGACTTCCACATGTCGTTTGAATGATAAGAGCATGTCGTTTGAACGACTTTCAATATCTTTTGAACGACAATGGAATGCCGTTTGAACGACTGGGTAATGTCGTTTAAACGACAAAAATGAACTTTTGAGATTTTAAAAACTCCGCCTACAGGTCTTCCAAAAATATATTTTCGTAAAGTAAAAGCCTTGTTCGTCTTTTTTAATAAAAAATAAAATCTCTAATATGATTCTATGTATTAATTCAAACTCTAAATCATTTTATACCTTTTGGGATGACGAGAAGTCTTCAAACTTGGAGATGCTTGAGTTCGGTTCGTCTTGATGGTGCGTGACGATTTGTAATGGGATACGCCAAACTAGCTTAACGCTATGCTATGAACAATGATAGAAAAATTGTTCTTACAGATATCCACCTTTGGCTATTCCAGTACAAAACAAAAAATAGTTCGAACCTAAATTAAAATCAAAATCTCCTATTATAAAGATATTGCGGCATAAGTCTCTTTGTCTTCAACACTTCTTATTCTTCCCTTTCAAACTTTGTCTTCATCTGTGTGTCGTGAATTCCTCTTTAAGTACATATACACATGAAACAACAAACATACACCCTCGTGACGCGTCGAGTTTGAAACAAAATATAATTCATGAATAAATATTCCCTAATTCTGACTCATCAAAACTCCATTTTAATTTGTTCTCCCCCTTTGTTTTTAATCGAAATAGACAGACAAGTAGAAACAATATAAAGTAAGTGCAAAGCATCATGACGAAGATAAGATATCATCACAAAATATGTAAATCAAGCATGTGTAATGATCATCCTAAACATAAACATGAACAACTATTTTTGATTTTTTTTCAAATTTTCCAAAAAACTACAAATTTCACAAATACAACACCATATTTAACATATGTAAAATATATCAAAGAAAATTAGGCACACATATATAGGTATAAAAGACCACAAAACACGACACAAAATACATAAGCTTTACACACTAGCATAGTATCGATATGTCCAAACATGTGGAATGAAATGAATGGGTGTGAACTAGAAACAAAAGAATTATAACCCAAACACTCAAATATGTTCAAGAAGTTCTAATTGACCTCAAAACTTTATCAAAATAAGCTTTAGCCTTAAGTGACAAATAAAGTTGAACTTAATGAATAAAACAAGCGTAATGCACACAGGCCTAGAATATTAATGATTCTACAAATTAATAGCGTCATGACAAAATAAGCTAACTAGGATACATTGTCATTGTGAAAACCTGTTGATATTTCCATCCAAACCCCTTCAAAATATTTCTTTTCTTTACTTTTGAATGAATATATCAATCTAAATGAATTTGGCCCCTATTTGGCAAATTATTCTTTTTATTGCTTTAATTTTTTTCCTGGGCTCTTTTAAACGGTGACTTTCATGACGAGATAATTATTCTCTTGCAGCGCTTTCCCGTGCATTCATAATTTTTGCAATATTAAATAAATTCTCACGGACAACGGTTCTTACATGTAAAAATCCTACATAGTCAAATAAATATGTAGTTAATAAGATTGATAGGAGAACATCTCAACAAGCTCAAATGTACATTATAAAGTTCAAATCCAATAAGCTCATGCATGTGTGTGTGGAGGCATAAACAAACACTACACCAAAAACAGCATTTTGGCACACCCTGATATAAAAAATCTGGCACAGTTTAAAACTATGCCAGATTTTGACACAGTTTAATAGAAATTTGGCACACTTTAAAGCAGTGCCAAAATTTGGCACTATTTTAAAGTGTGCCAAAATTGAGTACACTTACTAAAATATATAATACCCCCGAAAAAACATTACACTCCTCTCTCTCTCTTGTTCCCACTCACGGGTTCCCGCCCCGCTCACTCCCTCTTCGCTAGGGCTCGATCTCTCTCTCGCCTCTTGGTCGGAGTTCACTCCCTCTTCGCTAGGGTTGCAGGCGGTTATCGTCCATTATCTCTCTAGGTCGGCTGCAGGCTGTCCATTCTCTCTCTAGGTAGGCATCCATTCTCTCTCTAGGTCGATGTAATACCCCGTATTTTTGGCTATATTTATTTTTGGGATTAATTAATTAAATGCGTATTAATTGGAAATTAATCCGGGTTAAAAATACTAGCGAGATGTGAGTTGGTATTTGACTATATTGAGCATATATGATGTTATATGAATATTGAATTATGAAATTTGTCGTGAGATTTATATACGGCAATTTGGGAATTTTGTTGAGACGCGTGTGACCGCCGCGTCATGGTGTATTATTTTAATTATAAAAGTGATTTTTATTTCTATTATCCGTATGGTCGTTTTGAGTGCGCCAACGCGTCCGGAAGGGTCGAGATAGTCAGAAAACACTAGCCGGGGGTATAGTTTGGGTCCCGGGGTATTTTTAGGCCATACCGGCAACATAAAGGGCATTTTAGTAATTTTGTATTTTTGGAGAATTAAAAGTGACGAAAATTGGGAGTTTTAATCTGATTGGGAATTGACCCACTAAGCCACTAACCAACCCATATTAACCCAATAAACTTATCATTTAGGTTTCCAACTTTCCCAAAGAAAAACCCTACCCACCATAGCCACTTTTGGAGAAGATAGCTTGGAGAGGGAGAGAAAGAGAAGGAATTCTGCAGAAATCTTTACAGAAATCAACACCAAACTCAGAGTCAATCAAGGCAAGTGATTTAATTATATTTAAATTCAGAGAATGTTCTTTCCATGTTAGATAATTGAAGAATTAAAATTGTTCTTGGAAGATGAATGAAAACCCATGTTAATTGGACTTAGGATTTGAATATTGAGGACAAATTGCATGTAGAATCACATAGAGATGATTATTCTGGTATTAATGTATGTTGAATGTAACAAAGACGAATTTAGAATGGGCTAATTGATGATTACAAGTTTTAGGGTTCATGTTCTTGAGAAATTGGGGAAAAAGTGTAGAGATTTGTATATTAATCGATGTTAGGGTAAGTTAATCCTTCAAAACGTGTTAGGATGTGATTATAATATGTTTAGGATTGTTTAGAGACCTTAAAACGATTGTTGGGACTTAGTTTAGAAGAGATTTGAGGAGTAAAAATGGTGAAAAACGAGATTTAGAAAAATCTGGGACGAAACTGGTCAGTCGTTAGAAACCATCCCCAGGTCGTTCGAACGATCTCGTTCGAACGAGCTTCTAACGAGTTGACCAGTCGCTTCTAACGAGGGGCAGTTTCGTTCGATAATCTCGTTCGAACGAGATATCGTTAGAAGGTACAGTTCGTTCGAACGAACTGGATCTCGTTCGAACAGTCTCGTTCGAACGAGACTTCTAACGAGTTGGCAGTCTGGGCCTTTTTGGACTGTTTCAATTTTTGGAGTCCCGTAAACTTGTTCGAGGATAGATAACATTCCGATGATGATGTAATGATAGATTTGGGACTTAAAGTTATTATGAGGAGTAATTTATATACGAGTGATTTAAATCAATGAACCGTTTGGGTTGAGACGTGAGTGTCTACTACGACGTGAGAATAGATTATAGCGCGTATGATTATAAGTCGGAATCGTATAAAGTGTGTAAAGTATATATTGGTACTAGAATGAGAATAGTACTACAATTAAACTACGGGATTACTAAGACGTGTGTTTACTTAGTATTGATATATGAATTGTGTGTATGACATACCTACCATACTTGCTATCACGGGAGGTTGCGTTCGCTTAGGGCCCTCTAATCCTTGTGTTGCCCGGATTTAGACTGGTTACCTTGATGAACATAGGTCATAGAAAGACCTATTGGGATATTAATAAGTCCGCTGATCGTGGGAGCGTAGGTATGTGCGTGACCCATGTGATGTGACTGTGTTCGCCTCCATTATTTGTGATGTTGTTATCTGTAAACTATTCCTGAGAGATTCGGAATATGTAATCCTTATGTACGTGATGTACCAGGATGGATAGCAGAGTATGTGTGCACCGCAGCTTAGTTCTCGGGGTGCTTGTATTGTATATTTATGTTGTGAATAATATACACTTAATTAATGGGAACCTTCATGTTAATGTTGTGAATATAATTACGGTATTGTTTCGAGAAACATAACGAGTTAGCTGATAGTGAAATATATTGCATATTGAGCATTTGAGTTTACGTTAAACCCCTATTTAATTGCGAGCGTTATAATGTTAATAGAACCGAGTAATATGGGTAGGACCTATGATAGTCTAGCTAGATATGATGTCACTTAGCTAGTGGTCCGTGTCGTTGTAGATGGGTACTTACGTTAGGAGTGCACAGTTAGACGAGAGGTGAGAATATCATGTGAGTGCACGTCCTAACATGTACTTTGCATTTAATGTTTTAAATCTTTTTAAAGCACTTGCATGTTTTTAAAATATAACTCCACATTCGGGCTCTGACCCGTTTGCTTTCAAATCTACTTTTCTTGTAAAACCATTTTAGGTGCCCAGCCACAAGGACACCATGCATAGGATACTCATTCTGGTGACGAGCTGTAGCTGTTTGTGGAAGCTGCAGGGATTTGCTTGTAGACGCCTCTATCACTTGGATTCCATATTCATTATCTATCAGTTGTAGGGAATGTTACCCATTTCTATTAGAGTTACATTTCCATTACAGTTTTCAGACTTTGGCATGTATTGTTTTAGCATTCGGTTTATTTATTTCAGTTGTGGGATTTGTAGTGAGGAGTTTTCCTCCAAACTTTATTTACATTATGTGATGGTTATTCTTTTTACTTCAGTATGGTGAATGGTATTATTACTCTTTATTACACTTGTTGCATGTTAATCAGACTTTAAATAAAATTTGGCACTTACTTTTTAAATACTAGGTGGTTAGTAATAATAAAAATGTTTTCGTCGGTGATGCTATTAACTGAGCCAACTTGGCATTTTGAATTAATTTAATAAAGGAGTAGCTACCCGGTATTTAATTAGTCGGGGTGCCACAGGTGGTATCAGAGCATCAGGTTCTAGTGTCCTTTAGGATCTGACGGCTTATTATGTTTCCGCTAAATTTCTTTGTTATAGAGCCTTATATTTTATTACTGTTGTACTCTTTTTGTGTATGCTTCGTTCTTCAGCTATCTTAAGTTTATAAACAGCGAACTTATAAACTTTGTTCTTATTTCAGATGCCTCCACGACGTGCACGACAAGTTCCCAGGGATGCAACGCCCGAACCCCAGCTCGCTCCAGTTCAGGGCATGATGAACGCCGCTGAGATTGCAGCTATAGTAGCCCAAGCGGTAAATGCCGCAATTGCCGTTGTTCAGCAGGCACCACCGCAGGCGCCGGTTGCCGTGCCAGTTCAGGCTAATGCATTCCCGTCTGCTTGGGAGTGTGTACGTGACCCTTTTCAGAAAGCGCATCCGCCAGAGTTTGCAGGTAGCTCAGATGTGGTAGTCTCGAGCCAGTGGAGGAAGGATATGCAGAGGCACTTAAGGATGTATGAGTGCACGGACGTCCAGAAGCAGGTGCTAGCTACTTTCAAGCTAGTTGGATCTGCACTGCAGTGGTGGGAGTCTATTACCACCATGGAGGAGAGGGATACTCTCACTATTCAGGACTTCTGGGTGCGGTTTGACCGCAAGTACTTTCCGTCGGCTATTCACACGGAAATGAGGAGGAAATTGATGAGTCTGAAGCAGGAGGGTAAGACTGTGGCCGAGTATGAGGCCGAGTTCACGAATCTGTTGAATATCGTTCCAGATTTGATACCAACAAAGAAGAAGAAGATTGAGAAGTTCACGGACGGGTTGACATGGAGGATCCGTCAGCATCTGTTAGGGAACCTTTCGTTGGCCACGTATTCTGATGTGGTTAACGCTGCTTTGTTACACTGCCAGAACCACCGCTTTCATATGGCTGAGAGCAAGAGGTCGGGAGAGTCTAGCCATCAGGGCAGGACTGGAGAACATGGTGCCGGTGGGGCACAATCTGTCCAGGGGCAGAGATAGGGTGAGCAGGGTTCGCAGCAGGGGGATCAGAAGAGGTTCCGATCAGGGAACTACAGGCAGGGGCATGGAGGTTTTCGTCAGGGCCATCAGGGTCCAAACGGCCATCAGGGCCAACAGGGGCAGAATGGGCAGCAGTTTCACCAGGGCCAGCAGGGCCAAGGGAGGAACGGTAACGGCCACCAGGGCCGGGGACCGCAGGGGCAGAGAGGAGGGAACTTCCCAGGGAAGTGCTTTGTTTGTGGCAAGACTGGCCATAAGCGACAGGATTGTCCTGATAGGGGCAGGGTCCCACAGCAGCAGCAGCAGGGTGCTCGCCAGGAGCCACAGAGGCCTATGTTTCCCGCACCGCCACAGATGGAAGCATTGCCACCCATTCCAGCAGTCCCAGCTCAGCAGGGGCAGCTACAGTATGGACGTGTCTATAACGTCCACCAGGCTGTAGTTCCTCAGGCACCGCCCGCGATTGAGGGTATGTTTCCTATCCATGGCACTATGGGTCGGGTATTATTTGATACGGGGGCTACACATTGTTTTATAGCTACACACTTCGCGAAATCTTTAGGATTGTTAGCTACGGTAGAGAGCACAGTGACGTGTATCGACTCACCATTGGGGAGTGGGTCACTTATTTTCTTTATATGCCGGGGAGTGGGGGTAGAGATTGGTGGTTTGGTATTACCTGCAGACATGTTGGTATTAGATATGCATGTTCACGATGTGATTATCGGTATGGATTGGCTCGTAGCTTATAGGGCCATGATTGATTGCTTCAGCGGGAGCATTGTTTTTGCCATTCCGGGGCAAGAGATGTTTATAGTGGCGATGCCTCACCCAGAGGGAGAATCGACCGCTCATCTGTATTACATTGAGGAGGATACCTGTAAGGAGGTAGTGATTCCTTTAGATTCTATCCCAGTTGTCAGGGAGTATTCGGATGTGTTTCAGGAGATACCAGGCCTACCCCCCAGTTGAGAGATAGACTTTGTCATAGACCTATTGCCAGATACGAGGCCTATAGCACGCGCACCGTACCGTATGGCTCCGGCAGAGATGCGAGAGCTACGAGATCAGATAGAGCAGCTGTTAGGTCAGGGCTTTATTCGCAGGAGTACCTCACCTTGGGGCGCTCCAGTTTTGTTTGTGAAGAAGAGGGACGGTTCACTGAGATTGTGTGTGGACTATCGAGAGTTGAATAAGGTCACGATACGGAATAAGTATCCGTTGCCTCGAATCGATGACTTATTCGACCAGTTGAGAGGAGCTTCTTTCTTCTCGAAGATTGATTTGAGATCGGGATACCATCAGTTGCGTATCAGGGAGGAGGATGTCTCGAAGACTGCGTTCTTGTCGAGATATGGTTCTTACGAGTTCCGGGTTATGCCTTTCGGTTTGACCAACGCTCCAGCAGTGTTTATGGACTTGATGAACAGAGTGTTCAGGGATTTCCTAGATCAGTTTGTCATTGTCTTCATTGATGACATTCTGGTTTACTCTCAGACAGAGGAGGAGCACGCCGAGCATTTGAGGCAGGTTTTGCAGACACTTCGTCAGAATGAGTTGTATGCAAAATATGAGAAGTGCGGGTTTTGGCTGAAGGAGGTCCAGTTTTGGGGACACATTATTTCCGACCAGGGAATATCGGTTGATCCGGGGAAGGTATCCGCGGTGAGGGAGTGGGGACAGCCCACGACACCGAATGAGATTCGTAGTTTCTTGGGTCTAGCAGGATACTACAGGAGGTTTATTCAGGGCTTCTCAGAGATAGCAGGTCCTTTGACACATCTGACTCGTAAGGGTGTGCCATACATCTGGAGTGACGCCTGTTAGTTGGCATTCGATGAATTGAAGGAAAAATTGACCTCAGCACCTGTGTTAGTATTGCCGAGACCGGGAGTTGAGTATTTGGTTTACACCGATGCGTCTTTGCAAGGGCTTGGAGGTGTATTGCAGCAGGAGAGACAGGCCATAGCTTATGCTTCCCGTAAGCTTAAGCCTCATGAGAAGAATTACCCCACCGTGATCTGGAGTTGGCGGCAGTGGTATTTGCCCTACGGATTTGGAGGCACTATCTTTTGGGGGAGAAGTTCCAACTGTTCACGGACCACAAGTCCCTACAGTACCTGTTCACGCAGAAGGAGTTGAATATGCGGCAGCGTAGGTGGGTTGAGTGTTTGAAGGACTAACAGTTCGACATCCAGTATCACCCGGGAAAGGCTAACGTGGTAGCAAGCGCGTTGAGCCGTAGGCCAGCAGATGAGGTGGCAGAGGTGTGGAAGGCTAAGTGGAAGGAATTGGGACACCAGGATGCAGTGGCCCGATCTTTCATATCTGTGATGACCGTTACACCGCAGATTGTCACGAAGGTAGTACGAGCACAGGCTAACGACTCGTTCTGTCAGGAGCAGATAGTTCGATTACTAGCAGAGGGAGCCGAGTCCTATACCGTCAGCTCAGACGGGGGATTACGCTTCAATGGGAGATTGGTAGTCCCGAAAGGGGAGGAATTGAGACACGATGTGATGGCAGAGTCGCACGGCTCACGGTTCGCGGTACATCCCGGAGGGGACAAAATGTACCAAGACATGAGACGCCAGTATTGGTGGAGCGGTATGAAGAGAGATATCGCTGAGTTTGTTTCGAAATGCGCCACTTGTCAGCTTGTAAAAGTGGATCATCAGAGACCGGCAGGATTGCTACAGCCGTTGGAGGTCCCGGTGTGGATGTGGGAGAGCATATCCATGGACTTTATCACGGGGTTGCCTACGTCGCAGAGGGGTCACGACTCCGTTTGGGTAATTGTGGACAGGTTGTCCAAAGTCGCTCACTTTTTACCCGTAAGGACTGACTACACTACGGGACAGTATGCCCAGCTCTTCATTTCAGAGATTGTGAGACTTCACGGTGTTCCCCTAAATATTGTGTCTGACAGAGACAAGATATTTGTTTCGAGGTTTTGGGAGAGTTTCCAGGAGGCCATGGGCACGGAATTGCGGTTGAGTACGGCTTATCATCCGCAGACTGATAGGCAGACCGAGCGCACAAATCAGATGTTGGAAGACATGCTACGCATGTGCATTATTGACTTCGGGGGTGGATGGGATCAGTACCTTCCACTGGTGGAGTTTGCTTACAACAACTCCTACCAGTTCACTATTGGCATGGCTCCGTTTGAGGCATTGTACGGTAGGCCTTGTCGTTCCCCAGCATGTTGGTTAGAGGTGGGGGACAACAAACTACTTGGGCCGAAAGTGATTCAGGATACTTCGGCAAGGATTGAGTTGATTCGGAGTCGCATTCGGGTAGCTCAAGACAGGCAGAAGAGTTATGCTGATGCGAAGAGATTTTTCAGAGAGTTTCAAGTGGGGGACCAAGTTTTGCTCAGAGTGTCTCCTATGAAGGGGATTATGCGTTTCGGGAAGAAGGGGAAGTTGGCACCGAGGTATGTGGGGCCGTTTCCCATTATTGAGCGGATCGGACCGGTTGCGTATAGACTTGGGTTACCGGAACATTTGCATCGGATTCACGATGTGTTCCATATTTTCTCGCTGAGGAAATACCTTAGAGATAATTTGGCTCATTCTCACATTGCTGTGGAGGACATCGATCTCCAGCCGGATAGCTCCTACGAGGAGGGGCCGATTGCTATTTTGGACCGAAGCGAGAGGAAACTGCGGTCAAAGATAGTTCCGTTAGTGCGTGTTCAGTGGCGACATCACAATGTCGAGGAGTCCACATGGGAGCGCGAGGATGAGATGCGCGAACGTTATCCAGAGTTGTTTTTAGCAGGTACTTTCTAGTTTCGAATTTCGGGACGAAATTCAGTTATTAGGGGGGAAGTATGTAATACCCCGTATTTTTGGCTATATTTATTTTTGGGATTAATTAATTAAATGCGTATTAATTGGAAATTAATCCGGGTTAAAAATACTAGCGAGATGTGAGTTGGTATTTGACTATATTGAGCATATATGATGTTATATGAATATTGAATTATGAAATTTGTCGTGAGATTTATATACGGCAATTTGGGAATTTTGTTAAGACGCGTGTGACCGCCGCGTCATGGTGTATTATTTTAATTATAAAAGTGATTTTTATTTCTATTATCCGTATTGTCGTTTTGAGTGCGCCAACGCGTCCGGAAGGGTCGAGATAGTCAGAAAACACTAGCCGGGGGTATAGTTTGGGTCCCGGGGTATTTTTAGGCCATACCGGCAACATAAAGGGCATTTTAGTAATTTTGTATTTTGGGAGAATTAAAAGTGACGAAAATTGGGAGTTTTAATCTGATTGGGAATTGACCCACTAAGCCACTAACCAACCCATATTAACCCAATAAACTTATCATTTAGGTTTCCAACTTTCCCAAAGAAAAACCCTACCCACCATAGCCACCTTTGGAGAAGATAGCTTGGAGAGGGAGAGAAAGAGAAGGAATTCTGCAGAAATCTTTACAGAAATCAACACCAAACTCAGAGTCAATCAAGGCAAGTGATTTAATTATATTTAAATTCAGAGAATGCTCTTTCCATGTTAGAAAATTGAAGAATTAAAATTGTTCTTGGAAGATGAATGAAAACCTATGTTAATTGGACTTCGGATTTGAATATTGAGGACAAATTGCATGTAGAATCACATAGAGATGATTATTCTGGTATTAATGTATGTTGAATGTAACAAAGACGAATTTAGAATGGGCTAATTGATGATTACAAGTTTTAGGGTTCATGTTCTTGAGAAATTGGGGAAAAAGTGTAGAGATTTGTATATTAATCGATGTTAGGGTAAGTTAATTCTTCAAAACGTGTTAGGATGTGATTATAATAGGTTTAGGATTGTTTAGAGACCTTAAAACGATTGTTGGGACTTAGTTTAGAAGAGATTTGAGGAGTAAAAATGGTGAAAAACGAGATTTAGAAAAATCTGGGACGAAACTGGTCAGTCGTTAGAAACCATCCCCAGGTCGTTCGAACGAGCTCGTTCGAACGAGCTTCTAACGAGTTGACCAGTCGCTTCTAACGAGGGGCAGTTTCGTTCGATAATCTCGTTCGAACGAGATATCGTTAGAAGGTACAGTTCGTTCGAACGAACTGGATCTCGTTCGAACAGTCTCGTTCGAACGAGACTTCTAACGAGCTGACAGTGGAATCTCGTTCGAACAGTCTCATTCGAACGAGACTTCTAACGAGTTGGCAGTCTGGGCCTTTTTGGACTGTTTTAATTTTTGGAGTCCCGTAAACTTGTTCGAGGATAGATAACATTCCGATGATGATGTAATGATAGATTTGGGACTTTGGGTTATTATGAGGAGTAATTTATATACGAGTGATTTAAATCAATGAACCGTTTGGGTTGAGACGTAAGTGTCTACTACGACGTGAGAATAGATTATAGCGCGTATGATTATAAGTCGGAATCGTATAAAGTGTGTAAAGTATATATTGGTACTAGAATGAGAATAGTACTACAATTAAACTACGGGATTACTAAGACGTGTGTTTATTTAGTATTGATATATGAATTGTGTGTATGACATACCTAGCATACTTGCTATCACGGGAGGTTGCGTTCGCTTAGGGCCCTCTAATCCTTGTGTTGCCCGGATTTAGACTGGTTACCTTGATGAACATAGGTCATAGAAAGACTTATTGGGATATTAATAAGTTCGCTGATCGTGGGAGCGTAGGTATGTGCGTGACCCATGTGATGTGACTGTGTTCGCCTCCATTATTTGTGATGTTGTTATCTGTAAACTATTCCTGAGAGATTCGGAATATGTAATCCTTATGTACGTGATGTACCGGGATGGATAGCAGAGTATGTGTGCACCGCAGCTTAGTTCTCGGGGTGCTTGTATTGTATATTTATGTTGTGAATAATATACACTTAATTAATGGGAACCTTCATGTTAATGTTGTGAATATAATTACGGTATTGTTTCGAGAAACATAACGAGTTAGCTGATAGTGAAATATATTGCATATTGAGCATCTGAGTTTACGTTAAACCCCTATTTAATTGCGAGCGTTATAATGTTAATAGAACCGAGTAATATGGGTAGGACCTATGATAGTCTAGCTAGATATAATGTCACTTAGCTAGTGGTCCGTGTCGTTGTAGATGGGTACTTACGTTAGGAGTGCACAGTTAGACGAGAGGTGAGAATATCATGTGAGTGCACGTCCTAACATGTACTTTGCATTTAATGTTTTAAATCTTTTTAAAGCACTTGCATGTTTTTAAAATATAACTCCACATTCGGGCTCTGACCCGTTTGCTTTCAAATCTACTTTTCTTGTAAAACCATTTTAGGTGCCCAGCCACAAGGACACCATGCATAGGATACTCATTCTGGTGACGAGCTGTAGCTGTTTGTGGAAGCTGCAGGGATTTGCTTGTAGACGCCTCTATCACTTGGATTCCAGATTCATTATCTATCAGTTGTAGGGCATGTTGCCCATTTCTATTAGAGTTACATTTCCATTACAGTTTTCAGACTTTGGCATGTATTGTTTTAGCATTCGGTTTATTTATTTCAGTTGTGGGATTTGTAGTGAGGAGTTTTCCTCCAGACTTTATTTACATTATGTGATGGTTATTCTTTTTATTTCAGTATGGTGAATGGTGTTATTACTCTTTATTACACTTGTTGCATGTTAATCAGACTTTAAATAAAATTTGGCACTTACTTTTTAAATACTAGGTGGTTAGTAATAATAAAAATGTTTTCGTCAGTGATGCTATTAACTGATCCAACTTGGCATTTTGAATTAATTTAATAAAGGAGTATCTACCCGGTATTAAATTAGTCGGGGTGCCACAGTCGCATCTAAGTCGCTGGTCGGAATCTGTACGGCCGACGCTCTCTCTCCGGCCCATTCTCTCTTTCTATGGTCAGTGCATTGTTCTCTCACTCCACTCATCCCAATCAGGTAATTGTTTAAAGCATTCTATTTTTTTTAACCTAAGTTAGGTATATGATTTTATCCTAGAGTTTATGATATGCGTGATTTGATTCGTATTTGCTTTTTAGGGTTTTATATATACATTTTTAAATATTTATTATTTTTTTAATGTGTGAGTTTTTGGTGCAAATTGAATGTTGATAATGAAAAAAATAAATCATTGGTTTTTAGATGGACCTTGGAATCTTTTAGTGGTAAATTATGTTTTTATGTTCTTACCCTTTTAATTAAAATGCATATTTGATCTGATTCGTACATGTTACGGTGTTTAAAGAAAATTTAAGTGCTAAATATTCAATAATAATGTAAAAATAACAAATTGAAAAGTAGACACCCCACTAATTAAATGGATAAATGAGATTATGTGTTGAAAATTTAAGAAAAAACTAAAAAAACTATTTAAATAGTAAGTAGACATCAATACCAAATATTCAATAATTATGTTACACATGTAGAAAAACCTTAGACCCGTTCAAGAGGTCTCACTATGACTGTGGTGAGAACTCTTGAATTGTCCCATTTTTGGACAGTTTGAAAATGCAAAAGTTTGTATTGTACATAATGTTTATGCATGTCCTATTTTGAAAAATTCAGTGGCATCTCTTTATGCTCTTTGGGTGCATACTAGATTGATGTAGTGTTTTCTTGGTTGAAAAACTTACGTAACACATGAACACTCCCAATTTAAGTTGTGTACTTGAACAACTGTAGGGAGATGCTGGCGAAATTTTCTAGATTAGGACATGGCATGAGGCATTATGACCAATACAAAATATGCATTTTCGAATGGGATATGACCCTTACCCTGTAGTGGAGATGGAGGAAATATAGGAGCTCAAATATATACATATTTACACTTGAATAAACTTCAGTAAGCGTTTATATTATAATGTGTGTTCTTTAAACTTATCAGGATGTCGTCGGGAATCAACAAAGAGTGGATAAATGAGAAAAATATCGAGACCGATACATATAGAGATGGGGTGTTACAGTTTCTACATTATGTGAATAGTAATAGTTCGAATGCTAAACATTCATGTCCCCGTAGACGTTGTCGAAATGGGAAAGGACCTGTTATAGATGACATATTCGTTCATTTAATGACATATGGTATGGACATGAACTATACCTTATGGCATTTTCATGGTGAGACATTAGTTGTTGATCAAGTCCAACCACCACCACAATCTGTGACACCGACAGAACACCCTTATGTGCACAATATTACAATTTTGATTGATCTTGTGAATGATGCTTGTGAGATGTTTATGGGTGAAGCGGAACCTAGTGAACCTAATTGTGTAGGCAGTGATGAAGCCCCCCCAACTTCTGAGGTTCCCAATGGTTCGCACACACATAAATACAAAGGCAAGAACTATGATCGTTTACATCAACTCGCACAGGAGCCATTGCACCTAGCTACCGGTTCTTCGCGTCATACCACAATGTATGCTCTTATAAAGTTGAATGATTTGAAAATACAATTCAATTTATCGGATGGTGCTACAGGTGGAATTCTTAGATTGTTAAATGAACTACTTCCTGAAGAGAACAACTTGACAACTAGTTATACAGGAATGAAAAACACCGTTAGAGATCTCGGTACGGATTATGTTAAGTATGACGTATGCATTAATAACTGTATGATATTTTGGAAAGAGCATGAAAAATCTACTAGATGTATAAAATGTGGTTCTTTACGCTACAAGTTTACTTTTCTAGACGAGGACGGGGTAGAAATTCAGAATACTAATGGAAAAAAAAGTACTCTAGGGTTCCTAAGGAGGTAATGCGACATTTCCCTCTAATCCCTAGGCTTAAACGGTTTTATAACATAAAATGGATATCACAAAAAATGACTTGGCACACTTGTGCAAGCTCTTTTATGGAATTCTTGCGTTATCCCCGAGATTCAGCAGAATGGGTAAATTCAAACATTATGTGGAGAGATTTTGCAAAAGATCCGCGGAATATTCGACTTGCAATAGCAACTGATGGTTTCATCCCGAATAACATGTTTGGCCGCAAGTATAGTTATTGGCCAGTGATAATTCAACCTCTCAACCCTCCCCCATTAATGTGTATGAAAAGTGAGTTTTCATTGTTGTCTGTATTAATTCCCGGACCAAAGTCACCATCAAGTAATATTGATGTCTTCCTCCAACCGTCGGTCGATGAGTTAAAAATCTTATGGTCTGGAGTTGAGGCTTGGTATGCGTACAAAAATGAGAAATTTCAGTTAAAAGCCATGTTGATGTGGGGTATACATGATTTTCCAGCTTATGGGATGTTAGCAGGTTGTTCAAATCAAGGTTACAATGGGTGCCCTATTTGTTCTACAAATACACCTTCTGAATATCTTCCTAAGTCAATGAAATGTTGTTACCAACGATCTCGTATGTTCCTTCCCAAAGACCATCCTTATAGGTTTGACACATCAAAGCAAACATTTAATGGTAAAATAGAGGATTCTATGGCTCCAAGAAAGTTAACAAGTGTAGAAGTTGAGCAGATAGTGTCACTTATCGCTCGAGAAGGTGTTCAAAGAGAGGGAGAGGGAGACAAAAAGGGAAAGGTAAAGGGAAAGGGAAAGGGGAAAGGGAAGGGTAAGGGGAAAGGGAAGGGGAAGGGAAAGGAGGATGTCGTAATGGAAGAAGATGATTATCCAAGTGAGGGTGACGATGAGAATCTAGCACGTACCGAGGATTTTTCAAGGAGTTCAATTTTCTTTGACTTAGAGTACTGGAAGGATCATGATATTAGACATAATTTAGATGTTATGCATGTTGAAAAGAATGTCACAAAGACTCTTTTAGGTACAATACTCTTGGTGAAAGGTTCATCAAATAAAGATACGGTCAAAGCCCATGAAGACTTGAAAGTTCATTTGAATCTTAAAAGGAAATTATGGATGAAAGATGTTGAAGGCGGTAACAAAAGGCTTATGCCAAAGGCACTTTTCGCATTAGGAAAGTAAGAGAAAGAAGCCTTTTTTCGTACACTTAAAACATTAAAGGTACCGATTGGATTTTCATCAAATTTCAGCAGCAATGTTAACCTCGATCCACCTGGGTTTACCAATCTCAAGTCCCACAATTATCACGTCATTATGCAACGGTTGCTTCCTGTGTTGCTTATGCATTCATTTTCGGATGATAAGCCTTTGTTTAAATCTATACAACGGAGAATTATATTCTTTAATGTGTTGTGTGCCAAAGTGATATTTAGTGAACATCTTTTAAAGGCTAAAAACGCATTGTTAGAGGCACTTTGTGTCTTTGAAATTTATTTTCCACTTGCCTTTTTTGTGGTGATGATCCACCTCATGCACCATTTAGCCGATGAAGCTTTGACAGCTGGGCCACCAAGATATCGGGCGATGTGGTTGTTTGAGAGAGAAATGGGAAGATATAAAAAGTGGTCACGAAATAAGAGGTACATTAAAGGGAGCATTGCTAATGCATATTTGTTACATGAAGCTTCTTTGTATGCCATAGAGTGCATATCGAAAAGAGGTGAAGGAACTCATAAGAGGAATCTTGAGGATTTTCTTGATGATGAGTTTGATGACTCAGAATGCCAACGACCATTGGGTAAAAGTAAATAATTGATCTTAAATAATGTACAATATGAGCAAGTGCGAAGATGGGTTTTATCTCAATGCGACGGTGTTGATGAATGGAAAAGGTACACACTTAGTTCTATGTTAATTCATATTAATTGATTGTAATGTGATATTTCTTAATTTCTAAACTAATTTCTTGTAGAAAATTTGTGGCAACTGAGACTCAATCGAGGAATAGAATTGATGATTTCATCCCTTGGCTAAGGAATGGGGCAAGTCTTTATTTATACATGTACTTTTTTATCAACCATAATTATTTTTAATGAAACTTTAAAAAATTATCAATTCCTTACAGGCCTCAAGATTTAATGATACGAGAATTTTTCCATATGCTGATGATCCGCTCCATAGGGTTACCAGTTATGAGAAATTTCAATGCAATGGGTACACCTTTTGTACTTCTGTACATGAAGAGAATCATAGATTTCAGAGTAGTGGTGTATCCACTAAGGCCTTTAATAAGAAGGGGATTATGACAACCTTTTATGGAGTTATTAGACAAATACTCGACCTCAATTACTGTGAATTCACACATACTGTCTTTTATTGTGATTGGGTGGATGTTGATGATAAGAATGCTTGCAAAGTTGAACGCACTCAAAATTGGTGATGGTGAATCTTAGTAAGCTCGTGAGTAAAAATACCATTCACGATGATCCGTTCATCCTTGCATCTCAAGCCAGTCAAGTATTTATTTTCAAGATATAAAGCTGAATGGGTGGTCAGTTGTTTTACACTCTCCCAAGAGACTGACGAAAGAAATAGATGCGATTGATATTGACCGTACGATGTATGACTCCATTCTTGAGGAGAATGATAAATTGCTGGAGCTTTTGGACACGAATTTCTAGTGCAATAGTTTAATGCTATTTATTCCGTTTGTTGTTGTTGTGGTGGTGGTGGTGGTAAACATTTAATAGTTTATTGTTGTTTGAACATTCAATACAGGTATGGTTGTTTGAACTTGTAATTCTATGTTTACTGATGTTTGAGTATGTAATATACTGGTGTCTATTTGAACATGTGATCTTCTTTGTATTGCTATTTGAACATGTAATATTCTTGTAAATGTTTATTCTGATTATTTTGGTGTCCAATAGTCACTTTTTTCCAAATAAATGTCTCATATGGGTGATACTTCGCAACCGTCAATAAATGGGGAGACACCTATATCAACCTCCCATTCTAAGGTTGCTTCGGGTGCTTCAAGAGTAGGTGATGAATCCACTAAGAAGTTAAAATTGAATGAGCACGACCTTCCAGTTAGTGCAGACTCATATACACTCTCAACCAGGTTGGGAGACTTAACAAGGACACATGTTCCCATTTCTTATACGAGTTGGAAACAAGTGGATGTGCGATATAAGAACTTAGTTTGGTAATCATTAATGGTATACTATTCCTTTCTATTCCAAAGAATGTAAATTCAATTATGTGACGTTTTAATTTTATTTCTTCATATATTGTAGAAATAGTTCCCAGATGTGCGCAAAAGTCAGAAGCAAATTTTTATTAAAAAAGCGAACGATGCTTGGAAAAATTTCAATTTAAAGCTAAGGGTTAATTTGAAGGATGGTGATGTTGGAAAGTGGAAGGAGAAAGTGCCACGAAATGTTAAATCTAAGGACTGGGAGGTGTTTTGCAATAATGAAGCTTTAGAGGTTCAAAAAACTTTGCGAAGAAAGAACAAAGAGACTAAACAAAATTGTGTGAGAAAGACAACTCATAATACAAGTCGTCATGGTTATGACCGAGCTTCAGAGAATTGGAGAAAGGAGCATGGGCGTGCACCCACTCGTGCTGAATTATGGTTGGCAACTCATATAATCAAAGGAGGTGTTATCTATAATAGGTGTTATATATAACAACTCTATTATATATAACAGGTGTTATACATAACATAACTGTTATATATAACAATTGTTATATATAACATCTTGCTCGCGCTTCCGCGCATAACGATAACTCAATAACAATTGTTAGTATTCTCTCATTGATTTCTTAAAAACAGGAAGTTAAAGGGTGAAAACCCAAACCATCCACCAAACGGACCCGTACGAGGCACGAACACCTCGCACGGGACCAATGTAACTTGTAGGAACTGACTGCGTAGTCCCGAGTCTCTCGGTTTGAGAATACGACGATAATTTACAAAAATCAACAATTAGACTTAAAAACATGCCATTAAAGGGTGAAAACCCAAAACAAGCCCCAAACGACCCTGTAAGAGGTATGAACACCTTGTACTGGACTAATGTAACTTGTAGGAACTGACCGCGTAGTCCCGAGTCTCTCAATTTCAGAATATGATGATAATTTATAAAAATAACACTTAGACTTAAAAATAGGCCGTTAAAGGGTGAAAATCCAAACCAGCCCCCAAACGACCCCGTAAGAGGCACGAACACCTGGCACGGGACCAATGTAACTTGTAGAAACTGACCGCGTAGTCCCGAGTCTCTCGGTTTGAGAATATGACGATAATTTGTAAAATAACACTTAGACTTAAAAATAGGCCGTTAAAGGGCGAAAACCCAAACCAGCCCCCAAACGATCCCATAAGAGGCACGAACACCTCGCACGGGACCAATGTAACTTGTACGAATTGACCGCATAGTCCTAGGTCTCCTGATTTGAGAATACGACGATAATTGGCAAAAATCAACACTTAGACTTAAAAAGAGGCCGTTAAAGGGTGAAAACCCAAATTAGCCCCCAAACAGACCCGTAGGAGGCACGAACACTTCGCACGGGACAAATGTAACTTATAGGAACTGACCGTGTAGTCCCGGGTCTCTTGGTTTGAGAATACATCGATAGTTTGTAAAAACAACACCTAGACTTAAAAACAGGAAGTTAAAGGGTGAAAACCCAAACCAGCCCCCAAACGATCCCGTAAGAGGCACGAACACCTCGCACGGGACCAATGTAACTTGTAGGAATTGACCGTATAGTCACGGGTCTCCCGGTATGAGAATATGATGATAATTTGTAAAAATAACACTTAGACTTAAAAATAGGCCGTTAAAGGGTGAAAATACAAACCAGCCCCATAAGAGGCACGAACACCTCGCACGGGACCAATGTAACTTGTAGCAACTGATCGCGTAGTCTCGGGTCTCCCGGTTCAAGAATATGACGATAATATTTAAAAATAACACTTAGACTTAAAAACAGACCGTTAAAAGGTGAAAATCCAAACCAGCCCCCTAACGACCCCGTAAGAGGCACGAACACCTCGCATAGGACCAATGTAACTTGTACGAACTGATCGCGTAGTCTCGGGTCTCTCGGTTTGAGAATACTATGATAGTTGGTAAAAATCAACACTTAGACTTAAAAACAGGTCGTTAAAGGGTGAAAACCCAAACCCGCCCCTAAACGACCCCATAAGAGGAACAAACACCTCGCATGGGACCAATGTAACTTATACGAACTGATCGCGTAGTCCCGGGTCTCCTAGTTTGAGAAGACGATGATAATTTACAAAAATAAACACTTAGACTTAAAAACAGGCCGTTAAAGGGTGAAAACCTAAACCGGCCACCAAACGTCCCCTTAAGAGGCACGAACACTTCGCACATGACCAATGTAACTATTAAAAACTAACCGTGTAGTCCCGGGTCTCCCGATTTGAGAATATGACGATAATTTCTACTCCTATATGTAATTTTTTAGTTTGAGTAATTTTTTTTTGTAAATTACTGGGTTACTAATATCGTATCTTTTTTGTATCCTATTTTTTATGCAGGATAACATTTTATCGTTGGCATTTATTCACGTGGAACACACAGAGAACTCAATGGTTTAAAACAAGGGGTTTATTCATGATTCTATTTTTTTGTGTTATGGCCATGCGGGCTTTTGTAGTTTTATTGTTAACTTTTATGGCCGTGCGGTCTTTTGTAAGTTGATTGTTATATTTTGTGACCGTGCAGGCGTTATGTTAGGCAGGTTTTGGAATGTCCAAAAAATAGGGGAAAATCTGTCCAATTTTTTTTGGCCTGTGAAGTATTAAAGACTTGTAATAGTTTGAAGTTTGTGTGTACATTAGTTTATCAACAACATGCAATATTTTCAATTTGTGAATTTTCGCGCTTTCAAATAATGATTTTTTTTCTTTTTATAAAAAATTTGGCACAGTTCAAAATCGTGGCAAAAGTGTATCATATTTTGGCACGGTTTTGAACTGTGCCAATTTTTTTATGAAAATGTGCTAAATCTGACACAGTTAAAAACTGTGCCAAAAGTGTGCCAGAAATATCAAATTCTGGCACGGTTTAAAAGTGTGCTAGAAGTGTTCTTGTTTGGCCAAATCTGGCACACTTTTGAACCGTGCTAGAAAAAATGGCCATTTTGGAACACCTGATTCTAGCACAGTTCAAAACCGTGCCAGATTTGATCTGGCACAGTTTTAAACTGTGCCAGATTCCTATGTTTGGTGTAGTGAAAGTCGAATCTATAAAGCAAGTCAAGTTCGAAAAACCTCCATAAACATGGTTAAGATCAATTCAAGTGTCTAAAGTCGTAACCAAATGTCCTAGCCTCATGGAAACTGCGTAGTGAATTGGATTCAAACACACCAATATGCCACACCAAATGTGTAAAACTAAAATACATAAAGAACCGAAAATCTTTTTGAATTTTTCAAAAATAAAATCTTTTTATATTTAAAAAAAATATAAAACCAAAAATCTTTGTATATTTTTCAATATGACTCAATTAAAGAAAAATATAATACAAAAAGTACAAATGTCATAACACTAACAAACATATATAATGAAACACAACTAGCTTATGACAAACAAAATCATGCAAGCAATCAACGAAATGAAATAACATGTGACGCATCATGTGCAAGCATGTGAGAATCAACAAATCTACCATTTAACGTCTACAAAGAAGATTTTCTAACCCAAACAGGTGAATCCCTAACTCGAGGGGTTATGGGAACCGACGGGACACTATCCTTAAACTTCCTAGGACCTTTTCCAAGATCAAAATAAAAACTCCGAAAATAATCTTTCCTACCATAATGTGAAAATGTGTAAATGGAAGGAATGTTATCTATGAGTTGACCTTTTCTAATATCCTTGATTTTGGTTGTCCCTCTAAAATAAATAATGGTTTTGGATTTAACATTCGAAACACTAGAAAAAGGTGAGCCATTACCATCCCTACTCAAACTATTCAAGTCTTTTAAATCAAATTTTAGCTTCAAAATTTTAAACTCAAGCAAATCATTAGACTCTTTAAATTTTAGGGACGCCTTTTTCAAATTTTCAACAATTACTAAAAGATTATCGCGCTCACCTTCAATAAAAGCCAACTTTTTCCTAAGAGTCTTCTCATGTGCCACAAAATCATTAATCAAAATATTTTTGTCCTCTTTGGCACGAACACAAACTCTAGAATTTTTCAAGTCCTCAAAAGTTTTTTTTCCAAAAATAGGGCTCTATCATCACTCTCCTTTTTGGACAATTCTAATTTTCTAAATTCATGGTCCATGTCCCCAAGTCGCTTGCGAATGAAATCTTTTTGATCTTGAATAGTTTGCAAAAGTTCCAAAACGGATTTAAAATGTGAATTCTCTTTTTCAAGAATTTCAATTCTTTTAGTAAACTTCAAGTTCAAACGATTTAGGTCGTCAAAACTATGAGAATCCATCGATAGAGGAGAGACAAACCAAATTTAACCAAAAATAGCAAGTAAACAAGATCAAACACAGTAACTTAGTGCAATCCGCTTTGATACCAATTTGACAACTTGAGTAGTCAAAAGGTATCATACGAAAAAACTTTAAAAAACCAGGATCACTTAACAACTTGGAGCAACCTACTCGGATACCAATTTGAAAATGCAAATAATTGCAACGGGTGATTTTTATTCAAAGAAATATTGCAATATCAATTTTGAATGCGAAAGAAAATTTTAAATTGATTTTATCTTTTTATCTTACCCATGCATCTATAGTAATAAAGAAAATGAATCAAACCACGCAAATACAATAAGGCCAAGTTTCAGGAAAAAAATCCCTTTTGGGTAAAACCTTTTATTCACTTAGAAATTTACAAGAGAGTCGAATTACAAACTACTTGAGTTACCTTACAAGCATAATGCGATATTCTTTGAAAATCTCTAATGAATAACTATGATACTTGCAAGAATCACATGACCGCGATCCTTTATCTGCCTTAGCCTTCATTTTCAGCAGTGAATTCCCGCAAGCATCACAAGTCAGCAATGGAGTGCCTCTCCACCAAAGTGTAAGCATAAACTAATTCACAAGAACAATATTCAAGGATGCTTTGTTGTGAATTAAAACAGTGTTTTGACACAAAAAACTTGAAGAACTTTTGCTGCTAATATGCAGAAACATAATTGGACAAAGTCTTGAACAATCTGATTCACGAAACATGTTTATATATAAAAAATTGTGTAGGCGGGGTCGTTAGAATGAATTATGCATGTCGTTTTAACGAAAAGAGCATGTCATTTGAACGATAGTGGAATGTCATTTGAACAGCTGGGTAATGTCATTTGAACGAAAGAAACGAAACATTGAGATTTTAAAAACTCAGCCTATATGTTTTCCAAAAACATATTTTCGCAAAGTAAAAGCTTTGTTCATCTTTTTGATAAAAATTAAACATCTCTAATATGATTCTATGAATTAATTCAAACTCTAAATCGTTTTATACCTTTTAGGATAACCAAAATCTTTCAAACTTGGAGATACTTGAGTTCAGTTTGTCTTAACGGTGTGTGAAGATTTATAACGGGATACGCTAAACTATCCTAAAGCTATGCTATGGACAACGACAGAAAAATTATTCTTAAAAATCTCCCTCTTTGGCTATTCCGGTACAAAACAAATAAAATGACTGGACACCATATTAAAATTACTATTACAAAGATACTGATACCCTTCCCAACCCTACAACGGAACGACATAAGTCTCTGTGTCTTCAAACACTTCTTATTCTCCTCATTCAAACTTTGTCTTCGTTTGTGTGTCTTGAATTCCTCTTTAACTACCTACACACACGAGACAATAAACATACACCCTCGTAATGCATCGAGTTTGAAACAAAATATAATTTATGAATAAATACTCCCCCATAATTTAAACTCATCAAAACTCATAAAAACTCCATTTTTAATATGCTCTCCTCCTTTGTTTTTATCCGAAATAGAAAAATAGACAAATAAGTAGAAACATTAAACATTAAGTGCAAAGCATCACGATAAGGGATTTAAATCAAGCATGTGAATTGATTATCTTAAAGGCCAACACATCCAACTATTTTTGAAAATTTTCAATTTATCCAAGAAAATGCAAATTTCACAAATACAACATACCATATATAATATATGCAAAATATATCAAAGAAAATTAGGCACACATATATAGGTATAAACGACCAAAAAACACGACACAAAATACATAAGCTTTACACACCAGCATAGTATCAATGCGCCCAAACATGTGGAATGAAATGGATGGGTGTGAACTAAAAACAAAATAATTATAAGCCAAATACTCAAATATGTTCAAGAAGTTCTAATTGACTGCAAAACTTTATCAAATTAATCTTTAACCTTAAGTTACAAATAAAGTTGAACTTAATGAACAAAACAAGCACAATGCACACCAGCTTATAATATTAATGATTTAACAAATCAATAGCATCATGAGAAAATAATCTTAACTAGGATGCATTATCATTGTGCAAGCCCGTTGATATTTCCATCCAAACATCCTGAAAATATTTATTTTCCTTACTTTTGAATGAATTTATCAATCTAAATAAATTTGGCCTATTATTCTTTTTATTGCCTTAAATTTTTTTGGGGCTATTTTAAACGGTGGCTTTCACGATGAGATTATTATTCTCTCACAGCCCTTTTTCGTGCACTCATCATTTTTTCAACATTAAATAAATTCTCACAGGTAAAGGTTCTTACATGAAAAAATACTCTATAGTCAAATAAACATATAGATGATAAGATTGATAGGAGGGAATCTCACCAAGATCAAATGTACATCATAAAGTTTAAATCCAATAAGCTCGTGCATGTGTGTGGAGGCATAAACAAAGTCGAATCCATAAAGCAAGTCAAGTTCGAAACAACTCCATAAACACAGTTAAGATCAATTCAAGTATCTAAAGTCATAACCAAATGTCCAAGACACATGGACATTAAGTGGTGAATTGGATTGATACACACCAATATGCCACACCAAATGTGTAAAACTAAAATACACAAAGAACCGAAAATCTTTTTTGAATTTTTCAAAAACAAAACCTTTTTGTATTTAAAAAAAATATAAAACCAAAAATCTTTTTGTATTTTTCAATATGACTCAATTAAAGAGAAATATAATACAAAAAGTACACACTTTATAACACTAGCCAACAGATATCATGAAGCACAACTAGCATATGAGAAATAAAATCATGCAAGCAATCAACGATAGGAAATAATATGTGACTCATCATGTACATGCATGTGAGAATCAACCAATCTAACAATTAACATCTCCAAAGCAGATTTCCTTACCCAAGCATGAGTATTCCTAACTCGAGGGGTTATGGGAACTGACGAGACACAATCCTTAAACTACCTAGGACCTTTTGCAAGATCAAAACAAAAACGTCTAAGGTGACCTTTCCTACCACAATGTCAACATGTGTAAATGGGAGGAATGTTACCTATGGGTGGACCTTTTCGAATGTACTTGGTTTTGGTTGATCCTAGTAAAAAATAATGGTTTTGGCTTTAACATTCGAAGCACTAGAATAAGACGATCCATTACCATCACTACTCAAACTACTCGAGTCTTTTATACTAACTTTTAACTTCAAAATTTTAGACTCAAGTAAAGAATTAGACTCTTCCAATTTTAGGGATGCTTTTTAAAATTTTTAAAAATTCCTAAAATCTTATCACACTTACCTTGAATAAAAGCAAAATTTTCCCTAAGAGTCTTCTCACGTGCCATAAAATCAATAATCAAAATATTTTTGTCCTTTTTCACACAAACACAAACCCTAGAATTTTTCAAGTCCTCCAAAGTTGTTTTTAAAAATAGGACTATATCATCACTCTCCTTTTTGGACAATTCTAATTTTCTAAATTCACGGTCCATGTCCACAAGTCCCTTGTGAATTAAATCTCTTTGATCTTCAATAGTTTGCAACAGTTCTAAAACGGTTTTAAAACGTGAATTCTCTTTTTCAAGAATATTAATTCTTGTAGCAAACTTCAAGTTCAATCAATTTAAGTCGCTAAAATATGAGAATCCATCGAGAGAGGAGTAAAAAAATAAAATCACCCAAAAATAACGAGTTAACAAGATCAAACACAGTAACTTAATGCAACCCACTCTGATACCAATTTGACCACACGAGTAGTCAAAAGGTATCAGATGAAAAAACTTAAAAAATTAAGATCACTGGATAACTTGGAGACACCTGCTCTGATACCAATTTGAAAATTCAAAATAATTACCACAGGTGATTTTTATTCAAACAAAGATTGCAATACCAATTCTAATGCGAATTTTAAATTGATTTTATTTTTTTATCCTACGCATGCATATATGGTGATAAAACAAATAAATCAATTCACACAAATATGGCAAGGCCAAGTTTTAGGAGAAAATTCCTTCGGGTGAAACCTTTTATTCACTTAAAAATTTATAAGAGAGTCGACTTACAAACTACTTGGGTTCCCTTACAAGCATAATGTACTATTCTTTAAAAATCTCTAATGAATAACTATGATCCTCGTAAGAATCACATGAATGCAGTCCTCCATCAGCCTCAGCCTTCGTATTTAGCAGTGCATCCCCGAAGGTATCACAAGTCACAAATGGAGTGCCTCTCCACCAAGGTGTATGCATTAGATACAAAAATTTCTAGGGTTTTAAACTAATTCGTAAGAACAATATTCAATGATGCTTTGTTGTGAATTAAAACAATGTTTTGACATAAAAAACTTGAAGAACTTTTTCTGCTGATGTGCAGAAACGTAATTGGCAAAAGTCTGGTAAGCGTGAGAACACTCGCAAAAGGGTAATTTTAACAAAAAAATGCAACACCAATTTTAAATTTGAGGAAGCGACTTTTAAACCGATTTTATCTTGTTTATCCTAAGCATGCAACTATGTGATAAGTAGATAAATTAAACCACGCAAATAACTCAGGCCCAGATTCAGGAAAAACTCCCAAAGTGAAAAGCCTTTATTCACTTAGAAATTTACAAGAGAGTCGACTTACATACTACTTGATTCCCCCACAAACATAACGCGTTATTCTTCGAAATTGTCTAAGGAACAAATATGACGCTCGTAAGACTCACATGATCACAGTCCTCTGAATTAGCCTCACCCTTCCTCTTCAGTAATGAATCCTCGTAGGTATCTAATGTCAGTAATGGAGAGCCTCTCCACTAAGGCATATGCAAGAGATACACAAAATTTCTAGGGTTTTAAACTAATTAACAAGAACAAATTTCAAGGATGATTTTTGAGAATCTAAACAGTGTTTTTTAAACACAAAAACTTGAAGAACTTTTACTACTGATATGCAGAAACGTCTTTTGCAAAAGTCTTGGAAAACTCATTATGAAATAGGTATTTATACAAAAGTTGAGTCAATGCGTCGCCCGAACGCAAACTGAATGTCACTTAAACGAGATCTAATGTCACCCGAATGAGGACATCGCACGACATTGCATTATCGCTTGAACGACACTAACTTGTTACTCGAACGACCTTAACATCAAAAAAAACTTTTTATTAAACTTCACCTTAGGACTTTGAAAAAATATTTTGACATAATAAAAAATCATGTTCGTCTTTTTGATAAAAATTAAACATACCAAATATAATTCTATGAATTAATTAAAATTCTAAATTCGTTTTATACCTTTTGGGATGTCGGGAAGTCTTCAAACTTGGAGATGTTTGAGTTCGTTTTGTCTTCTCAGTTCGTGATGATTTGTAACGGGATACGCCAAACTAGCCAAACGTTATGCTATGAATAATGACATAAAAATTATTCTTACAAATCTCCACCTTTGGCTATTCCCGTACAAAATAAGAAAATAGACCAAACAACAAATTAAAATCAAAATCTCCTTTTACAAATTACAAAAAGTACTAACGCCCTT
This sequence comes from Sambucus nigra, assembly GCA_949130495.1. NCBI lineage: Eukaryota > Viridiplantae > Streptophyta > Magnoliopsida > Dipsacales > Adoxaceae > Sambucus > Sambucus nigra. The sequence goes on along the minus strand of OX422214.1, from coordinate 468,818,588 downwards.
CCCAACTCTAGAACGTAATGGAACAAGTCATTTTGTCTTTAAACTTCATCTTCTTCTCTTAGTCTTTGCCTTCATTCGCGTGTCTTTGAATTCCTCTTTAAGTACCTACACACATGAGACAACAAACATATACCCTCATGACGCATCGAGCTTGAAACAAAATATAATTCATAAATAAATACTCCCCCATAATTCAAACTCATTTAAAAATATTTTAATTTGCTTATTTGAGAATGCAAAATACTTTCCAATGGTGGTTTTCTTAAAAACAACAATTTCAACACCAATTTTAAATGTGAAAGCGACTTGTAAACCTATTTTATCTTATTTATCCTAATCTTGCAACTATGTGATAAAATAGATAAATTAAACCATGCAAATAACTTAGACCAAGATTTAGGAAAAACCCCAAAAGGGAAAAACCTTTATTCATTTAGAAATTTACAAGAGAGTCGACTTACAGACTACTTGACCTTTCACAAGCAGAACGCGTTATTCCTTGAATATATCTAAGGAGCAACTATGATGCTCACAAGAGTCACATGATCGCAGTCCTCTGAATTAGCCTCAGCCTTTATCTTCAGCAATGAATCCCCACAGGTATCACAAGTCAGCAGTGGAGAGCCTCTCCACCAAGGTGTATGCAAGAGATATAAAACTTTTCTAAGGTTCTAAACTAATTCACAAGAACAATATTTAAGGATGGTTTTTGTGAATGAAAACATTATTTTTAAACACAAAAACTTGAAAAACTTTTGTTGCTGATATGCAGAAACGTCTTTTGCAAAAGTCTTGGAAAACTCATTCACGAAACAAGTATTTGTACAAAAGTTGAGTCGACGCGTCGCTCAAACGAAAATTGGATGTCGCTCGAATGAGGATTGCGCTACATTGCATTTTCGCTTGAACGATAATGAGTTGTCGATCGAATGACCTGAAAGTCAAGATTTTTTTATTAAACTCCGCTTTAAAACTTGGAAAAAATATTTTGACTCAATAAAAGAATCCGGTTCGTCTTTTTGATAAAAAATAAACATCCCAAATATGATTTTATGAATTAATTTTAACTATAAATTCGTTTTATACATTTTGAGATGTCAGGAAGTCTTCAAACTTGGATATGCTTGAGTTTGGTTTGTCTTTTCAGTTCATGACGATTTGTAACGGGATACGCCAAACTAGCCTAGCGCTATGCTATGAACAATGACAAAAAATTATTCTTACAAGTCTTGAACAATCTGATTAAAAAAAATAGGTTTATATAAAAAAACTTGAGTCGGATGGGTCGTTCGAAGAGTTCTGCATGTCATTTGAACGACAAGAGCATGTGGGTAGAGCGACTTTTAATGCGACAATGGAATGTCGTTTGGACGACTGGGTAATGTCGTTTGAACGAAAAAAACAAAACTTTGTGATTTTAAAAACTCCGCCTACTGGTCTTCCAAAAATATATTTTCGTAAAGTAATAGCCGTTTTCATCTTTTTTGATAAAAATTAAACATCCCTAATATTATTCTATGTATTAATTGAAACTCTAAATCATTTTATACCTTTTGGGATGATGAAAAGTCTTCAAACTTAGAGATGCTTGAGTTCAGTTCGTCTTGACGGTGTGTGATGACTTGTAACGGAATACACCAAAGTAGCCTAAAACTATGTTATGAACAATGACTAGAAAAAATGTTATTACACTCTCTTTGTGACCTATACACACTCTTTTTGCGCTATCCTTTCTTTTTCCACAAAACAAACAATTTCCCTCTTTCCAGTATAAAAATAGATATTTCCACAAAACAGTCATTCCTCTATTCTCATGAAATCCCCGCCGATCATCTCTCCCTGTCTCACCGAAAAAAACTCGATCGATCCATGGATAGAATCTAGGTTATATATATATATATATATATAGTCCTGCTCTTGTGCAGACTAGTCCGCATTTTAAGAATGCGGACCGAACATGTGTCACCTGACGGTGAGCCCAGAAAAGAGAGAGAGTATGCCTATAATTTAGGCGATAATTTCTAGGCGCACCGTTAGGTGACACATGTTCGGTCCGCATTCTTAAAATCCGGACTAGTCCGCACATGAGCATTATATATATATATATATATATATATATATATATATATATATATATATATATATTGATGCTTATTTCTCCTCAAACATATGTTTAGCAGTGACAAATTATGTTTTGGTTTTCATTTTGGATTTATGATCTTTTATCATATACGCTGATAACTCTGGTCATTGAGTTTTAATTTCTTATTCGCTTACTAAACTACTACACTTAAGGGTTCTTTTATGGGTCAATTATTAAATAGTCCCTACTATAAATATATATTTTTTAAAAAGGACACATATTTTTAGTTTAACCCATTTAGTCCCTCAAGCACTCAATATCCTCTTATTTTTAGAGGTCCGCGCCAGCGACACTCCCTCTCCAAAATATGTGGCAAAGGACTTTTTGAGGCAAAATAAAAAAATTTGGACTAAATGGGTATTAAAAAATGTCCGAGGGACTATTTGGTATATGTCCCTTCTTTTATTGCTATTTTTTTTCTTTTTCAATTAGCCTTTTGGTTTTGTTTAGTTCGACGATGCTACTTAATTTCTCTATTGCGAAGCTTATTTTGACTTAACTTTTTAGTGCTGTTTTTCTGTTAAGGTATTCGTTGGGTTGTTGTGGTAAGCCATCCAGCGAATCTTGCCAATATCCTAAGAGAAAGCAGGAATATGTCAGGTTAAGTTTGGCTGCGTTGGTTTTGGTTTTTTATTTTTTTATTTTTTGGGTTTGATGGAGGTTGCGTCTTTGTTGGCTCTTAGTTATTATGAGCTGGTTTAATTTTTGGTTTTTATAAGAAGACGACGTATTTTATATGGCAATGCCCTCTGATTTGATGAAACTGAAAACTTAAGTCGCAATTTGTAGGAACAACTATTCATGTGTTGCTTATGCTTCTACCAATTGCAACAAAACGGGGTGCCAGATTTGGGGCCGAGGTATGCATTTTCAAGCACCCATCAACTCCCTAGACGAACCTCATACGGTTGTTTCCAACTCAGGTTAGTCTTTATCATATGATATGAGAAAGCCATTATAAAAATATATGTGATAACACAAGTAATATTCTTTTGAAAATATCATTATTTATACTTGTCGGATTATTTTGTTCGGTTTTGGCATTGGGTTTGTCAATCAAGCTTGTTTAGTAGTGAAACTAAAAGTTTGGTTTTATTATAGTTTGCTAGATTATGTTTGGCAAATTTCTTATAACTCATTTATCATTTGGAGTTATGTTCAACAAATTTCTTCACGTAATAATTTTTTGTTCACTGAAAAAAGTTTTTTCATGATTTCAAGAACACATTTTTTTGGATATCTATATCGTGTATTATAACAATTTCATTAAAAAGTGACCCCGCATCGCGGGGTTTGCATGCTGGTTGAAATATATTTTTGATAAGTACCACCATATAATATAAATATTCTTTACACATCATTTTGGTCTCCACTTTCATTTTTCCTCCCAAACCATTCTCTCTATCCAAGTTGCTCTTAACCATTATCTTAACAAACAAGTTACATCATTTTCAGTGACGGATCCAGGATTTTTATTCAGGGGACTCCAACTCTCTAGTGGTGCTGGGGGTTCGAGGACAAAAGCCTCTGAGGCATTTTTTTTGGTTCATTCGTTTTTTATACATATTATTAACATATTATACCTAAACCTTATTGGTAAATATTAACACATTTTACTTAAAAAATTTAAAATATTTCACCTAAACATTAACATTTAACAATATCGACACAATATTTAACTAATCAAACCTTGTCCTTACAAATATTAACAAAAATAATTAATAAAAAATATTAAAAAAACAGTTAACAAGAACATTAAAAAAACACTTGCCAAACAATATCCAACAAATTGGCAACAACTAACATATAAGCTAAATTAACATAATAACTAGCAACAAATGACAAACAAACACTAACAACAAATAACAGTCAACATTTGGCAAATAACAAGTAACATTTATCATAACATTTAACAATATTAATATTAATTTATATAACATTTAACAACATTAAAAAAAGGGGAATGAAAAACTAAGTTGAAACTGAGCAAATGAAACTGATCGGAGCTGGAGAGCTGAGGGTTCTTACTAGTAGGCTGGAGTAGTAGAGGCCACTGTTGGACAGAGAAGAGCAGTCGAAGAGAGGAGAAGCTCAATGACTTGAGGAAAGAAATGAGAAAAGAAAAGGGAGAAAGAAATGAGGTGAAAAAAGGATGTGCATATCTTTAGGTTTAGAAGTATCATTTTATTATGTTTTTTTCCTTTTAAGTTTATAAAATCCTCAAATACTTACCTTCTACTTACTATTTTTACATAAAACACGCTGTGTTGATACCAAATTTAGTTTGCTGACCTGGCTCAATGAAGTAGAGACACGTGACAATCTACATGGCACAAACAAACACTTCTGAACAACACCTTGACTTCGAGGAACTCAATTTCCCCGACCAACTCAGATACTCCGAGCAGTAGGTGCTCCCCGAGGAACTTTACTGCACCGAGCAACTCGTAGATACCGAGATACTTAGGCGGTCCGAGCTGCACCTCGATCAGAGCATTTATTACTAGACAATTAAGAGGATTAAATGCGCATTAAATGCGGACTTTTATCATACAAATGTATACGCCTATCGAACAGCTATGTATTACCCTATCATATGTGAACCACTTTAAAAATTCTCTTGTCTTATTTATTTTACCTGTGATTGAATAATTAGAGATAATCTAATTTTTTACATCAACAGATTGGCGCCGTCTGTGGGAAGCGACTGAAATTCTCGTTTTTCACCAAAACAATTTATCACCAATGGCTGATAATCCGGAATCCAGTAATCAAAACACTGGAAACCCCCTGAATCCATCCGCTCCTCCAAATGTCCAAGATCTAGTTGGAATTATGGCCAGTTTGGCTCAAGGCTAGACGACTATACAAGAGACTATTCGACAACTCATGCACACTATCCAAGGTGGAGCGTCGACCTATTCAGGACAACGAAGTGTTCAAAGAAATACCCGTTTAGTTTCTTAGCGCATTAGGCAACACGATTCATATCGCACTGAGAAATCTTATGATTTTTCTTATCAACCGGGTCGCACTTCGTCAGTACGAGCCACAGATACTGAACAACACATCACTCTCTCTCCAGAAAGGACTAGTACACTGGAAAGATTAAGTAGGGCCTCTCCTTTTGATTGATTGGGCCCTAGAAAGAATAAAAGTCCTCCTAAGGCTGTGTTGAGAAACTTTCGACGACCATCTGATCTAAGAGAGGGTTCTGCCCAATCACAACCAGTTGTTCGACAAGATAGATCCCAGGAAGCGACTTCAACACGATCAATTGCTCGAACCAATAGGCTCGAGGAGGGAAATGATGCATGGAAAGGCTCTATTCAAAGATTGGAGGATAGACTAGGGGAAATGGTTAAGGCCAAGAATCCTCTACAAAGAACTTTTGTTCAAGGGACGCCTTTTATACAGGCAATTGTGGATTTTCCCACACCATCGAAGTTCAAAGCACCTGTTGTGACCCCTAAATATGATGGAAAGAATGACCCTGTCCTTCATATAGAACTATACCAAGCTGCTGTCGACACCTATGCCGTGCCAGACGAGATGAGATGCAGGGCATTTTCGGGAACTCTTACCGGATCTGCACATATATGGTATAATAATCTTCCTCGGGGGAAGATTTCAACTTTCTTTCAACTGGCCGAGCTTTTCATTGGAAATTTCTGTTTTGGAGCAAAACTAGTTAAAAGAGTTGCACATTTGTTAAGTGTTAGACAAAAAACAGGTGAGAGCACCAAAGATTACATAACTCGTTTCAATAACGAGAAGCTTGAAGTTATTGATTACGAGGAAAAAACAACAATTACAGCTTTGATGAGTGAACTGTTGCCCAATAAATTGTACTACACTTTGGCCAAAGATCCACCTAGAACCATGTCAGAACTAATGGCAAAAGCGGCCAAGATCATGAATGCCGAGGAGGCTATGGCTGCGAAGAAGAACATGTACACCAAAGAGACCAAGGTGGAGGTTGATAAGGCTAAGAAGAAAGAACATAAGAACAATGGTGGTGACAAGAAATCAAAAACAAAGCCATCATGGGAAGAATTGAAGAAATTTGAAAATTATACTCCTTTGAAAGTAGACATAAACCATGTCCTGGAAGAGATCAAGAACAACGAGGAGCTAAACTGGCCTGAAAAAATGAAGTCAGACCCTGACAAGAGGAATAAGGCCAAATATTGCGAGTTCCATAAAGACCATGGTCACACAAACAAAAATTGCATATCTCTCCAGAATGAAATCGAAGCACTCATCAGACGAGGAAAGCTGACCAAGTATGTTGATCGAAGAAATGAAAGAAAAAGAAACGACCGAGTAAAACAGAGGTCTAGACCTCCTCGTCGATCAGAAGAAAACAAGAAAAGAGATCATGAAGATGATCCAGAAGATGACCCTGATCTCCCTAAGAAACCAAGACAGCCAAAACGTGAGGTATTTTCAATTCGTTTTGGATCATTTGATTATAATGTTATTACAGGTGGAGATGCAGGAGGTGGGGACCTTACTGCGGAAAGAAAAGCTTACATCAATGAGGCTCAAGCTTGTTCATACATTCAGCTAATAAATTTAGCTGAGGATGATCGCCCGAGGAAGGTGAATAAAGAAAAATTGGTCATCGGCTTCTCCAAGAACGACCTCGCAGGTGTACTATATCCTCATGATGATCCAATGGTGATCAAAATGAGGATGAAGGAAGTAATAATCTCAAGAGTATTGGTGGATAATGGTAGTTCGGCGGATATCAAGTTCTACTCATGCTTCGATAGTTTAAATCTGAAGTTGTCTCAATTGGAACCTTATCACAGGCCCCTCCTTGGATTTGCTAGAGAGAAAGTATTTCCACTTGGGACGATCAAGTTGGATATGTTCATCGACACATGGCCCGCTTGTCGAACAGAAAGAATACGTTTCTTTGTGATGGATAAGAATGTCCAGTCAGCTTACAATATCATTATGGGAAGGGTAGGACTGAAGAAGTTCGAAGCAGTACCATCTACGGTACATCAATGCCTGAAATTTTCAACCAATTTTGGAGTAGGAGTTGTGAAGGGCGACCAAAAAGTAGCTCGAGAATGTTACTACTCATCTGCCGAGCAGGAAGAATTGGAGGAATCTAGAAAAAAGACAATTACCTACCAAGTGGATGAAGGTGCAGAGATTGAAACATTGGATCCTAGAGACGAATCGCAGCTCGTGAAAGGTCAGGTGGTGGAAGCTACTGAAAATATCATTCTGAACGACGAGAATCCTAAACGAACAACTCAAATAGATTCGTCGTTAGATGCCTCACTAAAACAGGAATTGATAGCTTTCCTAAAAAGCAGAAAACAAACTTTTGCTTGGAGTCATGAGGATATGCTAGGAATAGATCCAAATTTCTTATGTCACGAACTTAATGTGAATAAGGAGATCAAACCATTGAAGCAGAGATGAAGAGTGTTCAGCCCCGAGAAGAACCAAGCTATACAAGAAGAGGTCGAGAAACTCCAGAAAGCTTGCTTTATTGACGATGTCAAATATCCAGACTGATTGGCAAATGTAGTAATGGTGAAGAAGAAGAACAACAAGTGGAGAATGTGTGTATACTTTACCGACCTTAACAAGGCATGCCCAAAGGATCATTTTCCTTTGCCCCGAATTGATCAATTAGTGGATGCTACCTCGGGACATGAGCTGTTGAGCTTCATGGATGCTTATTCTGGTTACAACCAGATTAAAATGAAACCTGAAGATAGGGAGAGTACTTCTTTAATTACCCTTAGAGGAACTTATTGTTATAATGTTATGCCTTTCGGTTTGAAAAATGCAGGTGCACCATATCAGCGGTTGATGAACAAGGTGTTTGTAGAGCAAATCAGTTACAATATGGAAGTCTATGTTGATGATATGCTGACAAAGAGCAAAAGAGGTGCTGATCATCTAATTGACTTAGGCCAGACCTTTGATTAACTATGATATGCCCCAAGTGTGACCTCGGCTCGGAGACACCAACCTCGACCGAGATCATGGCCGACACTGGACAAGCCTTGGGCATGCGGCATCAGCCCTCGGCCATAGCAAGGTCGGCCCAGGACGACACTACCACCAGCCTCTGGAAGGGACATCGCACGCATCACAAGCATCAGCAGCACTCTCGTATACCTGGGAATGGTAACCTCGGCCAGATGTAAGCCGAGCTCGCAAGAAGCCTTTTTACCAATGTCATCATCATCAAGATATCAGTTAATGCTCCAAACACACCAGCTCAACCTCGGCTCAGGCCGACCTTGTCCATTGTCTCGGCTAGGATTAAGCCGAGGCCCCTATGGCTCATCTCGGATTGAACGAGCAACTAAACTTGTTAACCTCGGCCTCTCCCTGGCCGAGGTCATGCACCAAGCATGGTAGCCGAGCATCTGTTGACATTTGGATAAGGGCACGTGGACACATATCAGTTATAACAAGATTATTCCCCATACGTGGGGAGAATATTTCATCATCATTCTCTACATGTGACAGTGACAGATGGATTTCCCATATTGGTGAGGTTAACACACACATGCACATTACATGCATGGGGGGTACATTACACCCCCTAGGTACTATATATAGAGGTCATCCTCTATCTTGAAAAGGATGGATCGATAATTATAACCCTAGCAAAAACTCTGCTTATACACACAGTAGAGAGAGAAAGTGAGCTTATGTGTATTGTATCCAAGGACATTAGTGCCCATATTTAGTGGATCACACACTCACAGTGGATGTAGGCCTAATTGGCTGAACCACTATACATCATTGTCTTATTCCTCTTATACTCACCTCCTTCTATACACTTACACACTCATACACTTACATCTCAATGGCTGCCATGGTTACTATTGTTTGAGCTCATCATCACTTATCTGGTGGTGCTAAATCTCAGCATCATCAAACTAGATAAATATCAAATAAAGTTGAATCCCACAAAGTGCATATTAGGAGTACGAGAAGGCACGTTCCTCGGGTATATTGTCAACCCTCGAGGTATTGAAGCAAACCCTGAAAAGATCAAAGTTCTATTAGGGCTGTGATCTCCAACAACGAAGAAGGAAGTACAAAGTCTCACAGGGCGAGTTGCAGCACTTAACAGATTTGTATCACGAGCAACTGATAGGTGCCTTCCATTCTTCCAAACACTCCAAAAAACGTTCGAATGGAATGAAGAATGCGAGAAACCCTTTCAAGAGTTGAAGAAATATCTGGGAGCACCTCCACTGTTGTCCAGGCCAGTGATGGGAGAAAGATTGTACTTATATCTGGCAGTTTCCGAAAATGCAGTTAGCTCGGCATTAATAAGAGTGGAGGATGGAGTAAAAAAACCCATTTATTACACTAGTAAGGCCTTTCGAGGAGCAGAGATCAGATATCCAAGACTGGAAAAATTGGCATTAGCGCTGATCGAAGCGAGTAGAAGAATGAGGCCATACTTCCAGGCTCATACCATTGTTGTGTATACCGATATGTCGTTAAGGCAAGCTCTTCATAAACCCGAAAAATCAGGGAGATTGATGTATTAGGCAATAGAACTTGGTGAATATGATATAATTTATGAGCCTAGATCGTCACTAAAAGGGCAGGCAGTGGTAGATTTTATAGCAGAGTTCACCTATCCTGATACCTCCGAGGAGAAAAAGCTGGATATCGACCAACCTGTGGATGTTACAGGATCGTCAAATTTAAACCCCGATCAACTTACGTTGGTCAACGAATAAAAGAAGTTGGTCGATGAGCAAGAAAAGTTGGTCGACGAGCAAGAGAAGATGGTCGACGAGCAGCAAGAAGCGCTACAGGAGGATAAAAGGAAGCAACAAATGTTTCACCGAGGAACTCTGTCCAATCATAAATTTGAAGACGAGGTACCTATATGGAACCTATATGTGGATGGCTTATCTTGCACTACAGGCTGTGAGGCAGGGATTATTTTAAACAAACCGGATAAGGCTGATATGGAGTACGCTCTGCGCTTCCAATTCAAGGCTTCTAACAATGAGGCTGAATATGAAGCTATGATTACAGGTCTTAGTTTGGCAAAAACCATGGGAGCAGAGCAAGTTATTGTATTCGGTGACTCGCAGTTGATCGTGAATCAAATACTGGGAATATATGCAGCCAAAGGAGAATTAATGATCAGGTATCATGTAAAAGCGATGGAAATTTTATCCAGTCTGATGGCAGTGCAGATAATAAGAATACCAAGATTGGAGAATTCCAGAGCAGATGCCTTGGCTCGTTTCGCATCAGCCACATGCATCGAGCTACGAAGAACAATCACAATTGAAGTCTTGGCTAGTCGGAGCATAGATGAAGATCTGATGATGAACTTTATTACCCTTGATTTAGGACCATCTTGGATGGATCCTATCAGGGCATATATTGAAGAGGGGTATTTGCCAACTGATAAACTTGCAGCCAAAAAGCTAAAGTTTAAAGCTGCTCGTTATGTATTGACCAATGGTGTTCTATATAGACGAGGAATCATAGCTGGCTTACAGAGATGTGTACATCTCGCCGAGGTGAAAGACTTGATCGAAGAAGTCCATGAAGGGTCTTGTGGAGCCCATGTAGCAGGTCGGACACTTCTGCAAAGGATAATGACGCAGGGGTACTATTGGCCGACAATGAGGGCTGATTGCATAGCATATGCCAAAAAAGACGACAAATGTCAACGCTTCTCCACCATCCGGAGAACTCCCCAAGCATTGTTGACACCCATTACTTCCCCTTGGCCATTTCCAATGTGGGGAGTTGACTTGGTCGGGCCACTTCCAACGACCAGAGGAAGATTTAAATATCTCGTCGTCGCAGTGGATTACTTTACTAAGTGGGTGGAAGCCGAGCCTCTTATCGACATGACGTACAAAAAGGTATACCAATTTATTTGGAAAAATATTATCTGTAGATATGGTCTTCCCCATGCATTCATCACCGACCATGGAACACAATTTGACAACGAGGAGTTCGCTGCATATTGTCATTAGTCGAACATACTAAAAACCCACTCTGCACCAGGCCATCCTCAAAGCAATGGGAAAACTGAAGTGACGAACAGGACACTGCTGAATGGCTTGAAGAAAAGATTAAATGATGAAAAGGCAAATTGGATCAATGAGCTACATTCTGTACTATGGGCTTATCGTACCACTCCCCGAGCAGCAACAGGAGAATCTCCATATATGCTGGCATTTAGAAGTGAAGCTGTTATACCCGTCGAGCTGGGCCTCCCAACACACCGAGTACTGAACTTCAATTCCCCTGTCAGCGACTTGATGAGAAGGTTAGACTTGGACATGCTCGAGGAAGTTAGAGAAGAAGCAGCCATCAGGAATGCTACTTACCAGCAACGAACAACTTTGTTCTACAACAAGAGAGTGAATAAGTGCGACCTGAAAGAAGGGGATTATGTGCTGAAGAAAGTAATTCAAAAGAACAATAAACTCGAAGCTAACTGGCATGGGCCCTACAGAGTAACAGAGGTTGTTCGACCGGGGACATATAGAATTGAAACTTTAGAAGGGGAGGAGTTTAAGAATGCATGGAATGCAGAGCATCTTCGTAAATATTATCAGTAGTCTCGTCTCTATGTAATGCAGTTTTCTTCGATATGAATAAAAGTTTTGGTTATTTTCGCCCAATTCTCTCTTTTTGTTAAATTTTTTTCGAAGTACTAGTGCTGCACACTACGCATCAAGCCCAGAAATACCAACTCCGGTTGGTTGGGAAGAAAATCCACCAACTATAAGTTGTTCGGGAATAAAAAATTTCCCAGAAATACCAACTCCGATTGGTTGGGAAGAAAATCCACCTACTATAAGTTGGTCGGGAATAAAAAATTTCCCAGAAATACCAACTCCGGTTGGTTGAGAAGAAAATCCACCAACTATAAGTTGGTCGGGAATAAAAAATTTCCCAGAAATACCAACTCCGGTTGGTTGGGAAGAAAATCCACCCACTATAAATTGGTTGGGAATAAAAAATTTACCAACTAAGGTTGGTCGAGAACTAAAAACACCAACTCTAGTTGGTCGGAAATAGTTGGTCAACAAGCGAAATATCACCAACTTTAGTTGGTCTACAAATGATTATCATCAATTCAAGATAGTCAACAATAAATTTTCACCAACTTTAGTTGGTCAGCAATTTAAAGTAATACGAAGTATTTCTATCTTTTTAATAGATATACGTACCCATTCATTGAGTAAATAAAAAGAAATGTTCCAATACAATGACAATCGAAATTGCAAATAAAACTAGAAGTTTTTCATTAAATCCAAAACAAAATACATTGAGAATGAAATACATATTATTACATCAAGATTTCTGTTCTATTGGTTTCTTCCCCTCTGCCTTTGAAACAGGTTCTTCGCCAGCAGGAGGATCGTCTAAAGCATAGGGGGAATTTATGAAATTAATATCTTTGAGCATCCTGATGTTCATCACAGATGGCCTATCAAGAAGGTGCTCCGGGCGAGATATCTCAAAGTTGGAATGAAGGCTATAGTCACCGAGATACTTTGAAATCAGATATTGGGGAATGGCCCGAGCAGGAATCCAGCTCATATCCAATTTGAAAGGAGGCATCGGTAAATCGAGCAACCCAGGGTCATAGTAATCCCACAAATAGTGACCCTGTTCCAACTGCAGCACTCCCAAGGCATTTAGCCATCCTTGCTTGTAACCCACGTTATTTGCATTTTGGATCCGATCATCCAGATGGTAGAGGGCTTCATTATAACCAGCCATCCAAAACTCCCTGGGTTGCTTGTGGAATTGTTAGGTTAACCTCTCCAACTGCTCGAGGAGGTTCTTCGCTAAAAGTTCTTTACTCTCCAAGGCAGACTTTTGTGCAGAGAGCTGCTCATCCAGATTCTGAATCTTCTTGGACATCTCAGTTAATGCTTGATTCTTTGCTACCAACTGGAACGCTTGATTCTCCAAGGCTGCCTGCATTCTAGCTTCTTCAATAGTAAGTTAAGAAGACCTTGCTCGTCCCTGAGAAGCTCTTGCTCGTCCGGGAGAAAAGGTAGAAGGACCAGCTCTCTTCAAGGTTTCCAACTCATCTCTCAGATTGGCATTTTCAACCTCCAAGAAAGAGAAACCCTCGTCGTTGATAGGGACCAAAGCGTTTGACGAAGACGCTGCAGATTTCAATTGAGATACCTCTCCTCACAGGTTATTGTTTTCCTGCTCCAGCAACTTAGCTATCTGCCTGTGCTCTATGACCTCGGTCTTCAAAGTTCTCTCCCTCACATCGTAAGCGGTGAACAACTTATCATATCCCTTATCGGTATTTAGTTGCTGATACTTCTTCTCATATCCCTGGTGCAAAAGGGTTGTAGATTCCTTGTATTATTATTGAAGCTCCTTGAGAGTGCCCTAGAGGTCTTCAATCATCTCATAATACGCTACATTATTATCCACTGCCCGGTCGAGCAGACACTTTAAGGACTGGTAGGCTTCAATTGCTTGCTCTGAAGCATCTTTACCTAGGATATCAACGATTTGAGCTTCAGTCATATCTGTATGACCATCTTTGAAGTATTCATTGCATTATCTCAACAATTTTATATCATGAGCTGACAAGAGTTCCATTCTAGCCATAAACTAGTAAAGAAAAGAGATGGAAAGAATCAATAAAATGCAGATAGAGCGAGAAGAAGAGAATCAACAGTATGAACAATAAAAATTTCAAATTTTATTGCATTATAAAAGAGAAGTACATAATTCAGAGTTACATTTGACAAAGAAAATAAACAGAGAGAAAAGTCCAAACAACTCTACACCTTCTTATTATCTCCCAAAACTTTCTCGGGAGGCTGGGACGAGGAGGAAGGTTGCTCGAATGGCATAGAAGGTTACTCGGTGGGTGCTGGAAGCTGCTCGGTCGGAATGTTGGTTGACTGGAGCTGCTCGGTAGGAGTAATAGTTGGTTGGGGCTGTTCGTAGCAAAGTTCAAAAGTAGGGACCTGATCCCCAACCATCATAGAAGATTCCTCAGAGGCAGCTTCGTCCTCTTCTTCTTCCCTGGGAGAAGGAAGGGGGCCCGGAATGTGTCGCTGGAATAAGTCGGAATTCTCATCGACGTTCATCTCTTTCAGAGCAGCAACCCAACCATCCCTGAAGTATTTGAGGCTGCCATACTCCATTTGTGAGACCATGGCAGCCAAACCCTTATTCCAACCTTTGTCCCAACCAGCGCTGAAGGACTTTTTCACAGCCAATTTCCTTTTCACCTTCTCCGAAGAAAGCTTCTCAGATAAAAGTTCCTCGGCAGCTTTCAATTTCTTTTCTACCTCCTCCTTCTGACGACCAACGTCATGAAGTCTACACAGTTCTTCCTCGACAAACTTGAGCTTACCTTCAAGCTCTCCAGCATTTTGGATCTTCCCTTCGAGCTCTATATTCTTACTTTCCAATTCTTTTATTTTCTTATCCAATCCCTCAGAGACTTCAATAACCTGATCCCTCTCCTGCTCGATGGAATTAAGCTGCTTCTCCCAAGCAACTTTGTCATCGACATACTTCTGACGAGAATCCTTTAAAGATTGCGTCAGACCTGCAAAAGCCTCCTCTACACCACCCGAGGAGATGGACGACTTGATGGCTTCATCCTTCTTCAGAATAGTATTAAATAAAGTTACCAACTGGAAAAAGAAAATAACTGTAAGTCAGTGCAAGGACATAACATTGAAAAATGAAAGTTTATATTAGCAATACTTACTGAGGCAATGTACTGAGCTGCCAAAGTGGTAACCCTATCCCGGGAAAGATTTTCTTTAATACCTTGGATCTCGGGGATGATCCAAGACTTCACCGAGCTCATAGCAGAGCTCGGAGCAACAAAAGTGGGAACACCACTTCTAGTAGTCGGGGGCTGAGAGATGGATTCAGCCAAATTGACTGAGAAGCTCTTCTTCAGCTTCCTCGTGGGAACAGGAACACTCTCGACCAAGGATGTCGTCTTGGTAGGTGATATAACTATAACCTAGCTTGGAGAGGAAATAGCTGCAACCTTGCTCGGAGCCACAGGGGACTTCTCGACAACCTTCACAGTAACAGCTGGAGGAGGTGCATCAAGTTGTCTTGTCCCTTCTGGGACATCCTGCTTGCTTTTCTTTGCCTCCCCAGCAATAGAGGCAGATTTCTAGAAGAGGGCAGGAGCTCTTCTTCTCTTCATTCTTTAACTAAGAGGAATATGTGACTCAGGTGAAGAACTTTCAGAAGCTGGTACTGGTTCAACATCACTTATCATTGGACGAGCAGTAAAAGACGAGGTGTAACTCTTGTACTGCAACAAATATGAAGATGATCTGATGTGTTCGTCGGCAACATTTTGATGCAAACCCCAGATAAGTTTCAGATGCTTTAAATTAACTTCTGTCTCTTTTGGAGACCTTCTCTTGCTGTCAACTGCAAATAAATCAAAATTAAAATATCAGTGACACATTCTATCAAACACAAAGAAAGCATAATTTCAAAAATAAATTAAAATAAAAACAACCTATCCCATTGCCATAGGGAGGGCATCTAGGACCCTGATACACGTCATTTCCAATTAACGGAGCATGTTGCCAATTTTTCATAACATCACTATGCTCGAAGTAATCCCTGTTGGCATCTGGAAGATTGACGAGTAAAGCCCTATTTAAAAACCTAGTTTTCAAGTAAAAAGTACTGTCGCTGACAGCCCATCTATAGCAAAACATAATTTCTGGAATTCCTATACGAGTTTCGTGAATCTGATTTAACCTATGGACTCCATTAACTATTCTCCATGTGTTGGGGGCTATTTTTGCAGGAACCACGTCAAAATATTGACAGAATTCCAAACACAAGGGGTTTGGGGGAAATGAAAAGCCACATTCAGCTACAAAGAGACTGGGGAACCAATGTCCCTCAGCCAAACGAAAATAATCTGAAGGTTCAGAAAGTTCCTCCAAAATGACCCATGAAGGAATAGAGAAATCAGAACGAAACTTATCAAGCGATTCAATAAGGTAAACCATGATGAATAAAGGAAATAAAAAAAAGGAAGAAGATCTTACAGAAAAAAAGGGATGGATCAGTTGACAACGAACGATGGAAGGGATGAACGCACAAGATAGAGAAGAAATGGAGAACTCAAAGATACAGATTTGAAAAAGTGAAGAGACGATATGATTTTTTGCAACTCTTAAATACCTTACCTTGGGAGGGGTAAAAATAATGATTACAAAGAGAGACGTTTGCGCTACCGGCGGCTAAAAGGAAAAAAGGGCGCGGAGACCGAAGCAGTTAGAAAAATTCAAAAAGTCTGATTCTATGAATTCGAAAAGAAAAATAAATATAAAGAAAACACTCCTAAAATTCAGGATGACCATTTAATCCCGCCATATTTCGAGAAGAATGTTCCACACTCCTCAATCTCGAACTGTGAAACATTGGGGGCTTCTGCTGATACCAAATTTAGTTTGCTGACATGGCTCAATGAAGTAGAGACACGTCGCAATCTACATGGCACAAACAAACACTTCTGAACAACACCTTGACTTCGAGGAACTCAATTTCCCCGACCAACTCAGATACTCCGAGCAGTAGGTGCTCCCCGAGGAACTTTACTGCACCGAGCAACTCGTAGATACCGAGATACTTAGGAGGTCCGAGCTGCACCTCGATCAGAGCATTTATTACCAGACAATTAAGAGGATTAAATGCGCATTAAATGCGGACTTTTATCATACAGATGTATACGCCTATCGAACAACTATGTATTACCCTATCATATGTACAGCCTCAGGGCTATAAATACATTGTACCATCCTCATTGTAAGGGGACTCGGAATTTCTTGGTAAAAACCTGTTATCGAGAATTCCTAAACAGTCAGCAATAAGAAAAACAGTGGACGTAGGCCATTCTTTTAAAGGCTGAACCACTTTAAAAATTCTTTTGTCTTATTTATTTTATCCGTGATTGAATAATTAGAGATAATCTAATTTTTTACATCAACACCCTCGATCTTTTTTTCTTGTTAAATTTTTTCAAAAATATCAGGAGGAGCCTTCGCTCCCCCTCAGCCCTATACAAATTCGCCCCTGAACATTTTGGTCCCCACTTCACCAATAATATTCGCTAATAAGTTATCATTTTAGTCCCCACTTCACCAATAATCTTCACTAATAAGTTATCATTTTGGTCCCCACTTCACCAATAACATAATAATTAGGGTTTAAAGTCATCAAATTAATAACAACCAACACAAGGTGTTAACAATGGGTGTGAAACCACTAAAACAAATAAAACTACCAAAAATAGTATGTTTGAGGTCATTTTTTCTGCTCTAATTTTTTTTATCTGTTTTTAACAATTGAAAAAATTAAACACGAGTTAATAATCTGACAGTGGTTCGATATCAGGGCCCCGATTAAGATGATCTATTTCAGGGTGATCCTACCGAACCATTGTTAGTTTTATTTTTAAATCATAGTTTGGTTTGGAGGTGTTATCACAAGTATACATTTATAATTCGTTCAAAATATCTTGAACCATCGACGTACTTCAATCCTATAAATAGATAGCTTGTTCGACATAATTCTAACGAATAATAACACATTAATTCGGGATCATTATGCCGAGGTAGAGGCCACTATCCGTCATGATTACATCGAATGGGTAACAAATAGTTTTGCTGGACTAGAACTTCATTCGCGATGTTTAGACCGAATTATTGTGTTTCATTTTTTCGATGCAATTTTTTCAAACGTGTGTAATAACGCAAAAATTATTTTACTTACGTCGGATACTTTCATGGATTTTAACTCTGTATTATTTAACTAGGTGTTAGTCAATATTAACGGTAAGAACTAGGTCGATGGTGGTTCTTTAAGAGTTGATGTTAGTGCAACTTTTAATACCCACTAGGTATTTTATTTACACACAACCTTTGGGACTATTTTAAATGTATTAAACTCATTCAGGATGTTAAATTTGTGTATTAAAATGTACTGATGAATTGATATTTATATTCTCAAGTATTTTCACCCGTTATGTTAGAGCAGTAGACTAAAACCATGCTTTATGTAATAGTTTTAGTTATGAATATATTATTAAAAAAAATCAGTTTTTTCTATTTTAATGAGAATCATGTATGGACTTAATGTTTGCATTATTTTATATATCGTTGGTGTCTTTTATTATTCTTAGTAGTTATTCTGGTGTGTAGAGTATGACTTACATACAGAGAATTAGATCACCAATTCTTATGGAATATAAGTTTTATCGTTCACAGTCTTAGATGGAATTGGACACAACATCAGTAGGGTGGTAGGACAATATTATAGTAAGTTTATAATGACTATGGAAAACATTATAGTTTCAACTTATTGTGCTAGTATAATTTGTTTGTATTGAACGTGACCACTTTAAGGTCATTGTCTTTATACTAATTTTATAAGACAATGTACACCTCATGATTATTATGTTTAATTAAGGCTTTTAATCCGGATATGATTGATGGACACATCCACTAGTTATTTATTGCTTTGACCTATCAGGTGAAATTCATTATCGGATCAATAATCTTGATAGTTTGGGTAATGGTTATTAATGTATGGTGAAAGCATTTTATGGATGAAAATCATATCTTGGTATAGAGACTGGTGATATCCTCTTTATATGCTTATAAGTTTTGTACGTGTCAAGCTCTGCATGTGGATTATGTTAATCTGACACTACAAATAAGTTAAGTTGGACTGCTCAAGTACTTAAACAAGTTAATCAAATAAATTATCAGTAATTTATTTTATTAACAGATATCCATAACCTTAACGTGGGGAGAAATAAGTAATTAATAATAAGGAGCTCGAAATATAACTTTGAGTTAAGGAGTGGAGTTGCAATTATAATTATGTAGTCGTATAAATTAGAATTAATGGACTATGATTTGAATCCTAGCTGGATTAGGTTTTCTCAATCCCATTAGGAGCCACATCCTTATCTCTCCTTAGGGTCCCTACCATAGCCTATATATATACACATAAGGCTCCTTTTTCTTTAAGCAAGCCGTCTCTCTTAAGACTCAAAAACCCTAATTAGGATTTATGAGAAAGAGATGTAGCGAATATAAAATTTGAGAAGAGAAGGTAGTCACAAAGGAAGAATCCATACTCTACTCGTGAGTGTTCACATCGGTAGTGCGGTAGAAGATCGTGAGGTGAATCTAGCTTGTATTCTAGATTAATCATCATATACACTTTTCGTGCTGATATGAGATCAAACTATAGAAATCTTGAAGGTAGACCCTAATTTCGCCTTGTAGGGTTTCACGTATGTGTAGTTTTTTTTAATTCGATTTACACGCGTAATCAATAGACTTAGGGGCTGCCACTCTAATAATTGGTATCATAGCCTTATTGATATGGTGTATAGGTTGAACTCAACCATGTTGTCCAATTAAAACAATCTTGTATGTTCATATATATATATATATATATATATATATATATATATATATATATATATGTGTGTGTGTGTGTGTGTGCTAAATTTTATTTTGCAGCTATCTAATCCCATTATTATGGCCACATGTTTATGTTTATGTTTCATGTGATTGGATCCCATGATGGTTTATTTTACACTAGATGAATGTAGTATTGATGTAGAGTGTGAACTCTTTCATAGAGTTATAGGACAGGTGTAAACAGTTCCTATTTTGATCGTGATTTTCAATGAAGGATTAGGAAACCATATCGTTGGTCATCCCAGCATAGTGGCAACATTAAGTGTTTGGGTTCAAGGAGGACTGTTGAGGACTCCTATATGTAACAAAATTGCATCTTGACCAAACTAACCGAGAACGCTTATTTATCTTGATTTCCTTATTTATGTTTATTGATGTCTTTATTATTCATGTTTCGATTGTTGGGTTGTTAATATGTGTTAATGGTTCCCTTAAGATTATGTACGATATGGAATTAATCAGACTTAGATCTTGTAGATGTAAGTATGAATAATTTATAATAATTTTAAACTGTGGACATTAATATGTGTAGTTAGAAAATAAAATTGAGTACCCATTTTTTTAAAATAATGATCAATGGTGTTTCAAAATTTGATTTATCATACATTTGCTAGATATACTAAAATAAGGGCATCTCGGTATTTTTGGAAATATATAAAATGTCCTAGCCTTTTTAAATTAATTAAAAATTGGGGGCACATTTTTTTTATAACCCTCATAAAGTTTTTTAAATTACTAAGTGGGAGAGCGAATTTTTTAAGGGCAAATCTCATGGTCTCCATTAACAATTTATAGACTTTCATTTATAAGTAGGTCCTCCAACAAGGAATGTTAATTATTGTGGTGATCGATACAAGTTTCCTCAATGTTAATTTTTGATTCATTATTCACATAGGCGGCCCCTAAAGGAGGAGTGTATGTGATATGAGATAATCTAAAATTAGTTGGTGGTATATACTTAGACATAAAATAATAGTAGGTTCTTTAAAGAGGAATGCTATTATTTGTGGGATCAAAGTGTCAACTATTTAATTTTATGTGACATAGTCTTTGTCTAGATTATAAAATTAAAAGGAATTCGCCCATCTAATTTGTTTTGAAAATTAGGTTCTCCAAAGAGGAATATTATTCAAATAGTAATTGGGATACCAACGAATTCTTTCAAAATGGGTAGAGGGAACCTTAATTTTAATTTAGAATTCAAGAAGTTTTATGTTCGATAATAATTCATTTTATTTAATGATTCTCAGTGTTAAGATGGGAATCTCTTTCAATTCAATTGTTATCATTCTTAACGAAAGAAAATTAACTGGAAAAAAAATTAAAAATGGTGTTAACTGCTAAAGAGTATAAGTTTATGCTCTATGAGATTTATCGTGAGCAACCTTGTGAGGGGGAAATCGAAAAGGAAACCCAGTCTTATCGAAAATGGATCAAGGCTGATGAGATGACGTGATGTTACATTTTGGTATACATGTCAAATGTTATGCAACGTCAGCATCAGTCGATGACCCATGCCTATTACATGATGCTGAACCTCAAAGATATGATTGGGGATTATAATCGTCCTTCAAGGAAGTTTTCCATGAAAGAACTCATGAAGACAAACATAGATGAGGGGACCCTAGTGAGGGAACATGTTTCAAGAATGATTTTCGTTCTCAATGAGCTTTAAATACTTTGAGAGGAAACCGATGGAGAAACCTAAGTCGATATTATTTACAATTGGTGCTTGAGTCTTTTAATTAGTTATGCCTAAATTACGACATGAACAAACTTTCTTACTCTTTGGCGAAACTGCTTAAAGAACTGGAAGTAACTGAGGGTCTCATCAAGATGTGAGGAGGTGATTTTATTTCTGAGAATGGTTCTACTTATTAGATTATGGTCAAGAAGAATCAAAAAAAGGATCAGAAACAGGTTATGCTCCCTCAGATGGCTCGTAGACCTCATGGGGTTGAAAGACTAGGGAGAAGTGTTCCAACTATAAGCATTCAGGCCACTAGAAGAATAATTTTTTCATTTTACTCAACAAATAGAACAAGGCATGTAAATTCCATTTACTTGTCATTGAATCATGTTTTGTGGTTCGTACTACCGGTACCTTGTGTGTAGATACGGGATCCACTAATCATGTATGCAATTCTTTGCAAGGGTTTCATGAAACCAGGCAACTTAGTGATGGAGATATTTATCTGACTACTGGAGATGCTATGAGAGTAGGGGTAGTTTGTGGTAGACGTTCATTTAAGATTTAGTAATGATAGGAGTTTACTTTTAAAAGATTATCTTTATGTACCTTCCGTTAGAAAGAATTTGATTTCAGTTTCTTGCTTACCCTTTTATGGATATTCAATTTCTTTTAATAAACTCGTGGTTATTAAAAAAAAAAAATAATTTATTTGTTATGGTATGTTGGTTGATAATCTTTATATTGTAAATATTATCTCTTCCACACAATAAATTAATATTTTGCATAATTCAATTTGATCAAATTTAAGGAAAAAGTAACCCTCCCTAGTGAACCAAACGGATCTTTGGCATTTATGCCTAGGTCATATTAATATAAAAAGAATTCTTAGACTGGTAGTAAGTGGGAAATTAAGCTCACTAGAAGTGGAGGTACTTCTAATGTGGTATGTATATTTAGAAGATAAAATGACCAAGAGGCCTTTCTCGATTAAGGTTTATAGAGCTAGAGAACTATTGGAATTAATTCATTCTGATCTATGTGGGCCCATGAAAACCTGAGAAATATGGGGAGAGTACCTCTTAGTTCGAAGACTTTGAGAAATTCAAAGTTTATAGGGCAGAAGTGAAGAAGTATCAAGGTAAAGGTATTAAGACACTATGATATGATCGTGGTGGCGAGCACCTCTTAAGGGAGTTAAGGCAATATCTAGAAGATCAGGGGATCACCTCCTAATTATCTACACCTGGTATGCCTTAGCAAAATGGTGTAGTAGAAGTGAGGAATAATATGATTAGGTCCATGATAAGTTATGCACATCTTCCAGATTCCTTTTGGGGATATTCTTTAGAAACAACCACTTATTTACTAAACTTGGTACCTTCAAAGTAGGTATCTACTCCACCTAAGGAATTGTGGATTGGGCAGAGGCTCAGCATGAAACACATTATGATCTGGGGTAGTCCAGCAAATGTGTTGAAGAGAGATCCTATAGGATATACAAATGAAACTAAGGGTTACTTATTCTATGATCCTAAGGATCAGAAGGTCATTGTTGGCACAAATGTTTGATTCTTGGAGGAGAATTATATGATTGATCATAAACCCAAAAGTAAAGTTGTTCTTGAAGAGTAGAGAGGGAACCAACAAGATTATTCAATACCACCAATACATGACGAAAGAACACAACATGTTGATATTAGTGCACCAGCACAAGGGTTGTACATCAACCTGAATGATTTATGTTCTTAGAAGAGTCTTATGAGATGGTCCTTGATGAACTTAAAATCGATCCTTGTAATAACAACGAGGCTATCCAAGACAAAAATGTAAATCATTGGCTTAAAACTGTGAATTCTGAGATGAAATCTATGTATTCCAATCAGGTTTGGAATATTATGGATCCACTCAAGGGGATAAAACCCATAGGATGCAAGTGGGTATATAAGAGGAAGATATGGGTGGATAGGAAGGTTAAGACCTTCAAGACACGACTTATTACGAAAGGATTTGCTCAAAAAGAGGGCATCAATTATGAGGAAACCTTCTCAGCGATAACTATGCTGCTCCATCGAAATTATCTTATCTATTGTGGCTCATTTTAATTATAAAATTTAGCAAATGGACGTCAAGACTGCATTTATTAATGGGAATCTGGGTGAGTGTATGGTGTAGCCAAACTGTTTTATAGCTAAAGGCTAAGAGCATAAATTGTTAAAGCTTAAAAAGTCCATTTATGGACTTAAACAGGCATTTAGATCTTGGAACATTCATTTTCAACAGGCAATCAAATATTTTGATTTTGATCATTATCCAGATAAGTCTTGTGTGTAAAAGAAGTGCAATGAAATTGTAGTAGTGCTTTTAGTATATGTGGATGACATTCTTCTCATTGGAAACAATGTTGGAGTGTTGTCTTCAGTTAGAATATGGTTATCCAACTAATTCGATATGAAGAACTTTGAAGAAGCTAGTCATATCCTTGACATCAAGATTATGCAAAATCACAAGAATATGATGTTAGGCTTATCACATGTGACTTATATCGATTCCATTCTTACTAGGTTTACCATGCTAGATTTCAAGAAGGGGTTCCTCCCTTCCAGAGATTGAATATCTCTATCCAAGGATCAGTGTCCTAAGACACCTGATGAGATAGATAAGATGAAAGGTATCCCTTATGCTTTGATAATTGGGAGCCTTATTTAATAACCCATAATTTTATCCAGTAATTAATTAAATTAATACGAAATTTGGAAAGCTAGCTTAAAAGACCCCTAATATGAGTATATATAAGTCTTGAGTCATTTATAAGAGTCCTCAAAACATAAAACTCTCTAGGCCAAAAAATAGGGCCAAAATAAAAATCCCGCATCAGATAATTTGTCACAGTTTTAAAGCGTGACTAATTATTTTTCACGGTTCTGGAGCGTGACTAACATGCAGACTGTTTTAGTTTTAATAAGATTCTAAGGCCACTTAAATTCTCTAATCTTTCTCCACTTAAATTAATATAGGGTTAGGAATTTTCAAATATATTTTCACAACCTCTAAGAGAAGTAAACCCTTATAACCTTAATCTTCTTCCTCTTACAAACCCTAGCTCCAAAGTTATCAAGTTTCAACTCAAGATTTGAAGGCTTATTTGGTGTTTTCTTGAGTTTGGGATAGAACGAGTTTTAATTGTTTTTGCGCGAGGAATGCAGTAGTATGATCAAATTTTTTTAGCAAAATCTTATGAGTTTCTTATGATGATTTTAAGGTACGGGGTTTAAGGCAGTGGAAAAGTGTCTGTCATGGATGAACGCCCTAAACGATACATTGTTATGAATGGTTTGGGGGTCTCAATACCATGTAAAGAATTCTACCACATGATATATATAGCAAATCATACTGACTGAAAGTAAATTACAAAAGTATAAGATTTTTAAATGACATTACATAATTATAAAAGTAAATTACACCAACCATTGCAAATTACACCAAGCCTGTGAAGGGACATAACAAACATGCAATATTACACCATCATAGTCAATTATACCATTATAGTTATTTATAATAGCCCCAAAATTCATCCCATTAGAAGATTACACTATCATAGTCAATTATAAAAATTCAACCCAAACATTTAGCCCAATCAACCTACAAACTTCTTCTTATTTTTCTTTTCTTTGATTTTCTTTTTGGTCCATTATCCTCTGTTGCATTCTTTTTCCCTTTATCCTTCTCTTTTCCATGCTTATTTTTTTTCTTCCCCTTCTCCTCAATGTTAATCTAGAACCTCGATTTCTCCCACAAGTATTTAGTATGTGTGCTGATCTCACCCAAGCATTATAGTTGCATTTTTTGTAACGCCTTCTTCAATGTTTTTCCCCAATATCTCCATCACTCTGCGCACTTTGTCGGCCTATTGAACATCATTTATGTTGAGAATTCATGAAATTATGAAAATTCTAAAAATTTTAATCCTTATTAGTGATGTTTTTCTTGCTTTGGGCTGACGATATGCGGGTTTTTGGACAATCGGGCGAGAATAGGTCAAGAACCACTTTAGATAATCCTTTCCACAATCCCATTAGCACGTGACCAGTACTGATGTGAAATTTTTGATAATATGTGGTCTTGCCAATTTTATTGATACAATGTTTTCGTGTCAAATTTAACCTTGTATCTTGCAGTGTTGTTTCCCCTCTCATCTCTTAAGGGAGTTATTGGGTCTCGAGGAATTATTTGAATACGTCCAAGTTGTCTACTAACTCTTTCAGGATAATAGGGCTTGGCAGCGTCGAAGTAAATGATGACACCACAATAAGCAACCTATGGGAATGGGTATACATCCCTTGCATCCTTATAAGGATCCCAAATCACCTACACACAAACTTATAATTAATTTTCAAAATAGCCCAAAGGTACTTGCAAAAGTAATTTAAAGTACTTACATGCCCATCGACAGATTGTCGAGTTGTTCTTTGTATTTAATTAGCCATGGGAATGCATTCTTTTGTGAGGCTAATTATAATGCCCAATGCCCAATTTTAGGCATTTTATTATTGAATGACATGTTGTGGCATTCCCCTAAGCCTGTGAAGTGCTAATAAATCCCGGGCTAAAAATTCATACTAAATTAATGATTAGAGACATGGATTGAGATATACAAAAATATTAAGTAATACTGGTTATTTGTTACCTGCAATAGTGAAAGACAATCGCTAATTTGCCAAACACCTTACCTTAATGCAAGGACAAGTTATTTGTACAAGTGAGAAAGTATTCCCATCCTATATGCAAGTCGGCCCACATTCTTTACATCCTTCAATACTTATAAGAAATACACCGAGATCTTATTTTTTGTCTTATCGGGGAAAATAATGCATCTAATTATATAGAGGATGTAGGCCCTAGCGCATTGGTCTTTCTCATCCTCGGTGGCATTATAAAGTTTTTCTTTTTCCTTAAAATTACTAGTGATCCAATTCAACTGCATCGCATATGAGTCAGTGCACTATGTTTCAGCACCATCCTTGCTCACTCCTAAGCATTCACTAACTACATCATTAGCACTGGGAAGTCCATTCTCATCATGGTCATCGAGAATAGTAATCAATGGGTTACATATAAAATACCAACTAGAGGCACTTGTAATATTTGGGTTGCATCCAGAGTGATGGTTATCTCCCCAAATGGAATGTGAAAGCTATTTTTCTCTAGATGCCATCTCTCCACGAAAGTAAAAACCAAGGGATAATCAATATATCAATGGCTATATTTGATCAAGACAATCAAATTTTTCCTCTCCACCCTTTCCGTTGCACCTTTACTCAACTCTTTTAGAGGTTATTCAATTATGTTAGCCTAGTGATTTACACATAGCAATTGCCCTCTTTCAACCTAAAATACAAAATGATAAAAATCGTTACAACCTGAGAAAATATCTTATATTTTTATATGTCAAATTTAAAAATATCATAAATTTAAATGATGAGTGAAATTTATAAATATGATTACCATTGATAAGGTCCATACACCATAAGAAACATGGTCCTTGAAATTCTTTAGGAGTCTATGTTCTTTTAAATCCCCGCAATCATTGGTCGATCGCTAGTATCTTTTACCTTCTTCTTACTGTATATTGTAGCTGACTTCTTTTATCTTCTTATAGGATTACTTCTTGGGCCATCAACCGTATGGCTACGCTAAGCCTCAACATTGACCCCCCATCCACATCCTCTTGATGTCTATGCTCAACCTCAGCATCATGTAGAACATAATCTTTAACTCCGTGATGATGATTTATAACATCATAATGATGTGCTTCATGTGCAATATCCCGAGGCGTGTTTGAACTGACAGTACATGATAATGCCTAATCTCTTCCAAGCAATTCCTCTCAGAAGTAGTAACCGACTTCCTTTTCGAACGAGATTTGGTTATAAGTTTATCCATTTGTAACGTGCATTAAAACATGATATATAATATAACTAACATGAGTCATAGGTAAATAAACATACGGAGTTAACATACACGAATAACTAACATGTGTCATACGTAAATAAATAAACATATAGGAATATCATTGGTCTCGCATTTAGTGGAAATGAGTATCAATATAAATATCATGTTGTGAAAATCATACATGTGTCATGTTGTGGATATGTGTATCAATATAAAAAAGGTAATTTCCACCTCTTATATATGCGGTTATTTATATTGATACTCCAAAAGGTAATTTCCACCTCTTATATATGCGGTTATTTATTCAAGTGTGGTAAAAATGTACCATAATATAAATTCATTAATAAATGCATCTTCTAAAAAGAGTTGATATCTCTTCAAGGCTTGCACGCATAGTAAAAGATCCTAAATTTTAGGTGAAAGAGTTTAACAAATTCTGCACCAATGGTTTTGATTTTGTTAAATATCCATTTGAGGAAAAGATTTTGATGCAAAATAGCAGCATTTCAACTTATACCTTGACTACTCATGTCACTAGAAAATGTGATAAAAATAAAAAAGATACGATGCTAAACTATTATGGGATTGTCCAACAAATCTTGAAACTCGATTATTTAGGTTTCACATAAATCGTATTCTATTTTGACTGGGTGGAGATGGAGGACACTACGAATACTTGTAAAGTTGATCTTGACTTAAAACTTATCATGGTAGATTTACCAAAGATGAAGAGTAAAGATCGCATAGTCGACGAGTCTTTTATTGGTGCCTTTCAGATAACAAATAAGGTATTCTACTCAAAGTGCATAAATAAGGGTAATAAGTCTATTATTTTGCATGCACCAAAGGGTATTCCTATCAAGCAGATGCATTAAAGACTCCTAAAGAGTTCGAGTCTGCTCTTAATGATAACCCTAATTTGTAGGATCTTTTAATTGATTTAGAGGATCATTGAGTATCAAAATATCATTTTATCCTTATCAATCCTATTTGTATCCTATTATTATATTGGACCCTGTCAATCCTATTTGTATCCAAATTGTATCCTATTATGATATTGACGAATTAGTTTGATATATGAACGTTTATTTTGAAAGATTAATGTTTAGTTTGGATTATAAAATATGCCACTCGAGTGCGGAAAAACCAAACAACCCCAAAACACTACACCTAAAAAAATAATCTGTCACGGTTTAAAACTGTACAAGATCAAATCTGGCATGGTTTTAAACTGTGCCAGAATCAGGTGTTCCAAAATGACCATTTTTTCTAGCACGTTTTAAAAGTGTGCCAAATTTGACCAAACAGGGACACTTCTGGCACACTTTTAAACAGTGCTAGAATTTAATACTTTTGACACACTTTTCGCACAGTTTACAACTGTGTCAGATTGAGTACATTTTGGGACCCTTTTGACAGAGTTCAAAATCGTGCCAAAATTTGATACACTTTTGGCACAGTTTTGAACTGTGCCAAATTTTTGGATCGAAGAAAAAAATTAATTATTTAAAAACAAATCAGGAAAATCATCAAATTCCAAATCTGGAAGAAAAAATATTTATTATTTGCAAAAAAAATCAAGAAAATGCACAAATTGTGAATCTCGCATGTTGTTAATAAACTAATGTAGGTACAAACTTCAAAATATT
The DNA here is from genome assembly GCA_949130495.1 of Sambucus nigra. Lineage (NCBI taxonomy): Eukaryota > Viridiplantae > Streptophyta > Magnoliopsida > Dipsacales > Adoxaceae > Sambucus > Sambucus nigra. The sequence goes on along the minus strand of OX422214.1, from coordinate 468,789,629 downwards.
ACAAATCTTAATAGTTCAGAGACCAAAAAAATGTGCAGAGTTTCCTCTATTTTCTGGACATTCTAAAATCTATTAATATAAAACCTACGTAATGTAAAGTCTGCACTCCCGTAAAATATATAAATAACATTACAAAAGCCCGCATGTCCGTAACACATAAAAAATAGAATCCTAAACATTAACGACACCAAATAAACAACCCCTTGTTGTAAGCCATTGACTTCTTCGTGTGTTCCACGTGGATAAAAGTTAACGATGAAATGTTATCCTGTAAAAAAAATTAGATACAAAAAAGAGATGATATTAGTAATCAAGTAATTTAAAAAAAATGTATTCAATCTAAAAAATTGCATAAAAGAGTTATTTTTTTTAACAAAGAGGGACGGTACCCCCACAAATTTTATTAAAATAAAGGAGTAACAGCCTCTCCCTGGCTCAAACAGACCCAAGATATCCCTAAATCTAGAGGCCGGGTCCAATACTCTAGAAAAATTAAAGAAATCTGGGGATTTATCATAACCCCATTACATTTATTGAAGACTTCTACTAAAAACCAAACTTGGGGATTTATCTAAACCCTTTTACAATTTTTTTATTCTATGTCTTATTTGAGGAAGATGTAGACTATCCATAATTAGGAGGCCTTTTGATAGGTAACAAAGAGTTTCAAACTTCCAATATATGGAATCAATGTTGTTTGTAGCAGCGCTTAAAGCAATAAAATATGGTACTGAATTTATTTCTCTCCAAACATGAGTGATTTCCATTTGATTTGATAGATGAATGCTTTCAAGAATTGATTTAGCTTGACATGTAGGTTTAGCTTTCTTCTGAACAACTTCTATGAGGAATTTGAAATCTGTTTCAATGATTACCTTTTGAATCTATAAAAGAGACACTAAGAGCAGACCTTCCTTTAAAGCCATAGCATCTGTTAAGAAAGAGTTTTGAAAACCAATAGTCTTCCCAAAACCTGTAATAAACATTCCTGCAGAATCTCTAATGACACATCCAATACCACTTGGACCAGGGTTTCCTTTAGATGCACCATCAATATTTAGTTTAAAGTGACCTAAAGGAGGATTAGTCTATACACATTTGATAATCTGGACAATTTTAGGGGAAGTTATAATGTTAAAATAGTTAACAATTTGGCTATCTTCTAATTTGATTTTATCATAATGTTTGATGTTATAAAGGATAGAAGTTGTTAGCTTAATCACTTGATGTATAATGCAGGTAGATGATGAATTAATATTGTTGTTGATGTAAAAAATTAGATTGCTCTAATTATTCAATCACAGATAAATAAATAAGCAAAGATTTTTAAAGTGGTTCGGCTAGGAATAAAGCCTACGTCCACTGTTATGTTATTGCTGAGTGTTTGCAGAATTCTTGATTACAAGTTCTCTCAAGAAATTCCGGTCCCTTTGAATGAGGGAGATACAATGTATTTATAGCCCTGAGGCTTACATATGAAAGGGTGGTGCATTAAATGATATACATATGAAAGGGTAATACATTTAATGCAGCGTGTGCGTCAAGATTATAAGCAGTCAATGAACAGTTGAACAGTTGTCCGTTTAATGATACGGCCGAGATGCAGCTCGGACCGCCTTAGTTGCTCGTCGTTCAGGAGTTCATCGGAGCGCTGGAGTTCCTCGGAGTGTTGTAGTTCCTCGGGGTATCCTTGTTGCTCGGAGCGAACATGACTTGGTCGGGGGAAATAAACTTCCTCGTTGTTATTGTGCCATGTAGATTGACACGTGTCTTCTTATTATTGGTCCACGTCAGTAGATTAAATTTGGTATCAACAATTGTCAAACAATTTTTTGTTCCTAGCCTTCCACGACTCCCAAAAAATTATCTTAGGAATAAGAGCAAACAAAGTTTTTTTGATAATCCCTTTTGTTAACTATCATCCACCAAGATAGAAGCATAGATCTGCAAGAAAGATAGTTACGGATCAATCCAAACATTTTAGAGAAATAAGTCCAAACTTCTTTAGCTAGGTTGAATTCTAATAGAACATGTTGAGAACTGTCTTCATTTAAGAAGTAATGTCTACAATTTGAAGTTATTCTAATGCCAGCTTTCTGAATTTCATTCTCAAATGGCACTCAGTTGTTAAGAAGTTTCCAAATAAAGTTTGAAATTTTCATTGGACATTCAGATGACCAATTTATTTTCCAACTTATTGAAGAAGAACTTGACTTACCTCAAGAATTAAAAGAAGATTTCATAGAAAATTCTCCAGTAAATGAAGGAGTCCATCTTTTATTTTGTTCATCAATGAAACTCTCTGCTAACTGAGATATTTTTGCTAATATTTTGACAATGTTTGATCCAGTTCTAATATCTAAACCTTTATGATATTTTTGTCTGATGAAGGTTGCCCAAAGACCTTCATTAAATTTGAACTTCCAATAAAGTTTTAGACTAGAGGGTGTAATGATGTCATCTAAACTTCTAAAGTTTAGACCTCTCCTTGTCTAAGACCTCTAGATGAATGAAAACAACCTTTGCTTTGGCCATTGATATTGATAGAAAACCCGTTATCTATATTATACTTCTAATACAATAGTATTAGAAGTATTAATTTTCATTAATGATAAGTTTAGTTCGAGCCTTTTATTTGAGTAAAAATCGGCCGATCCTTAGGAACACAAAAAACCTCCAACCCAACCTAAAAAAGCATAGTCTGTTCACTCTCCAAGTGCCATTCTCATTTCAACTTCCACATCCACCTTAAAATACCTAATAAAAGACTCGACTCTCAAACTCCCCTTCAACTTTTGGCTGCCCTATGTTAGAGTAAAATTTAATATATGGGATTATATATAAAATAAATATGAATTATAGGCTATCAAATAAAAGTAGGCCAATTAAAGTGATTAATTTATGTTTTGGGGATTTACTAATGTATTATTAAAGTGTGAGTTTTATTGTGTAGAGACAAGCGTAATTTCTATTTTTATGATGGGTTAAAACAGAAATATACGAAATATGAAAAGACACGATTGTGTTATAAATAGGGGTCATGGTCCCCAGATCACACAACACCTATCTTCTGATTCCCATTTTCAGAGAGAAATTTAGAGAGGAAATAAAAGTGTTGATCAGGAAGAGCATAAGACCTCAGATATTTTAACTTTCTGTCATGGATTCAGGTACGCTTTCACAAAATCAATATTTATATTTCTTGATAATTCAATATGAATGTTCCTGTTTGTGATAGTTTTCACAAAATAGAAATTAATCCATTATGTGGTATCAGAGCTATTTCATGTTGAATTGTTGAGAATATATTAGGAAGGTATTGATATTAATTTTCGGCTGCAAATATTTTTTCAAAAAGGTTTAATATTTCAGAAAATTTTTGGATTCAGAAATATTCTCATTTCATTACGATTCCAACGATATAAAATTCATGAAATTAGGTATAAAGGTTGATTTGATGGTAGTGGAAGGTTAAAGGTTCGACTCTTGGTGTTTCATATTTAAGCCTTTTAAATGATGAAAATTATGAAGGATCTCAAGAGGTTTTGAACCCATGACCTTTCAAATCTGGAGCTAAAGGGGTTTTGAACCCATGACCTTTCAAGTTGAATATTACTTTCATGCTTGTAATACCATACAAATTTAAATTCAAATTTTGGTGTATTTATATATATATTTCGAGATAAATTAATTTAAACAATATGTCACCAAAGTGACCTCTTTTGTTCAAAAATTAATTTTATTTCGAAATATAAAAAGAATAACGTGCATGTAATTTATGTGAATATTAATCGGCCCTGAGGAAGATTATTTTTTAACAAAATTACATGTGCCACTTTAATAATAAACACGTGATAATTATTTAGTTTTACATATGAATAATAAATCGGCCCAAAGGAAGAATTATTATTCAATATGTTCTTATTATCAGTGTTTGATTATTACGGCAAGATATCACTTACAAGTTAATATTTTTTCCAAAGATCAAATATTAATAGAGTGTCCGATATCTTAAAATGGGATTTGTCCTTCATTTGAATTTATTTTTGATTTAAGACTTATATGAGCTAGTTTTATATGTTTATTGTTCTCTGATTCAGCTATCAGTTCTGCTTCCAACATTACTGCCAGTATGAATTCTATTCCCATGCTTAATGGCACAAACTTTAAGTCATGGCAAGAGAACCTTCATATAGTTCTCGGTGTCATGGATCTGGAACTTGCATTAAGGGTTCCTTCTCCTACACCTCTTACGGATAAAAGTTCCTCCGATGATAAAAAGGACTTTGAAAGGTTGGGAGAAGTCAAATCGCATGTGTTTGATGATCATAAAAAAGGACATTCAAGAAGCATTCAAGGGAACAATATCGGAAATGATAAAGACAACTAAAGAGTTCCTAGAAGAAATTAATAACAGATTTGCCAAAAAATGAAAAGACTGAAACAAGTACACTTTTGGCAAGTCTCATCTCAATGAAATATAAAGGTAATGGGAACATTAGGGAGTACATTATGGAAATGTCTCATCTTGCTTTAAAGTTAAGAGCACTTAAGCTTGATCTCTCTGAGGATTTGCTTGTGCATTTGGTTCTGATATCTCTTCCCACACAATTCAGTCAATTTAAGGTGAGCTACAACTGCCAAAAGGAGACTTGGTCTCTTAATGAGCTCATCTCACATTGTGTGCAAGAAGAGGAAAGACTGAAGCAAGATAAGACAGAAAATGCTCATTTGTCTAGTACTTATAAGGACAAGGGGAAGAAAAGAAAGAAGGATAAAGAAGCTGCAGTGGTTCCATATCCAAAGAAACAACATAAATAAAAAACTATTGATGGTTGTTTCTTCTGTGGAGCTGCGGGACATAGGAAGAAGGAATGTACCAACTATCATGCTTGGCGTGTCAAGAAAGGTACACTTCTTAACCTAGTTTGTTCTGAGGTTAATTTGACTTCAGCACCTAAACAAACTTGGTGGATAGATTCTGGTGCAACCACTCACATCAGTGTGTCTAGGCAGGGTTTCCTGAGTTGTCGAAAGCCAAATGATGGTGAAAGATACATTTTTGTGGGCGATGGTAAGAAAGTAGAAGTTGAAGCAATTGGGATATTTAGGTTATTATTGAAGTCTAGTACTTATTTGGATTTGAATGAGACATTTATCGTACCGTCATTTAGATGGAATTTGGTTTCTATTTCTGTATTGGACAAATTTGGTTATACTTGTTCCTTTGGAAATAATAAATTTATTCTTCTTCATAATTAAAATTTGGTTGGTACTGGTTCTTTATCTTATGTAGATAACCTTTATATGCTTGATACTATTGCTTCATATCATGAAACCTTGCAATTAAGTACTCGAGGTTTTAAAAGAAAATTAACCAATGAGAATTCTGCATCATTATGGCATAAGAGATTAGGTCACATCTCCCAAAGGAGAATTAAAAGACTTGTGTCAGATGGAATTCTAGATTCCCTTAATTTTTCAGATTTTAAAATTTGCAAAAATTGCATAAAGGGAAAACATACAAACATAAGGAGATCTGGTGCTAATAGGGCTACAGACGTCTTAGAACTGATACATACAGATATTTGTGGGCCATTCCCTACGATTTCATGGAACGATCAATAATATTTTATCACATTCATAAACAATTTTTCATGTTATGGCTACCTTTATCTCATCCATGAAAAGTCTCAATATCTGGACGTGTTCAAGTCATTCAAGGCTGAAGTTGAAAATCAACTCAGCAAAAGGATTAAAAGCGTCAGATCTGATCGTGGTGGTGAATACTACGGCAGGTATGACGGTTCAGGTGAACAACGCCCAGGACCATTTGCTAAATTCCTAGAGGAGTGCGGTATCGTCCGTAGTACACCATGCCAGGTTCTCCAAGCATGAATGGTGTTGCTGAAAGGCGAAACAGAATGCTTAAAGACATGGTAAGGAGTATGATCAGTTACTCTAACTTACCAGATTTACTCTAGGGTGAAGCATTAAAGACTGCAGTGTATATCCTTAACAGATTACCAACTAAAGCAACTGCTAAAACTTCTTTTGAACTTTGGGCAGGCAAGAAATCTAGTCTGAAGCACTTCATATTTGGGGATGTCCAGCTAAAGCGATGCCTTATAGGCCACATGAAAAGAAACTGAATTCCAGAACTGTTAGTTGCTATTTTGTTGGATACTCTGAAAGATCTAGGGGTTACAAATTTTGTGATCTTACTACCAAAATAATTTTTGAGACTGGAAATGCCCGGTTCTTTGAGGATGTTGAGTTTGCTGAGGGGGATAAGGTTAAGGATTTTAGTTTTAAAGAGGAATATGTTGATATTCCCACAACTGTTATTAACATTGATCAGGATCCAATTCCTGACATTGTTCAAGAAGAAGATCCTAATCAAAACAATATCCAAGAATCTCCCATTCTAGAAGAACAAACTCTACCACCTCCAGAACCTATGCCATTAAGGAGATCCACTAGAGAAAGAAGAAGTGCTATGTTAGATGATTACATTGTATTTCTCCAAGAACATGAGTTTGACATTGGTGCAGTGGAAGATGATCTGATCACCTTCCGTCAAGCTATGGAAAGTTCTAAATCTCAAGAGTGGATTGATGCCATGAATGAGGAGATAAAGTCCATGAAGGATAATGACGTTTGGGATCTTGTCCCATTACCCGAAGGTAAAAAAAAAACATTGGTTGCAAATGGATACTTAAAACCAAGAGGGATTCGAAAAGGTGATGTGGAGAGATACAAAGCCTGTCTTGTCGCTAAAGGCTTTACACAGAAAAAAGGCATCGATTATAAAGAGACTTTTTCTCCGATTTCGTCGAAAGACTCTTTTAGGATAATAATGGCACTTGTGGCACACTTTGACCTTGAGCTTCATCAGATGGATGTTAAGACTGCGTTTCTCAATGGTGACATTGATGAAACAATATATATGGTGCAACCAGAAAACTTTGTGTCGAGAGATGTAAAGAAAACAGTTTGCAAATTAAAGAAATCCATTTATGGGCTTAAGCAAGCTTCTCGTCAATGGTATTACAAGTTTCATCAAGTTGTCATCTCGTTTGGTTTTGAGATGAATCTGGTTGATGATTGTATATACCACAAGTTCAGTGGGAGTAAGCATATTTACTTGGTTTTATATGTTGATGACACTTTTCTTGCCACCAACGATATAGGTAGACCTGTCAAAATACACGATAACCCGTTAACACGACACGACCCGACACGAAATTATAAGTTAATGGGTTTACCCTTATTGGGTTTGGGTCATTAACGGGTTGACACGGTAGACCCGTTAACACTAACGGTTCGGGTTCGGAAATTTACCTGTACCCGTTTTAACCCGTTTCTACCCGTTAACACTAACGGGTACTATAGGGTCACCCAACCCGTACCCAATAACAATAACCATTAAAACCCATTATTTCTAAATCTTTAAAGACTAACGGGTGCTATAGGGTCACCCAATCTATACCCAATAAAAATTACAATTAAAATCCATTATTTTTAAAGTATTGAAGACTAACGGGTATTATAGGGTCACCCAACCCGTTACCCATTTCGACCCAAAATGATTCGTTAATATTAATGGGTGTTAACGGTTTGGGTCGTGTACCCGTTAATATTAACGGGTCGTGTTTGGGTATTGTTATTAGACCCGTTAGGCTTAACGGGTCGTGTACGGGTTAAGGGTGTTTTCACCCGTTAACCCGTTAACCCGACCCGTACACGACCCAAACCGACCCGTTGACAAGTCTAGATATAGGTATGTTGCAAGAAATCAAGAGATTTCGTTCAAAGAAATTTGAGATGAAAGATCTTGGTAACTCTTCTTTTGTGATGGGTATACAAATACACCGAGATCACTCTCGGAGTACACTTAGTTTATCACAAAAGAGCTATACGAGAAAGTTCTTAAAAGATTTGGCATGCATTATTGTAAACCAGGTTACACCCCTGTAGCTAAAGGAGATAAATTTAGTCTCAGTCAATGTCCCAAGAATGATTTTGAGATTCGAGAGATGCAAAAGATTCCTTATGCATCAGCAGTAGGAAGTCTTATGTATGCTCAAGTATGTACGCGTCCGGATATTGCGTACATGTTGGCATGTTTGGAAGATACTTAAGTAATCCTGGAAAGAATCATTGGATAGCAGCCAAGCGAGTCACGAGGTACTTACAGAGAACAAAAGACTACATGCTCACCTATCGGAAGTCAGAACAGTTAGAGATCATCGGATATTATGACTCCGATTTTGCTGAATGCCAAGATAGCATGAAATCTACTTCAAGTTATATCTACTTACTTCCTGGAGGTGTTGTATCATGGAAGAGTGTTAAGCAGTCTATTATAGCTTCTTCCACCATGGTAGCTGAGTTTGTAGCTTGTTATGAGGCGTACAATCAAGGAATATGGTTGTAAAATTTTATAACGGGGATGCGTATTGTGGATGGCATTGAAAGACCACTTAAGTTATTTTGTGACAATAAATCAGCAGTACTGTATTCCAACAACAATAGGAGTTCTACGAAGTCAAAGTTTATTGACATTAAGTTCCTAGTTGTAAAAGAAAGAGTTCAGAGTGGACTTATATATATAGAGCACATTGGAACAAACTCCATGATTGCGGATTCGCTGACTAAGGGATTACCACACAAGGTCTTTCATGAGCACACTTCTCATATGGGTGTAATTTCTTTTCAGGATATGTCAGTTTAGTGGGAGTTTGTATTTTATATGCTTTCATAGACATAATTGATTTAATGGATATTGTATGGTTATTTACTGCAGTAAAGTATTAAGTTTATATTCACTCTGACTTTATATGGTTTGATCTCACTAAGGTTTAAGGAGGACCAGTTGGAAATAGGCATGTTAAGATCACATTTCATGAAATTTCCATGCTACACATCCACACTTGATCTTTGTCATTAGTTGCATTGATATATGTGATCATTGATGGGTCTACTTATAAAATATGTAATGACGATCACTTTGATTCTATATTGGTGCAATGTATTGACAAGATTGTTAAGATACATAAAGTTTTGATAGCAAAAACTCATGAGGTCATAAAGTATAATTCAAATTTATAAAGTTACATATATATATAGCCCAAGTGGGAGATTGTTAGAGTAAAATTTAATATATGGGCTTATATATGAAATAAATATGAATTATAGGCTATCAAATAAAAGTAGGCCAATTAAAGTGATTAATTTAAGTTTTGGGGCCTTACTAATGTATTATTAAAGTGTGGGTTTTATTGTGTAGAGACAAGCGTAATTTCTATTTTTATGATGGGTTAAAATAGAAATATACGAAATATGAAAAGACACGATTGTGTTATAAATAGGGGTCATGGTCCCAAATCATACAACAACTATCTTCTGATTCCCATTGTCAGAGAGAAATTTAGAGAAGAAATAAAAGTGTTGATCTGGAAGAGCATAAGACCTACATAAGACCTCAGACTCAAATATTTTAACTTTCTATCATGGATTCAGGTACGCTTTCGCAAAATCAATATTTATATTTCTTGATAATTCAATATGAATATTCCTGTTTGTGATAGTTTTCACAAAATAGAAATTAATCCATCACCCTATTAATGTAAGATGAACCTGTGTGAAACCCATCTCATCAACCCACCCAAGTGAGATGAAAAATCAACCTTCATCAATTTGATTTATATGTGTGTGTCCGCGGGCATATACAAATCGATGAACCCAAATAAAACCCATCTTGAATTAAACCCTCATGATTCGAGGATGGGCCCAACTGAAAAACCCATCTTAATCGCCAATTTTTTCGATATCTTTTGTATGTATATATGCAAATAGGTATGCATGGTTTTTATTTGCATTTGGTGATGGGGATGGTGTTGACAGTGGAGTGATGTGGGGGTGATGCTTGCTTGATTGTCTTGAGTTGGTGTTGTTATGTCTACTGTTTAATAAAAATAAAAGTACAGAATTACGAATTAAATCTAATTACAGAAATAAAACGAAATTACAGAAAATTAAATCACTTACTTGAATATTGCAGAATTAACAATAAAAAAGGAAAAATAATCTGAGCCCTGTGAATTTCACAGTGTCCTTAAGACAATTTATTCCCTCCAATGTGCTCTGAGGTTGATTAATATTGTCTCCCAAGATAGAACGGATTTTCCAATTAATTATGTAGCACGACAATAATTAATTACGACGAACTCAAATTCTGTGGCGTTTACTCAACAACAATGCAACAGATGTTATGCAGGAAAAGGAACTTTTGGAACAGATATGGAACAAATATGATAGCAATTCTGGAGGAGGGAAATTTTTCATTCTTTTAAAACGGAGGGAGGCATCTGTATTTATAGCAAAGTAGGTGACGGTTTGCAAACAACTGTTAAAAATAGTTAAACGAATTAACTGTTGACTGTTGGCAATAACTGCCAATAGTTAATTAATTAATTAATTAATTTCGTAATTAATTAATAATTAAAGCCCAAAAAGTTAAATAAATTCGGCCCAAAAATGTAGGAGATTTTTATAATCCCGAGCCGAGCCGAGCCGAGCCGGCCGGCCGGACGAACGGACGCGCGCGCGCGTGTGGACTTTTGACCGAATGTCAACCCCTGCATAGCTTAGGTCATCTCCCCTTCAAAGAGTTGGGATACCCCAAGGCATCCAAGCCTTAGTCCATACTTGGGGTGTTATTAACTCTTCAAATTTCCACTACTCTTCCAATGTGGGACAAGAGTTAAAACATACCCAATTCATTAACTTTCATTGCTTTGTTAGTCACTTTGGGGACATATTTATCATTCATAACTTATTGAAATTGGACATATGAATATACTATGTTAATCTCCTTGCGGAGGAGAACACGTTCGTATATGGTCCCACGATTTTCGTAGTGCCCCCTCCTAAATTTGAGCTCAAAGTTGCTTAAAAATCTGTCCAAAAATTTTTGGACAGCTTTCTAAATAGTCCAGTTTTTCAATAATCCCCCACATGAATGATATATCGCTATAAATAAAACAGAACAGATGCTAATGCAGATGCAGACACATGTTGAGTAAAATTGAAGATTTATTGCATCGGGAGAAGTAGCTTAGTGGCCTTGAACTTTCCTTAGTGATATACTATCGGATTTACTTGGTTAATCAGTAGACTTCACTTCCTTGAACCGTCAACCGTTTTTGTAAACCTAGACAACAGTATTCACACAACAATTCTTCAACACAGTTGGTTCTCACGCTTGTGTTCATTTTGGCCATGAACACCACTTGGTTCCGTGAGTATTTTAGAGAATATGCCTTTCATTATTCTCATAGAAGTGGCCCCCTTCTTACTCACGTAGGTGACTTCCATAAAGAGTATCCTGCAATACCCCACTTAGACGTACTAAGATATAGATGTCATTAAAAGCACAACTTATCCTAATTTCACGGCAGATATGCACTGTCTCATCTTTGGAATGGATACGATTAAATATCCTCCAGTGCTTACTGAATACAACGTAGTTCGGTTTGCCCATTGAACCTAGATCTTGGGATCTCTAGTCAGCTAGGTTGGGTTGCCACTATATTGATTCTTATTTATTTATAGGCTTTAGACCCATTCCTCTCGATGATCTTTCAATTTGCTCTCGGTTTAAACCTTTCGTTAGTGGATCCGATATATTATCTTTTGACTTTACATAGTCAATTGAGATAATTCCATTTGAGAGAAGTTGTCTAACGGTATTGTGTCGACGGCGAATATGTCGTGACTTTCCATTATACATGTGATTTTATGCCCTTCCAATCGCTGATTGGCTATCACAATGTATACATATTGCGGGCACAAGTTTAGACCAATTTGGAACATCCTCTAAGAAATTTCGAAGCCATTCAACTTCTTCTCCAGCTTTGTCTAGTGCAATGAATTCAGATTCCATTGTCGATCTAATAATGCACGTTTTTTTTTTAGGATTTCCAAGATACGGCTGCACCTCCGAGGGTAAACACATACCCACTCGTAGACTTAGAGTCTTTTGTATCAGATATCCAATTTGCATCGCAATATCCTTCAAGAACAGCTGGATATTTTGAGTAGTGCAGTCCATAGTTTTGAGTATATTTTAAATAACCCAAAACTCTCAATATTGCTTTCTAGTGATCTCTTCCGGTATTACTCGTAAATCGACTTAGCTTATTTATTGAGTATGCTATGTCCGGTCGCGTACAGTTCATGATATACATTAAACTGTCGATAATACCAGAATATTCTAGTTGAGATATGCTTTCACCATTATTTCTTGCTAGATGTAAATTTACATGTACAGGTGTCTTGGTAGGACTAATATCATACTTCTTGAATTTTTCAAGTACTTTCTCTATGTAATGAGATTGAGATAATATAAGTCCATCCGATGTTCTAAAAATTTTAATTCCTAATATAACATCGGCGATTCCCAAATCTTTCATGTCAAATCTACTACTCAACATTTGTTTTGTAGTTTTGACAATTTCCAAGTTATTACCCACGATAAGCATATCATCAACATACAGGCATACAATGACATTTCCATATTGAATGTATTTAAAGTAAACACATTTATCGCATTCATTAATTTTGAAACCATTTGATAACATTGCATTATCAATTTTTTCATGCCATTGTTTAGGTGCTTGTTTTAATCCATATAGTGATTTAACAAGCTTACATACTTTTCCTTCTTGTCCAGGAGCTTTGAACCCTTCAGGTTGCTCCATATAAATTTTCTCGTCTAGTTCACCGTTTAAGAATGCAGTTTTTACATCCATTTGATGTCTTTTAAGTCCATTAATAGCAACTATTGCTATTAACATCTGAATGGACATTATTCTTGTTACCGGTGAATATGTGTCGAAGTAATCCAACCCTTCCTTTTGCCTTTAGCCTTTAGCTACAAGTCTACCTTTATATTTATCAATTGATCGATCGGCCTTCAATTTCTTTTTGAAGATCCATTTATAACCTAACGGTTTTGAACTTAGTGGAAGATCCACTAGTTCCCATATATGATTTTGTAATATTGATTCAATTTCACTATTAATAGCTTCCTTCCAATTGGAAGCATCGGGTAAGGATATAGCTTCTTTATACGATTGAGGTTCATTTTCTAACAAATATGTTAGAAAATCCGAACCGAAAGAAGTCAAAGTTTTTGCTCTTTTACTACGTCTTGGTTCATCCTCTATTGATTCAATAGGTTGATGAGTACCACTTGTAGTAGCTTGATTTGTCCTTTTAGAAGGACCAGATTCTCGGGTCATGTTATACGGGAATTCATTTTCAAAAAATGAAGCATCCCTCAATTCAATAACCGTATTTACATGAATATCCGAAATCTTAGATTTACAGACTAGAAATCGATATGCACTGCTATTAGTAGCATAACCGATGAATACACAATCCACGATTTTGGCCCTATTCTTACCTTTTTAGGTTTAGGAACCATCACTTTGGCTAAGAACCCCCACAATCGTAAATATTTATAGGAAGGTCTTCGACCTTTCCATAATTCATAAGGTGTCTTGTGAGTCTTTTTGTGAGGTACTTTATTGAGAATGTAATTAGCAGAAAGTAAGGCTTCCCCCCACAAATTTTGTGGAGCTCCTGAACTTAATAACATTGAGTTCATCATTTCTTTCAAAGTACGGTTTTTGCGTTCAGCAACACCATTCGATTGAGGAGAATAAAGAGCGGTTGTTTGATGAATAATCCCATTTTCAGAACAAAATTCCTCAAATGGATATTCATATTCACCTCCTCTATCACTCCTAATAATAGCCTTTATCGTTTTGCTTAATTGATTCTCAACTTCATTTTTATATTGTTTAAATGCATTATTAGCCTCATCTTTACTATGTAACAAATATACATAGCAATATTTTGTGCAATCGTCAATAAAAGTAATAAAGTACTTTTTGCCACCTCTAGTTTGAACAAATTTTAAACCACAAATATCGGTGTGAATTAAATCTAAAGGTTCAGTTATCCTTTCAATAGAATGGAAAGGTAATCTAGCTAATTTAGATTCCACACAAATTTCACATTTATGATTTTTATCAATATTAAATTTTGGCAAAAATTCCAAGTTAATTAATCTACACAAAGTATCAAAATTAACATGTCCTAATCTAGCATGCCAAATATTAGATAACTCAATCAAGTAAGAAGAACTAGCAATTTCATTCATTGAAACAGATGTTTTTGGGGTTATAGTAAGAACATTGAGTTTAAAGAGCCGCTCATTTAGGTAGCCCTTTCCTACATACATGTCATTTTTAGACAACACAAAGCGATCAGACACAAACACAAGATTGAAACCATTTTTAGTAAGGAGAGATCCATAAATCAGATTCTTTCGGATATCAGGCTCGTGAAGAACTTTGTTGAGAGTAAGTTCCTTTCCAGAAGTCATTTTAAGAGTTATCTTTCCTTGTCCCACCACCTTCGAAGTGGAAGAATTTCCCATAAAGAGGTTCTCCTCATTTTTCAAAGGCTTATAGGTGGTGAACATCCATTTGTTTGCACAAATGTGTCATGTGGATCCAGTGTCCACCCACCATTCCTTGGTATTTCCAACCAAGTTACATTAAGAGACCACGGCAGAAAAATTCATATCCTCCAAATCATTGGCGATATTCTCACCCTCAGTTACATTTGCTTGAGAGATATTTTTATTTTGCTTCTTAGGCTTACAACACTCGCTTGAGCAGTGTCCAGGTTTACCACAATTGTAACATTTGCCTTTGAACATTTTCTTGTAATTTTTGGAAGTGCCTTCCCTATCATACTTTCATTTGTTCTTCTTAGGTCCTTCAACGACATGGACCTTCATTTCCATTGGATTCTTCCCACTTTTCTTTTGAGACTCACGGTTGTCTTCTTCGATTCTCAGCCTGACCACCAACTCCTCCACATTCATCTCTTTTCGCTTGTGCTTGAGATAGTTTTTGAATAAAGTCCAAGATGGTGGCAACTTTTCAACAATTGCAGCAACTTGGAAAGTTTCACTAAGTGACATTCCTTCAGCATGAATGTCGTGGAGGATCACTTAGAGTTCTTGCACTTGCGAGATCAAAGATTTAAAATCAACCATTTTGAAGTCCAGAAAACGCCCTGACGATAAATTTTTTCATCCCAGCATCTTCAGTTTTATACTTCTTTTCCAAAGAATTCCATAATTCCTTGGATGTTTTGATCGTGCAGTAGACATGGTACAATGTCTTGTCTAAGTAGGCCAGAATATAATTCCGGCATAGGTAGTCCGAATGCTTCCAAGCATCGACAACAGCAACCTTTTCAGTGTGATCTCCCTCTGGAATAGAGGAGCAATCTTCATATACAAACCTACCCAGTTGGCAGGTATTGAGATAGAAGTACATTTGTCCTTACCAACGTTTGAAGTCAGCCCCAATGAACTTTTCCGGTTTCTCCCCGTGTGGCATAGATACGGGTGCAGTCACATTTGTGTTGGTGACAATCAGTTCAGTAGGAGTAGTGTTCGTACTTTGCGATTCCATTTCTGCTACAAAAACAGAATTTTTATCAATGATAAAATTCATATATAATGAATTAATCAAAACAGAATACAATATTCTGTGCACCAATTTCCACCAAATATAATTCACAATAAATGAATTCCAAAAGAATTCAAATGAAATTCAGAATTAAACTATAATATAAACAAAAGTTTATACACAATAAAATCTGTGTCACACTAATTTTTAATAACAAAAAGAATTTCGTACAAAACAGAATTATAATTGAAAGATTAAATTTTTTTACATAAACAGATTTTAATAAAAATTTAAAAATAAAATTTTATTTTCTAAAACAGAATATAAAAACAATATAGAAATTAATTTCTGTACCAAAACGTTTTTACTAATTTCTGCAATAAAGCAATAAATTAATTCAATTTTTCTGTCAAAACATATTTATTTTCAACAAATAAATTTCTATAATAAAAAAAAATTATGTACACTACAAAACAATAGAACTTGATAAGTTGTCTTAAGATTATTATGTCTACTGTTTAATAAAAACAAAAGTGCAGAATTACAAATTAAATCTAATTACAAAAATAAAACGAAATTACAGAAAATTAAATCACCTACTTGAATATTGCAGAATTAATTATAAAAAAGGAAAGATAATTCGAGCCCTGAGAATTTTACAGTGTCCTTAAGACAATTTATTCCCTCCAATGTGCTCCGAGGTTGATGAATATTGTCTCCCAAGATAGAACGGATTTTCCAATTAATTATGTAGCATGACAATAATTAATTACGAAAAACTCAAATTCTGTGGCTTTTACTCAATAACAATGCAACAGATGTTATGCAGGAAAAATAATTTTTGGAATAGATATGACAGGAATTTTTTGGAACAAATATGACAGCAATTCTGGAGGAGGGAAATTTTTCATTCTTTAAAAACGGAGGGAGGCATCTGTATTTATAGCAAAGTAGGTGACAGTTGGCAAACAACTGTCAAAAGCAGTTAAACGAATTAACTGTTGACTGTTGGCAATAACTGCCAACAAGTTATTTATTAATTAATTTCATAATTAATTAATAATTAAGGCCCAAAAAGTTAAATAAATTCGGCCCAAAAATGTAGGAGATTTTTATAAGCCTAAGCCCAAGCCCGAGCCCGAGCCGAGCTGGCCGGACGGACGCGCGCGTGCGTGGACTTTTGACCAAAAGTCAACCTGTGCATAGCTTAGGTCATCTCCCCTTCAAAGAGTTGGGATACCCCAAGGCATCCAAGCCTTAGTCCATACTTGGGGTGTTATTAACTCATCAAATTTCCACTACTCTTCCAATGTGGGACAAGAGTTAAAACATACCCAATGCATTAACTTTCATTGCTTTGTTAGTCACTTTGGGGACATATTTATCATTCATAACTTATTGAAATTGGACATATGAATATACTACGTTCATCTCCTTATGGAGGAGAACGCGTTTGTATATGGTCCCATGATTTTTGTAGTGTGGGTCCCACCTAAATTTGAGCTGAAAGCTGCTCAAAAATCTGTCCAGAAAATTCTGGACAACTTTCTAAATAGTCCAGTTTTCCAACAGGTGTGGGTTTGATGGAGCTTCTCTCTCCTCTGAGATGTGTGTGTCATATGGTTTTAATATAGCAGATGGTTTTGATGTAGCAGATGGTTTTAGTTTTAGTGTTTTGTGTGGCTATCTTGAATGTTTGACACGTTGTGGGTTTATGGCTCTTCTTGGTTGACATTGTTAACACGTGTGGAACTGATTTGGGTGCAAGTCTAACCAACAATTTTTAGTTTAAATGTTTAATGAATTTTATGTTCAACACATGAAATGTGTAAAATGAAAATCTAATATTTGAGTGTCATACAATATAGAAATTTTCATTTTGTTTGGACAAATGTGGTATATCATTGAAAGGAAAATAACTTATTTCTTTGGGTTCTTTCAAAGTTCACTATTTTGATTTTTTTTCTTCTTTTAGTTAAAAAAAATATTTCTATAGAATACATGTGTTTATCCATTCATGTATGTACTGGATTATTTTTTCTGAATATATTTCATTTATTTTGATAAAAGAAAATAAATTGAAAAGATTAGTAGTAGACTCACAATGCCAATGGAGATATTAGTCAGATTATTGGTCAAGCTTTCCATTCAAGGTGCTTGGAAGTTTAATAAAATGGGATGTTCGGGAAAAAATGGGATGTTGTGGTTGGATTCAAATCATAAATAAATTTTTTAGGGGATGAAATTTTCATAATTTTTTAAGAGGATAAATTCAAATCATAAATAAATTTCAATCTATGGCACTTGGAAGTTTGAATGAAAATTGGAATAATTTTCATTCGAGTTCCAAATAATTTCCCAGTTTTTATACAAATTGGAAGTTTAATAAAGCATACAATTTTTTTTTGAGATTTTATGTCGTTGTTAGAGTAATCAAATTTTTGTATGATTTATTTTGGTATAATGGGATGTTCGAAAAAAAATGGGAAGTAGTTTGGACTATCATAAGCTCTTATTTTACTTCTATTTTTTAGCTGTGATTTTAGAGATTATGTACGAAAGAAATTAGTTATTTTCTTTTAATGATTTGAATTTATGCCCTATAAAAACACTGAATTCATATATTTTCTAAACAAGTTGTGATGCCCATGTAGTTCATGATTTCAGGAACACCTTATTTACTTACATTACTATCAAGACTTCTTCTGAATTTCGTATAATCAACTCAACAAATTTTTTTTCCTAATTATTTGGAGTTGACTACATGAATTCTAAAGGATTTTAGTAAGTGACGTGAAGTTGCCTTTTATATACAATATTTTTATACCATTGATAACCTTTCATTAGTTTGAATCTTTTTGACCGTTTTTGTATGTTAAGTACATAGTAAAAAATGGACTAGTTTGAGATTATAAATGATAGGAATGCTTCAACAATTTCTAAGTTATAATGTTGACATAATTTCATGCCTAAAATCTCATCCTAGAAACGACACAAAATGACATTGAGTAAATTTTGGACCAAATTCAGATCGTATCACTCCATCGTGCCAAATTGTCACCCCTAATTTTGAATAATAGTCCCTACTCATAATATAAAACATAATATATTACAAATTCTATCAACTATTATCAATTTATATTATTTGGATTGTTTTACATAAATCTTAAGTATTTTTTCCTATAAAACGCCCACGCATCGCGCAGGTTACATGCTAGTTAGAGATAATTCTCCAAACCAAGTCGATAAATAACTCATTAAAACCAAATTTCTAAGAACTTGATATAGAAAAGTTCAATAGACTTTATCATAGGCCTTTTCCATATCTAATTTGATGATAACACTATTCCCATGAGCTTTTTTCCCTATAGCTTGAACCGTTTCTTGGGCGAGGAGAGTATTATCTTGAATATTCCTACCCTTAACAAATCTACTATGATTAGGGGAAATGAAGAGATGTAGAATAGTGGATAGTCGATCACTTAGGATTTTTGAGATTATTTTTTAAGAGAAATTACAAAGACTTATTGGTTTGAATTGATCACAAGTAGTAGGATTATATGTTTTGGGAATGAGGGTTATATTAGTAGCAGTCCAACTTCGAGGAAACTTAGCACCTGTAAAAAAAGCATGAATGGAGTTAATAAGATCCCCTTTGATGGTTTCCAAAAATTTGATGTAAAAGTTTACACCATAACCATCTGGCCCTGGCCACTTTTAGAGTCAAGGCTTTTGATGGCTGCAAATATTTCAGCTTCTATGGGAAAGTCAGTAAGCTTTTGGTTCATTTCTTCTGTGACTGATCTATTAATAACATCCATGAATTCATTGTTAATGACTTTATATTTATCTTTCCATAAGTTTTAGAAATGAGAAATGAAAAGTTTTTCAATACCTTCAACAGTCTCTTCCGAAGAATTATCAGTCTTTTTAATTTTATTAATAAACAACTTTCTTTTTCTAGCATTAACTGAGGAATGGAAAAATTGAGTATTTTGGTCTCCTAATTGAAGACATTTTAGATGACTCTTTTGGTGACAAAAACATTCTTCTCTTTGCAAATAGAGATTTAGTTGAGCTCTAGCTTCAAATAATTATGTCCTAGATGTTTCATCAGGAGAGTTTTCAAAAGAATGTTCTTTTATCATGACCTTGTCCTATAGGTCTTTGAAAGATTGAAATATGTTTTTAAAATATTCTTTGTTCCATATTTTCAATTTTGTTTTGAGAAGCTTCAATTTGAGGGAGAATTTTACCATATGTGGAGCATGGATTTCAGATTTCCAGGGTTCTTCTACAATTTGATGAACATTAGTTGGAATACACCACATAGATTGAAATTTAAATGGTTTAGGGCTACTCTTAATAGAGAGAAGAAGAGGACTGTGATCTGAACATGTTTTATATAAATGAGATATAGAAGAATTTGGGGATAAATCCAGCCATTGATGGTTAACTAAACCTCTGTCTAGTCTACTGAAAATAGTTCCTTCTATTCTATTATTTGTCCATGTAAATCTTGAACCTATGTAGCTAAATCTTGTAGAGAATAGGAGGAAATCATGTCATTGAAGTCTTCAATGGCATGAAATTCTAATTAATTTCCACCATTTTTTTTCCTCTTCCTTAGAGACCACATTAAAGTCTCCCATTATGAGCCAAGGAGATGAGGTAAAAGAAGAAGTATTATTTTCAATTTATGTCCAAAATAATATTTTTTCAATTGCAGTACACTTGGCATAAATAATAATTAGAAAAACTGAGGTGTATAGGAATTTTATGTCTGCTTTTAGGCATAGCATTTGGTCAGAGTTTAATAGGACATTCACTGTGAAACCATAAGAACCAGATCTTGTTTGATTAGTTTGAGATACTATTGTTAAAGTTCCATTTCATTTGATAATTTATTATTTTCTAGTTGTTGGAATGTGACGCCCCCAAATTTTCCAAACAAAAATTTCTTATACTTCAAAAAGATAATAATTTCCTTTTTAAATATGCGGAAGCGTGAGATGGTTCAACACAAACACAAAATTATCAAATTTTAATTTCTATTAAAATTAAAATTAAACAAAGTGAAATTAAATTAAAAATGCACACATAACTTAAATTTCACTTAAACAAATTCAATTAACCCAAGTCCTAGAAATTTGCCTAAGTCATATTTCTCAATTTTACTCAAATTAGGCCAAACCAATTTTTAACAATTAAATTCATGACTTGAATTAACTACACATTACCCAAATTAAATTAGCACCAAATTAAATTAAGTAGTGATATGAACCAAATTTGATCTTGTTACCTAAGCATGCGTTCTAGGTGAGAATAGCAAGATAAAATAAATAATAAATCACTACGCCGCGATGTACGAGAAAAAACTCACAACGGGAAAAAACCTCGGACGACCCTAACCTTAAGTCCACTAAGTATGGATTTACAAATTACAAGACAGAAAGACTTACAACACTCGACTCGATCCCTCTCAAGCCATGATGCTTCTTCTTGTAAACACCTCCGCCTAGTAGACAACCCCGGAGCTCCACCGAAATATTGGCCTTCACCAATGAGACATAGGTACACCGTCAACAACTCATGGTGTCTTTCACCATATGAGAATGCCGCAACAAAACGAGCTCTTATTCTTTATGGGATTTAGAAGGAAACCCAAACTTCTCTTGAAATAGTAGAGATAAACCGGTGCCAAACACTCCAAGAAAAGTATATATATATATATATATATATATATGGAACTTGGATTAAACAAACTTTGGGTGTAAACAAGTGTTTAAAAGATTTTGTCTTGAAGAATTAAACACTCAAACAAAGAAATTTTTCTACTTTGTATTACTCTCTCAAACACACTCTTAAAGGTTGTAGGATATGAAAAAGTTTAACCAAAAATATTGGTTCTTGCACTATTAAGTTCTGTCAAAAGTTAGTGGGGTAAAGAAGTGGGAAACATGAAAAAAACTGCTCAAAACTGCCAAATACCTGTTCCCACCAAAACTCGTTCGAACGAGGCTTCTAATGAGGTTCCTGTATGAACTTGTTAGAAATCTCGTTCGAACATCAAGTTCATTCGAACGACACTTCGAACGACATTCCAGTGGCCTAATGGGGAACTTCGTTGTCAAACTCGTTCGAACGACATGGTTGTTCGAACGATAAAACTCGTTCGAACGACACTTCGAACGAACTTCCAGAAAGTTTGAAAAATTCAATTTTTAGCTCAGAAACTTAATAAACTTAATTTTAAAGTTTAAATAAAATCTTTCTAAAATTAAACAACAATTTTAAATAAACGTACACCCAATCTAAAATGTTCCAAGCTCCTATATATATATATATTAAAATGCATTCGTACCTTAGAAGCAATGGAACCATGTTGATGACTGATGATGCTAAGAATTAGCACCACCGGATAAGTGATAGTGAGCTGAAACAGTAGCAGCCATGGCAGCCATAGAGATGTATAAGTGTATAAGTATGTAGAAGGGGATGAGTATAAGAGGAAATAAGACAATTATATATAGTGGTTCAACCAAGTTGGCTTACATCCATTGTGAGTGTGTGATCCACTAAGTATGGGCACTAATGGCCTTGGATACAATGCACATAAGCTCCTCTCTCTCTCTCTCTACTGTGTGTACAAGCAGAGTTTTAGCTAGGGTTACAACAAATTGATCCGTCCCCTGTAGGGTTGTAGGTGACAAGTATATATAGGTCTTGGGCGTGTAGTGTACCCCCCAAGTATGCATGGTGCATGTGAATCATGATCTAGCCAATCCCCTGTTGACACCTGTAGATGCCAAATGATGACATAATATTCCCTCACGTGAGGGTGTGATTTTGTTATAACGGTCTCCCATGTGCCATGTGAGCCTCACGCGCACTGTTCCACGCGTCTCCCAAACCACGCGCTGTGATGATGTCACCCTCGGCCTATGAGCCGAGGCCAAGGGCAAAGTTCCTTCCAGTAGTGAGTCTGGACCAATTTTGGCCTCGTACTGTCGTACTCTCGGAGGGTCGTCCAGAGCCTGATGAAGGGTCGGCCCCTCGGAGGGTCGTCCGGAGCCTGGTGAAGGGTCGGCCCCCTAAGGGGTCGTCCGGAGCCTGATGAAGGGTCGGCCCCTTGGAGGGTCGTCCGGAGCCTGATGAAGGGTTGGCCCCCTGAGGGGTCGTATGGATCCTGGTGAAGGGTCGGCCCCCTTGAGGGGTCGTCTTGAGCCTGATGAAGGGTCGGCCCCTGGGGGGTCGTCCGTTTGGAGGTAACCTTCAGTCAGGCCGAGGATATAAACGGGTGTATCAATCACCCCCCAGCCCTTAGCCATAGGTGCTGTTGAGATGGCTGAGGGATAGTATTGTAATTGAGATGCGTGTATGATCAGTTAGGTGAGTGACACCTGGGCAGATACTCATTGTTGTTCCAGTTTCCAAGGCATGGCGACTGCACACTTTTCTTGGGGCTTTGTGCCCTAATGATGCCTTCCTCGTGGGCTGTGTCCTGCCTTGGTCAATGGGCCCACTCATTACTAAGGTATTTAAGAGATTTTTGAACTCTCTCTCTCTTCTTCTTCGCGCCCAAGCTTTCTCTTTCTAGCTTCCAGCCTTCTCTTCATTTCTGCAATCTCTACGTTTCGAGTTTGGCAGCTGTGCTATTTCTTTCTCAAGTAATCCTTCTGCCCCAGCGTCCTCTTTACTTTCATTATTTTTTTTTGCTTTTTGGTTTTAGGCCTGTAGGGCCGAATTTGGGTGGTTTCTTAACTTTTCCGGCGACTGGTTTTCGAGTGTTCTTGAGTAAATACCATCAATTCCCTTTTTAATTCAAAAGTCTAATTTGGTCAACTGCAAACTTGTTTGTAGTTAAGTTCCCCAAATTCCTCTAAGTGTAGGGTCTTCCCTTTTAATGCTTAGGAGGCTTTATAGTTTAGCATCTGAATTCCCATCCTTGAGAGAGAAGCTCTTTGCAGAGATCAGACGAATAGAGGAAGAGGAAGAGAGGAGACGAGGGGCCGACCCTAATTGGGTACGACCCATCTTTCCCATTCCTCTTGCCACAATAAAACCATTTGAACCGTCTGAGTCTTTTGGGTCGTCCCAGCGTCCATTCGAGTGTCATTCAAGTGAGATGGACGAGAGAGCCTCCTCGCCAACTGGCGCTGGACCTTCCGGTAGGAGAGAGACATCTGACCTAAGCCCAGGCCGAGAGGTCTAGGGTATGGTCCCCTCCGAGGCTGTCCCTGTGACAACCCTATCTCCCCATGCCTTCCAGATAGCCTTTCCCCAGGGGCCTCTGGAAGATGATGAGGCCGAGGGAGAGGGGACTGAGGATGAGGGCGATGATACAGATGACCAGATTGATACCTCCCATGCCTCGTCCTATATCTCCTCTGTTAGGGATCGTGACCTCTTGATATGGAGGCATGCCTATGGAGTGCCCCCCAGCATAACTATGAGGGTTCCCTCTGAGTCTGAGAGGGTTTTTGATTGTGAAGAGGGAGAGGTTGCAGTTTATGAACAAATGTTCAATGTTGGAGTCAAATTCCCTCTGCATCCTGCCATCGTAGATATCCTGTCTGCCCTTGGTGTTGCCCCCTCTCAACTTCCTCCTAACTATTGGAGGACGATCCTGGGCTACATCTCCTTGTGGAAGAATGCTTTCACCGATGACCCCTCGGCCGACCTATTCTTGGGCTGCTACAATATCACCTCCTCGTCCAAACAGCCTGGATACTATCATCTGGGGGCGAGGAGGTCTGAGAAGAAACTCCTCCACGTGGCGCAAACTTTCAATTACGATTGGAAAAAGAGATTCTTCTTTATCTCTGGGGAGTGCGAGTTCACCGCCGATGGTCCGAGGGTCCCCAGAAGATGGTCTAACCCTTCCATAAAGGCCAGGTCAGACCCTGGACTTAGTTTGGAGGAGAAGGACATCGTTGAATATCTGAGAGGACGAGGGAGAGAGGGTGAACTTCCAAAATTTGAAGACCTGATGACCCCCCGGTTCCTCAAAGAAGCTGGTCTTAGGGTCGGCCCTCTGACAGAACTATGTGAGTTATACTGAACATTTTCCATTCTTTACTTATTTTTGAAGTGTTTCCTCTTTATCTCTGCATTTTTCTGACGTGTCGTCCTCTTATCAGGTCGTCCTGCAGGTATATCAGACTATCTTTGGGAAATGATTGCTCCCAGCTTATTATCAGGTTTGGCCAAGAAGAAAGGAAAGGAACCTCAACAGGCTCCGAGGAAGACGAGGGTCGCTGGGCGGACGGTGGTGGAGCCGACCGCCGATAGCCATAAAAGAAAGGAGCCTGAGGCCCCTGTTGAACCTCGACCGGATTCTCGGACGAGGGCCAGGGTCGAAGCATCTGAGGGGACGTCCTCTTCATCCAGCATGGGGGCCTTCTGGTCTCAAAACCTAGCACATCTGAGGGCCGAGCCCTCATCACTCATTGCAAACTTGAGGGCAGCCAAGGCCTCAATGTTTTCTGCACCCTCGGCCTCTGACTATGAGTTCCTGTCAAAGATGCCTCCTGCCAAAGTGTACGACTATGGTCTGCACGCCCTTGCACATGTATTGGTCTTGACCCACTTCTTTTAATTTCATTCTTTCACCAACTGTTTCCTCGGCCTCTTGACATGTGTTTATTTTTCTTGTGCAATCTGTGTGTGCCTTTACCTCGGTAACAAAATGGATGGCTGAGAACCAAGCAAAGTTCCATGAAGCCGAGAGGGCTATCCAACATGAGGTAGATCTTCAATCGGAGCTTGATACTGCAATGGCCGAGTTGGAAAGTACCAGGACTGAGCATGCAAGGATCCTGGACCAGCTGATGAGGCAGCACGATGAGGACATTAAGGCCAAGGACTTGCTTATCAAGGAAAAGGACGAGGACTTGACCAACATGGAGGCCAAGTACAAGACTGATCTTGAAGCAGCCATCAAGAAAGCCGAGGCTGATGCTGTTGAGTCTTATAAGATTTCTGACAAGTTTCAAGGCTTCGGCCTTGAATATTTGGAGAGAGGAATCAGGACTGCCTGCCGGTGGGTCGTCCTCAGGTTTGGTGATGTCGTCTCCTCGGTCCGCCCTTCGATTGAAGCAGTCAGACTAGATGACCCTATGATTGCCGAGGCTCTGACTTATGTAGAATCACAAGTGCAGGTTGAGGGGGTCGGCACATCTGAGGACCAGCCGGTTATGGTCATTGAGGAAACCCCTCTGGTGGATGTTGAGGCTCTGCCCTCCGATATTGTCCCATAGGGTGGCTGTCTGTAGCCCATACCCTCTTAATGTAATCAACATTTTTGTACTTTACTTTGCAGAACACTTTATATTTTGTATAACTGGCATTTCATTAATACCATTGTCTTCTTTACTGTCTTCCATATTTGCTTCTTGTATGGTTTGCTTTGTCTTTGTTAATGCCACTAACCTCTCCCTCATCTTTCTTGAGGACAGTGGTGGGGTTGTCCCCTCCACTGGCCCTCATTATAGACGAGGGATCAACTTACCACATTAATGGTTTTTAATAAAGTTTTCCCTCATCTTTCTTGAGGACAGTGGTGGGGTCGTCCCCTCCACTGGCCCTCATTATAGCCGAGGGATCAACTAACCAAATTAATGGTTTTAATAAAGTTTTCCCTCGTCTTTCTTGAGGACAGTGGTGGGGTCGTCCCCTCCACTGACCCTCATTATAGCTGAGGGATCAAATTACCAAACTAATGGCTTTAATAAATTTTCCCTCGTCTTTCTTGAGGACAGTGGTGGGGTCGTCCCCTCCACTGGTCCTCATTATAGTCGAGGGATCAAATTACCAAACTAATGGTTTTTAATGAAGTTTTCCCTCGTCTTTCTTGAGGACAGTGGTGGGGTCGTCCCCTCCACTGGCCCTCATTATAGCCGAGGGATCAACTTACCAAATTAATGGTTTTTAATAAAGTTGTCCCTCGTCTTTCTTGAGGACAGTGGTGGGGTCGTCCCCTCCACTGGCCCTCATTATAGCCGAGGGATCAACTTACCAAATTAATGGTTTTTAATAAAGTTCTCCCTCGTCTTTCTTGAGGACAGTGGTGGGGTCGTCCCCTCCACTGGCCCTCATTATAGCCGAGGGATCAACTTACCAAATTAATGGTTTTTAACAAAGTTTTCCCTCGTCTTTCTTGAGGACAGTGGTGGGGTCGTCCCCTCCACTGGGCCTCATTATAGCCGAGGGTGGTTCTCTGTAGATTTTTCCATGCGTACTAGAACTGATAACCACAGGATGAGGGGAAACACTGATATTTCTCATTAATTTTCCAAAGTGTTCTGTTTTAGCAACTCTTATTACAATTATGGTCTATCAAGACGTTACAACACTACTGATAGTATTTCTTCAAATGATCTGCATTCTAGGGGTTGGAAAAAGGTTCCCCTTCTAGGTTTTCTAGTCTATAAGTCCTAGATGAACTAGTAGGACCCTGTCGTCCTGTACGCCCACAACACGACATATAACTCCTCGACCCATCTTCCTTTTGCCTCCTCAAGCCTCTTCTTGATTCCATCTAGGATTATCCTGTTTGTAACTTCTGTTTGCCCATTGGCCTGAGGTCGGCCTGGGGTGGAGAAAAATTATTTGATACTCACGCTTTCACAGTATTTTTGTAGAGAGGTATTCTTGAACTGAGTCCCGTTATCCGAGATGAGGGTGTTGGGGAGACCATATCTGCATATAATATTTTTCCAGATGAACTGGAAGGTCTTCTGCTCTGTGATCGTCACCATCGGCTCCGCTTCCACCCATTTTGAAAAATAGTCAATGGCTACGATGAGGAACCGATAGTTATTGATGGCCCTAGGCAAGGGTCCTACTAGGTCAATTCCCCACACTGCGAATGGCCATGGGGATGTAATGGAAGTAAGAGGCTGATGGGGATGGTGAGGGATGGTGGCAAATCTTTGACATTTGTCACACTTTTTTACATATGCCGCCGCGTCTTTCCCCAAGGTCGGCCACCAGTATCCCTGGGTGATCACCCTCTTCGCTAAGGATCTGCCCCCGATGTGGCTTGAGAACGATCCTTCGTGCACATCTTGCAAAATGGAAGGGACTCCTGAGGGATGCACACACCTAAGCAAGGGGAGCAAAAACCCCTTTTTATACAAGGTGTCTCCGATGACAGTAAATTTTGCAGCCCTGTACCTCAGCTTCTTCTTTTCTTGCCTTGCCTCTGGCATCTCACCCTCTTTAATGTATCTGATCAGAGGGGTCCATCCATGAGGCTTCTTGAGAAACATTTAGGCAATTGCCAAGTGTTCCCTCGGCGTCTTCAATAGTTGGCTGAAGAAAAATTTCTACTGGGACCGTCCTCCTGATGTCTGTCCTAGTTACCGAGGCTAACCTCGCAAGGGCATCAACACGGCCATTGTCGAGCCTAGGTACCCTCTTTAATTTTACTTCTCTGAAGCATTTCAGTAATGACCTCACTTTCTCAAGGTACCTATCCATTCTCTCGTCCTTAGCCTCGTAGGCTCCTAGTATCTGATTCACTACTAGCCTTGAATCACTATGGACCAAAATATGGCCGACACTAAGAGACTTGGCCAAGGAGAGGCCTGCTACCAAGGCCTCTTATTCAGCCTCGTTGTTGGAGGCTTTGAAATTGAACCTCAGGGCGTACTCAATGTCTGTGCCATCGGGTGCTGATACTATTAACCCAGCTCCGCTCCCGCTTTCGCAAGAGGAACCGTCGACGAAGAGACTCCACATGGTGCGTTCTTCTGAGAAACTTCCCTCGGAGAGGGATCCCTGTCTAAAGATGTATCTTCCCTCTTCATTTTCAGCCGCTTTCCTTCTAGCGGTGCTTGTCTCAGCCCTATCTGCGGGTGTGTCGGTGGGCCTGTCTTGTTGTGTATCTGTCTTCCCGAGGGTCTCACCCTCGGCTTCATCATCCTCCCAAGTAAACTCAGCCACGAAATCCGCCAGCGCTTGCCCCTTAATGGCCATCCTAGGCTGATACACTATGTCAAACTCCCCATCTCTATAGCCCAGGCCATTAGCCTGCTTGATTTTTCTGGCTTGTGTAGGACCTGCCTAAGGGGAGAGTCGGTGAGGATGACCATTGTATGGGACTGGAAGTACGGCTTCATCTTCCTTGAGGCATGGATCAAGGCGTAGGCTAACTTCTCCATCCTCGGGTATCTTTTCTCTCCCCCCTGGAGTGCCTTGCTGTTAAAATACACAGGCTTCTGTATCCCGTCTTTGTTTCTCACGATGGCTGCACTGATAGCCGACTCTGAGATGGCGAGGTACACATAAAATCGTTCACCCTGCACGGGTCGTGACAGCAGCAAGGGAGACCCTAAGTATGACTTTAGGTCTATGAAAGCCTCATTACACTCTTCACTCCATTCGAAGGCCTTCCTAAGGATCTTAAAGAATGGCAAACACTTGTCTGTGGCCCTAGACACGAACCTGTTCAAGGCAGCAACTCTCACTGTGAGCCTCTGAACATCTTTAATGGACTTGGGGGTCTTCATTTCAACAAGGGCCTTTATCTTTTCAAGATTGGCCTCGATGCCTCTTTGATTGACAATGAACCCCAAGAACTTCCCTGCTCCGACCCCGAAGACACGCTTGTCCGGATTAAGCTTCATCTTGTACTTGTCCATCGTATTAAGGGTCCTCTCCAGGTCTGCCACATGATCCTCTGCCTTCAGACTCTTAGTCAGCATGTCATCTACATAGACCTCCATAGACTTTCCAATTTGGTCTTCGAACATTTTATTTACGAGGCGCTGGTACGTAGCCCCCGCATTTCTTAGGCCAAAGGGCATGACCCTATAACAGTATGTCCCCTTGTCAGTGATGAAGGCTTTCCTCTCCGAGTCTTCAGGGTTCATGAAGATCTGGTTATACCCTGAATAGGCATCCATGAAGCTCATGAGCTCATGGCCTGCGATAGCGTCTACCATCTGGTCAATGCGGGGGAGAGGGAAGCTGTCTTTGGGACAGTGCTTGTTGAGGTCTGTAAAGTCCACACACATTCTCCACTTCCCATTGGCCTTTGGGACGATGACAGCATTGGACAGCTTTTCAGGGTAGATGACCTCTCTGATAAATTCAGCATCTTCTAATTTTTTGACCTCGTCCCTGATGACCTCATACTTCTCTCTAGAGTAGATTCTCCTCTTCTGCTTTACCGGCTTCACTCCCTCTACCACATTGAGCTTGTGGCACATGATTTCAGGGTCAATCCCCGGCATATCTACATGGCTCCATGCGAAGACGCTTCGTCTTCTCCTCAACAGTTTAATGAGGTCTTCCTTGATGTTGGGCTTCAGAGGCTTGCCAACTTGGACGGTTTTTTCCGTGTCATCCTCATCGAGGATGATGGATTCTACCTCTTCCGCGGCCTCTCCTTTCTTTAGCTTCGTCTCATCCCTGGGGTCTAGGGTATCAATATTGTAAGTGGTCATAGCCCTCTTGTGTGCCTCCCTTTCTTAAGCGGAGTTGTAGTAACATTCTCGCGTTGTCGTCTGCTCTCCCTGAACTTCCCCCACCCCGTAAGGGGTAGGAAATTTGATCATCTGATGGACCGTAGACGGCACAACTTCAAACCCCTTGAAGGCCACACGCCCTAGTATGATGTTATAGGCCGAAAACATATGCTCATCCATCACAAAGAAACTGACCTTCTTGGTGAGCCATCTCGGCCACTCGTCCCCCATCCTCACATCGGCCTCATATACCCCAAGGGGATGAACCTTTTCCCCACTGAACCCAATCAATGGATGATGGTAAGGGACGAGTCTAGCACGGCTGAGGCCTAAGGCTTTGAAGCACGGCCAAAACATCACGTCTGCAGATGAGCCCCCATCTATTAGGATCTTCGGCACCTCGCATCCGTGCACCCTGGCAGTGATGACGAGAGGATCATCATGTGGGGCTAAGAGGCCTTTGAAGTCCATTCTTGAAAATCCCACTATCAGTGTGTCCATATCAACCTTCTTCCTCTTTTCTGACTTGACCTCCAGGGAGGTTGCGTGTACAGTCTTCGTCACTGCCTTGGCCTCATCCACATGGGCCTTCCTATCGGCGACCTCAGACCCTCCTCCTGCAAGACCCCCGGAGATCATTCCCACTCCGAGCGAGATCATATTAAGCCTCTTGACAGGGCCATGGTCGTCTATCGGCGGGAGGTCAGGGTCGTCCTCGTCATCGGAAGGGTCGTCCCCTCTTTTTTGAGGACCTTCTCTACATGCATCGCCTGGCTTCTTTTTGGGGTCGTCCCCTCGGCCCCTCTTGAAGGCGCCTTTGTCGACGTACTTTCTGAGCTTTCCTTCCTTCAACATCTTCTCAATCTCATCTTTCAGAGCAAAGCATTTGTCCGTTACGTGGACGTGGTCTTGGTGAAATTCACACCACAGGTTTTTATTCCTCTTGCCGGGGGATGCCCTAAGCTTCTCAGGCCACTTCAGGGATCGGTCACTCTTTATCTCATTGAGAATTTGTTCACAGCTGACCGTTAGAGGGGTGTAACCAGTGAAATTTTCATCCGTGGACCTCTTCTTCCCTTCTTTGTTCTTCTTAGGGTATTTCCCCCCACTAGCACCTCCTTTTTCGTATTCACATTTTGCGTCCATCGCCTCTTCAGCGTTCATCACCTTCCCTGCTGTCGACAGCAATTCAACCATCGTCCTCGGAGGGTCTTCGGCAAGCTTCCATAACAGTTTCCTCTTTTGGAGTCCTCCAATCAGGGCTGTCATAGCTATGCTCTCCTCATAGTCTTCCACCTCCAGCTTCTCCTTATTGAATCTAGCTATGTAGTCCCTCAGACTCTCACTCTTCCCCTGCTTAACATAGAGCAGGTGGGTGGCCTTCTTCTGTGGCCTCACCCCAAAGAAAAAGTTGTGGATGAACAGGTCTGCCAGCTGCTTGAAGTTTTCAACAAAATTTTTTGGAAGAGACGTGTACCAGACATGCGCAGCCCCTGTTAGGGTACCAAAGAAGGCACGACACCTCATCTCATCTGAGATAGAGTATATGTCTACTGCTGACTGATACATCTCCACGTGGTGGACGGGGTTGGTGCTCCCGTTATATCTTGGGGTGACCACAGGTGGCTTGAACTTTGATGGCGTGGGGAAGTTGACTATCTTTGCCACAAAGGGTGAGCCTATGGTGTATCCCCTCTGAAGGGGGTCTCGGATCTTCAGTATATCACCGATCTTATCCTCTAGTCGCTGGATTGAGTCATTCCAGGGCCTCACAGGGTCGGCTTGACCGATGTTATCCCCTGCCGCCTCTCTGAGGTGGACGGAGGGTTCTGCTGCGGCAGGCCTGTATCGGCTATTTACTTCCCTTTGGCCGTCATCTCGTCCTTGGGGTCGGCCATCTGCTGCCTCCCTCCTGGACCTCGTAGCACTTCTTGACCTGGACAATTTTTCCCGCAGGTCATTTACTGGGCCCAGCCTCTCAAAGGCTGACCCCTGATCAAGCGATAAAAACAGAGCCTCTCGGGCGATCATCAGGGTTTGGTCTCCCGTACTTTCCTCTACTATCCTGGAGAGGTCGCACAGTATTGTTGGAGACCTCATACGGTTCCCAGCATTCTATTGGGGCCTCATCTCCCCCCAGATCGTCATACCTGTCCTCATGGAAAGGGTTTCCTTGCCTCCCCAGGCGTAGACGCTGGGGGTCAGCAACATACCTACGCCGCTGAGGGGGTGGCAGGTCTTTGCGTGGTGCCTGGGGTGGTCCCCTGGCTTCAAGCCGTCCTGGAGCTGCTGCCGGAGTAATCATCTCAGGTGAAACCCCTGGGGGTCTTAGTATATTCTGGCTTAGAGCTGTGAACTGCTCCTGCATCATTCGCTGGCTTGCTTCCAGAGACTTTAAGGTTGCCGCCACGTCAGCCATCTCAGACTGAGGCGGCGACTGACTGGAACTGGGTCTTCCGCCCTCATCCGGCGGGGGAAGCGGTGGCGGTGGCATTTCTGGTGCCATGTGTTTGAGCTATGAAAAGATGAACTGAAGAAAAGATTGGTGAGCTTGGGAACCTTAGTGGGTCTATTTCAATGGTGAAACACCTCCTCCCAGGGGGAGTGCTGGTTCACCACCAGAGTGCCCAGTGAGGTCAAGCTGTACAAAGGAAGAGATGTCTTCTCGTTCCCACAGACGGCACCAAACTGATGATGCTAAGATTTAGCACCACCGGATAAGTGATAGTGAGCTCAAACACTAGCATCCATGGCATCCATAGAGATGTATAAGTGTATAAGTATGTATAAGGGGATGAGTATAAGAGGAAATAAGACAATGATGTATAGTGGTTCAGCCAAGTTGGCCTACATCCACTGTGAGTGTGTGATCCACTAAGTATGGGCACTAATGGCCTTGGATACAATACACATAAGCTCCTCTCTCTCTCCACTGTCGTACCCTCGGAGGGTCGTCCGGAGCCTAATGAAGGGTCGGCCCCTCGGAGGGTCGTCCGGAGCCTGGTGAAGGGTCGGCCCCCTAAGGGGTCGTCTGGAGCCTGATGAAGGGTCGGCCCCTCGGAGGGTCGTCCGGAGCCTGATGAAGGGTCGGCCCCCTGAGGGGTCGTCTGGAGCCTGGTGAAGGGACGGCCCCCCTGAGGGGTCGTCTTGAGCCTGATGAAGGGTCGGCCCCTGGGGGGTCGTCCGTTTGGAGGTAACCTTCAGTCAGGCCGAGGATATAAACGGGTATATCAATGACATAGAAACGAGGCACATTAAACTCGAAAATTTGATGAAGCTTTATACTCTTGGCTGCTACGTCTTCAATAAATATATTATAGGATTGAAGGATGATCAATTAACTCTAGCCTATGACTCAAATGTTTTTGTCCTAAATTGAGCCAAAACTACAAAGGACTCAATTGGAAATTTTTGTCCTTACAAATCTCCCCGTTTGGCTATTCCGGGACAAAAACCAAAAAAAAATTCTAAAGGGTCATCAAGCTCTACTAGACTGACACAAAATGTCCCACCCAAATAAATAAAAATACATGCTAGACTCAAACAACCTAAAGGATCACAATCTTTGCCTGTGAAAGATGCCACTTATAATATAATTCCGGCACACTTAAGCAAACACATTACACGCATAGGGAATATCAAAATATTTAATGGAAGTAAAGTAAGTACTCCCACTAAATTAATTCTCACCCTTTATCAACTATGATCAACTTAGAAATATGTATCCCCCTAAGATAAATATCCCCCAAACTAAGATACGATGGGATTAGATACCATTTCTCCCCCTTTTTGTTCAGGAATAGACAAAGGCTAAAGAGTTAAAAATTAACTTATCTCCCCCAATTAAAGCATATACACCCTCTAAACTAAGCAAGGGATAAATATAATGGGATAACAAGCTAAAAATATGTAATTACACATAAAGATGAGAACATTAAAGCACATGGGCAACAAAATAATAACTAATCCAACAACTAATAATGGATACCAACTAAGATGCAAGAAACCGATACCAATATAATACATAAGTATTAAGCACGTGATATCAACAAAGAATGCAACAAGATGGATACCAATTATGAATTAAATCATATATGGACTAAAAAGCAAGGCAAAGACCAAATAAAAACATATCAAATATATGTATACATAATATATACCAAATAGACTCAAGTACACATATATAGATATAAACACACAAATGACACAAAATAAGATAAGATTTTCACACTCGTATGGCAAAAATGTGTCATATGAAAACGGAACTGTTGGGGTGTGAACTAGTAACAATTAAATTTAGACCCAAACACTTAAAACATGTTCACGGAGTTCTCAATTGATTGCAAACTTCATCACATTTGAATATAATCTCATATGAAATCATAAATTGAAATCAATGAACAAACATACACTATGTATACAAGCCTAGCATGTTGATGATTCTACAAACCAATAGAGTCATGACATTGAAAATGAAACTAGGATAAAACGGGCATTGTGTAAACCGTTGATATACCATCCAATCTCCCTCAATAAACATATATTAATTTTGAATGAATATATCAATCAAACATATAAGGCCTTGGCAAATTGTTTTTCTTTTAATGCCATATTTTCTTTTAGGCCTTTGGACCACGTATTTATTTTAGGTCCAAACAAACGGTGGCTTACTATTCGCAAAGGATAATAAATTCTTTCGGAGCCCTTCCCCGTGCACATTTATATTTATCATTTTTATTTTTCACACGAATCTCACGTGCAACGGATTTTGACATGCACTAGTCCTCCTAGATAATATAATATGTAGATGACAAGATTGGTAGGAGAACACCTCACAAAGCTCAAGTATAGATATGGAGTTAAAATTTTAAGAGAGCTCGTGCATGTGTAAATTAAGGCATATAAAAATAGAATCCATTTAAGCAACACAAAATTCAACTACTCCATGTAAGCATGGTAAAGAACATAATAAGGATTGGCAATCTAAAGCAAAAGTTCTAGCCACATGGGAGCGTAAAAGATGGGATTCAAACACAAGTATATGCCACATAAAGTGCGTCAAACTAAAATACCCACAAAATAAAAAATATTTTTGGGTTTTTGAAAACTTTAACCAAAAATAAAAATATATACTCAAAAGACAAACAAAAATCATTTGAAGTTTTTCATTAAACTTAAATTACCAAGAGATAAAAACCCAAATGATAAACAAAAATCTTTTTGTATTTTTCATTTAATGTACACAAAAATGAAAGAATAAAATTCAAAAGATAAGCAAGTCATGATTTCTAGCATGAGATATGAAATATAGCAATGACTAGAAAATGACTAAACAAGCATACATTTAGCATGAGAATATAGCATGAAGTACAAAAGCTAAAGTATGGAAATAAAACTAACACATTCAACCTTTAGATTTTTCAAGGGAGGAAGCATGTGAAAGTAAATGAGAATAAAAACCCTATCTTGTAAAGCTACCAAGTCGGATCTCCTAACCCAAACTAATGAAGAGTGGCTATCTCGGGGTGTAGGAATCTTGGCTACCTTGGTTGCCTTACGTTGGGAATTTCTAGAAAATCTTTTAAGATCAAAACAAAATTTCTTAAGATGACCTTTTCGACCAAAATGTGCACAAGTAAAAACACGTCGAAAATTGGTACCTAAGGATTGATCTCTAAAGGCTTTCCTAG
The DNA here is from genome assembly GCA_949130495.1 of Sambucus nigra. NCBI lineage: Eukaryota > Viridiplantae > Streptophyta > Magnoliopsida > Dipsacales > Adoxaceae > Sambucus > Sambucus nigra. The sequence continues at coordinate 468,753,899 of OX422214.1, read as the reverse complement.
GTGATTCTCCTAAAACATGGATTTTGGATTTATGAGATGATTCATTACAAGTATCGAAGCCTAAACCATAAGTGTCATTTTTAATTTGGACCGTGCCTAAGATTTTATCTAATTTTTCGGACCTACACTCTAAATAAAGTTTGACATTACTAGAGTCTTTTAATTGTTCTTCTAATTCTAAAATTCTAGACTCTAACAAACCATTTCTCTCTTCAAACTAGAGAAACTCCTTTTTCAAGGATTCCATTAAACCTCTAAGGCTATCTCTCTCGCCTTCAATATATCCTAGCTTCTCTCGAAGAGATCTCTCTCATGTCCTAAGGTCTTCCACTAACGTACTATCATCAACGACCTTGACACGTTCTCTCAAACTAGCTTCTAACTTCAAATTTGCTCTTTTTAATTTAATAGATTCATCATAAAGTTCTTGAAAAGAATTTTGAAGTTCACTCACATCAACCTCATCATTTTCATCATTATCTCTCTCTTGTTCACTCTCACTATCATAAAAAATAAGGGAATCATAAATTTTGACCTTGGAAGTGTCATGTGTTAAAGTTTCATCAATAGACGAGTTCTCACTATCACTCACATGACTAGCCATAAAAGGCACAAAGTTGGGCTTAGTGGGGGAATCAAGTCCCTCTTCATAATCACTATCACTAAGGGCTGCATTAAAAGAAATTGGTTTCTTACCCTCTCTCCTTAGTTTAGTGGGGCACTCAAAAGCCCTATAGCCATACCCTTCACAACCAAAACATTTTTCCAAATCGTCCCTATTTACATTTTCATTAAAAGTTTTAGGGATCTTCTCGGCTTTGTCATGCCTAGATTTTTCAAATTTCTTAAAATCATTATTAAATTTATCTTTGTTAAATTTAAGAAATTTTTGAAACTTCCTAGAAAACATAGCCATATTTTCTGAGTCACTATCACTCTCGCTCTCCACTACTTATTTTTCCTCTTTACGGGCTTTTAAAGCAATGCCCTTTTCAATTTTCTTTTCGGTTTTAGAGGAAAACATGTCCAGTTCATAGGTTTGTAAATCACCTACGAGCTCTTCTAATTCATAGAGGCTAAAGTTGGTAAAGAATTTAAAACGGTCACTTTTGGAATAAATCTATCGGGTAGGGACCTTAAAATTTTCTTTACTACTCGGTTTTGGGTATTTTTTCTCCCAAGTTAAAAGATGAATTAATAATATCGGAAAGTCTAGCATAGAATTCATCAAAAGTTTCTTTTTCGTTCATTTTGATAGTTTCAAATTGAGTGGTGAGATTTTGGAGTTTAGAAGCTTTAACGACACTTGTACCTTCATGAGTGAGTTGTAAAATATGCCACGCTTCTTTAGCGATCTCACACGTCATAATGCATCGGAATTCATCCGAAGTGACAGCGCTAAACAAGGCGTTTAAACCACGGGAATTAAAATTTGAAAGTTTAAATTCATTTTCACTCCATCTATCATCCAGTTTGGGAAGACGTTCATTATCTACTAAATGAGTGGGTGGACATCACCTGTTAAGTACAGATAACCAAACCCTATTGTCGATAGATTTAAGTACCGATTTCAAACGCGCTTTCCAGTACGCGTAATTAGAACCATCGAAAATAGGAAATTTTGAGAATGAGGAAAATTCCATTTTAGTCAAAAATATTTAAAGGATCTTTAACGAAGTAATTTATCATTTTGGCTATGATACCAATTTGTTGGAACGTGAGGCCCCCAAATTTTACAAACAAAAATTTCTTATACTTCAAAAAAATAATAATTTCCTTTTTAGATATGCGAAAGCGTGAGATGGTTCAACACAAACATAAAATTAACAAATTTTAATTTCTATTCAAATTAAAATAAAACAAAGTGAAATTAAATTAAAAATGCACACACAACTTAAATTTCACTTAAACCAAATTCATTAACCCAAGTCCTAGAAATTTTCCTAAGTCATATTTCTCAATTTTACTCAAATTAGGCCAAACCAAATTTTAACAAATTAAATTCATGACTTGAATTAACTACACATTACCCAAATTAAATTAAGTAGTGATATGAACCAAATTTTATCTTGTTACCTAAGCATGCATTCTAGGTGAGTATAGCAAGATAAAATAAACAATAAATCACTACGTCGCGATGTATGAGGAAAAACCCACAACGGAAAAAAACCTCGGACGACCCTAGCCTTAAGTCCACTAAGTATGGATTTACAAATTACAAGAAAGAAAGACTTACAACACTCGACTCGATCCCTCTCAAGCCCCGACGCTTCTTCTTGTAAACACCTCCGCCTAGTAGACAACCTCGAAGCTCCACCGGAATCTTGGCCTTCACCAATGAGACATAGGTACACCGTCAACCACACATGGTGCCTTTCACCATATGAGAATGCCACAACAAAACAAGCTCTTCTTATTTATGGGATTTTGAAGGAAACCCAAACTTCTCTTGAAATAGTAGAGATAAACCGGTGCCAAACACTCCAAGAAAAGTATATATATATATATATATATGGAACTTGGATTAAACAAACTTTGGGTGTAAACAAGTGTTTAAAAGATTTTGTCTTGAAGAATTAAACACTCAAACAAAGAACTTTTTCTACTTTGTGTTACTCTCTCAAGCACACTCTTAAAGGTTGTAGGATATGAAAAAGTTTAACCAAAAAGATTGGTTCTTGCACTATTAAGTTCTGTCAAAAGTTAGTGGGGTAAAGAAGTGGGAAACATGAAAAAAACTGCTCATAACTGCCAAATACCTGTTCCCACCAAAACTCGTTCGAACGAAATTTTTGTTTGAACGAAGTCTCGTTCGAACGAGGATTCTAACGAGGTTCCAGTATGAAATCGTTAGAAATCTCATCGGAACATCAAGTTCGTTCGAACGACACTTCGAACGACATTCCGGTGGCTTAATGGGGAACTTCTTTGGCAAACTTGTTCAAAGGACATGGTTGTTCTAACGACAAAACTCGGTCGAACGACACTTCGAACGAACTTCCAGAAAGTTTGAAAAATTCAATTTTTGGCCCAGAAACTTTATAAACTTGATTTTAAAATTTTAATAAAATCTTTCTGAAATTAAACAATAGTTTTAAATAAATGTACACCCAATCTAAAATGTTCCAAGCTCATATATATATATATATATATATATACCTTAGGAGCAATGGAACCATGTTGATGACGTAGAGATGAGGCACATTAAACTCGACAATTTGATGAAGCTTTATACTCTTGGCCACTACTTCTTCAACAAACACGTCATAGGCTTGAAGGATGATCAATTAACTCTATCCTATGACTCAATTGTTTTTGTCCGAAATTGAGCCATAACTACAAAGGATTCAATTGGAAATTTGTGTCCTTACAGTGATAAACATTTGGTTTTATCAATGCTATTGCAAGCAATTGATAAGTTCTTATGAATTTTTTTATCCTCCTATTTGTTGCTTTATTACCTACTGCCCTCACATTCCAGCATAAAAAAGTTTAACATTTAGATGATTTAGAAGGATTTTGAGATATTTGCTTACCTGATAATCTTGTAATCCTTTTGAATAAAGGGTCATAAGGCATATGTTTAGAAGGTTTATATGGGGAAGAATGATTTGCTTCAGCTATAGTGGTACCTGAGTCTTTTTTATGCTGTTCCTTGGCAGACTTAGAATCTTGAATGGCCTTCCATTTGACATCAAACTAGGATACAAAATTTTGTAGTTCTTCCATCATAGTCACTTATACAAATGTGTCGTCCTTATCTGATAAACATTCTTTTCCCCGGTCAAGATTTTTTCTGAGGGAGGAATGCCTAATCCTTTTGGAGATAAGTTATATTGCTCCACCAATATTTCTTCTTCAAATGTGAAATCACCATGAGTAATATTGTTTTGTTGGTACTGCTGATTTTATATTGTAGTTGCTTTATCTGATAAAGAATCAACATTATGTTGAAATGTTTGATTAAGAGGATCTTGCATAACAACATCTTCTTGAACCAAAGGGATTTATTGTAAAATTTCTTAGAGATTCTTCAATGTGTGATGTTCGTTTTCATTTATTTTCACTTGTTTTTTGTTCTAATCATTGAGATCGTTCTGAATCCCGGTGTTCTCTTGTAATTGTACGGTATCTGTGTGTTCTTGATTTTTTTTTGGGGGGGAGGGGGTTATTTGAAATTTGAGTTTAGGATGTTTTATCATACGGTTTGATTCTTGATCTCCTTTCTTCTTGTAAAATTCACAAAAAGAAGGGATTTTTTGAGAAGACACTTGTTGCCAAAACCTCTATTGCCAATTCCAATCCAGATTTTATTTATCCTTTCTCTAATAATGTTTATTTCCACATAGATTCATGAAATGCTTGGCCTTGAAAGGGATGTTGTTGAAGCATCCAATTTAAGTGGTTTACCTACTAGTTGTGCAATAGAGTATAAAGAGGACTTTTCATAGAAATGAATGGGAAGATTTGGGAGATTGATCCACACTGGCACCACTGGACTTTCCTCCTCAGGTGTGAAATCAACTGTCTATTTGAAGGTTCACATTGGGAATTTCCCAATGTACCAAAGATCTCTTAACCAAAGTCTTGAATATTCCTCCTGGCAATTGAGTCGAATTAATATGTGTTTTGAATCTATAAGACCAATTGAGAAGGCTGATTTTAGTGAAAATGTTTGAAAGTTTTCCTGATTGAATCAATTGGTGGTTTGCCATGTTAGAATTTCCCAATTATGGCATATTTTAATGGTTCCACTAGAGATTGAATGTATTTTTCTGAGAATATGACAATAGGTTCACCCTTGAAGGTATATGGAATTTTTAGTTCTAGTTCTTTTGATGTCTGATTCATGAGAACACTTGAAAATGATTTAGTCCAAACATTGTTTGGATCAGGAGGTTTTGGAGGGATCATTGTATCAATTGGAGGGTTAATCAGGTTTGCCATTTGGGGATGAAGAAGGTTGTATAATTAACGTCATATTTTCAAACCAGAAGTCTTGTCACTACTTTGTCGAATTCTACGAGTTACATTAGTCTCATGCGAGGTGTTAATGCCTCTTACGGGAGCGTTTGAGGACTGATTTGAGTTTTCACCCTCAAACGACATGTTTTTAAGCATAATCTAAATATTTTTAAATTATCTTCATATTCTCAAACCAGTAAACCTGTGACTACCCAGTCAGTTTCTACAAGTTACATTAGTTTCATGCGAAGTGTTCATGCCTCTTACGGGGTCGTTCAGGACTAATTTGGGTTTTCACCCTTTTAATGACTTATTTTTAAGCTTAATGTAGATATTTTTAAATTATTGTCATATTCTCAAACCGGGAGACCCGTGACTATGCGATTAGTTCCTACAAGCTACATTGGCCCCGTGGAAGGTGTCCATGCCTCTTACAGAGTCATTTGCGAAACTAATTTGGGTTTTCACCCTTTAACCACTAGTTTTTAAGCGTAATCTAGATATTTTCAAATTATCATCATATTCTCAAACTGGGAGTCTCACGACTATGCGGTCAGTTCCTATGAGTTACATTGGTCCCGTGCGAGGTGTTAGTGCCTCTTACGAGGCTGTTTGGTCACTAATTTGGGCTTTCACCCTCTAACAGCATATTTTTAAGTCTAATGTATATATTTTCCAATTATCTTCATATTCTCAAAGCGGGAGACCCGTGACTGTGAGGTCAGTTCTTACAAGTTACATTTGTCCCGTGCAAGGTGTTCATGTGTCTTACTAGGACATTTTGTGGTTGGTTTGGGTTTTCACCCTTTTAATGACTTGTTCTTAAACCTAATCTAAATATTTTCAAATTATTATCATATACTCAAACTGGAACACCCGTGACTATGCAATCATTTCCTACAAGTTACATTGGTCCCATACGAGATGTCCATGCCTCTTATGGAGCCGTTTGGGGGTTGTATTGAGTTTTCACCCTCTAACAGTATGTTTTTAAGCCTAACCTAAATATTTTCAAATTATCATCATATTATCAAATCGAGAGTCCTATGACTACGCGGTCAATTCTTATGAGTTACATTGGTCCCATGCGAGGTGTTCGTGCCTCTTATGGGGCCATTTGAGGGCTGATTTGGATTTTCACCCTTTAACGGAATGTTTTCAAGGAAAAGTATATATATTTTCAAATTATTGTCATATTCTAAAATCGAGAGTCCCGTGATTATGCGATTAGTTTTTACGAGTTACACTGGTCTCGTGCAAGGTGTTCGTGCCTCTTACGGGATAATTTGGGGCTAGTATTTATTTTCACCCTTTAATGACATATTTTTAAGCCTAATATAGATATTTTAAAATTATCGTCATATTATCAAAACGAGAGTCCCGTGCCTATGTGGTCAGTTCATATGAGTTACATGGGTCCTATCGAGGTGTTGGTACCTCTTACAGGACCGTTTAGGAGTGGTTTTGGATTTTTACCCTCTAACAACATCTCAAATCAGGAATCTCAAGAACACATGATCAATTCTTATGAGTTATAGTGATCCCGTTCGAGGTGTTCGTGCCTCTTACGAGAAGGTTTGACGGCTAATTGAATTTTCACCCTCTAACGGCATGTTTTAAAGTCAAATTATAGATATCTTCAAATCATCTTCATATTCTCCAATCTGGAGTCCCGTGACTACGTGGTCAGTTTTTGCGAGTTACACTGGTTCCGTGCGAGGTGTTTGTGCCTCTTGGGGGTGGTTTTGGGTTTTCACCCTCTAAAGGCATATTTATAATCCCAAGTATTGATATTTTCAATTACTCTTTATTATTATACCTCGAGATTCTTTATCTTTGAGGTGTTTTCCATGCCTATTCAATTTGTAATTTTTCACTATTCATGATGTAAATACGTTCAATTTATAATTGCAAAGAAAAAAAAATGCACCACCCATTTTACTTGATAATGTAATAAAACAAATATATTCTATTAACAAGCGGAACCAGAAAAGTATAAAGGCATACCTTTTCTTGTGGAAGTAGTGGCTTGCATTTATTCATAAGCATAACTAAAACAAATAAAGACCACACCAAAAAACATTAATAACAAATATAATTAATGGATTTAAAAAAAAACTTCATTGCCTAAACTTCATTTACTTTCGTAGGCAACAACAAGCTTCTGAATTGCCTCCGTCACATCTTTATTCGTATCTCCCAACCTCACAAGCTTTAACGCAACTTCAACAGCAGTATTTGCAGCAACAATAAATTCACCTACTTTGCCCGTAGCTTCTCCTTCCTAGAGGACGTGAATATTCCCAACTACGGTAATGAACCCATCAATATGACATCCCATATATACAAAATAGTTAAAGAAGTAAACAAAATTCAATTGAAAGTGACACGTACAATAAAAAAAGAATCTCCAAAAAGAAATAATTATTCCAAAACAAATCCAATGACAAATTTACAAAGAAATCAATAAAAAAAATGATACTTCAACCTTGATCGTAGTTTAAGACAATAATAAGAGTAATAGTATATCTTTGAGTTCTAAATTCAAATGAAATTTGGTATTCATTCAAAATTTGTTCACATTAAATTGACAAGTTGACAGATTAAATCGATTTGGGACTAAAGCTTTTGTTATTCCTTAATGATACGCACGCCTAATATTAATAATATTAACAATCAAAGGAGCATAACCTTGCAAGTACTCAACTCAACGATTAGTTCCAAAGATGTAATAAATCCAAAGAACAAACAACCATTCAATGTATATATTCATTCAATGCATCCAATATACTTGGACATATTTCGGTATTAGGTTCCTTCAAGTCATTTCAACTGATGTCACTTATCTAATTTTTTTACCCAGGCAATAGTCAATAACACCAAACCATAACCTCATGTAAAGCTTTAACCAACGTCGATACTATAGAGTCAAACAACTATTTAATATCATATTCATTACGACCTTGAGCAAGACCTTTCTCTATGGCTAATTTGGTAGATCTCATTAACTCTGACTTTACTAGAAATAGAAAAGTCAATTTTCCCATCAAGGCATTCAGTAAATCATTAGCATAATTGGGGTGGAGGTGGAAATTTAAAATGGAAAAAGCATTATGTATACCTAAAACAACTATTTTCCTAACTTTTCATGAAAATAAAATTTAAGAAGCGAAACAAAAGTTGGGGCAACCTATTAAAATGTGAATACCATTTGATTAAGACCATATTTATTGAATGGTTTGGGCTTAATTAAAACAATAAATTATGCATAAAGATCAACATGATCTATCCTCGATTTAAAGCCTTCTTTTAACTCATCCGCGTAGCAACATAATATCTTACAAGATGTAGCTTTGTCCTCTAGGACACTAGTATTGATGCATATTATTTTATCCCTAAGACTGATGGTCTCCATGCTGCAAGACACATAACTAGAAAAATCAAATATACCCTTCAACTACAAAAACTCCTCAATAAGTAGAAAAGTTAAGAACAAAGCTTTACAGATATAGATTTACAAACAAGCTTGTAGAAAACAACAAGATCCGTAAAAAATACTTTTGGATCTAAACAAGAAACAAAAAATATTTTTTCTTTAAAACCACGTTACAAATACCAGATCTACAACTAATATGTGGAACAAAAATGTTTTTAGGAAAATTAGTTTATCAGAACTGATTTTAGACTTGCGTATAAAAATTTGCAAGGTTATTTGTACATCAACAATAAGTCCAAATTAGATCTACAAAATAACTAGTAATAATAAAATAAACAAACAAAGTATGCCCATAATAAGGTACCAAATTAGATCTACCAAATATGTTTCTAAACAATCAGGCATAACCAAGTAAAGGCTAAACAAGATCGTAGCAGTAAAATGGATCAATCAACACAAACACAACAATGGCCCAAACATGTTATTATTATTTGCAAAAACTAGAAAAAAACTATTTTGTTAACACAAAAGTTAACTCTGAATCAGATCAACCAAACACAGTTTTATTTTTAAATTAAATGATCCTAAACACCAACAAATGATGAGAGTAGGATCTACCCAAAGAGATTTCTATCAGATTTACACAATTAATTTGACCAGGAAGGTTAACAAAATAATCGCAAACCTATAGTAAAAAATAGATCACACCAGAAAAGAGAAAACCCAAAAATGGTTCTCACGGGTTGCGCATGACAACAAATCTGATAAAAATAGAAAATATTACCTAACAATGTATCATCATTAAACTCGGGTAACAACCCGAAACCAATAGGCAAATTACGAGTACATCATTGACCCGATAACCACCGGGATGCCAGACCAGTTAATGGGACCACCAGAGACAATCCAAGAAACATCCATCGGCCACTAAATGCAAATCCTCTACAAGGGAGAACCGCAACCACCAAGGTTGCAACACCATCACCACGGTGGTGCACACAACCCTCCAAAAAGGGTCTTCAATAGAGGGCTTGTAACCTAAGACTCGAAAAGACTGTATCGCCCAACTAAAAAGGAACCCAAACATCAAGCTCGACCTAAGCAAGCATCACCCATAGGAATCGTCGACAGGCCACATCGCGGTATCTACCAAAAAAAGTGAACAAGATGAACAAGCCATCTTAAGCATTATAAAATGATTCTTCTTCGATCTTAATAAGGGAATAAGGGAAGTAGGAGTCATTTGGGTCTCTCGTTAAGGCTCGAAGGGGAGCGTGACAGAGATGGATAGAGATAAAGGCATTTGGTAGATAGAACTTTTGGTAGAGTGAGCGAGGGAAAAGGGTATGGCTCCAAAATGAAAATCCAAATGATTTTTTAGTAAAAAATTCTGGTACGATTTTAAATTTTACTGGATTGGGAAAAAACTGTGCCAAATTCTGGCACGGTTTAAAACCATGCCAAATTCTCCTTCCGTGATCTTGCTAGATTAGCATTTTTTGTGTAGTGAAAATGGCCCCATAAGGAGCACGAACACCTCGAACGAGACCAATATAACTTGTAAGAACTGACCGCATAGTCATGAGATGTTGGTTTTAGAATGACTAAAATGTGAAAACAACTAGACCTAGGCTTAAAAACATGCCGCTAGATGGAGAAAAACCAAAACAATCTCCAAACGGCCTTATAAGGGTCATGAACACCTCACAATGGACAAATGTAACTCGTAGAACTGATCGCGTAGTGATGGGCTGCCCATTTTTTTAGAATATGACTAAATTTGAAAATAATTAGACATGGGATTAAAAAACATGCCACTTGAGGGAGAAAACGCCAAAAAATTATGAAATGACCCCGTAGGAGGCATGAATACCTCGCATGAGACTAATATAACTTGCATAAACTGACTGCCTAATGACAATATGCTCACTTTGAGAATATAACTAAAATTTACAAATACTAGACTTAGGCTTAAAAACATTCTTCTAGAGGGAGAAAGGCCAAAACAAACCCCCAAATGGCTCCGTAAGGGGTACGAACACCTCACACGGGACCAATGTAACTCGTAGAAGCTGAGTGCGTAGTCACGAGATGCATGATTTGAGAATGTGAATAAAATTTGTAAATAACTAGACTTAGGCTTAAAAATATGTAGTTAGAGGCCATAAACCCAAAACAACCACCAAACGGCCTCATAAGGGTCATGAACACCTCGCACGGGATCAATATAACTCATAGGAAGTGATCGGGTAGTAGTGAGATGACCGATTTGAGAATATGTCAAAAAATTAAAAACAACTAGACTTAGGCTTAAAAAATCCAACTAGAGGGTAGAAACCCCAAACAACACCCAAATGGTGCCATTAGGGCCACAAACATCGCGCAAGGGACCAATGTAACTCCTACGAACTGGACGCATTGTCACAAGACTCCCGAATTGAGATTAGGACATAAATTTTTAAATAACTAGACTTAGGTTTAAAAATATGCCACTAAAGGGCAAAAACCCAAAATAATGCCTAGACGACACCATAAGAGGCACGAGCACCTCATACGAGACTAATGTAACTCGAAGGAACGAATCATGTAATCACGAGATGCCCGATTTGAGAATATGACTAAAATATTTAAATAACTAGACTTAGGCTTAAAAAAAATACCACTAGAGGGCGAAAATCCAAAACAGCCCCCAAACGGCCCTTTAAGAGGCACGAACACCTTGCACGGGACCAATGTAGCTCATAGGAACTGGTCGCATAGCCACAGGATGCTCGATTTGAGAATATAACTAAAATTTGTGAATAACTAGACTTAGGCTGAAAAAGAAGACGTTAGAGGGTGAAAACCCAAAACAACCCCTAAACGGCCCCATAAGGTGCAAAAACCCCTTATGGGATCAATGTAACTCATAAGAATTGACCGCGTAGTCATGGGACTCCCGATTTGACAATATGACTAAAAATTTCAAATAACTAGACTTAGACTTAAAAGTATGCCACTAAATGGTGAAAACCAAAAATAGGCCCCAAGCAACACCGTAAGGGCCACAAGCACCTTGCACGGAACCAATATAAATCGTTGGAATTGGTCGGTTAGTCACGTGATGCTCGGTTTGAGAATATGACTAAATTTTTTAAATAACTAGACTTAGGCTTAAAAACTTTATGCTAGAGCGTGTAAACCCAAAATAACCCCCAAATGGCCCCTTAGGGGGCACGAACACCTCGCACGAGACCAATATAACTCGTACGAACTGACTACATATTCAAGGGATGCCTGATTTGAGAATATGACTTGAATTTGAAAATAACTAGACTTAGACTTAAAACATGCCTCTAGAGCACAAAAACCTAAAAATAACCCCATAAGGGGCACGAACACTTTGCACATGATTATTGTAACTCGTAGTAAATCACTACATAATTACAAATAACTAGACATAGACTTAAAAACATGCCACTAGACTCTGTAAACCAAAAATAACACCCAAACAGCCCCGTAAGGGGCATAAACACTTCGTACTGGAACAATGCAACTCGTACGAACAAATCGCATAGTCAGGGGACACCTGGTTTGAGAATATGACCTAAATTTTAAAATAACTAGACCTATTCTTAAAAACATTCAACTTGAGGGTGAAATCCCAAGACAACCCCACAAATGGCCTCGTAAGAGGGACGAACACCTCGTGCAGGACCAATGTAACTCGTAGGAACTGATCGTGTAGCCATAGGTTGCCGATTTTCAGAATATGACTATAATATGTAAATACCTAGACTTAGAAGTAAAAACATGTCACCAGAGGGCGAAAACCCAAATCAGTTCGTAAATGGCTTCGTAAGGGGAACTAACACCTCGTACAGAGTCAATGTAACTCGTAGGAACTGATCGCATAATCACGAGATTGCCGATTTGATAATATGATTAAAATTTGCAAAAAACTAGACTTTGGCTTAAGAAATACTCCGAGAGGGAAAAACAATCTAAAACAACCCCGAATGGCCACCCTAAGGGGCACGAACACCTCACACGAGACCATTGTAACTCGTAGAAATTGATCGCCTTGTCTTAGGATGCCCGATTTGAGAATATGATTAAAATTTGCAAATAACTAAACTTAGGCTTAAAAACATGCCACCGGAGGACAAAAACCCAAAACAGCTCCCAAACGATCCCGTTAGAGGCATGAATACCTCACACTAGACCAATATAACTCGTAGGAATTGATTGCGTAGTCATGGGATGCCTAGACTTAGGCTTAAAGAATGCCGCTGGAGGGCAAAAATCCTAAACAACCCCCAAACAACCTTGTTAGGGGATAAAACACCTCGTACTGGACCAATGTAACTTATAGGAACTGATCGCGTAGTCACGGGATGCCCGAATTAAGAATATGACTAAAATTTGTAAAAAACTAGACTTTGGCTTAAAAACATGTTGCTAGATGGTGAAAACCCAAAACATCCCACAACTGGCCTCTTAGAGGCACGGACACCTCGTACGAGACCAATGTAACTCGTAGGAACTGATCGCATAGTCACGGGATGCCTTATTTTAGAATATAACTAAAAAGTGAAAATAACTAGTCTTAGTATTAAAAAATGCATCTAGAGGTAAAAAATCCCAAATAGTCCCCACACGACCCCGTAAGAGGCACGAGCACCTCGCACGGATTGACCATGTAGTCACGAGATGCTTGGTTTTAGAATATGACAAAAAATTGCAAATAACTATACTTAGGCTAAAAATTACGCCGCCCGAGGGAAAAATCCAAAACAACCCCCAAACGGCCCGTAAGAGGCACAAACACCTCGCACGGGACCAATCTAAGTCATAGGAACTGACCGAGTAGTCACTGGATGGTTAGTTGGAAAATATGACTAAAATTAGAAAATAACTAGATCTAGGCTTAAAAACAAGTTGCTAGAGGACAAAAATCCAGAACAAACCCCAAATGACACCGTTAGAGGCATGAACACCTCGCACGGGACAAGTGTAACTCGTGGAAACGAATTGCGTAGTCACGGGATGCCCGTCTAGAGAATATGACAAAAATGTGAAAAATAGCAAGACTTGTCTTAAAAACATTCCTTTAGAGAACAAAAACCCAAAATATCCAGCAAATGGCCCTGTAAGGGGCACAAACACCTCGCACGGGACCAATGTAACTCATAGGAAATGATCATGTAGTCACGGGATTCTTGATTTGGTAACATGACTAAAATTTGCAAATAACTAGACTTAGGCTTAAAAGCATGTTGTTAAAGTGCAAAAATCCAAAATGGTCCCCAAATGGCACCGTGAGAGGTACGGACATCTCGCATGGGACCAATGTAACTCGTACGAATTAATCACATAGTCAAAGGACACCTGGTTTAATAATATGACAAAAATGGGCAAATAATAACGATTAGGCTTAAAAACATGTCGCTATAGGGAAAAACTCCAAATATCCCTCAAACGACCCCTAAGGGACACGAACACCTCGCACGGGACCAATGTAACTCGTAGGAACTAACCTATTAGTCACGGGATGCTCGGTTTGTGAATATGACTAAAATTTACAAATAACTAGACTTAGTCTGAAAAATATGTTGCTAGAGGGAGAAAATCCTAAACAACCCCCAAATGTCCCCGTTACAGGCATGAACACCTCGCACATGACCAATGTAACTTGTAGGAATTGATCACAAAGTCCCAGGATGCTCGGTTTAAGAATATTACAAAAATTTGCAAATAAATAGACTTAGGCTGAAAAACATGTCCCTTATGGGCAAAAACCCAAAATAGCCCCCAAATTTCCCCGTTAGGGGCACGAACACCTCTAACGGGACCAATGTAACTCGTAACAACTGATGAAGTTGTAAGGTTATATCAACTGAGGTTATTTAGTAGAATACACACACTATACATATAAAAATTTACAAAATAGGGAAATATTTCAATTTAAATATCCTTTGCAAATTAGTAAGTTAGCATGACAAATTGTCAATTAAAGTGATGGGATATTTAACTTAATTAAGAGATACAAATTAGATAAATTTTATCTTTTTTATCCTACACATACATCAATCTGATTATAAGCAATGAAATCGAAAATCACAACCACAACGCGCCGATGTACGAGAAAAACCCAAATGGGAAAAACCTTGGATGGCTGGGCCTAGACAAATCCACTACAAATACGGTTTTATAAAGAGACTCAAAAGACTTACAGACTTGACTCACAAATACTCGCTGATGCCATCTCTAATACCTCCGTTTGTAGTATGCAAAGCTTCAACGCGTTGCACAACACTGCTCGTGTCTTAGTATCCACTGAAGCCCAAATAACCGTCTCCAATTAACTAGGATGTAGAAATTCGCCACATATGTCCACGATGAAATTTAGGTTGAAACTTGGGGTTTTGGTTCATTCAAAAATCAAGTTTGTGTTGGAGAGTTTTTCATTAAAAGTAAGACAAGAGTTGCTCTCTCAAAATGTGCAAGTTCCTATTTTAAAAACTGATTTTTTTCCATATTGATAAAAATGGAAAAATAGTGGACAAGGGAAGTTATTAAAAATAACTGCAGGCAAAAAAATTCAAAACTGACAAATCTTGTTTGAACGAGGTCGTTCGAGCGACCAAGTTCGAACGAGATTTCTAACGGTAGTCCAGTGCATAAATAAAGGAAGTCGTTAGAAATCTCGTTAGAACGAATTCATTCGAACGACATTTCTAACTATCCTTCTAAATGGTTTCCAGAGAACAATGAACTAGTTCGTTAGACCCAGGTCATTCGAACGACCTGGGAAAACTTCGAATGAAAATCCTTTTTTCTCTAAAAAGGGTTTAAAATTAATTTAAAAAAATTTCATAGATATTTTTAAGTAAAATAAAAATTACTCCAACACTTAATAAAGATTTTTGGTCATATACCTTTTAGGAAAATGGAATTGGAATGCGTTTTGATGTAGCGTGAACTTTGAATGCCCAATTCTCCACGGTTGTAAGATGATAGACATGATATGACCCAAAAGTGTTTTGCACAATGGAATATAGCGAGTACTACAAATGACTCGATTGGAAACTTATCTTACAAATCTCCCGCTTTGGCTATTCCGGGACAAAACAAAATTAAAAAAAATATAAACAAAAAGACTGAATTTGCTAAGCCAGCCGTCAAGCCGATTCTAAAGCCTCTCCCAAAAACCCAAATAAAAAGACAAGCTTATGTATGCGACGAACAATAGGCTGCATATAAGTAAGAGATATATCCTACACACATGAAGCAACAAATACATAAAACACATGGGGAAATAGAGAATAAAAATCAAGTGTTAACTAATCAAGAGAATATAAAGCAAGTTAATTAATCATGAGTATGGCATATGTTAAATTAAAATTAACTCCCTCTAAATAAGAACTCCCCTTATCAATGTTTCTCCCCCTTTTTGTTCGAAAAAGACAAAGGGATAAAATTAGCCTGCATGGTTAGAGAAGATAATACGAGGAATAAAAACAACAACAAAATATGTAACACAATCCAAGATCCATATATGCAAAAATTGAATAAATAGGAGAGTGATATCATTAACCAGAGCGGGAAAAACCAAATATCCATACATCAATAAAGAGAATCCAATCAAACGATATAAACAGGTACAAGTGAGAAAATGTAAATAAAAGTGTTCTGCTCGCCCTCACAAGTACAAAAAATGAAATAAATTGAAACATAAAGGAAATCAAGGAGCTGGGGCATCATGTGGTGAATCATATGGAAGGGATCTTGAACTAGAAGAGTGTGCACCATGATGTATCTCCATGCGACGAATCGCCTTAAGATTCTCAAGAAGAATGGAATCACGACGAGTCTATGCTTCATCTTGGCGAGCTTGAGCCTCCTCCCGACGAGCCTGAGCAGCCCGATCCCGCTGCATGGAAAGCAAAAGCTCCTGCATAAGTCCCCTATCCTGGTGCCTTTCTTCTTGAATCTTCTCCACCTGTGAAGCAACACGCCTAAGATCCTCCGAATCAGGGGTGGGGGAGCACGAGAAGAAGATGGTCTAGAGGGAGCAGGGATAGATGCAGTGGTAGATTGAGAGGAGGAGGATTGAGAGATAGTTATTTACGGAGTATCAGGGGGTAAATGACCACGAGAGAGACTAACAGAGGACATATCAATTATTTGATATTGGGTCACAGGGACATCAGATGGAAGTTGAGGGCAGCCCGCATCAAGATAATGTCGAGTAATAAGAACCGCAAAAGGAAGGGTTTGCCGAACGGGGCCGAATGGGTTAACTTTGACAGATTTGATAACCATAAAAATGAAGGCGGGGAGGTCGATGGCAGCCCTAATGCTGATGGCAAACATGAGATCCATGTGCACTTTTGTAATCTGAGTGGAGTTGGCACGACGAATGAGACAAGAACAAACAATCCAATTAAGTACCATAAAATCTGGATTTAAATTCTTATGGTAAATTGTGACTGTACGGATTTGAGTAAGGCGGATGACGGTACTCATGACTATGACAGAGTCAGGACGAGAGTTAGGAGGCCAAGGAAATGAGGAATTTGTGACACGGGGAAAAGGAACAAGATGAGAAATGGAATTAGGAGAGACGGTGACGTCGCGACCGCGCACTTTAGCTAAAATATGATCCTCACGTACGCTCATCCAAAAGAAAAATTCTCGAATAAGGTCGGGACAAATGGAGTTAGTGAGATTGAACAACGGGTCCCAACCTAAATAAGAAATCCAAGAATCGATAGTAGTGCCAGCTAAAGAGGGGAGATTGACGATTTTTTCGCGGACATAGGAGCGAGTTGAAAAACCCTGTGTATGATATTAGGTATGACAGGTGAGAGTACTCCACCGCAATTTAAGATCAGGAATAGACGAATTAACATTTTTTTCCTCATTGGATGAGGATGAAGATGAGGAAGAAGAACGTTCCTCAGGAGAGTCGCTTATGCGAAGACTACGAGGAGGCATTCTAAAAGGACTAAACTAGAACCTACCCAAAAAGAGTCCAACCAAACCGCCAATCAACACCAACAAACTAAAACAACAACAATTCCCATCCTCCATTAGAGATTAAACAGAAAAAATGGGATAAAAAAATGAAATAATTAAGTGAAGTTCTGTTAAATTATCTGAAAAATTTTAACTGAAAAAAATGATAATGTTCAAGGAGCTCAACTTAATTAGGGGAAACAAAAAAAATATGAGATATTATATAGCCCCAAAGCAAAAGATACATACACACACACACACACACACACACACACACACACACACACATATATATATATATATATATATGGCATTGGGTGACAAAGAAGGTTTAAATTGAAAACATACCCAAAATCACATAGATATATAGATATATACATATACATATAAAGAAAGGAAGAGAGAGAAAGAGGATACCTAGAAGAGAGAAGAGGGATAACTCGAACTCGAAACCCCAGCTGAAAGTGATGAATGAAGGAGAAATGAGGGTTGAGTGAGGAAGAAATAGGGTGAATGGAGGTGAGGGGAAGAATCGTAGGAAAAAAACGGTTAAGGGGTGTAGTGGGAAGAGGGTTAGGAGGAAATGGAAATGGGAGAGAGAGAGATTTGAGTAAATCGTAGGCAAAACGAGGAGAGAGAGAAACCAAAAAAATGAAGCGACAAAAATGGAAAAAGGAAACCGCCCAAATAAACCCAGCTCGTCCGAACGAGAAATGTCGTTCGAACGACTTCGTTCGAACAACTTTCGAACGATATGCCAGAAGGAATTAATAAACCTCGTTTGAAATTTCGTTAGAAGTTCGTTCGAACGACATATTTCGTTCGAATGACAATTCGAACGATTTGACAGTCTAGAATTGGGAAATTTCGTTCAAAAACTCGTTTGAATGAGTTTTTCCGATGAACTTCAAACATGTTAAAACATAAGAAAAAAGAAAATAAAAGCAAAATAACATATATGAAGGAGTAGGGAAAGCCAGAAAATTTCCAAAATTAAAGTTTTAATTGTCCTAGGTTATGATGACATATCCAAACCATGGGAGCGGAGATGTAGGCGTGTGTACAATATGATCGAGAGCTTTTACCTAAGACAACGCACAAGTACAGAATTCCAAACAATATATAGTCAAAATATTCACTCACATCAGCCTTGTATCAAAAAAGAAAATACTGTAGGACACTAAATAACTAAAGCAACACGAATATAAGATCGATGATTCTATCGCCAATGTTGTCACAATTAGAAAGCAATGTATCGAAAAAATGTGCATGCCCATTGATCTTCAACTTATATCTCCCATTAACAACTTTAGATTGAGACTTTTCTTTTAAGGAATCAATCAAGCTAAACAATTTTAGCTTTGGCATTATATATATATATATATATATATATATATATATATATATATATATATATATATATATATATATATATATATATATATATATATATAATGCCAAGGCTAAAATATATCATTTTTCAATGATTCAATTTTAGGTCTTATTTTATAATGCAAATGGAGGCTTTTCACGCAAAACCTTTTTGTTTTTCGTAGCCCGAGTCCATTGCTAGAAACAACAAACAATCGGATGAATATTATTTTTTTTTATATCCGGGCAATAGATGATCATGCAAAAATTCGATTACTTATAAGAGAGGTGACTAAGATTGAAAAGACAACATCAAATCTCACCACACGAGTGCAATGCGAAGAAGATATCCTCAATATTTCATGAAAAGTGTGTGAAAGAAGGCAAATATATGAGGCAATCACAGATATACATATCATAAAAGAGCATTATTGGGCACAAGTGAAACGAAGTCCGAATTAACTACTCATCGAAATCCACGTGGACATGAAATGGAATAGTGATCCGAACACATCGAACACAAAACCATATGGACAAAAATTTATGAAAGATTTTCTAACCTTTCCCGTTTTCCTTGAAAAAAGTTAAATTTTTTTTTTAAAATTTTGAATAAAATATTTATAAAAAGAATCTAGTTCATAGGTAAAAAGATAGACAATAAACATAACCTAAACTAGATAGACGACTCCGATCTCAATGAATGGAGCAAACCCCAATCGAGTTCCTAAGGTTTTCAAACCTAAGGGCATCTACTGGTTTGGCAAAGATATCATCCAATTGTTGATCGGTGCCTACAAAGCTTAAGGAAACAATTTTCTTTTCAACCAATTCATGAATAAAATGTTCACGGATCCTAATATGCTTGGTTCTAGAATGTTGAACGGGATTACATGAAATATGGATTGCACTTGTATTATCGCAATAGATAGTCATAGTGCCATGAGAAATACATTAATATTGAAAGATTTATTTCATCCAAATGCGTTGAGTGAAAAAACTCTCGGCGGCTATGTATTCGGCCTTCGCCGTGGACAAACAAATAGAATTTTATTTCTTGCTCATCCATGAGACAAGTGCACTTCCAAAGTAGAAATAGATGCCAGATGTACTTTTGCATCCATCAACATCTCCTGTCCAATCGGCATCCGAATATGCTGATAAATAATCATTTGTGTCGAAGGAATACCAAATTACAAAAGGCAGGGTCCCACATATTTAATAATACGTTTAGTGGCAAGTAAATGAGACTCTTTTGGGGCGGCTTGAAAGAGGGCACAAACTCCTACACTAAAGGAAATATCCGGATGACTAGCAGTTAGGTAAAGTAGACAACCTATCATACTCCTAAAGAGAGTGTGCTCTACATCCTTTCCTTCGGTGTCCTTACTAAGTTTAACCGATTAACTCTTTGGAGTACGTGCATGCTTAGCGAATTCAAGTTTAAATTTCTTCACAAGATCTTTAGCATACTTAGTTTGGGACAAAACTATCCCAATACTAAGTTGACGAACTTGAAGACCTAGTAAGAAGGTAAGTTCACCGACCATACTCATCTTAAATCCATCGTGCATTTATTTTGAAAAAATTTGAGTATGTTTATCACACGTAGAACCAAACACTATGTCATCGACATACACTTTTGAAACTAAAATATCTTTCTCATCACGACGGACAAATAGTTTCATGTCTACTCCCCCTCTCAAAAAACCACGAGAAAGGAGATAAGAAGTGAGCCTTTCATACCAAGCTCGGGGTGCTTGTTTCAAACCATATAGCACTTTCTTTATAAAGAAGACACGATTTGGATGTTTCGGGGTCCTCAAACCCTTTAGGTTGTTCAACGTAGACTTCTTCTTGAAGAATACCATTTAAAAATGCACTTTTGACATCCATTTGATACAATTTAAATTTAAGGTGACATGATATGGCTAGTAAAAGGCGAACCGACTCTAACCTAGAAACTGGAGCAGAAGATTCTTCAAAGTCAACACCTTTTATTTGGGTGTATTCTTGGGCAACCAACCTAGCTTTGATAATAACAATGACACCATTTTCATCCATTTTATTTTTAAAAATCCATTTGGCACCAATGACGTTAGTATTAGAAGGCCTAGGGACTAATTCCTAAACATCATTTTTCTTAAATTGAAAGAGTTCTTATTGCATGGCACTAATCCAATGTTCATCTTTCAACGTTTATTTAAAGTTTTTAGGTTCAATTTTAGAAGTATAGCACAAATAGGTAGCTTCATTTTGTAATTGAGCCGTAGTCTTGACTCCTACCTTAGGATATCCTATAATTTTTGAAAGGTCATGACTTTTAATAACCCAAGGAGAAGGATCCTTTCTCTCAATAGTGGGAACAACCAAGTCAGTGTGAGACTCAATATTTTCTACACCGGGAACAACATCACACTCACATGACAAATCTTCCTCATTTTCAATAGATGTGGCTGGAGCATCGTCTTTTATTACAACATTTATTGATTCCATGACTTTTGAAATACTTAAGTTAAATTCTCTAAAAGCTCTACTATTTTGAGAATATCCTAGGAAAATACCTTCATCACTCCTTGAGTCAAATTTACCTGGGAGTTCTCTATCCCGAAGGATATAACAAGGACTACTAAAAACTTTAAAATAGGCCAAATTTGGTTTCTTGCCAGTCCCCAATTCATATGGTGTTTTGTTAGTATTAGGATGCAAATAAACCCTATTTATGGTGTGACATGCGATGTTAACCGCTTCGGCCCAAAACCTATGAGACACATTCCTTCCTAGAAGCATAGATCTTTCCACTTCTTGGATCGTTCAATTTTTTCTTTCAACTATAACATTTTGTTATGGTGTTCGAACGACTGAGAATTCATGCTTAATTCCTATTTCATCGCAAAAGGCATTTACACCCGATTCCTTGAATTCGGTTCCATTTTCACTCCTAAAGAGGTTTATGGTAACACTGTGTTGATTTTGAAGAACTCTAGATTTAACAGTGAGAAAATCAACATTCTAAGATTTTTCTCTTATAAAACCTACTATGGAGTATCTTGAAAAATCATCCACCATCACTAAAATATATCTCTTTCCTCCTATGCTCTTGGTACGAGTGGGACCCATAAGGTTCATATGTATCAATTATAAGACACGAGAGGTAGTTATTGAGTTTAACTTTTTATGTGGATTCTTAATTTTCTTTCCTAATTGACAAGGCATGCAATTAGTGGAGGTTAGTTTTCCTAGAGATGGTGAACCTCGAACTAGCTCTTTTCTCACTAATCGATCATGACCTTTAAAGTTAACATGACCTAGCCTTTGATGCCAAAGATTGGCAGACGAGGTTTTTTCACTATTGCAAACTAAAGAGGATTTAGGAACTATTTCGTAGCAATTGTCACTAGTTCTCACACCCTGTAAAATAGCCTCACCCGATTTATCATATACGGTGCACTCCGATTGACTAAACTTAACATCAATATTTTCATCACATAATTGGCTAATACTTATCAAATTTTCCTTGACACCATCAACATAAAGAACATTTTAAAGTTTAGGAAATCCAAAAATTTCAATAGACCCTCTAGCCATAATTCAAGATTTTCTTCCATCTCCAAATGTGACCTTACCATCTTTATAGTTATCAAGAGTGGTAAAAAAGGATTTATCACCGGTCATATATCCTGAACAACCATTATCAAATTACCATTGAGAGGTACTTTGATCCTTAAGTGAAACATGAGCAAAAAAAGCATTATTAATATTATCTTTCTTAACCCAAGCTTGAGAAGAATTCTTCCTTTTGTTGACTCTAGTATTTTGGTTTGAATTATATCCTTGGACATTAGAGAACCTTAGAAACTGTTCCATAAGACCTTTAGAAGTATTAACTAGATACTCAACTTGTCTCTTAAGACTAAGGAGCTATAGTGTTGCTTAGAAGTTGTGAAATAAGAGTTCTTCACAAGCTTGTAACAAAAATCTCTAAGATGACCCCGTTTGTGACAATAAGTGCACACATAGGGTTGTTTTGGAGTCACTTTTGGAGATTGCTTAGGTGGACTTATTTTAGGTAGATAAGGTTTAGGAGGATTTATTTTGGTAACAAACTTAGCTACGGGTTCATGTTTGACTTTGGATGACTCTCCTTTTTCATATCCTATACCCTTCCTCTCTTGGTAACCTTTTTCCTTATATCCTAAAACTGGACCTAGAAATAATGTATCCATTCTTCCTGAATTATCTTCAAAAGTGACTTTAACTTCCCTAGAGGACTCGAGCTCTTTTTTAAGTTAGACAATTTTAGCTTTAAGAGATTTTCTAATCTCTAAAGACTCATGAAGATCTTTGTTTACACCTTCTAAGGAGTTAATTAAATCACATTTTTCTTTACTTACCAAGATAAGCTTCTCAGAAAGGGATATCTTAATTGCCTCGAATTGACTAACTAAAGCCTCCTTCTCCTTCAAGATTTTCAACTCTTTTTCTAAAGTTAAAACTTTAAAGGTTAATCTTTTATTTACCTTTTGAATACGAAGAGACTAAGTGTATAGTTCAAAATATGCAGATTGCAATTCACTCTCATCTGATTCACTCTCACTTCCTTTTTCATCACTACTTGCTGCTTGAGTGGAAGCAACCTCAAGATCATGCTATGAATTTTTAACATTAGGGCTTGACTCACTAGAATCACTGGAATGACTTGCTATAAAGGCAGTGAAATTATTTCTGGACGGGGTAGAGTCATCAAAGACTTTAAACTCATTATCACTGTCGCTTAGAGTAGTAGTGTAAACTTCTTTTTCTTTACCTTATCTCTTAAGTTTAGTACGACACTCATATGCTCTATGACCTCGTCCCTCACACTCAAAGTATCTCTCAAAATCATCCTTTTTGAAGTTATCTCTTTTAAAATTGTCATTTTTAAACTTCTTTTGTTTCTGATTATTAAAACTCCTACTTGCCTTGCTTTTGTTTTTCTCAAATTTAGGTTTTTCAAACTTAGAATTTTGCTTTTTAAACTTGAGAAATTTTTTATATTTTTTGCAAATAAGGTTATATCATCACGGTCCATGTCGGACTCTTCGGATTCAGACAGTTCTTTTTTCTTAGCTTTTAAGTCTACTCCTTTATCTTTGGTTTTGTTATCTTTAGGAAACATATCTAATTCATATGTTTGAAGATCACCAACAAGCTCTTCAAGTTTTAAAGTATTTAGATTTCCTAAGGAATTAAGAACTGTGACTTTTGGAATGAACCATTTAGGAAGGCATTGAAGTATTTTCTTAACAACACGATCTTCAGGGCTTTTATCACCTAAGTTAAAACAAGAATTAACAATATCAGATGTACGAGCATAAAACTAAGCAAAAGTTTCAGTTTCTTTCATGGTGATGGTTTCAAATTTAGTGGTTAGGTTTTGAAGCTTAGATTCTTTAACTGATTTTGTTCCCTCATGAGCAGCTTGTAGAATGTTCCAAGCATCCTTATAAGTTTCACAAGTCATGATACGACGAACCTCCTTGGGAGTTACGGAACTAAATAATGCATTTAAACCTTTAGAGTCAAAGTTACATAATTTTAATTCATCCTCACTCCAATTCTCTACAGGTTTTAATATAATTTCATCATCAAGGATCATAGAAACGTGCTTTCTAATAGGTGTAATTAGTTCCATCAAACATAGGTGGTCTATTTGATGAAAAACTCTCCATATAACCTCCAGGATTAATCTAAATAACTTTTAGAGACTAGCTCTGATACCAATTTGAAGTTGTAAGGTTATATCAAGTGAGGTTATTTCGTAGAATACACACACTACACTTATAAAAATTTGCCAAAAAGAGAAATATTCCAATTTAAATATCCTTTGCAAATTAGTAAGTTAGCATGACCAATTATCAATTAAAGTGATGGGATATTTAACTTGATTAAGAGATACAAATTAGACAAATTTTATCCTTTTTATCCTACACATACATCTACGTGATTATAAGCAATGAAATATGAAATCACAACCACAATGCATCGATGTACGAGGAAAACCCAAATGGGAAAAACCTCGGATGGCTAGGCCTAGACAAATCCACTACAAATATGGTTTTACAAAAAGACTCAAAAGACTTACAGACTTCACTCACAAAGACTCGCTGATGCCGTCTCCAATACCTCCATTTGTAGTACGCGAATTTCCAACGCATTGCACAACACTGCTCGTGTCTCGGTATCCACTGAAGGTCAAAGAACTGTCTCTAATTAACTAGGACACAAAAATCCACCGCATATGTCCATGATGAAATTTAGGTTGAAAGCTTGGGGTTTTGGTTAATTCAAAAATCAAGTTTGTGTTGGAGAGTTTTTCATTAAAAGTAAGACAAGAGTTGTTCTCTCAAAATGTCCAAGTTCCTATTTTAAAAACTGATTTTTGTCCATGTTGTGAAAAATGGAACTGACCATGTAAGCACGGGATGTCTGGGTTAAGAATATGAATTTTTTTTCAATAACTAAACTTGGGATTGAACACATGCCATTAGAGAGTGGAAACCCAAAACAACCCCCAAACGGACCTAGGAGGGGAACGAACACCTCGCACAAGACTTAGCATAACTCGTAGAATAGATTGCATAGTCATAGGATGCTCAATTTAAGAATTTGATTAAAATTTGCAAATAACTAGACTTGGGCATAAAAACATGACATTAGAGGGAGAAAACCCAAAACAACTATAAAACGTCCTCGATAGGGGCATGGACACTTCACACAGAATGAATGTAACTCATAAAAACTGGTCGCATTGTCACGGGACACCCTGTTTGAGAATATGACTAAAATTTCTAAATAACTAGACTTACTCTTAAACACATGGTGCTAGTTGGCAAAAAACCCAACATAACCCAATAAGAGGCATAAACACCTTGCACGGGACAAATCTAACTCGTTGGAACTGACCTCGTAGTCACGGGATGCCTAGTTTGAGAATATGATTGGAATTTGTAAATAAATAGACTTAAACTTGAAAACATTCATCTAGAGGTAAAAAACTCAAAACATCCACCTTGCACGAGACTAATATAACTCATATGAATTGATCGCGTAATAACGGGATGCCTTGTTTGAGAATATGATTAAAATTTGTAAATAAATAGACTTAGGATTAAAAGCATGCTATTAGAGGGTGAAAACCCCAACTGTTCACATACAAGGCACATACACCATGCACGAGACTACTGTAACACATAAGAACTGACCGTGTAGTCACGAGACTCCCGGTTTGAGAACATAACTAGAATTTGCAAATAATTAGACTTCGACTTGAAAACATATAGAAAAAATCCAAAATAGCCCTCAAACGGCTCTATAAAGGGCACAAACACCTTGCACGGGACCAATGTAACTCGTAATAACTGATCGCATAGTCAAGGGTTGCCCAGTTTGAGAATATTAACAAAATTTACAAATAACTAGACTTAGGCTTAAAAACATGCCCCTAGTGGGTGAAAATGTAAGATAACCTTGTAAGAGGCACAAACATCTCCCACGGGACCAATGTAACTCCTACGAACTGGCAACATAGTCACGGGACACCCGAATACGAAAAACATTTGCAAATAACTAAACTTAAGCTTTAAAACATGCCTCTAGATGGCGAAATAACTTTAAAATTGCTCCGTTAGAGGCATAAAGACTTTTCACGGGACCAATGTAACTCGTATGAATTGACCACGTAGTCACGGAATGCCTAGTTTGAGATTATAACTAAAACTTGCAAATATTTAGTGAGATTTTTTAATTAACTCGGATGGCACGGTGCTTTCCTTTGAATTGTCAACTCCACGGTTACACTATTGCTTAATTGTATAAGAAATGGTTGCTAAATATAGGGTTTTCTTTGGGGATACCTAAAAATAATATTTTTTTTGTTAAATTCTTATGGTCACGACCCAAATTAGTGACCCTTAATTTAAAAAAAGAAATAAAAACATGATCACAGACATCTTCACCATGTTTTTTTTTTTTAAAACTGGGCGTTACGAATTTGGGTTATGACCCATTTTTAATAGAGCCCCACACATGGCCACGACATGGGTCCATGACCATGTGGTCGTGGACATGGGGTAATGATCCATTCCCATGACCACAAAGCTATATATCCCACGGATGAGGTCATGACCCTCATTTTAGATCACAAATAAATTCCATGACCACATATTTTGGTCACAGCGAAAATCTTCATAAACCTCGTCCATGAATCAAGGGCCGGTCAAAGCCAAGGTCCATGACCATTCTCGATTTGTGGTGCAGTGATCATGATCTGTGATTGAGAATTCACACTAAATTACAGTATATTGTGCCCAACTTTGTTTGTAGTTTTCATTACCGACAAAGTATTCACTCTAAGTTCCTACCCTAGAGACCCGAGTTTGCGCACCTTGCGGTCTCCTAATTTTTATCAACGATATCCCAATCCATGACTATCAAGTCTATTCCGTAGTACACTCCATGTCTACTAAAGAAGAATAGGCTCCATATAAAATGGATCGGGTATTGAGATAACTTGAGAACTTCGTCACTTCTCAGAACCCCATATAGTATGAAATTAGGGCACTGGCCAATTATAAGTTTTCATGCAAAAGGCAACTGCAGCCACCAGAGTGGGAGATAACATTCTTCCTCCATTATCCCCAACATTAGTACATGGTCTGCGACAGTTATCAAGACAATACCAACTAATCCCAAAGATTTTCTTGCATCAGTTCCAGCACCGGATCCCCCTTCTAATATCGAAACCCCCACTTTCAGGGGCCATTTTCCCTTAAGGGTTACTTTGAACCATACAATCAGTACCCTAAGTACCCACACACTTCCTTCCAAAGCCCCCCACGAGCTGCGTCTGTAGATCCTCCCTCAACCGATCAGGCTGTTCCCCTACCATAAAAGCAAGAGATAACGAATGTCCAATCTGAATTGCGTCTCCTTTAGAAACCCATGATCAAGACGCAAACTAAGGGTGATCATACAAACATCAAGAAGATAGATCTCTATCCTGAAGCCTGATTACCGGACAAATTTAAGATGCTTATCTTCAAGATATACAAAGGAATGGGCTCCCCATATGCCCATTTATTCAATTACCACCTTCAGATGCAAGTCGAAACATAGACGTTGGAGTTATAAAGAGGATGTTCTCCCCCACTCCGTCCATAGGAGTACTTACCTGGTATATGGGTCTCAAATGCGAGGGAACCATAAAAACATGGGACGATGTATGTTTTGCTGAATACAGGTTTTTCTTAGGGCTACCTAAATATAAATAAATTAGTTTTTTATTAAATGCTTATGGTCACCGCCCAAATCAATGATCCGCAATTTAAAAAAATAAAAAATGGTCACGGATACCTTGACCATGTTTTTTTATTTATTTTTTAACATTAGGGATCATAGATTTTGGCTGTGACCCATTTTCAACAGTGTCCGCCACATGGTCGCGACCTAGTATCATGACCATGTGGTCATAGACTAGGTTCGTGACCAACTTTGAACATCAGTCCACCCATGGTTACGACCCAGGTCCGTGACTATGGGATCACAACACAGGTACGTGATAATAAATCCATATAATGTCCAACGGATGAGGCAGTGACCCTCATTTTGGATCACAAATAAAGTTCATGACCACGTATCACGAACCTTATTCGTGACTCGAGGTCATTGTCATGGCCAAGGTTCTTCATTATTCTTAATTTGTGGTGTAGTGATCATGATCTATGGCAGAAAATTCACACAAAGTTCCTGATATATCATGCCCAACTTTTTCTACAATTTTCCTTATCGACAGAGAATTCACTCTAAGTTACTACTATGGAAATCTGAGTTCATGCTCTATGTGGTCACCTTGTTTTGATAAATGGCCTCCCTATTAATGATTATCAAGTCTACTTGGTAGTATGATCCTTATCTACTAAAGATTACCTGGCTCTATCCAAAATGGATCAGGTATTGCAACAACTTTATAACAGCATTGCCTCTTAAAACTCCATGTATTTTTAAATTGGGGCATTGGATAGAGCACAAGTTTTCTTACAAGAGGCAACAAAAACCACCAGAGTGGGAGAGAACATTCTCCCTCCCCTATCTCAAACATTAGAATACTGCCTACGACAGCTATCAAGATAGTTCCAACTAATCCCCAAGATTTGCCTGCATTAGTTTCAGCACCGGCTCCCTTACTAATGTCAAAACCCTCACTTCCAGGTGCCATTTGACCCAAAAGGGTTACTTTGTACCATACCATCAATACCCTGCGTACCAACACGCTTCCTTGTAAGGCCCCCACGAGCTGAATTTGTAGCTCTCCCCCAACCGATGAGGATGTTCCCCCACCGCCAAACAAAGAGATAACGGATGTCCAATTTGAATTGAATCTCTTTCAGAAATCCATCATTAAGATACAAACTACGGATGATATTACAAAAATTAAGAAGATGGATCTTTATCCCAAAGATTGGTTACCGCATAAATTCAATATGTTTGTTTTCAAGACATACAAAGGACTGGGCTTCATGTCTGCCCATTTATTCAATTACCACCTTCAGATGCAAGTTCGAAACATAGACCTAGGATTTCTAGGGAGGAAGTCATCCCACACTATGTCCAAAGGAGTCGTTACCTAGTATACGGGTCTGAAATGTGAGGGAACCACCAAAACATAGGATGATGTATGTCGTGATTTACTTAAATAGCATGAATACAATGATGAACTCGGTATCACACATAAGGATTTAGAAATGCTGAAGAAAGAAGAGGGTGATGTAATTGACACTTTTGTCACTAGATGGAGAGAAATAGCTTGTAAGACGTTTAATCGCACCTTATAAAATGATCAGGTTTAGATCATGATCAAGAACCTCCTAAAAGCGGTACAGAATGAGTTAGGGCTCGCATAGATACCATATTTCAAATATCTCAACCACATAGGGTGTAAGATTGAGAAAAGTTTGGCCGCCAAAGCTACCAAATCGACTGAGGAACCTCCCTTAGTTGCAAACTAGTTCTCCACTTGTAAGAACTCACTTAGAACTTCCACATCTCGCATAACTGCTCTCATGGTTGGACTGCAAATCGAAACCACATTAAGTTAGCAAAACTTCCCAAACCATGGTATTCCCCATGCCTCCTTTTAACTGGGATCCCCTCCAAAAATCTATCAAGATATACCTCCTCCCAAAGTGTTTCGTGACCGAACAAGACACTTTGTAGATCTTCAAGCCCCCCTTAGTTCGATCTTCACTGCCTTGAAGTTGGATGGTCGCTTAAAACCTCTAAACCCCATACCACCCCACCATCCCAAATAGAAATTGTAGGCCAAATCACATTACGACTTCCATTAGGGGCCTGGTCATATCATGGAAAAATGTTGGGCTTTGAGATTTTCCATCCAAGACCTATTCAACGTCGGGATCCTTATCCCACTACAACCAAATGTCACTAATAAACCCTACCATATTGTCTTAACCCCCGCACCAATGCCTTATTAGACAATCCCTCCCCAAACACTGACCTATCCACCATGATCGTCCCTATTCATAAAAAATCAAGGATGAAGACACACTCACACTTTCAAATATCCACCCGCTTGGGCATGCCATCGCCCTTCCTAAAGATAATTATCGAGACCAACCCCGCCATCGACCATATGCATTCTTCATCATGGCCATACACTTCTTGCAAGCCAACATTGCAGCCCGAACTTAATACTTGTCACGAAGTTCATGTTCTCAAAAGAGACATGGCTTATTACTCCTTGTTTAGAGGACATTGACCACTCGGTTGAGTTGGAGGAGATGTACGATGAGTCCCTCTAAGAAACTGATCATATAACCTCCATAATACCGCTAATTTATCGGATGGGAAAGGTTGACCTTTGAGGCACACGTATTTTCCCTCACTGATTTAGGAACAAACGATGGATCCCATTCGCCCATTACTTCAAACATGTTCTCAATCAAATATTCCAAAAATAGTGGGAGTGCCACATCTGCTAGTCTCCAAATAGAAGAACCCATGATTTGGCCATCCTAATATCCTATCACCCATTATAAATGAGTGAGAATGAACAACAACTTAGAGTCGATGATCATATAATGTGGAAATATTGAGTTAGTCATTAATTACTATACAAGAAAAAATATAGATAGAGAGTTCACATAGCTCAAAGATATGTCACTTGGGAGGCTATGATAAGATCCAACCTTGGCCTGATAGTATACGTTCCACACCCAAGCCTCCCAAAGGAAAGGTGGAACCTACTCCAAAAAAACTAAAGGGGTCATTGTCACCATGACTTTGTTTTAACTTGAGTATGACATGGAATATGGAATAACCACCCAAGCCCCTCCCCATGGTCCTGAAACAAAAAATTTCCCCACAGGTATTATTCATATGATACGAGCTAACACCAAGGGTGACAATGAATCCTCTCGATTGATAGGACTGAAGCCTGTGCTTAACTCGACCATAAAAAACACCACTTCTGATAAACTAAATCATATCCCAAGACCTTTAACACCCACGTCTGGACATGTCTACTATACTAACCTACTATTAAAGGGCATTACCAACTGCTTTGACCATATCTTAATCACTGAAGGGAACACATATCTAGGTCTCGGGAATGAGTTTGTCCTCAAACCCCAAATTTGGGCCATAATGACACAATGAGACTACTCCTCGGGAAAAGGATCAGGACTTCATAAATGAGGACCCATGTCCTTCGAATCTCCCAACATTCAAGATTAGAAATTCAGAATTGGGTACAGTTCAATCGCTGAAGATCTTAATCGGCTGAAATAAGATGAACATTAGACCTGTCGTATGAAAAAGAAAAGCTACACCACAGGCATTTTATAACTAAGTCTCTCGTATGAACGACCACATTTTCAGTCATTCAATAACAATTAATAACTCATACATCCCAGTGTCAATATATAAAAATCATTCAGTTTAGTGGGTGGGATGGTTTATCAATAGAGATATAGGATAACATATATAGTGTTATGCTGAGACAGAGGCTTGGGACATTTAATGTTAAATCTCTTCTTGGAAAGCATCAACTTCCCCAAATAAAAGGTTTGTTGACCATGCAATCTTTACTCTTCATCTTCGATAAATTTACCATGACAAGTTTTGTGGTATGATTAACTTTACCACTATTAATAGTGTCCTACACCTTCACCAGGTCGCAATAGAAGACAATTTCTTTGACTCATAATAAAAGATCATTTATTTGAAATCTATGTAATCTTATTCTAGGATTTGTTGGAAAATATCATAATAGGTCAGCATTGTATCTTCTTTATTTGTATCCCTTTTTCTATCCACATAAGAAGTCTAGGCATAAATTGATTTATTGTTGTTTTGTGCCAATAGTTTTCCCTAGGGTATGCGACGAAATTAAAACCATTGATGCGAAATTTCTTTAACAATTTTACACAAAAACTGGGAATATTGGCTAGGCATGTAGGCCTTGAAGAGATATCACCTCTTTTTAAAGGCTACATTTACTAAGGGATTTGTATTAGGGTATGTTTTACAACACATTCATAAGTATTCACAACAATTGAGGTGCAAATCACCTATTTTGATACACACACACACTAAAATCAATCATCACATCCGTTGGACCTTTTCACTTTTGATTTAGGGAAAGTTCATGACGCGACTGAAAATGTGTCTCAGAAATGCGTTCACTCTAGGCTCAAGTGCAAGTCTGTCGCTCAAGTAATAATCCGACAAGTCGAGTATCGATCCTCAGGGAAAAAGGACAACGAAGTTGTGACGACGGGAAAAGACGGAGGAATCCTAACTTTGACTCCAAAAATAACGGAAAAATGATTTGATTTTGGGAATGATTATAACTAAATGCAAGTATGAAATTATAAAAAGATGCAATTATATTAAATTACATAGAATGCTAGTGAAAATTTGTTTAAAATTTTAAACTATGAATGAGAAAAATAGGACGGGAATACAATCCCCCAACCCTAATGTATTGCAGTTATAATACTAATCGTAAATTTAACTGATTGATTTAACTCGAGATTTAGTACTCCCAAGCATTACGTATAGGAGGTTCAAGCCCGCGTCATACTTAATCTGAGGATGAGTAAATCGGTATCGCGATAGTAACACTCGAATTGCATTCTAAATCATCACGGTTACCCAGAGGCAAACGAGATATAAAGACCTACAATCGTTATGTTGCTACGCAATACGGTCATAATCAATCACTAAATTCAGAGGATTAATGTTAGACACGTGTAATTAATACATCAGGCTGGGTTCATGTATCCCGACCTTGGGAAATCTAGCCTAGCATGCTGAAAGTAATGAAAACAATGTTTGATGTGCAGGATTTCATGATTAATGTAAAGAAAACTTGTGAATAGATATAGAATAGAATTGAAAAGAAGAAATTACTCACTAATTTTTACCAAAGCAGTAATTGCAGCAATGAATAAAACTGATAATCCAATAAAATCTGAACAAATCCTCAATCTTGGAATTAAATCTGGAATTTGTATCTAAACTAGGGTTTCTGGAAAAAAATAGAAAACTATCTAAAATATCTCCTCTAATCTACGTGCTAAGAATGATAATAAAATGGGTTTATATACCCTACAAGACTCCAAGAGTTTTAGTAGCACTAGGACTCTCTATTAGAGGAAAATCAGAAAATTAAAACTGCGACAGCCGGACCGGTCCCCCTCCTCCCCCGGACCGGTCCCAGGGCGGACCGGTTCTTTTATTTTTGCATTCTTCGGTTTTCTTGTGATCCGGGGTCTTCTGGAGTTTGGCAAAGCGGACCGGTTTGGGGTAGGGGTGGACCGGTCCCAGGGCGGACCGGTCCCAGGGTTTGACAGCTTTTTTCTTGGATTTTTTCTCAACTTCAAATTGACATAACTTCTTCACCGTAGCTCAGATTGAGGTGCCGTTTTTTCTAGTGTTCTTGTAATTGAAAGATCTTAAACTTTCCAGTTGGACCCACATCCGGACTAAGGCTGAAAATTACAAAAATGCCCTTCAACTCCCCGATTCTTGGTTTCTTTCACAATTTTGAGTTCGCTTCTCCATCTTTCTTGCATGAAATACTTGTAAAACACATAAGAGATACACAAAATACGAAATACTTACCAAAAAGGGTTAGTAGCATAAATATGAGACAAATCCAAGTTATTTATACCGCACGGGATCATAAAAATACCGAAATTAAGGGGATAAATATGAAGAATTTATGCCGAATCAAACCCCCTAACTTAGAACTTTGCGCGTTCCGAGCAATGTAAAAGAATCCTAGCAAGGCTTAACTCTTGAAAATCACATTTTATTGGGATAGAATACCTTTTTCGCGGGCAAGAGATTGCATTTAGAGTATGCAATAAGCCTTTAAACCCCTAGGTCACCCTAGTAGGACGAGTTGTGTCTCGTGAGGGTTTTCAGTGAATATACCCACAAAATTCGTTATTGACACAAAAAAATCAAAATATGCAAAAATTGTGCAATTCAAACTTTTCCAGAAAATAGTCATCATCAAGTCATATGTACAAGTCTCAAATCATAGTGCGTGTGTGCGAAGCCGGAAATATAACCGCCAATTTCCACCGATTGATCATTACGTTACTTATCCGAAAATTCGTTTTGATTTCAATTTCTCACGGAATGATCTCACAAACGAATCTCTCGAATTATGGCTATTCTCTCGGTATGCGTGATATAAAGAGTAAATATAATGGATGCAAAGTCACGCATACAAGTAGAATGGCAGAAATTTCAGAATGATAGGATCTCATCAATGGGTTACGATTTTAAAAACGGGAACATTGCCTCTTTTTCGCGCATTCAATCTCTTATATTATCTTTTGGTGTATTAGCTCTCCACGCGGTAACCAATTTTGCAATTTAGACTCGGTTAGGACTTTTTTGGGTTTTAAGGTATATGGGATAAAATGACAATTGTCGGGAAGGTTGGAATTGGAAAAGTCATTAATGATGTCCATTTGAGCTTTTTCCTGGCTATTGCTCAATTTTTTTCTTCTTCTTTTTCTCTAATTTTTTTTTCTTTTCATTTCTTTTCTTTTCTTGCTATTTTTGTTGAGCATATTTATTTTTTTCTTGCCCCTTTTTATGCACTTTCCGGACTTAAATTCTGAATTTTTTCATTTTTCACAATTCCGGCTTTTGGGTTTTTCGGGTTATCAAACGAAAGGGACAATTTGTTTGGCTCAAATTGGGTTACAAAAGGGGTAATTTTTCGCTACTTTTTCTGGCCAATATTTCTGGGTGACAAACGAGGGCCTAATTCATTGCCCAAAATGCCAATTGCGTTATCATGCGCTTCGAGATGAATTTAAGTTTAGAGATCAATTTGGCACGTTTTTTTCAAAGCAATATTACACACATGTTTCAAAACTGATCAAAATGAAAGGATTGAGATCCTTGACAACTTTTTAGGCGCTGAAAAGAACTTTGAGTTAACAATTAACTCGGATTGATTTAAAAACTCGCAAAAAGTGATAGGCTCGAATCTCACCGGGTTTGTTAATCTCCACACTTATTCGTTAAGTCATCAATTTTAGCTCAATTTCC
Organism: Sambucus nigra; assembly: GCA_949130495.1. NCBI lineage: Eukaryota > Viridiplantae > Streptophyta > Magnoliopsida > Dipsacales > Adoxaceae > Sambucus > Sambucus nigra. The sequence goes on along the minus strand of OX422214.1, from coordinate 468,718,489 downwards.
ATCGTTGGTCAATTTTGACTTTTTGTACGTTGAATTTTACAACTTGAGACTTCAATTCGACTTTTAATGATATTTTTGAAAAATTTGAATTCCAATTTTTATTTATTTTGAACAAAAATATTTTTGGGTTTTTCAAAATTTTATGATTTTTTTGGAAATTTCTGGGCATTTTGGAAAATTTGTGAAGTTTTAGAAATACGCACTTGTGACCCCCCCCCCCTAACTTAGACTTTTGCATTGTCCTCAAGCAAAAAGGACTAAAATCTAACTCAAGGCGAATGAAAAGTGCGGAAAAATAAAATAAACAAATATTTAAAATGCATAAAGACACTAAATGACCCTAGCACATGACTCAATAATACACTAAAAATCACCCCATACGCGTCGGGGGTGCGACGACCTCTCATATCTCTACGAACTCACCCGACCCCTTGTACGGGGAACAATTCTCTCCTTGTCACTCCCGTCTTCCTATCATATACTAACAACCGGAATAAGTTGGGACCTCGCCTGTAGATAAAGGATAGACCGTGATACTCATCGTGACTAATTGGAGAGGGATCCTCGTGATGCTGACTCAAAGTGTGGTCTGCGTGCGCTGACTCGGAGGGAAAACCTAGGTTTCTTTCAATTTTTAAGATGCATGGGTCAGGCTCTAAGCCGGATGGACCACAACTTTTCTCCTCACTCGCCTTCGGGACCTCTAGTGGTATGGGTGGATGGTCACAAAGAAGAAATTCATCGATTTTATCTTTCCATTTGCTTTCTTCTAGGTGCCTAAATGAATCTAATAGAGTTTGGACTTCGTCGTTAAGGCTCTCATCCACCGGACCGAATTCTTTTTCAAATTCTTCCATGCTCATGTCCCCTAGCTCTCTCCCCCAAGTAGTGCCTACGTCCTCTCTCACTTGCTCGATCTCCATCTCCACCATTTTTCTTTCTTCTAAACCCTCTCTATCTATTTCAATTTCGGTATAAGTTCCCTCACTCTCATGACTAGACACTAAGCAAGATTCTAAAGCGTCTCCACATAAATTTTCCTCAAAGTACTCCCCTACGATCTCGTCTATGAAGTTCACCGCGTGAAGGCCATCTTCTTCCCCCGTATGTTGGGCGACATGGAAGATGTTGGTCTCTAAGGTCATGTTCCCAAAGATGAGTTGCATTCGCCCATTCCGAGTATTGATGATTGCGTTATCCGTAGCTAAGAATGGGCGCCCAAGGACGATGGAAACATGGTTGCACGAGTTAAAGGAGGGCTCTGTGTCCCAAATGACAAAGTCTACCGGGAAGTACAAAGTGTCAACCTGGACGATCACGTTCTCGACTATGCCTCTTGGGATCTTCACGGTTCGATCCACTAATTGGAGAGTGACCTTTGTGGGCTTGAGGTCACCCAAATCAAGTTGACGATAGATAGAGTAAGGGAAGATATTGACACTTGCTCCCAAATCAAGTAAGGCTTTTTCGATTTTGTTTTCTCCAATGATGCAGGAAATGGTGGGTGCATCGGGATCTTTGAATTTAGGCAGGAGATCATTTAGTAGAATGGAGCTCACATTCTGTGCTAGAAAGACATTTTTCTTTACCTTCATCTTTCTCTTTACCGTCAACAAGTCTTTAATGACTTTTCCATAAGCTGGAATTTTCTTAATGGCATCGAGGAAAGGTAAATTCAGCTTAACTTGTTTTCGCACATCTAGCACGTCATCACGTGGGTTTCCTTTATGGGAAGGAGTTAGATTTTGAGGAAATGGTGCCGCGGTGGGTGGTTTCACTACTACCTCTGGCTCACTAGTGTCGTCTTTATCACTCTCATTCAAGGGGACATCTTCGGCCTCTTTCGTGTCGGGCGAAATCTCCTTGTCTTTAGGTACGTCTCGTAGGGGAGGTGATAAGTCAACTACTCTCCCACTACGTAGAGTGGTAATTGCTCTACATTGCTCAGGATGGTCATGGGGTGTCGAGTTAACACTAGTTTGACCTTGTAGAGGTCTTTGGCCCTGGGCGGGAAACTTTCCCTTCTCTTGGATACTCTACGATGACTGTGAAATGTTTGCATTCATGTCATTCATCATGCGCTCATGCCTAGAATCAGTTGCAGTTTGGGTATTGATAAAGTGGTTGATAGTATCCTCGAGACTTCTCCGCGGTGGAGGGATATAAGATCCTTGAGGTGGTGGTGCTTGCACATGTCGTTGCATGTGTGGGGCTTATTGAAAGTTTTGTGGTGGGAGAGGGGCAACATGTGAAGGAGGGTTCATTGCGGCATGTTGTTGCACATAACTAAAATCGAGATGGTTTTTCCACGAAGGGTTGTATGAATTCCCGTGCGGTGCACCAAAATTACCCTTAAAACCTCCTATACCACTAACTTGCTCTTGAAACATTACTTTGTAGGCGGGTATAGTCGGGCATTCCTCAATTGAATGACCTGCCTAAAAAATTGCACACACCTTCTCGACGGGGTTTGGTATGGATCTAGTTGGTCCTCTTCCACATATCCCACTTAGGTCTCGTACTTCTTTCTCAAGTATATAAATCCGACTGTCCACTATAGAACTCTTTTCTACATGAAATATATCGGATGCTGACGGAGTGGTGGTCACTTGACGATTTCGATTTTGAGCATTAGGGTCAGATGTATTCCAGGATTGGGTAGTCTCGGCGACATAACTCAAGTGAAGCTCGGCATCGTGGGCGTCTAAGTCGACAAAGGGACCACTTCCCATGGTTTAAACAAGTTGCTTGGAGTTGAGATTCAGCCCATTATAGAGAAAAGAGATGATTTTCGCTGCATCAAATCCATGATGGGGGCATGAAGTTACTAACTCATTGAAATGCTCATAACATCGATGAAATGGCTCATTTTCAGGTTATCTGAAGGCTTGAATTTGAGCCTTTATGGAGATTGTTCGATGTGGTTGGAAGAATTTCTTGAGAAATCTCGATTGTAACTCGTTCCAAGATGGAATCGAGCTGGGAGGTAAAGACCATAGCTAGGTCTTAGCTTTATCTCTGAGTGAGAAGGGGAAGAGTTTGAGGCGGATCAGCTCTTGTGTGCAAGTTTGATCATTGAGAGTATCGCACACATCCTCAAATTCCCTAATGTGGAGATATGGCTTTTTAGAATCCATACCATGATAATGGGGTAACATCTGGATCATCCCGTTTTTAAATCGAAATTTCCCGACATTATACGGGAGTATAATGCATCCCGGAGTGACAGTGCGCTCGGGATAAGATTTCTCTCAGCGGGCGGTACGGGGCCTCTTCCTCACCGGCAGGTGCATTACTGTGTTGGGACATCTCTCTCTCACTTAACGACTCGGTGCTCTCACTTGTTGTACTCGGAGTGTGTCCTGAAGTGTGTCCTAAGAATGAAAACGGAGTGTTATTATAGATTGAGTGTGACAGTGTGGGAGGTAGGATCCAGAACTGTGGGGCGTTTGGAGTGAAGGGGCTATCAGGGTTGTACTTAACGATTGGATTTTCGTGAATGCTGGTTGGAGTATTATAGGGTGTGGGAGTGAGTTCAGAATTTTTCATTAATGGCTTATGAGAGATGATGGTGAATCTTTTTGTGCTTTTTGAATTTTTTTATGTTTTTGTTTTTTTTTGAAATTTTTTTGTCAAAGCTTTGGATTGACTCGATCTAATCCTAAGTCTACCTAATTCTCCGGCAATGGCGCCAAAAACTTGACGCGACTGAAAATGTGTCTCAGAAATGCGTTCACTCTAGGTTCAAGTGCAAGCCTGTCACTCAAGTAATAATCCGACAAGTCGGGTATCGATCCTCAGGGAAAAAGGACAACGAAGTTGTGACGATGGGAAAAGAAGGAGGAATGCTAACTTTGAATCTAAAAATAAAGGAAAAATGATTTGATTTTGGGAATGATTATAATTAAATGCAAGTATGAAATTATAAAAAGATGTAATTATATTAAATTACCTAGAATGCTAATGAAAACTGGTTTAAAATTTTAAACTATGAATGAGAAAAACATGACGGGAATACAATCCCCCAACCCTAGTGTATTGCAGTTATAATACTAATAGTAAATTTAACTAATTGATTTAACCCGGAATTTAGTACTCCCAAGCATTACGTATACGAGGTTCAAGCCCGCATCATACTTAATCAGAGGACGAGTAAATCGGTATCGCGATAGTAACACTCGAATTGCATTCTAAATCGTCACGGTTACTAAGAGGCAAACGAGATATAAATACCTACAATAGTTATGTTGCTATGCAATACGGTCATAATCAATCACTAAATTCATAGGATTAATGTTAGACACGTGCAATTAACACATCAGGTTGGGTTCATGTATCCCGATCTTGGGAAATCTAGCCTAGCATGCCGAAAGTAATGAAAACAGTGTTTGATATGCAGGAATTCATGATTAATCTAAAGAAAACTTGTTAATAGATGTAGAATAGAATTGAAAAGAAGAAATTACTCACTAATTTTTACCAAAGCAGTAATTGCAACAATGAATAAAACTGATTATCCAATAAAATCTGAACAAAGCTTCAACCTTGGAATTAAATCTGGAATTTGTATCTAAACTAGGGTTTCTGGAAAAAAATAGAAAACTATCTAAAATCTCCTATAATCTACGTGCTAAGAATGATAATAAAATGGGTTTATATACCCTACAAGACTCCAAGAGTTTTAGCAGCACTAGGACTCTCTATTAGAGGAAAATTAGAAAATTAAAACTGCGACATCCGTACCGGTCCCCCTCCTCCCTCGGACCAGTCCCAGGGCGGATCGGTTCTTTTATTTTTGGCGGACCGGTCCCAGGGCGGAACGATTCTTTTATTTTTGCCTTCTTCGGTTTTCTTGTGATCCGAGGTCTTCTGGAGTTTGGCAAAGCGGACCGGTCCGGGGTAGGGGCGGACCGGTTCTTTTATTTTTGGCGGACCGGTCCCAGGGTTTGACAGCTTTTTTCTTGGATTTTTTCTCAACTTCAAATTGGCATAACTTCTTCACCGTAGCTCGGATTGAGGTGCCGTTTTTTTTAGTGTTCTTGTAATTGAAAGATATTCAACTTTCCAGTTGGCCCCACCTCCGGACTAAGGCTGAAAAATTACAAAAATGCCCTTCAACTCCCCGATTCTTGGTTTCTTTCACAATTTTGAGTTCTCTTTTCCATCTTTCTTGCATAAAAAACCTGTAAAACCCATAAGAGATACACAAAATATTAAATCCTTACCAAAAAGGGTTAGTAGAATAAATATGAGACAAATACAAGTTATTTATACCACACGGGATCATAAAAATACCGAAATTAAAGGGATAAATATGAAGAATTTATGCCGAATCAGTTCACTCTAATAATTCCTATCCCTATTCATGAACTTGTAGAATTTAGATGGAAATATAGAGAATACAATAATTAAATAAAAAAATATTATATATATGTAGGCACTTCTTCCCTCCATTCTTCAACTTCATTATATGTTTCAAAAATATAATACGTTTCTTACTCGAATTGAACATTTACGAGTCTCATCATTTTAGGGTTTCCGAAAGATTCTTCATTATTAAATTCATCAACTTACTTGACCACCCATTCTCCACAAGGATTGAGCCTCCTAGTCCTTTGTTTTGGAATATGTTTTCGAGTGTATAATTATGATTCTTCTGTTATATATTCTTTCGCAATTGACCTACCAATATATACATTGTATTCTTAACACTCTTTGAAGGTTTTCATCAAGCAATTGAAAGGTTACATCCAGCGATACGTGCCAGGTCCATATAGAAATTCCTCTTCATATAGTTGCACAAGCAGGTGGGCGTTGATTTAGAGGAGCGGCAGAAGAAAATATTTCTCTAAGACACATGTCGCATGGTCTAGAATTTTTTTGTAGCCTCAATGTTCTTTTTATTTACAACTTTTGCACACCGTAAGGTGAGGCATAAACTAATCTGCATAAATTCCCTACGAATATTTATGTTCATAGAAAAGAAATGCCGAAACAACAAAGGGATTGATTGAATAGTGACAAGCCAATCGCGGGACTTTCACTTTATTAAATCATTTGATTAATAGTTTACTACCTTGCACAAACTACTAGAATAGTTATTTAATGTCATCAAGTTGAACAAAGTTTGTAGGAGGATCTTTTGCTCACCAGTACTCAAAGTGAAAGCCCCAACGAAAATCAAATAACTTCCTGTTGCTGAATAAATTTTTAACCATAAACTTTTTGTTAATTTTCAACGCCTTTAAATTGCGGTGCTCATTCTCTCCATCTTTTGAGTGAGATCCACACTAGCATGCGCCTATGAGATGTTTCGCAAAGCTCTTCTCTATGTGCATCACATCAATTACGTGCCTTCCACGGTGATCTTTCCAATACAACAAGTTAAATAACACTAAGAATTTATACCATACCTTCATTATACTAGAATCTTTTGGATCCTCCCTCGATTTTTTATTTTTGCCTATAAACTTGGGGTTTTAGCTTAAAAACTAATTCCCAAAACTTGCAGCCTTCTTATTCTCCTCAATTTGGTAAATGAAATGTTGAATAGGTTGCATCCTAAGCTTGTGACTAGGAGGTAAAATGTTGGACATATCGTTCCTAAAACAGTGACTAATCAATAGAAATCTACAATAATTGGCATTAAATATTTTTTACTATATTTTAGCCAATCGGATTCATTTTTCTCTGCACAAGTGGAACATCCATAATAACCATGAACATTGTAACCAAATAAGGTACCATAGGCTAGAAAGTTATGGATCTCCCACAACAATATTGATTTAACTGTGATCTCTTCACCCTTATGAGCGTTACATTCCCTCACACCTTTAACCCCTAACTGTTTTAATTTTTCAATTAGTGGGGCTAAGAAATTATCAATACTTTTGCTCCGAGCCTTCGGCCCAGGTATCCCCAATAATAAAATTATGAACTCTTTTGACGGGAGATTTAAAGGTGCCAAGAGAACTTTCCATTAAGTTTGATTAGTGCTTAAGTTATCGAACGAGTTAAACTCATCAGTTGATAATCCAAGACAGACATTGTGCAGATCTTTTCCAAATTCAGGGTATAGTGTATTCAAAAATTTCTATATTCTTGAATTAATGCGATGACGCATGATATTCCCACCTAGATCAGCTCGAGCATCCCATGTTATGGTTTGTGCTATCCACGGTACCATGAACTTTTTTTAACCATGGCCCAAGGGGAAAATACTTCAATACTTTATGTGGAATATGTGAGAACTTGCGGAATTTATTGTGTTTTTCATTTGCACTCTCACAAACTGTAAGTCTTCACTCATTGCATAAAGGAAGATTATCCTTTAGTTCGTGTTCATTGTATTACAATAGACAATCACACTTTCATGCATGGATAGATTTGCCTTTTAAATGCAAACCCTTCAAGATCTTCTTCATTATCAGATAATTATCTTGCAATGTGTTCTCATTCAGGAGAATGTATTTAGCCTACTTAATAATTACGATCACTTTATTGGACAGCAAAATATACTGACCCTTCATATTATGCAAACCGATCATGGTATACAATATTAAGTGATCATTGCAAATTTTATACAAATGTCTAGCTGCATCAGATTTCAATTGAATATTTGTTTTATCTTCATGTAATTGAGCATCAACTTGTTCATTAACTTTATCATAATAAAGTTTATCTAAATCCACTGGTTGGTGATTTTGATTGTGGTGGACTTCGTAAGCATCATTAATTAGGTCGCTAAAGATGTGCTAGCTAATCATTCCCCACTTCCACCAAGTTAGGTTTCAATAATTCTTTTGAAACATAAGGTACATTCTTTTACCCATGGAATGTCCCTATCTTACAATCTGGAAACATAACACACATTAGAAAATTCAACTCAACGTCAATTAAAAATTACCGTTAATACAACAGGTGCAGGAATATAGGATCTTGTCACTGTTATGATTTATATCTATGTACTTAACAAAATCAAGAACCCCTTTTGCATAATTAATGGTGAACCTATCAAACTCCCCCATCCACTATTCATATTTTGATAAATCCATTAAAGAGTATACGATTGAATAGGTATGATTGCGCAATATCAAGTCCACGGTTTATAAGGTAATTATACTCATCGATATTCTTAATCCTGTAGTGGTAACTAAGAGTGCCCTCTATATGGTGCGCACTATTAAAAGAGTTTTTTGTGTGGGCTAACTATAACCTCTAGGTTTTCCTTTGAAAGTACTTATTTCCATGATTCATTTTATTTTAAGAATATATATAAAAGGAGGGTGTAAACAAGGCCACTTTTAAAAATTTGAATGAGCAAACAAAAAATGTGTAAAAGGTTTATTGTGGGTGGCACAACATACAAATACTAGGAGTTTTAGTTCAACTAATCCTAAAATTACTATGAGTCCACCAAGTAATTAATATTTTTCAATTAATCAATCAAACATACCAAGTTCAATTTTCATTTAGTTAATACTAGAATTATTATGTGTCCACCGAATGATAAATCCCTTCCACCGATATTTGTTCACCCAAATGGGGTGAAATGACAATAACAATTAACCAAGAAGATATATGCACTAATAAAAAAAATAAAAAAATTACATGAACTCTCAATGAAATGAAGGATTATCCTCCAAGTGAAGATATTTTTCATCTTCACAATATGCACATCACTTAAAGTAATTAATATTTGGGATGGTTAAAGTGATCAATATTTACAAATACAAGTAATTAATGTTTTTCAATTAATCAATAAAATTCAACAAGTTCAATTTTATTTCAATTCATTGGTTTCATGTTCAATTTTATTTCAAGTTTTACCACAAATCCCTCTGCAAATGCAAAGATGCATTTGTGGTAAACCTCAAAAGGATAAAAGTAGAATTGAAAAAATTCGTGAAATGATAAAAATAGCTCATACAAAAGATGAATTGAGATAAAATCGACTTAAATGGTTTGGACATGTCAAGTGTATACCAATGGATGCCCATGTAAGGAAGAGTGATTTAGTTAGTATTGATGGTAATGCAAGGGGTAGACATACGCCTTAATTTACTTGGTGGGATATTTACAAAAGGATGTGATATTATGTGATTTAACCGAATATATTTCACTGAATATAATGGAATAGAAAAATAGGATTCTTGTAGCCGACCCCAAATAATTAGGAAAAGTTGTGTTGAGTTGAGTTGAGTTTAATTAATCTTAGAATTACTATGTATCAACTAAATGATAAAGCACTTTCACCCATTTTTGTTCACCCAAATATTAATCACTTATGGAAGGGGTGAACATAACCATATCAGTCAACCATGAAGTTATAAATATATATAAGACCATTTTATATAAAAGAAAATATAAGTAAAATTACCTGAATAAATAAAGTAACTAGAATTAGATAAGCTTAAATAATTGTTTTCCAATTACATGCACATATGAAATGAAAAGAAAAAATGATAACAAAAGTACCATTTCAATCAACCTCGTACTAATTTCTCCCAACTTTAGAATTTAAAAAAAAAATTACTAATTGTTTGAAAAATCTCATCAGGTAGGGTTTCTTGAATCAAGTTGTAGGGAGGGTTACAACAATGAGGGAGATATTACATACTATTGAAACTATAATTATTAGCATAATCTCATCAGAATAACCCTAATTAATTATATACAAATATACAAACCCTAATTACATATATATATATATATATATATATATATATATATATATATATATATATATATATATGCGTGTGTATGTGTGTGTGTGCGCGCACGCGCAAATGTACATTTATATAATAATATTAAATCCTGAATCGTAAAGAGAGAGAGAGAGAGAGAGAGAGAATTTTTTCTAGAGGTGTGGTGAATTGTGTAGAGAAAATTGGCAGAGAGGTGTGGTGGCTAGAGGTTTTGTAGTGAGAGAGTGATAATGAGTGAAATGAGGAAAAATAAACCCTAAGAGTGTATTTACACCTGACATTGTGTCACAATCATTAAGGGTGACAACACTCGTAACAATATTGAATTAAATAATATGTCATGGTCAATGCTTATGGTCACGGTTATGGACCGTAACCCACTATATTGTCAAGGATAGTTATCTCGCTAAAAAATTGTGATCAAATTTGTGTGACCATTTTAAGTTTAGGTTTTGTCATGGATGCTTGTCACGATTAAGGATCCTGACTCACTTTCATGCATTATAGAAATGGTAGAAGCATTAGAGTCACGGTCACAGACCGTCACCACTATTGTGACTATGTTGGCACCATTTTTCCTGTGTGAAAAGTCACGGTCCTTGACTATGAGTAACTATGTTACGATCCACAATTGGGACCAATATTTGGCAAATGAAACTCTTGAATCTAGGCCACGGTCTTTAGTTGATGGTTACGAAGACTGTGCCTCTCGAAGATAGTTACAAAAATAAAAATTAATTCCCCTAATTTAAGAAATAGGTTTGTTCATTTATTATTATAAAATGTATTAACAATCCAAAAGTTTGTATAAAAAGATATTTTAATAAATTTTATAATCTTTACTTGTTATCTTCTTATTTTAGACAATGATTTTAAAAGATGAGAAAAGAGTAAAATAAGCACAAGATCAGATGTACGAGGGAAAAATCCACTAACGGGAAAAACCTTGGGTCGATAAGAACGACAAACGCATATGGTAGAGTTTTGCAACTAGAAGAAATATACATAATACACATGACGCTATAACTGTCTAGACACTATTTCCAACCATATTCTCTATAAAGAGCGCCGACAGCTCGAGAATGTTGCATAACCATGACAGGTTTTGGTCCGTAACCAATGACTTTAAATCTTGCGCAAAAAATTTCTTCTTTAAAGTTTAAGCAACGTTTTTTCATTGATGGAACCTTAAATAAATCAAAACTCTACACCTAGTATTTTGATAAAATCCTATAGATATATCTGTGAGGGTGTTTGCAAAGGTGTGGTGCTTTAAATCTCAAAATGAGCTTTCCAAGCCACGGAAAATATTCACTCACTAATGAAAATAGATTTTTGAACACGTGGTGAGTAAATATACCTCAATTAAAAATAAAGTCTTGAAGAACTAAAAGAATAGGAGTGACAAAAAGCTCTCAAATATATAAACGGTCTTGATCAGAAAAAAATATTTTTTCAAATCTCTCACTATTTGTTTGGAAGAGTAAACAACATTTAAATTATAACATTTTTAATTTGAAAAGAGTTAAAGGCCCAAATTCAAGGTGTCACACTTTTAAGGTGTAAAATAAACACATTAGGGTCAAAGTCACCCAAAAAGTTGTATTTGACACATTTATCAAAAAGATCTTGTGCAAAAGCGACTTTCGATGTTATCAGATGCATCTCGCTGCAGGGTCATTGGAGCAAACCTGAAACGATTCTATTCGTGTAGAAAACTACACAATTTACACGGTGATACATGCGACAAGCGAGTTAGAGGACATACGTCATTGAAGCATTGCTACGGTGATAGATCTAACGCAAGTGTATAGAGAATTTTGTCCAGTTTACCTTACAAATATTATTCAAAATAAGTGTTTATGCAAACTCTAAGTATGTTTGTTTCACACATGAATGACTATATTTAAATACACAAGGGATGCAATTTATTTATAAAATAGATTTTTCTATATGAAAAGTATATTTGCATGTGTATTTCACAAAATTACAAAATCATGGTTAATTAAAAGATTTTTCAATTATAAAAAGGAATTAATTGAGGTGAATCTAAGTGCGCAAGTATTATACCTTTTCCTAAGAAGTGTACTTGAGGTTCGACATTGAGCGTATCCGGGTCATTGATGAATCTTTCCGGTGACTTCATGGACAAAGACTCAAAAATATTTTGGTCAAGGAATTTAGGCAATCTATTATATGCAGCACATAGAGTTTATAATACTCTTACGATCTCGCTCTTTGTCAAATTTCGAGATACAAATAAAATAAAAAATTACAAGAATCTACCATTTTACGACACGCCTGGACTAAGTCAAATATAAAAATATAAAATTATATTTTTGGCAAGTAACAAATCATTACTAGAAGATCAACCATCTTCATGGATAAAAAAGAATCTCTTGTTCAAAACTTTCCTATTCCACACTAGCAAACTCATCAAAGTAGCAATGTGAAGAAATATGATAAGGAAATATGATAAATATGAACATGCGAATATAGCATTTAGAACATATGAGTATCATATCTATCTTAAATAACTCCACCTCAGATATACAATTCCTCTCAACAAATATGATATAGCAATCAATAACTCTAAGCAACCTACTATGCTTAGATAACTATACTCCCCCAATCTACAAACTTCTCCCCCTTTTTATGATGGAAAGCGAGAAAGTAAAGAACTAAGCACATAATGGGATCAAGTTTTCAAGGCATTTGAATAGAGTAAAAAATGATAATTAAACCATCAAATAGAGAAGAATCATAAAATGAGTGAGTAATTGTAACTGTTAGTCTAAGCAAGATATAATCGTGGGGTAGTAGGACTAAGATTAATAAATTGAACTACACATGGAAGATAAAATATACCAGACAAAGATATAAGTCACGCTAAATAATAAGCATTAAATAGTTAATAGTTTATGAGCATTATAATGAATGTGATCAAAACAAACCAAAATCCAAATAACTCTAAACATATAACGCCCAAAACAAATAAATAAAAAACGTCACATATTCATCTTCTTCATTATCCCCATTACGAAAAAATCAATAATCTCGTTATTAGCATCATGCAAGGCATCCTTGATGCGCAAGAGTATCAAAGGAAAGTTTAAATTCACTGCAAAGAAGAGTTCATCACACTAAACGAAGGTAGAAAACTAGAACTCAATTGTGTAGATAATAGAGAAACAATAGAATCCAACTCATTTTTAGTTAGAGGGCATAAAATAGACGCTAGTGATGTAGAGATGGGGTGAGCAGGTAGTGGAGGAACAACATGCGATAGTCTAGGTGTGTCATCATAAGTTACAAGCTCAGTAATATACTTATTATATGAATCAATGGTCAAAGCATATTGGGGATTTTCCTTATCTTCACTGGAAAGTAAATGAACTCCAAACTCCAAAATCAAATGCATGATAAAATGTCGTAGGGAAAATGTAAGCTATCATACCATCCCTAGTGTTATAAAAAATTATGCTCCTTAAAAATCACATTAACACATACTAACACGCGATCCAATAGCGTACAGTCATTGTGCACATATGAAATTTATGTTGTGCGGTTGGTATAAGGGAAAAATATAATAGCAAACAACCATGTTTAGAATATAAAAGTCCTTAGCAAGAAATTCATAAGAAAAAGTAATTACATTACAACCCTAGAAATGGTTTTTGCTCAAAAGAGTGAGACCATTTCAGTGACAAGGTTCACTCATTCTCGACTTGAAAGGATATTTAAGACTCTTAACTTATGTAGCACCAAAGTGGTTGCTTGTCCATTTAGAAGTAAGTTTCACTTATATTACCCTCACTTTGGAAGAAAGAAATCTAATTCCCAAGTTATCCTTACCATCCATAAGAGTCGAATAAAATTATCTCACCAAGTTGGGGTAACATGGTCCGTTTTGATAGAAAATACAAATCCAATTTCGCTTTCCACATGAGAACTCATGTTGACGGGTGTTAGAAAAAAATTCCAAATTAAATGACCTATCCCAGTGCAAAGAATGTGTAGCAAAGATTTTATTAAATCTGGAGAAGTTGAAGGAAGTCGAGGAACATGAGCTAGATTTTGGATCCATAAAATAGCTGGAAATAACACATCAAGACACAAGAACGAAAACCTATGAGATATGTAAATAAAAAACAAGGATCCTATACTAACACCGTGAGTAGACAAACCCCAAACAAGAAAAGCAAGGCTTATACACACTAAAATCTACTTAAGAGATTCCATATAAACTCAAGATAAGTAAAAAATCATCAATAATAGAGAAAATTTCAATCAAATTCTATCAAAACTACTATCACTAAGCCATAACTCTAAATGTAGTAAATCTTAAAATCTCTGGAAGAAAATTACCAAAATAAAGATTAATCCATTATAATGGCATAAAGACAACCTAAAAAAAACTTCTGAGAAGCTAAAATGGGAGGAAGACATGCGGTTTCTAGAGGGTAAAAGAGGTTATGGAAGATAAATGGGTAAAAAGTTCTAAAAATACCGAGTTGGGCATTTTTATCACTCTCAGGTGTTGTCGGTGCAGCGAGAAATCTTCTCACAAATAGTGATTACACTACTGCAGTGAAGATTCGGCGACAGTGGTTGTGCTGGCTTCCAACAGGCCAAACTTATGCAAAAATAGCATAAACAAAAAATGAAATGTGTATAAGATTTCTCATCTAAAGGAAGCTATATATTAATCCCTAAAATATCATATTGAATGACCAAACAAGCTACAAAAGGTCATATTATGATTCTTGGTTGTGCCAAATGCTCTACATAAAGAATAGCTTACCATTCAAAGGCCTAAGGTCAAATTAAATGCACATAAAAGATAGAATGATTCAAAGACATAATTTATGATAGAATAGTGAATAAAATGAGCATTAACTCATAAAATCGAAGAATGAAGATTAATGTTTGAACTCAATTTTGAAGTTTTTCGACTTTATGTAACGAAGAGAAAGCCTCATATTTCCTTAAAAATAAATAAAATTTTCAACTTCCACTTTTTTCTTTCTTAAATATCGATTTTTGATTAAAAGCTTTTAAGTCTCATATTCTTGATGTTACTCAATTTTTGAATGGATAAAAAACTTTAAGACATTTCTTTTGATATAAATTTGCATGTGGAAACTTTTGCTCATTCATTATAAAGGGTGGGGAACTATTTCGAAGGTAGTTTTCATGACCCAAAGTTGCATCGCTTACCACAACATCGCTTATGATTTTGAATATATGTATATTTTTAACTCCAACCATGATGATACAAACTCTAATGCACAAAAGGATTAACAATGACACCATTTTATCAAAACATTGTATAAAACTTTAAATTTTCGGTAGAAGTAGAAAATAAATCCATTTATTATATTTTGCGTGGAAATGCTCAAGTTTATTATGCAGTGTAAAGTGCACGACTTATGACAAATTATATAAAATAACATGCTTAATTTATTAAGGAATTTCAAGCTATAAAAATTTAATCATAGAGTATTAAAAGCCATAGGTAAAACCATGAGTACAATAACTAATAATTTAGTTTTCCATTTAATCTCATGGGATAAAATAAATACCTAACAAGCATAGAAGACAAATATTGCACAAGGCTAAAATCTACAGGTATGAACAAGCCAAAGATCATATTTAAAGAATAAAAAGAGTGATAGAGATATATCTAGATGCCTATCCTAAAAAGTAAACTAAACACTCTAAGATACCTAAATAAAAAGAATCTTATTTCTTCCTAAACAAGGAACAAGCCTTGTCCCCTGTTTATCTAGTAATTCTAGCTCTCGTTTATCAATAATTTGTTTTGTAACCCTATCTGGAACAAGTCTCAAGGAGTTGGACGTAGGAACCAAATTAGGAATTATGGAAAGAACAAAAATTTTTCCTTTTCCCTTTTCCTTGGAAGAAACCTTTTGAGGGGTTTCCACCTTATTGTTTCCTTTCCTATTGACATTTCTACCCTTATCAAAATACCTATGTGTGACCTGGGTTAAAGAAAAATCGATAACTCGTGATGGTTTCCTAACTTATGACAATATGTGCACGTATAGGGTTATGGATCGATGGGGCACTTGAGTTGTTGCTTCCTAATTCTAAAGCTAAAATATTTCAAGTGTCTTTAATTATTGCAAACATAACACAAGAAAGTCACCTTCCCTTGGCTTCCTTCTGGTATGGAATCAATTTAATATTCAGTAACGAGAGATGGAAAATGGATTGGGATGCTAAGAAAGCTTGGCTAGATTTAGATCCATTATTATCAAAATCGAGTCCTCGTTTATTCGAATTGGACAACTTGTCACCAAAAAGCATCATATCCACTTTTTTAGACCAATTCCCATATTCATATTGAAAATGGTCGTGGATAGTAGCTCGATCTCAAGTAAAGAGATTTGGTTCTCTAGGATTATTCTCATATTTTCACTCTCGTATCCGCACTGTTAAAATATGGGATAGTCCGCACAAGAGCAATACTGTACGTACCACATGCGGAGCAACAAATTATCCCACACCATTCTTACTCACCATGTGGACTTGGTTTTCTGCATAGGCTATCGCGGTGAAGATTTCTATTTTATGCCTTTCGAGGCTTATGGACTCCTCGTAAATACTAACATAGCTTGCTTGATATCATTTTCCTCTTCTTCCTCAATAATGTTCAAGGAAGGATTGGAAATAGTCATTTCTTCACTGGATGGAAGAGGAACATCACATCTCTCAAAATCATTCAACTAGTCAAATTTATCTATCGCCATAAATGTGGCATAGTTGTATTCTTAAGAGTCATCTCTCGAATTCCATGTCATCATCACTAAAGGTGGCTTGATAATCATTTTTTCCATCATTATGACTCAAATTTGAAGGACATTTATGTGATATGTTACCTTAACCACCACAAGTAAAACACGTGAGGGTTTTTGGATATTCATATTTATTTTCTCCACTTCCATGACCAATTTTAAGTCTAGGCGAATAGTTTTCGGGCGCGCCTCTTGACTGAAATCATTTTTGCCACTTCTTCGAAAACTTAGTGAGAAATGTTGTATCATCCTCACTAACATCATGTGAATTAAAATTCGGATATGTCATTTAAGACTTGGAAGCTAGATTTTTATCCTTAGGAGGCACTCTTTGGTGGTAACACAAATTAGCCTCATAGGTTTTGAGAGAGAACTTGTGAGTCTAATCATTCTGGAGAGAATAAGGAAGATGATGTTGTAAGTGTGGGAGATAGTACCCTTCAACATGCTTACGTCGAGCTTTACGCTGAGTCCTTTAATATGAAAAAGAAAAATAAAAGTTTGGTGATTGGGGCGTTAGCCTTAGAGAAGGAGATGGGAGAGTCGAGAGAGATCGAGTCGTTGGTGAGAGTCTCTTTGGTAAAAAGGGTCATTTTAGTGGAGAAGTAAATGGTGGCTTGGCCAACAAAGTGGCTAGTCTTACGAGATATCTTCAAGCTTCATTGAAGACTCATAAGAAACTTGAATCCCTAGTATCCCAAATCGAGAAAGATCTTGATAGGCCCAAAAGGTCAAGGTTATTATAGAGAACACATGGAAGAAGGTAGGTAATATGTTCCTTGGTCCTGATTTAGGTTGCAAGGAGCGATAAGGAATAGGTTAAGATGGTGCATCCACTTCTCATGCCTACCCGAATCGGTTCCTAAGTTTATTGTTGATCCTCATGGGCCTTGACCTAAATAGAAAAAGAGAGTTCAACCTAAACGAGATAACCAATGTAAACCCAAGCAAGTCTATGTTTGCACCCATTGTAAAAGGAGAGGTATGCTTAGGAAATTTTGCTACAAGTTAGAAAAAACTCAACGTACACATACTCCCGCTCACTGTTATATCAACTTTTGCTAGTCTTAGAGAGAAAGTTGATTCCTAATTGCCACTTTTCAAAGCTTAATGGGAATTTTTCAAAGGATGTCTAGGACTGAGAACGCTTTTAATGCTATGACTAGATCCAACAATGATAAAGGCAAACAAAAGGTTACCTCCACCTGGGTATTTAAGTAGGACAACAAAGCCCTTATTGTTTATGTTTCTCTTACGGTTCAATATACTTAGCAATGGTATTTTGATAGTGTGTGTTGTAACACCCTGTGCATTCTGGCGAGCAAGGTGGCTAGCCTCTATTGCTAAACTATGTCGGGCGTTACTAAATAAAATATCATTCTCAGCATGTGACAGAAATATGATACATTAAAAACTTTTTCTATAAGATATAATTTGAATAAATCTAACGAATATAAACACCCATGAAAATAACATTTATCACCATGCTAACTCCAAAATAAAATCCAATACCAAACAATAGATTCAAATTCCAGATAAATAATTCAACTAAAAATCTCTGACAGAAAACCATAAACAACTGTGACACGGAATGGCCCACCAAATTCATAATAACTATCCCATAATTGAAAACGATGGAATATGAATAATCTAAACTACTAAAGCAATAAAAGTAAATCTCCAGATGCACTCCAAAGATCTCCAATCCATTTTATGCAGCTACTTCAACAACTATATTTGAAAGGTTAATCAAAGCAATGGGTCATAGACCACTGTATCAACATTAGATACTCCTCTTAATTAGGGTCCATGAACCCAGACATAGGCATCGTACATGATAAACATCAAAATATAATATTTTAAATTAAGCAATATAATTACATGCGAATAGAGCAACACAACACTAACTACCCATGTACTATGTCACCACATTATTCAAGTCTAATTATTAATATTATAACATTTCATTTTAACAAGGCTACTAACCTAATTTAATGTGTCTAATCAAAATATTATTAAAGTGATACCACTATAGACAGCCGACCTTTTTATGGATCCTACACATATTCTAGCCCACCTAAAGTTGTTAAAGCATCACACCCATTCCCATCATTATAGCCAACCGAACTGATTTTCGTTAGCCCTGTACATATTGGTGATATTCCACACCGAACATATCGCTATAACAAGATAACCCAATTATCGTTAGCCCTGCACATATTGCGACGCCAACACACACTTACGTCACTATATCCAGCTAACCCAATTTTCTTTAGTCCTGCACATATTGACGACATAAATCCATTTTAATACCCATTCTTTGTCTCAGGCATTGATATCAATTTATTTTTAATTTCTCATTTTTCTTTATTAACCCCACTCTTTATTTGGGTAATCCAGCCTATATCATCCCTAGTACCATACCTAAAGATCATCAAAACCATAAGTATTTCGTAGCCTATCACTTAGGAAGAATACGTACCAAAAATCACCACCTACTCTCGCATGTAGGCTAACGAAAAATACGTGGCGGTGTACTACATAGCCCCATCTAGAAAATACTCAACCGTACGATCCTACACTCACTAGTCCCATACTTAAAACATGTTAACAATAAAGAGGCCTACCTACTATTCACATACCTAGTAAGTAACCAAAAGATGTGGGTAAAAACATAACTACCCAAAAATCCCAACATCCGCACGGTGTCAAAATATAACATAAGCAAGAGTCACATAAAGCATATTTTCAATTTATAGCTACAATTATCAAATTTTAATATTATCCAAATTACGCCGTTTGAATTATATATTTAAATAAGTCTTGCCAATCATCACACAAATTGTCAAAGTTCATAATTTATAAACAAGTGATATTTTACCGGTTAGCAAAAGATTCCATTTTTAACATGCATATACACATATTACGCAATAATAATTCCAATCTACAATCTACACTTAAGAATCATGATTTTTCGAGTCGAAACATAATTACTAATTCATATTTTTATTTTTATTCCGCAAAACGTCCCACAATTCTATCGTAATCCCAACAATTATTCGAAGCGCATGGTCATTTCAATTATTAAATATATTTTGAGATATGAATAAAACCATCCCCAAAATTATTTTCACTTTTCCTCATTAGTCTTTCTAATTTATTTAAAAATACCATTTATTAAAGTTTATGTAATATCTAAAATGCATAACACTTAAGGGGAACAATAGAATCATACATGCCTGTAAAGAAGTCGTCTTGAAAATATGATTACATAATTGCATTCCTCTCACGGATATAGCAATGACACGTTTTTAGTAATTCTTGAGAAAACTTGATTTAGGTCTTCAAATCTTTGGTAGAAAATTATGTTTAATGGGGTTTAGGTTTTGTGGATTAGAGGAGATAAAATTATGGGAGGCTAGTGCTTGTTGGAAAGGATTAAATATTTTTTAAAAGTCAAAACCCCTAGTCTAATTTATATGGAAAAGTGGAAGAGTTTTAATCAAACATAAACACTAAAAAAAAAACTACTTGCACCTGACCGTCGGCAAGAACTGGTTTGCCCCATTGGGCCGAACTGGTTCGATCGTCTTGACCAAACCAATTTCACCACGATTTATATATAATTATCGATTTTTCTTCGAAATTAAATTACAATTAAAACCTCATTCTTAAATAATAAAAATCAACATTTTTTACTACCAAAAATAATTTAAATCCAATAAAATATTTTTCTGATTTTTAATTTAAAACAAGTTATTTATGTTCCAAAAATTCATAAGGTGTTACATTTTCACCCACTAGTACAGGAATTTCGTCCTCAAAATTCCACTAAGCGTAAACGTCAGACGTAAAATTGCGCAAATAAAATAAAGTTTACATATGCTTACTCGTAGAATGCTACGATCAGGCGCCCATACACCTAATCCTACATGCACCTACCCTACGAACAAAAATACAATACATTTATTCATCGCATATATAATTATATCTAAGAAAATAATACGTATCATGCTATCCCACTAGCCACACCTTTCATCCTATTGGTCCCGCCCTGCCAAGGTCCCTAAACATGAAGGACATACACCTAAGGCATATTCGTTCCATGCGTACCCAGTGCTGTTGCGGCTGGAGCTCCCTGTGCACCTAGTGTTGGAGGTACAAGAGGCCCTTGTCCCTGCTGTCCATGTGCTTTCAGACACCTAGAAGCTCGATGCCCTACCTCTCCACAAACGAAACAAACACCCCTGAAAGGTCGTGAATGCCTTCTCGATGCTCGCTTACCCTACTGTCCCTGCCCCTATCCCCGAAGGCCCTATGGGATGCCATTGTCTTAGTGAAAGTCTTGCTTCCCCTGACTTATTCACTGCCTCTTCCACGATTGTTCATTGTATCCCTTGTTATCCCCAACTGCCTTGGCCCTCTCTTGATCGTTCGACTCATATCTCACACCCAACTTCTTTGATATTTCACCTTCTCCTACCATAACAATAATGCGAAGTCCACCACCTAAGTGTAAGTAGTGTATGCCGAATTCCTCAAAACTATTTTCTAAATAAACCATGTCAAAACCTTAATAAAACACTCAATCTTCTTTGCCTCAGTAGTCACCTCCTTCAGTACAAACACCAACAGATTTATGAACTCCTGTTCATACTCCGGACTTGACTTGGAACCTTGTTATAAATCTAGTAACTCTTTTTTATTCACACTCCTAATCGAATGAGGAAAATATTTGTCATTGAATTTCACCAGAAAGTCTTCATAATTCAGACAATCCCTATCCTCAGGTGTGGTGGCACTTTACCACCACTTGAATGCATCCCCGGTCAACTTAAAAGTAGCCAACATCTGCTTATGCACACCCATACAATCTACCATCCTCATGTGCCTCTATATATCATGCCTCCATTAGTGAGAAACTATTCGATTATATCCCCCTACGAAAGTGGGAGGATTCCCATTGTGGAAACTGGACCTCACTTGTCCCAAACTGAAGAGGGAGTTCCCTGCTGCTGAGCATATAGGTTTTCCCACCTCTATCTCCATATCTCAATACCGGCCACTATGGCCTTATGAATAATAGCCGCTAACTTCTTGGCACCCAAAACAAACTTAATTTGCCTCCCGTGAGCCGTAGAACCCGAAACTGAACCCTCTCTCATATCTCCAGATATCCTGGTGTTCGTGATCTAAAAACAAAACAACAAACAACAATCAGACTCGGATTTACTAAAGAGTGCAACTCGTCAAAAGGAATCAAAGATAAGTAATGCGGAAGCTATTACGGACTCATAACCTACAAGACCTAAGACCACGATCTAAGACCATATGTAACACCCCACCCATTCTGGCGAGCGAGGTCGGTAGTCGTCGTCGCCAAACTACACCGAACGTCACTAAATAAAATATCATTCTTAGCATGTGACAGAACTATGAGACATTAAAGAATTTTTCCACAAGGTATAATTTGAAAAAATCCATTGAATATAAACATCCATGCAAATAAAATCCATCACCATGATAACTCCAAAATAAAATTCAATTCCAAATGATTCGACTAAAAATCTTTGACTGAAAACCATAAAGAACTATGAAACTGAATGGCCCACCAAATCCATAATACTTGTCTCATAATTAAAAATGACAGAATAGGAATAATCTAAACTAGTAAATCAATAAAAGTAAATCTCCATCTTCACTTCGAAGATCTCAAATCCATTATATGCAGCTACTCCAGTAACTATACCTAAAAGGTAAGTAAACACAATAGGTTAGATCCAACCGCATGAACACTAGCTACTCCTCCCAATTAGGGTTCGTGAACCTAGGCATAAGCATCATGCATGATAAATATCATAATAGAGTATTTTAAATTAAGAGATATAATTATATGCGAATAGAGCAACACAACACTAAATACCCACATGATATGCCACCCCACTATTCCAGTTTAATTATTAACATTACAACATTTCATTTTAATAAGGCTATAACTTAATTTAATGCATTTAATCAACACATCACACCCATTCCCATCACTATATCCAGTCGACCCAATTTTCGTTATCCCTGCACATATTGGTGATGTTCCACGCACGACACATAGCTATAGCTAGACAACCCAATTATGGTTAGTCGTGCACATATTGGCGACACCAAAACACACCCACATCACTATAGGCATCCAACCTAATTTTCAATAGTTCTGCACATATTGGCGACCCAAATCCATTTTAAAATTCGTTCTTTGTCTTAGGCATTAATTATCAATTTATTGTCAATTTCTCATTTTCTCTATTAGACCCACCCTTTATTCAGGTAATTCGGCATATATCATCCCTAGTCTCATACCTAGAGATCACCAAAGCCATAAGTATTTCCTAGCCTATCACTTGGGAATAATACCTATCATAAATAACCAACTAGTCTCACACCTAGGCTAACATAAAACACGTGACGGCGTACTACCTAGCGCCACCTAGGAAATACCCAATTGTACAGTCCTACATTCACTAGTCCTATACCTAGAAAGTGTTAACAACAACGAGACCTACCTATTAGTCTCATACCTAGTAAGCAACCTAAAATAAAGGGTAAAATAATAACTATCCCAAAAATCCCAACGTCCCCACGCTGTCAAAATATTAACGCATGCAAAAGTCACATAAATCATATTTTCAATTTATATCTATAATTATTCCAATTAATTTTCCAATTCAATATTATCTGAATTATACCCTTTTAATTATATAACTAAATAATTCTTACCAATTGTAACACAAGTTGTCAAAGTTCATAATTTATATATGAGTGATATTTTACCTATTAACACAAGATTTCATTTTTAACATGCATATTCACCTATTACGTACTAATAAATCCAATATACAATCTACACATAAGAATCGTGATTTTTTCAGTAGAAACATTATTACTAATTCATATTTTTAATCTTAATAAGCAAAATGTCCCACAGTTCTATCGCAATCCCAACCTTTAATCGAAGCATGTGATCGTTTCATGTCTTAAATATATTTTGAGACTTGAATAAAAATAGGCCCGAAATTATTTTCATTTTTCTTAATTAGTATTTTTAATTTATTTTAAGAAAAACACTATTTATTAAAGTTTAGGCAATATCTAAAACACATAACACTTGATGGGAACAATATAAGCATTCATGCCTATAAAGAAGTTGTCAAGAAATTATGATTATACTGTTGCGTTCCTTTCGTGAAAATAGCAAAGACATGTTCTTGGTTGTTCTTGGGAAAACTTGATTTAGGTCATCAAATCTTATGTTGAAAATTATGTTTAATAGGGTTTAGGTTTTGTAGATGAGATGAGATGAGATAAAATTATGGAAAGCTATTACATTTTGGAAAGGATTAAAAGTGTTTTAAAAGTCTAAACCCCGAATCTAATTTAAGTAGGAAAGTGGAAGAGTTTTAATTAAATGCAAACATTAAAAAAAACTACGTGGGCCTGACAGTTGGTGCGAACCAGTTTGCCCCCTCAGGACTAAACCGGTTCGGTCGGCCTGACCAAACCAATTTCCCCACGTTTTATATATAATTCTAGAAATTCTTGATTTTTCTCCCAAGTATAATTCTAAATAAAACCTCATTCTTAAATAATAAAAATCAACATTTTTTACTGCTAAAAATAATTTAAATAATTTTTTTTATTTTTGATTTAAAATGAGTTATTACAGTCCAAAAATTCACGAGGTGTTACAAGTGCTCTAGGCACATAACCGGTGAAAAGTTGTATTTTACTGACCTTATGGATCACAAGGAAGGTAAAGTCACCTTTGGAGATAGTGGTAGGTCTAGAATTTTAGGATATCGTTGTGTTGAGTTTCTCGAATTTTCTAAGCTAGATAATATGTTGTATGTCAAAGAGTTGAAAGTGAACTTAATTAGAATGAGCCAAATTTGTAACGCAAACTTAGCAATGAAGTTATACCGGTTCGAGTGTAACATGTATGATCAATCCGATGAACTACTACTACAAGGTGTGAGGACTAACGATAATTGCTATGGGATCATTCTTAAGTTCTCCTTTATATGAAATAATGCCATGATCTCCTCTATGTACCTTTGGCACCAATGACTAGGTCATGTGAACTTCAGAGATCATGAGATATTAGTGAATAAAGTCCTAGTTCGTGTCTTACGATTGCTTAGGAAACCAACTTCCTTAGTTTTTCGTCCTTGCCAATAAGGAAAATAAATTCGAAGTCCCCATAGAAATTTGAATATCATTACCACCTCTCGTGTGTTGTCGGATTGAGTTCCTAACAACTAAGAATTGTGTCTCATAAAACCAATATGATGTCACATTTAATCGGATGCACAGTGACAATGACACTGAAGTTAAAGATGCTAGATTGGATAGCTATTGTGATAGAGTGGGCATCAAACACGAGTTTTTGATTGTTCTTACTCTTCAACAAAATGGGATTGTTAAGAGGAAGAACGAGACGATTCAAGAGATGGCTAGATCCATGCTTATTTGGAGAAATGTGCCTAGATGTTTTTTAGCAAAGGCGGTTAATACTGCATGCCAAACGATGAATACGATATATCTTCATCCACACACGTTACACACGCCATATGAGTTATGGATAGGGAAGAAACCCAACATATCATATTTTTGTGTCTTTGGGAGTCCTTGATACATTTTAAGAGATAAAGAGGAGTTAAGAAAGTTTGACTCTCGAATTGATGAGGGGATATTTTTAGGATATTCATCATCAAGTAAGTCATATAGGGTGTTTAACCTTGCAAGCTCTAAGGTTATGGGGTCAATAAATGTCATGATTAGAGACTACGAGCCAGCTACGTCTATTGATCCTAACCTCAAGTGTGAGAATGATGAACCTCGTAGTGATGATCCTATTTTTCCTCATACTACCCAAGTAGGCCCCACTCTTGATTTATAAGATCCATCCTCTTGTGTTCGATAGAGTCATGACATTTTTTTAAACTTGGTAATCCTACTCTAGGGGTCAAGGCTCGCACTCAACTTGAGAAAGTGATTAGCAATTTTTACTACACCTTTTTAGTAGAGCCCAAAAATGGGAAAGAACAACTCAAGGACGATCACCGAGTTTGCATCATGCAAGATACGTTTCTTTAGTTTTGCAAGAACGATGTCTGGTGTAATACCCCATATTTCTGCGTACTTTTAATTTAATTCATTCGAAAATTAATTGGGTTTTATTTAAATTATATGAGTGAAGTAATTTAATGTGATTTATTTAATATACGTGATTTTTAAATATTAATTGGGACATAGATATTGATTAATATTTTGATGAAATTTACTAAGTGAGAATAGCAAATAATAAATGATTAATATTATACGGCATAGCAAGTGATATGTGCATATTATAGTTTATCCATCGGGAGTCGCATGTAGACTATTCTGAGGTGAAAAATGAGAAATATATTTTAAGTGACTCGGATGGGAATTTAGAGGTCACGGATGACTCCGGATGGGTCGAAATAGTGTACCCAAAAGTTAGTTTAGGGACTTTCGAAATTTAGAGCCATATATCTGATATTTAGAGATTGGGTTTAAGGCTCATAACATAAAAGATTATAGAGGTCATTAGAGAAAAGAGATAACCATTTCCCCAAAGCTTAAGGAGATAATTGTGAAGGTAGTGAAGGGTTTCTTGCACCTCAGGGAAATTGGAAAGGAAGATTGGAGGAGAAACAATCAATCATCAACCAAGAACCACGAAATCAAATCAATAAATCAAAGGCAGGAGTGTATTCCAAGTCGAATTGAAGTTATAATAACCATGTGTAGGGATTTCATGAATAGATTTATTTCATTTCAAAACCTTTGATGAAAACCACCAATTGATCTCATGTTTTGGTGAAATTGCATATAGTTAGGGTTTATATATGTAGAGAACGTTAAATCATAAGAGCTTTGATTATTACTACGAATTTAAACCTGAGTTTTGAATTGAATGTAATTGATGAATACAAAACTAGAGTATCGAAGAGTTTGAGGGTTTGATTCATTCTAAATTGATTTCGATGAAGTTTATATGTGTTTGAAGCATTAGAAATCATCCTAATTCATTTAGAAATAGTTAGGAATAATCAGATATGAATTTGGTGACGAATTATGAGGTTTGAGTGAATCAATAATGGTGTAAAACGCTGCTGCAAAACAGAGAGAAAGAAATTGCACAAAAAATGGACCGGTCCGATACTGGGAGCCGGATCGATTCGGTGCTCTGAATTTTTGAAATTTCCCTTTATTTCTTGTATTCCTAAATGGACGTGGTGTAAAATCCTTAATCACTCATGAAAATAATAGTTGGAGACTTATTATTTTATAGTAGGCCTACTATGGGAGTACAACTTCGTCTTAGAGAGAGAATTAAGATGGGAATGGAATTAGTTAAAGAAATTCTTAATTAGTTTGAGAGATGGATACAAAATTACGGGAATTTAATGAAACTATGTACATCAGTAGAGCAAAGATGGTAACTACTGAATTATTGTATAACATGGTTAACTAGAACCTTAGAGTTGTGTGAACACTCAAATAATTATGAAAGTGAATTAAATTCGTAAATAAATGATAAAGTACGGTGAATATTAGGGAGGAAAATATTATGCACTAGTATAAATAATTTGGTTGCATGAATACATATTCTATTGATACTTAGGCCTTGTGAATACCTAAAATATGCTGAATTATGTATTGAGGTTGATGATTATCCGGACCAATGCATGAAAGCTCGATCTGGGGTCGATGATTATCCGGACCAAATTGAAGATGAGGGATATTGGGTTCGACGAGTATCCGGACCAATATACATATGCATAACATTTACTTTAGGATCAAGGGATATATGTACCAATCTAAATGATAGGATGATTAGGGTCGATGATTATGGTGACCAATAATCCTTATAGTATACATTGTGTGTGAAATATATATACTTCATGATATTCTACTTATGTGCGAAAGTAGACTTGTATATATATATATATATATATATATATATTCTGAAGTACTTTGTAAATTAAGTGGTGAGACTTCATTATGATGCGCTTAAGTGTAACATGTGAATGTTACTTAAGTAATGAAGGACATTATGAGCTATGTGAATAATAACACTACACCAAATCCTGCGAATGGTCACGCCCAGTGGGTCACGGCCAAAGTTCGCGACCAGCTGGTCGCGGACTTGGGCCGTGACCCACTCAATATTTGGCGTGACCATATTTATTATCACACTAAATTATCTATGTTCTGGAAGTGGTCACGACCCAAGTCCGCGACCACAGTGGTCGCGGACTTGGGCCGTGACCAGGTCGTGACCATCTTGGCGCCAAAATCGCGCCAAAATTCCCTCCAAGCTTGGTCGCGGATGGGTCACGGCCCACATCCGTGACCCATTGCATGACAAAGAAGAAATTACACACATTGAGGGTCACGGTTTAGGGCCGTGACCATTTTTGGGTGTGGGTCACGGCTATGGGCCGTGACCATCCCTCATTCAAGCAATAGTGTTGATAAAAAGGGTCGCGCATCACAGATTGAGGGTCACGGCTATGGGCCGTGACCATTTCTTGGTATGGGTCACGGCTATGGGCCGTGACCAATAGGCAATACACATCCCACTAAACTTCATTAATGGGTCGCAGTGGGTGGGTCACGGCTCTAGGCCGTGACCACTGTTAAACCTAAAAAAAAACAAAGCTCCTCAAAATTTTCATTTCCCCGCTCATCTGGTTTATTTCTTCCCCAAATGTTGGTAGCAGGTATGGCGTTTCTTCCCCAAACGCTGGTAGCAGGTATGGCCCTGTATGGAGGTTGGGTGGGTTTTTGGTCGGTCTGATTAATGTGCAGATTGAACCTTCCTTTTTCGTTATTTTTCCCACAGCTTCGGTCCACTGCTGTGTATAAAAGGAGGTTCTCTTCTCTGTGTAGAGGAAGGAACATATACACAATCATTCAAAGTTAGCAAGAAGGAAACACAGATTAAGAGAGAGAGAATGGAAAAAATGATGAAATTGGGTTCTCAAGGTTTGGAGGTATCAACCCAGGGACTTGGGTGTATGGGTATGTCCGCATTTTATGGGACTCGCAAACCGGATGAGGACATGATTGCCCTTGTCCACCACGCTGTCAACTCCAGAGTTACCTTTCTTGATACCTCCTATGTGTATGGCCCACACACTAACGAGATCCTCATTGGAAAGGCTTTGAAAAAGGAAGGGATTAGACAAAAAGTTCAACTGGCTACCAAATTTGGTTGCAAGTTTGGGGACGGTGGGATGGAGATATGCGGTGATCCTGCCTATGTAAGACAAGCCTGCGAGGCCAGCTTAAAGAGACTTGACGTCGATTGTATTGATCTTTATTATCAGCATCGCATCGACACTCGTATACCCATTGAACTCACGGTATTTTCATTTTATTTTATCCTTCCATGTTTTCTCAATTTGGGCTTGCTCTCCTCTGCTTTTCTTATATAAATGCTGGTTTCCGAATTATGAAAAATTAAGGCAGGGGAAACATGAGTGACAACTAACTAATGCGCCCATTTTTTGTTTTTTTCAATATTACCACCCAACAATCACTTGAAAAATATTAGATTATGTACTTTTAGGACTTAAAATAATATTGATTTTGTATATAGGACAATAAACATTTCGTTTCCATTTTTAGTCCCTATTTTCAAATTAAAGGAACACGTGGCATGTTATGATTGATTGATGCTTTATGAATATGAGTCCGCGCCAGCGGCTTTATTTAAAAATAGGGACTAAAACTATAAATAAAATGTTTGTTGTTCTATTTCTAAAATACATATTACAATAGGTCCTAAATTTATAAAGACCCTTGAAATATTTATCATGCATTCATATTTTTCTTTCTCCTTTTCTGAAACCCCTCTTTTTTATTTATTCAAGTTTGTATCTAATTCTATGTAATGATGCCTTTTGTCAAGATGGGAGAACTCAAGAAATTAGTTGAAGAAGGTAAAATAAAATACATCGGTCTTTCCGAAGCCTCGGTTTCAACCATCAGAAGAGCGCATGCAGTTCATCCTATAACAGCAGTTCAGTTGGAATGGTCTCTTTGAACAAGAGATGTTGAAGAGGACATAATTCCTACTTGTAGGATAGTCATTTCTCTTCAAATCCAATATTGTCTTCTTTTTTTAAGTAATGCGTGCTTTTTTTTTCAAAATCTAAATTGTTTCCTATCATTGTTATTATATAGAGAACTTGGGATAGGCGTTGTCGCGTATAGTCCTCTAGCACGAGGATTCTTTTCGGTTGGCCCAAAGTTGGTGGAGAGTCTTTCGAATGATGATTGGCGAAAGGTTTGTTTTTTGGTTTTGTAATGAATACTAATATTAAAATCTCATGAGCTTGATTGATGATATTTGTATCTCTTCTTGTGTATTACTATTGTAGTCTCTACCACGTTTTCAATCTGAGAATTTGGATCACAATAAACACGTTTCTGAAAGGGTTAATGAATTGGCAGCAAAGAAGGGTTGTACCGCGTCCCAAGAAAACCAAAGAATCCAACTCAAACATTCCTCTACCTACGCAAAAACCAACCCCAACCCCTATTTTGTTTGAAGGAAGTTTTGTAGCATCCCATATATTTTTTTGTAGTAGTACCTGTACAGTACCGTACTTTCTTTAATTTTAAAAAATAATTCAGCGGTTTTGTGAGGTACTTTATTTAATTTTACATACCCGTTCTTCATAACACATTGTTTACGTATTGCAGATCTAACCAATTGGATACCAGTTCTTCATTACATACCACTTCTTCATTACACACCAGGTACTCTGTACATTAACTAAAGTAGTTATATAATTGATATGCATTATCTATTAAATCTTTTAGATGATAGAAGGAGTCCGGGATAGTTATTGGTTTTGTTTGGTTTGGCTGTTGGATAATTATTGGTTGTTGGAATGTTGTTGGATAGTATTTTAGAAGGAGTATGGGATAATTAGAAGGAGTACGGGATAATTATTGGTTTCACTGTTGGATAATATGTTGAAATATTTTAAACTCCCGGTTTTAGAATACGATGATAGGATAACTTGCAAATGTTGAAACTTAAACTTAAAAACATGGCACCAACACCTCACACGGGACCAATGAAACTCGTACGAACTGACCGCGAGATCACGGGACCCCCGGTTTGAGAATACGACGATAATTAAAAAATATTAGGACTTAAGCTTAAAAACAAGGCGTTAGATAGCAAAAACACGAAACAACCCTCGTATGAACCCGTGAGAGGCACCAACACCTCTCACGGGACCAATGTAATAGGTAGGAATAGACTGCGTGATCACGAGACTCCCGATTTGAGAATACGACGATAATTTTAAAATATGAGGCCTTAAGCTTAAAAACAAGGCGTCAGAGGATGAAAACCGGAAACAGCTCCCGAACGACCCCGTGAGAGGCACCAACACCTCCCACGGGACCAATGTAACTCGTAAGAACTGACTGTGCAGCCACGGGACACCCGATTTGAGAATTCGACGTTAATTTGCATATTTCTAGACTTAGGCTTAAAAACATGGCGTTAGTGGGTGAAAATCCGAAACAGCCCCCGAACGGCTCCGTGGGTGGCACCAACACCTCCCACGAAACCAATATAACTCGTAAAAACTGACCGCACAGCCACGGCACTCCCGATTTGAGAGTACGACGGTAATTTGCATATTTCTAGACTTAGGCTTAAAAACATGGCGTTAGAGGGTGAAAATTCGAAACAACCCCCGAGCGGCCCCGTGGGTGGCACCAACACCTCCCACGGGACCAATGTAACTCATAGGAACTGATCGCGCAGCCGTGGGACTCCCGGTATGAGAGTACGACGGTAATTTGCATATTTCTAGACTTAGGCTTAATAGCATGACGTTAGAGGGTGAAAACTAGAAACACCCCCCGAACGGCCCCGTGGGTGGCACCAACACCTCCCACGGGACCAATGTAACTCGTAGGAACTGACCGCGCAGCCGCGGGAGTTCCAGTTTGAGAATACGACGGTAATTTGTATATTTCTAGACTTAGGCTTAAAAACATGGCGTTAGAGGGTGAAAACCCGAAACAGCCCCCGAACGATCCCGTGGGTGGCGCCAACACCTCCCACGGGACCAATGTAACTCGTAGGAACTGACCGCGCAGCCGCGGGAGTTTCAGTTTGAGAATACGACGGTAATTTGCATATTTCTAGACTTAGGCAAAACATGGCGTTAGAGGGTGAAAACTCGAAACAACCCCTGAACGGCCCTATGGGTGGCACCAACACCTCCCACGGGACCAATGTAACTCGTAGGAACTGATCGCGCAATCGTGGGAGTCCCGGTATGAGAGTACGACGGTAATTTGCATATTTCTAGACTTAGGCTTAAAAACATGGCGTTAGAGGGTGAAAACTCGAAACAACCCCCGAACGGCCCCGTGGGTGGGACAAACACCTCCCACGGGACCAATGTAACTCGTAGGAACTGACCGCGCAGCCGCGGGACTCCCGGTATGAGAGTACGACGGTAATTTGCTTCTTTCTAGACTTAGGCTTAAAAACATGGCGTTAGAGGGTGAAAACTCGAAATAACCCCGGAACGGCCCCGTGGGTGGCACCAACACCTCCCACGGGACCAATGTAACTCGTAGGAACTGATCGCGCAGCCGCGGGAGTTCCGGTTTGAGAATGCGACAGTAATTTGCATATTTCTAGACTTAAGCTTAAAAACAAGGTGTTAGAGGGTGAAAACTCAAAACAGCCCTCGAACGGCCCCGTGGAGGCACCAACACCTCTCACGAGAACAATGTAACTCGTAGGAACTGACCCCGCAGCCGCGGGACTCCCGGTTTTAGAATACGACGGTAATTTGTATATTTATAGACTTGGGCTTAAAAACATGGCGTTAGAGGGTGAAAACCCATAACAGCCCCCGAATGGCCCCGTGGGAGGCATCAACACCTCCCACGGGACCAATGTAACACGTAGGAACTGACCGCGCAGCCGCGGAACTCCCGGTTTGAGAATACGACGGTAATTTGCATATTTTTAGGCTTCGGCTTCGGCTAAAGCAAAACCTGGCGTTAGAGGGTGAAAACTAGAAATAACCACCGAACGGCCCCGTGGGTGGCACCAACACCTCCCACGGGACCCATGTAACTCGTACGAACTGACCACGCAGCCGTGGGACTCCCGGTATGAGAGTACGACAGTAATTTGCATATTTCTAGACTTAGGCTTAAAAACATGGTGTTAGAGGGTGAAAACTCGAAACAACCCCCGAACGGCCCCGTGGGTGGCACCAACACCTCCCACGGTACCAATGTAACTCGTAGGAACTGACCGCGCAGCCGCGGGAGTTCCAGTTTGAGAATACGAGGGTAATTTGTATATTTCTAGACTTAGGCTTAAAAACATGGCGTTAGAGGGTGAAAACCCGAAACAGCCCCCGAACGATCCAGTGGGTGGCACCAACACCTCCCACGGGACCAATGTAACTCGTAGGAACTGACCGCGTAGCCGCGGGAGTTCCAGTTTGAGAATACGATTGTAATTTGCGTATTTCTAGACATAGGCAAAACATGGCGTTAGAGGGTGAACGCTGGAAACAACCCCCGAACGGCTCCGTGGGTGCCACCAACACCTCCCACGGGACCAATGTAACTCATAAGAACTGACCGCGCAGCCGCGGGATTCCCGGTATGAGAGTACGTCGGTAATTTTCATATTTCTAGACTTAGGCTTAAAAACATGGCGTTAGAGGTTGAAAACTCGAAACAACCACCGAACGGCCCCGTGGGTGGCACCAACACCTCCCAAGGGACCAATGTAACTCGTAGGAACTAACCGCGCAGCCGACCCACAGTTCCCGTCTGAGAGTACGACGGTAATTTCTATATTTCTAGACTTAGGCTTAAAAACATGGCGTTAGAGGGTGAAAACCCATAACTGCCCCTGAATGGCCCCGTGGGAGGCATCAACACCTCCCACGGGACCAATGTAACACATAGGAACTGACCGCGCAGCCGCGGGAGTTCCGATTTGAGAATACGACGGTAATTTGTATATTTCTAAACTTAGGCTTAAAAACATGGCGTTAGAGGGTGAAAACCCGAAACAGCCCCCGAACGATCCCGTGGGTGGCATCAACACCTCCCACGGGACCAATATAACTCGTAGGAACTGACTGCGCAGCCACGGGAGTTCCGGTTTGAGAATACGACGGTAATTTGCATATTTCTAGACTTAGGCAAAACATGGCGTTAGAGGGTGAAAACTCGAAACAACCCCCGAACGGCCCCTTGGGTGGCACCAACACCTCCCACGGGACCAATGTAACTCGTAGCAACTGACCGCGCAGCCGCAGGAGTCCCGGTATGAGAGTACGACGGTAATTTGCATATTTCTAGACTTAGACTTAAAAACATGACGTTAGAGGGTGAAAACTCGAAATAACCTCCGAACGGCCCCGTGGGTGGCACCAACACCTCCCACGGGACCAATGTAACTCATAGGAACTGACCGCGCAGTCGCGGGAGTCCCGGTATGTAAGTACGACGGTAATTTGCATATTTCTAGACTTAGGCTTAAAAACATGGCGTTAGAGGGTGAAAACTCGAAACAACCCCCGAACGGCCCCGTGGGTGGGACAAACACCTCCCACGGGACCAATGTAACTCGTAGGAACTGACCGCGCAGCCGCGGGACTCCCGGTATGAGAGTACGACGGTAATTTGCTTCTTTCTAGACTTAGGCTTAAAAACATGGCGTTAGAGGGTGAAAACTCGAAATAACCCCGGAACGGCCCCGTGGGTGGCACCAACACCTCCCACGGGACCAATGTAACTCGTAGGAACTGATCGCGCAGCCGCGGGAGTTCCGGTTTGAGAATGCGACAGTAATTTGCATATTTCTAGACTTAAGCTTAAAAACAAGGTGTTAGAGGGTGAAAACTCAAAACAGCCCTCGAATGGCCCCGTGGAGGCACCAACACCTCTCACGAGAACAATGTAACTCGTAGGAACTGACCCCGCGGCCGCGGGACTCCCGGTTTTAGAATACGACGGTAATTTGTATATTTATAGACTTGGGCTTAAAAACATGGCGTCAGAGGGTGAAAACCCATAACAGCCCCCGAATGGCCCCGTGGGAGGCATCAACACCTCCCACGGGACCAATGTAACACGTAGGAACTGACCGCGCAGCCGCGGAACTCCCGGTTTGAGAATACGACGGTAATTTGCATATTTTTAGGCTTCGGCTTCGGCTTAAGCAAAACCTGGCGTTAGAGGGTGAAAACTAGAAATAACCACCGAACGGCCCCGTGGGTGGCACCAACACCTCCCACGGGACCCATGTAACTCGTACGAACTGACCACGCAGCCGTGGGACTCCCGGTATGAGAGTACGACGGTAATTTGCATATTTCTAGACTTAGGCTTAAAAACATGGTGTTAGAGGGTGAAAACTCGAAACAGCCCCCGAACGGCCCCGTGGGTGGCACCAACACCTCCCACGGTACCAATGTAACTCGTAGGAACTGACCGCGCAGCCGCGGGAGTTCCAGTTTGAGAATACGAGGGTAATTTGTATATTTCTAGACTTAGGCTTAAAAACATGGCGTTAGAGGGTGAAAACCCGAAACAGCCCCCGAACGATCCAGTGGGTGGCACCAACACCTCCCACGGGACCAATGTAACTCGTAGGAACTGACCGCGTAGCCGCGGGAGTTCCAGTTTGAGAATACGATTGTAATTTGCGTATTTCTAGACATAGGCAAAACATGGCGTTAGAGGGTGAACGCTGGAAACAACCCCCGAACGGCTCCGTGGGTGCCACCAACACCTCCCACGGGACCAATGTAACTCATAAGAACTGACCGCGCAGCCGCGGGATTCCCGGTATGAGAGTAAGTCAGTAATTTTCATATTTCTAGACTTAGGCTTAAAAACATGGCGTTAGAGGTTGAAAACTCGAAACAACCCCCGAACGGCCCCGTGGGTGGCACCAACACCTCCCAAGGGACCAATGTAACTCGTAGGAACTAACCGCGCAGCCGACCCACAGTTCCCGTCTGAGAGTACGACGGTAATTTCTATATTTCTAGACTTAGGCTTAAAAACATGGCGTTAGAGGGTGAAAACCCATAACTGCCCCTGAATGGCCCCGTGGGAGGCATCAACACCTCCCACGGGACCAATGTAACACATAGGAACTGACCGCGCAGCCGCCGGAGTTCCGATTTGAGAATACGATGGTAATTTGTATATTTCTAAACTTAGGCTTAAAAACATGGCGTTAGAGGGTGAAAACCCGAAACAGCCCCCGAACGATCCCGTGGGTGGCACCAACACCTCCCACGGGACCAATATAACTCGTAGGAACTGACTGCGCAGCCACGGGAGTTCCGGTTTGAGAATACGACGGTAATTTGCATATTTCTAGACTTAGGCAAAACATGGCGTTAGAGGGTGAAAACTCGAAACAACCCCTTGGGTGGCACCAACACCTCCCACGGGACCAATGTAACTCGTAGCAACTGACCGCGCAGCCGCAGGAGTCCCGGTATGAGAGTACGACGGTAATTTGCATATTTCTAGACTTAGACTTAAAAACATGACGTTAGAGGGTGAAAACTCGAAATAACCTCCGAACGGCCCCGTGGGTGGCACCAACACCTCCCACGGGACCAATGTAACTCATAGGAACTGACCGCGCTGTCGCGGGAGTCCCGGTATGAGAGTACGACGGTAATTTGCATATTTCTAGACTTAGGCTTAAAAACATGGCGTTAGAGGGTGAAAACTCGAAACAACCCCCGAACGGCCCCGTAGGTGGGACAAACACCTCCCACGGGACCAATGTAACTCGTAGGAACTGACCGCGCAGCCGCGGGACTCCCGGTATGAGAGTACGACGGTAATTTGCTTCTTTCTAGACTTAGGCTTAAAAACATGGCGTTAGAGGGTGAAAACTCGAAATAACCCCGGAACGGCCCCGTGGGTGGCACCAACACCTCCCACGGGACCAATGTAACTCGTAGGAACTGATCGCGCAGCCGCGGGAGTTCCGGTTTGAGAATGCGACAGTAATTTGCATATTTCTAGACTTAAGCTTAAAAACAAGGTGTTAGAGGGTGAAAACTCAAAACAGCCCTCGAACGGCCCCGTGGAGGCACCAACACCTCTCACGAGAACAATGTAACTCGTAGGAACTGACCGCGCAGCCGCGAGAGTTCCGGTTTGAGAATGCGACGGTAATTTGTATATTTTTGGACTTGGGCAAAACATGGCGTTAGAGGGTGAAAATTAGAATCAACCCCCGAACGGCACCGTCGGTGGCACCAACACCTCCCACGGGACCCATGTAACTCGTACGAACTGACCACGCAGCCGTGGGACTCCCGGTATGAGAGTACGACGGTAATTTGCATATTTCTAGACTTAGGCTTAAAAACATGGTGTTAGAGGGTGAAAACTCGAAACAGCCCCCGAACGGCCCCGTGGGTGGCACCAACACCTCCCACGGTACCAATGTAACTCGTAGGAACTGACCGCGCAGCCGCGGGAGTTCCAGTTTGAGAATACGAGGGTAATTTGTATATTTCTAGACTTAGGCTTAAAAACATGGCGTTAGAGGGTGAAAACCCGAAACAGCCCCCGAACGATCCAGTGGGTGGCACCAACACCTCCCACGGGACCAATGTAACTCGTAGGAACTGACCGCATAGCCGCGGGAGTTCCAGTTTGAGAATACGATTGTAATTTGCGTATTTCTAGACATAGGCAAAACATGGCGTTAGAGGGTGAACGCTGGAAACAACCCCCGAACGGCTCCGTGGGTGCCACCAACACCTCCCACGGGACCAATGTAACTCATAAGAACTGACCGCGCAGCCGCGGGATTCCCGGTATGAGAGTAAGTCAGTAATTTTCATATTTCTAGACTTAGGCTTAAAAACATGGCGTTAGAGGTTGAAAACTCGAAACAACCCCCGAACGGCCCCGTGGGTGGCACCAACACCTCCCAAGGGACCAATGTAACTCGTAGGAACTAACCGCGCAGCCGACCCACAGTTCCCGTCTGAGAGTACGACGGTAATTTCTATATTTCTAGACTTAGGCTTAAAAACATGGCGTTAGAGGGTGAAAACCCATAACTGCCCCTGAATGGCCCCGTGGGAGGCATCAACACCTCCCACGGGACCAATGTAACACATAGGAACTGACCGCGCAGCCGCCGGAGTTCCGATTTGAGAATACGATGGTAATTTGTATATTTCTAAACTTAGGCTTAAAAACATGGCGTTAGAGGGTGAAAACCCGAAACAGCCCCCGAACGATCCCGTGGGTGGCACCAACACCTCCCACGGGACCAATATAACTCGTAGGAACTGACTGCGCAGCCACGGGAGTTCCGGTTTGAGAATACGACGGTAATTTGCATATTTCTAGACTTAGGCAAAACATGGCGTTAGAGGGTGAAAACTCGAAACAACCCCTTGGGTGGCACCAACACCTCCCACGGGACCAATGTAACTCGTAGCAACTGACCGCGCAGCCGCAGGAGTCCCGGTATGAGAGTACGACGGTAATTTGCATATTTCTAGACTTAGACTTAAAAACATGACGTTAGAGGGTGAAAACTCGAAATAACCTCCGAACGGCCCCGTGGGTGGCACCAACACCTCCCACGGGACCAATGTAACTCATAGGAACTGACCGCGCTGTCGCGGGAGTCCCGGTATGAGAGTACGACGGTAATTTGCATATTTCTAGACTTAGGCTTAAAAACATGGCGTTAGAGGGTGAAAACTCGAAACAACCCCCGAACGGCCCCGTAGGTGGGACAAACACCTCCCACGGGACCAATGTAACTCGTAGGAACTGACCGCGCAGCCGCGGGACTCCCGGTATGAGAGTACGACGGTAATTTGCTTCTTTCTAGACTTAGGCTTAAAAACATGGCGTTAGAGGGTGAAAACTCGAAATAACCCCGGAACGGCCCCGTGGGTGGCACCAACACCTCCCACGGGACCAATGTAACTCGTAGGAACTGATCGCGCAGCCGCGGGAGTTCCGGTTTGAGAATGCGACAGTAATTTGCATATTTCTAGACTTAAGCTTAAAAACAAGGTGTTAGAGGGTGAAAACTCAAAACAGCCCTCGAACGGCCCCGTGGAGGCACCAACACCTCTCACGAGAACAATGTAACTCGTAGGAACTGACCGCGCAGCCGCGAGAGTTCCGGTTTGAGAATGCGACGGTAATTTGTATATTTTTGGACTTGGGCAAAACATGGCGTTAGAGGGTGAAAATTAGAATCAACCCCCGAACGGCACCGTCGGTGGCACCAACACCTCCCACGGGACCAATGTAAGTCGTAGGAACTGACCGCGCTGCCGCGGGACTCCCGGTATGAGAGTACGGCGGTAATTTGCATATTTCTAGACTTAGGCTTAAAAACATGGCGTTAGAGGGTGAAAACTCGAAACAACCCCCGAACGGCCCCGTGGGTGGAACCAACACCTCCCACGGGACCAATGTAACTTGTAGGAACTGACCGTGCAGCCGCGGGAGTTCCGATTTGAGAGTACGACGGTAATTTGCATATTTCTAGACTTAAGCTTAAAAACATGGCGTTAGAGGGTGAAAACTCAAAACAACCCCCGAACGGTCCCGTGGGTGGCACCAACACCTCCCATGGGACCAATGTAACTCGTAGGAACTGACCGCGCAGCCGCGGGAGTTTCGGTTTGAGAGTACGACGGTAATTTGCATATTTCCAAACTTAGGCTTAAAGACATGGCGTTAGAAGTTGAAACTCGAAACAACCCCCGAACGGCCCCGTGGGTGGCACCAACACCTCCCACGGGACCAATGTAACTCGTAGGAACTAACTGCACAGCCGACCCACAGTTCCCGTTTGAGAGTACGACGGTAATTTGCATATTTCTAGACTTAGGCTTAAAAACATGGCGTTAGAAGGTGAAAACCCATAACAGCCCCCGAATGGCCCCGTGGGAGGCATCAACACCTCCCACGGGACCAATGTAACACGTAGGAATTGACCGCGCAGCCGCGGGAGTTCCGATTTGAGAATACGACGGTAATTTGTATATTTATAGACTTAGGCTTAAAAACATGGCATTAGAGGGTGAAAACCCGAAACAGCCCCCGAACGATCCCGTGGGTGGCACCAACACCTCCCACGGGACCAATGTAACTTGTAGGAACTGACCGCGCAGCCACGGTAGTTCCGGTTTGAGAATACGACGATAATTTGCATATTTCTAGACTTAGGCAAAACATGGCGTTAGAGGGTGAAAACTCGAAACAACCCCCGAACGGCCCCGTGGGTGGCACCAATACCTCCCACGGGACCAATGTAACTCGTAGGAACCGACCGCGCAGCCGCGGGAGTCCCGGTATGAGAGTACGACGATAATTTGCATATTTCTAGACTTAGACTTAAAAACATGACGTTAGAGGGTGAAAACTCGAAACAACCTCCGAACGGCCCCGTGAGTGGCACCAACACCTCCCACGGAACCAATGTAACTCATAGGAACTAACCGCGCAGCCGCGCGAGTCCCGGTATGAGAGTACGACGGTAATTTGTATATTTCTAGACTTAGGCTTAAAAACATGGCGTTAGAGGGTGAAAATTCGAAACAACCCCCGAGCGGCTCCGTGGGTGGCACCAACACCTCCCACGGGACCAATGTAACTCATAGGAACTGACCGCGCAGCCGTGGGACTCCCGGTGTGAGAGTACGACGGTAATTTGCATATTACTAGACTTAAGCTTAAAAATACGGCGTTAAAGGGTGAAAACTCCAAACAACCCCCGAACGGCCCCGTGGGTGGCACCAACACCTCCCACGGGACCAATGTAACTCATAGGAACTGACCGCGCAGCCGCGGGAGTTTCGGTTTAAGAATACGACGGTAATTTGCATATTTCTAAACTTAGGCAAAACATGGCGTTAGAGGGTGAAAACTCGAATAGCCCCCGAACGGTCCCGTGGGTGGCACCAACACCTCCAACGGGACCAATGTAACTCGTAGGAACTGATCGCGCAGCCGCTGGAGTCCCGGTTTGAGAGTACGATGGTAATTTGCATATTTTTAGACTTAGGCTTAAAAACATGGCGTTAGAGAGTGAAAATTCGAAACAACCCCCGAACGGCCCCGTGGGTGGCACCAACACCTCCCACGGGACCAATGTAACTCGTAGGAACTGATCGCGCAGCCGCGGGAGTCCCGGTTTGAGACTACGACAGTAAGTTGCATATTTCTAGACCTAAGCTTAAAAACATGGCGTTAGAGGGTGAAAACTCCAAACAACACCCGAACGGCCCCGTGGGTGGCACCAACACCTCTCACGGGACCAATGTAACTCGTAGGAACTGACCGCGCAGCCGCGGGAGTTCCGGTTTGAGAGTACGACGGTAATTTGTATATTTCTAGACTTAGGCTAAAAAACATGGCGTTAGAGGGTGAAAACCCGAAACAGCCCCCGAACAATCCCGTGGGTGGCACCAACGCCTCCCACGGGACCAATGTAACTCGTAGGAACTGACCCTGCAGGCGCGGGTCTCCCGGTTTGAGAATACAACGGTAATTTGCATATTTCTAGACTTAGGCAAAACATGGCGTTAGAGGGTGAAAACTCGAAACAGCCCCCGAACGGTCCCGTGGGTGGCACCAACACCTCCCACGGGACCAATGTAACTCGTAGGAACTAATCGTGGAGCCGCGGGAGTCCCGGTTTGAGACTACGACGGTAATTTGCATATTTTTAGACTTGGGCTTAAAAACATGGCGTTAGAGGGTGAAAATTCGAAACGACCCCGTGGGTGGCACCAACACCTCCCACGGGA
This sequence comes from Sambucus nigra, assembly GCA_949130495.1. Taxonomy (NCBI): domain Eukaryota; kingdom Viridiplantae; phylum Streptophyta; class Magnoliopsida; order Dipsacales; family Adoxaceae; genus Sambucus; species Sambucus nigra. Next base: position 468,677,023 of record OX422214.1, on the reverse strand, counting down.
CCAATGTAACTCATAGGAACAGACCGCGCAGCCGCGGGAGTCCCGGTATGAGAGTATGACCGTAATTTGCATATTTCTAGACTTAGGCTTAAAAACATGGCGTTAAAGAGTGAAAATTCGAAACAACCCCCGAGTGGCCCCGTGGGTGGCACCAACACCTCCCACGGGACCAATGTAACTCGTAGGAACTGACCGCGCAGCCGCAGGAGTCCCGGTATGTGAGTATGACGGTAATTTGCATATTTCTAGACTTAGACTTAAAAACATGACGTTAGAGGGTGAAAACTCGAAATTACCGCCGAACGACCCCGTGGGTGGCACCAACACCTCCCACGGGACCAATGTAACTCATAGGAACTGACCGCGCAGCCGCGGGAGTCCCGGTATGAGAGTACGACGGTAATTTGTATATTTCTAGACTTAGGCTTAAAAACATGGCAATAGAGGGTGAAAATTCGAAACAACCCCCGAGTGGCTCCGTGGGTGGCACCAACACCTCCCACAGGACCAATGTAACTCATAGGAACTGACCGCGCAGCCGTTGGAGTCCCGGTGTGAGAGTACGACGGTAATTTGCATATTTCTAGACTTAGGCTCAATAGCATGACGTTAGAGGGTGAAAACTCGAAACACCCTCCGAACGGCCCCGTGGGTGGCACCAACACCTCCCACGGGACCAATGTAACTCGTAGGAACTGACCGCGCAGCCGCGGGAGTTCCGGTTTTATAATACGACGGTAATTTGTATATTTCTAGACTTAGGCTTAAAAACATGGCGTTAGAGGATGAAAACCCGAAACAGCCCCCGAACGATCCCATGGGTGGCACCAACACCTCCCACGGGACCAATGTAACTCGTAGGAACTGACCGCGCAGCCGCGGGAGTTCCGGTTTGAGAATGCGACAGTAATTTGCATATTTTTGGACTTAGGCAAAACATGGCGTTAGAGGGTGAAAATTAGAATCAACCCCCGAACTGCCCCGTCGGTGGCACCAACACCTCCCACGGGACCAATGTAAGTCGTAGGAACTGACCGCGCTGCCGCGGGACTCCCGGTATGAGAGTACGGCGGTAATTTGCATATTTCTAAACTTAGGCTTAAAAACATGGCGTTAGAGGGTGAAAACTCGAAACAACCCCCGAACGGCCCGTTGGGTGGAACCAACACCTCCCACGGGACCAATGTAACTTGTAGGAACTGACCGTGCAGCCGCGGGAGTTCCGATTTGAGAGTACGATGGTAATTTGCATATTTCTAGACTTAAGCTTAAAAACATGGCGTTAGAGGGTGAAAACTCGAAACGACCCCCGAACGGTCCCGTGGGTGGCACCAACACCTCCCACGGGACCAATGTAACTCGTAGGAACTAACCGCGCAGCCGCGGGAGTTTCGGTTTGAGAGTACGACGGTAATTTGCATATTTCTAAACTTAGGCTTAAAAACATGGCGTTAGAGGTTGCAACTCGAAACAACCCCCGAACGGCCCCGTGGGTGGCACCAACACCTCCCACGGAACCAATGTAACTCGTAGGAACTAACCGCGCAGCCGACCCACAGTTCCCGTTTGAGAGTACGACGGTAATTTGCATATTTCTAGACTTAGGCTTAAAAACATGGCGTTAGAGGGTGAAAACCCATAACAGCCCCCGAATGGCCCCGTGGGAGGCATCAACACCTCCCACTGGACCAATGTAACACGTAGGAACTGACCGCGCAGCCGCGGGAGTTCCGATTTGAGAATACGAAGGTAATTTGTATATTTCTAGACTTAGGCTTAAAAACATGGCATTAGAGGGTGAAAACCCGAAACAGCCCCCGAACGATGCTGTGGGTGGCACCAACACCTCCCACGGGACCAATGTAACTCGTAGGAACTGACCGCGCAGCCACGTAGTTCCGGTTTGAGAATACGACGGTAATTTTCATATTTCTAAACTTAGGCAAAACATGGCGTTAGAGGGTGAAAACTCGAAACAACCCCCGAACGGCCCCGTGGGTGGCACCAATACCTCCCACGGGACCAATGTAACTCGTAGGAACTGACCGCGCAACCGCGGGAGTCCCGGTATGAGAGTACGACGATAATTTGCATATTTCTAGACTTAGACTTAAAAACATGACGTTAGAGGGTGAAAACTCGAAACAACCTCCGAACGGCCCCGTGGGTGGCACCAACACCTCCCACGGAACCAATGTAACTCATAGGAATTGACCGCGCAGCCGCGCGAGTCCCGGTATGTGAGTACGATGGTAATTTGCATATTTCTAGACTTAGGCTTAAAAATATGGCGTTAGAGGGTGAAAATTCGAAACAACCCCTGAGCGGCTCCGTGGGTGGCACCAACACCTCCCACGGGACCAATGTAACTCATAGGAACTGATCGCGCAGCCGTGGGACTCCCGGTGTGAGAGTACGACGGTAATTTGCATATTTCTAGACTTAGGCTTAATAGCATGACGTTAGAGGGTGAAAACTCGAAACACCCCCCGAACGGCCCCGTGGGTGGCACCAACACCTCCCACGGGACCAATGTAACTCGTAGGAACTGACCGCGCAGCCGCGGGAGTTTCGGTTTAAGAATACGACGGTAATTTGCATATTACTAGACTTAAGCTTAAAAATACGGCGTTAAAGGGTGAAAACTCCAAACAACCCCCGAACGGCCCCGTGGGTGGCACCAACACCTCCCACGGAACCAATGTAACTCATAGGAACTAACCGCGCAGCCGCGCGAGTCCCGGTATGAGAGTACGACGGTAATTTGTATATTTCTAGACTTAGGCTTAAAAACATGGCGTTAGAGGGTGAAAATTCGAAACAACCCCCGAGCGGCTCCGTGGGTGGCACCAACACCTCCCACGGGACCAATGTAACTCATAGGAACTGACCGCGCAGCCGTGGGACTCCCGGTGTGAGAGTACGACGGTAATTTGCATATTACTAGACTTAAGCTTAAAAATACGGCGTTAAAGGGTGAAAACTCCAAACAACCCCCGAACGGCCCCGTGGGTGGCACCAACACCTCCCACGGTACCAATGTAACTCATAGGAACTGACCGCGCAGCCGCGGGAGTTTCGGTTTAAGAATACGACGGTAATTTGCATATTTCTAAACTTAGGCAAAACATGGCGTTAGAGGGTGAAAACTCGAATAGCCCCCGAACGGTCCCGTGGGTGGCACCAACACCTCCAACGGGACCAATGTAACTCGTAGGAACTGATCGCGCAGCCGCTGGAGTCCCGGTTTGAGAGTACGATGGTAATTTGCATATTTTTAGACTTAGGCTTAAAAACATGGCGTTAGAGAGTGAAAATTCGAAACAACCCCCGAACGGCCCCGTGCGTGGCACCAACACCTCCCACGGGACCAATGTAACTCGTAGGAACTGATCGCGCAGCCGCGGGAGTCCCAGTTTGAGACTACGACAGTAAGTTGCATATTTCTAGACCTAAGCTTAAAAACATGGCGTTAGAGGGTGAAAACTCCAAACAACACCCGAACGGCCCCGTGGGTGGCACCAACACCTCTCACGGGACCAATGTAACTCGTAGGAACTGATCGCGCAGCCGCGGGAGTTCCGGTTTGAGAGTACGACGGTAATTTGTATATTTCTAGACTTAGGCTAAAAAACATGGCGTTAGAGGGTGAAAACCCGAAACAGCCCCCGAACAATCCCGTGGGTGGCACCAACGCCTCCCACGGGACCAATGTAACTCGTAGGAACTGACCCTGCAGGCGCGGGTCTCCCGGTTTGAGAATACAACGGTAATTTGCATATTTCTAGACTTAGGCAAAACATGGCGTTAGAGGGTGAAAACTCGAAACAGCCCCCGAACGGTCCCGTGGGTGGCACCAACACCTCCCACGGGACCAATGTAACTCGTAGGAACTAATCGTGGAGCCGCGGGAGTCCCGGTTTGAGACTACGACGGTAATTTGCATATTTTTAGACTTGGGCTTAAAAACATGGCGTTAGAGGGTGAAAATTCGAAACGACCCCGTGGGTGGCACCAACACCTCCCACGGGACCAATGTAACTCATAGGAACAGACCGCGCAGCCGCGGGAGTCCCGGTATGAGAGTATGACCGTAATTTGCATATTTCTAGACTTAGGCTTAAAAACATGGCGTTAGAGAGTGAAAATTCGAAACAACCCCCGAGTGGCCCCGTGGGTGGCACCAACACCTCCCACGGGACCAATGTAACTCGTAGGAACTGACCGCGCAGCCGCAGGAGTCCCGGTATGAGAGTATGACGGTAATTTGCATATTTCTAGACTTAGACTTAAAAACATGACGTTAGAGGGTGAAAACTCGAAATTACCGCCGAACGACCCCGTGGGTGGCACCAACACCTCCCACGGGACCAATGTAACTCATAGGAACTGACCGCGCAGCCGCGGGAGTCCCGGTATGAGAGTACGACGGTAATTTGTATATTTCTAGACTTAGGCTTAAAAACATGGCAATAGAGGGTGAAAATTCGAAACAACCCCCGAGTGGCTCCGTGGGTGGCACCAACACCTCCCACAGGACCAATGTAACTCATAGGAACTGACCGCGCAGCCGTTGGAGTCCCGGTGTGAGAGTACGACGGTAATTTGCATATTTCTAGACTTAGGCTCAATAGCATGACGTTAGAGGGTGAAAACTCAAAACACCCTCCGAACGGCCCCGTGGGTGGCACCAACACCTCCCACGGGACCAATGTAACTCGTAGGAACTGACCGCGCAGCCGCGGGAGTTCCGGTTTTACAATACGACGGTAATTTGTATATTTCTAGACTTAGGCTTAAAAACATGGCGTTAGAGGGTGAAAACCCGAAACAGCCCCCGAACGATCCCATGGGTGGCACCAACACCTCCCACGGGACCAATGTAACTCGTACGAACTGACCGCGCAGCCGCGGGAGTTCCGGTTTGAGAATGCGACAGTAATTTGCATATTTTTGGACTTAGGCAAAACATGGCGTTAGAGGGTGAAAATTAGAATCAACCCCCGAACTGCCCCGTCGGTGGCACCAACACCTCCCACGGGACCAATGTAAGTCGTAGGAACTGACCGCGCTGCCGCGGGACTCCCGGTATGAGAGTACGGCGGTAATTTGCATATTTCTAAACTTAGGCTTAAAAACATGGCGTTAGAGGGTGAAAACTCGAAACAACCCCCGAACGGCCCGTTGGGTGGAACCCACACCTCCCACGGGACCAATGTAACTTGTAGGAACTGACCGTGCAGCCGCGGGAGTTCCGATTTGAGAGTACGATGGTAATTTGCATATTTCTAGACTTAAGCTTAAAAACATGGCGTTAGAGGGTGAAAACTCGAAACGACCCCCGAACGGTCCCGTGGGTGGCACCAACACCTCCCACGGGACCAATGTAACTCGTAGGAACTGACCGCGCAGCCGCGGGAGTTTCGGTTTGAGAGTACGACGGTAATTTGCATATTTCTAAACTTAGGCTTAAAAACATGGCGTTAGAGGTTGCAACTCGAAACAACCCCCGAACGGCCCCGTGGGTGGCACCAACACCTCCCACGGAACCAATGTAACTCGTAGGAACTAACCGCGCAGCCGACCCACAGTTCCCGTTTGAGAGTACGACGGTAATTTGCATATTTCTAGACTTAGGCTTAAAAACATGGCGTTAGAGGGTGAAAACATATAACAGCCCCCGAATGGCCCCGTGGGAGGCATCAACACCTCCCACTGGACCAATGTAACACGTAGGAACTGACCGCGCAGCCGCGGGAGTTCCGATTTGAGAATACGATGGTAATTTGTATATTTCTAGACTTAGGCTTAAAAACATGGCATTAGAGGGTGAAAACCCGAAACAGCCCCCGAACGATGCTGTGGGTGGCACCAACACCTCCCACGGGACCAATGTAACTCGTAGGAACTGACCGCGCAGCCACGTAGTTCCGGTTTGAGAATACGACGGTAATTTGCATATTTCTAGACTTAGGCAAAACATGGCGTTAGAGGGTGAAAACTCGAAACAACCCCCGAACGGCCCCGTGGGTGGCACCAATACCTCCCACGGGACCAATGTAACTCGTAGGAACTGACCGCGCAACCGCGGGAGTCCCGGTATGAGAGTACGACGATAATTTGCATATTTCTAGACTTAGACTTAAAAACATGACGTTAGAGGGTGAAAACTCGAAACAACCTCCGAACGGCCCCGTGGGTGGCACCAACACCTCCCACGGAACCAATGTAACTCATAGGAATTGACCGCGCAGCCGCGCGAGTCCCGGTATGTGAGTACGACGGTAATTTGCATATTTCTAGACTTAGGCTTAAAAATATGGCGTTAGAGGGTGAAAATTCGAAACAACCCCTGAGCGGCTCCGTGGGTGGCACCAACACCTCCCACGGGACCAATGTAACTCATAGGAACTGATCGCGCAGCCGTGGGACTCCCGGTGTGAGAGTACGACGGTAATTTGCATATTTCTAGACTTAGGCTTAATAGCATGACGTTAGAGGGTGAAAACTCGAAACACCCCCCGAACGGCCCCGTGGGTGGCACCAACACCTCCCACGGGACCAATGTAACTCGTAGGAACTGACCGCGCAGCCGCGGGAGTTTCGGTTTAAGAATACGACGGTAATTTGCATATTACTAGACTTAAGCTTAAAAATACGGCGTTAAAGGGTGAAAACTCCAAACAACCCCCGAACGGCCCCGTGGGTGGCACCAACACCTCCCACGGAACCAATGTAACTCATAGGAACTAACCGCGCAGCCGCGCGAGTCCCGGTATGAGAGTACGACGGTAATTTGTATATTTCTAGACTTAGGCTTAAAAACATGGCGTTAGAGGGTGAAAATTCGAAACAACCCCCGAGCGGCTCCGTGGGTGGCACCAACACCTCCCACGGGACCAATGTAACTCATAGGAACTGACCGCGCAGCCGTGGGACTCCCGGTGTGAGAGTACGACGGTAATTTTCATATTACTAGACTTAAGCTTAAAAATACGGCGTTAAAGGGTGAAAACTCCAAACAACCCCCGAACGGCCCCGTGGGTGGCACCAACACCTCCCACGGTACCAATGTAACTCATAGGAACTGACCGCGCAGCCGCGGGAGTTTCGGTTTAAGAATACGACGGTAATTTGCATATTTCTAAACTTAGGCAAAACATGGCGTTAGAGGGTGAAAACTCGAATAGCCCCCGAACGGTCCCGTGGGTGGCACCAACACCTCCAACGGGACCAATGTAACTCGTAGGAACTGATCGCGCAGCCGCTGGAGTCCCGGTTTGAGAGTACGATGGTAATTTGCATATTTTTAGACTTAGGCTTAAAAACATGGCGTTAGAGAGTGAAAATTCGAAACAACCCCCGAACGGCCCCGTGGGTGGCACCAACACCTCCCACGGGACCAATGTAACTCGTAGGAACTGATCGCGCAGCCGCGGGAGTCCCGGTTTGAGACTACGACAGTAAGTTGCATATTTCTAGACCTAAGCTTAAAAACATGGCGTTAGAGGGTGAAAACTCCAAACAACACCCGAACGGCCCCGTGGGTGGCACCAACACCTCTCACGGGACCAATGTAACTCGTAGGAACTGACCGCGCAGCCGCGGGAGTTCCGGTTTGAGAGTACGACGGTAATTTGTATATTTCTAGACTTAGGCTAAAAAACATGGCGTTAGAGGGTGAAAACCCGAAACAGCCCCCGAACAATCCCGTGGGTGGCACCAACGCCTCCCACGGGACCAATGTAACTCGTAGCAACTAACCCTGCAGGCGCGGGTCTCCCGGTTTGAGAATACAACGGTAATTTGCATATTTCTAGACTTAGGCAAAACATGGCGTTAGAGGGTGAAAACTCGAAACAGCCCCCGAACGGTCCCGTGGGTGGCACCAACACCTCCCACGGGACCAATGTAACTCGTAGGAACTAATCGTGGAGCCGCGGGAGTCCCGGTTTGAGACTACGACGGTAATTTGCATATTTTTAGACTTGGGCTTAAAAACATGGCGTTAGAGGGTGAAAATTCGAAACGACCCCGTGGGTGGCACCAACACCTCCCACGGTACCAATGTAACTCATAGGAACAGACCGCGCAGCCGCGGGAGTTCCGGTTTGACAATACGACGGTAATTTGTATATTTCTAGACTTAGGCTTAAAAACATGGCGTTAGAGGGTGAAAACCCGAAACAGCCCCCGAACGATCCCGTGGGTGGCACCAACACCTCCCACGGGACCAATGTAACTCGTAGGAACTAATCGTGGAGCCGCGGGAGTCCCGGTTTGAGACTACGACGGTAATTTGCATATTTTTAGACTTGGGCTTAAAAACATGGCGTTAGAGGGTGAAAATTCGAAACGACCCCGTGGGTGGCACCAACACCTCCCACGGGACCAATGTAACTCATAGGAACAGACCGCGCAGCCGCGGGAGTTCCGGTTTGACAATACGACGGTAATTTGTATATTTCTAGACTTAGGCTTAAAAACATGGCGTTAGAGGGTGAAAACCCGAAACAGCCCCCGAACGATCCCGTGGGTGGCACCAACACCTCCCACGGGACCAATGTAAGTCGTAGGAACTGACCGCGCAGCCACGGGAGTTCCAGTTTGAGAATACGATGGTAATTTGCATATTTCTAGACTTAGGCAAAACATGGCGTTAGAGGGTGAAAACTCGAAACAACCCCCGAACGGCCCCGTGGGTGGCACCAATACCTCCCACGGGACCAATGTAACTCGTAGGAACTGACCGCGCAGCCGTGGGAGTCCCGGTATGAGAGTACGACGATAATTTGCATATTTCTAGACTTAGACTTAAAAACATGACGTTAGAGGGTGAAAACTCGAAACAACCTCCGAACGGCCCCGTGTGTGGCACCAACACCTCCCACGGAACCAATGTTACTCATAGGAACTGACCGCGCAGCCGCGCGAGTCCCGGTATGAGAGTACGACGGTAATTTGTATATTTCTAGACTTAGGCTTAAAAACATGGCGTTAGAGGGTGAAAATTCGAAACAACCCCCGAGCGGCTCCGTGGGTGGCACCAACACATCCCACGGGACCAATGTAACTCATAGGAACTGACCGCGCAGCCGTGGGACTCCTGGTGTGAGAGTACGACGGTAATTTGCATATTACTAGACTTAAGCTTAAAAACACGGCGTTAAAGGGTGAAAACTCCAAACAACCCCCGAACGGCCCCGTGGGTGGCACCAACACCTCCCACGGGACCAATGTAACTCATAGGAACTGACCGCGCAGCCGCGGGAGTTTCGGTTTAAGAATACGACGGTAATTTGCATATTTCTAAACTTAGGCAAAACATGGCGTTAGAGGGTGAAAACTCGAATAGCCCCCGAACGGTCCCGTGGGTGGCACCAACACCTCCACCGGGACCAATGTAACTCGTAGGAACTGATCGCGCAGCCGCTGGAGTCCCGGTTTGAGAGTACGATGGTAATTTGCATATTTTTAGACTTAGGCTTAAAAACATGGCGTTAGAAAGTGAAAATTCGAAACAACCCCCGAACGGCCCCGTGGGTGGCACCAACACCTCCCACGGGACCAATGTAACTCGTAGGAACTGATCGCGCAGCCGCGGGAGTCCCGGTTTGAGACTATGACAGTAAGTTGCATATTTCTAGACCTAAGCTTAAAAACATGGCGTTAGAGGGTGAAAACGCCAAACAACACCCGAACGGCCCCGTGGGTGGCACCAACACCTCTCACGGCACCAATGTAACTCGTAGGAACTGACCGCGCAGCCGCGGGAGTTTCGGTTTGAGAGTACGACGGTAATTTGTATATTTCTAGACTTAGGCTAAAAAACATGGCGTTAGAGGGTGAAAACCCGAAACAGCCCCCGAACAATCCCGTGGGTGGCACCAACGTCTCCCACGGGACCAATGTAACTCGTAAGAACTGACCCTGCAGGCGCGGGTCTCCCGGTTTGAGAATACGACGGTAATTTGCATATTTCTAGACTTAGGCAAAACATGGCGTTAGAGGGTGAAAACTCGAAACAGCCCCCGAACGGTCCCGTGGGTAGCACCAACACCTCCCACGGGACCAATGTAACTCGTAGGAACTAATCGTGCAGCCGCGGGAGTCCCTGTTTGAGACTACGACGGTAATTTGCATATTTTTAGACTTGGGCTTAAAAACATGGCGTTAGAGTGTGAAAATTCGAAACGACCCCGTGAGTGGCACCAACACCTCCCACGGGACCAATGTAACTCATAGGAACTGACCGCGCAGCCGCGGGAGTCCCGGTATGAGAGTACGACCGTAATTTGCATATTTCTAGACTTAGGCTTAAAAACATGGCGTTAGAGAGTGAAAATTCGAAACAACCCCCGAGTGGCCCCGTGGGTGGCACCAACACCTCCCACGGGACCAATGTAACTCGTAGGAACTGACCGCGCAGCCGCAGGAGTCCCGGTATGAGAGTACGACGGTAATTTGGATATTTCTAGACTTAGACTTAAAAACATGATGTTAGAGGGTGAAAACTCAAAATAACCTCCGAACGACCCCGTGGGTGGCACCAACACCTCCCACGGGACCAATGTAACTCATAGGAACTGACCGCGCAGCCGCGGGAGTCCCGGTATGAGAGTAAGACGGTAATTTGTATATTTCTAGACTTAGGCTTAAAAACATGGCAATAGAGGGTGAAAATTCGAAACAACCCCCGAGTGGCTCCGTGGGTGGCACCAATACCTCCCACGGGACCAATGTAACTCATAGGAACTGACCGCGCAGCCGTGGGACTCCCGGTGTGAGAGTACGACGGTAATTTGCATATTTCTAGACTTAGGTCCAATAGCATGACGTTAGAGGGTGAAAACTCGAAACACCCCCCGAACGGCCCCGTGGGTGGCACCAACACCTCCCACGGGACCAATGTAACTCGTAGGAACTGACCGCGCAGCCGCGGGAGTTTCGGTTTGAGAGTACGACGGTAATTTGTATATTTCTAGACTTAGGCTAAAAAACATGGCGTTAGAGGGTGAAAACCCGAAACAGCCCCCGAACAATCCCGTGGGTGGCACCAACGTCTCCCACGGGACCAATGTAACTCGTAAGAACTGACCCTGCAGGCGCGGGTCTCCCGGTTTGAGAATACGACGGTAATTTGCATATTTCTAGACTTAGGCAAAACATGGCGTTAGAGGGTGAAAACTCGAAACAGCCCCCGAACGGTCCCGTGGGTAGCACCAACACCTCCCACGGGACCAATGTAACTCGTAGGAACTAATCGTGCAGCCGCGGGAGTCCCGGTTTGAGACTACGACGGTAATTTGCATATTTTTAGACTTGGGCTTAAAAACATGGCGTTAGAGTGTGAAAATTCGAAACGACCCCGTGAGTGGCACCAACACCTCCCACGGGACCAATGTAACTCATAGGAACTGACCGCGCAGCCGCGGGAGTCCCGGTATGAGAGTACGACCGTAATTTGCATATTTCTAGACTTAGGCTTAAAAACATGGCGTTAGAGAGTGAAAATTCGAAACAACCCCCGAGTGGCCCCGTGGGTGGCACCAACACCTCCCACGGGACCAATGTAACTCGTAGGAACTGACCGCGCAGCCGCAGGAGTCCCGGTATGAGAGTACGACGGTAATTTGGATATTTCTAGACTTAGACTTAAAAACATGATGTTAGAGGGTGAAAACTCGAAATAACCTCCGAACGACCCCGTGCGTGGCACCAACACCTCCCACGGGACCAATGTAACTCATAGGAACTGACCGCGCAGCCGCGGGAGTCCCGGTATGAGAGTACGACGGTAATTTGTATATTTCTAGACTTAGGCTTAAAAACATGGCAATAGAGGGTGAAAATTCGAAACAACCCCCGAGTGGCTCCGTGGGTGGCACCAATACCTCCCACGGGACCAATGTAACTCATAGGAACTGACCGCGCAGCCGTGGGACTCCCGGTGTGAGAGTACGACGGTAATTTGCATATTTCTAGACTTAGGCTCAATAGCATGACGTTAGAGGGTGAAAACTCGAAACACCCCCCGAACGGCCCCGTGGGTGGCACCAACACCTCCCACGGGACCAATGTAACTCGTAGGAACTGACCGCGCAGCCGCGGGAGTTCCGGTTTGACAATACGACGGTAATTTGAATATTTCTAGACTTAGGCTTAAAAACATGGCGTTAGACGGTGAAAACCCGAAACAGCCCCCGAACGATCCCGTGGGTGGCACCAACACCTCCCACGGGACCAATGTAACTCGTAGGAACTGACCGCGCAGCCGCGGGAGTTCCGGTTTGAGAATGCGACGGTAATTTGCATATTTTTGGACTTAGGCAAAACATGGCGTTAGAGGGTGAAAATTAGAATCAACCCCCGAACTGCCCCGTCGGTGGCACCAACACCTCCCACGGGACCAATGTAAGTCGTAGGAACTGACCGCGCTACCGCGGGACTCCCAGTATGAGAGTACGGCGGTAATTTGCATATTTCTAAACTTAGGCTTAAAAACATGGCGTTAGAGGGTGAAAACTCGAAACAACCCCCGAACGGCCCCGTGAGTGGAACCAACACCTCCCACGGGACCAATGTAACTTGTAGGAACTGACCGTGCAGCCGCGGGAGTTCCGATTTGAGAGTACGACGGTAATTTGCATATTTCTAGACTTAAGCTTAAAAACATGGCGTTAGAGGGTGAAAACTCGAAACGACCCCCGAACGGTCCCGTGGGTGGCACCAACACCTCCCACGGGACCAATGTAACTCGTAGGAACTGACCGCGCAGCCGCGGGAGTTTCGGTTTGAGAGTACGACGGTAATTTGCATATTTCTAAACTTAGGCTTAAAAACATGGCGTTAGAGGTTGAAACTCGAAACAACCCCCGAACGGCCCCGTGGGTGGCACCAACACCTCCCACGGAACCAATGTAACTCGTAGGAACTAACCGCGCAGCCGACCCACAGTTCCCGTTTGAGAGTACGACGGTAATTTGCATATTTCTAGACTTAGGCTTAAAAACATGGCGTTAGAGGGTGAAAACCCATAACAGCCCCCGAATGGCCCCGTGGGAGGCATCAACACCTCCCACGGGACCAATGTAACACGTAGGAACTGACCGCGCAGCCGCGGGAGTCCCGGTATGAGAGTACGACGATAATTTGCATATTTCTAGACTTAGACTTAAAAACATGACGTTAGAAGGTGAAAACCCGAAACAGCCCCCGAACGATCCCGTGGGTGGCACCAACACCTCCCACGGGACCAATGTAACTCGTAGGAACTGACCGCGCGGCCACGGGAGTTCCGGTTTGAGAATACGATTGTAATTTGCATATTTCTAGACTTAGGCAAAACATGGCGTTAGAGGGTGAAAACTCGAAACAGCCCCCGAACGATCCCGTGGGTGGCACCAACACCTCCCACTGGACCAATGTAACTCGTAGGAACTGACCGCGCAGCCGCGGGAGTTTCGGTTTGAGAATGCGACGGTAATTTGCATATTTTTGGACTTAGGCAAAACATGGCGTTAGAGGGTGAAAATTAGAATCAACCCCCGAACTGCCCCGTCGGTGGCACCAACACCTCCCACGGAACCAATGTAAGTCGTAGGAACTAACCGCGCTGCCGCGGGACTCCCGGTATGAGAGTACGGCGGTAATTTGCATATTTCTAAACTTAGGCTTAAAAACATGGCGTTAGAGGGTGAAAACTCGAAACAACCCCCGAACGGCCCCGTGGGTGGAACCAACACCTCCCACGGGACCAATGTAACTTGTAGGAACTGACCGTGCAGCCGCGGAAGTTTCGATTTGAGAGTACGAATTAGCATATTTCTAGACTTAAGCTTAAAAACATGGCGTTAGAGGGTGAAAACTCGAAACGACCCCCGAACGGTCCCGTGGGTGGCACCAACACCTCCCACGAGACCAATGTAACTCGTAGGAACTGACCGCGCAGCCGCGGGAGTTTCGGTTTGAGAGTACGACGGTAATTTGCATATTTCTAAACTTAGGCTTAAAAACTTGGCGTTAGAGGTTGAAACTCGAAACAACCCCCGAACGGCCCCGTGGGTGGCACCAACACCTCCCACGGAACCAATGTAACTCGTAGGAACTAACCGCGCAGCCGACCCACAGTTCCCGTTTGAGAGTACGACGGTAATTTGCATATTTCTAGACTTAGGCTTAAAAACATGGCGTTAGAGGGTGAAAACCCATAACAGTCCCCGAATGGCCCCGTGGGAGGCATCAACACCTCCCACGGGACCAATGTAACACGTAGGAACTGACCGCGCAGCCGCGGGAGTTCCGATTTGAGAATACGACGGTAATTTGTATATTTCCAGACTTAGGCTTAAAAACATGGCATTAGAGGGTGAAAACCCGAAACAGCCCCCGAACGATCCCGTGGGTGGCACCAACACCTCCCACGGGACCAACGTAACTCGTAGGAACTGACCGCGCAGCCACGGGAGTTCCGGTTTGAGAATACGATGGTAATTTGCATATTTCTAGACTTAGGCAAAACATGGCGTTAGAGGGTGAAAACTCGAAAGAACCCCCGAACGGCTCCGTGGGTGGCACCAATACCTCCCACGGGACCAATGTAACTCGTAGGAACTGACCGCGCAGCCGTGGGAGTCCCGGTATGAGAGCACGACGATAATTTTCATATTTCTAGACTTAGACATAAAAACATGACGTTAGAGGGTGAAAACTCGAAACAACCTCCGAACGGCCCCGTGGGTGGCACCAACACCTCCCACGGGACCAATGTAACTCGTAGGAACTGACCGCGCAGCCGCGGGAGTTCCGGTTTGACAATACGACGGTAATTTGTATATTTCTAGACTTAGGCTTAAAAACATGGCGTTAGAGGGTGAAAATCCGAAACAGCCCCCGAACGATCCCGTGGGTGGAACCAACACCTCCCACGGGACCAATGTAACTCGTAGGAACTGACCGCGCAGCCGCGGGAGTTCCGGTTTGAGAATGCGACGGTAATTTGCATATTTTTGGACTTAGGCAAAACATGGCGTTAGAGGGTGAAAATTAGAATCAACCCCCGAACTGCCCCGTCGGTGGCACCAACACCTCCCACGGGACCAATGTAAGTCGTAGGAACTGACCGCGCTGTCGCGGGACTCCCAGTATGAGAGTACGGCGGTAATTTGCATATTTCTAAACTTAGGCTTAAAAACATGGCGTTAGAGGGTGAAAACTCGAAACAACCCCCGAACGGCCCCGTGAGTGGAACCAACACCTCCCACGGGACCAATGTAACTTGTAGGAACTGACCGTGCAGCCGCGGGAGTTTCGATTTGAGAGTACGACGGTAATTTGCATATTTCTAGACGTAAGCTTAAAAACATGGCGTTAGATGGTGAAAACTCGAAACGACCCCCGAACGGTCCCGTGGGTGGCACCAACACCTCCCACGGGACCAATGTAACTCGTAGGAACTGACCGCGCAGCCGCGGGAGTTTCGGTTTGAGAGTACGACGGTAATTTGCATATTTCTAAACTTAGGCTTAAAAACATGGCGTTAGAGGTTGAAACTCGAAACAACCCCCGAACGGCCCCGTGGGTGGCACCAACACCTCCCACAGAACCAATGTAACTCGTAGGAACTAACCGCGCAGCCGACCCACAGTTCCCGTTTCAGAGTACGACGATAATTTGCATATTTCTAGACTTAGGCTTAAAAACATGGCGTTAGAGGGTGAAAACCCATAACAGCCCCCGAATGGCCCCGTGGGAGGCATCAACACCTCCCACGGGACCAATGTAACACGTAGGAACTGACCGCGCAGCCGCGGGAGTTTCGATTTGAGAATACGACGGTAATTTGTATATTTCTAGACTTAGGCTTAAAAACATGGCATTAGAAGGTGAAAACCCGAAACAGCCCCTGAACGATCCCGTGGGTGGCACCAACACCTCCCACGGGACCAATGTAACTCGTAGGAACTGACCGCGCAGCCACGGGAGTTCCGGTTTGAGAATACGATGGTAATTTGCATATTTCTAGACTTAGGCAAAACATGGCGTTAGAGGGTGAAAACTCGAAACAGCCCCCGAACGATCCCGTGGGTGGCACCAACACCTCCCACGGGACCAATGTAACTCATAGGAACTGACCGCGCAGCCGCGGGAGTTCCGGTTTGAGAATGCGACGGTAATTTGCATATTTTTGGACTTAGGCAAAACATGGCGTTAGAGGGTGAAAATTAGAATCAACCCCCGAACTGCCCCGTCGGTGGCACCAACACCTCCCACGGGACCAATGTAAGTCGTAGGAACTGACCGCGCTGCCGCGGGACTCCCGGTATGAGAGTACGGCGGTAATTTGCATATTTCTAAACTTAGGCTTAAAAACATGGCGTTAGAGGGTGAAAACTCGAAACAACCCCCGAACGGCCCCGTGGGTGGAACCAACACCTCCCACGGGACCAATGTAACTTGTAGGAACTGACCGTGCAGCCGCGGGAGTTCCGATTTGAGAGTACGACGGTAATTTGCATATTTCTAGACTTAAGCTTAAAAAGATGGCGTTAGATGGTGAAAACTCGAAACGACCCCCGAACGGTCCCGTGGGTGGCACCAACACCTCCCACGGGACCAATGTAACTCGTAGGAACTGACCGCGCAGCCGCGGGAGTTTCAGTTTGAGAGTACGACGGTAATTTGCATATTTCTAAACTTAGGCATAAAAACATGGCGTTAGAGGTTGAAACTCGAAACAACCCCCGAACGGCCCCGTGGGTGGCACCAACACCTCCCACGGAACCAATGTAACTCGTAGGAACTAACCGCGCAGCCGACCCACAGTTCCCGTTTGAGAGTACGACGGTAATTTGCATATTTCTAGACTTAGGCTTAAAAACATGGCGTTAGAGGGTGAAAACCCATAACAGCCCCCGAATGGCCCCGTGGGAGGCATCAACACCTCCCACGGGA
This sequence comes from Sambucus nigra, assembly GCA_949130495.1. Classification (NCBI taxonomy): domain Eukaryota; kingdom Viridiplantae; phylum Streptophyta; class Magnoliopsida; order Dipsacales; family Adoxaceae; genus Sambucus; species Sambucus nigra. Next base: position 468,660,070 of record OX422214.1, on the reverse strand, counting down.
CCAATGTAACACGTAGGAACTGACCGCGCAGCCGCGGGAGTTCCGATTTGAGAATACGACGGTAATTTGTATATTTCTAGACTTAGGCTTAAAAACATGGCATTAGAGGGTGAAAACCCGAAACAGCCCCCGAACGATCCCGTGGGTGGCACCAACACCTCCCACGGGACCAACGTAACTCGTAGGAACTGACCGCGCAGCCACGGGAGTTCCGGTTTGAGAATACGATGGTAATTTGCATATTTCTAGACTTAGGCAAAACATGGCGTTAGAGGGTGAAAACTCGAAAGAACCCCCGAACGGCTCCGTGGGTGGCACCAATACCTCCCACGGGACCAATGTAACTCGTAGGAACTGACCGCGCAGCCGTGGGAGTCCCGGTATGAGAGCACGACGATAATTTTCATATTTCTAGACTTAGACATAAAAACATGACGTTAGAGGGTGAAAACTCGAAACAACCTCCGAACGGCCCCGTGGGTGGCACCAACACCTCCCACGGGACCAATGTAACTCGTAGGAACTGACCGCGCAGCCGCGGGAGTTCCGGTTTGACAATACGACGGTAATTTGTATATTTCTAGACTTAGGCTTAAAAACATGGCGTTAGAGGGTGAAAATCCGAAACAGCCCCCGAACGATCCCGTGGGTGGCACCAACACCTCCCACGGGACCAATGTAACTCGTAGGAACTGACCGCGCAGCCGCGGGAGTTCCGGTTTGAGAATGCGACGGTAATTTGCATATTTTTGGACTTAGGCAAAACATGGCGTTAGAGGGTGAAAATTAGAATCAACCCCCGAACTGCCCCGTCGGTGGCACCAACACCTCCCACGGGACCAATGTAAGTCGTAGGAACTGACCGCGCTGTCGCGGGACTCCCGGTATGAGAGTACGGCGGTAATTTGCATATTTCTAAACTTAGGCTTAAAAACATGGCGTTAGAGGGTGAAAACTCGAAACAACCCCCGAACGGCCCCGTGGGTGGAACCAACACCTCCCACGGGACCAATGTAACTTGTAGGAACTGACCGTGCAGCCGCGGGAGTTCCGATTTGAGAGTACGACGGTAATTTGCATATTTCTAGACTTAAGCTTAAAAACATGGCGTTAGATGGTGAAAACTCAAAACGACCCCCGAACGGTCCCGTGGGTGGCACCAACACCTCCCACGGGACCAATGTAACTCGTAGGAACTGACCGCGCAGCCGCGGGAGTTTCGGTTTGAGAGTACGACGATAATTTGCATATTTCTAAACTTAGGCATAAAAACATGGCGTTAGAGGTTGAAACTCGAAACAACCCCCGAACGGCCCCGTGGGTGGCACCAACACCTCCCACGGAACCAATGTAACTCGTAGGAACTAACCGCGCAGCCGACCCACAGTTCCCGTTTGAGAGTACGACGGTAATTTGCATATTTCTAGACTTAGGCTTAAAAACATGGCGTTAGAGGGTGAAAACCCATAACAGCCCCCGAATGGCCCCGTGGGAGGCATCAACACCTCCCACGGGACAAATGTAACACGTAGGAACTGACCGCGCAGCCGCGGGAGTTCCGATTTGAGAATACGACGGTAATTTGTATATTTCTAGACTTAGGCTTAAAAACATGGCATTAGAGGGTGAAAACCCAAAACAGCCCCCGAACGATCCCGTGGGTGGCACCAACACCTCCCACGGGACCAACGTAACTCGTAGGAACTGACCGCGCAGCCACGGGAGTTCCGGTTTGAGAATACGATGGTAATTTGCATATTTCTAGACTTAGGCAAAACATGGCGTTAGAGGGTGAAAACTCGAAAGAACCCCCGAACGGCTCCGTGGGTGGCACCAATACCTCCCACGGGACCAATGTAACTCGTAGGAACTGACCGCGCAGCCGTGGGAGTCCCGGTATGAGAGCACGACGATAATTTTCATATTTCTAGACTTAGACATAAAAACATGACGTTAGAGGGTGAAAACTCGAAACAACCTCCGAACGGCCCCGTGGGTGGCACCAACACCTCCCACGGGACCAATGTAACTCGTAGGAACTGACCGCGCAGCCGCGGGAGTTCCGGTTTGACAATACGACGGTAATTTGTATATTTCTAGACTTAGGCTTAAAAACATGGCGTTAGAGGGTGAAAATCCGAAACAGCCCCCGAACGATCCCGTGGGTGGCACCAACACCTCCCACGGGACCAATGTAACTCGTAGGAACTGACCGCGCAGCCGCGGGAGTTCCGGTTTGAGAATGCGACGGTAATTTGCATATTTTTGGACTTAGGCAAAACATGGCGTTAGAGGGTGAAAATTAGAATCAACCCCCGAACTGCCCCGTCGGTGGCACCAACACCTCCCACGGGACCAATGTAAGTCGTAGGAACTGACCGCGCTGTCGCGGGACTCCCAGTATGAGAGTACGGCGGTAATTTGCATATTTCTAAACTTAGGCTTAAAAACATGGCGTTAGAGGGTGAAAACTCGAAACAACCCCCGAACGGCCCCGTGAGTGGAACCAACACCTCCCACGGGACCAATGTATCTTGTAGGAACTGACCGTGCAGCCGCGGGAGTTCCGATTTGAGAGTACGACGGTAATTTGCATATTTCTAGACTTAAGCTTAAAAAGATGGCGTTAGATGGTGAAAACTCGAAACGACCCCCGAACGGTCCCGTGGGTGGCACCAACACCTCCCACGGGACCAATGTAACTCGTAGGAACTGACCGCGCAGCCGCGGGAGTTTCGGTTTGAGAGTACGACGGTAATTTGCATATTTCTAAACTTAGGCTTAAAAACATAGCGTTAGAGGTTGAAACTCGAAACAACCCCCAAACGGCCCCGTGGGTGGCACCAACACCTCCCACAGAACCAATGTAACTCGTAGGAACTAACCGCGCAGCCGACCCACAGTTCCCCTTTCAGAGTACGACGGTAATTTGCATATTTCTAGACTTAGGCTTAAAAACATGGCGTTAGAGGGTGAAAACCCATAACAGCCCCCGAATGGCCCCGTGGGAGGCATCAACACCTCCCACGGGACCAATGTAACACGTAGGAACTGACCGCGCAGCCGCGGGAGTTCCGATTTGAGAATACGACGGTAATTTGTATATTTCTAGACTTAGGCTTAAAAACATGGCATTAGAAGGTGAAAACCCGAAACAGCCCCCGAACGATCCCGTGGGTGGCACCAACACCTCCCACGGAACCAATGTAACTCGTAGGAACTGACCGCGCAGCCACGGGAGTTCCGGTTTGAGAATACGATGGTAATTTGCATATTTCTAGACTTAGGCAAAACATGGCGTTAGAGGGTGAAAACTCGAAACAGCCCCCGAACGATCCCGTGGGTGGCACCAACACCTCCCACGGGACCAATGTAACTCGTAGGAACTGACCGCGCAGCCGCGGGAGTTCCGGTTTGAGAATGCGACGGTAATTTGCATATTTTTGGACTTAGGCAAAACATGGCGTTAGAGGGTGAAAATTAGAATCAACCCCCGAACTGCCCCGTCGGTGGCACCAACACCTCCCACGGGACCAATGTAAGTCGTAGGAACTGACCGCGCTGCCGCGGGACTCCCGGTATGAGAGTACGACGGTAATTTGCATATTTCTAAACTTAGGCTTAAAAACATGGCGTTAGAGGGTGAAAACTCGAAACAACCCCCGAACGGCCCCGTGGGTGGAACCAACACCTCCCACGGGACCAATGTAACTTGTAGGAACTGACCGTGCAGCCGCGGGAGTTCCGATTTGAGAGTACGACGGTAATTTGCATATTTCTAGACTTAAGCTTAAAAACATGGCGTTAGAGGGTGAAAACTCGAAACGACCCCCGAACGGTCCCGTGGGTGGCACCAACACCTCCCACGAGACCAATGTAACTCGTAGGAACTGACCGCGCAGTTGCGGGAGTTTCGGTTTGAGAGTACGACGGTAATTTGCATATTTCTAAACTTAGGCTTAAAAACTTGGCGTTAGAGGTTGAAACTCGAAACAACCCCCGAACGGCCCCGTGGGTGGCACCAACACCTCCCACGGAACCAATGTAACTCGTAGGAACTAACCGCGCAGCCGACCCACAGTTCCCGTTTGAGAGTACGACGGTAATTTGCATATTTCTAGACTTAGGCTTAAAAACATGGCGTTAGAGGGTGAAAACCCATAACAGCCCCCGAATGGCCCCGTGGGAGGCATCAAAACCTCCCACGGGACCAATGTAACACGTAGGAACTGACCGCGCAGCCGTGGGAGTTCCGATTTGAGAATACGACGGTAATTTGTATATTTCTAGACTTAGGCTTAAAAACATGGCATTAGAGGGTGAAAACCCGAAACAACCCCCGAACGATCCCGTGGGTGGCACCAACACCTCCCACGGGACCAACGTAACTCGTAGGAACTTACCGCGCAGCCACGGGAGTTCCGGTTTGAGAATACGATGGTAATTTGCATATTTCTAGACTTAGGCAAAACATGGCGTTAGAGGGTGAAAACTCGAAAGAACCCCCGAACGGCTCCGTGGGTGGCACCAATACCTCCCACGGGACCAATGTAACTCGTAGGAACTGACCGTGCAGCCGTGGGAGTCCCGGTATGAGAGCACGACGATAATTTTCATATTTCTAGACTTAGACATAAAAACATGACGTTAGAGGGTGAAAACTCGAAACAACCTCCGAACGGCCCCGTGGGTGGCACCAACACCTCCCACGGGACCAATGTAACTCGTAGGAACTGACCGCGCAGCCGCGGGAGTTCCGGTTTGACAATACGACGGTAATTTGTATATTTCTAGACTTAGGCTTAAAGACATGGCGTTAGAGGGTGAAAATCCGAAACAGCCCCCGAACGATCCCGTGGGTGGCACCAACACCTCCCACGGGACCAATGTAACTCGTAGGAACTAACTGCACAGCCGACCCACAGTTCCCGTTTGAGAGTACGACGGTAATTTGCATATTTCTAGACTTAGGCTTAAAAACATGGCGTTAGAAGGTGAAAACCCATAACAGCCCCCGAATGGCCCCGTGGGAGGCATCAACACCTCCCACGGGACCAATGTAACACGTAGGAATTGACCGCGCAGCCGCGGGAGTTCCGATTTGAGAATACGACGGTAATTTGTATATTTATAGACTTAGGCTTAAAAACATGGCATTAGAGGGTGAAAACCCGAAACAGCCCCCGAACGATCCCGTGGGTGGCACCAACACCTCCCACGGGACCAATGTAACTTGTAGGAACTGACCGCGCAGCCACGGTAGTTCCGGTTTGAGAATACGACGATAATTTGCATATTTCTAGACTTAGGCAAAACATGGCGTTAGAGGGTGAAAACTCGAAACAACCCCCGAACGGCCCCGTGGGTGGCACCAATACCTCCCACTGGACCAATGTAACTCGTAGGAACTGACCGCGCAGCCGCGGGAGTTTCGGTTTGAGAATGCGACGGTAATTTGCATATTTTTGGACTTAGGCAAAACATGGCGTTAGAGGGTGAAAATTAGAATCAACCCCCGAACTGCCCCGTCGGTGGCACCAACACCTCCCACGGGACCAATGTAAGTCGTAGGAACTGACCGCGCTGTCGCGGGACTCCCAGTATGAGAGTACGGCGGTAATTTGCATATTTCTAAACTTAGGCTTAAAAACATGGCGTTAGAGGGTGAAAACTCGAAACAACCCCCGAACGGCCCCGTGAGTGGAACCAACACCTCCCACGGGACCAATGTAACTTGTAGGAACTGACCGTGCAGCCGCGGGAGTTCCGATTTGAGAGTACGACGGTAATTTGCATATTTCTAGACTTAAGCTTAAAAACATGGCGTTAGATGGTGAAAACTCGAAACGACCCCCGAACGGTCCCGTGGGTGGCATCAACACCTCCCACGGGACCAATGTAACTCGTAGGAACTGACCGCGCAGCCGCGGGAATTTCGGTTTGAGAGTCCGACGGTAATTTGCATATTTCTAAACTTAGGCTTAAAAATATGGCGTTAGAGGTTGAAACTCGAAACAACCCCCGAACGGCCCCGTGGGTGGCACCAACACCTCCCACAGAACCAATGTAACTCGTAGGAACTAACCGCGCCGCCACGGGAGTTTCGGTTTAAGAATACGACGGTAATTTTCATATTTCTAAACTTAGGCAAAACATGGCGTTAGAGGGTGAAAACTCGAATAGCCCCCGAACGGTCCCGTGGGTGGGACCAACACCTCCCACGGGACCAATGTAACTCGTAGGAACTGATCGCGCAGCTGCTGGAGTCCCGGTTTGAGAATGCGACGGTAATTTGCATATTTTTGGACTTAGGCAAAACATGGCGTTAGAGGGTGAAAACTCGAAACAGCCCCCGAACGGTCCCGTGGGTGGCACCAACACCTCCCACGGAACTAATGTAACTCGTAGGAACTAATCGTGTAGCCGTGGGAGTCCCGATTTGAGACTACGATGGTAATTTGCGTATTTTTAGACTTGGGCTTAAAAACATGGCGTTAGAGGGTCAAAATTCGAAACGACCCCGTGGGTGGCACCAACACCTCCCACGGGACCAATGTAACTCATAGGAACTGACCGCGCATCCGCGGGAGTCCCGGTATGAGAGTACGACGGTAATTTGCATATTTTTAGACTTAGGCTTAAAACCATGGCGTTAGAGAGTGAAAATTCGAAACAACCCCCGAGTGGCCCCGTGGGTGGTACCAACACCTCCCACGGGACCAATGTAACTCATAGGAACTGATCGCGCAGCCGCGGGACTCCCGGTATGAGAGTACGACGGTAATTTGCATATTTCTAGACTTAGGCTTAATAGCATGACGTTAGAGGGTGAAAACCCGAAACACCCCCGAACGGCCCCGTGGGTGGCACCAACACCTCCCACGGGACCAATGTAACTCGTAGGAACTGACCGCGCAGCCGCGGGAGTTCCGGTTTGAGAATACGATGGTAATTTGTATATTTCTAGACTTAGGCATAAAAACATGGCGTTAGAGGGTGAAAACCCGAAACAGGCCCCGAACGATCCCGTGGGTGGCACCAACACCTCCCACGGGACCAATGTAAGTCGTTGGATCTGACCGCGCAGCCGCGGGAGTTCCGGTTTGAGAATGCGACGGTAATTTTCATATTTTTGGACTTTGGTAAAACATGGCGTTAGAGGGTGAAAATTCGAATCAACCCCCGAACGGCCCCGTGAGTGGCACCAACACCTCCCACGGGACCATTGTAACTCGTAGGAACTGACCGTGCTGTCGCGGGACACCCGGTATGAGAGTACGGCGGTAATTTGTATATTTCTAGACTTAGGCTTAAAAACATGGCGTTAGAGGGTGAAAACTCGAAACAACCCCCGAACGGCCCCGTGGGTGGCACCAACACCTCCCACGGGACCAATGTAACTCGTAGGAACTGACCGTACAGCCGCGGGAGTTCCGGTTTGAGAGTACGACAGTAATTTGCATATTTCTAGAGTTAAGCTTAAAAACATGGCGTTAGAGGGTGAAAACTCGAAACAACCCCCGAACGGTCCCGTGGGTGGCAACAACACCTCCCATGGGACCAATGTAACTCGTAGGAACTGACCGCGCAGCCGCGGGAGTTTCGGTTTGAGAGTACGACGGTAATTTGCATATTTCTAGACTTAAGCTTACAAACATGGCGTTAGAGGGTGAAAACTCCAAACAACCCCCGAACGGCCCCGTGGGTGGCACCAACACCTCCCACGGGACCAATGTAACTCATAGGAACTGACCGCGCAGCCGCGGGAGTTCCGGTTTAAGAATACGACGGTAATTTGTATATTTCTAAACTTAGGCAAAACATGGCGTTAGAGGGTGAAAACTTGAAATAGCCCCCGAACGGTCCTGTGGGTGGCACCAACACCTCCCACGGGACCAATGTAACTCATAGGATTTGATCGCGCAGCCGCTGGAGTTCCGGTTTAAGACTACGATGTTAATTTGCATATTTTTAGACTTAGGCTTAAAAACATGGCATTAGAGGGTGAAAATTTGAAACAACCCTCGAACGGCCCCGTGGGTGGCACCAACACCTCCCACGGGACCAATGTAACTCGTAGGAACTGATCGCGTAGCCGCGGGAGTCCCGGTTTGAGACTGCGATAGTAATTTGCATATTTCTAGACCTAAGCTTAAAAACATGGCGTTAGAGGGTGAAAACTCCAAACAACCCCCGAACGGCCCCGTGGGTGGCACCAACACCTCCCACGGGACCAATGTAACTCGTAGGAACTGACCGCGCAGCCGCGGTAGTTCCGATTTGAGAGTACGACGGTAATTTGTATATTTCTAGACTTAGGCTTTAAAACATGGCGTTAGAGGGTGAAAACCCGAAATAACCCCCGAACGATCCCGTGGGTGGCAACAACGCCTCCCACGGGACCAATGTAACTCGTAGGAACTGACCCTGTAGCCGCTGGTCTCCCGGTTTGAGAATACGACAGTAATTTGCATATTTCTAGACTTAGGCAAAATATGGCGTTAGAGGGTGAAAACTCGAAACAGCCCCCGAACGGTCCCATGGGTGGCACCAACACCTCCCACGGGACCAATGTAACTCGTAGGAACTGATCGCGCAGCCGCGGGAGTCCCGGTTTGAGACTACGACGGTAATTTGCATATTTTTAGACTTAGGCTTAAAAACATATCGTTAGAGGGTGAAAATTCGAAACAACCCCCGAACGGCCCCGTGGGTGGCACCAACACCTCCCACGGGACCAATGTAACTCGTAGGAACTGACCACGCAGCCGCGGGACTTTCGGTTTGAGAATACGACGGTAATTTATATATTTCTAGACTTTCGCTTAAAAACATTGATATGTTGATAATTTGAACTCATATATGCAATTTTTCAGGTTGATTAATTTTTTTGTATTACTACTTGGTTACTGATATTTTTGTTTTTTGTATCCTATCATTTGTAGGATTTTTGCACGTGGAACAAATGAAGGAAGCAATGGTTTACAACATGAAGATTGTTTATATGTTGTGGACATTCAGGATAATGTTTTTTATGTGTTATAGCCGTGCATGCTTTTATTGTTTAGTTTTTTGTCCATGCGGGCTTTTATAATTTGATTGTTGATTTTTATAGCCGTGCAGCCTTTATAATAAGCAGGTTTTTCATTTACAGGGTTTGGAATGTTAAGAAAATAGAGGAAACTCTGCCCAATTTTTTTTTGGTCTGTGAATTATTGAGACGTGTATTATTTTTAAGTTTGTATATATACTTGTTTATTAACAACATTCTCAATTCGCAATTTGTGATTTTTTTATTGTTTTGCCTATAATAAATATTTGTAACACCTCGTAGCAACCGACGGTGCAGTCACAGGACCTCAATTTTAGGATTGGAGAAAAAAAATACATTTTTTTTTAAATTATAGATATATATGGTCATGGACTTTGTCCATGACCATTTTTATTTTTTTTGTCGCGCTTAAAAATGGTCGCGGCCAAAGTCCGCGACCATTTTTTTTATTTTTTTGTCACGGTTATGGGTCGCGGACTAGGGCCGCGACCAATTTTTTTTAATTTTTGTTGTCGCGGACTTTGGCCGCGACCAATTTGTCACGGTTGTGGGTCACGGATGAGGGCCGCGACCAATTTTTTTTAATTTTTTTTGTCACGGACGTGGGTCGCGGACTTTGGCCGCGACCAATTTGTCACTGTTCTGGGTCACGGATGAGGGCCGTGACCAATTTTTTTATTTTTATTTTTGTCACGGACGCGGGTCGCGAACTTTGGCCGCGACCAATTTGTCACGGTTGTGGGTCACGGATGAGGGCCGCGACCCGTCACGGCATGGGTCACGGTCAAAGTCCGCGACCATCTGCCGTGACCCCTCTTGGCCGTGACCATTTTTTGGTCACAGACTTGGGCCACGACCCACGAAATGGTCACGACCCAAGTCCGCGACCCACAGTTTTGGTCAGGGATTTTGGCCGTGACCAATCGCCAGTTTTGGTGTAGTGTAAATCGTACTGGATGGGCAGTATAGGAGAGTATGCTATTGATAAGATCGGTTATATACTTTAGTCGAGATAGCTAGGGAGTGGTAGCTAGGTGGGCCAAGTATGGAACGTTAGGCGTGCACATTAGATGAGAGGTGAGGAAATTCAAGGAAGTGTGCGTGAACGTAACATGTGTAATCAATAACTGATTTTAATTGTGATAAATTACTTGTTAAATGTTTTCAAAATGTTTTTGAGTACTAACTTTGCTATGTAAACGTTTTCAAAAAACCTTTTAGGTGTCTAGTCACAAGGGGCCCATACTTGATTCCATTCTAGGGATTCGGAGTTGTAGCACTGTGGATGCTGACAAGGCTTTTGAGTAGCCGACTCTTTCATTCAGATCTAGTATAGGATCTTGTTCTTGTATCTCATGTGTAGACATGTTGTAGTTGACTACATTACAGTTCCAGTTTTTTATCAGTTTTGATTATTAGTTGGATTGTTGATTATTGCTTGGTTGTAGTTTTTTCCAATAGTCTATTTGGCATGAGTTTGATGCATTTACGTACTATTGATGGTTTGCATTCTAGTATCTTGTGAATGTTGATTTATTTCTCAAGCTATTCCTTTTCCCTGTTTGTTTGAAAGATAAAATTTGGCACCCGTTTAATTAACTTAGGTGGTTAGCTTTTAATTTGATTTTTACAGTGACGCTAAGAAAGAACCATATGAGAAACCTATTTTAATTTTATAAAGGCCTGATCACCCGATATTTAATTAGACGGTGTGTCACAGATGGTACTAGAGTATCATGTTCTAGTGTCCATAGGATCTGTACGGCTTACTACGTTTTCATCTTATCCTTTGTTTGATATAGAGCCCTACTATTAGGACCGTTGCTTATATCTTTACATGCTTTGAGATATCGTGCTTCTCTTATTCAATTTTTGTATAAATTGTATGCTTATATAATTCGATCTATTTTCGAATGCTGTCGAGGGGAGAGCGAGATCAGAGGGCTACAACCAGAGATGAGGTGAGGGATGATCCTCAGGAGCAGCAGGTACCGCCACCATCACCACCAGAGATGATTTTTACTACTCAGGTGGCAGTGATAATGGCTCAGGCAGTAGAGACATCTATGAGAGCCATGGAAGCCCACTTCTCTTGGCCTCACGCTCAGTAGCCCGTAGCACTAGCTATTCCGACCCAGCAGAGGCCACCCACCCACTTGACAGAGCATCAAGGAGACCTTTCATAAGGGCCATCCGCTCGAGTTTCTGGGTGTTACGGATGTAGTGATGGCATGCCAGTGGAAGAAGGACATTCAGTTCCACCTGCACATATTAGATTGCAGTGAGGTCCATAGACAGATATTGGCCACCTTCAAGTTAGCAGGGGAATCCTTTTAGTGGTGGGAGTCAGTGACCACCGCTGAGGAGAGAGACTCGATGACTATTTTGGAGTTCTAGGTGCAGTTTTACCGCAACTACTTTCTACCTACAGTGGAGGCAGAGATGAGGAAGAAGTTTGGTGAGGTATGTTAGGGTGACCGCTCAGTTGCTGATTATGAGGAGGAGTTCACCCGTCCAAAAAATTTGGTGCCAGACGTGGTGAGCAACGAAGAGAGGAAGAAGGCAAAGTTTATGGATGGATTGGACTGGAGGATTAAGCAACATTTGATTGGGAATCCAGCATTGATGAAGTATATCGATGTTGTTAACATGACACTTTTGCACTATCAGGACTTTTGTTTCCATGGGAAGGGAAGTAAGAGGGGAGCAAAGTCTATGCAGGAGAGCAAGACTGGGGGGAGCAGTGTTAGTGGGGCACCAACCCAGCAGCAATAACAGATAGTGGGCACATAGGGGCAGAACTATCGGTAAGGGAACTCTGCCAAGAGATTCAAATTTGGCGAGCATAGATTGAATAGTCAAATCCAGAAGGGTCCCCAATAGCAGTAGGTTCCTCAGGGTCGTCAGGGCCAGGGGAACAAAGGGGTGGCCAGTAGGGTCAGGACCACCAGGGCTTACGGCAGGGCCAGTGGGGTCAGGTTAAGGGTCAGTAGCAGTTCCAGGGGAATGTTTCACATGTGGCCAGCAAGGTCATAAGAGTAGGTCTTGTCCACTGCTTATCCAGGCGCACCATCAGGCTGCTCAATAGGGGTAGCTGGTTCCGTTAGCTCCAGTACCAGCACTAGCCCCACCCCAGTAGCAGGGCCAGATGCACTACGAGTATGTATTTAACGTTCGGGATGTACCTGTGCCTCCAACACCTTAGGCTCCACCTACAGTAGCGGGTACGGAGTATTGTACTTTTTTATACTGGAGTATCTCACTCATTTATTAAGACTAGATTTGCACGAGCCATCAGTTTATTAGAGATAGCCAACAGTCTCCTTATGTGTGTGGAGTCACCGATGGGGGAGTGGTTAATTGATATATGCGATCTGTATAGGAGTCGATATCATGATGGGAGACTAAGTCTAGCGGCAGACCTCCTAGTGTTAGATATGGAGGGGTATGACATGATTCTAGGTATGGATTGGTTAACAGGATACAAAGTGAACGTAGATTGCAATGAGAGGACTATTGTGTTTTTGATTTCATGATTGTAGATATTCCTTGTGGTGATGCCTCTTCCTGAGGGAGGATCGTGCACTCATTTATATAACATAGAGGAGGAGACCTCGCAGGAGGTGGTTATTCCCTTAAATTCGATTCCTATAGTGAGAGATTTTGAGGATGTGTTTCAGGAGATACTCGGGCTCCCACTGATACGGGAAATAGATTTTGTCAGCAACTTAGCACTCGGGATGAGAGCGATTACCATAGCACCGTATCGTATGGCTCCCTCAAAGATGCGGGAGCTGAGAGAAAAGATTCAACAGCTCTTGGGTTAAGGTTTCATTCGGTGGAGTACATCACCCTGGGGTGCTCCAGTGTTGTTTATGAAGAAAAGGGATGGTTCGCTTCACTTATACGTGGATTATAGGAAAATGAACAAGGTGACGATACGAAAAAGGTATCCGTTAACTACGATTGACGACTTATTTGATCACTTAAGAGGGGTTGCATACTTCTCCAAGATCGATCTTAGGTTAAGCTATCACCAGTTGTGCATTCGGGAGGAGGATATTCCTAAGATTGCTTTCCTGTTGCAGTATGGATCCTATGAGTTTAGGGTGATTCCATTTGGGCTCACCAATGCGTTGCAGTGTTCATGGACCTCATGAACAAAGTATTCTGGGAGTTTCTTGACCAGTTTGTGATAGTATTCATCGATGACATCTTGGTTTACTCATGGACGAAGGAGGAGCATGCCGAGCATTTATGAATGGTTCTGCAGATGTTATAGGACCATCAGCTATATGCTAAAATTTAGTAAGTGGGGATTCTGGCTTCGAGAGGTACAGTTTTTTGGCCACATTTTGTCCGAAAGGGGCATAGCTGTTGATCCAAGTAAGGTATCAACGGTGAGATATTAGGGGCAGCCCACGACACCGAATGAAATTCGCAGCTTCTTGAGGTTGTTCGGATATTCCTGTCACTTCATCAAGGGGTTCTTAAAGATTTTTGGGCCTTTGACGAACTTGACTCGTAAGGGAGTACCATTTGTGTGGAGCGACCAATGTCAGTTAGATTTTGATGAGCTAAAGGATAAATTGACATCAGCATCGGTACTTGCAATACCTAGGAGAAGGGTGGAGTATTAGGACTACACGGATGAATCCTTATAGGGACTTGGGGGTATGTTGCAACAGGAAGAGAGGGCAATAGCTTATGAGTCTCGAAAGCTAAAGCCCCACGAGAAGAATAACCCCACCCACGACCTAGAGTTAGCAACAGTTATTTTTGTGTTGAGGATATATACACACTACCTGTTAGGATATCCGTTCACATTTTTCACGAATTATAAGTCACTTCAGTATCTCTTAACATAGAAGGATATGAACATGAGGCAGAGGTGGTGGCGATAATTTGTGAAGGACTACCAGTTTGATATACAATATCATCTTGGTAAGGCTAACGTGGTGACAGACGCGTTGAGTCAATGACCTACTGCGGATTAAGAAGAGGTGTGGAAAGCGAAGTGGAGTGAGCTTCAGTAGGCGGATTAGGTTACCAGGGTGTACATAGTAGTTATGACTATCACTACCAAGATTGTTACGTGGGTAGTGAAGGAACAAGCAAAGGATCAGTTCTGTCATTATAGGGTACGGCAGTTATTAGCTGAGGGTGCAGAGTCTTACTCAATCTGCTCTGAGGGAGGCCTGCGCTTTAATAGAAGATTAGTAGTTCCCGGGGATGAGGATTTGAGACATGCAGTTATGATTGAGTCTCATGGTTCTAGATTTCCGGTACATCCCGGTGGGGACAAGATGTACCAGGATATGAGGAGATAGTACTGGTGGGCCAGCATCAAGAGATACATAACAGAGGTTGTCTGAAAGTGTGTTACATGCCAGCTAGTGAAAGTTGACCATCAGAGACCTTAGGGGATGCTACAGCCACTTGAGATTCTCATGTGGAAGTGGGAGAGCATATCGATGGATTTTATTACTGGGCTACCTACTTTGCAGCAAGATCATGATTCAATATGGGTGATAGTGGATCGGCTGACCAAGGTGGCCCACTTCTTTCCAATTCGCATCGACTACGATATGATCCAGTACGCGCAGCTATTCATTTCAGAGATTGTTAAGCAGCACGGAGTCCCGATAAATATTGTGTCTGATAGAGACAAAGTATTTGTGTCTCATTTCTGGTAGAGCTTTTAGGAGGCTATAGGTACAAACTTGAGATTGAGTATGACATATCACCCCCGGACGAACGAATAAACATAGAGGGTGAATTAGATGTTGGAAGACATTGGGAGGATGTGTATCCTGGATTTTGGGGGAGGTTGGGAGCGATACATTTCATTGGTAGAGTTTGCGTATAATAACTCTTAACAATTTAGTATCAGGATGGAACCATTTGAGTCACTGTATGGGAGACCTTGTTGTTAGCCTCCATGCTAGTTGGAGGCGGGGGGATAACAAGTTGTTAGGACCTAAGATAATTTAGGAAACTACTGCCAAGATTCAGTTTATTCGAGGACTCGGATAGCTCAGGATAGGCAGAAGAGTTATGCTGGCGTCAACAAGAGACATGTGGAGTTAGAGGTTAGCGACTAGGTGTTACTTTGAGTACCTCCCATGACGGGGATTATGAGATTTGGCAATAAAGTGAAGTTATCACCTAGTTACGTTGGGTCATTTCCTATTATAAAGAGGGTGGGACTGGTAACATACAAACTGGGACTTCTAAAGCATCTTCAGCGGATACACGATGTGTTCCATGTGTCATCACTGACGAAATACAGGAGGATCAAGAGGGCTTTCTGGCATGTTCCACTTGAGGAGATTGACTTACAGCCAGAAGTCTCATATGAGGAGAGGCCCGTGGCTATTATGTATCATGGCGAGCATAAACTATTGTCCGAGGTGGTTCCATTGGTGCGATATTAGTGAGGATTCCACAATATTTAGGAGTCGATATGGGAGCGGGAGGATGACATGCAAGAGCAGTATCCACAGTTATTCACCATAGGTATGTCCTAATTTCGGGGAAAAAATTCCTTTGTAGGGGGTAAGCATGTAATACCCCATATTTCTACGTACATTTAATCTAATTAATTCGGAAATTAATTGTGAAAAATACGTTTTATTTAAATTACACGAGTGAATTAATTTAATGTGATTTATTTAATAAATGTGATTTTCAAATACTAATCGAGAGATAGATACTAATTAATATTTTGATGAAATTTACTAAGTGAGAATAGTAAATAAAAAATGATTATTAGTATACGGCATAGCGAGTGATATGTGAGTATTCTAGTTTATCTCACCGGGAGTCGCGTGTAAACTATTATGAGGTGAGAAATTAGAAATATATTTTAAGTTACTCGGATGGGAATTTTGAGGTCACGAATGACTCCGGATGGTTTGAAATAGTCGAAATAGTGTACCCAAAAGTATAGTTTGGGTCCCGAGTCAATTTTGGACCAAACCGGCACCTATTAAGGGCGTTTCGGTCATTTTTCAAAAAGAGGTCAAGGGAGCTACGAAATTTAGAGACATATATCTGAAATTTAGAGAGTGGGTTTATGGATCATAACACAAAATATTAGAGAAGTCATTAGAGAAAAGAGAGAACATTTTTCCCAAAGCTTAAGGAGAGAATTGTGAAGGTGGTGAAGGGTTTCTTGCACCTCAAGGCAATTGGAAAGGAAGATTGGTGGAGAAGAAATCAATCATGAACCAAGAATCACGAAATCAGATCAATAAATCAAAGTAAAGTGTTTATTACAAATCTAATTGAAGTTATAATACCCATGTGTAGGGATTTCATGAATAGATTGATTTTATTTCAAAACCTTTGATGAAAAACACCAATTGATTTCATGTTTTGGTGAAATTGCATGTAGTTAGGGTTTATATCTGTAGAGAATGTTAAATCAGAAGATTTTTTTTATTATTACTACAAATTTAAACTTGGGTTTTGAATTGAATGTAATGGATGAACACAAAACTAGAGCATGGAAGAGTTTGAGGGTTGGATTCATACTTGATCGATTTCGGTGAAGTTTTTTATGTGTTTGAAACATTATAAATCATCCTAACTCATGTAGAAATAGTTGGGAATAATCAGATATGAATTTGGTGAAGAATTATGAGGTTTGAGTGAATCAATAATGGTGTAAAACGCTGCTGTGAAACAGAGAGACAGAAGTTGCAGAAAAAACGGGTCGGTCTGGTCATGGGAGCCAGATCGGTTTGGTGCTTTGAATGTTTAAAATTTCCCTTTTTCTCTTGTATTTCTAAATGGAAGTGGTGGAAAATCCTTAAGACCTTGTGAAAATATTAATGGGGGACTTATTTTTTATAGTAGGCCTACGATGGAAGTACGACTTCGTCTTAGAGAGAGAGTTAAGACGGGAATGTAATTGGTCAAAGAAATTCGTAATTAATCTAAGAGATGGATAAAGAATTACTGGAATGTAATGAAACTATGTACATCAGTATAGCAAAGATGGTAACTACTGAATTATTATATAATAAGGGGTAACTAGAACCTTAGAGTTGTGTGAACACTCAAATAATTATGAAAGTGAATTAAATTCGTAAATAAATGATAAAGTACGGTGAATATTAGAGAGAAAATATTACGTACTAGTATAAATAATTTGGTTACGTGAATACATATTCTATTGATACTTAAGCCTAGTGAATACCTAAAGTATGCTAAATTTTGTATTGGGGTCGATGATTATACGAACCAATGCATGAAAGCTCGATTTGGGGTCGATGATTATCCGGACCAAATCGAAGATGATGGATTTGGGGGTCGAGGAGTATCCCAACCAATATACATATGCATAACATTTACTTTGGGGTCGAGGAATATTCGGATCAATGTAAATGATAGGATGATTGGGGTCGATGATTATCCGGAGCAATAATCCTTATAGTATATATTGTATGTGAAATATATATACTTCATGATATTCTACTTATGTGCGAAAGTAGACTTGTAGATGATATATATATATATATATATATATATATATATATATATATATATATATATGTATATATATATATATATATATACATTTTAATGATATATGAAGTAGAGAGAAACTTAATTATAGGATCAAATAGATTGAGGATGATCTACAGGAATGTAAGTAGTGAAATTCAATATTGGAAGTTGAAGGATAAATTCTGAATTACTTTATAAATTAAGTGGTGAGACTTAATTATGATGCTTAAATGTAACATGTGAATCTTACCTTAGTAATGAAGGACATTACGAGGTATGTGAATAATGAATCGTACTTTATGGGAAGTATATGAGAGTATGCTATTGATAAGATCGGTTATATGCTTTTGTCGAAATAGCTAGGGAGTGGTAGCTAGGTGGGCTAAGTACGAAATGTTAGGCGTGCACATTAGATGAGAGGTGAGGAAACTCAAGGGAGTGTGCATGAATCTAACATGTGTTATCAATAACCAATTTTAATTACGATAAGTTACTTGTTAAATGTTTTCAAAATTTTTTTGAGTACTAACTCTTGCTATGTAAATGTTTTAAAAAAAACTTTAAATGTCCAGCCACAATGGCGCCGTACTTGATTCCATTCCCATGATTCGGAGATATAGCAGTGTGGATTCTGACAGGACTTTTGAGCAATCGACTCTTTCATTCAGATATAGTATATGATCTCGTTCATGTATCTCATGTGTAGACATGTTTTCAGATGACTACATTGCAGTTTCAGTTTTGTATCCATTTTACTTAGTATTTGAATTATGGATTATTGCTTGGTTGTAGTTTTTGTCAACTATTTATTTGGCATGACTTTGATGCATTTATGTACTATTGATGGTTTTCATTATAGTATCTTGTGAATGTTGATTTAGTTCTCAAGATATTCATATACCCTCTTTATTTGAAAATAAAATTTGGCACCGGTTTTATTAACTTAGATGGTTCGTATTTAATTTGGTTTTCGACGGTGATGCTAATAATGAACCATTTAAGAAACCTGTTTTAATTTTATAAAGGCTTGATCACTCGATATTTAGTTAGATGGGGTGTCACATCGGGGAGTTAGTCCCTCAACCTAGAAACACTAATATGATTGGTATGAAGTGCATTTACATAAATAAGAAGGATGGAAATGGCACCATAGTTTGTAATAAGGCTTGGTCGATCGCTCAAGGTTACACGCAGATTGCGGGTGTAGACTTTGATGAGACATTAACTCCTATTGCTAGAATTAATCCCATCCTCTTATTACTCAACATAAAATTCCATATATGCTTCAATTTATATCAAATGGATGTCAAGAGTGCCTTTTTTAATGTCATTCTACAGTTGGAAGTGCACATGGAAAAATCAAAGGGGTTCAAATACCCAAAGAACTCGAGACATGTCTTTTATCTTAATAAGGCCTTGTATGGTTTGAAACAAGAACCCAGTGCTTTGTATAAGAGGCTCACTTCTTATCTCTTAGCTCATGGCTTTAAGATAGGGGGATCGGATAAGATGTTGTTATTAAGGATAGAGAGTGGTGCTATATTGGTTGCCCAAGTCTATCTGGACAACATTGTATTTGGATCCATGTGTCCCCAATTGGCTCACACGTTTGAGGAGGAGATGAAGAGAGAGTTTGATATAAGCATAGTTTGTGAGCTTGTGTTCTTCTTAGGTGTCCAAGTGTGTCAGCTTAGGGATGGGATATTCATATCTCAATCCAAATATGTTAGGGACCTAGTGAAGAAGTTTGGTTTAGACTCCGATAAGAACTCACGCACCCATATGACTACATCGACTACGCTTAGCAAAGACACTATAGGTAAAGATGTAGACTAAACCCTTTATATAAGCATGATAGGTAGTCTTCTCTATTTGATCTCCACTCATCCTGACATTACATTTAACATTGGAGTTTGTTTGCATTACCAAGCATCCCCCAAAAGTCTCACTGGCGTGAACTTAAACTTATCATCAAATACGTGAGTGACACTCTTTTGATATTCCTTTGACATTTATGAACATTTTTCTGCCTATTTGGATGTCGATTGGGACCTGGATATTGATGGTTGTAGGAGCACCTCGGTGGGTGTTTTTACTTTGGAAGTGCGCTTGTCTCTTGGTTGAGAAACAAGAAAAAATCCATATCCTTTACCACAGAGAAGGCCGAGTACATAGCCATCGGGAGTTGTTGCACACAACTCTTATGGATAAAGTAAATGTTGGAAGATTATGGGATTTCAGAAGGCACAATGACTATTTCTTGTGATAATATGAGTGCAATTCAAATATCCCGTAATTTGTTCCAACATTCCCGCTGGAAGCACTTGAGGATGCATGAGCATTTTTTTTGTGATCTTATTGGGGAGAAGGTTGTTTCCTTGAGCTTTGTGGGCACCGAACATAATTAACCGATATTTTCACGAAACCTTTAGATGCACTTAGATTCCAGAATCTTATGAAGTCTTTGGGTTTTTGTTCAATTGAATGAGTTCGGATACTTTTTCTAGTGTAGAGTGGTTATTATGTTCATATCATTTGTCCATATTTCTAGATTGTATTTATTAGTACTTTTATTGTATTTATATGCTTTTATTTTGGGAAAAATCATGAAAAATTCAAAAAGATTTTTGTTTTTTTAAGAAAAAGTTTGAAAATTTCCAAAAGATTATATTTTTGATAAAATTTTTGAAAAATATAAGAAGTTTTTTGTATTTCGTTTCCATCATATATGGATGTACATTTAAGATATTCAAATCACCCCAACATTCCATCCATTTATGTGAGCTTTGTATGATGTTTGGATACATGGCTTCATTCCTTTAGTGTGATTAATAATGGGTGGCTAGCATTTCGTTGATCATTGATGATTAGTTTCTTCATGTTAGACTCTTTATCCCCTTTATTTCACACATGCACGAAGTTTTTGAACATCGTGCTTACTTATCATATGTCGAATACGATGTTCTTATTTCAATCGTCTTTAGTATCAAACCAAATGTACTAGATATAAGTTTTGCTCAATAGAACCACTACCCGGATTTCATTTTCTGAAAATTTTGTTTTATATTAAGCAATGGAAATGGCTACGAAAGAGAAAATTCTCTTTGCGTTAAAAGCCATCATTTGCAAAAAGAGCCTAAATTATTAATGATACACAAAACAGAAGTGCCAAAGCCAGTTTTATTTCATTGATGCGGTACTACATATGAGCATTATGATATATTAAAAAATTTGAGTGAGAATTCTTAAATATGTGGGATTTTGAAGGTGTTATAAAGTAGAAGATCGATGGGTTTGCACAATAGAATCTCTTAAAAAACATTAAATAGTTTAGCATTGTTGATTTAATAAACATTTAAATTCATGGCATGTTGCATAAGTAGAGTCTATTTCATCTTATTCACCATTCTTACACCTAAGGTTTAAATTGAGTTCGTTCTTTAGAAGTATCTCATTGACTTCGTGCGCCTATGTTAGGAATGACTTTGTTGATTAGCCTATGGAGTTTCATTTCATTTTCATGATTCATATATTTTAGTGTTATTCCATGGTGTTATATACTTTGTACCTATATGTACCTTTTATACCTAAAATATTTATAAGTGATAAAATTGAAAAAATTTAAAAATTGTTGGTATGCTTCGTCAAAATTTCATCACATGTCATTTTATTGATTACCTTTGTGATACTATTATTATTATTAGTTTCTTACCCTTTGTCTATTATGGACAAAAGGAGGGAGGAAAAATTGTGGGGGAGTTTATTTTCCTATAAACTCGTACGCATCACGGTATTATTTTATTTTAAGTCTGTAGGTCTCTTCCGCTTTGATGATGATCTACTGGACCACACAAGTTAAAGAATTTCAGTTGAAGACAAAGTATTTAATGTCATTCCCTTTTGGGTTTGGTAGGGCATTAGTAGAACACTGTCTTGGGGATTTTATTGTAATTTGATTTCATTTTTCTTGTACTAGAATAGCCAAAAGGAGATATTTGTAAGAGAAGAAAATTATAAGTGCTCATAGTTTAGATATTTTGGCTTTTCCCGTTACAAATCGAACACTACATCTCCATATGCTTCCACTATATTAGAAGAGATATTAGTGACTGAGCATCATTTCCAAAATTCAAGTCGTTGGAATCAACATGAACACTTTATGGAGGTATATGACATTTAGGTTTTTGATTTTACTTAATCAAAATATGTTGGGATGTGTCCATCCATTTTTACTCCAGGTATTTTTATTTAAAAAGATTTTTGAAAAAGATTTTTTTTTGTTTTTAATTTCGTTGGAACGAGATATACATCTCGTTAGAATGAGAACCTATTATCACTCGAACGAGGTTTTTTGTTCATTAGAACGAAGTGCTTAAGTTGTTAGAATGAGCTTCTAATGAGTGGTCTCTATTTGACATAAATAATCTCGTTTGAAGTCTATTGGAAGCTCGTTCGAACAAGATAGGCCTTTCATTTGAACGAAACTTCACCTCATTAGAACAAAACTATTATTTTTGTTCAAACAAAGTGACAATTTCGTTCAAATGAATCCGTCGCCTCAAAAAACATATTTTTATATATAAAAAAAGGATTCTTTTGGATTGTTTCATACAACTCTTTTGACAAAATCAACTCTAATGCCTGCTCCAAAAGTTTTCTATCTTTTGTTTCATAGAAACACTTTTATTTTTCAAATCATCTTTATCCTTAGAATGATTTGTTTATTTTTCCATACCCACTTTCCATATGCTACATCAAACCCTAGTAAAGTTTACTATGTGGCTGATTTGTGGAGTTACGACTCTTTCCTTGGTGGATACTGAGGAAAGAGATGCTTCTGGTGGGTGGTGCTGGAATACATCACATTAATTTTATTGAAGATTTCAAGGCCCTATGCATTATACTTAGTGGATCTCTAAGTAGTTTGCAAGTCATCAAGTCTGTCAAACTCTTTAACAGTGTTGAATATAGGCTTTGCTCAAAGGGGATTCTTCCTCAATTCTTCTTATTCTAGATTGTTTTGGTTGGTTTGGCATAACTGATTTGAAATTTATCTTGCATGAACACCTAATTATAATGAAGATAAATTTGGTTAAAAATTAAATCTTTGTGTGTGTGATCTAAGATACAAATACATATAGCCCTTGCATTTTCATATTTAGATGAAACATGGATCTCAAAACTAGTTGGGTGAAACTAGGGTTTGGAACATTTTGTTATTGTTGGGAATGTAATTTCGAAAAACTTGAACCAAGAAAATAGATGCCAACACTCTTATGTAAAAAAAATGATTTTCGAGGTAGTATAATTTTTTAAGCAACTCATTTAAACAAATTAACTGATCTTGTCTAAACTGACTTTAAATGAATATCCACTATTAACTAGAATAAATTCATTTGAACTTAGAAGGTCGTTTGAATGACATTTAACGTCTCATTTGAATTAGGCAAAATTCTTGTTCAAACGAACCACACAATTTCATTTGAACAAGTCATTCGAATGACTTTTCACAAAAAAAAATATTAATAACCTTTTTATGAAAAATGTCCTCAAACATTTTAGAACAAACACCCAAATGAAATATCCAATGACAAAAAGTAATACGCATTCATGCCTCGAAGATCCATGGATGCTGAAGACGAAACTTGGCACGAAACAAGACACGATGATGTAAATGCTTTAACTTAGATGTTACGATCTTAATTCATACATATCACTGGCTTTGGAGGATAAACCAATGCAAGGCCTAACCTATGACTCAAACAGTTTTTTCCAACCGAAATTAAGCTAAAAACATACAAATTGACTCTATTGAAAATATATCCTTACAAATCTCCCCATTTGTCTATTCTAGGACAAAACACAAAAATAAAATTTATAGGACATCAAGATCTCTAAAGATTCCATTCCAACTCCAAAAGAAAAAAGTACAGAAACTTGATAAACACAAACTCCGGGTATATTTTTCCTTGTGAAACTACTTTACCGCATCATTGTAGATTGGCACACCTTAATAAAACATTCAAATGCAAAGATAACACATAACAATATAAATCGGCATATGAAAACCTTCCCCATTTGTCTAACAATCTCCACTTAAAATAGGATGTCCCCCCTATGGTAAAAAATTACCCCCTTAAGTTAAATAGATATATACCCCTTTTTATCCAAGAATAGATAAAGAATGAGGTTCACAATATAAAGTACTTCTATATCTACATGTGATACTTATAAGCATAAAGGAAAATCAGTATATCATACAATATGGTGTGAAGTTAAATATGTAATGACATACAACTCAGCAACACAATCACATATAATCCAAACAATGAAATATAAGATACCAATTTTTATGTAAAAATTGAAGCATAAGATACCAATGTAAACTTGCAACAAAATATACCACTATGATCATATAACATGCCACAGATTAAATGCAATGGAAGGACTTAGAAAAAAAACATACTGTATATATATATATATATATATATATATATATATATATATATATATATATATATATATATATATATATATATGTATATATATATACACAAAAAAATATACTAATGACGCACATAAATAGATATAGGTATAAACACCACAAAAAGACACAAAACAAAAGTTTTGCACACTCTCATAGTATCCATGTGTCTAAACCAAAGTGGTACAGAGTGAAGGGGAATGAACTAGAACAAACTTAATATGACCCAATCACTCAAAATGTATCCAAGGAGTTCTATTTGACCTCATTAACTTATCAAACTTTGGTTTATCCTCATATGAGAAAAAAAAGAACACATAAATAGATAAACATACACAATACACACTAGTCTAGAAATCTTGATGATTCCCAGATCAATAGAGACAAAACAATTAAGAATAACTAGGACTCATTGTGCAAACCCATAGATATTTCAACTTTAACACCATTAAAATAAACTTATATCATTTTTTTCACTCTTTTTTTAGATATCAAATTTGAAGCATACAAAAATTAGCCTTGGAAATTTTTGTTTTATTTTAACTCTCTTTTCTTTTAGGCTCTTACTAATGGTGGAATTTCACACAAGGAAGATTTACTTCCTTCGTAGCCCTTTTTCGCTGCTCACACATATGTATATGAGTGATTCTTACGTGCACAAATCCCCTAAAGTCAACTGGATATGTATATGACAAGATTGATAGAAGAAAATCTTGCTTATCTCATGCATCATAGGTAGTTATAATCCAAAATAGCTCATGTAAAAGTGTGTGTGGAGGCATATCCAAAGTGAATCCATTAAGAAAATCAAAGTTGAACAACTCCGTGCAAGCATGATTAAGAACAATCCTAAGAATTGAAAATCATAATCAAATGTCCCAGCCACATGGAAACATGGAACAAATGGGATTCAAACTCACCGATATGCCACGCAAAATGTGTAAAACCGAAATACACAAAACCAAAAAATCCTTTTCAGTTTATTTTAAAACAATTTTTAAAAATGACACCAATTTCAAAAACTTAAAATACCAACAAAATATTTTTGTAATTTTGTGAGTAAAACCAAATAAATAAAAAATAAAAATACAAAAGACTCAAACATCAAACCATTAGAAATAACATATAACATGGAACACAAAAGTTAGTGTAGGAAAACATGCAAACATAATCAACCATTAGATTTACCATGAGAATAATTATGGGCACCAAAGCAGAATGTCTAGAAATCCTTCGTGGCCTCAAAATGTGTAAGGAGCTTAATATCGATTATGTTTTGATTGAATCAGACTCCCAAGTCATCATCAACATTCTTAAAGGTTTCATTGCAAAAACCCCTGGAGTTTGCTAGAAATCTTGAAAGAAATTATAGAATTGGACATTCAGACCTAATATGTTCATTGCTGGAGGGAATCAAACAGTGTTGCAGATAGCTTAGCCAATTTTGCGATTCTCGGTAAGCAATACAATCTCTTCTCTTCTTTATCAGAGCTACCTAAAGTCTCCATAGGCCCCTATATATTGGATTTACTAGGTCTTCCTTCTATTAGGAATGTGTAACAGATGTCTTGAATCATTAAGTTTTCCTTTTCTTTAGCTTCTTACTTCTGTAATTCCCCCCTAGGTAGGGCTTTTCTACCTCTTTAATAAAAAAAACGTATGAAACTTGGATCTCCAAGGAAGTTGAAATTTGTATTTGGCCTCAACGAATATTTTGCTTCAGATCAATAATAGCTAAAGTTGTGGTTAAAAAAAATGAGTCTAATGTCTAAATCTTCCAAATCGAATTTCCTAACCCATATAGGTGTAACATAATAATCTTGGGTTTTGAGAACCTTAGTGACTCTATTCTTATAATTCATAAGAAAATTTCTAAGATCAAATTAAGAATGCCTTCAGTTACATTTCCTATCACAATGTGTGCAAGTTTAGACACGATGAGGAATGTTACCTAAGGGTTAAACTTTTTCAACATCCTTACAAGTGGTTGAACCTCTTAAAATATTGCTATTGTCTTTAGTAGTGGATGCATTGAAATCATCAAAACGCATTCCAAAATAATCTTTTTTGATTTGGACGGTGCCTAATATCGTATCAAACTTTTCAGACCTATATCCCCAATCAAATTTTATGTGACTCGAGTCTATTAATCTCTACTCTAGCCCCTCAATCCTAGAATTAATTAAATGATGAGAATCATTAAAAACTAGGGAGTTCTTCTTCAAAATATCCATCAAACCTCGAAGGTTATCTCTCTCCCCCTTAATGAGTGTGAGCTTCTCCCTAAGAGTCTTATCATGTTCCCTAAGATTCTTAACCAATTCACTATCATCATTACCTATGGCACGATCCTTTAACTTATCTTCCAACTTCATGTTTGCCTTTTTGAAATTTATTAGCTCGGCGTATAACTCCTAAAAGGCAACCAGAAGCTCACCCTCCTCTTCTTCTTCTTCCTTATTATCTTCACCATTAACTTGGGATTCACACGACTTGGACTCGAAATATTCATGAACAAAATTATCTTCATCGGAAGACATTTCATCTAGACTCACATAACTGGTCATGAATGCGACGTAATTACACTCAACAGGGGAATCGGGTTGCTCTTCCAATTCACTGTCATTTAGGGTATCCTCATATGACTTTAGATTCTTTCCTTCCTTCCTTAACTTAGTGGGACACTTAAATTCCCTACGGCCATAACCTTTGCACCCAAAACATATATTTGATATATCCATTTCAACATTCTCATTATTATTCTTAGGGAAAACTTTATAAAACTTGTTCTTCTCAAACTTCTTCTCATCATATTTAGAGTTATGTTTGTCATACTTTAGAAAGTTCCAAAACTTCTTATTAGACATGAACATATCATTAGAATCAATGTTAGAGTCCTCAAAAATTGATGTTTTCTCCTTTCACGATTTCAATGCAATGTTCTTATCTGTCTTCGTCCTTTTGGATGGAAATATGTTGAGCTCATAAGTTTGAAGTTAACCCATAATATCTTCTAGTTTCATTGTGCCAATAGTTCCCAAAGAATTCAAAATAATGACTTTGGGTTTAAATATTTCATGTAAGGACCTTAAGAATTTCTTCACAACCTTAGTGTTGGGTATTCTCTCTCCTAATTTAATAGATGACTTAACAATAGCAGATAGTATCTCATAGAATTCATCAAAATTTTCACTATCCTCCATCTTAATGGTCCTGAGTAGTAAGGTATTGGAGTTTGCAAGCTTTAACAGCACCGGTTCCCTCATGGGTAAGTTAGAGTATGTTCTAAGCCTCTTTAGACGTCTCACATGTCATAATCTGACCGAACTCATTAGGTGTGACTGCATAAAACAAATAATGTCTTTTTCAAAATGAAATTTACACAAATTATGTTAATCTTCACTCCAACTCTCTACGGGTTTAGGCACACGAACATCGCTTACTAGAGTTGCGAGTAGATTCCACCTTTACTAAAGCTAACCATACCCACTCATCTATAGAATTAAGTTTTGATTTCATATGCACTTTTCAGTGCATGTAATTAGACTTATCAAACAAAGGTGGCCAAGAAAACGATCAACCCTCCATTTATAAACCCCTTGAATTCATACCTAAACAAATTTTATATCGGTTCTGATACCAATTTGAAAAGAAATTCTTATATGGATTGCCAAACACGCACTAATTTTTTAATTTTATTTTAAAATTAAATTAATTAAACAATTAAACCCAATTAAAACTTGCACTAATGAAACAGATTATTTTGATAAATAGTTTTCCAAATTTTATTTTGCCTAAGTATGCATCTAGGTGAGTATAGCAAGATACAATTAAAGCAATCAAACCACAATACCCGATGTAGGAAAACAACTCAAATGGAAAAAACCACGGATGGCCCAATAGCACAAAACTCAATGTGATATATGAATTTACAAAAGGATTATAGATGACTAACACAATAACTTGACCCCCTTTAAGCCTTGATGGGTCTTCATTTCTCGAACCTTCTTCACAGCGATACGTAGGAGTCTAACTACGCACCTCCACAACATGCGATCCTCACACGCCTCAGTATCCACCCATCCCATCTTACCAAACCATCAACGGGTTAAACACGAAGTCTACGATTTCAAATAGCCACACACGGAGTCCGCCTTATGTAAACTGTAAACAAAAAATAAGTCCATCGCATGAAACAATACACAACCATATGAAAAGTGTGTAAACCTTGGTGCACAAAACTGAGATCTCAGACATGAATATATAGATAAAACTTTGATCCCAAAACTAGTTGGGTGAAACTAGGGTTTGGAGGATTTTTATTGATCTTAAGAAACCAATTTCAAAAGCATTGAACCAAGAAAATTGATGCCAGCACTCATATATATAGAAAACATAATTTTTTAGGTGTTTCAATTTTTTAGGAAACTCATTAGGAAGAAGTTACCATTCTCATTCGAACCAAAAACAATCTTATTCGAACAAAGTAACATATCTCATTCGAACCATCTTCGAATGAATATCCACTGTTAAGCGGAAACAATTCGTTTCAACTTCTTTAGAAGGTTGTTTGAACGAAATTGAGTATCTTGTTTATAGCAGCCAAAATTCTAGTTCGAATGAACAACGAAATATTGTTTAAATAGGTCGTTCAAATGATTTTTCACAAAAGAAAAAATCTTTAAAACCACTTTTACAAAAAATGGCCTCAAACACCTAAATAAAATATTTAAATATAAAAAGTAATACGCATTCATAACTAGGAGATCCATGGACATTGAAGACAAAATGTGGAACGGAACATGACACAATGATGTATATGCT
This sequence comes from Sambucus nigra, assembly GCA_949130495.1. Taxonomy (NCBI): domain Eukaryota; kingdom Viridiplantae; phylum Streptophyta; class Magnoliopsida; order Dipsacales; family Adoxaceae; genus Sambucus; species Sambucus nigra. The sequence continues at coordinate 468,631,193 of OX422214.1, read as the reverse complement.
TTAACTTGGCCGCTACAGTCTTCAATAATGCATGTCATAGGCTTTGAAGGATAAACCAATGCAATTCATAACCTATGACTCAAACGGTTTTGTCCAATCGGAATTAAACCAAAAACATAAAAATTGACTTTATTGAATATTTATCCTTACAACACTAACTTCTAATTTTGTGTTGTGTTATCGTTTTAACGTGTTATTCCACTCATAAACGAATTGTTCTTATGAGTCATGCCATATATACATACACAAATGTAAATAAATACAAGGGTCTTATTCCAATTTTTGTTCATATACATATGATACAAATAGGGTTATCATACAAGGGTTAAGTAAATAATAAAATAATATTTCAAAACTCAATTTTCGTGTAAGGACACAAATTTCCAATTTAGTCCTTTGTAGTTTGGCTCAATTTCGAAAAAAAACGTTTGAGTCATAGGATAGAGTTAATTGATCATCCTCTAAGCCTATGAAGAGTTTGTTTGAAGACGTAGCAGCCAAGTGTATAAAGGTTCATCAAAATGCCGAGTTTAAGTGCCTCGTTTCTACGTCATCAACAGTGGTTCCATGCTCCCAAGGTATGAATGCATTATATATATATATATATATATATATATATATATATATATATAGGAGATTTGAACGATTTATATTGGGTGTTAGGTTTTAAAACTGTGTTTTGTTTTCAGAAAGATTTCTATTAAAAACTTTAAAATAAAGTATATAAAGTTTCTGGGCAAAAATAGTATTTTTCAAACTTTCTAGAAATTCGTTCGATATGTCGTTCGAACGATTTTTTTGTTCGAACCAGATGTCGTTCGAACGAGTTTGCCAACGAGTTCCCATTTTGGCCACTGGAACTTCATTCGAAATGTCGTTCGAACGAGATGGCTATTCGAACGAGATTTCCAACGAGATTTCTAACGAGTTCACACTGGAACTTGGTTAGAAGCCTCATTTGAACGAGATGTCGTTCGAACGAAAATGTTGTTAGAACGAGATTTCAGGCGGGAAAATTCTTTGGCAGTTTTAAGCAGTTTTTTTTCCACTTTCCCCACTTGTTTCTCCACTAACTTTTCTCAGATCTTATAATGTGCGGGAACAACTTTTTTTAAACTAACTTTTTCATAATATTCTAACTCCTAGAGAGAGTTTTGAGAGTTGTTTCTTCCATGAAAAAGTTCATGAGTTTGAGTGTTCATTTTATAAAGAAAAATTCTTTAAACATTTAGTTACACCCATATTTGTTTCTTCCAAATTCATATATACATATACTTTTCTTGGAGAATTTTGGCACCGATTTATCTCTACATTTGTTTGAAGAGAAGTTTGGGTTTTCTTCTAAATCCCTGAAAGAAGAAGAAGAATTGTTTAGCTGCGACTTTCTCACATGGTGAAAGGCACCATGTGTGGTTAATGGTGTACCTATTATCCGATCGGTGGGTCCGAGATCGCGGTGGAGCTTCGTGGTTATCCGCTAGGCAGACGTGGTTACAAGAAGACGCGTCAAGGCTTGAGAGGGTTCGAGTTGAGGAAGAAGTCATCTGTCTTGTAAATGTAAATTTCGTACTTAGTGGATTTGAGGCTAGGGTCGTCCAAAGTTTTTTCCCGTTGTGGGTTTTTCCTCGTACATCGCGGCGTAGTGTGATTGATTTACTTTTATCTTGCATAATAACTTAGAACGCATGCTAACGATAATTCAAGAATTTTTTTTTAATTATCACACTTAATTTAATTTGGTGCTACTTAAATTTGGGTAATGTTTATTTAATTGAAGTCTATTATTAAAACTAGTTTGGCCTAATTTGGAAATATTGATAAATATGACTTAGGCAAATTCTAGGACTTGGATTAATTATGTTTAAGTGAAAATGTTTTAATGGATTAATCTTATTTCACTTGTTTAATTTTAATTTGTTTAAAAATTAAAATTTGTTTTAAGTTGAACCATCACATCGCTTCCGCATCTATTTCATAAAAAGGAAATATATTTTTAAAGATTTTTAAATAATTGGGGGTCTTCAAATTGGTATCAGAGCCAAAAATGATAAATTACTTCGTTAAGATCCTTTAAATATTTTTGGCTAAAATGGAATTTTCCCCATTTTCAAAATTTCCTATTTTTGATGGTTCTAATTACGCGTATTGAAAAGCGCGTATGAAATCGGCACTAAAATCTATCGACGAGAGGGTTTGGTTATCGGTAGTTAACGGGTGGTCTCCGCCAACTCATTTAGTAGATAATGAACGTGTTTCCAAACCGGCCGATAGATGGAGTGAGGGTGAATTTAAACTTTCTAACTTTAATTCCCATGGGTTAAATGCCTTTTTTAGCGCTGTCACACCGGATGAATTTCGACGTATTGTGACGTGCGAAACCGCTAAAGAAGCGTGGGATATTTTACAACTCACTGATGAAGATACAAGTGTCGTTAAAGCTTTGAAACTCCAAAACCTCACCACTCAATTTAAAACTATCAAAATGAATGAAAAAGAAATGTTTGATGAATTTTATGCTAGACTTTCCGATGTCGTTAATTCATCTTTTAGCTTAGGAGAGAAAATACCCGACAACCGAGTAGTAAATTTTTTTTTAAGGTACCTTCCCGATAGATTTATTCTAAAAGTGACCTTTTTAAATTCTTTACCAACTTTAGCCTCTATGAAATTAGAAGAGCTCGTAGGTGATTTACAAACCTATGAACTAGACATGTTTCCCTCTAAAACCGAAAAGAAAATTGAAAAAGGCATTGCTTTAAAAGCCCGGAAAGAGGAAAAACAAGTAGTAGATAGCGAAAGTGACAGTGACTCGAAAGACATGGCTATGTTTGCTAGAAAATTTTGAAAATTTCTTAAATTGAACAAAGAAAAATTTAAAAATGATTTTAAGAAATTGATAAATCTAGGCATGACAAATTTACTTGTCACGGACTTGTCACGGTCAATGACCGTGACAATTCTTTAAATAATTGTCATGGTCAATGACCTTGACACGACCGTGACAATGTTCACAGCAAAAACCCTTTCCCACTTCTTTTTTCCCTCCCGCCGGTCCCGCCCTCTCTCACTCTCTCGACGCTGCTCTCTCTCTCTCTCGACGCTGCCAGGTTTAATTCTCTCTCTCTCTCTCTCTCTCTTCCATTTATATATATGTTTGTGTGTATATATATGTGTGTATGTGTGTATATATGTGCGTGTGTGTGTGCGTGTGTGGGGGGTGGGGCAGGGTGGGGGTAGGGTGGAGGCAGGGTGGGGGGTAGGGGTGGGGCAGGATGGGGGTAGGGGGTTAAAAATGTAAATAAATAAGTAATTTTCTATTAATTTTCAAAAATAATATCCAAAAATGTAAATGTAAATAATATCCAAAAATGAAGGCCGGCTTAATATGTGATTTAAGTGTGAAATAATCGCTATATACTTATACTAATGGAGAAAAAAACCATATATGGCATTTTTTGTTGACTTTATATGGTGAAATAATCACATGACTTTATATCCATCAAATAAAAGCATGAAAACTAAAAAACTACAATAAGGGTTAAAATGGCATCCGAAGTTGCTAAAAGCATGAAAAATAAAATATTTTTTAAGATTTGTGGTGAATAACTAAAGTTAAAAAAGTATTACTTTAGTCATTAAATTACTTTTTGAATTCGGGCGATGCGCATAAATTTGTAGTAATTGTCTTATAATAAAGATCATTTAGTCTATGTTGTTGAAAAATTTGATCAAATTGGCGAGCCCTTCATATTTTAAAAATGTTGTTTTTATTCCTATTTAACTTTTCTTTTTATACACCCTTAATTATATTTAAAGTTTAATAAAATAGGAGTTATAGAAAGAAAAGTGGGGTTCAATTAAAAAAACTTTTTTTAAATTTTAGGTTCTGGTGCATAATCTTACCCTTAAAGTTATTTTATCACTCTTAGTTTATATTTGTGATAATAATTTATGAACCATAACTCTAGGTTGATTATTTTAGAACTTAAACTTCAATATACAAAAAATAATTCTAGAGAACAGCTTAGATATCTTAATAAAAACACATATCTAACATTGAATATGATTTATAAAAAGCACAAAACAATAGTAGAAATTCAATACATGAAATTAACATTGAGATTATTTCAAATAGACAGTCACTACTGTGTGTGTGTGTGTGTGGTGGGTGGGGGCTATTGTGTGTGTGTGTGTGTGTGTGTGGTGAGTGGGGGTGGTGGTGTGTGTGTATGTGGTGAGTGGGGGGGGGGGGGTGTGGAGGGAGGTGGGGGTGTGTGTGTATGTGGTGAGTGGGGGGTGTGGTGGGAGGTGTGTGTGTGTGTGTGTGTGTATTTGAATTAACCCATGAATTTGTATTTTTGTATTTGAATTAACCCATGAATTTATTTTTGTATTTGAATTAACCCATTATATGAAACATACTTGAAATTAAATATAGTGCGCATAGATACTAGCCTTCTAGTTCTTATGCGTACGCATTCAATAGCCCTTAGACCCGTTCGAGAGTCATTGCCACTGTAATGAGATCTCTCGAATTGTCCCGTTTGGACAGTTTGAGAAGGTATAATTTCTGTATAATATTCTTATTGGCTTAAAGTTGTTACTTTTGGAGGAAGTTCTGCAGTCGTATCTTAATGTTCTCTGGGTACATACTAGATTGACAAGTGTGACTGTTATTTCAATTGACCAATTGAAATAACACTCACACCTTCCAATCTACGTCGTGTACTTGGAGAATTAAGGGGATATGCTGTCGAATTTTTTTCAAATCCTAACAATGTGCATGAGCTGTTAAGTATATTACAGAAAAATGCAGTCTTGAATGGGATAGGACCACTTACCCTTTAATAGGATAATTAAATGATGGGATAAAACATACTATAAATCTAAGTTTTGTTTACCTTTAATAGGTGTTTAGTTGTGGTAGCTGTGATGGGATATCCGAAATACAAAGAGTGGATGGGTGAGAATAATAGAATGGGGGATGTGTTTCGCAGAGGTGCTAACGAATTTGGGAAATATGCAAAGAGATGTCGTAATGATGAAGAGTTTCGTGTGCTAGGTGTAAGAATGGTAAGGTGTTTGAGTGGAAAACAGTTGAACTACATTTGTTAAGATCGGGTATGCAAGATAGTTATCGATTTTGGAGTTTTCACGGTGAATTGAAAGTTCCTTTTGTCCCCGACCAACCTTCACAACAACCTTCAATAAGTAGAATAGATGTAGAAGGGGACGACGTAGATCATAATATGTTAGAGGATTTAGTTGATGATGCGTACGGAGTTTATGAAGTTGAGGAGAATGAGGTTACTGATGATGTAGAAGATTTAAGTGCTCGTGAAGATTACACGATAAAAATTGACGATGACTACCAAAGTTTAAAATTTAAGGCGACCCAACCGTTATACTCTGGCTGTGAGAAAGATCAAACAACTTTACATGCCATGGTTGGTTTGCTCAGTTTGAAGATGCAGTACGGCTTATCTGGCAATAGCGTGACGGGAATTCTGAAATGGGTGAAGGGTTTATTACCCAAGGTGAATACACTTCCAAATAGCTATCCTGTTATGAAGAACAGTTTGAAAGATTTGGGAATGAAGTATAAATCGATTCATGCTTGTGTGTATGACTGCATACTATACCGAAAGGAGTATGAAAATCTTGATCGTTGTCCGTTATGCGATGAACCTAGATATGTCCAATCTACTAGTAAGGAAGGCACAAGTTCAAAAGTGCCTCAAAAAGTATTGAAATATTTTCCCGTTGGGCCTAGATTAAAGCGATTTTTCACAGTACCATGGATTGCAGAGGCAATGACTTGGCATGCTAGGGCAGAAGTAGGGGTAATATCATGCGTCATCCTATTGATTCTACTGGCTGGCGGAGGATGAATTTTGAGTATCCCGATTTTGCTCAAGAACAACGCAACATTTGTTTGGCTATATCAACAGATGGTTTCAATCCATTTGGAAATCTAAGCACCAATCAGAGTGTATGGCCAGTGATCCTAGCACCACTCAACCTCCCTCCTTCACAGTGTATGAGACCTGAATTTTCAATGATGGCTTTATTGATACCTGGGCCAAAGGCACCAAGTGATGCCATTGATATCTACCTGGCTCCTTTGGTAGAAGAATTAAATGAGTTGTGGGAAGAGGGTGTGCAATCATTTGACTCTTTTAGAAAAGAAGAGTTTACGCTGAAAGCTATGTTGATGTGGGCAATTCATGATTTTCTAGCTTATGGGACATTATCCGGATGTGTAGTACGTGGTTATTTGGGGTGTCCTATTTGTGGAGAGGAGACTGAATCTCTTCGTCTATCCTCTAGCTTAAAAAATGTATACCATTGCCACAGGAGGTTTTTACCCCCAGCTCATAGTCTCAGATTTGAGAAAGGTTCCAATTTTTTATTGGGCGGAATTGAACATAGGCTACCGCCAATACAACTTTCGGGTTCAGAAATTGAAAGTAAATCTTCTGAATGTGGCCCAAATATGCCAGGTAAGAATCCCAAATTTAAGAATGTCAAGCATAAGAAGACCCCAACTGGGAATGAAACTGAGATAAGAAAGGCATGGTCTCGGAGGTCAATTTTATTTGACTTGCCTTATTGGAAGAAAAACCCGGTGCACCATGTATTGGATGTGATGCATGCAGAGAAGAACTTCGTTGAAAATATTGTGGGTACTTGCCTTGGGGGGAGTCATTCGAAGGATGGAGAAAATGCACGAAAAGACCTTAAAACATTAAAACTTAAGCCACAACTATGGTTGAAAGAAGATAGTAGGGGAAGGACAATAATTCCCCCTGGTGCGTTTACTTTGACGAGTGGGGAAAGGAAGGTGCATCTAGACACAATATATAATTTGAAGGGCCCATCTACTTTTTCGTCCAACTTGCAAAGGATTGTGAATTATGCTACTCATGATTTACATAAGTGTAAGTCCCACGATTGGCATGTGATCATGCAATTGGTTCCTCTATTGTTTAAGAACTATTTCTCCAAGTACAAGGATTTGCGTAGGGCTATTATGCAAATTAGTATTACCTTCTCCCTCTTGTGTGAGAAGGTAGTGAATCGAGAACACATAGTAGCCGCAAAATTGGCTGTGAATGAAGCGATTTGTGTATTGGAGAAGTACTTTCCCCCAGCATTCTTTGACATAAGTGTTCACTTGTTGGTACACCTATGCGATGAGGCACTTCTTTATGGTCCAGTTAAATATCGGTGGATGTATCCGTTTGAAAGATTGATGAAAGTTTTTAAAGATTACGTCAAGAATACACGATATATTGCAGGATCAATTGCAGAGGAATACATCACCGTGGAGTCATCAATATATACTCAGGAATATATGCCTGACTCGGCTAGCGTTGATGACACTGATGAATTCCTCGATGATGGTAGTAATGTGATGGGAAAACGAGTGAAATTAACGAGTTTACAACATGAACAAGTAGCTCGTTATCTATTTGACACACATGAAGATGTCGAAGAATGGAAAAAGTAAGTTTCGAATATTATAATGTTTAACATTATTTTAGATTATTTTACACATGATTAATTTTGTAATATGCAGTAAATATGAAGCCTGTGAGAAAAATAAAAGACGAAAAACAATGGTACAATCAGACAACGAATTTAGGCTATGGTTGACACAAGAGGTAATTATAATGAAAACAGTCGTTACATAACGTTACATTGCACTCAAATTTTACCACTAATATAATTAATTTATCTATATTCTCAGCTCCTAAAGATGGGTGATGCGACATCAAGGCTTACTCGTCTAGCCACTGGACCCTTGTTCGTGGCACAAGAGTACAAAAAGTATCGATTTAACGGTTACATTTTCGGCGCTAAAGTGTACGAGGAAAGTACAAATGTACAGAACTCAGGAATTTCATACAAGGCTCTTACTTTCTTTCGAGCGAGCGCAAAAGATAAAAACCTCGTTGAAGTTGAAATGACTTACTATGGTGTAATCCAAAATATATTTGAATTGGATTATATAAGCTTCAAAGAGGTTGTATTTTACTGTGAATGGGTAAGAGTTGAGGATAAAAATGCTTGTAAAGTTGATCCTGTCACCAATTTGATCATGGTTGACTTGTCCAAGTTGAAGAGCAACGACCACGTGAGCGATGAGCCGTTTGTTTGTGCATTTCAAAAGGTTAAGCAAGTGTTTTACTCAGAGTATATCAACAATGAGCCGTGGTCAATTGTCCAACACGCGCTAAGGCGTCTAAATAGTTTTGTGGACTCCTACCGAATATCAATCCATTTTTTATGATAACCCGAATTTGAAACAATTTTTCAATTTGTAATAAATATTTCAATTTGTACCGAAACATCCATTTTTAATGCTTTTAATTGATCTTCACTTTATCATTTTCACTCTTGTGTAGTGTGCGTGTGTGGAGAGGAGATTAATACATAAATATTCCAACTACATCTAAGTTTTGTTTATACTAATCCATGAATATACGCTTATTACCTTTAATAGGTGATTAGTACATAGTTATTTGGGGTGTCCAATTTGTGGAGAGGAGACTGAATCTCTTCGTCTATCCGAACACTAAGAAATGCCATAATCCTATGGAGCGATGCTCTGCAAATTCCTCCCAACCGTTATGTATCCAAACATCACCAGTTGAAGTTGTCAATTCCACTTTCCATACCCCACCACTTGGAACTTCTAGCAAAACATGGGAGACCATTGAAAGGTGGAATTGACAACTTCAACTGCTGATTTTTCGCTACACAACGGTTGGAAGTAATTTGCAACGCATAACTCCATAGGATTATGGTATTTCTTAGTGTTTAGATATGAAGAGAATTATATTTGACACGATTGCCCAAGGTACTTTAGTTGGAAGGAGGTGCCATATGAGCTCAAGTTAGTTGTTTGACTGACACTACAGGTAATGTATTTATATTTATATGTCAATTTCGATTTTGATTTCAACTACGATTTATATTTATCTATATTTGAGGGGCGGATACTAATTTTACTTTATTTCAATTCAGGGGACAGGGAGTGGCCCTAAGGGTAAGCCACATATGCTCTATACTTATGTGGTTATTCGGACGAGAAGGGAAAGATATGGAGGTATCCCCGAGCGTCGCAGTACAAAATCTCTTTTCCATGCAAATAGTTTGTAGATTTGAGATAATTGATGGTGATGTTGTTTCTTCTTAAATAGTTTCTATTTTGAATATATATTTGCATTATATTTAGTTTGTTTGGATATATGATGTTTGGAACAGGTACAACGTTGCTATAACAGGTACAAATATACTGCTGGGCAGTGGAAGTGGCCATACTGCCCTGCAGATTTTTTTTAAATTCTGCCCAGAATTGTCACAGTCATTGACCGTGACAAAAAGTTGTCACGGACGCATCACGGTCAATGACCGTGACAATTTTTTTAAAAAGGGTCACGGCTTTGTCACGGTTATAAACCGTGACAAACGTGTCATGATCATTGACCACGACACGACCGTGACATGACCGTGAAAAAAAAAGTTATCTCGCCTCGAAATGTCACGGTCATTGACCTTGACAAGTTGGATTTGTCAAGGTCAATGACCTTGACAAATGGGAACATTTGGTATAGTGAGGCTTCGATACTTGTAATGAATCTAATTATAAATCCAAAACCAATGTTTTAGGAGAATCTACTAGGAAAGCCTTTAGAGCTCATTCCTTAGGTACCAAATTTCGACGTAATTTTACTTGTACACATTGTGGTCGAAAAGGTCATCTTAGAAAAAAAAATTGATCTTAAACGAATTCCTAGAAAATCCCAACGTAAAGCAACCAAGGTAGTTAAAATTCCTACATTCCAAGATAGTCATTCTTCACTAATTTGGGTTAGGAAATCCGACTTGGTTGCCTTGCAAAATAGGACATTTGATTCTCATTTACTTTAACATGCTTCCTCCCTTGTTAAATCTAAAGGATGAATGTGTTAGTATTTGCATAATTTAGTTTGGTGCTTCATGCTATATTATCATGCTAAATGTATGCTTGTTTAATCATTTTCTAATCTATGCTCCATGCTTAATCAGATGCTAGAACTATGATTTTTGTTTATCTTTTGTATTATATTTCCTTCATTTTGTTTGCATTAAATGAAAAATAAAAAAAGATTTTTGGTTTATCATTTGTGTTTTATGTTTTTAGTAATTTAGGCTTAATGAAAAATACAAATGATTTTTGTGTTTCTTTGGAGTATATTTTTTTTGGTTAAAAATTATCAAAAACTCAAAATGATTTTTATTTTGTGTGTATTTTAGTTTGACACACTTTATGTGGCACATACTTGTGTCTGAATCCCATCTTTTACGCTCCCATGTGGCTAGAACTTTTGGTTTAGATTGTCAATCCTTATTATGTTCTTTACCATGCTTACATGGAGTAGTTGAATTTTTGCGTTGCTTAAATGGATTCTATTTTTATATGCCTCTTTTCACACATGCACGAGCTCAGTTGAAATTTTAATGTCACATGTTATATTTGAGCTTTGTGAGGTGTTCTCCTACCAATCTAGTCATCTACATTTTTATGACCTAGGAGGACTAGTGCATGTCAAAATCCGTTGCACGTGAGTTTGTGAGATATAAAAATGTTATATAAATATGCACGGGGAAGGGATCTGACAGGACTAATAAATCTTTGTGATTGTAAGCCACCTTTTGAAATGGACCTAAAAGAAATACGTGGTCCAAAGGCCTAAAAATAGAAAAATGGCACTAAAAGAAAAATAATTGCCAAGGCCTATGTTTGATTGATATATTCAAAATGCTTATTGAGGGAGGTTGGATGATATATCAACGGTTTGCATAATGTTCGTTTATCCTAGTGGTCTTTATTGTCATGACTCTATTTGGTTTGTAGAATCATCAAAACTCTAGGCTTGTATGCATTGTGTATGTTTGTTCATTGAGTTCAACCTATATTGTCACATGAGGTTATATTCAAATGTGATGAAGTTTGCAATCAATTGATAACTCCGTGAACATGTTTTAAATGATTGGGTCTAAATTTAATTGTTACTAGTTCACACCCCAACACTTTCGTTTCCATATGACACATTTTTACCGTACGAGTGTGCTAAACTTATTTTATTTTTATGTCATTTGTGTGTTTATATCTATAAATATATGCGTGTAAATATATGCGTGTACGTTATTGATACTTTTAGAGTATATATATATATATATATATATATATATATATATATATATATATATATATTCTTTTGTCTTTGCCTTGCTTTCTAGTCCATCTATGCTTCTACTTCATTAATTGGTATTTATCTTGGATTAGTTATGCTTTTGTTGCTCATATGCTTTAATGTCATATCACTCTAAGCCTCAACGTGGTTAATTAATTTTATCCTTTGTCTATTCCTGAAAAAAGGGGGAGAATGAGAATGATAGGGGGAGAAATGGATGGTATCTAATCCTATTGTAATCGTATCTAAGTTTGGGAAATTTAACTTAGAGGGAGTCATGAGCTTTTTAGGTAGATTTGTTTTGATAAAGGGGGAGAATTAATTTAGGGGGAGTATTTTCTTTACATTAAATACTTTGATATTCCCTATACGTTTGATAGTTTGCTTAAGTGTGCAGGAATTCTTCTAAAGCGGCAACCTTCAAGTGGAAAAGAGTTTAATTCTAAAGTGGTATTCGAGTTAAGCATTGTACTTTTTATCTTGGGTGGGATGTTTTTGAGTCTAGTGATCTTGACGGACCTTTAGGATTTTTGTTTGGTTTTCATCCCGGAACAGCCAAAGGGGGAGATTTGTAAGGACACAAATTTTCAATTGAGTCCTTTGTAGTTTGTCTCAATTCCGCACAAAAACATTTGAGTCATAGGATAGAGTTAATTGATCATCCTCCAAGCCTACGACGAGTTTGCTTGAAGAAGTAGCGGCCAAGTGTATAAAGCTTCATCAAAATGCCGAGTTTAAGTGCCTCGTTTCTACGTCATCAATAGTGGTTCCATGCTACCAAGGTATGAATGCATTACATATATAAATATAGGAGCTTGAAACGATTTATATTGGGTGTTAGGTGTCAAAACTGTGTTTTGTTTTCAGAAAGATTTCTATTAAAAACTTTAAAATAAAGTATATAAAGTTTCTGGGCAAAAATAGTATTTTTTAAACTTTCTGAAAGTTCGTTCGATATGTCGTTCAAACGAGTTTTTCGTTCGAACCAGATGTCATTCGAACGAGTTTGCCAATGAGTTCCCATTTTAGCCACTAGAACTTCGTTCGAAATGTCGTTCGAACGAGATGGTTGTTCGAACGATATTTCCAACGAGATTTCTAACGAGTTCACACTGGAACTTCGTTAGAAGCCTCATTCGAACGATATGTCATTCAAACGAATATGTCGTTCGAACGAGATTTCAGGCGGAAAAATTCTTTGGCAGTTTTAAGTAGTTTTTTTCCACTTTCCCCACTTGTTTCTCCACTAACTTTTCTCAGATCTTATAATGTGCGGGAACAACTTTTTCAAAACTAACTTTTTCATAATATTCTAACTCCTAGAGAGAGTTTTGAGAGTTGTTTCTTCCATGAAAAAGTTCATGAGTTTGAGTGTTCATTTTATAAAGAAAATTCTTTAAACACTTAGTTACACCCATATTTTTTCTTCCAAGTTCATATATACATATACTTTGCTTGGAGCATTTTGGCCCCGGTTTATCTCTACATTTGTTTGAAGAGAAGTTTGGGTTTTCTTCTAAATCCCTCAAAGAAGAAGAAGAATTGTTTAGCTGCGACTTTCTCACATGGTGAAAGGCACCATGTGTGGTTGACGGTGTACCTATTGTCCGATCGGTGGGTCCGAGATCGCGGTGGAGCTCCATGGTTATCCGCTAGGCAGAGGTGGTTACAAGAAGATGCGTCAAGGCTTGAGAGGGTTCGAGTTGAGGAAGTAAGTCATCTGTCTTGTAAATGTAAATTCCGTACTTAGTGGATTTAAGGCTAGGGCCGTCCGAGATTTTTTCCCATTGTGGGTTTTTCCTCGTACATCGCGGCGTAGTGTGATTGATTTACTTTTATCTTTCATAATAACTTAGAACGCATGCTTAGGACAATACAAGATAAAATTTATTTTAATTGTCACACTTAATTTAATTTGGTGCTAATTAAATTTGGGTAAAGTTTATTGAATTCAAGTCTATTATTAAAACTGGTTTGGCCTAATTTGGAAATATTGATAAATATGACTTAGGCAAATTCTAGGACTTGGATTAATTATGTTTAAGTGAAAATGTTTTAATGGATTAATCTTATTTCACTTGGTTTAATTTTAATTTGTTTAGAAATTAAAATTTGTTTTAAGTTGAACCATCACATCGCTTCCGCATCTATTTCATAAAAAGGAAATATATTTTTAAAGATTTTTAAATAATTGGGGGTCTTCACGTCCAAATCAAGTAAAATATTCTTCAAATTAGGGTTTTTGTGAACAGCAGACTGAAATTCTATATGGAGCTTTAATGCGTCAGCTTGAGTAGTCAAACCTTGTGGTGCATGCATAACAATAGACCAATTATCATTATTTATACACTTTTAGGTTGTACCTTCTTCAAATTTAGAAAGGAAAAAACAAAAGGCTCATCAATAATTCCATACTTACTCTTCATCTTGGATAAATCTATGATGAAAATATTTGAGGTAGGATTAACTTTGCAACCATTAGTAGTGTCCTCCACCTTCACCAAATCACAATAGAGTACAATTTCTATAAAATCTAAGTAATTTAGTTTCTGGATTTGTTCTGCAATCCCAGAATAGGTCAGCACTATATCCTTTGGATTTCTATCACTTTTGCTACCCACATAAAAAGTCAAGGCATAAATTAAGATTATGTTTTTTTCATCAATATTTTTCCTCGCATGGGAATGAGATAAAATCAAAACTACTGGCGCAAAATATTTAAACTCCTTCACATAAAAATTAGGAACTTTGGCTAGGTGTCCAAGCCTTGAAGAGACATAACCTTTTCTTAGAATATGGATTTATTAGTGTATTTGTACTAGAGTATGTTTTACAACACATACATAATAAACTACAACAAAAGATGGGACAATTTCCTCTTTTGATACCCATGCCTTAAAATCATTCATCGCATCCATTGAACATTTTCTCTTATGATTTTGATCAATTTTGCTCTCATACTTGCTATACGTGTTCATGAAATTGTATAGTTTATATGGTAACATAGAAACTGTAGATAATCAAATAAAAATGCATTATATATATCGGTACTTACTCTCTCAAATCTTCAACTTCATCTTACAATTCGACAACATAACGAGTTCCTTGCTCATGCAAAAGATTTTCTTAATTCCCAAAAGGCAATGCATCCTCAAACTCCTCAGGTTTCTCGATAATTCGTTCTCCATAAGGATTAAACCTCCTAAGCCCTTGCCCCATCATATGTTCCTGAGCACATAACGATGATTCTTCTGTTATATATTATTCCATAATTGACCCTCCAATATATCGGTTATTCTTAATGTAATCATTTAAGGTTTTAACTAAGCTCTCGGAAGGATACATACAGTGATACCTGACGGGTCCACATAACAAGATTCATTGCATAAATGCACAAGAACATGGACGTTGATTTCAAAGAATGATGGAGGTAAGTATTTTTTTAAGACACAAGTCCCCTCGGCTAAAGTGACTTTCACAACCTTAATTTACTTTATGTTTACCACTTTTACACACAGTAAGGTAAAGCACAAACTTATATGCATAATTTTCATGTGGAGATCTTTATGCTTAGAAAAATAATGCCAAACAAGTGTGACAACCCGTGGTCCGAAATAAGGGGTGGCCAGCCCGATACCTCAACATAACGGAATCATGGATGGAAATCATTCTCAGCATCATAACAAAAATAAGTATACGGGAAAACAACCTAATAAATCAGAAAACGGGTTGCCAAAATTTTAGGTTGATTAAAAGTTAAGGAAATAATTTAAATAACCCAATCTGATAAGAAAGTGGAATTCCAAAGAAACTTATATTAATACTAAAACAACAATACAATAGGAGGACCGAATAATCTGCCGGTCAGCAGTTACATTCAACGTATCACAACAGTTCAATAATTTACATAATACATCCATTAAACAATTACAAAGTTTGAGCAACACGCCCGAGTGAAAGACCCAATCATATCTAGAATACAAAAATAAAGGCGTCTAACAAAACATCCCGTAATATCCGCAAAATCTTACAGCTCCTCGAAAGAATAAGAGTAGGAATATCAACACGGGCGCCCTTGCGGCGGAGCACCTGAGCGGATACAATAACATACACAGCATGGAAAATGAACGGGTCAGGGCCCTAATTTTATATAATTCCCAGATGAATAAGAAGCATGATACATGAATGATGAAGATGAGAATCTAACCACCTAATCATGAAGCATAAATGAAAAGACAATTTAATAACTCATAGCTTTTATTAAATTATGCAAGGAAATATAATTAACCTCATTAATTGATATCTCCATCATTGTTTCTCATTTCATTTCAATTCTGATTCCTTATCAGGAACATAATTACCATCATACGTTTTGGTGGCAATATACATATCTCAAGTCCCACTTGAATTTAGAAAGGTTATATTCTTATACATATAACGATTCTAAGACCTCCCCTCCGAGTTTTCCCACTGGGCGCGCCCCTAAATAACTATCATCTTCCAAGGGCCTATCAAACAAGGCAGCCTGGGCACCTAGCGCACGTCGGAAAGTGGCCATATTCCTGCGAGTGAGTCATAACCACACCCAGAATTACCTCACTAGAGCAGAATAAAACACATAACAATCCCGCATATGGCCGAGGACTATAGTCTCCCTGCATTCACTAGCCAGGGGACATCACCTCATGCACAAGCTTCCCTTATAATAGCATTTAGAGATGTGAATTTAAGTAAATTAACATTTACCAATTAAATTCTTAATTTCATTTCCATTATTCATATTTGTTTCATTTTATCCTAACCCACAATCATTGAATATCCTCATTAATATTCATGGTATTTTAAGTCCCGAATTAATCTCCAAGTAATCACAATAATGCTACAAGTCCCAAGGTCTTGTATACCTCATTAGGGCCCCTATAGTCTCCATGTATGGTCCTACAATTCCAAGATATTTAACAGATTTCTAGAGAAAAGATAAACCCAAGCCTCAATTTGTACACAACCAGAATAAGTCCCATTTAACCCAATCCTAATATAGGATAATAACTCAACTCAACTAAAACTCTAGGACTAAGTTTACTTCACTTAAGAAGATTCCTAAGTCCCTATAAGAAGAACAGATCTAGAACGCAAACAAGGTTTGAGGGTGAAAAACAAGGGACCGATCAATCGGTCCTGAGACCGCGGTCGATCGCGTCTCAAAATTTTACCTAAGAAGAAAAGCAGAAAGCTCAGTTCGGAACCGCACACCAAAAATTATGCCTTTGTGGGAAAGCAGTGTGCCCACCCCCGAAGGCCCGATCGATCGGTCAGAACACCGCGATCGACCGGTCATAGCAGACCTAGACCATGATCATCCTCCACTAAGCTAAATCCAAGGCCAAATCTCAACCTTTTTTCCTTTCTCCCCAGAAGCCCCAAGTACAATATTACCAACAACATCTCCAAACCTCAACAAACAAACAAAAATTCTTAGAAATCCTACCAAACTTAGATCTAATAATTTAAATACCCAAAATAGGTATCCAAACCTAGTATTTACCCAAATCTCCCAAGCACACAACTATCACACCAATTATCCATCATAAATCATATATTAGCAAGTAGAAAACTTGCCTCAAGCTTGGAAATTCAGATTTGATGAAGATGAATGCAAGAGCAATCCACAAATTTTCAATCTCTCTCTTTCTCCACAAGTTATCTTCTTCTCTCTCTCACTCTAGGTTAACAATTGGGCTTAAGAGAAATAAAAAGCTTAGCAAGACTAAAACGTGGCATTAGTGTAAAGTCTCCAAACTTAAGTGGTTAATACCACATAAAAAATGATTTCCAATACGCAATTTACTAAAACCAGTCAAAAGTGCTCAAAACGTCAAAATACAATATGGCACACATTTTGACTATCTCACACCTCCCGAAACTAACTAAACCCTGCAAATTATCAATTGGAAATTTTTATAACTCATTTTAAGTTCCGGTCTCATTTTAAACCATAATGCCATTTTAATTCTTATGACACAATAAAACGCTACATGGTGATATTCACCCACACATAAGGTAAATATGCAACATTTTAGTAAATATTAACTTTTCTTCATTAAATTAATACTTACTCCACAATCCAACATTTTATATATAATTACTTCACATAGTAAATAAATATAAAATAGGCACTCACAAGCGAGGGTTGTTACATACTCCCCCCCTTATAAGGGAATTTTGCCTCCAAAATTCAGGCGTACCTCGTATAAAGAGATGCGGATACTTTTCCCGCATATCATCCTCGCGTTCCCATGTAGATTCCTTAGCGTTGTGATGAATCCATTGGACTCGCACCAAGGGCACCACGCGAGACCTCAACCTACGCTCCCCATGCTCTAAAATAGCAACGGGTTGTTCTTCATATGAAATGTCGGGTTGCAAGTCAATATCCTCAAAAGGGATATACCAAAGGGCACCATCACACCTTTTATACTTCTTTAAAGAAGTGATATGGAACACATCGTGGATTTGTTGTAAAGGTTCCGGTAGGGCAAGTTGATACACCACTGGACCCACCATAGCAATAACGGGAAAAGGCCTAACAAAATGCGGCGCAAACTTCCCTTTCTTTTCGAAATGCTTGATACCTTTCATTGGTGACACTCGCACCAAGACTTGGTCCCCAATCTCCAATTCCACATGCCTCCTATTTGCATCGGCATAACTCTTCTAACGGTCTTGAGCTATACGAATGCGATTCCGAATGAGTTCGATCTTAGAAGAAGTATCTCGGATCATTTCAGGTCCAAGGAATTTATTATCCCCCACTTCCAACAAACATGTGGGTGATCTAGAAGGTCTACCATACAAAGCTTCATAGGGCGCCATCCCAATAGTAAATTGGTATGAATTATTATAAGAAAATTCTACCAAAGGGAGATATTGTTCCCAACCACCTTTGAAATCAATCATACACATAAGGAGCATATACTCCAACATTTGGTTGACTCTTTCCGTCTGGCCATCTGTCTGAGGATGGTAAGAAGTGCTTAATTTCAATTCAGTTCCCATAGCCTCTTGGAAACTTTGCCAAAAGTGGGAAACAAAGATTTTGTCGCGGTCGGAAACGATATTTAAAGGCACCCCATGGAGTCTGATAATCTCCGCAATGAATAATCGGGCATAGCGAGTAGTGTCATAATCGGTACGCACGGGTAGGAAATGTGCCGACTTAGTCAAGCGGTCGATAATCACCCAAATTGAATCACATCCGCTTTGTGACCTTGGCAAGCCTATAATAAAGTCCATCGACATGCTCTCCCATTTCCATACCGGAATCTCCAACGGTTGCAATAAACCTGTCGGTCGCTGATGATGTATCTTGACCAACTGACAAGTAGTGCATTGATATACGAACTCAGAAATATCTCGCTTCATACCTGGCCACCAATACTGATGGCGCATATCTTGATACATCTTGTCCCCACCAGGATGTACCGTGAACTTAGACCCCAGAGATTCTGCCATCACCGCCCGTCTCCAATCCCCTTCATCCAGGATAATGAGTCTTCCATGGAAGCGTAGTCCACCCTCTAAACTTATCGAGTAGGATTTCGCTCCCTGGGACAGTAATCGGCATATGTGGTCCTGACAACCTTTATCTATTCCTTGGGCTTCTACAACCCTTGCCACAATTATAGGCGTAACGGTCATCACTGACATGAACGCCCTCGCCACCGCATCCGCTTGACTGAGCTCTTTCCACTTATCTTTCCATACAGTAGCTATCTCTCCCTCGGGCTTTCTACTCAAGGCATCCGCCACAACATTTGCCTTGCCCGGATGATAATGGATATCAAATTGATAATCTTTTACGAACTCCAACCACCGGCGCTGTCGCATATTCAAATCTTTCTGTGAAAATAAATATTGCAGCGACTTATGGTCCGTGAAAAGACTAAATTTCTCACCTAGGAGATAATGCCTCAAAATCTTCAAGGCAAAGACAACTGCGGCCGTTTCTAAGTCATGCACCAGATAATATCTTTCATGGGGCTTTAGCTTGCGAGAAACATATGCAATAGCCCGTCGCTCCTATTGGAGTACACCTCCTAATCCTTGTAGATATGCATCGGTGAAGACTAGGTATTCCAACCCCGGCTTTGGCAAGGCAAGGACTGGAGCCAAAGTCAATCTATCTTTGAGATCATCAAAAGCAACCTGACAAGAGTTATCCCAAACAAATCTCACCCCTTTCTGGGTCAAATTTGTCAAAGGGCTAGAAATTTTAGAGAAACCTTTGATAAACCGACGGTAATAACCCGCCAAATCCAGAAAACTATGAATTTCGGTAGGTGTCATGGGTTGACCCCACTCCCTCACCGCAACCACCTTGCTCGGATCCACCGATATACCTTGGGACGTCACAATATGACCCAGAAATTGTACCTCCTGTAAAAAAAAAGCCACACTTCTCAAACTTAGCATACAATTGGTGATCCCTCAACCTTTGTAGGACCAACCTCAAATGGATAGCGTGATCATACTTTGTTCGAGGATAGACTAGAATGTCATCGATGAATACAATAACAAATTGGTCCACGAAGTCCCGAAATACCCTATTCATGAGATCCATAAACACAGCGGGGGCATTGGTTAGCCCAAAGGGCATAACTAAAAATTCATAAGACCCATATCTTGTCAGAAAAGCGGTCTTGGATACATCCTACTCCCGTATCCTCAACTGGTGATACCCCATCCTCAAGTCGATTTTAGAGAAGTACGATGCTCCCCTAAGTTGATCAAATAAGTCATCAATACGAGGCAAAGGGTATTTATTCTGGATGGTGATCTTATTCAGTTCTCTATAGTCAACACATAACCGGAGAGAACCGTCTCTTTTCTTTACAAACAACACCGGAGCACCCCACGATGATGTACTACGCCTAATGAATCCCTGCTCCAACAACTGCTGAATTTGCTCTCTTAACTCCCTCATTTCCACAGGAGCCATGCGATATGGAGATCTCGTGATTGGTGGAGTTCCCGGCGCTAAATCAATCACAAACTCAATCTCCCTACTCGGAGGCAAACCCGGTATCTCCCGAAAAATATCCTCAAAATCTTTAACAACCGGAATAGAATCCAAGGGAACAACTACATCCCGAGAAGTCTCTTCCGCAATACAATACAAATAAGTACTAATACCTCCTTCTAAACGAGGCATAACCACCAAGAACATTTCTTGTCCTGGAACAGCGAAGACTATACTCTTCCCGTAACAATTAACTACAGCATGATACTTGACAAGCCATTCTATGCCCAAAATCACATCATACCCGACCATGTCTAGGACGAGTAAATCGGCCTCAAAGCACAAATTACCAAGAGTTATCCCTTTATGTTTACAAATAAGGAAAATGAGTGAACCATCACCCATTGAGGACTCAATGCTAGTGAAAGTTATCTATGCAGATTTTATCAACTCTGTAGACTGAGTAAAACATCTGAAAATGAATGAATGTGTCGCACCCATATCAAACAAAACGCGACCCATGTGCCCCTAAATAAGGAACTTACCCTCAATCGCTGGCGGCACTGGCGGAGCAGGAGGATGCATAGCATCCTGAATATGATCAACTCTCCCATACTGTAGCTAATCCTGCTGCGGAGGGACAACCGAATTTGGTGCCTGTGGCGGAAACTGAACACAAAGTTGTTGTGGAGCCCTAGGAGGCTGTCCCCTAATCAACTGAGAGAATTCCTTCTTGTAATGACCCTCCTCCCCACATTGGAAGCACTTTCCCATCATATTTTCCAGAACACGGCCCCGGTTGTTTCTAAACTGGTTAACACCTTGGCCCTGATGGCCTCTACCTCCTTGACCACCCCGACTTGTTTTTTGCAGCGGGGCACCCTGACCGTGCCGATTATTATTGCCACCCGAATTAAACCCACCAAAGCGTTGTATTTTTAACACTTCCACCTTCTGGGGATCCCTTTCTCGTTGCTTATTACCCGAAGATTGGGATGAGGAAGAAGCTCCTCCTCCATTCCCACTGCCCCCAGGCTTCCCCGCTTGCCCCACTACGGTAGATTTCTTGCTACTCTGCATGTACAACCGATGCTCTTAGCAATGGAGCAATGCTGCATTCATTACCTCACCAAAAGTTTGTAAAGCTGGATTATCCAGCAAATGTTATCGGATTCTCCTATTCAAACCTCCCATAAACTTTTAAACCTTCCTCTCTTCCGGAGTCACCTCATCGGGTACAAAACTTGCCAATCGGGTGAACTCCTCCTCATAATCGACAATGGACCGCTCTCCCTATACCAGATCCTGAAGTCTCCTTCTCATCTCCCTTTGAACTGCGGGAGGAAAATACTTTTGGTCAAACAATACCCAGAAATCATTGATCGTCATGGTATCCCTTTGTCCTGGTGTAGTCATCGACTCCCACGAGTGCAATGCAAATCTGATAAGCTTAAAGCTAGCAAGGACTTGTTTCTTCTCCTCACTGCAATCCACCATTCGTAGATGTCGTTGCATATCTTTCTTCCATTGATTTGGTCGAATAACGTCAGAACCTCCATCAAATTTTAAGGGATGGCCCTTTAAAAAGGACTCTCTAACTCTCTCCCACGGAGAAGGTCCCGTAGGAGCTTGTACATCCTATGCTCGTTGTTGAGCTTGTGGCATTTGCTGAGCCACTACGGTCATAGCAGCATTGATCGCTTGAGCCACAATGTTTGCTACATCCGCACCATTAATAGTTCCTTGTGGCGGCGGAGGACCAACGTGATCTTCTACAAATCTATTACGTCTCGCTGGGCGACCTCTCTTAGGAGGCATCTGAGATGAAGAAATAATAGAGTTAGAATACTATTCAAAACAATATATATTACAGAGGATCGCAAATATAATCAACAAAACAGTCCTAACATTAGGCTCTATATCAAAGAACGCTACGGTAGAATGTGACAAGTCCGCATAGATCCTAAAGACTCTAGAACATAATGCTCTGATACCATCTGTGACAAACCGTGGTCCGAAATAAGGGGTGGCTAGCCCGATACCTCAACATAATGGAATCATGGATGGAAATCATTCTCAGCATCATTACAAAAATAAGTATACGGGAAAACCATCGAATAAATCAGAAAACGGGTTGCCAAAATTTTAGTTTGATTAAAAGTTAAGGAAATAATTTAAACAACCCAATCTGATAAGAAAGTGGAATTCCAAAGAAACTTATATTAATACTAAAACAACCATACAATAGCAGGACCGAATAATCTGTCGGTCAGCAGTTACATTCAACGTATCACAACAGTTCAATAATTTACATAATACATCCATTAAACAATTACAAAGTTTGGGCAACACGCCCGAGTGAAAGACCCGATCATATCTAGAATACAAAAATGAAGGCGTCTAACAAAACATCCCGTAATATCCGCAAAATCTTACAGCTCCTCGAAAGCATAAGAGTGGGAATATCAACACGGGCGCCCTTGCGGCGGAGCACCTGAGCGGATACAATAACATACACAACATGGAAAATGAACGGGTCAGGGCTCGGTTTTTATATGATTCCCAGATGAATAATAAGCAAGATAAATATGAACAGTAATCATGAATGATGAAGATGAGAATCTAACCACCTAATCATGAAGCATAAATGAAAAGACAATTTAATAACTCATAGATTTTATTAAATTATGCAAGGAAATATAATTAACCTCATTAATTGAAATCTCCATCATTGTTTCTCATTTCATTTCAATTCTGATTCCTTATCAGGAACATAATTACCATCATACGTTTTGGTGGCAATATACATATCTCAAGTCCCACTTGAATTTCGAAAGGTTATATTCTTATACATATAATGATTCTAAGACCGCCCTTCCGAGTTTCCCCATTGGGCGCACCCCTAAATAACTATCATCTTCCAGGGGCCTATCAAACAAGGCAGCCTGGGCACCTAACGCACGTCGGGAAGTGTCCATATGCCTGCGAGTGAGTCATAACCACACCCAGAATTACCTCACTAGCGCAGAATAAAACACATAACAATCCCGCATATAGCCGAGGACTATAGTCTCCCTGCATTCACTAGCCAGGGGACATCACCTCATGCGCGAGCTTCCCTTATGATAGCATTTAGAAAGGTGTGTTTAAGTAAATTAACATTTACCAATTAAATTCTTAATTTCATTTCCATTATTCATGTTTGTTTCATTTTATCAGAAACCACAATCATTGAATATCCTCTTTAATATTCATCGTATTTTATGTCCCGAATTAATCTCCAAGTAATCACAATAATGCTACAAGTCCCAAGGTCTTGTATACCTCATTAGGGCCCCTAGAGTCCCCAAGTATGGTCCTACAATTCCAAGATATTTAACGGATTTCTAGAGAAAAGAGAAACCCAAGCCTGAATTTGTACACATCTGGAATAAGTCCCATTTAACCCAATCCTAATGCAGGGTAATGACTCAACTCAACTAAAACTCTAGGACTCTAAGTTTACTTCATTTAATAAGGTTCCTAAGTCCCTATAAGAAGAATAGATCTAGAACGCAAACAAGGTTTGAGTGTGAAAAACTGGGGACCGGTCGACCGGTCCTGAGATCGCGGTCGACCACGTCTCAAAATTTTACCTAAGAAGAAAAGTCGAAAGCTCAGTTCGGAATGGCCGGTCGACCGGTCATAGGACCGCGGTCGACCGCACACCAAAAATTATGCCTTTGTGGGAAAGCAGTGTGCCCACCCCGAAGGCCCGGTCGACCGGTCATAGCAGACCTAGACCATGATCATCCTCCACTAAGATAAATCCAAGGCCAAATATCAACCTTTTTGCTTTTCTCCCCCAAACCCCCAAGTACAATATTACCAACAACATCTCCAAACCGCAACAAACACACTAAAATTCTTTGAAATCCTACCAAACTTAGATCTAATAATTTAAATACCCAAAATAGGTATCCAAACCTAGTATTTACCCAAATCTCCCAAGCATACAACTATCACACCAATTATCTATCATAAATCATATATTAGCAAGTAGAAAACTTGCCTCAAGCTTGGAAATTCAGATTTGATGAAGATGAATGCAAGTTCAATCCACAAATCTTCAATCTCTCTCTTTCTCCACAAGTTCTCTTCTTCTCTCTCTCACTCTAGGTTAACAATTGGGCTTAAGAGAAATAAAAATCTTAGCAAGACTAAAACGGGGCATTAGTTTAAAGTCTCCAAACTTTAGTGGTTAATACCACATAAAAATGATTTCCAATACGCAATATACTAAAACCTGTCAAAAGTGCCCAAAACGTCAAAATACAATATGGCACACATTTTTACTATCTCGCACCTCCCGGAACTAACTACACCCTCCAAATTATCATTTGCAATTTTTTATAACTCATTTTAAGTTTCGGTCTCATTTTAAACCATAATGTCATTTTAATTCTTATGACACAATAAACGCCACATGGTGATATTCACCCACACATAAGGTAAATATGCAACATTTTAGTAAATATTAACTTTTCTTCATTAAATTAATACTTACTCCGCAATCCAACATTTTATATATAATTACTTCACATAGTAAATAAATATAAAATAGGCTCTCACAAGCGAGGGTTGTTACAACAAGAGGGGGATTAATTGAATCATAACATGCCAGTTGTGAGACTTGAAGTGTTTCAGGTCATTTGTTTGGTAGTTTATAACCTTGTTCAAATTAACCGAATAACCAGTTAGAGTCTTCAAGTTTAACAATGTGCCTAGGTGAATCTTTTTCTCACTAGTAATCAAAGTGAAAGCACTCATTGGAATAAAATTTCTTCCTGTTATCAATATAATTTTTTTTAGATCCTTTAGATTCACGCACTCCTTAACTCCATATTTCGAATGAGATCCACACAGACATGTTTCGGTCATATTTTTTGCAAAATTCTTCTCTGTGTTCATCACATAAATTATATGCCTTACATGGTGATCTTTCCATTATGGCAAGTCAAACAAGATTAATTATTTGGACTATGCCTTCATTTTACTAGGATCTTTCGGATCATCCTTAGATTTTTTCTTCTAGCCTGCAAACTAAGGTCATTTCCCATAAACTTATTCCCTGAAGTCGCGGTCTTCGCCTTCTCCTCAATTTGATAACCAAAAAGTCAAGAAGGTTGCATCTTACTCTCATAACTGGGAGGTAAAAAGTCATATTTGTCATTCCTAAAAGGGTGATTGCTCGATAGAAATATATGATGACCGATATAACTTATCTTACCATTTTGATGTAGCCAAGTGGAATCAGTTTTCTTCCCATAAATGGGACAACCGTTATAACGATGAACATTATAGGTGGACAAGGTCCCATAGGCAGAAAAGTCATGGATTTCCCACAACACCATAATTTTAGGTGTGAACTCTTCATCCTTATGAGCATTAAACGCCCTCACACCTTCATCCCACAACTCTTTAAGTTCTTTAATTAATAGGGCTACAAAAATATCAATATCGTCGTTGGGTTCCTTTGTTCCTAATATCAACAACAACAATATTGTGAACTTTTTTCTCATGCACAATATTGGAGGGAGGCCTAAAGGTGCCGAGATAATTGGCTAATAACTTTGATTAGTTTTTAAATTCTCGAAATAGTTAAACTTATCGATTCATAATCTAAGACAGACATTGTGCAGTTTCTAAGGTGTTTAAATTAAGGTCGTGTTTTAGACAAGGACTCTCAGTTAATAATTGATGCGAAATCATTCAATCCAAGTATTAAATCAATATGAATTAAAACTTAATAAATTAAGATTTCATAAAACCCAAAAAATAAAAAAATAAATTAAGATTTTATTACATGTCCCACAAAATTAATATAATTACAACTTGCTCCAAAATATAAAAGAAAATTACAAATTTAACCTAAAAAGCATTGTGCATTATTATACTCGTGTAATGTAGCCCCTTAACCATGGTCAAAATGTTGAAGCTCCTCTCTGCAACTCGGGTATATAGTATCAATCAATATCTTAGTCTCCCCTATATGCAAAATGTGATCGTGCACAATTGTTCTCGAAGTCATAAAAACTAGCTTGCACTTGCCAATTACATTAGTATTGACCAAGTGCCTCATATAATACTCTCGCCATAGTCACCATGGATGGACAATGATGATGCTCGTAAATAAGGTGAAACAGGTGGATGAAAGGGGAAGGTTGAGGATGCATTTGGGAGGTGAAACCTTGAGGCGCAGGAGAGAGGACACCTTAAGATGCAAACTGAGTGTAATACCCCGTATTTTTCTGTATTTTTAATGAATTAATTTGAGGAATTAATTAGGATAAATACATTTTAAATAAATTACGCGAGTGAAGTAATTTAAGCGATGAGATAATAATTATGACTATTAAATATTAATCGAGAGATAAATACTGATTAATATTGCATTGTGATATTTACTAAGTGTGAATAGTAAATAATTGATAATTTTGGTTATATGGCATAGTGAGTGATATATGTGCCTATTTTATTCATTGTGATTATATGGCATAGCAAGTGATATGTGCGTATTGTATTTTATCTCACCGGGAGTTGCGTATAGACTATTTTGAGGTGAAAATGAGAAAAATATTTTTAAGTGACTCGGATGATAATTTATAGGTCACGAATGATTCCGGATGGGTCAAAATAGTCAAAATAGGGTACCCGGGGGTATAGTTTGGTCCCGGGTCAATTTTAGACCAAACCGGCACCTATTAAGAGCATTTTGGTCATTTTAAAAATAGAGGGTAAATGGCCTACGAAAATGAAAGACCTATATCTGATGGTTAGGATTGGGGGTTAGGGTTCATAACTCTCAGAACTTGGAGAGGCCATTAGAGAGAAGAGAGAAACCATTCCCAAAAGGCTTAAGGAGAATTCTTGAAGTTTAGAAGGTATTATTGCACCCTAAGAACCTATGGAGCAAAGATCTGAAGAGGAGACATATAGATTCATCACCTTCCTCACGAAATCAGACTCTACAGTAATCAAGGCAAGTTGTTTATTGAAAATTAAATTGAAGTTCTAATACCCATGTGTGGGGATTGATAAATAATTTGATTGTGAATAATTTCTTGGAAAGAATAATGAATTTAATGCATGTTGGGATAGGATTTCATGTAGATAAAATTATACATGTAGAGGACTTTGAATTCAGTTGATATTTCACTTGTTTTCATGGATTTAAATATGGGTTTGTGTTTGGTCCTTTTGGAAGAAAATAAAACTAGGGTTTTTAATGATAAAAGTTTTTAATCCGTTATTGACTGAATTATGCGAAGATTTGAGTGTTAGGAACGTTAGAAATCATCCTTATACGTGTAGAAATAGTTTTGGGTGATTGGTTGTGAATCTGGTGGACTACTATGAGAGTTGAGGTGTATTAAAGGAGGCATACATGTGAAGAAGATGAATTGGATCTGTCACTACTCGATCGATCAATCGACCCTTGAATATCGATCGATCGATCGACCAAAGATGATTTCGGGTTCTTTCGCTTGCTTAAATTCTTATGTTGGCCAACAAGGGAGGGGAACCCTGGGAATGATATTATAATTATTTGGGGACCGAATAATGAATAGTAGGTATATTGTTGAGGTCCATTAAGGCCACTGGATGTAGGACTTAGAAAATGGACCGACGAGGATACACTGATGGAGTCGTATGTCGGGGAAAATTGGAATTGAGTTATGGGAAAATTTAACATCTATTCAATCTTTATACCAGTAGGTTAGAGATATTAACTAGTGAAATTATATATAAGGGGTAACTAGGGCCCTTTAGAATTATGTGAAGGCTTAAATAAAATACGATAGTGAAAGAAATCGTAAAATAAAAGGTACGGTGAGTATTAGAGAGAAATATACAGCGTACCAATATGAATTATTAGGTTGTTTGAATAATTACTATATTAAATACTTCGACAGTGTGAAAGTCTATAGTATACCGACTAAATTGGGGTCGATGTCTATCCGGACTAATGTAAACTCATAGGTAGTGGGAATACATACTATACTAACTACTTAGGCGTTGTGAATGCCTAAGGCATACCAACTATAGTGGGGTCGATGGTTGTCCGGACAAATATACATATGCATAACATTTACCTTGGGGGTCGAGGGATATCCGGACGAATTTAAATGATAGAATGATTGGGGTCGATTATTATCCAGACCAATATCCTTATGGTATACATATTGTGTGCGAAATATATAATTTGTGATATTCTACTTATGTTCGAAAGTAGATTGTAGAATATATATATATATATATATATATATATATATATATATATATATATATATATATATAGAGAGAGAGAGAGAGAGAGAGAGAGAGATCTAAATGATAAATTAAGTAGAGAGAAACTTAATTCCAAGATTTTGAATAAATTGGGAATATCTATAATGAATTAAGTAGTGAAACTTAATTAGATAAGTTGAATGGTAAGTTTGAAATGATTTATCAATTAAGTAGTGAAACTTAATTATGGAAGTTGAATGATGATCAGATGTGAAATGCTATATGAATTAAGTAGTGAGACTTGATTATGATGATTAAACATATCATATGTGAATGTTATATGAAAATTGAATAACGTGCAAAAAATGTTATTAATGAAGCCTGTTGTATGGGAGGTACGAGAGAGTAGACTTGATAAGATCGGTTATATACTTTAGTCGAGATAGCTTGGGTATGATAGCTAGGTGGGATTAGTATAGAACGTTAGGTGTGCACATTAGATGAGAGGTGAGGAAACTTAAGCGAGTGTGCATGAAGCTAACATGTATAATTAATAACCTATTTTAATAGAAATAAACTGCTTGCTAAATATTTTCAAATGTTTTGGGTACTAACTATTGCTATAAAAATATTTTCAAAACCTTTTAGGTGTCCAGCCACAGGGATACTTGATGGTTTCATTCCAGGGGCTCGGAGCTGTAGCACTGTGGTTACTGACAGGATTTTGAGTAGTCGATTCTTTCATTCAGATCTAGCATGGGATCTCACTCTTGTATATCATTTTTGGACATGTGGTCCGTTGTCGGTATTATAGTATCAGTTTTACCTTGCAGTTTAAACTTGGTTTATTACTTGGTTTTGGTTGTTTTGTCAATGATTTATTCGGCATGACTTTGTTTCATTTACATATCATGATGGTTGGGATTCTAGTATATTGTGAATGTTGTTTTAGTTTTCGAACTATTTATTTATTCTATTTAATTGGAAGATAAAATTTGACACCGGTTTAATTAACTATTTGGCGGTCGGTAATTAATTTGGGTTTTTTCGAAAATGATGCTAAGAATGAACCATGTGAAAACGTGTTTTAATTTAATAAAGGACTGATCACTCGATATTCAATTAGACGGGGTGTCACATATGGTACCAGAGCATCAGGTTCTAGTATCCATAGGATATGTACGACTTATTACGTTTTCAGCGTATCGTTTGATTGATATGGAGCCCTGTCATAGGATTGTTGTATTCCTCTACGTACGTGGCTTACGTTCTAGTGTATAAGTATTAGTGAATCTTTTATGCATATGGGTGTGCTTCGTGGGACGATTACGTAGAGTACGACTAGTGAGGGCCATTGAGAAGACAACAGGAGGCTCAATTAGAGTTGAATAATATTTTGGGGTTGATGACCGTGGCAGAGGTCACCCTATTATTGCTCAAGATAATGGAGTTGTAAGGAATTATAGAGTGCAACATATATATTGTTGTTGTGTTATAGCAGAGATTGGTGCTAAATTAGACTCACCCAGTGTGGTTAGGATATGAGAGAGTCAGAGGGGTATTTAAAGAGGAACACCCATTAGAATTCTGTTAAATACGGAGATTGTGTGTGTAGCCAATGGATGTAGAATACCCAGAGGCTTTAGCATATAGCAGGAAGAAATATATATACCTGAACGTGAATTGGGGAAAATTTTCACTTGGCTCATAGAAGAAGTGTTGTAATGGTGGGAGTAAATCATTATATTTGGTGCTATGGAAAAAGAGCCTTTAAGGTGGGTAATGGACTCACGAGAGGAGTCACCAACATTTAAAGAGAAAATTCTGCTTAGACGATTGATGCAGATGGTGATGATGTTATGCTTTTGGCAGTGTTGATATAAATTCTTCCTTGTGAAGGGAGCTAAAAGAATTGGAGAATTTAATCACAGAGTAAGGCTGGATGTAACGATGATAGTGAAACACCGCAAGGGAGAGACCCATCAGGGGACCCATTTAAATGATTCAGATAGCTGAATTCCTATCAAGAGGCGATGAATTCAGTTAGTATAATTAAGGCCAGTCCTATTCTCCTTAGGGACAGCAAAGCTAAGGGAATAATGAGGGTGGACGTCGAGGTTCAGGCTACCAGGGTTCGAGAGAAGGACAACCGTACTAGGGTCATTATGGCCAAGAATATGGGACTTTATGAAGAGGCATTATATGTGGAGAGTAGGACCGCATGCATTAATTTTTCCTAAAGTTAGTAAAGGGGATAAGAGTATGGTGCCTAGATGGGGCAATAATTAAGATAGTTTTGATTCAGTTCGAAAAGGTGTGTTATGTCCAAGAACCATTAGAACCACCAATATTATTAACAATTGGAAGTATGAGTTTTATCCTCGGGTTAGTGGGGTAAGCTATAGGTGACACGAGCGGGTCACAATTTTCCGTTAGCACTATATTCGCATGTGTGACGAGTTTAGTGAGTATATCAGTGATAGCACTATAATGTGTATATATTTGCCTTTTTATAGTGGGTAACTCTTTAGTACTATCCACAGGGAAAGAGGGTGCAGGCACATGGAGTATATGTATGTTTAAATTTCTCGTCCTAGTGACATATCATGCCAGTGTGATATTACCCTTGGTATGGAATGATTAGCGATGTGGGTGGAATGATAGAGGGTTGTGATAACAAGACCAACGTATCTATTGTTCCAGGTCAGGATGTGTTATTTGACGAGACCTCCTCTGAAAGAGGGTTGGACTCACATCTATATTATATTATGATAGAGACTTCGGACAGTATGGTTGTCTCGAGATATTTGATCCCGGTGTGTAGGGACCTTATTGATGTAAATGGAGGTATATTGGATTTACTGTTGAACGGAGAGAATTAGCTCATTATAACATTTAGCGCTCAGAACTTGGTGATAGGAAGAGAACATTGTTATATCACTCCTTTAGAGATGAAGGAGATGAGATTTATATTTATAAGTCTGGGGACAGGATTTTGAGAGTCCCGGTTAGGAGATTGAGGTTTATAGAATTTAATTACCACCAATGCGGAGTCATAGAGTATTGGGGAAGTTACTTGTTTTAATGTTGTTGCGTGATGAGATACGCATGGACCTTGACGAACGTCGTGAGTAGAGAGACACTGATGGATGCTATGGCATTAGTTTCAAATGTTAATCAATGAATGTGTAGAGAAAGCACTCTGAACTGAGAGCCATTATATAACATAAGGCGTGTGGGGGGCCGGTAGCGCCGTAAGAGAGCACTGAAAAAAAGTTCTTCTCGCCACGAGTTGAAGGGTGAAAATATGTTAAGGAGAAATAAATTTCAATTTATGGGGCGATTAAGAATACCCATGAGTTATAGCCACATCGAGAATACGAGGTCAGTTTTAAGGAAAGTGTGTGTGACATTTCCAGTGTTGTGCTGATATGCACCTATAGGAGGACGTAGGAATCAAGGTGTAGAACATATGCCTAAGGGAAATTATAGATAAAGCCAAAATGGTATGATAGATTGAAATTCATGTGATAATGATGATAATCCAAGTATACATGTGCAATGAGAGTAGCACACCGAGATAGGTTGAAAGGCTGTGGGAGGCCATTTAAAAGATATCACTTGATAAAGAGGAGGCCGAAATATTATGGGAAAATAGAGCGGAGCCTCACTCAGTCGAATGTTGAGAGTGGCTTACGCGTAAATGGAATGTTGATGACTATGGGGCAAAAAGACCCAAGAAGTGTGTCAGTTGTGAAAAGTGCACGGGTCATGACTTTTGGCATACCGGGGGAAGAAATGGAGTATAAAGTACCACTTAATTTGAGAAAGTATAAGTGAATTTGGTCTTGGGTGAGATGTAGTGATATTGCCTCTAAATTCACCACTCATAGATGAAAGAAGGTTGGCTCGAGATGATCAACCAAAATTTAGTAAAAGGCTACGTTGCTAGTGATAGAAAGGGTAGGTAGACTTATAAAATTCATGATATGCTACCAACACCATTACTAGGTCAAGAATTCCTTTGAGTGTATGGAACGGATTAGCTGGGATGAAGTAATTGTTATTATTTCCTTGAAAAGAAGGATTGCACCAGTGCAAAGTGCCTCCCAATATTATCGTATATCAGGATAAGATCCTGCAATGCCACCTCTGATGGGGATTATCAGGAAGCGATGAGGGCGAAGTTTTATTTTGGGCATATTGTTTCACCTATAGCCGATGGTTAGATGAGAGGTGGTTTATTATGTTGGCTAATGTGAGTAATGTGTGTGGTGCCTTGTAGGGTAATTGAGGTGAAGAAGTACCGTGGGTAGAGTTGTGTGTAATAACATGTACCGGTTTATCAGGCATGAGGTACCTTTAGAGGTTGTGTGGAAAATCCTTGTCGTTCACCCTCATATTGATTAGAGGTGAGGGGATAACTAGATTTTTGGACTGGCCGTGATTTGGAGTCCATTGGATAATAGTGGAGTGAACCACAAACTATTTTGGGTGGATTCTGTATGTCGTAAAAGTTACGTCACTATGAACGAAAGTTATAAATACTAACATGAGTGGTCATAGGTCATAGTGATTCCTCCCATGAAAGGAGTTCTGAGTTGTGGTAAATAAGGGGAGTTGGCATTTAAGGTTGTGCGACCTTTTCTCAATATGGAGACGATAGAGCCAGTATTGAGATCACATGACTGATAGAGCATATCAGTATGTAGTGAATTAGGAAATCTTGTTGATAAACTTGGGCTAGAGTGATTAAGCCTTTTGATAGGTTAGTACCACTAGCAGGTGTATAGTGGAGTGACCCTTATGTTATTATGATTTGAATTTGGGTACTCGAGGATGTCGTGATGTTATAGATCCAAAGTTTTAGTACCGATCTTTCCCTAATTCCAAGGACAAAATACCCTTGTAAGGGGAGAAGTATGTAATACCCCGTATTTCTTTGTATTTTTATTTAATAAATTTGAGGAATTAATCAGGAGAAATACGTTTTAATTAAATTACGCGAGTGAAGTAATTTAATGTGATCAAATAATAATTGTGACTATCAAATATTAATCGAGCGATAGATACTCATTAATATTGCATTGTGATATTTACTAAGGCGTCGTTTGATGCGCCGTATAAGAGGTTCGTATTGGATAAAATTATCCTATCCAATGTTTGGTGTAATTTAGTATGGGATATGAGATGGAATAAGTTATCCAAAGTGAGCTCCTTATCCCACAAGGAGTGGGATAAAAAAATCCCACCTCCAAGGTCGTATAAAATTATACGGTGTCAAAATTTGATTAAAAATTATTACTGTACCCTTATTAAGTTATAAAAAAAACTCACGCAACTTGCATTATCTCAAGTATTAGATAGCGGTCGGCGATCCCTTTGATTCACATAACTCTCCATTCATATTTTTCATCACGGTAGGTAACCTCCTCATTTTTTTTTCTATTTGTTGCTTTACCATGAACTACTATTTTGGTTTGAATCTATACAAATATTATGTTAACTCACCTACTGGACAAGTTGAAAGTTATGTATTGTTAATTTACCGCTAATATTTTGTTACACATATATTTTTAATGTATTATTAAACTATATGCTAGACAAGTTGAAAGCTGTGTATAATTCAATTTATTTGTTTTTGTATGTTTTCGAGGACTGTTTTGGGTAAAATTGATGTTATTCAGTTGTGACTTCAAGCAATTTTCTGCAACTCATTTGTTTTGAATCGAAGGAGAAGATAGGAAGCAACCAGTTTTACTATCTCATTATTTCTTGCGGCTAGTTTGTGTACACATGATTTTTGTATGCGTATAAGTGATTACTAGTGGTTCAGTGTGTACAAATTATATATACAAATACAAATACATATTTTCATCTCATAATATTATTTTTTAACATCCCACATGGAATTAAATATTATGTTATTGAGTTAAAATATGTGATAACAATATATTTTTGTATTTTTTGATTATTAAATACAAAGGAAGGGTATTTTTGGAAAACTGGAGATAAATTAATCCTATTCGGAGCATTTCAAACACATGACTGTATTATTATATCTCATCCCGTCTTCTTATTCGAAACTGTTCGAAACGCAGTATTGGAATAACCCTTATACGGTGCCTCCTTATCCCATCCAATCCGACTCTTATCTATCTTATCCGGACCCCTTATACTGCGTATCAAACGAGGCCTAAGTGTGAATAGTAAATAATTGATAGTTTTGGTTATACGACATAGCGAGCGATATGTGTGTATTTTATTAATTGTGATTATACGGCATAGTGAGTGATATGTGCGTATTGTATTTTATCTCACCAGGAGTCGCGTGTAGATTATTTTGAGGTGAGAAATGAGAAATATATTTTAAGTGACTTGGATGATAATTTAGAGGTCACGAATGATTCCGGATGGGTCGAAATAGTCAGAATAGGGTAACCCGGGGTGTAGTTTGGGTCCCGGATCAATTTTGGACCAAACCGGCACCTATTAAAGGCATTTTGGTCATTTTAAAAATAGAGGGTAAATGACCTACGTAAATTAAAGCCCTATATTTGATTGTTAGGATTGGGGGTTAGGGTTTATAACTCACAAAACTTGTAGAGGCCATTATAGAGAAGAGAGAAACCATTCCCAAAAGGCTTAAGGTGAATTCTTGAAGTTTGGAAGGTATTCTTGCAATATAAGAACCTATAGATTTAAGATCTGAAGAGGAAACATATAGATTCATCACCTTCCTCGCGAAACCAGACTCTACAGTAATCAAGGCAATTTGTTCATTGCAAATTAAATTGAAGTTATAATACCCATGTGTAGGGATTGATAAATAATTTGATTGTGAATAAATTCTTGGGAAGAATAATGAATTTGATGCATGTTGGGATAGGATTTCATGTAGATAAAATTATACAAGTAGAGGACTTTGAATTCAGATGATATTTCACTTGTTTTCATGGATTTAAATCTGGCTTTGTGGTTGGACCTTTGGGAAGAACATAAAACTAGGGTTTTTAATGATAAAAGTTTTTAATCCATTCTTGACTAAATTATGCTAAGATTCGATGTGTTAGGAACGTTAGAAATCATCCTTATACGTGTAGAAATAGTTTTGGGTGATTGGTTCTAAATTTGTTGGACTACCATTAGAGTTAAGGTGTATTAATGGAGGCAGACGCGTGAAGAAGTAAAACTGGGTCTGTCACTGCTCGATCGATCAATTAACCCTTGAATATTGATCGATGATGGATCGATCAATCGACCAAATCCTCAATCGATCGACAACCGCTGATTTCGGGTTCTTTTGCTTACTTAAATTCTTGTGTTGACCAACAAGGAGGGGAACCCTGGGAATTATATATACTTATTTGGGAACTGAATAATGACCAGTAGGTATATTGTTGAGGTTCGTTAAGGCCATTGGGTGTAGGACTTAGAAAATGGACCGATGAGAATACACCAATGGAGTCGTACGTCAGAGGAAAATTAGGAACTGAATTATGGGAAGATTTAACTTCAATTCAATTTGTATATCAGTAGGTTAGAGATAATAACTACTAAAATTATATATGAGGGGTAACTAGGGCCCTTTAGAATTATATGAAGGCTTAAATAAAATACGATAGTGAAAGAAATCGTAAAATAAAAGGTACGGTGAGTATTAGAGAGAAATATACTGCGTACCACTATGAATTATTAGGTTGTGTGAATACTTACTATATTAAACACTTAGGCGGTGTGAACGTCTAGAGTATACTGGCTATATTGGGTTCGATGGCTATCTGAACCAATATATGTGCATGTATAATATTTACATTGGGGTCGATGACTATCTGGACTAATGTAAACTCATACGTGGTGGGAATACTTGCTATACTAACTACTTAGGCAGTGTGAATGCCTAAGGCATACCAACTATATTGGGATCGATGGTTGTCTGGACCAATATACATATACATGACATTTACCTTGGATTCGAGGGATACCCGGACCAATGTAAATGATAGGATGATTGGGGTCGATGATTATCCGGACCAATATCCTTATAGTATATATATCATGTGTGAAATATATACTTCATGATATTCTACTTATGTGCGAAATTAGACTTTTAGAAGATATATATATATATATATATATATATATATATATATATATATATATACATCTAAATGATAAATTAAGTGGAGAGAAACTTAATTCTAATATTTAGAATAAATTGGGAATATCTATAATGAATTAAGTAATGAAACTTAATTAGACAAGTTGAATGGTAACATTGAAATGATTTATGAATTAAGTAGTGAAACTTAATTATGGAAGTTGAATGATGATCAGATGTGAAATTCCATATGAATTAAGTAGTGAGACTTGATTATGATGATTAAACATAACATATGTGAATGTTATATGAAAACTGAATAACATGCAAGAAATGTTAATAATGAAGCGTGTTGTATGGGAGGTACGGGAGAGTAGACTTGATAAGATCGGTTATATAATTTAGTCAAGATAGCTTGGGTATGATAGCTATTTGGCTAATTATCAAACGTTAGGTGTGCACATTATACGAGAGGGGAGGAAACTCAAGGGAGTGTGCGTGAACCTAACATGTGTTATCAACAACCGATTTTAATTGAAATAAACTGATTGCTAAATATTTTCAAATGTTTTGAGTACTAACTATTTCTATAAAAATATTTTCAAAATCTTTTACGTGTCCAGCTACAGGGATGCCATACTTGATGGTTTCATTTCAGGGGCTCGGAGTTGTAGCACTGTGGATGCTGACAGGATTTTGAGTAGCTGATTCTTTCATTCAGATCTAGCATAAGATCTCACTCTTGTATATCATGTTTGGACACGTGGTCCGTTGTCGGTATTATAGTTTCAGTTTTGTATCATTTTTACCTTGTAGTTTAGACTTGGTTTATTACTTAGTTTTGGTTGTTTTGTCGATGGTTTATTCAGCATGACTTTGTTTCATTTACATATCATGATGTTTGGGATTTTAGTAAATTGTGAATGTTGTTTTAATTTTTGAACTATTTATTTATTTTGTTTAATCGGAAGATAAAATTTGGAACCGGTTTGATTAACTATTAGGTGGTTAGTAATTAATTTGTTTTTTTACAGTGATTCTAAGAATAAATCATATGAGAAACCTATTTTAATTTGAGAAATGCCTGATCACCTGATATTTAATTAGACGGAGTGTCACACTGAGATCCGCGTTTTTGTTGACTAAAAAATTAACAAAATCCCTTAATATCATTCATCATCTATCCCAAGGTATTGGTAACATAACTCATGTCCTTCTTAAGACCTCACATTTCCTCTTTTATGTTGGCTTGTTCTTCTGCATGGCTCAACATATGACTCCTCACCAAATAGAGATCATCCAATACAGGAGTAATGTGTTGTAATTTGGTTCC
The DNA here is from genome assembly GCA_949130495.1 of Sambucus nigra. Taxonomy (NCBI): domain Eukaryota; kingdom Viridiplantae; phylum Streptophyta; class Magnoliopsida; order Dipsacales; family Adoxaceae; genus Sambucus; species Sambucus nigra. The sequence continues at coordinate 468,593,223 of OX422214.1, read as the reverse complement.
TTTTATACTAGATCCCACACCTCTTATTCCCTCCCTTTTGTTATTCCCAATTACCTTAGATAGGGCATATGAATCAATATCATAGGGGTTGCACTCAAGCTGACTGATCGTCATGCTTTTTGTAATTTCTTATAGTATAATATGACCATTAAATTCAAACTCACAAGAGTCGGAGCCAATTTATCTAAAAACTTTTTGGTCTATTTATCCCGTTGGGCATGTAAGTGGAAGCTAACCCGATTAGGGTATTTCCTTATTTTGGATTCCTCACGATCCTTTCCACCCATTCACCCTTTAGATCATCATATGATTTGGACCTAAGTTTATGGACATCATTTTTTCCCTATTCTATCAATTTTTCTCCCTCTGGAAATTTTTTTCCTACCTAGCCTATTTCTCTAGGTTGTCATTCCAATTGTGGACGGGCATTTTAACATTTTGTGAAACCCTGTCTTTCAACCCAAAAATGTTAGAACTTGATGTTCGTTCCACGAAATGAACCTTTAGTTGGTTCTTTCGATAGGTTTTCAATTGTTAATCTCCTTGGGAAATAATATTTGTCCTCGAATCGGGTGGGAATATTTACAAAGTTAATCCCATAAGTCATCCTTTATGGCATGACCAAATTTATTCCTTTTTTCTATCCCCTAATGCCCAAAATTATTTTTTAGAGATAAAGATCGGGATTAAAAAAATTGGACATTATTTTTTTTACCGGTAGGATTCTCGATAACGGAGAACCCAATTTGCTTCTTATCTTGTTCTTAGGATTTCTTGGTAGTGTGAGTTGAATTGATAGGATTTTTTTGAGTTTGATAACTCGAAGATGGTATAGATGTAGTAATAGAATGAACCTGTGACAGAGTAGAGTATTGAGAACCCATAGGTATCGAGAATTCAGGTTGTGGATTATGAGAGGATTGAGTTGGAGGAGGAGTTTAATTATTTGTTTGATTATCATTGTACATATTCGGCATTTCCTTAAAATATAAAAGTATTAAATATTGTATGATGACTATGTTAAAGACTATATATATACACATAAATGAATATGCATTTTCAAGAGCTTTTAAAACATGCTCGATGTGTTTAACTTCCTATCCAATTAATATTATTTTTTTAAATTTATGAAAAGAGGCACATGGACAACTAGGTGGAAGCGTATCTATGATTAGCGTATAAATGTCCGTGATAAGAACTCAAAGTCCTTTCTTATTTCAATCTTTTAAAATCTCACATTTATTCTGCATATGTTGTGAGATATCACAATCTGGGTAAATGCCCTATTTACGAAATTGTATCCATAATGGATGAATATTTTTTTTTGCCTTTTCTAATAATGTCACTAGCATCAGTGTACAGTCGTGGTTATGAATACGAAATATATTATCTATTTGCTTATCCCTTCATTCTGGCAAGAAAAATGGAATACGAATGAACAGTTATAGCTGCGAGAGATCAGCTTCACGATTTGTAAGGTAATTAAAGTGTTCAATTTTTCTAATCTTATACTGGTAAATAGAAGTTCCCTTCATATGTCGTGCATTAATAAAAGATATTTTAGTACGGTCCAATTGTAACCTCTTAGTCATCCGTTGAAATAATTATCGCTATGACTCATTTTTTCCTGAGAAAATATATAAAATGAGGGTGTGAATATGACCATTGTTTTATAATGTGAATGACAAGGCGAAAACTGTTTAAAATATTTTTGCATACAACATACAAAAACTAGAAGTAATGGATCTAATTAATCATAATATTACAATGAGTCCCTCAACTAGGTAATGTTTTCTAATTAATCAATCAAACACAACAAGTTCAATTTTAGTTCATTTGAAATAAATTAATTCTAAAATTACTATGTCTCCACCAATGTGCAAGCACTTCCACCAATTTGTGTTCACCCAAACAACAACCATTTAAGGAAGACATATGCACTAATATTCATTCGCACAATATCAACATCAATTAATTAATATTTTTAAATTATTCAATCATATACAACAAGTCCAATTTTAGTTTATTTTAACTAATGTAATCCTGAAATTACTATGTGTCCACCAATATACAAGACCTTCCACCATTTTGTGTTCACCCAAACAACAATCATTTAAAAAAGTGGTGAATACGGTCGTAACAGCTAACTAAAATGATATATGCACTATTATTCATCCGCATAATATCAACATAAACTAATTAATGTTTTTCAATTAATCAATCATACTCAATAAGTCCAATTTTAGTTCATTTTAATTGAATGAATCTAAAAAATACTATATGTCCATTAATGTGCAAGCCCTTCCACCACTTTATGTTCACCCAAATAGCAACCACTAAAGAAAAGGGTTGACATGGCCACAATAATCAACCAAGAAGTTATAACTATATATAAGACTATGTTACATAAAAGAAAAAATATACGTAAAATTACCTAAATAAAGAAAGCACCTAGAATTAGTTGAGCTTCAATAATAGTTGTCTAATTGCATGAGCACGTGGAATGAGAAGATATGTTAACATATTACTCAATCTAAAATGTTAACATATTATTCAATCTACAATTTTAACATATTATTCAATCACATAATGTAAAATTAGGGATAAGTATTTTTTTTCAATTTACTAATCAATAACCAATCCATTCACTAATTATAATCCCACCAATCCATATTCAACTCAGTTACTAATAATCCCATCAAGTGTAGGAGCTCCTTGTTTGTACCTAATTAGGTTTCAACTTACACTACTAAAAACATATATAATTTTCTCAATTTCGAATTTAATATACTAATCAATAATCAATTTACTTACCTCATTTATTAGCATAATGGGATAATTAAGGTATTAGACTAATGGTATAATTATGACTTTAATGAAATTACTCTCATTAATTACAATATATATATATATAAATTTGTAACTTTTATCTTAAATCATTTTAATATTTCTAAGTGAGGGCAATTATATAACGCTATGTTTAGAAAACTAAATCCAAACATTCAGCATTTCAATTTAGCATTTTGGGTAGTTAATAGTTCATGTCAAGGGATGAACAACATATGAAAACAACATAAACAACTATAACCTAATAACATTAAAATTACAATTCATTTAAATATAATAATCACTCTTGAAACATACCCATCTAATTAAATTCTAATATCTTATGCCTTTTTTCATACAAGATTATTATTAGAATAAATAAAGAACGTAAGAGGATTTGGAACTAAAGTGGATTGAATTATATATGTGAGATAACAAATGTGTAGAATCAATTAGAAGGGGTTAAACATGTTGTCATCCTAGTTTACATACATGTTATCAATAAAAAAAATAGTATATTTCTTGATTTTATAGCAAATTTATTTTCAACTAAAAATAATATAAATCTAAAATTTTACATATATTTTCATCATTTTATTTTCCTTAACTAACACATATACACTAAACAATAGAGGCGGAATATATTAAATTTGAAATTAATAGTTCACACAAATATATACCAAATCAAATACATACCAAATATGAAATCACACAAAAATATACAAATCAAAATACATATTAATTTTGAGGTTTTGTAAAATTTGTTTTACCTCATTTTCCCCAATACATATATATACACATACACACACACACACACACACACATACACATATACATATACATATACATATACATATACATATACATATACATACAAAAACATAAAGACACACACACACACACACACACACACACACACACACACACACACACAGAGAAAGAGAGAATAGATTGAGTGAAATGAAAATAACTAATTCTATTTATACATGAAATCGGGTCGTGATTCACGCCCGTGACCTGGTTTGTAACCAATTTGGATAAATTTAAATGGTCACATTTTAACCAACTTGGTCATGGTCCAGAATTTCAAAATTCACTGTCAATGGGTCACGATCCCCAACTATGACCCCCCTTTTGTGAATATTTTGAACTCAAAAGTTGTCATGGTATTGGATCATGGTTTTGAACCGCGACCATTTTTCACAATAAATGTTCATGGTTGTTTGTTGTTGGTTAGGATTCAAAATTGTGACCCCTTATGTGACCATTTTGGGGCCATTTGTCCCGCCATTAGGGTCACGATTTTGGACCATCACCAACCCATGACCAATCGATGGTATAGGTCATTCTTAGAGGGGATCAGATACTAGGTTAAGATTTGGATGTCATGGTCACAAATTTGGACTGTGAACACCCTTTCATGACCATTTTTTATTTTTTTAGTGAAGTTAATTAGCGGAAAATTAATTTGACTAGAAGGGTATCGAAAGCTTAACACAGGGAATCATATTATGCATCATTACCAACTTTACAAATAAGACCTTATTATATCCGAGTAATTAAATTGGAATGAAGTCATAATTAATTAATGGAGTTAATTATGAATTAAAAAAAGGAAATAAATTACGAGATTTATAGTTTGAGATTTTTGAGCATTTATTTGGAAGAAAATTTAATTATTTATCATGGGCCCCTAGTACAGTTTACATACCTAAGTAGTTAGGTTATGATTCTCAGGAAACCCAGTTTGGCCCAAGTCCACCACTTAAATAGGTATACATTGGTTCATGTTGGAACTTTAAGCTATGTAATCCATTATTATGGTTTGAGAAGGGTTTGATAAAATAATGTTCATATTTTTATGAAGGATCCTATAGAGAGAGAACCATATATCACTCAAAGGAAAGAGTTTTCATTTTCAAAGGTACACAGGGACCTACCTAACTTTAGTAGGATCTGTAACACCGCAGATTTTTTGTATTTATTGAATGGGTATTAATTGAGACAATAAATTAATAATTTGGAATTCATTATTACTTGAGAGAATTAATAATAATAACATGCATAGTTATATGATGATTAAATTTGCATTTTATGTGATATATTTATGTCATATTTTATGTATAATTAATCGATGTAATTAATTAAGCTAGACTATATACGGTTATATGTAAAATAAATATGTATGTGTTTTATTTTACGTTGTGAGGTAGTACCGTGAGTTATGAGTTACTACCATTTAAAGCGGATTTTAGAGCTATACGGAGGCCCGGTTATATATTTTTATTGTTTTAAGTTGGTCCCATGGGATAGGTATACCCTTAAACTAAGTTTTGGAGTATTCTGGGTAGCATTTTGGCCTCATTTACAGGCCCAACAAATAGGCCTAATAAGGACATACGTATTTAAGGATTAATTGGCACTGCTAAACTTCATTAATTATATAATTCGCATTAGAGAAAAAAACACTAAAAACTTTGGACCTTTAGGAGAGTCTAAGAAACTTGGGAGAAGTGGAACAATGAATCAAACGCGTAGAGATTCACCATCCTTACTTTTAGGCATGAAATATTTTGCTATATCATATGTTAATCTGCAACTTGTTTATAATTCCATGTTATGTGTTTTATTCTAGGATTTAGAATGCACGTTCATGATTCAAATCGTATATCTTAACCATGTGAATTATTGGGTTAATTGGGGTTAGTGATTATTAATTCTTATTTGAAAGACTTCAACTTTTAAGGTATTAGAATAGAATTCCATTATTAGAACTCATGTTTAGTATTTATTTTAATTTAGTAATTGAATTCCTTTGTTAATTTAAGGTTTAAATCTAAAATCCTTTGTGATTATGATTCTATTGCATGTTAAACATTGAAACTTAGTTTAAGTTGAAGCTTGATATAATTAAACCCGTGATTCTATTTAATTGTAGTTAAATCCATTAAAAATGAATTAGGAGAGTGAATAAATATATCTTAGGTTGGAAGATAGGTTTGGGGTAGTCCTGAAGCTTAAGTTGAGCATTACTGGAGGTTGGGGAAGATAACTTTGATTGGGACCAACCTCGGCATCTACATCTAAGCGAATCAATTCGGTTTGGGGGAGAACGAATCCACGGCCTATGACAAGTCATGTTTGGGTCATGGGAATGGTCGTTGGACTATTCTAAGTTGATTCAAGTATTGAGATATATGTTTATTTGAGAGATAACTGGTAAATTCAATAAGTTAAGTGTATAGTATAAACCTACATACTTAATATGTTAACTTTAATTAAGGTAAGATATTGAATAATACTTTAATTAATAGAACAATCTAGCATTGGGGATGGTGACGATTAGGGGCATATGTGAGAGTGATGCGATACCTTATAGATGTATGTGTATGTATCTCTCTCTCTCTACACACACACACACACACACACATACACACTAGCAGCGTACTCGTGTCGATGGCACTCTTGGCATTTTTCCCCTACTGTACGCATCTCTATGGCATTTCTCGTGCCTACTGCACAACTAATTCTAAAATTTTGAAAAATGAAATTCAATATAACTAATGTTGTCAGTGTGGAGAAAGTGGAATGAAAAAATGTAAAGATGGACATACAAAATATTTTTCTTCGGCAAAGTGGAACAATTTATTCAACTCCACTTTATAATACATATGCCAGGTTGTGCAATGGGATGGTGAGTACTTATTAGTTTAGCACATTCCAAACTTAATTATCCTTGTTGCAACTAATTTCTTAAATAACCAAGCCAGCATTAATTTCATCACAAAAATGTAAATAATAAGAAAGTAAATACACATGTGCATAGATACAAAATCACAAAATATTAATATTGGAATCTTCCATTTGTAAACTATCAACTATTAACGGAGGAATATACATTGATATTTGAAAAAGAAATGTAAATGTAACTCAAGCAACCGATTAGTGAAGATATCTATACTCATAATCATATGAAATTAAAAATATAGCAAAACAGAGATGAATTTTCTTACAAAAAAGGTAATTGCTCTAAGATATATGTATTCATAATCACATGAATAGTAAAACTCAAAGAAAGATGTGAAAAAAAAATCATTAATAAAATTTTATCACACCCAATACCTCAATTGAAAATCATTCGATTATAATTTGAAAAGTAACTTCCCACTTATAGATCCAATGTCTAAGTGATAATTTATTAACTCCAAGCATGTTAACTCCTTAATTCCAAAACACATGCGCACACGCGCCCAATCCTACATATTATACGGTTGGATAGATTGAAAAATACTATGAAATATTTCAATATCTATAAAATCTCGATATCAAAACTAAGGAAAAAGACAAACAAAGCTTGGCAATTTAAGAATTAATTCATAAGTTCATAAAGTTAATTAAATTTCCCATTTTGTTAAAAATATCAGGTATACCAAAAAAAATGTCCAGTATTTTTAAAATCCCTCGAATTGTCAATGCACCCTGGTGGTGAGAATATTATTTGATGACATAGTAGCACAGGTTACCTTGGAACTTAAATACAACATTGTCTCTTTTGTATCCAGGATGCTTGTTAATATTGCTCATCTTTTTGTTGGTTGTATCTTAGCACAATTCAGTATTTTTATAGTTAAACCCGAAATTCAATTCAACTAATACTCTACCAAATTTTATTCAACACCAAAATCATTAAATAAAAAGGGATTTTTTGTTTTAACCTCCACTTTTTAATATGCTAATTGACTTAACTCCCAGTTTGTTAATCTCTTTGACTTGCCTCCTGCATTAGCGAGTTATCTCAAAATAATGAATAAAAATAGGTGGTTAAGTCAAATAAAAATAGATGGTTAGGTCAATGTCAACATGGGTGTAATATCAAAGAGGGTCAATGATCCTTTCCTAAGGCTTATGCGATTATAGAGTAGAAACAATGTTAAAAACCATACTCAAGTAATGCATTTCATAATAAACTCAATTAATGAACGATCAAAGAAAGAACGAAGAGATTACCGAAGACTTTAATGTTTTCAGGGAGGTAAGAGCAATGTATAAACATCATTAAATGAAGAAAAGCGCAACGCTCATGATACATAAAAGTCTTAACCAAATAACTTAAATCAGAAAAGGGCATGTGCTTATGAATTCAAAGTTCAATTTATGGAGTTTTCATAATATCAAAGATTCGAGACCAAAATTCTTTTAACTTTCAAAATCGAGAACGTGCATCATGAAATTATATATTGGTTGGGGAAATTATTTGAATGATCATCAAAATCTTGGAAAAAAATGCCCAACAAAGGGGAGAGAGAAAGAAAATACTTTTAAAAAATTTCAAATTTATAAAAAAAAATGCTTGGTAAGAAAATGTAATCAAATCAGTGAAACTACTAATGAATGGGAAGAATAACCAACGCCCCCTACCTTAAAAGTTTCATTATCCTCAATGTCAATAAAGAACATAAATTAGAGAGAGAGAGAGAGAGAGAGAACAATATTACCTTAAATGGAGATTTTTTCAGTAAGTACAAGTCCAAATATTATAAAAAAAAATATGTTAGAACCAAGCATAATAAAAAAAGAATAATAAAAGTTTAAATAATTATACTAGACAAGAAAATGAAAAGATAGAAGATACTATATACAACTACAATTTTAACTTCTAACTAATAATATATTAGTAGTTGAAATTCTTTAGGGATCACCCAAAAAACTATTAAACTTTAAGGGATTAATAAAGTCCCTCATTTGAGTTCATGCCTCCACTATAAAATGCGTTTCGTTTATACAACGAAAGGTGTATATAAGACGAAAGAAAAGAACCATAACCAATTAAAAAATTGTAGAGGATAATGGGGGTTTGGATGCAATGGTGAACAAGACCAAATTGGTCCGAAGAAAATCAAAATTACCTCCCAAATAATTTTCAATTAGAATGGGAGGTGGGGCTTGTGTAAGTGAATAGACCATCATAACGAGAATCTCAAAATATCACTCTCGTTCAAGAATCGGATCCAAGTCCTCAATATTTTCATCTAATTCTTTCGATAGTTGCAATGGTTGGACAATGGTAGAAAACTAAGGAATTGAAGGATATGCAACCTTAAAAGAATTTGAAACATTGATAAGAGGTTTGAATTTGAAAGAGATTAAATCACTCTCAATGATTTCTTCTTCAAAAATTGGTTGAGGTGAAATGCAAGATTCAACCTCAAGCAAGCTTTTTGAAGAAGAAATGAACTCATCCAGTTGTCTATTTTCCATTATCCAAGCTTTATGACTTTTAATTTGGTCATTCAATTCCTTTTTCACTGGCTCCTGATCAAACAAACAAGAGGACGTGACATATCCTTGAGAACTTCTCTCATAGTTAGAGGATTCCCCACAACCATTATCATAACAATTAAAACCATCGTGCAATTATATTGAGACATTCTTTGAGAAAAGACTACTAACAAAACACGGGCCATTACAAATTTCTTGAAATAATTACATACAAGTCACAAGGCGAGTTAAAATAAAAATAAAAAGAATATGAAAATATATACAAATCACTAAATCACTAAAATCCAAAAATACACCGCTCCTCACCAACGACTCCATTTTGATCTGGTGCAACCCATGTGTTTGTGTAAGGACATAGTCATTGTTATCGTTTTACTGTCATAGTGCAAAACACCTTAACTTTAACTAAACTTGTTTTATAAGTATAGCAGCGAGTTCGGGTATCAAAAAACCATAAAGAATGGTATTTAGGATTCAATTGATATAATATTCAAAAGGGTAAATAAAAGATGATGAGGTGAGAATATAATTAATACTAGGCAATAAGTGAACTAAATTAATTGACAAAATCTAGATTAGGATCATTTCCCCATGATGGGTTAATAAAAAGTATTAAGGAATTTGGCTCGAAAATGCGATTAACCGAGCATATTCAATTAATTATAAACATCACTTATGAAGAGACATACCCAAAAAATACGATATAAAACTTTCAATCGAAAATGATCACAAATGGTTTAATGTCACAAAATCGCTATAAACACTACCGCTGCATGACAAAGGAAGTTAAACGTGTAATATTTTAACATTAATACCCAAGATTTCAGCTAAAAGTGTTTTAAACCAAACCCTAGTTTTTAAGATAAAAAACCCATGAATGGTGGAAAAATGTTCCCAGCCTTTAAACTAGCTACAACAAATATTAAAACAATTAGAACAACTTCATTAAATAAGGAAATAAAAAAAAAAAGAAATGAACAAATGAAAGAGAGCTTAAATTAATGAAAGAGAAGATGAATAGTACTTACAACACCCAAAATAGACAAACCCTAAGGGGAGAGAGAGAGAAGCTCTCAACCCTAATGAAACAAAACCTAATTATGAAGTATATCTAAAATAGAAGAAGGGAAAAATAATATATACCAAAACCCTCATGGAAAACTTATAAGACAAAGGAGCTGAAATTATAGGGGCCAAATCGAATCGGAGTATAGCTAAATTGATTTGGGGCAGGGGAAATCTAGCACTGCCAATGTCCGAATCAATTTGAGGTAGAGATTGAATCGGTTCGAAACCTACAGGTATGACACTTTATGTTGTCTTCTTTCTTTACTTGGATCATCACATTAAAAATACCATAACTTTTTTGTTAAGAATTAAAATCAAGCACCGTTAGTAGCCATGCAAAGTTAACTTAGAGGGCTACACTTATGTAAAATGTTCATTATAGAAACCCAAAAGCTGAAATGATAAAATTTCCCCCGAATGCATGCATAATGATATAACTTTATCGAAATGCAACAAAACTTCACACTTAGTACTAATAACATTTTCAAAAACTCAATTATACCTTTCAAAGCGTATAAACATCTATAATAAAGGTTGTCAAGAAAATGAGGTACTAGGGGGGCTAGAATGCATAAAGATAAGGGGTCAATAAATACAATATCCATGGCGAATCAGCAAACATTAGTGCAAAGATAAATCCACAACTATAATAAATAAAAAGAAGTCCAAATTGATCCAATATGTCTTTACACATAAATAATGAATATTTAAACACCCAAAAGCTTTACAGATTTACAATTATGAAAATAATGTAGGTACAAAGTGAGAGAGTACATGTGTAAGGATATTTTTGTCCATTATCAATTTATATGTCGTACGCCGTTACACCGTTGAAGAAACTCAAGATCGCATCTACATCAACTGATCCGAATATCAAAGCATCTTCAACATCATAGCCTCTGCAAGAATGAACTTGGTAAAATTTTGTTTTTACGTTCCTTAAAGTTCATATTTAGTATTGGGAAATTTTTATAAAATGTTTTTTATAAAAATAAGAAGTAAGTTTTTTCAAGCAAAATGAGGCTTTTAAAAGGATTTTATTTTTCTGGGAAAACCGGACCGGTTCGCCCCCTACCGGACCGATCCTCTTGCTGCAGATCCAGTATACCCCGGACCGCAAGCGAACCGATGAAGGCCAAAATAAAAGAACCGATCCGCTTGACCGGACCGGTCCGACTGGGATAAATTCGGCCAGATTCGCTTGAGATTTTTTAGGCTCAAAGTTTTGCTATTTAAAGCCATCTTCGGGGAGTTGTTTTTTAAGACTTTTCAAGACGATTTTCAGAGTCATAAATACTCTAAGTCTTCACCTTTTTGAGTCCCAAGACTCTTTTTGATTCACACCAAAAATCCCAATTACTTTTGTGAATCTTTTGGAACCCTAGAACACAAACTTTGTTGTTGTTTATCTTTGTGGAGAGATCTTTGCAACCGAGGGTTGTGTGTCATTGCTGAGGGAGTCCCTACAAAGTTTTATGGCTGCATGTCATTGAGGAGAGCTGCGGTTCTTCCTTCGTTGTTTGGGCTGCGAGTCTTTGGAGGGTACTGCGTGTATTCTCTTGCTGAGTTCAAGACTGTGTGTCTTTGTGGGTTGGCTGCGCGTTGATCCATTGCATATTTCTCTATGTAATTGTAAGTTGCGGCTTGTATATTCATAGTTAAATAAAGGTTTTACCCGAAAGGGGTTTTTTCGTGAATTCTGTGTCTCAGCATATTTTTGTGTCACATGCTTTATTTATTTATGGGTTGACACACGCACCTTAGATGCATGTTTAGGGGCTGAAATTAAATAAGTGTGCTATATTAGAAATTTGCGAAGTTAATCAATTATCACATAGTCTTGTCTTTTCAACATGACAGTAACTTACCTATAGCACCTATGCCAAACACTATCACATTTGTATATAGTTAAAGAAAATAATGATAAAACAAGGACGGTGAATCAATACTATAGAACAAAAAAATATTGTCAACTAAAACACATATAAATGACTCCACAAAAAAAATTGAATAAAAAACTATTGTCATCAACTAACATAAGATACAAATGAAACATGTAAACAAAATAAAACTCAAACATGAGGGGGGTGGGGGGGGAAGAGAGAGAGAGCAGAACAAAAATTATAGTATATCAGGATAATTAATCCCAAAGTAAGACTTTTAAAATATGAAAAGTGTAACAAATTAGAACAGAATACATAGATCAAACCTCTACCAAACCGATTTGTAAAAAATAAACTAAAAACAAGAACAAACTAAACATGTAAAAATATACCTCGTGAGTGCAATTGTGAGAGAGATGGACAAAAAGAGAGAGTATACCTACAAAAAAATGGTTAGAATAAATTAAGTACAACATATAAACGTAAACATAAATCAAACCAAAAATTGTTAGATCTTCAATCTGTAAATAAATAATGCTTGGTATATCTGGAAAATAAAAAAATGTATCTCGAAAAAAAAATCAATAGAAAATAGGATTAAAAAATTTAACCCAATAAAACTATAATTTGAAATCTTAAACCAAAAACATACTATGCATTATCTCCATTTGATACTCAAGATAAATAAAGGATAGGTCCAGAACATAAATAAATCATAAATTGTAAAGGTCCAGAACTTGTGTATAAAACCCCAAGTGTATTGTATATTTTGCAGTCATAAACTTCAACATATATTCCCATTTATCCTTTCTCAATGACTATAAAAAAAAATAATAATGATTCTGAAATATATGTAGATCACATTAATAGTAAATTTGAAGAGGGAAAATCTAAACAACTACGACAAAGTAACATAAAGATAAAATTGATATCAACCACAAATCCAAAGACCTAAAATGATTGAATTAACATTAACAACAAATGTACATTTGGGGGGAAATTGAAAACCCAAAAAGCCTTAATCATTTTTTCCATCTATTTTTATAGCCACATATCATAATTTCTACAGAAAAATAACCAAAGAATTAAAAAAATAAGGTTCTTATATATAATTGCATTATAATGTCTAGAAACTATAGGTTTTAGGTTGGATTGGTGTGAAACCATAAAAACTCAAGAGCATAATCGAGCTGAGAAATATACAAAGAAATTTATAGGAACACATTGAGTGAGAGAGATGAATAAAAAAGGAAATCGGAAAGACATTTGAGAAAGAGAGACTTTTTTTGTAAGTGTAAGAAGCCATATGAGAGAGAGTACATTTACTAGAGATAAAAATGTGAGAGATCGTCAAGGGAGAAGATAGATGGTTTGAGAAAAAAGAGAAAGCTATGAGATTTAGTGAAGACGTGTAGTGTGAATAAATGATAGAGCGTATTAGCAACAATGTAAATGGGGAGTTAAAATTCAAGTGAATGAAAATATTAGGGAAGATATGACATGTTGGATAAATCCCCACATCGATCCATTGGTCTCTCATCTAAAATGTTAGCTTCTTGCCTTGGTGACTAAATCACAATCGGAAATTGTCTTATGAGCTAGTGGAATAGTAAAAGACCCCTACTCCATATTATATAGATATATATAAGTAGATTGATTTATGCGTACAAGGACAAATTCTCTAATATAGTAATTTTTTTATGTATTTTGAATTAATTTCATTTGGAAAAAATCTCTTCAGTCATAGGTTAGGACTTGAGTTATTTATCCTTCAAGTCTATGATGTGTGATTGAACACCGTAGCAGCCAAGTTAAAGTGTATACATTATCGCGTCTTGTTTCGTACCACATTTCATCTTCAAAGTCCATGGATCTCCAAAGGTATGATTGCGTACTATTATTTATCATTTAATATTTAATTGGGTATTTGTTTTAGAATGTTTGAGGCCATTTTCCATAAAAAGTATTTTAAAGAAAGATTTATTTTTTTATGGAAGTCATTCGAGCGAGAATTTCACCCTATTAGAATGAGTTTGGGAAAGTCATTCAAATGACCTTAAAACGAGAATCAAACTAAATGTTTCAGTTTAATAGAAAAATATCTTTCTAAGTTCATTTAAGGTCTATTGAAATGAGATTCACTATGCCCTTCGAACGAGCTCTAGTTTCCTTCAAATGATATTGTGTACTTCGTTCGAATAGCCTTAGGATGCGTTTGAACAAGTTATCTCGAATTTTGTATCACCTGAATTTTTGTGCTTTCTATATAAAAGAGATTTGACAATAGATTTTAGTAAGAGTTTTTATGAAAAATGTGTTTCAAAGATAAGTCTAAACGCCTCCAAAACCTATGTTTCACGCAAGAATTTTGAGATCCAAGTTTCAACTAAATATGCTAGTTTGATATCTCCTGTATGGCACCAAAGTTTGTTTACTCATCATATTTTTTTAGTATCTTTTCGTGCTTCCGATTCCGTTCTCGCTATGGTTTACATATGGTGGACTCCATGGGTGTGGCAGTTTAAAGTGGTAGACTATGTGTTCGATCCGTTAATGGTTTGTTGAGCCAATATCGATGGGTACCGACACATGTGAGGAGAACACAATGTGATAGTTGGTAGTGAAATTTCACATGTCGTTATGAAGAAGGCCGAAGAAACGAAGATGCATCAAGGCTTGAAGGGAGTCGAGTCGGTCATGTAAATCTTATGTTGTCCTTATGTATTTCCTAGATCATAGTGAATTTTCGTGGCTGGGTCATCCGAGGTTTTTCCCATTGTGGGTTTTCCTCATACATCTGCATGTTTTGTGATTATTTTATTTTACTCTTACTATACTCACCTAGAAGGATGTCCAAGGCAAAGGTAAAATTCAATAAACAGTTTACATAACATTTGATATAATTGGTGCAAGTTTAATTGGGATATTCGTTTACTCAATTTTAAAAATAAATAAATATTGGTGTGTGTGTGTGTGTGTGTGTGACAATCCATATAATCTCTAGCACTTTCAAATTAGTATCACAGCGGGTTACAACAATTTGTTGTGTTTGATTCCTGTATGTGTGGACGTTTAGGGTTTAAATGGATTTTAACCAAGAAGGGAGTTTCGTTACTCGGCCTATGTTGTTTGATGGGACAAATTATCCCCACTAGAAGGCGTAGATGCGATCTTTCTTGAAATCGATCGATGATAACATTTGAAACTTGGTTATGCAACGGTAGACTCCTTAACCCTTCCTATCCGCACAGTGGCAAGGGTGACCTGTCGATAGGCACCCCCTGGGGTATGCCGATCAGCACCCCCTGAACCAATAAATAAGGGACATGACCTCATTACTGAGGACAAAGAACAAACCCATCAGCATCATCGATCTCATCAACATTTTCTCGAAGTCAGCGAAGTTCCATATAAGAAATCTCATTCAAGCCTAAACACCCATCCTTTTCCCACCCAATTTGGAAAATATCCTTCTCTCTCATCAACATTCAAAGGAGTACATCCAAGATCCAAGTTCAAGCTCCAAGAAAGGTCCAATTATTTCTCCCTCTCTTTTAATTTTTGGTTTTATATAAGTTACCTTAGATTCATATTCTAGTTTCATTATAGCTCATACATATTAACTTCTACACTTTTATTAGTATATCTCACATACTTTATTTTTCATAAAAAATCCAAAAATAAATAAAAGAGGGTTGCACCCGTAAATTCCGAGCGGAATTATCCAAAACACTTTTTCCAAAACTAAAAACACATTTTCTCCATGCGTACACCTAATAAAATTCCGTTCGAATCTATGGGATAAACCCCACCCCTGTTCTACATTCAAACTACATGGACTATGATTCCTCTATAGGCTACATAGGCATCTCGGGTTAAAATCTGAGACTCGAGTCCAATTTTGCTAATTTTCTAATTCCACTTATTTTTCATAATCCTCAAATTTACTCATTATCATTATATATATATAACATACTTGTTCGCGTTTCATCCCACATATAGTTTCCCAATAACAATCAATATCATCATGAATGCTCATATTCTATCTTCTTCATTTATTAGTTTGGGAATATTCTTATAGATGACCTCACCCTATCTTTTCCATGGTATGGGTCGAACAATTTCGATCTCCATTACAGAAACACATGCATACACTTAACGGGGATAAAAAGGAAAATATAAACATTTTCCCATGAGAGAAAGAAAGGGCGGGATGGGTGTCTAACACCTTCCCATTCCGTAACTCAGCCCCCGTGCCTCCGATCTATTGGTTTCGCATGAATCATTTTTGTCCTTGATGCCGCTCCCTTAAAAGTGGTAACATATTATTCTGCTTGTTTTGAGCAAAATCGGCTAGCGACTCTATCTCTTCACATTCGCACCACACTGAAGACGGTCGAAGCCTCGAAGAGAAGGGTGCGAGACCGCGATGAGGCCTCCATCCCCATGGAGGGGGATCCTATTTCTCCTTTCCCCGAAGCGAGCGTCGTGTCGATCGGGATGGCCACAACTCCATAGCCCAGAGACTCTGCACCTTGTATCTACAGAGACACCCAAATAATTACCACTTTATATAAAATATGAAACATATTAAACTCCCAACTCCTAATTCCCAACATTCTCTCTACACTCCATTTTTTGTACGTCTCGTAAATAATATCCAAACAACAAATCCCTAGATACACTTTCGTCTAGAACAGGTGGTTATGAAGATTTACAAAAATTTATATCTCTTACTTGTCAACTTAAGAATTGCTGCGCAACGTACACCTCCTAAGATTCCAACTCCTATCCTTCTCTAAACTCCATGAGTGGGACATCTCATGAATGAAATCAGAACAACGAAAACCCCCAGATAAACT
This sequence comes from Sambucus nigra, assembly GCA_949130495.1. Taxonomy (NCBI): domain Eukaryota; kingdom Viridiplantae; phylum Streptophyta; class Magnoliopsida; order Dipsacales; family Adoxaceae; genus Sambucus; species Sambucus nigra. Next base: position 468,576,305 of record OX422214.1, on the reverse strand, counting down.
TCATTCTATATAGGGAGGGCATCGAGAAAAAAATGCTAAACTTGTTCTTCTAAAACCCATTACACCCAAGTTTCATCATCCATTACCTATTGAACTAAAACACATGATATATTCACATCACTTCCATTTCCCCCCTTCATTACTTGTCAATTTCTTAAGTTTCTTCAAGCATCCCGAAATCCATAAGTAGAATCGCTAACCCATAACTTTCAACATAACACATAAAAATACCTACAAGAAAGACTCTTCCTAGGCTTCCAACCTATAAACTCCATCCGTGGGATGTCTCGTGAATAAAATCCAAACGAGGAATTCCCCAATACGTTTCTGTTTAAATTAGTTAGTTGTTGAGGCTGAACAAATACTAAACCTAAGATTTTATATCCTCTACTTAATTTTATTCATACATAAATACGTCATTCACATAAATCTCACAACTCTATCAGTAATACCCAATGTATCTCAGTACATTACAAAATCGTAAGCATCTTATCCTTTTTTCGAAACATATGATTCACCCTCAGTCCTTAACTTACCAAAACCTTTCCATGATATTACAACACCCTTTATCCTAATAATCTGTGATGATATAGAATAACACATTAAAGTCTAAACTAAACACTCCATGATAATACAAGTATCCTCTGACATTATTCACTTATTTTAAACCCTACATGCATAAAATCCCAATACCATGATTCCAATCATAGAAATATATATAAACCTAAATGTTTTGACACTCAAGGATAACATCCTATGGCTAACATATATCCCATCATCATCAATATATAACTAACAATATGAACCACATTCAAAATGACTATTATCTTACAATCTAACTCTTAACAATGACAACTATTCCCCAATAACCTATATCATATCGAAAATTTACCCAAAAATACAAATATCCATGATAGAATAGCTATGAACCCATCAATGCACGTTGCTTTGGAAACAATGAATTATCCACACCACTCTGTCAATGAAAATAATTACCCAAACCATCTAATATCATCATCAAAAGAGATATAGGTAAAAATAATAATCCCCTCAATCATAACATATAACTTATATTCCTTAATTATTGAGTTATTTATTATAAAATTCATATAAAAAATTACTCAATTTCCAAGGTTTTTTTTTCAAGTTCATATTATAATCTTACTGGACAAGTCATCGGCCTCAGCCCCATTGGTAGGCCGATCCATAACTACCTAGAAATTGACAAGTTTTGACCCTCGACTCATTCAGAAGTCTTGGCCTCATCCTCATGAGAATGCAAGACTAAGGACGACCTCAGATCACCACAGCACCTGATGGTTTTAGCATCATTTATTTTCCTAGTCTCGACCTTGGTTAATGCGCGTAGGCTGAGGGTTATATCATCATACCACATGGTTTGGGAGACACATTAATCAGTGCGCATGGGACATTAACCACACGTGGGAAAAACCGTTACTACCAGATCATCCCCTCATGTGAGGGAATATTTGGTCATTATGATTTATATGTGGTGCAGTCAGATGCCCATACGGGATTGGTTAAGAGTAATCCATTCAAGCATATAACATGCCTGGGGGTACAATACACACCTTAAGCACTATATATACCTTTCATATTCTTCATTGTGAAGGATCGATTAATTCAAACCTTAGCGAAAACTCTCCTTATTTGTATACAGAAGAGAGGAAGAGAGAGAAATATTGTGTTGTAACCAGGCCATTAGAGCCATATTTACTAGTGGATTTCACTCATCCACACACAGTGGACATAAGCTCCGACCGAACCACTTAAATCCATGTGTTATCCTCTTCACCTCATCTCCTTATCTATTGATTTATTATGTGATTATTGCCATTGTTATAGTCCTGATGAGCTTCATATACCTATGACCTGGTGATACCATTTCTGGTATCATCAGTTTGGCACAGTCTATGGGAATGAGAAGCATCATCCCTTACCTTTTCTAGCTTGTCCTCATCGGAGTCTCTGGTGGTGAAGAAGTCATCCCCTCCTGTGGAGATGTTTTACTATTGAAAGAGTTCCTATTGAGCTACAAGGCCTTTGTTCTTCAACTACAGCTCATATGTAAGGTTTAATACATGTCATCAGATTTTCCACACCCACCACCACCAGCTGGTGGTCCTAGTTCCAGCAATACAACTCCTCAGTTAGAAATGGATGAAGTAGAGGCAATATTGAAATCTTTGGCGACAAGACAACAAGAAATACAAGAGCAGTTGGCTGTCTTCATCCAGAACGTGGTAATCAGGCCAACGGGAGCCCTGTCGGAGATGATTACTCCGAGCATCATCAGGGGTCCACGGGACCACCCCAGTCGCCTCGTAAGGGTATAACTCCTCTTCAATGATGGAGGGATGTTGCTAACCCTAGTGCAATAACCCGCGTAATTTTTGGGCTATTTTAATTAATTTTTGAAAAATGGAGGAAAATAAAGTTTTTGATAAAATTATTTTTATTGCTCAAATATGTTGGTTATTATTTTTAAAAGCGAGAATTTCAAATGGTTTCGAAAACGGAGTTAAAACGGATTTTAAAATAATTTTTAAATGTTTTTAACTCTTGGAGTTGTTTTGACTTCCAACTCTTCATTTACTTGCCTTATTTAAAGGAGTCTTTTGGATTCCAACTCTTCATTTCTTTGCATTATAAAAGGAAGTCGTGGGCAAGCCTTTTAACATACTCTTGGCACAAATTTTGGTAGCAAATATATTTTATATTCCTCTTTTTATATACACATTGGCCATTGAGATTTGTGAGTTCCAACCTTAAATTAGAGGTGTTCTTGGGGCTATTTTGTTGGAGGTTCTTGGAGGAGCTTTTGTAGATATTTTGTGTTGATCTTGAGGATGTGATTATGATTTCTGGGCAAATCTATAGTTGGTTTCTCATCATGGTTTGAGGTATGGGGTTTTACACAATATGCTCCTTAAATCTCGCGAGTGTCATTCTTTTTGAATTCTTGTTAATTGAAATCATATTTGAATTGTTAAATTCATTGAAATCTGGAAAATAATTGTTGAAATTATTTTGATTCATGTGGTATCATTATATTATTGTTGATCACGTTGTCATGAGATTTTAATATGGCACGGATGTTGGGCACCCGCCAAAATTCCTATTTCCCGGGTTATGGCTTGATAAAGCATATACGGATGTGGTGAGGCCTGATGACCCGGTTAAAGTATTGTCGAGAAATTATATTGATAAATGCTTTGAGATTTGCATTTTGATTTGAATATTCGTACGCGTGTTGTTACGCTTTATTCATCGTTAATATATTTGTTGAGCATCTTTCCTGTCGTATTGTGTACTTCCCCATATTTTCTTTTAGTGGCAGGTTAGAGCGGATTTTGGGGCGCTGTGGAGATTGATTTTAGCGAGAATACATTTGAGAAGATTTGTATTATTTTGATGTATAGAGCTTTGGAGATTTGTATTTTATTCTCGAGTTAGTTATTGTAATTTTAATTCGAGAGACTTGTTGTAATTGAAGAGATTTGAGATTAGTGGATTCCTATTATTGTATTGTGGGACTTAGATGCTCTATACCTTGTCACTTGTCACTTGTGGATTTGGATTTATTTTATCGCATTAGCGCTCCGTTCGCTCTTCCCGGGCGGGCGGGGTGTTACAAATGGTATCAGAACTTAGGTATACGGCAACCCTCAGGGCTTGGGTTTTGGAGTTCATTGCGGGGTTAGCAATTTTTGGAGATAGAAAATTTTAGGTGATATTCGTGTTAGGTTTCGAGATTAGATGTGAGGAATTATTTTTGGCGATGAGATTTATTTTGGAGATTAGTGGCCTGATTTTGAGAGTTTGGCATTCGGCGAATTTCGAGGGCGAAATTCCATTGTTAGTGGGGAAGTGTAATAACCCGCGTAATTTTTGGGCTATTTTAATTAATTTTTGAAAAATGGAGGAAAATAAAGTTTTTGATAAAATTATTTTTATTGCTCAAATATGTTGGTTATTATTTTTAAAAGCGAGAATTTCAAATGGTTTCGAAATCGGAGTTAAAACGGATTTTAAAATGATTTTTAAATGTTTTTAACTCTTGGAGTTGTTTTGACTTCCAACTCTTCATTTACTTGCCTTATTTAAAGGAGTCTTTTGGATTCCAACTCTTCATTTCTTTGCATTATAAAAGGAAGTCGTGGGCAAGCCTTTTAACATACTCTTGGCACAAATTTTGGTAGCAAATATATTTTATATTCCTCTTTTTATATACACATTGGCCATTGAGATTTGTGAGTTCCAACCTTAGATTAGAGGTGTTCTTGGGGCTATTTTGTTGGAGGTTCTTGGAGGAGCTTTTGTAGATATTTTGTGTTGATCTTGAGGATGTGATTATGATTTCTGGGCAAATCTATAGTTGGTTTCTCATCATGGTTTGAGGTATGGGATTTTACACAATATGCTCCTTAAATCTCGCGAGTGTCATTCTTTTTGAATTCTTGTTAATTGAACTCATATTTGAATTGTTAAATTCATTGAAATCTGGAAAATAATTGTTGAAATTATTTTGATTCATGTGGTATCATTATATTGTTGTTGATCACGTTGTCATGAGATTTTAATATGGCACGGATGTTGGGCACCCGCCAAAATTCCTATTTCCCGGGTTATGGCTTGATAAAGCATATACGGATGTGGTGAGGCCTGGTGACCCGGTTTAAGTGTTGTCGAGAAATTATATTGATAAATGCTTTGAGATTTGAATTTTGATTTGAATATTCGTACGCGTGTTGTTACGCTTTATTCATCGTTAATATATTTGTTGAGCATCTTTCCTGTCGTATTGTTTACTTCCCCATATTTTCTTTTAGTGGCAGGTTAGCGCGGATTTTGGGGCGCTGTGGAGATTGATTTTAGCGAGAATACATTTGAGAAGATTTGTATTATTTTGATGTATAGAGCTTTGGAGATTTGTATTTTATTCTCGAGTTAGTTATTGTAATTTTAATTCCAGAGACTTGTTGTAATTGAAGAGATTTGAGATTTGAGATTAGTGGATTCCTATTATTGTATTGTGGGACTTAGATGCTCTATACCTTGTCACTTGTCACTTGTGGATTTGGATTTATTTTATCTCATTAGCGCTCCGTTCGCTCTCCCCGGGCGGGCGGGGTGTTACAAATGGTATCAGAGCTTAGGTATACGGCAACCCTCGGGGCTTGGGTTTTGGAGTTCATTGCGGGGTTAGCAATTTTTGGAGATAGAAAATTTTAGGTGATATTCGTGTTAGGTTTCGAGATTAGATGTGAGGAATTATTTTTGGCGATGAGATTTATTTTGGAGATTAGTGGCCTGATTTTGAGAGTTTGGCATTCGGCGAATTTCGAGGGCGACATTCCATTGTTAGTGGGGAAGTGTAATAACCCGCGTAATTTTTGGGCTATTTTAATTAATTTTTGAAAAATGGAGGAAAATAAATTTTTTGATAAAATTACTTTTATTGCTCAAATATGTTGGTTATTATTTTTAAAAGCGAGAATTTCAAATGGTTTCGAAAACGGAGTTAAAACGGATTTTAAAATGATTTTTAAATGTTTTTAACTCTTGGAGTTGTTTTGACTTCCAACTCTTCATTTACTTGCCTTATTTAAAGGAGTCTTTTGGATTCCAACTCTTCATTTCTTTGCATTATAAAAGGAAGTCGTGGGCAAGCCTTTTAACATACTCTTGGCACAAATTTTGGTAGCAAATATATTTTATATTCCTCTTTTTATATACACATTGGCCATTGAGATATGTGACTTCCAACCTTAGATTAGAGGTGTTCTTGGGGCTATTTTGTTGGAGGTTCTTGGAGGAGCTTTTGTAGATATTTTGTGTTGATCTTGAGGATGTGATTATGATTTTTGGGCAAATCTATAGTTGGTTTCTCATCATGGTTTGAGGTATGGGGTTTTACACAATATGCTCCTTAAATCTCGCGAGTGTCATTCTTTTTGAATTCTTGTTAATTGAACTCATATTTGAATTGTTAAATTCATTGAAATCTGGAAAATAATTGTTGAAATTATTTTGATTCATGTGGTATCATTATATTATTGTTGATCACGTTGTCATGAGATTTTAATATGGCACGGATGTTGGGCACCCGCCAAAATTCCTATTTCCCGGGTTATGGCTTGATAAAGCATATACGGATGTGGTGAGGCCTGGTGACCCGGTTAAAGTGTTGTCGAGAAATTATATTGATAAATGCTTTGAGATTTGCATTTTGATTTGAATATTCGTACGCGTGTTATTACGCTTTATTCATCGTTAATATATTTGTTGAGCATCTTTCCTGTCGTATTGTGTATTTCCCCATATTTTCCTTTAGTGGCAGGTTAGCGTGGATTTTGGGGCGCTGTGGAGATTGATTTTAGCGAGAATACATTTGAGAAGATTTGCATTATTTTGATGTATAGAGCTTTGGAGATTTGTATTTTATTCTCGAGTTAGTTATTGTAATTTTAATTCGAGAGACTTGTTGTAATTGAAGAGATTTGAGATTAGTGGATTCCTATTATTGTATTGTGGGACTTAGATGCTCTATACCTTGTCACTTGTCACTTATGGATTTGGATTTATTTTATCGCATTAGCGCTCCGTTCGCTCTCCGCGGGCGGGCGGGGTGTTACACCTAGGCATTTATGCCTGGTGAGGCAAGGCTAACCCTACTTGGAGGACCTTCATGATGATTATGAGGCTGAAGATGCTCAGGTTGATTGCTGGGAGTCATACGAAGTATTTAGGAATACGGTACGCCCCATCTGAGGAAGCCGAGGTCATGATAGGAGGCCGAGTCCTGATGCCCGACCACAGGGTTCATCTTTTGACCGATTAAGTAGAGGGTCGGCCTTTGAAAGGCTTGACCCAGTTGGTAATCTGAGAGAATGGTTGTCCAGGTCAAGGAGCAATGTTGGATCAAGAAGGGTGGGGGCAGACGACCTACCCCCATGTGGCCGAGATGAGGGCCAGCGAGAGGTAAATAGCCGGCGTAGGTCAGTAAAAGGGGAACCCTCAGTTTGGTCGATTGAGGTAGCAAGGGACAACATTGGCTAGGAAGACGTTATTAAAGCGATCGAGAGGCCTTTGAATGACTCGATTCAAAGGCTAAAAAACAAGATTGGAGACATCCTTAAGAGTCGTGAACCCTTACAGAGGGGATACTCAGAAGATTCTCCTTTTGTGGAAAAAATAGTCAACTTTCCAACCCCTGTTAAATTCAATCCGCCAGTGGTTACTCCAAAGTATTATGGGAGTACTAACCCTGTGCACCATGAAGAGATGTACCAGTCGGCTGCAGACGTCTACTCCATCTCAGATGAGATGAAATGCCATGCATTCTCAAGAACTTTTACTAGAGCTGCCCATATATGGTTCACTTCACTCCTGAAGAACTCCATTGAAAATTTCAAGTAACCCGAAGAACGATTCATCCACAACTTCTACTTTGGGGTATGACCCCAGAAAAAGACTACTCACTTGTTGTACGTTAAGCACGAGAAGAATGAAAGTCTCAGGAGTACATCGCGAGGTGACAGCATTAATAGGAGGCTTGCAGAAAGAGAAAGTGCTTTGGAAGCTTGCTGAAAACCAGCCAAAGTCTATAGCCAAGCTATTAGCGACGGACGACAAGGTCATGAAAGTCAAGGAAGCTATGGGAGCTAAGTATGAGGATGAGAAGGGGACTAGCAGCGGGAGAAATTTTCAGAAGAAGAATACAGATGGAAATATGAGATTGGTTAATGATAAGTTTATCAGGTATACTCCTCTCACGATTGGTTGCGAGCACATTTTGAATGAGATCAAGAATAATCGATCCCTAAGATGGCCCGAAAAGTTGAAAGCTTACCCTCACAAAAGGAATAAGAGCTAATGGTGTGAATTTCACCAAGATCACGGGAACTTAATAGAAAAATGTTTTTATCTGAAAGATGAGATTGAGAAGATGCTTAAGGATGGGAAGCTAAGGAAGTATGTGAGCAGCGATGACCCAAAAAGAGGATGAGACGACCCTAGAAGAAGAAGGGCCGACAAGGGCAAGGAAGAAGGATGACACCTCAGATGGAGATGATGATGACGACCCAGACTTACTGCCAAAGGATGATGATCCAAAGGGTCGACTCCACATGATCTCATTTGATGTGAAGATGATCTACGGAGGCTTGGTAGGGGGTGGTGCAGAAGTGGATGATCATAAGGTGCATGTGAACAAGGCTAAGTCCCTTCCCAAAGTTGAAGCCATTAACTCGGCTAAAGTAAGAACAAAATTAGAGAAGATAAAGAAGGTATATATGGATACCTTAATTATGGGATTTTCAAGACTTGACCTCAAGGGAATCTTAGCTCCTCAGGATGACCCTTTGGTAATCACAACTAGAGTGCATGGGTATAACGTACCAAGGATATTGGTCGACGGGGGAAGTTTGGCCTACGTTATATTCTGGCCTTTTCTTGCTTTAGCACTTGCTTGGAGGTAAACATATCGAGTTCAATAAATCCTACTTTAAACAAAAACTTTTTCTTGTGCGAAACTTCAATTAAGGATGAACACAGACCAAACTTTCTCTTTTTATGAAAAACTCTTTTTTAATTTTTCTAAACCATACCAAATTGTGACACAAATTAACTTAACCAAATGTTATCTTGTTTAATCCTAAGCATGCAACTGGTGATTAAGGCAAGTAAAATAAAGTAAAGCAATACTCACAACGTCGATGTACAAGGAAACCCAATCGGAAAAAAAAACTCGGACGGCCCAGGCAAGATAATCACTATGAATATGGATTTATAAATCCATAAGGTAGTCTTAAACAATGACTCGATCCACCCACGAGACTTGACGCTCCTTTAATCTTCTACCAATATTCACAGTGCCCACACGAAAAGTAACCTTCTTCCACGATGCTCGTCCAGAGCATTTTCCCCCACAAATGTCTCGGTATTCATCGATACGTCCTTGTGTCATCTACGATGTTGAACACAAAAGTAACCTTCTTCGCTTCTCCATCGCAAAACCCAGAAATGTTCAAGTGTTGAACAAGCCCAACTTGGTGCAACAAAGATCACATAAACATATGGTAATGATAACTCAGATCTTTGTAAACTCTAATGATGTTTTATAGTGAAAAGCCTTAGAAAACTTTGTGCAAGAAACTCTCTGGATTGTAAACTATTTTTCGGACGGCACGAACACACTTCTAGAAAACTGGAACACGCCTATTTATAATTATATTAAGGCGGTGGCTTCTCGTTCGAGCGAGATGCCACGTCGTTCTAACAACAGTGGTTCTCGTTCGAACGACATCGTATGTCGTTTGAATGACGTTGCCCAGATTAGTGTCCAAACCAAACAAATCTCTAATCTGTCCTTATCATCTCTAAACGAAGTGTAAAAACGTAAAAAACTTTTAAAACATTTTTAAAGCATTTTCTAAAAAAAATAATATCCTTATTTTTATAAAATTAAATTTCGAGTTTCATTAACATTATGCATTCATACCTGAGTGATCTCGGAATGCAAATTGACTTTGAAGACAAATAAACTAGCATCAATTAAACTTTGGCATAATTAAATTCCTTGAAGCTTTACCGCAACGTCTTCAATTAATCTTCGACACGTCATAGTCTGTGTGGGATCGTACAATAAAAATCTATCGATGACTCAAACGTCTTTTGTTCCGAGAATAAGTCAAAACTACATTAAGACTCAATTGGAAATTTTGTCCTTACAAATTTATCTGTTTATCACCTAGATGCATATCTATGATAAAATACAAATTTGGCTTTGTGTGTGATTGGACAGTTTATTATAGAAATTATCCATTAAGATCGAGAAAGCGTACTATCAGTTGTTAATTGTCATTATAAATATGTTCAGACCAATTATACTCGAAAGATCATACGTATACTTAACAAAATGACGCACGACACGAACTGACACAAAGTTATTGATTAATGAGTGGACATTTAATAGTTTCGAGTCATATCACTGTTAACTCGATAAAACACAACAATTAACGAGTTGGGTTACTGTTGACCGCCTTCACCATTAATACATGTTAAGACCGGTTAAGATCTATTAATTTAAATAAACAATAAATGTTATTGGGTGTTCCAAATAATTTATGTAGTTTAATGTTAATTTATTGATAGTTAATATTACTGAATGAGAGCTTTAGTAATGTTAATGAATTAATGGGTACAATCATATTTATTATTGAATAATGTATCAACACACATATGGTTCAAAATTATTTATTATCTTAATGTATAATAACGGGTGAACACAGTTAATGTAACATATCGGGTTCGAATATGATTTTTCCACACAACTAAAAAGTTACCCGATTAAAAACAAACTCGATAAGATATGAACATGAAAAACCCGCCCGAACACGACCCGTTGACAACTCTATTCACATGACTTCAATTTCTATGTAAGTGCTACTTTTTTTATGCCAATTTTAAAACTAATATCCAATTAGGGACACTTAAAGTTTCATCCCGTAAACAAAAGTACATTTTGCATTAAGTCCACCTTATTTTATAGGGTTAATTACACTTGAGCCCCCTAAACTATACCCTTAATAACACTTTACCCCCAGTTCTTTCACTTTTTTAAATTCACCCCGCCAACTTTGAAAACGGCTACAATTTACCTCATATCGTCCAACTCCGTTAATTTTTGGCAAAAAACGTTAGTCATGTGCGTGGCACACGACTTTAAACAAGGGCATTTTAGTCCAAACCTAATTTTTTTTAAATCTATAAATAACAGAAAAAATATTTAAAATTAAGAAATACCAAAAAAATATTTTAAAATATAAAGAAAACTTGGAATAAATTTTGAAAATATGATAATACATTTAAAAATTCTGAAAATACCCAAATATATTTAAACTCTGCAAAATTCTAAAAACTAATTGATGAAAAAATTATTTCCCACAAAAAAAATTATTCCCAGCAAGAAAAAATTATTTTCATCGATATAAATTATTTTTAGCAATAATAAATCATTTCCAGCAAATAAAAAGTACTTCCAGTATATACAAAATGATTTCCAGCAATTAAAGAATAATATCCAGCAATAATAAATTATTTCCATCAAATACAAATTATTTCAATAATAAAAAAATTATTTCCAGCAATATAAAAGTATTTCCAGCATTTAAAAATGATTCTAGTAAATCAAAAATGATTTTCACCAATAATAACTAATTTTCAGCAATAAAACGTTATTATCGGCAGTATAAAAGTATTTCCAACCAAATTTCTATTATAAAAATAAAAAACAGAAAAAATAGAAAAAACACATGAAAATAAAAAAAGACATAACAAATATTTAAAAAAAGGAAAAACTAGAAAATAAATACATAAAATTAGAAAATAAATAAAATCAAAAAAATATTGTTAAGAAAAATAGAAAGTATTAAAAAAGAAAAAAATATTTGTCAAAAATCTGAATAAAACAGGTTTTGAATAAAAAGATAAATTTCTAATAAAAAGATTTAAAAAAATGTTTTTTTCAAAATCTGCGTAAAAATAAATTTTCAATTAAAAAAACTAAAAAACCAAATACAAAATAATAACTGAAAATAATTTCAAATTAAAAAATTACAAAAATTATGGAATAGAATTTCCACCATGAAAAAATAAAATTTCCATAAAAAATAAAAATTCAAGATCTTTGGTTAAAAAAACAAAATAGATTTTCACCTAAAATTTGTTAAAAAAATCAAGATGAAAACCCAAATCAATATGAAAACATAAAAATTCAACATGCAAACCCAAACCAAATCCAATACCTCATCAACAAAAAGACTCTTTAACAAAAAAATCTATACCTTCTCCTTTAAACCCATTAACAAAAAATTCATAAAAATCATGGCTGGCAGGGAGCATATGGTAGAGTGAGGAAGGGGTGGAAGAAAGGCGGGCAGGGGGCAGCGTGGTTGGGCGGGCAGAGGGCGGGGGTAAAAGGAGGGGGAGGGGGAGGTAGGGCGGGGAAGGTGGTGTGGGAAGAGCGGGGGGTTAGGAGGAGGGAGGGGCGAGGGAGGCGGTGGGGGTAAGGCGGGCGGCCATGGTAGGTGAAAGACAAAAGGGATAAAGAGAAGAAAGGAGAGGAAACAAAATAGGTTTTAGGGTTTGAAAAAGACCAAATTGCCCTTGTTTAAATTCATTTGCGTGGCACATGACTAACAGTTTTTGCCAAAAGTTAACGGAATTGGATGACAGGGGGTAAATTGTACCATTTTCAAAGTTAGGGGTGAATTAGGAAAAGTGAAAGAACTGGGGGTGAAGTGTTAGTAGGGGTATAGTTGAAGGGGCCCAAGTGTAAGTAACCCGATAAGAACCCAAAAGTGTTCATTTCATACCCTAAATATGTACATTTTAGTCGCTTTTTTTTAACAAAAATGACCTTATGTTCGTATTTAATTATTTCACAGGTCAGTACGCAATCGTAGCATCGAATAGTGTTAAATCCGGTCAATTGCGATACAATAATGGTTAAAAGCATGTATCGAAGAAATCAAAAGAGACTGCGAAGTTAGAAGTCCAGTTTGAGCCTGCACCGAGGTGTTCCGACATACCTAGCCCAGCCCTAGCCTAATCCTTTTTCGAGCCCTGTGTGTATTGAGTTTATACTTTTATTAATTTTGAGACTATTATTTGAGTTACTTTTATAGATTAGGAATTTAATTTTAATAGATTTAATTTTATTTATTTTTAGTTTATTTGATTTTATTTTTAGGATTTTAGTTAGTTATTTTTAGACTTGAAATTTTTTAATTTTTATAGGGTAGGATTTTTTTAGTTCATTTTATTTTTACAAATTATAAACACACACACACCCCAATTACCATATACTATAACACACCCTCACCACACTACATCCACCCCCCTTCATCTTCCTCACCAACATCTTCTTTCTCTTTCCTCCATAAACATCCATAAATTCATCTCCTCCATTAACAAAGAAACCAAATCCATTACCCAAACCATGAACTTTACCTCAACAACCCCTACCCAAAACTCGGCAGCCCCTCACCCTCCTGTCGACCATAATCTCGACCCGAACCCACTTTTCAACTCACTCGTGTCATTGCCACCATAACCACCAAGCTAAACCCGAAATTCGAAGCCAATCCGAAAATCGGTAACAAGCCTCAACCCAGCAGCTGCTCCAATCCAAAACCCGTGACCCACTTTTATTTAGACCCAATCCAAAACCTTCAACCAAACATCCCAATAAAATCGAGTCCAACCTCCATATCCATTTACCAACCCCTCACCTACCACTCCATAAAAATCAATCTGCCAATTCCAAATAACACACGCAACTTTCAAGTTTTCTTTTGACTTAGCCATACCCAATCCCATAAATCTCTGAACCCAAAAATTAACTTGTGGCTTTTAAAATAAGGAGCGCAACTCATTTGAAAAGGAAGTCTCTCATATAGAACCCTGCAGAGAGAGAGATACACTTTGTAAATAAAAAAAATCAGAAAAATACAAAAAAAAATAGTTTAGCTTTATAATAAATTTGTAGGTTTAGTTTTTATTTTTATTTGTGTATTAAGTCTTAGATATGTGAAGACATTGGGACACACTTTCATGAACGCAATTCAAGGAATCAATTCGAAAGGAAACTTTTTCGTATTATATTTCTTGCTCTTCTCTTTAAATTTTTGTTCCTTGTTTGTGACTGTGATTGGTTATTTAATCATAATTGGCTAATCACTCCGTTCAAGGGGTGGGATGAAACTGTGTTGGATGTTAAATTAATTAATTAATTTAATTGATTATTTTATTTCTAAAAAAAAATTATTTTTAATTATCACACATTAATTTAAGTATCAAGAGATAGTGAATTAATTTTGTTTTGATATTTGATTTTGGGAATCGAACTAGAGATAGGTTTTTTTCTAAACTTTGAATACTCATTCGGTGTTGAAATTCGATGATTCATGCAATTTTGATTAAATTGATCACAACGGTAATTTCTTTTAAAAAGAGTTCATAGTGTGGCATTTCAAATGAGTTTTCTGAAAAAGAAATTATTGAATTTATAATTGTAATGAGAGTTAGATTATAAATTTAATATTATTTCGAAATATTTCAATTCAATAAATTAAGAAATTAAAAATAACTGAAAAGCGGTGTAATCCCATTTCTTGAATCTTCTCACATTTCTTACACTAGGTTGCGCATTATTTTTACTTTAGTTAATCACATTTTATAATTTTAGCATTAATTAGTTAATTCTCCCTTCAAATTATTTTTAAAAAATAAAAAATAAAAAATTTAATAAAAATTGGAATTGCAAGTTTTCATAATAATTGTTTCACCTTGGAAGTTGGATTGATACCCGTACTTACCGTGATACGAGTTGTTTAACAAGTTTTATAGGTAATTCAATGGATTTTGTGACTAGGCTTTTATCGACAACGACCACATGCAAAAAGCCTTTTATCATAACCCTTATATGTTTAAAAAAAATCCCAAATATTTTTGTGACAATTCTTTTATATTTTGTGAAAGGGTTTAGGGTTTTAGTGTTTAGAATTTAGAGGATTAGGATAATAGAAAATAGGTGGTTGTGAGTGTTTTATATTGTGAGGAACTTTTTGAAACAAAAAAAATTGTACTAAATGTTTAAAAAAATGTCGAGGGATTTTTTTTGTCAAATAAGCCATCGTGATAACAAGGAGAGTTACTGAATAGTTCATGCTAAGAAAAATGCAATAAATTATATACATATTTTATTGGGATATACCCAAAATATGTACATTTTTTTTAAACAATGAAACGGGTAATCTTTGATAGCAGGTGTTTAGTTTTTGTTTTATTTATGGGCATGAGAAAAATTGTAAAACTTCACGGTCTTTGATATACTGAAATTTATGTGCAAGTTTTCTCTTAATTTATTTTCATATAAAAGATCCCGTGAGAGTTATTTTCAGAAATGTGAATTTATGATATCTTAGTTTAAAGTTTAAGGAAGAGACAAGATGGTTTATCATTTAGAGGTACTTTCTTACAAAAGAAAGAAGATTAAATTAAACTATGGGAATCTTACACGTAATTTTACAAACTGCAAAACGTACCACCGCGATATTACACACATCGTGGAGAAAGGCCGAAATTAAAAAACACAAATTCTGAACATACACTGTAGAAATAAACAACTTTGAAACCAAATGGGCAGCACGAACATCAGCAGAAGCATTAGCTTCACTGAAACATAACATAAGGTAACATCTTAAAAATCTCTGGAAGCCATCACGTATGGATTGGATCAAATTCATGTGGTTTGAATTTGGTTCCTGTCCTGAGAAGAAGCAAGATTCAAACCAATTTTAATGGCCTGAATCTCCAGAAGAACTGATGGTGCAAAGCCTATATGTTGGGTAAAAGTACATACAAACTTTCCTAGAGAATCCCGAATAATCCCACCACTTGCGGCATGACCCGTAATATGTGATTTTACTCCATCCGTATTACATTTGAAAAATGTAGGTGCAGGTTTGGACCAAGAAAAAGTAAAAGCAAAAGAGGGGGGTATACTGGGTCGTATTAATTGACGATCCAAGTAGTAGCTACGAAAGCATTGAGATAAGGTGGACTTGAAAGTGGACGAAGTTATGGGTGTCTGTTGAAAGATCGCATCATTTCGCGTGATCCAAAATAACCAAAGAAGAAAAAATGGTTGAAGTTGATTGACTGCAACTCGAGCCGTAGACTATATATGGCAGAGCTCAGTAAAGATGGGTGTAGGACTAAGGTCTAACAGAGGCATCGATTGTCGAGGTTGAAAAAACGCAGAACAATCAGAGTAAATATGTGTACTGCAGTCGTCCAACTCACTAAGAGTGCATAGAGGAGTCATTAATTTATGGTAATGAAAGAGTAAGTCCGCGGTTGGTAAGGCCCTACGAATGAGAAACTTGAAAAACTAAAGCTTAAGGGGTAAGATACTTATCCATAAATATCTCCAAGGAAGTGCAGGAAGGTGCTAGGCATATGGGTGAATGTGAAGCCAGTGATAAGCTGATTTAAGAGTAAAAGTGCCAGTAGTACTAGGACATCAATACATAACATCCGGTGAGTATTGATATGGGACATACAGGGCACGAATAGGGTGAATAGAATCCAACGGCAGCCACTGACCAAAAGCCAGTATGTCCCATTGCCCATTAGAAATGAACATGTACGAGTTAGCTAAAATATGAGGAGGAATATGCGGGTAAATGTGATTGAAAGAATCCCGTAGGATCGAAATATGATGTCCAAAGGAAATAGAGCCGGAGCTAAGTCATCATTTTATCCCAGTGGCGAAGGAAGGGATTAAAGCAGAAACATTTTTCCAGAATCACGAGTATGTTGCCTTACTATGAGATGCCAACAAATTGGTGGGAAAAAAATATTTATGTTTCATAGTTTGAGTCCAAAGGTTGTGTGGCTCAGTAAAAAGTTTCCAAAGTAGTTTAATCATGTACGCTTTATTTAAGGACTGTAAGTTTTTTATGCCCAAACCACCATATTATTTAGGAAGGGTAATCGTAGCCCAAGGGACTACGATTGTTTTATGAGAAAATTTGGAAGCATTCCAGAAGAACGATTTAATTTTTTGGATAATATAGTAAGAATATGGGGATGAATCGGATATGCGTACATGTAATAAGATGGAAGTGAAATACACACTGCATGAATTAAAGTGGTGCGACTAGCATAGGACAAGAAATTATTATACCACACATGTAAGCGGGGGTCGAGAATCTCAGTAAGCTCAGAAAATATTTGGTGCGTTACCCGACCCATAATAAGAGATAAACCAAGATATTTATCCTGCCCATGAGACCCATGAAGTCCTATTTGGCGCAAGTAGCTTGTTTATTGGCACGCGGAGTAGAAGGGACCAACATGACTGTAGATTTATCCTTGTTAACGGTTTGGCCGAGTAACGGCCAAAGGTAGTTAAAAGATGATGGAAGTGAGCCATAAAAGCAGGCGTGGGTTGAAGGAAAAAATTACAGTCGTCAGTAAAAGCAAGCCCAAGAATAAGGGGTCTTTTGCGAGAGGGACGGAGAGCCGTCATATATTTTGAAAGACAGTCTGACTCCACGCGTCGTAAAAGGACATCCAACGCCAAGATAAATAAGTAAGGCGAGAGTAGATCCTCCTGGCGAAGCCCTCGAGTTGGGTAAAAAGTGGTCCCCATATGGCCATTAATGAAAGTGTGAACGATGTAGAATGAACACATTCCATAAGATATCGAATCCATATATGTGAAAACCCATGTTGTTGGAGAACTGGATAAACGGCCATTCGAGTTGATCGTAGGCTTTAGTTAAATCAATTTTAGTGGCAGAACTATCTTTTGTAGATTTAGATTTACGCATAGTATGTAAAATCTCATGGGCTAAGATATTCTAACCCCAATTTACATTGGTAAGCACGTGCCCATCACTCGATCAATTGTAGGTTTTCAACCTACCAAACCCTCCATGTGACCCCTCCACACCACCAGCTGAAAACGCCTGAGAAATCCCACCAAATGTTCTCTACACACAAAAACATGTCCCTCGCCATCTTGTGCGACAACACCACAAATGCATGCGCACAAACACAACCCCTCCATTTGACCCTTAAATTCCATGTTTAGACAATGTAACACATGCAGGCACGTGAATCTTAGCCTCTACAGGTAGTTGTGACTGACCGTTCAGTGTGAGAGATATGGAAATGCTTGCTTTGCTCTCATGTTTATTTAGGATTGTTGCTATGTATACATCAAATCATGGGATGGAATGGATGGCCCACTTTTATAAGAATGGCAATTGACAACCAACTACCATCATCACCATTTTTTAGGGCCCCAAAATACCCAAACCATTTCGATTGCAGAGGGTGATTCAATTTCTAAATGAATAATACAGTTGATAATACTCTCTCCATCATAGTACGTCCCAATTATTAAGGGTTTGAAAAAAAAAAAAAATATATATATATATATATATATATATATATATATATATATATATATATATATATATATATAACTAGGTAAACTTACAATGTTATAATGATCAAAATGCATATCTTATGAAAATGTTCGACTTTTAAATAGCAACTATTAAAATAAAGATACAAATATTTACTTTTAGGAATGTGTTTTACCTCCATTGTATTATAGTGCGAGCCTCATAATTATACAATACATGTATACACATTGGATACTCAATTATTTGGGACGAAGGATTGGTAATTCTGAATTCAGCCTTACAATGTTGTACACTGTATAATAAATGCATCTATAAAGAGATAACCAATCATGTTTGCATAATTGGAAATCTTACTATGCATTTTTTCACTCAAATCTTAACCTTATGATTACAGGTAATGTAGCATTATACATGAAAACAGCATGGGCCCAAAAACCATTATTATGTGCACTTGCAACTTTTGGATTGCTTAAAGTGGAGATGAGAAAGGGATGGATGAAGTGTTGCAGCAATTGTGAGAAGTGTCATTTTTTATCAGTCTTGTTATGTTGATTATTAAGTTTATTGTTCAGTTATTCAGAAGAAGGAATCATGACATACCTAAATTATCAAAAATATGAAATAAATAATGCGGCGTGGATAGTCACTGTTCTATTATTTCCTTTTGGGGTTATTAAAAGCATGGAATAAATTACATTGGCGGCCGTGAACTTTGTACAGTGTAACGTTTTTGCCATCAAATTTTTTTATAACATTAAGGTCCTAAACTATGTTATTTTCGTAGTAATGACTCATCAATTAATGTTCGTGTTAAATCTAATGGAATTCATTGTAAAAATGTCATTTATGACCCCCATACCAAAACCCATTATTTGCTTCTATTGTGTGTGATTTTGGAGTTGTTTCTGAAAAGTATGGGGGTGGTAAATGAAATTTATGAATTGAGTAGCCATCTTGACCAATTTTCTTAGATTTAAAGAAAAAGTTGACCGATCCTTCTGCAAATATATTAAACTTTAGGGTCTTTAATGTTACAAAAAGAAAATTAAAAAACCAAAAATATTATACTGCCCAAAATTTTAGGCGCCATCAGTATAATTTACTCTTAAAGCAGACCCTTATATCATAATGAATAATTTTCATTTCGCTTATTCCTGAATTTCCTTATCATCTAAACATATGATAGTGCTCTAGTGCACGAAAGAATTTAATCAAGAGATATAAGATGATAAATAATGGATATGGTTGTATTCAAGTGAGTCCTTTAGCACTCCAAAAACATATTTAGGAACATTCGTAATGATTTTTTGTGATACTTTTTAACTTTTACTGATATTTTTTTAAAATGTCAGATTATTCACTTGAAATGCATTTAATCCTTCCCTAAGTAATTATACATTTACCATTAAATAATTTTGTTTCCATAAATCTGAATCCAGGTCACCAACTAGGTGATTAGCTACATAAAGAGGTGGAAGAAAAAACATAATAATGAAGAGAACAATTGCCAGAGCTGGCTTTTTAAAGTATTTATTGAAATTTAATTCTTATCTTTTATTTTAGGAGCATAATAACAAATGATCCCTTGAACATATTTTAATACATGTTTAGTTCATGTCTCTATTTTTTGTTTTAAAAAGTTCATCATTATATAAGAACACTCAAAACAAAGAGTTTCGACAAGATTAAAATAAAAATATTTAAATTAAATATGTATTAAAAAATAATAATTGATCCTTTATTCTATATTTTGCCTTCGTATGCAAAAATTTAGTGAAGTGGTATTTTAATGTTTGTTTGAACGAACATCGTTCTGGAATCTAGAGGGGCTGATTCGATTTTGGTCTTGTATTTGCACATGGAGTTTGGCCAGATGTAGCTCACTTTGTACACCAAGTTAATGATATGAAATACAATAATGTAGTTGGTTGAATAGTGTCAGACAGATAGGCACCTGCTGGGTGCAATTAGTTGGAAGAATAGAGATGTGGAACTACATTTTAGTCCTTTGAGATTTTTCCTGTCAAGCACCAATTCTTCTAAGGCTTTGTTTGATTCGAATTAAAATTAAAAAAAATCATAAAATGGTGAAATATATTTTCATCTATTTAGAATTATAATTTGTTCACTATTTTATTTAATATTGTATAATTATAGGGTGTGCACGTATTCACTATTTCAAGCCAACAACAATTTAATTTTAAATATGTGAAAAAAAATTAATCATTTTATTTTGGGGCATATACCAAACAGTCGTTTGAACTTTTCTTAATACACGTTTAGTCCAAATCTTTTTATTTTGCATCAAAAAGTCATTCACCATGCCAAAAAGGCTTTACCGTGCTGCTGGCGCGGACTTTTAAAGATAAGAGAGTAAGAGATTTTTTGGTACAAAATAAAAGTCTTGGACTAAATGTGTATTAAAAAATATTTGAGGGACTTTTTGATATATGATCCTTTTATTTTTCAACATAGTTAAAAGTATTTACCCCGAATCAAACAAACCCTAAAGATTCAAAGAGTACTTCGATTCGCATACTTAAAGAATCGAGAAATAAAAAATGATTCTGAAATTCAGATTTGGCTCGAATTTGTTGAGGATTCAAATAAAATTCATTGGAGATTCTACTAGGAATCATTTCCTGACCAGTTTTTCAAAATTGTTTAAATAACAGTTGTATTTTGGAACTTGAAAAATGGAATGTTTAAAATTAGAAATATGAACTTTTAATATTAAGCCATTGCAAATTTTCATATTTAAAATGATATATATGAAGTTTTAATACTAGTGTTGAGGCACTTTAATTACTAGTTAGTGCATATGTGTGTTTTTCGTGTGACTCCAATGATAGGAAAATATTAAGGTTGAGCATAATGTGTATGGAAATACAAAGGGAAATCTATATTATAATTCTAAAACAATAGAAATAGAGTTTAATGAGGATCATTTATTGTCACTTTAAAATTCATTTCAATCAATTTCTTAAAAAACTCTCCCTTCTCCCAATCTTTTCGATTTCTCAAAAAAAAAAAAGTATCTCTCTAGATTGCCTCTTTATATTTCTTCTCACATAATAATTTCCCTTATATTTGGGCAATACATGAATTTAGTTGGTTTATGTATTATGAAATTCATGTACAGTAGTTTAAATGGAGGTTCATGTATTTAGTCAATATATGCATTTAGTTGGTTCATGTATTAGGATGCTCATGTATAGACGTCTAAATGGGATATATTTTAGTTAAAAAGTTAAATGATATTTGAGATAATATAATATGGAAGTTTTATTTATGGAAGTTATTATGAATATATTTTTGCCAATCAAAATTTATTATTTGACTTAAATAATGGGTTTTGCTTTGTTTATGTATTGTATAAGATATTCATTCGGGAGTATTTGTATAAATTGATATTAAAGGAACACGGAAACACAAACATAAAACCAATTATGATTTAAACATGAATATTATTGATCGAACTGAACTAAATGAAAATAACATGATTTATCATATTATGTTTGGGTCAAGCTTATATTGATTTAGTCATGTTCGTGTGAGTTTTAAAATTACCACCCCGATATAACAACGTTCTTAACAACATATATGTATCGAAATATGATAGGAAAAAAAAAACTATATGTGCCCGCGCATTGCGCGGGTTACATACTAGTAAGTCCTAATAAAAGAATCCAATTAAATAATATTCATTATTGTTTGTTATATGTACATATATATCTTCGTTTTCCTAAAAAAATGTGTATATAGTAAAGACCTAAATGGAGAGTATAGGGGTAGAATTTCTAATCGAACAAATGTCTCTAGTTACTGAAATGAAAATTAGAAGTATAGTAAAATGCATAAAATAAGAAGAACTTAGGGGGTAGAAAAAAAGTAAAAAAAAAATGAAATGGTTTTCAAATGCTAAGTAAAACATGGCACTTCTTCGTTACTTAGTGCTTAAAACTAAAATGAAAATAAGTAAAAGTGAATTAATAAAATATTCAATTGTTCAATCCTGACCTAAGAAAGTATGGACTTCAATCTTAAATCTGTAACAAAGTATGAAAAAGATTAAATGAAATATTAATCAATTGCACGATAAAAGAAAAATAAAGAGACATAAGTAAAACACTGTACTTGAATTTAGGGTGCAAAACAATTTATTTCTCATTTTGGGCTATCGTAATTAGCCAATTTACACGACAATTGTCATTCCTTATTATTTTGGAAAACATACTGTTGATACCAAATTTAGTCTGCTGACATGGGCCAATCACTTGAAGACGTGTGTCAACCACATGGCAAATACGAATACTTTCAATGAGCAACTCATACACTCCGAGCAACTCAAGCGTACCAAGCAGCCTAGGCACCCCGAGCAACTCAGAGCTCCGAGCAACTCAAGCATACCGAGCAACTTAAGCATTCCGAACAGCTTAAGCGGTATCCAAATCAAGAGAATCAAAAAGACGACTGCGCATTAAATGCTCATTATCATCGTACAAATGTATATGTCTACTGGATAACAGTGAATTGTCTTTTCACATGTACAGCCTCAAGGCTATAAATACATTGTAACCTCCTCATTAGAGGGGGACTTTGGATCTCTTGGTAAACCTATTATCGAGATTCCAAATAAACAGTCAGCAATACAAAAACAGTGGACGTAGACCATTTTTCTAAGGTTGAACCACTTTAAAAATCCTTTGTCTTATTTATTCATTTTATCTGTGATTAATTAATTAGAGATAATATAGTTTTTTACATCAACAGACTGGCGTCGTCTGTGAGAAACGACTGTATTTAGCGTTTTTCACCAAAACAATTCATCATCAATGGCCGATAATTCGGAATCCAGTAATCGAAACGCTGGGATCCCTCCAAATCCATCTACTCTCCCAAATGTTCCAGATCTGGCTGGCATAATGGCTAATTTAGCCCAAGGCCAAATAGCCATGCAAGAAACCATGCGTCAACTTATACAAACTGTTCAAGGCGGAGTCCCGACCCAATCAGGACAACGAAGTGTTCAAAGAAATACCCGGCTACCCTCTTCACGAACTAGGCGAACGCTATTCCCAGAGGTATCTCAATCTAGACGCACCGAACCATATCGTACTGAGAGATCTGATGATCCTTCTTATCAACCTGGTCGGACTTCATTGGTACGAGCTACAGATTCTCAACGAAACGTCACTCTATCTCCAGAAAGGACTAACGCTCTAGAAAGGTTGAGTAGAGTCTCTCCTTTTGATCATTTGGGCCCTAGGAGGAATGGAAGTACTCCTAGGACTGAGTCGAGGAATTCTCCATGACCATCCAATCTAAGGGAAGGCTTCGCCCAATCACGACCCCGGCAGCTCGATCCCAAGAGGAAAACTCAATGAGATCAGTTGCTCGAATAAATAGGCCCGAGGTGAGAAACGATGCATGGAAGGGCTCAATTCAAAGATTAGATGACAGATTAGGGGAAATGTCTAAGGCCAAGAATCCTCTGCAAAGAACTTTTGTCCAAGGGACACCATTTGTACAGGCAATTTTGGACTTTCCCACACCATCAAAATTCAAAGCTACTACGGTGACGCCTAAATATGATGGAAAAACTGACCCTGTCCTTCATATAGAACAATACCAAGCTGCTGCCGATATCTATGCAGATCCAAACGAGATGAGATGCAGGGCATTTTCAGGAACTCTTACCGAATCAGCTCAGATATGGTACAACAACCTTCCTCAAGGAAAGATTATGACTTTCTTTCAACTAGCAGAGCTCTTTATCGAGAACTTCTGTTTTGGAGCGAAACCAGTCAAACGAGTAGCACACTTGCTGAGTGTTAGACAGAAGGTAGGTGAAAGCATCAGGGACTATATTACTCGTTTTAATAACGAGAAACTCGAAGTAATTGATTATGAGGAGAAAACAGCAATCACTTCCCTGATGAGTGGACTGTTACCAGATAAGTTATACTACACTTTAGCCAAAGATCCGCCTAGGACCATGGCAGAACTGATGACGAAAGCAGCCAAAATCATGAATGCCGAGGAGGCTATGACTGCGAAGCAGAATGCGGGTACTAAGGAGACCAAGGCGAAAGATGGTAAAATCGAAAAGAAGGATCAAAAGAACAATGGTGGAAGTAGGCAGTCGAAAGGAAAGCAAGCACTAGAGCAGATGAGGAAATTTGGAAATTATACTCCTTTGAAGGTAGATATAAATCACATTCTGGAGGAGATCAAGAACAGCGAGGAGCTAGCCTGGCTAGCAAAAATGAAGGCATATCCTAACAGAAGATACAAGTCCAAATATTCTGAATTCCACAAAGACCATGGTCATACGACCAAACGTTACATAGCTCTCCAGAATGAAATTGAAGCACTTATCAGAAGAGGAAATTGGCTAAGCATGTTAATCGCCAAAATAGTGGGAAGACTAGCGACCGAGGAAGGCAAAGATCTAAATCTCCTTGTCGATCAAAAGAAGATACGAAGAGAAACCACGATGATGATCCAGAAGATGATCCCGACCTTCCTAAAAGACCAAGACAGCCAGAGCGTGAGGTATTTTCAATCTATTTTGGATCGTTTGAATGTAATGTTATTACAGGTGGAGATACAGGAGGTGGAGATCTTACTGCGGAGAGGAAAGCTTACCTCAATGAGGCTCAAGCTTTCTCGTACATAGAGCGAATAAATTTGGCTGAAGATGATCGCCCGAGGAAGGTGATTAAGGACAAGCTGGTCATTGGTTTCTCTAAAAATGACCTGGCAGGTTTATTATATCCTCATGATGACCCATTGGTGATCAAGATGAGAATGAAAGAAGTGGTGATTTCACGGGTGCTGGTGGACAATGGTAGCTCTGCATACATCATGTTCTACCCATGCTTTGATAGTTTGAATTTGAAGTTAGCCCAATTGGATCCCTATCATAGGCCCCTCCTTGGTTTTACTGGCGAAAAGGTTTTTTCACTTGGGACGATCAAATTGGATATGTTTATTGGTACATGGCCTGCTTGTCGAACAGAAAGGGTACGCTTCTTCGTAATGGATAAAAATGTTCAATCGGCTTACAATATCATCATGGGAAGAGTAGGTTTGAAGAAGTTCGAAGCAGTACCATCTACTGTACATCAATGTTTAAAATTCCCAACTAATTTTGGAGTAGGAGTTGTGAAAGGCGACTAGAAAGTAGCTCGGGAATGATACTATTCATCTGTCGAACAGGAGGAACGTAAAGAATTCAGGAAGAAGACTACTACTTATCAAGTGGATGAAATAGAAGATGCAGAGATTGAAACATTAGACCTTAAAGACGAGTCTCAGCTCGTGAAAGTCCAGGTCATGGAGGCTACCGAAAATATCATTCTGAACGACGAGCATCCAGAACGAACAACTCAAATTGGTGCATCACTGGATGTATTAATAAAACAAGAATTGATAGCATTTGTAAGGCACAGAAAGCAGACTTTTGCATGGAGTCATGAAGACATGCCAGGGATAGACCCTAGTTTCATGTGTCACGAGCTCAACGTGAACAAGGAAATCAAGCCAGTGAAGCAGCGAAGAAGAGTGTTCAGTCTTGAGAAGAACCAAGCTATACAGGAAGAAGTAGAAAAACTACAAAAAGACTCTTTTATTGAGGATGTCAAATATCCTGACTGGCAAGCAAATGTGGTGATGGTAAAGAAGAAAAATAACAAGTGGAGGATGTGTGTAGACTTCACTGATCTTAATAAGGCATTCCCAAAGGATCATTTTCCTTTGCCCCGAATCGATCAACTGGTGGATGCTACCTCGGGGAATGAATTATTAAGTTTCATGGATGCTTATTCTGGTTACAACCAAATTAAAATGAAGCCCGAGGACAGGGAGAGTACCTCTTTTATCACCCCAAGGGGAACTTATTGCTATAATGTTATGCCTTTTGGACTTAAAAATGCAGGTGCGACATATCAGCGGCTGGTGAATAAGGTGTTTGCAGAGAAAATCAGTCATAACATGGAGGTTTATGTTGACTATATGCGGACGAAGAGCAAGAAAGCTGCTGATCATCTAGTTGACCTAGGTCAGACCTTTGATCAACTAGAGAAATATCAAATGAAGCTGAATCCCACCAAATGCATATTCGGAGTACGAGAAGGCATGTTTCTCGGATATATTGTTAACCAACGAGGGATTGAGGTGAACCCTGAAAAGATCAAGGCTCTATTGGAGCTGCGATCTCCCACTACGAAGAAGGAAGTGCAAAGCCTCACTGTGCGAGTTGCAGCACTCAATAGATTTGTGTCACGAGCAACAGACAGATGTCTCCCATTCTTCAAAACACTCCGAAAAACTTTTGAGTGGAATGATGAATGCGAAGAGGCCTTTCAAGAATTGAAGAAATATCTGGGGACACCTCCATTGTTATCTAGACCAGTGATGGGAGAAAGACTATACTTGTATCTAGCAGTTTCAGCTAATACAGTTAGCTCGGCGTTAATAAGAGTGGAGGACAGAGTACAAAAACCAGTCTATTACACCAGCAAGGCCTTCCGAGGAGCAAAAATTAGATATCCGAAGTTGGAGAAGTTAGCACTAGCGCTAATCGAAGCAAGCAGAAGGATAAGGCCATACTTCCAAGCCCATACTATAGTGGTGTATACTGATATGCCATTAAGACAGGCTCTGCATAAACCGGAGAAATTAGGAAGATTAATGTATTAGGTAGTAGAACTTGGTGAATATGATATAGTGTATGAGCCGAGATCATCATTTAAGGGGCAGGCAGTAGCGAATTTTATCGTAGAATTTACTCAATCTGATACCTCCGAAGAATAGGAGTTTACTACAGACCAACCCGTGGATGTTACGGGATCATCAAATTTAACCCCCGACCAACCTTCATCCTTGGACGATCAAGAGAAGATAATCAACGAATAGCGAGAAGTGTTAGGGGAAGACGAAAGAAGCATCAAATATTCCACCAAAGAGCTCTGTCTGACCAAGAGTTTGATAATGAAGTACCCGTATGGAATCTGTATGTGGATGGATCTTCGTGCACTATAAGCAGTGGAGCAGGAATTATTTTAAACAGTCCGGATGAGATTGATATGGAGTATGCTCTGCGCTTTCAATTTAAAGCTTCTAATAATGAGGCCGAATATGAAGCTATGATTGTGGGTCTAAGTCTGGCCAAAACCATGAAGGTAGAATAGGTCGTTGTATTCAGTGATTCTCAGTTAATCGTAAATCAAATTTTAGGGGTGTATGCAATAAAGGAGAGTTAATGATCAAGTATCATGCAAAAGTAATGGAGGTTGTATCGAGTTTTACTGCAGTTCAGTTGATTAGAATACCAAGATTGAAGAATGCAAGAGAAGACGCCCTAGCTCGGTTAGCATCAGCCACACGCACCGAGATACGAAGAATAATCCCAATAGAAATAATGGTTGGTCAGAGCATAGACGAAGATTTAATGATGAACTTCATTGCCCTTGACTTGGGACCATCTTGGATGGACCCCATCAGGGCCTATATTGAAGAGGGGTCTTTGCCAACTGATAAACTTGCAGCCAAGAAATTGAAGTTTAAAATTGCTCATTATGTATTAACCAGTGACATTTTATATAGACGAGGAGTTATAGCAGGGCTAAAAAGATGCGTCCATCCCTCCGAAGTGAAAAATTTGATTGAAGAGGTTCACGAAGGGTCTTGTGGAGCCCATGTAGCAGGTCGGACGTTTTTACAAAGAACAACAACGCAAGGGTATTACTGGCCAACAATGAGAGCTGATTGTATAGCTTATTCCAAGAAGTGCGATAAATGCCAACGTTTCTCCTCCATCCAAAGAATTCCCTAAGCATTGTTAACACCCATCACGTCCCCTTGGCCATTTGCCATGTGGGGGATAGACTTGTTCGAGCCACTTCTAACGACCAGGGGAAGATTCAAATACCTCGGGGTTTCTATGGATTATTTTACTAAATGGGTAGAAGCTGAGCCTCTCATTGATATGACATATGACAAAGTCTATCAATTTATTTGGAAAAATATTATTTACAGATATGGTCTCCCACATGTATTCATTACTGACCATGGAACCCAGTTTGACAACGAGGAGTTTATTGCATATTGTCATCAATCCAATGTACTAAAGATCCACTCTGCACTAGGCCATCCCCAGAGCAATGGGCAAACTGAGGTGACAAACAGAACGCTACTGAATGGTTTGAAAAAATGACTGGATGATGCAAAGGCAAATTGAATTAACGAGCTACAATCTGTGTTGTGGGCTTATCGCACCACACCACGAATAGCAACGGGAGAGTCCCCATATATGTTGGCATTTGGGAGTGAGGCTGTCATACTTGCTGAATTAGGTCTACCTACGCATAGGGTACTTAATTTCAATTCTCCTGTCAGTGACTTGATGAGAAGATTAGACCTGGATATGCTCGAAGAAGTTAGGGAAGAAGCAGCAATCAGGAATGCAGCATATCAACAACGAACAACTTCGTTCTACAACAAAAGAGTGGAGAAGTGTGATTTGAAGGAAGGGGATTATGTGCTAAAGAAAGTGATCCAAAATCATAACAAACTGGAAGCCAACTGGCATGGACCCCACAGAGTAACAGAAGTTGTTCGTCCAGGGACATACAAGATTGAAACTTTGGAAGGAGAAGAATTCAAGAATGCGTGGAATGCAAAGCATCTATGCAAGTATTATCAGTAATTGAAATTCCTATGTAATGCAGTTTCTTCAATATGAATAAAGTGATGTTTCACCCATTTTTCTTTCTTTCTTGAAATTTTTTCGGAATATTAGTGCTACACACTACAAAAATCCAAATTCAGAGCAACATACCACTATACCACCAACTCCGGTTGGTCGGAAATTCAATTACCACCAACTCCGATTGGTCGAGAACTCTATAGCACCAACTCCGATTGGTCAGCAATTCAATCACCACCAACTCCGGTTGTTCGGGAACTTTATACCACCAACTATGGTTGGTCGATAATTCAATCACCACCAACTCCGGTTGGTCGGAAACTTTATACCACCAACTCCGGTTGGTCGGCAATTCAATTACCACCAACTCCAGTTGGTCGGTAAATCAATAACCACGAACTCCGGTTGGTCGGCAATTCAATTAACACCAACTCCGGTTGGTCAGGAACTGTATACCACCAACTTCGGTTGGTCGGCAATTCAATTACCACCAACTCCAGTAGGTTGGGAACTTTATACCACCAACTCCGGTTGGTCGGAAAATCAATTACCACCAACTCCGGTTGGTCGGTAAATCAATAACCACGAACTCCGGTTGGTTGGTACCAAACTAGGCAAGAAGTTGAAAGATCTCCCGGAGCATCCACTGTCTAGGCAATAAGGTAATCCATACGAGATTACTATAACTAAGCAGGAACATGGGATGAAAATCAAAGAGTGACAAGTCACTACAATCAAACAACAAATGGGATAAGTATAATATATACATATATACTTACCAACCAACAAGCAAGGACATTCTATAAATTATTTAGAAGAAAATGAAATGGCAAAAGACTAAAAATTTCTTCATTCAAATCAAGTAAAATTACATATGATGTGAAAAGTCTCATTCATTACATAAGAATATCCTACTCTATGGGTTTCTTCCCCTCTGCTTTTGAAACATTTCTACCCAGGTTGGAGGATCATCTAATGCATAAGGAGAATTTATAAAGTTTACATCTCGCAGCATTCAAACATTCATTATGAAGGGTCGATCAAGCAAGTGCTCTGGGCAAGATATCTCAAAGTTTGCATGAAGACTGTAATCACCGAGATACTTGGAAATCAAGCATTAAGGAAATGAACGAGCAGGAATCCAACTAATATCAAGCTTAAAAGGAGGCACGGGAAAATCGAGCACTCCAGGTCATAATAATCCCATAAGTAGTGGCCCTGCTCCAATTTTAGCACACACAAGGCATTCAACCACCCCTGCTTATATCCCTCATTATTTGACTGCTGCAACCGAGCATCGAGATGGTACAGAGCTTCATTATACCCATCCATCCAAAATTCCATGGGTTGCTTGTGGAACTGATAAGTTAACCTCTCAAGTTACTCGTGGAGTTTCTTCACTAGAATTTCTTTACTTTCTAGAGCAGAGCTTTGATTAGAGAGTTGTTCGGTGAAGTTCAGAATCCTCAATGGTGACCCGACCAGCCCTTGCTCGTCCACGAGAAGATCTTGCTCTACCACGAGTAGAGGTGGAGGGTTGATTAGGCACATATTCTTCACATTTATCCCCTTAATTTCGGTATTTTTATGATCCCGTGCAGTGTAAATATCTTGGATTTGTCTCGTATTTATGCTACTAACCTTTTTTGGCAAGTATTTCTTGTTTTGTGTATTTCTCATGTGTTTTACAGGTATTTCACGCAAGTTAGTGCGAAGGAGAGCTCAAAACAGTGAAAGAAACCAAGAAATGGAGAGTTGAAGGGCATTTTCGTAATTTTTCAGCCTTAGTCCGAAGGTGGGGCCAACTAGAAAGTTGAATATCTCTAAATTACAAGAATACTGGAAAAAACGGCACCTCAATCCGAGCTACGGTGAAGAAGTTACGATGTTTTGAAGTTGCGCGATAATGAAGAGTCTGGATGTGCGGATTTCTGTAATTAATTATGCATTTAATGCAGTGCAACTCTTGGAAAACTTGTGCCACAAGCGAAATTTGATGTCAAATTCATGCAACTTGGTTCTATAAAAGACCAAGCCCTACCTCATTTTCAAAGGAGAGTGGAATTCTAGAGAGAGGGAGTTGCTAGAGAGAGGCTAGGTTAGGAGTAGGTTAGAAGTGCTAGATTAAATTTTAGGTTTAGATTTTGAGAGCAATTTTTCTATTCCTTCAAGAGTTTTCATGAACCCTAGTTTGTAAGAAATTCTGGATTCCAATTCCATTTTTGTTGCTGAATTCAAGTAATATCTTTCCATTCTCTAGTTTTATTATTTGCAAATTATTTCCCATGTCTTGTAGATCCATAATTTTGTGTGTGAATTTATTCTTGAACCAAATCATGAGTAGCTAAATTCCCAAGGGTTGGGGTACATGAACTCAATCCAAGGCAAATTATTTATGTAGAAAATAGAGGTTAAATTAAAATATTGATTGAATCGTGAAATCACCGCTTTATATTTACCTTTGATTTCGTATGGTGCGGGCTTGAACCTCATATACGTAATGCTTAGAATGTATAAAGACTGGATTCATTCACCGCTTTATATCTATCTTTGATTTCATATGATGCGGGCTAGATCCCTCATATATGTAATGCTTAGAATGTATAAAGACCGGATCTAGTCAATAATTTTAATTTACAATTCTAGTATTCTATACGGTAATTTGTTAAGGATTGAGGGATTGTACCCTACCCTATTTTCTCCCATTTGTCAGATCTAATTTCTTTTGCACTTTTCAGTTTGTTAAATTTTCCCAATTATTAATCATCTTTTCGTTTCTTTTAAGAAATCATTTCAAGATTTAATAATTTTTCTTATTACTATTTGGCAATCTCGATCCCTGTGGATACGATCCCGATTTACCGGGTTTATTACTTGAGAGACAGGCTTGCACTTGAGCCTAGATTGTACGCACTTTTGAGACAAATATTAAGTCGCGTCAAGTTTTTGGCTCCGTTGTCGGGGATTGAAATTGTTAAATTTTTAAGAAAGTTATTTTATCTACAAGTGATTTCGAGAAAAAAAAAATATATATATATATATATATATATGTATAACAAAAATTGAAAAAAAAAATGGGTGTCACGTTCTTGAATTGCCCAATTTGAAATGTCTTATTTTAACTCTTTTGGTGGCTTTAATTGTTATGCTAATAGTGAGGAAGAGGAGGCACTCAAGACTTATGACCATTGGATCAATATCACTAAAGATGATTATATTAAATACAAGCCTAGTGCTGAGAAACTCCAAATTTATCAAAATCAATTGCTTGAAGAAGAAAGACTTGAAAAAGAATATCGCAAAAAAAATCGTTATTGGGAGCAAAAGTTAGATGCATTATTTGAACCCAATGAGGATTTTTTTTCCGATAGTTTTGAAGATGAAGTAAGTTTTCAACCAAATGAGGAATTCGAGGTGTTAGAACCAAGAAAGCCTACTTTGGAAGAACTCTTACTTGATCTACAAAAGCAATCTGATGACCGTGCTGTTCTCGAGTCGAAAATTATAGCAACTTGCAAGGAGTTGAATGATTATTTGGACAACTTAGAAAAGGTCGAGACTTGCGCTTCACCTAATACTTTTGATAATGAAATCATTGAAATTGATCCAAGTTCTTTTGAATCTCAACCTATTATAAATATTGCAAAATCTACTGAGGTTGAGGATCATTTGTCTCCTTGTGTCCCCACTATTATCGAACCATTAAATCCATCACAAGAATTGGATGAATGTCTTAAGGATGTTGATCCGCTTCTTGTATGGGAATGTTATTTTGAGATGCTTCATCTTACGGGCCACACACTTAGACGTGTCACTCCACCAGATCCAATTGAAAATTTTGAGGGAAAAAATTTTGAGGACACCAAGCAAGAGAGAGAGCTAGAGGAGTTGAGCCTAGCAGAGTTTGAGCGCGAGTTTGGACAGGTAGATGCAAGCCTTAATGATGAAGTCCAATCTTTCTGGGCCTCATTTCGTCATTTAGACGAAAGCGAGTGGGAAAATAGAATTGATGAATTTCTCCTTCCCAAACCTCCACCAGATCCAATTGAAAATTTGGGGGGAGAAGATTTTGAGGACAAGGACTCAATGCTTAAATTATTTTCCAAGATGGACTCTTTCTACTTGTGTGCCCCTCTCCCCATACTACTTGTAAAATCTTTGGAACGTGATTCTATATTTCTTGGATCCCAATGGGACTTGTCCTCTTATGCACCAAAATCCTTCATTATCCCCCTAAATTTTGTAATTGGTGATGGTTCATTTTTTAAACTTTTCACATGCCTTCCGTTTTTCAAACGGAATTCTTACTTTTCGGGAGGCATGCATCCTAATGAGGGTACACCATTAATCCCTCAAAGTCAAATTGTATTTTGGGTGGACCCTCAAATTTTTCGACTTTTAGTGTATGATTTATTAGCTGTTCAAATGTTAGGTTGTAAATAGTTAGTTTTTTTTTTCTTTTTCTCTTTTATTATAGTCTAGTTTTGAGAGTTAGAGTTTTTGTTATTCTTTTTGCTATGCTTGGTTCTAACATGTTTTGTAGATTCAATGGACTCGCACTCATCTAGGATCGCTCCATTTGGGTAATATCTTTCTTTTCCTCTCTTTATGTTGTGTTCTTGATTCACATTGAGGACAATGCAACATTTAAGTTAGGGGGTGTGGGATATTCTTCCCATTTATTGTTTAGATTCATTGATTCGATCACATGTTCTTTCCAAGTGTGTATTTTAGAAAATGAAAAAAAAAATGAAAAAAAAAAATATATATATTTTTGTTCAAAATAAATAAAAATTAGAATTTAAATTTTTCAAAAATATCACCTTTATTCTATTTAAAGTCTCAAATTGTAAAATTCTCAATTGCACTAAGCCAAAATTGACCGAAGATGGAAATTGAAAGAAAATTGACGACTTTACGAATAAGTGTGGAGATTAGTCCAAACCCGGTGAGATTTCGAGTCTTTCAATTTTTTATGAGTTTTTAAATAAATCCGAGTTTATGATTAACTCAAAGTTCTTTTCAGCGTTTTAATAAGTCGTTGATGATCTCAATCCTTTGTTTTGATCGGTTATGGGAAATGTGTGAAATGTTGTCTCGAAATTCGTGCTAAATATATCTCTAAACTTAATTAATCTCGAGATGCATATGGTAATGTGATTAGCAATTTGGACGATGAAGTAGGCCATCATTTGTTACCCAAAAATATTAGCCATAAAAAGATGTGAAAAATTATCCCTTTGCAACCCACTTTGAGCCAAATAAAATTTATCCTTTCGTTTGATAACCCGAAAAACCCAAATAGCCCGGAATTGTGAAAATTGAGAAAATTTATCAAGTAAGTCCAAATTGAGCAACAAAAATAGCAAGAAAAGAAAGAAAAAAAAAAGAAAAAAATGAAAAGGAAAAAAAAAGAGAAAAATGAGCAAATGCCCGAAAAAGCACTAATGGACGTCATAAGGACATTTTCCAATTCCGAACATTCCATTCCCATTTTTACCCTTTACACCTTTTAACCCCAAAAAAAGTCCTAACCGAGTCCGAATGGCGAAATTAATTACCGCATGGAGAGCTAAGACACAAAAAGATAATATGAGAGATTAAATGGTGTGAACTAGAGGTGATGTTTCCCATTTCCAAATAACTGTACTCCGATGATGAGATCTTTTCACCATATATTTCCTTCTTTTCAATTTTGTATGCGTGAATTTGTGTCCATTATATTTACTCTTTATATCATGCATACCGAGAGAAAATAGCCACAATCCGAGTGATTCGTTTGTGAGTGCAATCCGTAAGAATTTGAACCAAAACGAATTTTCGGAAAGTAACGTAATGCTCAATCGGTGAAAATTTGAGGTTTAATTTTGGCTTCGCACACACACACTATGGTTTGAGACATTTGAATATGAATTTATGGTGATTATTTTTCAAAAAGTTTAAATTGTACAATTTTTAAGTATTTTGATCTTTATTTGAGTCAATAAAGAACTTTATGGGTAAATTCACTGCAAACCCTCACGAGACAAAACTCGTCCTACTAGGGTAACCTAGAGGTTTAAAGGCTTGTTGCATACGCTAAATGCAATCGCGTGCCTGCGAAAGTGGAATTTTATTTTAATAAAGGAATTTTCAAGAGTAGAATTTTGGTTAGGATTCATATACATTGCTCGGGACGCGCAAAGTTCTAAGTTAGGGGGTGTGATTAGGCACATATTCTTCACATTTATCCCCTTAATTTCGGTATTTTTATGATCCCATGCAGTGTAAATATCTTGGATTTGTCTCGTATTTATGCTACTAACCTTTTTTGGCAAGTATTTCTTGTTTTGTGTATTTCTCATGTGTTTTACAGGTATTTCACGCAAGTTAGTGCGAAGGAGAGCTCAAAACAGTGAAAGAAACCAAGAAATGGAGAGTTGAAGGGCATTTTCGTAATTTTTCAGCCTTAGTCCGAAGGTGGGGACAACTAGAAAGTTGAAGAGCTCTAAATTACAAGAATACTGGAAAAAACGGCACCTCAATCCGAGCTACGGTGAAGAAGTTACGATGTTTTGAAGTTGCGCGATAATGAAGAGTCTGGATGTGCGGATTTCTGTAATTAATTATGCATTTAATGCAGTGCAACTCTTGGAAAACTTGTGCCACAAGCGAAATTTGATGCCAAACTCATGCAACTTGGTGCTATAAAAGACCAAGCCCTACCTCATTTTCAAAGGAGAGTGGAATTCTAGAGAGAGGGAGTTGCTAGAGAGAGGCTAGGTTAGGAGTAGGTTAGAAGTGCTAGATTAAATTTTAGGTTTAGATTTTGAGAGCAAATTTTCTATTCCTTCAAGAGTTTTCATGAACCCTAGTTTGTAAGAAATTCTGGATTCCAATTCCATTTTTGTTGCTGAATTCAAGTAATATCTTTCCATTCTCTAGTTTTATTATTTGCAAATTATTTCCCATGTCTTGTAGATCCATAATTTTGTGTGTGAATTTATTCTTGAACCAAATCATGAGTAGCTAAATTCCCAAGGGTTGGGGTACATGAACTCAATCCAAGGCAAATTATTTATGTAGAAAATAGAGGTTAAATTAAAATATTGATTGAATCGTGAAATCACCGCTTTATATTTACCTTTGATTTCGTATGGTGCGGGCTTGAACCTCATATACGTAATGCTTAGAATGTATAAAGACTGGATTCATTCACCGCTTTATATCTATCTTTGATTTCATATGATGCGGGCTAGATCCCTCATATATGTAATGCTTAGAATGTATAAAGACCGGATCTAGTCAATAATTTTAATTTACAATTCTAGTATTCTATACGGTAATTTGTTAAGGATTGAGGGATTGTACCCTACCCTATTTTCTCCCATTTGTCAGATCTAATTTCTTTTGCAATTTTCAGTTTGTTAAATTTTCCCAATTATTAATCATCTTTTCGTTTCTTTTAAGAAATCATTTCAAGATTTAATAATTTTTCTTAATACTATTTGGCAATCTCGATCCCTGTGGATACGATCCCGATTTACCGGGTTTATTACTTGAGCGACAGGCTTGCACTTGAGCCTAGATTGTACGCACTTTTGAGACAAATATTAAGTCGCGTCAAGTTTTAGAGATTTGTTCGGTGACGTTCAGAATCTTCTTAGACATTTTTGTCGAGGCTTGGTTCTTCGCCATCAACTGAACGGCTTGATTCTCTAAAGCTAACTACGTTCTCGCTTCTTTAATGGTGACCCGACCAGCCCTTGCTCGTCCACGAGAAGATCTTGCTCTACCACGAGTAGAGGTGGAGGGTCCAGCTCGTTTCAAGGTTTTTAACTCATCCCTTAAGTTAGGATTTTCTACTTCCAAAAATGAAAAACCATCCTCATTTACTGGGACCAAGGCTCCCGATGAAGAAGCAGCAGATTTGAGTTATTTTATTTCCTCTTGCAAAGCAATGTTCTCCTTCTATAGCAACTTGGCGATGTGTCTATGCTCTTCAATTTCAAGCTTTAGAACACTCTCCTTCTTCTCATGAGCAGATATGAACTTATCATATCCCTTATCAACACTCAATTGCTAGTACTTTCTTTCATAACCTTGATGTAAAAGTGTGGAAGACTATTTGTATTGATGCTGAAGTTCCTCGATTGTTCCTTGGAGATCTTCAATCATCTCATAGTTGGCCACATTGTTGGCAACAGCACGATCGAGCAAGCACTTCAAGTATTGGTAAGCTTTAACTGCTCGGTCAGAAGCACCTGATCCGAGGATGTCAATTATATGGGCCTCATTAAGATCTGCATGGCCAGCTTTAAAATAGTCATTGCATTTCTTCATCAATTCTGTATCATGAGCTGATAAGAGCTCCATCCTAGCCATAAACTAGCAAAGAGAAGAAATAAAAAGAATCAATAATGATGCAGACAGACAAGTAAAAGAGAAATTCAAGACGAATAACCAAAGTTTGAATTTTTATTCATCATAAAAGGACATACATAGCTCTAAGTTACATTCAAGAACAGAAAAATAAAAAAAAAAACTAACAACTTTACACCTTCTCCTTGTTTCCTACGACTTTGTAAGAAGGTTTGGATGAAGGGGCTGATTGCTCGGAGGATAATGGTAGCTGCTCGACAGAAGTGCTAGTTGGTTGGAGTTGCTCGGAAGGATTAACAACAGGAACAGCAGGGACCTGATCTCCAATCATCATGGAAGATTCATCTAAAGCTGTTTCATCTTCTTCTTCTCCAGGAGAGGGAGGAGGGCCATGAGAGTGCTGCTGGAACAATTCAGAGTTCTCAGCAACCTTCAGCTCTTTTAAGGCTGATACCCATCCATCCCTAAAGTATTTGACATTGGCAT
The DNA here is from genome assembly GCA_949130495.1 of Sambucus nigra. Lineage (NCBI taxonomy): Eukaryota > Viridiplantae > Streptophyta > Magnoliopsida > Dipsacales > Adoxaceae > Sambucus > Sambucus nigra. Next base: position 468,538,712 of record OX422214.1, on the reverse strand, counting down.
ACTCCATTTGAGAAGACATCATAGCCAGGCCCTTGTTCCAGCCTTTGTCCTAACCAGCACTGAATGATTTTTTAACTGCAGCTTTCCTTTTTGCCTTCTCCGAGGAGGTCCTTTCCCTAAGGAGCTCCTCGATAGAGTTCAGCTTTTCTTCCACCTACGTTTTCTGTCGCTTAACATCTTGAAGTTTAACAACTTTTCTCTTCAGCAGACTTAAGCTTAGCCTTAAGCTCCTTGTTGCTCTGTTCAAACTCCTTCAACTTCTTCTCTAATTCCTTGGAGGCATTCACAGCTTGATCTCTGTCTAGCTCAACGGACTTAAATTTCTTCTCCCAAGAACCTTTATCTTCCTCGTACTTTTGACGAGAATCTTTCAAAGATTGGGTCATCCCAACAAAAGCTTCCTCTACTCCACCCGAGGAGCTTGAATCCCTAATAGCTTCATCCTTCTTCAAAATGCTGTTGAAACACGTCACCAACTGAAAAAAGAAGAAACTTTAAGTCAATACATGAACATAGTATTAAAAAATAAAGGGGTCAAGCTAAAGATACTTACTGAAGAAATGTGTTGAGCAACCAGGGTAGTAAGTTTCTCGCGATAAAAGGTGTCTTCAACACCTTGAGATTCTGGAATAGTCCAGGATCTTACCAAGCTCACAGCAGAGCTCGGAGAAACAAGAACGGGAACACTACCTTCAACATTTGAAGGTTGAGAGATAGGTTCAGTAGGTCTCTCAGAAGATTTTTTTTTAATCTCCTCAGAGGAGTAGGAGCATTTTCAACTAAAGATGTTGTCTTTATTGGTGATATAACAACAACATCGCTCGAAGGAGAGATAGTAACAGTCTTACTCGGAGCCACAGGGGGCTTCTTTCCAGCTTCCTTGGTAGCAGTGGAAGGGGGTACATCTATAGTCTTTGTCCCTTCTTTTGGGACATCTTGTTTACTTTTCTTTGCCTCCATAGTGGCAGAGGCAGACTTGTCAAAAAAGGCAGGATCTCTTCTCTTCTTCATCAGATCAGTGATAGGAATATTCGATTCAGAAGAAGAACCTTCCACACTAGTCTCAGAGGCTGGTACCTAATTAAGATCAACCACCACTGGACGAGGACAAGCAATGAAAGACGAGATGTAGCTTTTGTATTGAAACAAGTAAGAAGCAGATCTAATATGCTCCCCAGAAACAGATTGATGCAAACCCCAAATAAGTTTTAAATGCTTTATATTAACATCAGTCTCTTTCGGAGGTTTTCTTTTACTGTCAACTGTAACAAACAAAAACAAATGTCAGTGATGCATTTTATCAAACACAAAGAAAATAAGATTTCAAAAATAAAAACAACCTATCCCATTGCCATAAGGTGGACACCTGGGACCTTGGTATACATCATCTCCATTTAATGGAGGGTGTTGCCAATTTTTCATCACAACCCCATGATCAAAATAGTCCCTATTGGCATCGGGAAGATTGACAACTAAAGCTCTATTCAAAAACCTAGTTTTTAAATAGAATGTGGCAGCACTAACAACCCATCTATAGCAATACATAATCTCTGGAATCCCTAATTGAGTCCCATGAAGTTGATTTAACCTATGAACGCCATTAACTACCCTCCATGTATTTGGAGCTACTTTTGCAGGTACAATATCGAAATATTGGCAAAACTCCAAACACAGGGAATTTGGCGGGAAAGAAAAGCCACATTCGGCTACAAAAAGACTTGGGAACCAATGTCCCTCAGCCAAAGAAAAATAATCAGAAGGTTCAAAAAGTTCTTCTAAAATAACCCACGAAGGGATTGAAAAATCAGACCGAAATTTGTCCAGCGATTCAACAAGATAAACCATGATGAACAAAGTAAATAAAGGAGAGGGAAGAAAATCTTACAGAAAAAAGAGAGATTAGTTGACAATGAACGATGGAAAGAACAAAGGCACAAGATAGAGAGAAAATGAAGAGTTCAAAGATACAGATTTGAAAAGTGAAAAATGATAGGATTTCTGTCGCGCTTAAATACTTTACCTCAGGAATAGAGAAAGGCAATGATTACAAGGAAGACGTTTGCGTTTCGACGGCTAAAAAAAGAAAAGGGCACAAATATCGAAGTGGTCATAAAAATTCAAAATATTTATGAAGCCTGATACTATGCGCTAAAAAATGAGTTATATACAACGAAAATTTTCCTAAAATCCATAAAAACCAATAATCTAAGCAGTTTTCAAGCAGAATGTTCCACACTTTTCTTCAACCTCAAACTGTGAAACATTGGGGGCTTCTGTTGATACCAAATTTAGTCTGCTGACATGGGCCAGTTACTTGAAGATGTGTGTCAACCACATGGCAAATACGAATACTTTCAATGAGCAACTCATACACTCCGAGCAGCTCAAGCGTACCAAGCAGCCTAGGCACCCCGACCAACTCAGAGCTCCGAGCAACTCAAGCGTACCAAGCAACTTAAGCGGTCCGAATAGCTTAAGCGGTCCGAATAGCTTAAGCGGTCCGAGCTACTTAGCGTGCAGAGCATCCAAATAAAGAGAATCAAAAAGATGACTGCGCATTAAATGCTCATTAATATCATACAGATGTATATGTCTACTAGATAATAGTGCATTGTCCTTTCACATGTACAGCCTCAAGGCTATAAATACATTGTAACCTCCTCATTAGAGGGGGACTTTGGATCTTTTGGTAAACCTATTATCGGGATTCCAAATAAACAGCCAGCAATATAAAAATAGTGGACGTAGGCCATTTTCCTAAGGCTGAACCACTTTAAAAATCCTTTGTCTTATTTATTCATTTTATCTGTGATTGATTAATTAGAGATAATCTAGTTTTTTACATCAACACATACTAAAATCATTTATTTATTTTACTTCTTATTTACACTAAGTAACATCATTGGTAGTATCTAGTGGTGTGTTTTAGAAATGGAAAAATGTTATTGATAAATTTTTCTCCCGTATGTTTTATCACTACTTAAAATCTAAATTTATGCCACAAAATTTCTCTCTTGTATTGATGGATGTCGATAAACATTTTAGCTTATTAATATTGTTTACAAAACATTTAAAAATAGATTTAAGCAATATTTAACATCTAAATGATGAAAATTTTCAATTAGTAGTAAACTAAGTTCTCTAATATAAATAATATGTTTATACTAAATTGAGATAAACAAACTTACTTTACTTCATTAGAGGAGATAATATTTTAAGCAAAATTTCTAACCTTTTAAACAAAATTTCTTACATAGATGCAAGAGCAACCCTTATGGGTAGTGTAAAAATACACATTGTGAGCTCAAATATACCCACTAAAAAATAGAAAAAATGTTGCGGGCACTGCAAATATAAACTACGATCAAATCGGAACAAAATGGTTTAAAAGCCAAAACATTGCCTTGGAAGAACAAGTTCCGCCTAAGGATTTTTATACTAATCCTTAGAAGGAAAACAATGTTTTCTTTAAGGCATTTGATATTTTCTAGTTTCTTCCCATACTCATGTTAATTAAATAAGGACCCCAAATTTATTATCTCCAACCACCCAACAAAACCTATTCATTTTTTTTCCACTACAAATATTAACCCCATCCGAACAACAATTTCATCACCACCATTTTGCAAATCTCGGCAAAGCTGTCTACTTCATTACGTAATTTTTATTTTTTAAAATTTTGGAAGTTATTAATTGTTTTCTTAATGCTACGGATGTATGGAAAAATGGTTAATCATTAATTTTATTTGTGAATGATTTATGTTTGCATAAAAATTTAGTGTAACAAATTTTACATAATTTTATTCATTTTAGTGAATTTGTTATTCATATTTTAAGCCAATAATTTGTTACTGTAATTTATTACCATAATTTAGTAATTATTTGTTAGTAAAAAATTAACACTTTAGCCATTTTTTCTTAGCCTAAATTACAGTAAAAACATATTGTGGTGACAATTAAGTTCAACACAAATTAATAGGAAAAGACAATCACCAAAGCAAATAAGGAATGTAAAGAATGTCAATCACACAACACAGTATGTACGTGGTTCAGCAAGAATGCCTACGTCCACGGTGGTGCTCTCAGTATTTTTTCTTTGTACTCTGGGGAGTGTTTTACAGGAAATCTATTATGTCCCCCTTGCCCCAGGCTTAAGGTTTGTTATATACATGCTTGTTCTTGGGGAGTGGGGATGTTGGACTCCCTCAAGTTAGTCTATCACTTCCTAGAATATCTCCTTATGAGATTTTAGGAAGAGACTAAGTCATAACTGACTTCGGTAGGAATGCGGGGCTTCCAGGCTTTGGGCCTTTACCGTGCTACTTGTCTGGGCCCGCGGTGGCTAAAATGGTACACAAAATTGCCTCTAAAGTTATTGGGCCACAATTTGGGCTCAATAAATTTAAATGATTTGTCACAATGGCTTCTTTGTAAATTGTGCAGCTCTTCATAGGATTGAAAACTTACTTAGGCAGCAGCTTGCTCCATGTCCAGTGCACGATGATTGGAAGCACTTAAAAGTCTTTTGGAACAGCAGTTTGTTGTTGTCATTTCAAACTTCTTTAAATTTTCTCATCTTCTCTAAGCTCTTACCGTTGCGCCCTCGTTCCCAGGTCATCATCTATCAATCTCAATCTCAATCTCCTCCATCGTCTTCGCTTGTGACTTCGCATCGTCTCAAGCCAAATTTTTATTTCGTAAGTTCTTCTTGTTCTCTTTCTGTGCTTTTTTCTTTTGCAATCTCCTCTCATTTGTAGTTAGGGTTTTGCAAATGGCGAAAATAGGTAATAGGTCGGTAACTGAATTTATAAAATATTGCAACATCCCAAATTGGGTAGACATTGAATGTACCCCTCTCCCTAAAAATGTTAGATAAATAGAAGGTGCTCATTGGATTCACGTTCTTTTGCTGTCTCAAAGGGGGCTCACTTTCCCCCCAAGTAATTTGTTTTTGCACTTCATTGGTTACTTCAATATTGTCCCCGCACAGTGTTCGCCAAATGTTTAGAAGATAGTTAATGGTGTCCATAGAATAAATCAGCTCTATGGCACCAATCTAGGGCTTGCTGAGATATGCTTCTGCTACTCTTTCTCGCGAACAAGTTATGGTCTTCTTTATCTCAAGGCCAGGAGTCCTGACAGGGTATTGGTAGTAAATCTACCTGATTCCCATAAGGATTACTGGCAAGAGGGTTTTGTTGCTAGAAATTAGTAATTTCCCCCCCATATTGAGGGGTCGAGGCCTGATAGGTTCATGGCTCCCTTCTATGGGGAGGAGTTCATAGGTAGGCTTAATTTTTGCTCTTCTCTTCGATCTTCCTATTTATGCATGATTTTTTTTATATTTCTCTCTTTTTCTTTTCAGCGAGGATAAAGAATTTGGAACCTGCTCTCAGTGAGGTTCGAGCTACCGAGCTGATCAAAGCTTGGAACATTAGAGAACCCTTGGCTGAGGGTGAACATCCTCAGTCAGCTGCTTTTCTTTTGGAGTATAAGAATATTGGGTCTAGTTTCATCGCACGACCTGTAGACAGCATCCCTGAGTTGGACATTACTGAGGAAGTTGCTGCAGACCCCACCCATTTAGTTGGACGAGGAAGAAAGCGACTCTGGTGAGGACAGTGAAGGTGATACTAGGGGTTCTACTGAAAGTGGTGCCAGTGAGACGAGTTCTAGCGGTAGAGGGTCTTCCAGCTCTGAAGAGGCTTCAGAAGCTCTAGTGTCCTCCAGTGAGTCAAGTACTTCCAGCGAGGAAGATATGGTTCCTCCCAGGAAGAACCTGATCAGGGATGATGAGGAGGAGGGCGATGTTCTCCTTTCTAGGCAGGTGAAGAAGCAAAAGTCTGGAAGTGGAGAAGTTTCCACTGGTTCTCAGCCTGCCGCCAATGAGCAGGAGAAGAAGAGGAGGGAGGAAGAATAGTTGAGAGAGAAAGAGAGAAAGAAAGAAGAGGAATGGAAGCAGGTTGAAGAGAAGAAGAAGATGGAAGAGGGGAGGAAAGCTGAGAGGGAGAAAGAGAGGGAAGAGGAGAGAAGGAGAGTGGAAGCGAGGACGAAGGTCGGGAAAGCCTTGGTGCCCGTGTTCGCGTTACCCGAGGGGGCCTCTGTCGCCACCTCTCACCAATTGGCTCCTGCGCTGCTCGAGAGAGCAGTTTACCTACTGATCGACAGAGGGAAATGGGGACTGACCAGTTAGCCCTGCAATCAAGTCAGAAGCTAGCCTTGGTAAGTCTGTTTCCGCTTTTCAATACTTGTAATATTTTGTTCAATGTTTTCTTCTAATGCACTCTTTTTACTTGCAGTTCGTGACTGAATTCACCATTCTTTACCGTACTCGCGATGAGTTGGTGAGTAAGAATGCGGATTTGGAGAAGAAGAACCTTGAACTAAAGGGGAAAGGCATCGAGCTGGAGGCCAGTTTGAAGGTCGCTAGCGAGGAACAGAAGTCCTCCGATCTCACCCTCGCTGAAGCCAATAGAGCAAAGAACGCAGCGATCAATGAGCTAAGTGAGTTGCGGCAGTCCTATAATTTGGTCTGCACGAGCATGCTGGCCGTGATCGAGGAAAATAAGGTGCTGGCAGAGAAGGTGAAGAAAATGGAGTCCGAGGCAGCCACTATTAAGGAAAGTTCATACAATTCCAGGTGGGCTGCCACATATGAGGACGTTGATGTTCAGATGGGCTACATCAGTCGTCTGAACTTCAAGAAGGACTGTAACAAGGCTCTTATGGCCGCGACCATTTTTATGCGTGACGAAAAAATAAAAATGGTCATGGACAAAGTCCATGACCATATTTAACTACAATTTTAAAAACAATGTATTTTTTTTGTCCAATCCTAAAATTGGGGGTCCTGTGAGTGCACCATCAGTTGCTACGTGTAACGTTTGACGCGTACAAGGTGTTACAAATATTTATTATTGGCAAAATAATAAACAAAATCACAAATTGCGAATCGCGAACGTTGTTAATAAACAAATATATATACAAACTTATAAACATTACACGTCTTAATAATTCACAGACCAAAAAAAATTGGGCAGAGTTTCCTCTATTTTCTAGACATTCCAAAACCTGTAAATGTAAAACCTACTTATTATAAAGCCCGCACGGCTATAAAATTCAACAATCAAATTATAAAAGATCGCACAGCCACAAAACTAAACAATAAAAGCCCGCACGACCATAAAACTAAACAATAAAAGCCCGCACGGCTGTAACACAAAAATCAAAATCCTGAATGTACACAACCTATACACAATCGTCATGTTGTAGAACATTGCCTCCTTCGTTTGTTTCGAGTGAAAAAATCCTACAAATGATGGGATACATAAAAAAAAATATCAGTAACCAAGTAGTTTTACAAAAAATTTAATCAAGCAGAAAAATTGCATATATGAGTTAAAATTATCAGTAACCAAGTAGAAATATGCAAATTACCATCGTATTCTCAAATCGGGAGTACCGCGGCTGCGGGGTCAGTTCCTACGAGTTACATTGGTCCCGTGGGAGGTGTTGGTGCCACCCACGGGGCCGTTCGGGGGAAGTTTCGAGTTCTCACCCTCTAACGCCATGTTTTTAAGCCTAAGTCTACAAATATACAAATTATCGTCGTATTCTCAAACCGGGAGTCCCGCGGCTGCGGGGTCAGTTCCTACGAGTTACATTGGTCCCGTGGGAGGTGTTGGTGCCACCCACGGGGCCGTTCGGGAGCAGTTTCGAGTTTTCACCCTCTAACGCCATGTTTTTAAGCCTAAGTCTAGAAATATGCAAACTATCGTCGTACTCTAAAACCGGGAGTCCCGCAGCTGCGGGGTCAGTTCTTACGAGTTACATTGGTCTCGTGGGAGGTGTTGGTGCCGCTCACAGGGTCGTTCGGGGGCTGTTTCGAGTTCTCACCCTCTAACGCCATGTTTTTAAGACTAAGTCTATAAATATGGAAAATACCGTCGTATTCTCAAATCGGTAGTCCCGCGGCTGCGGGGTCAGTTCCCTACGAGTTACATTGGTCCCGTGGGAGGTGTTGGTGCCACCCACGGGGACGTTCGGGGGCAGTTTCGAGATCTCACCCTCTAACGCCATGTTTTGCTTAAGTCTAAAAATATGCAATTTACCGTCGTACTCTCAAACTGGGAGTCCCGTGGCTGTGCGGTCAGTTCTTACGAGTCATATTGGTTCCATGGCAGGTGTTGGTGCCACCCCCGAAGCCGTTCGGGCGCTGTTTTGAGTTTTCACCCACTAACGCCATGTTTTTAAGACTAACTCTAGATATATGCAAATTACAGCCGTATTCTCAAACCGGGAGTCCTGCGGATGCGTGATCAGTTCCTACGAGTTACATTGGTCCCGTTGGAGGTGTTGGTGTCACCTACGGGGACGTTCGGGGGCGGTTTCGGGTTTTCATCCTCTAACGCCATGGTTTTAAGCCTAAGTCTAGAAATATACAAATTACCGTCGTATTCTCAAACCGGGAGTCCCGCGACTGCGGGGTCAATACCTAAGAGTTATATTGGTCCCGTGGGAGGTGTTGGTGCCACCCACGGGGACGTTCGGGGGCTGTTTCGAGTTCTCACCCTCTAACGTCATGTTTTTAAGCCTAAGTCTAGAAATATGCAAATTACCGTTGTATTCACAAACTGGGAGTCCAGCGGCTGCGGGGTCAGTTCCTACGAGTTACATTAGTCCCGTGGGAGGTGTTAGTGCCACCCACGGGGCCGTTCGGGGGCTGTTTCGAGTTCTCACCCACTAACGCCATGTTTTTAAGCCTAAGTCTATAAATATCCAAATTATTGTCGTATTCTAAAACCGGGAGTCCCGCGGCTGCGGGGTCAGTTCCTACGAGTTACATTGGTCCGGTGGGAGGTGGTGGTGCCACCCACGGGCCCGTTCGGGGGTTGTTTCGAGTTCTCACCCACTAACGCCATGTTTTTACGCCTAAGTCTATAAATATGCAAATTACCGTCGTATTCTCAAATCGGGAGTCCCGCGGCTGTGGTGTCAGTTCCTACGAGTTACATTGGTCCCGTGGGAGGTGTTGGTGCCACCCACGGGAACATTCGGTGGCTGTTTCGAGTTCTCACCCTCTAACGCCATGTTTTTAAGCCTAAGTCTAGAAATTTGCAAATTACCATTGTATTCTCAAACCGGGAGTTCCGCCGCTGCGGGGTCAGTTCCTACGAGTTACATGGGTCCCGTGGGAGGTGTTGGTGCCACCCACGGGGACGTTCGGGGGCAGTTTTGAGATCTCACCCTCTAACGCCATGTTTTGCTTAAGTCAGAAATATGCAAATTATCATCGTACTCTCAAACCGGGAGTCCCGTGGCTGTGCGGTCAGTTCTTATGAGACATATTGATTCCATGGCAGGTGTTGGTGCCACCCCCGAAGCCGTTCGGGAGCTGTTTCGGGTTTTCACCCACTAACGCCATGTTTTTAAGCCTAACTCTAGAAATAGGCAAATTACCACCGTATTCTCAAACCGGGAGTCCCGCGGCTGCGTGGTCAGTTCCTATGAATTAGATTGGTCCCGTTGGAGGTGTTGGTGCCACCCACGGAGACGTTCGGGGGCTGTTTTGGGTTTTCACCCTCTAACGCCATGTTTTTAAGCATAAGTCTAGAAATATGCAAATTACCGTCGTATTCTCAAACCGGGAGTCCCGCGGCTACGGGATCAGTTCCTACGAGTTACATTGGTCCCGTGGGAGGTGTTGGTGCCACCCACGGGGACGTTCGAGGGCTGTTCCGAGTTCTCAACCTCCAACGCCATGTTTTTAAGCCTAAGTCTAGAAATATGCAAATTATCATCGTATTCTCAAACCGGGAGTCCTGCGACTGCGGGGTCAGTTCCTACGAGTTACATTGGTCCCGTAGGAGGTGTTGGTGCCACCCACGGGGACGTTCGGGGTCTATTTCGAGTTTCCACCCACTAACGCCATTTTTTTAAGCCTAACTCTAGAAATATGAAAATTATCGTCGTATTCTAAAACCGGGAGTCCCGCGACTGCGGGGTCAATTCCTACGAGTTACATTGGTCCCGTGGGAGGTGTTGGTGCCACCCATGGGCCCGTTCAGGGGCAGTTTCGGGTTCCCACCCTCTAACGCCATGTTTTTAAGCTTAAGTCTAGAAATGTGCAAATTACCGTTGTATTCTAAAACCGGGAGTCCCGCGGCTGCGGGGTCAGTTCCTACGAGTTACATTGGTCCCGTGGGAGGTGTTGGTGTCACCCACGGGGACGTTCGGGGGCTGTTTCGAGTTCTCACCCTCTAACGCCATGTTTTTAACCCTAAGTCTATTAATATGCAAATTACCGTCGTATTATCAAATCGAAAGTCTCTAGGCTGCGGGGTCAGTTCCTACGAGTTAAATTGGTCCAGTGGGAGGTGTTGGTGCCACCCACGGGGACGTTCGGGGGCTGTTTCGAGTTCTCACCCTCTAACGCCGTGTTTTTAACCCTAAGTCTAGAAATATGCAAATTATCTTCATATTCTCAAATCGGAAGTCCCGCGACTCCGGGGTCAGTTCCTACGAGTTACATTGGTCCCGTGGGAGGTGTTGGTACCACCCACGGGGCCGTTCAGGGGCTGTTTCGAGTTTTCACCCTCTAACGCCATGTTTTTAAGCCTAAATCTAGAAATATGCAAATTATCATCGTACTCTAAAACTGGGAGTCCCGCAACTGCGGGGTCAGTTCCTACGAATTACATTGGTCTCGTGGTAGGTGTTGGTGCCACCCACGGGGTCGTTCGGGGGCTGTTTCGAGTTCTCACCCTCTAACGCCATGTTTTTAAGCCTAAGTCTACAAATATACAAATTATCGTCGTATTCTCAAACCGGGAGTCCCGCGGCTGCGGGGTCAGTTCCTACGAGTTACATTGGTCCCGTGGGAGGTGTTGGTGCCACCCACGGGGCCGTTCGGGAGCAGTTTCGAGTTTTCACCCTCTAACGCCATGTTTTTAAGCCTAAGTCTAGAAATATGCAAACTATCGTCGTACTCTAAAACCGGGAGTCCCGCAGCTGCGGGGTCAGTTCTTACGAGTTACATTGGTCTCGTGGGAGGTGTTGGTGCCGCTCACAGGGTCGTTCGGGGGCTGTTTCGAGTTCTCACCCTCTAACGCCATGTTTTTAAGACTAAGTCTATAAATATGGAAAATACCGTCGTATTCTCAAATCGGTAGTCCCGCGGCTGCGGGGTCAGTTCCCTACGAGTTACATTGGTCCCGTGGGAGGTGTTGGTGCCACCCACGGGGACGTTCGGGGGCAGTTTCGAGATCTCACCCTCTAACGCCATGTTTTGCTTAAGTCTAAAAATATGCAATTTACCGTCGTACTCTCAAACTGGGAGTCCCGTGGCTGTGCGGTCAGTTCTTACGAGTCATATTGGTTCCATGGCAGGTGTTGGTGCCACCCCCGAAGCCGTTCGGGCGCTGTTTTGAGTTTTCACCCACTAACGCCATGTTTTTAAGACTAACTCTAGATATATGCAAATTACAGCCGTATTCTCAAACCGGGAGTCCTGCGGATGCGTGATCAGTTCCTACGAGTTACATTGGTCCCGTTGGAGGTGTTGGTGTCACCTACGGGGACGTTCGGGGGCGGTTTCGGGTTTTCATCCTCTAACGCCATGGTTTTAAGCCTAAGTCTAGAAATATACAAATTACCGTCGTATTCTCAAACCGGGAGTCCCGCGACTGCGGGGTCAATACCTAAGAGTTATATTGGTCCCGTGGGAGGTGTTGGTGCCACCCACGGGGACGTTCGGGGGCTGTTTCGAGTTCTCACCCTCTAACGTCATGTTTTTAAGCCTAAGTCTAGAAATATGCAAATTACCGTTGTATTCACAAACTGGGAGTCCAGCGGCTGCGGGGTCAGTTCCTACGAGTTACATTAGTCCCGTGGGAGGTGTTAGTGCCACCCACGGGGCCGTTCGGGGGCTGTTTCGAGTTCTCACCCACTAACGCCATGTTTTTAAGCCTAAGTCTATAAATATCCAAATTATTGTCGTATTCTAAAACCGGGAGTCCCGCGGCTGCGGGGTCAGTTCCTACGAGTTACATTGGTCCGGTGGGAGGTGGTGGTGCCACCCACGGGCCCGTTCGGGGGTTGTTTCGAGTTCTCACCCACTAACGCCATGTTTTTACGCCTAAGTCTATAAATATGCAAATTACCGTCGTATTCTCAAATCGGGAGTCCCGCGGCTGTGGTGTCAGTTCCTACGAGTTACATTGGTCCCGTGGGAGGTGTTGGTGCCACCCACGGGAACATTCGGTGGCTGTTTCGAGTTCTCACCCTCTAACGCCATGTTTTTAAGCCTAAGTCTAGAAATTTGCAAATTACCATTGTATTCTCAAACCGGGAGTTCCGCCGCTGCGGGGTCAGTTCCTACGAGTTACATGGGTCCCGTGGGAGGTGTTGGTGCCACCCACGGGGACGTTCGGGGGCAGTTTTGAGATCTCACCCTCTAACGCCATGTTTTGCTTAAGTCAGAAATATGCAAATTATCATCGTACTCTCAAACCGGGAGTCCCGTGGCTGTGCGGTCAGTTCTTATGAGACATATTGGTTCCATGGCAGGTGTTGGTGCCACCCCCGAAGCCGTTCGGGAGCTGTTTCGGGTTTTCACCCACTAACGCCATGTTTTTAAGCCTAACTCTAGAAATATGCAAATTACCACCGTATTCTCAAACCGGGAGTCCCGCGGCTGCGTGGTCAGTTCCTATGAATTAGATTGGTCCCGTTGGAGGTGTTGGTGCCACCCACGGAGACGTTCGGGGGCTGTTTTGGGTTTTCACCCTCTAACGCCATGTTTTTAAGCATAAGTCTAGAAATATGCAAATTACCGTCGTATTCTCAAACCGGGAGTCCCGCGGCTACGGGATCAGTTCCTACGAGTTACATTGGTCCCGTGGGAGGTGTTGGTGCCACCCACGGGGACGTTCGAGGGCTGTTCCGAGTTCTCAACCTCCAACGCCATGTTTTTAAGCCTAAGTCTAGAAATATGCAAATTATCATCGTATTCTCAAACCGGGAGTCCTGCGACTGCGGGGTCAGTTCCTACGAGTTACATTGGTCCCGTAGGAGGTGTTGGTGCCACCCACGGGGACGTTCGGGGTCTATTTCGAGTTTCCACCCACTAACGCCATTTTTTTAAGCCTAACTCTAGAAATATGAAAATTATCGTCGTATTCTAAAACCGGGAGTCCCGCGACTGCGGGGTCAATTCCTACGAGTTACATTGGTCCCGTGGGAGGTGTTGGTGCCACCCATGGGCCCGTTCAGGGGCAGTTTCGGGTTCCCACCCTCTAACGCCATGTTTTTAAGCTTAAGTCTAGAAATGTGCAAATTACCGTTGTATTCTAAAACCGGGAGTCCCGCGGCTGCGGGGTCAGTTCCTACGAGTTACATTGGTCCCGTGGGAGGTGTTGGTGTCACCCACGGGGACGTTCGGGGGCTGTTTCGAGTTCTCACCCTCTAACGCCATGTTTTTAACCCTAAGTCTATTAATATGCAAATTACCGTCGTATTATCAAATCGAAAGTCTCTAGGCTGCGGGGTCAGTTCCTACGAGTTAAATTGGTCCAGTGGGAGGTGTTGGTGCCACCCACGGGGACGTTCGGGGGCTGTTTCGAGTTCTCACCCTCTAACGCCGTGTTTTTAACCCTAAGTCTAGAAATATGCAAATTATCTTCATATTCTCAAATCGGAAGTCCCGCGACTCCGGGGTCAGTTCCTACGAGTTACATTGGTCCCGTGGGAGGTGTTGGTACCACCCACGGGGCCGTTCAGGGGCTGTTTCGAGTTTTCACCCTCTAACGCCATGTTTTTAAGCCTAAATCTAGAAATATGCAAATTATCATCGTACTCTAAAACTGGGAGTCCCGCAACTGCGGGGTCAGTTCCTACGAGTTACATTGGTCCCGTGGGAGGTGTTGGTGCCACCCACGGGGTCGTTCGGGGGCTGTTTCGAGTTCTCGCCCTCTAACGCCATGTTTTTAAGCCTAAGTCTATAAATATTCAAATTATCGTCGTATTCTCAAACTGGTATCCCGCGGCTGCGGGGTCAGTTCCTACGAGTTACATTGGTCCCGTGGGAGGTATTGGTGCCACCCACGGGGACGTTCGGGGGCTGTTTCGAGATCTCATCCTCTAACGCCATATTTTGCTTAAGCGTAGAAATATGCAAATTACCGATGTACTCTCAAACCGGGAGTCCCGTGGCTGTGCGGTCAGTTCTTATGAGTCATATTGGCTCCATGGAAGGTGTTGGTGCCAGTCCCGAAGCCGTTCGGGCGCTGTTTCAGGTTTTCACCCACTAACGCCATGTTTTTAAGCCTAACTCTAGAAATATGCAAATTACCGCCGTATTATCACACCGGGAGTCCCGCGGCTGCGAGGTCGGTTCCTACGACTTACATTGGTCCCGTGGGAAGTTTTGGTGCCACACACGGTACCGTTCGGGGTTGTTTCGAGTTCTCACCCTCGAACGCCATGTTTTTAAGCCTAAGTCTATATATATGAAAATTACCATCGTATTCTCAAACCGGGAGTCCCGCGGTTGTGTGGTCAGTTCCTACGAGTTACATTGGTCCCGTGGGAGGTATTGGTGCCACCCACGGGGACGCTCGGGGGCAGTTTCGAGATCTCACCCTCTAACGCCATGTTTTTAAGCCTAAGTCTATAAATTTCTAAATTACTGTCGTATTCTCAAATCGGGAGACCCACGGCCGCGAAATCAGTTCCTAAGAGTTATGTGGATCCCGTGGGAGGTGTTGGTGCCACCCACGGGCCCGTTCGGAGACTGTTTCGAGTTTTCACCCTCTAACGCCATGTTTTTAAGCCTAAGTCTAGAAATATGCAAATTACTGTCGTATTCTAAAACTGGGAGTCCCGCGGCTGTGGGGTTGGTTCCTACGAGTTACATTGGTCCCGTGGGAGGTGTTGGTGCCACCCACGGGGCCGTTTGGGGGCTGTTTTGAGTTCTCACCCACTAACGCCATGCTTTTAACCCTAAGTCTATAAATATGCAAATTACCGTCGTATTCTCAAATCGGGAGTCCCGCGGATACGGTGTCAGTTACTACGAGTTACATTGGTCCCGTGGGAAGTGTTGGTGCCACCCACGGGGACGTTCGGGGGCAGTTTCGAGTTCTCACCCTCTAACACCATATTTTTAAGCCTAAATCTAGAAATATACAAATTATCATCGTATTCTCAAACCGGGAGTCCCGCGGCTGCGGTGTCAGTTCCTACGAGTTACATTGGTCCCGTGGGAGGTGTTGGTGCCACCCACGGGGGAGTTCGGGAGCTGTTTCGAGGTTTCACCCTCTAACGCCATATTTTTAAGCCTAAGTCTAGAAATATGCAAATTATCGTCGTACTCTAAAACCGGGAGTCCCGCGGCTGCGGGGTCAGTTCCTACGAGTTACGTTGGTCCCGTGGGAGGTGTTGGTGCCGCCCACGGGGTCGTTCGGGGGTTGTTTCGAGTTCTCACCCTCTAACGCCATGTTTTTAAGCCTAAGTCTATAAATATGCAAATTACCGTCGTATTCTCAAACCGGCAGTCCCACGGCTGCGGGGTCAGTTCCTATGAGTTACATTGGTCCCGTGGGAGGTGTTGGTGCCACACACAGGGATGTTTGGGGGCTGTTTCGAGATCTCACCCTCTAACGCCATGTTTTGCTTAAGTCTAAAAATATGCAATTTACCGTCGTACTCTCAAACCGGGAGTCCCGTGGCTATGCGGTCAGTTCTTATGAGTCATATTGGTTCCATGGCAGGTGTTGGTGCCACCCCCAAAGCCGTTCGGGTGCTGTTTCGGTTTTTCACCGACTAACGCCATGTTTTCAATCCTAAGTCTACAAATATGCAAATTACCGCCGTATTCTCAAACCGGGAGTACCGCAGCTGCGGGGTCGGTTCCTACGAGTTACATTGGTCCCGTGGGAGGTTTTGGTGCCACACATGGGGCCGTTCGGGGCTGTTTCGAGTTCTCACCCTCTGACGCCATGTTTTTAAGCCTAAGTCTATTATGCAAATTACCATCGTATTCCCAAACTGGGAGTCCTGCGGCTACGTGGTCAGTTTCTACGAGTTACATTGGTCCCGTGGGAGGTGTTGGTGCCACCCACGGGGACGCTCGGGGGCAGTTTCGAGATCTCACCCTCTAATGCCATGTTTTTTAGCCTAAGTCTATAAATATGCAAATTACCGTCGTATTCTCAAATTGGGAGATCCGCGGCCGCGGAGTCAGTTCCTAAGAGGTATATGGGTCCCGTGGGAGGTGTTAGTGCCACCCACGGGGCCGTTCGGGGGCTGTTTCGAGTTCTCACCCACTAACGCCATTTTTTTAAGCCTAAGTCTATAAATATGCAAATTACCGTTGTATTCTCAAACCGAGAATCCCGCGGTTGCGGTGACACTTCCTACGAGTTACATTGGTCCCGTGGGAGGTGTTGGTGCCACCCACGGGGACGTTCGATGGCTGTTTCGAGTTCTCACCCTCTAACGCCATGTTTTTAACCCTAAGTCTAGAAATTTGCAAATTACCGTTGTATTCAAAAACCGGGAGTCCCGCGGCTACGGGGTCAGTTTCTACGAGTTACATTGGTCCCGTGGGAGGTGTTGGTGCCACCCACGGGGACGTTCGGGGGCAGTTTTGAGATCTCACCCTCTAACGCCATGTTTTGCTTAAGTCTAGAAATATGCAAATTTCCATCGTACTCTCAAACCGGGAGTCCCGTGGCAGTGCGGCCAGTTCTTATGAGTCATATTGGTTCCATGGCATGTGTTGGTGCCACCCCCGAAGCCGTTCGGGTGCAGTTTCGGGTTTTCACCCACTAACGCCATGTTTTTAAGCCTAACTCTAGAAATATGCAAATTACCGCCGTATTCTCAAACCGGGAGTCCCACGGCTACGTGGTCAGTTCCTACGAGCAACATTGGTCCCAATGGAGGTGTTGGTGCCACCCACGGGGGAGTTCGGGGGTTGTTTTGGGTTTTCACGCTCTAACGCCATGTTTTTAAGCCAAAGTCTAAAAATATGCAAATTACCGTCGTATTCTCGAACCGAGAGTCCCGCGGCTGCGGGGTCAGTTCCTACGAGTTACATTAGTCCCGTGGGAGGTGTTGGTGCCACCCACGGTGACGTTCGAGGGTTGTTTCGAGTTCTCACCCTCCAACGCCATGTTTTTAAGCCTAAGTCTAGAAATAGGTGAATTAACGTCGTATTCTAAAATCGAGAGTCCCGCGACTACGGGGTCAGTTCCTACGAGTTACATTGGTCCCGTAGGAGGTGTTGGTGCCACCCACGGGGACGTTCGGGGGCTATTTCGAGTTCCCATCCACCTACGCCATGTTTTTAAGCCTAAGTCTATTAATGTGCAAATTATCGTCGTATTCTAAAATCGGGAGTCCCGCGACTGGGGGGTCAGTTCCTACGAGTTACATTGGTCCCGTGGGAGGTGTTGGTGCCACCCATGGGGCCGTTCGGGGGCAGTTTCGAGTTCCCACCCTCTAACGCCATCTTTTTAAGCCTAAATCTAGAAATATGCAAATTACCGTCGTATTCTAAAACCGGGAGTGCCGCGGCTGCGGGGTCAGTTCCTACGAGTTACATTGGTCCCGTGGGAGGTGTTGGTGCCACCCACGGGGCCGTTCGGGGGCTGTTTCGAGTTATCACCCTCTAACACCATGTTTTTAACCCTAAGTCTATAAATATACAAATTATCGTCGTTTTCTCAAACCGGGAGTCCCGCGGCTGCGGTGTCAGTTCCTACGAGTTACATTGGTTCTGTGAGAAGTGTTGGTGCCACCGACGGGGACGTTCGGGGGCAGTTTCGAGTTCTCACCCTCTAACGCCATGTTTTTAACTCTAAGTCTACAAATATGCAAATTATCGTCGTATTCTCAAACCGGGAGTTCCGCGGCTGCGGGGTCAGTTCCTACGATTTACATTGGTCCCGTGGGAGGTGTTGGTGCCACCCACGGGGATGTTCGGGGGCTGTTTTGAGTTCTCACCCTCTAACACCATATTTTTAAGCATAAGTCTAGAAATATGCAAATTACCGTCGTATTCTCAAATCGGGAGTCCCGCGGCTTTGGGGTCAGTTCCTACAATTTACATTGGTCCCGTGGGAGGTGTTGGTGCCACCCACGGGGACGTCCGTGGGCTGTTTCGAGTTTGCACCCCGTTACGCCATTTTTTAAGCCTAATTCTAGAAATATGCAAATTATCGTCATATTTAAAAATCGGGAGTCCCGCGACTGCGAGGTCAGTTCCTACGAGTTATATTGGTCCCGTGGGAGGTGTTAGTGCCACCCACGGGGCCGTTCGGGGGTTGTTTCGAGTTCTCACCCACTAACAACATGTTTTTAAGCCTAAGTCTAGAAATATGCACATTACCGTAGTATTCTCATTCCGGGAGTCCCACGGCTGCGGGGTCAGTTCCTACGAGGCACATTGGTCCCCTGGGAGGTGTTGGTGCCACCCACGGAGACGTTCGGGGGCTATTTCGAGTTCTCACCCTCTAACGCCATGTTTTTAAGCCAAAGTCAAAAAATAAGAAAATTATCGTCGTATTCTCAAACCGGGAGTCCCGCGGCTGCGGGGTCAGTTCCTACGAGTTACGTTAGTCCCGTGGGAGGTGTTGGTGCCACCCACGGGGACGTTCGAGGGTTGTTTCGAGTTCTCACCCTCCAACGCCATGTTTTTAAGCCTAAGTCTAGAATTAGGCGAATTAACGTCGTATTCTCAAACCGGGAGTCCCGCGACTGCGGGGTCAGTTCCTACGAGTTACATTGGTCCCGTAGGAGGTATTGGTGCCACCCACGGGGACGTTCGGGGGCTATTTCGAGTTCCCACCCACTAACGCCATGTTTGTAAGCATAAGTCTAGAAATATGCAAATTATCATTGTATTCTAAAACCGGGAGTCCCGCGACTGCGGGGTCAATTCCTACGAGTTACATTAGTCCCGTGGGAGGTGTTGGTGCCACCCATGGGACCGTTCGGGGGCAGTTTCGAATTCCCACCCTCTAACGCCATGTTATTGAGCTTAAGTCTAGAAATATGCAAATTACCGTCGTATTCTAAAATCGGGACTCCCGCGGCTGCGGTGTCAGTTCCTACGAGTTACATTGGTCCCGTGGGAAGTGTTGGTGCCACCCACGGGGACGTTCGGGGGCAGTTTCGAGATCTTACCCTCTAACGCCATGTTTCGCTTAAGTCTGGAAATATGCATATTTCCGTCGTACTCTCAAACCGGGAGTCCCGTGGCTGTGCGATCAGTTCTTATGAGTCATTTTGATTCCATCGCAGGTGTTGGTGCCACCCCCGAAGCCGTTCGGGCGCTGTTTCGGGTTTTCACCCACTAACGCCATGTTTTTAAGCCTAACTCTAGAATTATGCAAATTACCGTTGTATCCTCAAACCGGGAGTCCCGCGGCTGCGTGGTCAGTTCCTACGAGTTACATTGGTCCCATTGGAGGTGTTGGTGCCACCCGCGGTGATGTTCGGGGGCTATTTCAAGTTCTCACCCTCTAACGCCATGTTTTTAAGCCTAAGTCTAGAAATATACAAATTATCGTCGTATTCTCAAACCGGGAGTCCCGCGGCTGCGGAGTCAGTTCCTACGAGTTACATTGGTCCCGTGGGAGGTGTTGGTGCCACCCACGTGGCCGTTCGGGGGCTGTTTCGAGATCTCACTCTCTAACACCATGTTTTTAAGCCTAAGTCTAGAAATATGTAAATTATCATCGTATTCTCAAACCGGGAGTCCCGCGGCTGCGGGGTCAGTTCCTACGAGTTACATTAGTCCCGTGGGAGGTGTTGGTGCCACCCACGGGGACGTTCGAGGGTTGTTTCGAGTTCTCACCCTCCAACGCCATGTTTTTAAGCCTAAGTCTAGAAATAGGCTAATTAACGTCGTATTCTCAAACCGGGAGTCCCGCGACTGCGGGGTCAGTTCCTACGAGTTACATTGGTCCCGTAGGAGGTGTTGGTGCCACCCACGGGGACGTTCGGGGGCTATTTCGAGTTCCCACCCACTAACGCCCTGTTTGTAAGCCTAAGTCTAGAAATATGCAAATTATCGTTGTATTCTAAAACCGGGAGTCCCGCGACTGCGGGGTCAGTTCCTACGAGTTACATTGGTCCCGTGGGAGGTGTTGGTGCCACCCATGGGGCCGTTCGAGGGCAGTTTCGAGTTCCCACCCTCTAACGCCATGTTTTTGAGCCTAAGTCTAGAAATATGCAAATTACCGTCGTATTCTAAAATCGGGAGTCCCACGACTGCGGTGTCAGTTCCTACGAGTTACATTGGTCCCGTGGGAAGTGTTGGTGCCACCCACGGGGACGTTCGGGGGCAGTTTCGAGATCTCACCCTCTAACGCCATGTTTCGCTTAAGTCTAGAAATATGCAAATTTCCGTCGTACTCTCAAACCGGGAGTCCCGTGGCTGTGCGGCCAGTTCTTATGAGTCATATTGGTTCCATGGCAGGTGTTGGTGCCACCCCCGAAGCCGTTCTGGTTCTGTTTCGGGTTTTCACCCACTAACGCCATGTTTTTAAGCCTAACTCTAGAAATATGCAAATTACCGCCGTATTCTCAAACCGGGAGTCTCGCGGCTGCGTGGTCAGTTCCTACGAGCTACATTGGTCCCATTGGAGGTGTTGGTGCCACCCACGGGGACGTTCGGAGGCTATTTCGAGTTATCACCCTCTAACGCCATGTTTTTAAGCCTAGGTCTAGAAATATGCAAATTATCGTCATATTCTCAAACCGGGAGTCCTGCGGCCACGGGGTCAGTTCCTACGAGTTACATTGGTCCCGTGGGAGGTGTTGGTGCCACCCACGGGGCCGTTCAGGGGCTGTTTCGAGATCTCACCCTCTAACGCCATGTTTTTAAGCCTAAGTCTAGAAATATGCAAATTATCGTCGTATTCTCAAACCGGGAGTCCCGCGGCTGCGGGGTCAGTTCCTACGAGTTACATTAGTCCCGTGGGAGGTGTTGGTGCCACCCACGGGGACGTTCGAGGGTTGTTTCGAGTTCTCACCCTCCAACGCCATGTTTTTAAGCCTAAGTCTAGAAATAGGCGAATTAACGTCGTATTCTCAAACCGGCAGTCCCGCGACTGCGAGGTCAGTTCCTACGAGTTACATTGGTCCCGTAGGAGGTGTTGGTGCCACCAACGGGGACGTTCAGGGGCTATTTCGAGTTCTCACCCACTAACGCCATGTTTGTAAGCCTATGTCCAAAAATATGAAAATTACCGTCGTATTCTAAAATCGGGAGTTCCGCGGCTGCGGGGTCAGTTCCTACGAGTTACATTGGTCCCGTGGGAGGTTTTGGTACCACCCACGGGGCCGTTAGGGGCTGTTTCGAGTTCTCACCCTCTAACGCCATGTTTTTAACCCTAAGTCTATAAATATGCAAATTACCGTCATATTCTCAAAGCGGGAGTCCTGCGGCTGCGGTGTCAGTTCCTACGAGTTTTATTGGTCCCGTGAGAAGTGTTGGTGCCACCCACGGGGACGTTCGGGGGTAGTTTCGAGTTCTCACCCTCTAACGCCATGTTTTTAAGCCTAAGTCTACAAACATGCAAATTATCATCGTATTCTCAAACCGGGAGTTCCGCGGCTGTGAGGTCAGTTCCTACGATTTACATTGGTCCCGTGGGAGGTGTTAGTGCAACCCATGGGGCCGTTCGGGGCAGTTTCGAGTTCCCACCCTCTAACGTCATGTTTTTAAGCCTAAGTCTAGAAATATGCAAATTATCGTCGTATTCTAAAACCGGGAGACCCGCGGCTGCGGGGTCAATTCCTACGAGTTACATTGGTCCCATGGGAGGTGTTGGTGCCACCCACGGAGACGTTCGGGGGCTGTTTCGAGTTCTCACCCTCTAACGCCATGTTTTTAAGCCTAAGTCTATAAATATGCAAATTACCGTCGTATTCTCAAACCGGGAGTCCCGCGGCTGCGGGGTCAGTTCCTACGATTTACATTGGTCCCGTGGGAGGTGTTGGTGCCATCCACGGGGACGTTCGTGGGCTGTTTCGGGTTTTCACTGTCTCACGCCATTTTTTTAAGCCTAAGTCTAGAAATATGCAAATTATCATCATATTTTAAAACCGGGAGTCCCGCGACTGCGGGGTCAGTTCCTACGAGTTACATTGGTCCCGTGGGAGGTGTTAGTGCCACCCACGGGGCCGTTCAGGGGCTGTTTCGAGTTCTCACCTACTAACAACCTGTTTTTAAGCCTAAGTCTAGAAATTTGCTAATTATCATCGTATTCTAAAATCGGGAGTCCCGCGGCTGCGGGGTCAGTTCCTACGAGTTACATTGGTCCGGTGGGAGGTGTTGGTGCCACCCACGGGCCCGTTCGGGGGTTGTTTCGAGTTCTCACCCACTAACGCCATGTTTTTAACCCTAAGTATATAAATATGCAAATTACCGTCGTAGTCTCAAATCGGGAGTCCCGCGGCTGCGGGATCAGTTCCTACGAGTTACATTGGTCCCGTGGGAGGTGTTGGTGCCATCCACGAGGCCGTTCGAGGGTTGTTGCGAGTTCTCACCCACTAACGCCATATTTTTAAGCCTAAGTCAAAAAATAAGAAAATTATCATCGTATTCTAAAATCGGGAGTCCCGCGACTGCGGGGTCAATTCCTACGAGTTACATTGGTCCCGTGGGAGGTGTTGGTACCACCCACGGGGCCGTTCAGGGGCTGTTTCGAGTTTTCACCCTCTAACGCCATGTTTTTAAGCCTAAATCTAGAAATATGCAAATTATCGTCGTACTCTAAAACTGGGAGTCCCGCAACTGCGGGGTCAGTTCCTACGAGTTACATTGGTCCCGTGGGAGGTGTTGGTGCCACCCACGGGGACGTTCGAGGGTTGTTTCGAGTTCTCACCCTCCAACGCCATGTTTTTAAGTCTAAGTCTTGAAATAGGCGAATTAACGTCGTATTCTCAAACCGGGAGTCCCGCGACTACGGGGTCAGTTCCTACGAGTTACATTGCTACCGTAGGAGGTGTTGGTGCCACCCACGGGGACGTTCGGGGGCTATTTCGAGTTTCCACCCACTAACGCCATGTTTGTAAGCCTAAGTCTAGAAATATGCAAATTATCGTCATATTCTAAAACCTGGAGTCCCGCGACTGCGGGGTCAGTTCCTACGAGTTACATTGGTCCCGTGGGAGGTGTTGGTGCCACCCATCGGGCCATTCGGGGCAGTTTCGAGTTTCCACCCTCTAATGCCATGTTTTTGAGCCTAAGTCTTGAAATATGAAAATTACCGTCGTATTCTAAAATCGGGAGTCCCGCGACTGCGGGGTCAGTTCCTACGAGTGACATTGGTCCCGTGGGAAGTGTTGGTTCCACCCACGGGGACGTTCGGGGGCAGTTTCGAGATCTCACCCTCTAACGATATGTTTTGCTTAAGTCTAGAAATATGCAAATTTCCGTTGTACTCTCAAACCGAGAGTCCCGTGCCTATGCGGTTAGTTCTTATGAGTCATATTGGTTCCATGGCAGGTGTTGGTGCCACCCCCGAAGTCGTTCGGGTGCTGTTTCGTGTTTTCACCCACTAACGCCATGTTTTTAAGCCTAACTCTAGAAATATGCAAGTTACGGCCGTATTCTCAAACCGGGAGTCCCGCGGCTGCCTGGCCAGTTCCTATGAGTTACATTGGTCCCATTGGAGGTGTTGGTGCCTCCCACGGGGACGTTCGGGGGCTATTTCGAGTTCTCACCCTCTAACGCCATGTTTTTAAGCCTAAGTCTAGAAATATGCAAATTATCGTCGTATTCTCAAACCGGGAGTCCCGCGGCTGCGGAGTCAGTTCCTAAGAGTTACATTGGTCCCGATGGAGGTGTTGGTGCCACCCACGTGGCCGTTCAGGGGCTATTTCGAGATCTCACTCTCTAACACCATGTTTTTAAGCCTAAGTCTAGAAATATTTAAATTATCATCGTATTCTCAAACCGGGAGTCCCGCGGCTGCGGGGTCAGTTCCTACGAGTTACATTAGTCCCGTGGGAGGTGTTGGTGCCACCCACGGGGACGTTCGAGGGTTGTTTCGAGTTCTCACCCTCCAACGCCATGTTTTTAAGCCTAAGTCTAGAAATAAGCGAATTAACGTCGTATTCTCAAACCGGGAGTCCCGCGACTGCGGGGTCAGTTCCTACGAGTTACATTGGTCCCGTAGGAGGTGTTGGTGCCACCCACGGGGACGTTTGGGGGATATTTCGAGTTCCCACCCACTAACGCCATGTTTGTAAGCCTAAGTCTAGAAATATGCAAATTACCGTCGTATTCTAAAATCGGGAGTCCCACGGCTGCGGTGTCAGTTCTTACGAGTTACATTGGTCCCGTGGGAGGTGTTGGTGCCACCCACGGGGTCGTTCGGGGGTTGTTTCGAGTTCTCACCCTCTATCGCCATATTTTTAATCCTAAGTCTATAAATATGCAAATTATCGTCGTATTCTCAAACCGGGAGTCCCGCGGCTGCGGTGTCAGTTCCTACGAGTTACATTGGTCCCGTGGGAAGTGTTGGTGCCACCCACGGGGACGTTCGGGGGCAGTTTCAAGTTCTCACCCTCTAACGCCATGTTTTTAAGACTAAGTCTACAAATATGTAAATTATAGTCGTATTCTCAAACCGGGAGTTCCGCGGCTGCGAGGTCAGTTCCTACGATTTACATTGGTCCCGTGGGAGGTGTTGGTTCCACCCACGGGGACGTTCGGGGGCTGTTTCGAGTTCTCACCCTCTAACACCATGTTTGTAAGCATAAGTCTATAAATATGCAAATTACCGTCGTATTATTAAACCGGGAGTCCCGCGGCTGCGGGGTTAGTTCCTACGATTTACATTGGTCCCGTGGGAGGTGTTGGTGCCACCCACGGGGACGTCCGTGGGCTATTTCGGGTTTTCACCCTCTAACGCCATTTTTTTAAGCCTAAGTCAAGAAATATGCAAATTATCGTCATATTTTAAAATCGGGAGTCCCGCGGTTGCGGGGTAAGTTCCTACGAGTTACATTGGTCTCGTGGGAGGTGTTACTGCAACCCATGGGGCCGCTCGGGGCAGTTTCGAGTTCCCACCCTCTAACGTCATGTTTTTAAGCCTAAGTCTAGAAATATGCAAATTATCGTCGTATTCTAAAACCGGGAGACCCGCGGCTGCGGGGTCAATTCCTACGAGTTACATTGGTCCCGTGGGAGGTGTTGGTGCCACCCACGGAGACGTTCGGGGGCTGTTTCGAGATCTCACCCTCTAACGCCATGTTTTTAAGCCTAAGTCTATAAATATGCAAATTACCGTCGTATTCTCAAATCGGGAGTCCCGCAGCTGCGGGGTCAGTTCCTACGAGTTACATTGGTCCCGTGGGAGGTGTTGGTGCCACCCACGAGGCCGTTCGAGGGCTGTTTCGAGTGCTCACCCTCCAACGCCATGTTTTTAAGCCTAAGTCTAGAAATATGCAAATTATCGGCGTATTCTCAAACCGGGAGTCCCGCGACTGCGAGGTCAGTTCCTACGAGTTACATTGGTCCCGTAGGAGGTGTTGGTGCCACCCACGGGGATGTTCGGGGGCTATTTCGAGTTTCCACCCACTAACGCCATGTTTTTAAGCCTAAGTCTAGAAATATGCAAAATATCGTCGTATTCTAAAACCGGGAGTCCCACGACTGCGGGGTCAAGTCCTACGAGTTACATTGGTCCCGTGGGAGGTGTTGGTGCCACCCACGGGGCCGTTCGGGGGTTGTTTCGAGTTCCCACCCTCTAACGCCATGTTTTTAAGCCTAAGTCTAGAAATTTGCAAATTACCATCGTATTCTAAAACTGGGAGACCCGCGGCTGCGGGGTCAGTTCCTACGAGTAACATTGGTCCCGTGCGAGGTGTTGGTGCCACCCACGGGCCCGTTAACGCCATGTTTTTAAGCCTAAGTCTATAAATATGCAAACTACCGTCGTATTCTCAAACCGGTAGTCCCGCGGCTGTGGGGTCAGTTCCTACGAGTTACATTGGTCTCGTGGGAGGTGTTAGTGCCACCCACGGGGACGTTCGGGGGCAGTTTCGATATCTCACCCTCTAACGCCATGTTTTGCTTAAGTCTAGAAATATGCAAATTACCATCGTACTCTCAAACCAGGAGTCCCTTGGTTGTACGGTCAGTTCTTATGAGTCATATTGGTTCCATGGCAGGTGTTGGTGCCACCCTCGAAGCCGTTCGGGCGTTGTTTCGGGTTTTCACCCACTAACGCCATGTTTTTATGCCTAAGTCTACAAATATGCAAATTACCTCTGTATTCTCAAACCGGGAGTCCCGCGGCTGCAAGATCCGTTCCTATGAGTTACATTGGTCCCGTGGGAGGTGTTGGTGCCACACACGGGGCCGTTCAGGGCTATTTTGAGTTCTCACCCTCTAACGCCATGTTTTTAAGCCTAAGTCTATAAATATGCAAATTACCATCGTATTCTCAAATCGGGAGTTCCGCGGCTGCGTCGTCAGTTCTACGAGTTACATTGGTCCCGTGGGAGGTGTTGGTGCCACCCACAGGGACACTCGGGGGCAGTTTCGAGATCTCACCCTCTAACGCCATGTTTTAAGCCTAAGTCTATAAATATGCAAATTACCATTGTATTCTCTAATCGGGAGACCCGCGGCTACGGGGTCAGTTCCTAAGAGTTATATTGGTCCCGTGCGAGGTGTTGGTGCCACCCACGGGGCCGTTCGGGGGTTATTTCGAGTTTTCACCCTCTAACGCCATGTTTTGCTTAAGTCTAAGCCTAGAAATATGTAAATTACAGTCGTATTCTCTAACCGAGAGTTCCGCGACTGCGCGGTCAGTTCCTACGAGTTACATTGGTCCCGTGGGAGGTGTTGGTGCCTCTCACGGGGCCATTCGGGGGCTGTTACGAGTTTTCACCCTGTAACGCCATGTTTTTAAGCCTAAGTCTATAATTAGTCAAATTACCGTCGTATTCTAAAACCGGGAGTCCCACGGCTGCGGGGTCAGTTCCTACGAGTTACATTGTTCTCATGGGAGGTATTGGTGCCTCCCACGGGGCCGTTCGGGGGCTGATTTGGGTTTTCACCCTCTAACACCATGTTTTTAAGCCTAAGTCTATAAATATGCAAATTATCGTCATTTTCTCAAATTGGGAGTCCCGTGGCTGCGCGGTCAGTTTCTACGAGTTACATTGGTCCCGTGGGAGGTGTTTGTGCCACCCACGGAGCCATTCGGGAGCTGTTTCCAATTTTCACCCACTAACGCCATGTTTTTAAGCCTAAGTCTAGAAATATGTAAATTAATGTCGTATTCTCAAATCGGGAGTCCTGCGGCTGTGGGATCAGTTCCTACGAGTTACATTGGTCCCGTGGGAGGTGTTGGTGCCTCTCACTGGGCCGTTCGGGAGCTGTTTCTGGTTTTCACCCTCTAACGCCTTGTTTTTAAGCTTAAGGCCTCATATTTTAAAATTATCGTCGTATTCTCAAATCGGGAGTCCCGTGATCATGCAGTCTATTACTACATGTTACATTGGTCCCATGAGCGGTGTTGGTGCCTCGCACGGGTCCGTACGAGGGTTGTTTCGTATTTTTGCTATCTAACGCCTTGTTTTTAAGCTTAAGTCCTAATATTTTTTAATTATCATCGTATTCTCAAACTGGGGGTCCCGTGATCTCGCGGTCAGTTCGTACGAGTTTCATTGGTCCCGTGTGAGGTGTTGGTGCCATGTTTTTAAGTTTAAGTCTCGACATTTGCAAGTTATCCTATCATCGTATTCTGAAATCGGGAGTTTAAAATATTTTCAACATATTATCCAACGGTGAAACCAATAATTATCCCGTACTCCTTCTAATTATCCCATACTCCTTCTAAAGTACTATCCAACAACATTCCAGCAACCAATAATTATCCAACAGCCAAACCAAACAAAACTAATAACTATCCCGTACTCCTTCTATTATCTAAAAGATTTAATAGATAATGCATATAAATTATATAACTACTTTAGTTAATGTACAGAGTACTTGGTGTGTAATGAAGAACTGGTATGTAATGAAGAACTGGTATCCAATTGGTTACATCTGCAATACGTAAACAATGTGTTATGAAGAACGAGTATGTAAAATTAAATAAAGTACCTCACAAACCACTGAATTGTTTTTTAAAATTAAAGAAAGTACGGTACCATGCGGGGACTTCTACAAAAATATATAAGGGATGCTACAAAACTTCCTTCAAACAAAATAGAGGTTGGGGTTGGTTTTAGCGTAGGTAGAGGAATGTTTGAGTTGGATTCTTTGGTTTTCTTGGGTTGGGGTTTGAAGATGCAATAATCATGCATATGACCTTTGTCCATATACTAAGAGAAGAGGGATGGAATATTTTTACGTGAAATCTGCAATTCATCCTCAACACTTGTCCACTAATGCCATTGATCCTCACGGCCACGACTTTGCTGTGCTAACCTCCAATGTACCTACAACTGTTATGTTTATGAGTGGATGGACTATAGACCTGCTCGATCATCTTGACTACTACAATCAACTATGTAAAGAATTGAAAATACAATAAACACATAACAAAACTATTAATAAATAATCAAAACTTTACCTCGATGAATGTAGTGGTTCAATTAAATCCAACATCTTAGTACTGAAGTTTGGAAACCCTACATTTAAATTAGTCAAAAGGTTAATAAAAACAAATAAAGATAAAAATTTATACTCAACTTCTTAATAGAATAAATAATCAAAACCTCAAACGCAATAATTGTCCACGTTTGAAATGCTCTCTCTTTTATTCTTCGATTTCTGAATGGCATCTCAATTTGTTAAAAAATGAGGGGTGTACAATTTAATTTGTATGTTTAGCATTAGTCTTCCAAAAGTGTGATGAAAAGATGAAAACTCTTATCAACGTAATATATGAAAGAAAAAATAGTAAGATAAATGATAGTATAATTACATCGCAGTAGCCTTGAATGAGTGAGTGTCTGTCAAGAATAGAGAAAAGCGATGCAACTGCTGTTGAGCCCTTGGCAAGATCGGAAGTCATGCTCCCAGCATCAGTTATGACTTTCCCATTACTAACCAGTATGAAAAAAGTCTTAAAAACATCATCTGTTGTATGCATATATGCCCAAATCATTAATTTCAACACATGGACACATTATGACTATTTAGAAATCCATTTTATTATGCCCATGTAAGCATTGTAGAGTTGCCCGTGTCTAAGAAATTTTGTGAGCATTTTCAAATACTTAAGAGAGAAAGAACCGCATGGGTATGATCATTTAACACCCAAACAACAACTAACTCAAACTATTCTAAAAAAAAGATTGGAAAAAAATACTTACTTTGATTTACAAAAAGAAATATTACTACAATTACCTCGACAGATTGTTGTGTGTTGGCCCAAAAGTGTCCCAAATAAAGGTCTCCATAACGTTATTATCAATTTTATCACTACCTACGGGACAAATAGACAACCATGTAATGTATGACGTTAGTATAAAATTCCAAGATATAACACCCCAAATGTTTGATCCTACAGTACAAACAACAAATACAGCCAAGTAATGTATGATGTTAGTTTAAAATTTCAAAATATAGCACACCAAATGTTTGATGAAGTGATAAACAAAATTATAGCACACCTAATTTTTTGTCGATGATATGAAAATGAAAATAAAATTACTAATTGAAATCTTCCTAAGAAAAAAGAAGATACAAATTATGAAAACAAAATTTTAAAATTGACAATACCTGTACCCACTGTGTTATAGCTCCATCACCCAAACCCGGTTTGGTCCAACAAAAATCATCCTACCGGACTTAAACCGGGCAAAAATTCCGACAGCAACCCAGTTGAAAATCGAGACCCAAACCCAACAACCCTCACCGAACCCAGTTGAAAATCGCCCCAGTTGAAAATCGCAACTAGCACTGGCAGTGGTGCGGGTTTACGAAGAAAACTCTCACAAAGATATGGACCCGCTTCTCATTTTCTCTCTCTCTCTTCTCTACCAACTGTCTCATCTCTCTCTCTCAAGCCGCACCCCAATCACTGCTCCCTTATTTCAAGAATCAATCAACACCGATGAAACCCAAAATTTTTCACTGAGTTGGTCCAGGCCGCCCGCTTGTCAACCCAAAACTAGCCCGCCCATTTTTTACCCGAACCCAAATTCGACCCGCCCATTTTCACCCATACGCGCCCAAATGCCAATGCTAATCGGAACCCAATTAAAAATTGCCCCTGCCTCAATAACCCTCACCGTTGCCCTCCTAAAAAACCCGCCCAACCTCCATACACGGCCATACCTGCTACCAGCATTTGGGGATGAAACGCCATACCTGCTACCAGCATTTGGGGAAGAAATAAACAAGATGAGCGGGGAAATGAAAATTTTGAGGCGCTTTGTTTGATCCTACAGTATGACGTTAGTATAAAATTCCAAGATATAACACCCCAAATGTTTGATCCTACAGTACAAACAACAAATACAGCCAAGTAATGTATGATGTTACTTTAAATTTTCAAAATATAGCACACCAAATGTTTGATGAAGTGATAAACAAAATTATAGCACACCAAATTTTTTGTCAATGATATGAAAATGAAAAGAAAATTACTAACTGAAATCTTTCTAAGAAAAAAGAAGATACAAATTATGAAAATAAATTTTTAAAATTGACAAATTATGAAAACATTTAACACCCATTATTTTACTACAGACATTACAAAATACTTATAAAAAATAAATAACCCAAAGAACCCATTCCTCTTCCTTCACTAATCTATCAAACCTTAGCCCATCTTCAAACGCCAAAGTAGAATGGAGGCTTAGACATTATCATATTCAAACCAATCAAACCCGAACAAACTCATCAGATTTTGAGGTGCCATTGTCTCTCATAATTTTTAATTCAATGCTCAAAACACAGAATTAAAAATAATCATAAAAATAAACACGTACATATGAAACTTTGTCTCAATAAACGCATCTGGATCCGACCATCTGAATTCGAACGCCGACCATCTGAATTCGGGTCCACTTTGTTAGCTTTCTATCCCAAACTCTAAATCCGAACGCCGACCATCTGAATCCGAACGAACCCAAACATGCCCTCACCTCGACTCAGCTAATGGAACTCACCCAACCAACTTGCCCCGCCCTCGGCATCGATCTCAAAAATGTCCGCACATTTTCCACAGTTTGGGGAAGAAACATAAACTGATGAGCGGGGAAATTGAGAATTTGAGGCGCGCTGCTTGGTTTTAGGATTAACAGTGGTCACGTCCTAGAGCCGTGACCCACCCACCGCGACCCATTAATGAAGCTAAGTGGGATGTGTACTACCTATTGGTCATGGCCCATAGTCGTGACCCATACCAAGAAACGGTCATGGCCCATAGTCGTGACCCTCAATCTGTGATGCACGACCCTTTTTATCAACACTAGTGCTTGAATGAGGGATGGTCACGGCCCATAGCCGTGACCCACACCCAGAAATGATCACGGCCCTAAGTCGTGACCCTCAATGTGTGTACTTTCATCTTTGTCATGCCATGGGTCACGGACTTGGGTCGTGACCCATCCGCGACCAAGCTTGGAGGGAATTTTGGCATGAGTTTAGCGCCAAGATGGTCACGACCTGGTCACGGCCCAAGTCCGCGACCACAGTGGTCGCGGACTTGGGCCGTGACCACTTCCAGAACATAGATAATTTAGTGTGATAATAAATATGGTCACGCCAAATATTGAGTGGGTCACGGCCGAAGTCCGCGACCAGCTGCTCGCGGACTTGGGTCGTGACCCACTGGGCATGACCATTCGTAGGATTTGGTGTAGTGATTATTGGTAAAAACCATCTGTAAGATCCCTTTATGAGCAAAACATTCCTCTCCCTTAAACATGGTGACTATTGTTCCCACCATTTCAACATTGCTCCCACGAGTGAAAAAATTTCCTCAAATTTTCACATATGGGTATTTCCATACCCTGCTCTAAGCCAAAGCTTCTGAGTCTTCTACTTCCACTGAGTAATGCTACACTACCTTCGCATGACTTAACTTCAACGTATGGTCCTTATCAAAGACCCTTTCAAAAAATTTCCCCCAACTTAACTTCACGAGTTAATTCAATTTTAGCACCATTCTCTACTATAGCGGTATTTGGATACACATAACTACTATACTTTAGTAGTCATTGCAACCATCCTTAAAAAATGCCACAAGGAGAGTGACCTCTACTTCGGTCCTGGTCTCCAACTTCAACTAACGGCTCCAACTAAGCCCCATCTCCTGTTGTCCTTGAAATGGTCTTCTGTTGTCGTCCTTCATCGATCAGCACATGAATCTTGAACGAGAGTGAAAAAGTTTTTCTATAATATTATACAATGGCAGGACAACAAAATCTCACAAAATGAATCAACAATCCTAATCATAAGGCTCTATATCAAATCGAGACAAATGATGAAAGCGTAGTACGTCCGCACAGATTCCTAAGGACACTGCAACCTGATGCTCTGATACCATATGTGACACTCCGCCTAATAAAATACCGAGCAATCAATCATGTACCAAATTAAAACAGGAGTCTAATATGGTTCAATCTTAGAATCACTGTTGAAAACCAATTTAATTACTAATAACCTATTAGGTTGGCGTCAAAATTTTATTCTAACTAATCTTTTTAATTCAACCATTCAAATAAAACATCCACACAATTTATATATACCCAACTGAAATGAAATAAAATAACCGAACACTCGGTTTAACATAATACAACCAAATCGAATGCCGCACAAAAATACTGTAAAGGAATAAATAAATAAATACAGTTAGGCTATCGGCCCGAGTGTTTCTACCGTACCTCCTATCTAGATTACAAGGATGAAAGCGTCTACAGTAAACATGAATGCATCCACAGCTACTGCAGCGAACGTATGACTTAAAATAATCTTCATCCAAGCGTCCATGTGTCTGGACACCTAAAATATACATACATACATACATACATACATACACATATATATATATATATATAGCAAGAGAGGAGAAAATAGAGAAACGGGTCAGAGCCCGAGTTTTGAAAATATTTTAGCAACTGCATAAATGCTATATTTTTAAAATATGATTTATCTCATATTTAAATTGGTATCGCACTCCCATGAGATACCCCTCACCCCTCTTCTAATAGTGCACACCTATCCCATAACTTTTTAAACAACCTTGTTAAGTTACCCTGCCTAACTAATTCATCTCACCCAATCTCTGAAAATCCTAATTAACCCGAGTACTAAGGGCTAAACTTCTCCCCATTACCAACACGGCGCTATATTCGTGCGTGGGGTGTCTCGCGAAGAGAAATCCAAATAAGGAACCCCCTCGATACACTACTACTTGGCAATATTGATCATTGAGATCCATTAGGCCCTCAGTACACAACGTATATATAAAACTCATATACAAATATATAGTTCTCTCTATAACCTTTGATTCATATTCATATAAATCCGGATATACATATCTACCGGAAATGGAATAATACTTTATCATTCTTTTCACCTTATATATAATATCTCAACTTCATATTTAAGCAATATACTATGCTCAACAAATATAATTAAACTTATTTCTATCACAAGCATAATAATCATCCCTCCGAGCTATAACTCGAGGATGCAGTCTCGTAGTGCCTATTTGAATTCGAGTTTACTCACTATACCATGGTACCAAGCCAAACTCACTCGTGACCATGGTAAAAATACACAATGGTGGAGGCGGTCATATTCCCTCTGCAAGTGGAGTACACACTTCGCACCCGAACGCGGGACGAGATAACCTGGGGATATACTCCCCCTGTTCCTCAAGCCAAGTGATTCACCCACATCGCGCAACCTCCTCGGATCTCACTAGAGAAATATATAATCTGGTTGTTCCAACCCTACGCCAAAGGAAAGCCCGTGGAACCAGCCTCTGAGATACAAATATGCCAATCACACACGGATATATTTGTATTCGTATCATGTTATATATACTGTAATCACATCGTATATATATATTCTACATCACTTCTAAATATATAAATATATGGCTATAATTGCCAATCTCATATAGTGATAGACAATAACCCCGAATGTTCCCATTCGTAATAATATTTAAGTATTCGCACCCTTGAAATATTAGTTCCATAAGTATTCTCTTCCTTAATTATAACTCGTACCTTAATCACTTTTAAGGTTGTATCTATAAACCCGATTATACCAATTCGAACTAACTAGATAAGTATATCATCAACTTATCTTAATTTTATAGGTATTGCACCTCCTATAATAATCGTCGTCAATAGACGTATAGGATAACCACACAATTCTCTTGAGCCCGTATCCTAAATTCCATCCTAATCGCATCCTAGGATTTTCTCTATTTCAATTGGCCCGTATTTATTCTAACCGCATAAATATATCTACACACGCTTGTGGAATGATTCTCTCGAATGTCTCTCGTCCCAAACATTCATTAAATCTATACCCCGGATCGCACACAAATTTAATCTGAGGTTCCCTCTTTCATCCCTAGGTTTACTCACCCTCAATACCATTATCTAGGAGTCCTAATATCACATCTAGAATCCTCTATAATAATTTCCAAAACCATAGTTTAAATTTCCCTAAACTTAAATGAGAAAACCTCAAAATCTACTAGAACCAAATCGATTCGGCCTGCCCGAATCGATTCAATGGCCACCGAATCGACTCGGCATGTCCGAATCAATTCAGCTGGTTCGAATCTGAAAATCTGCTAAGGGTTTATAACTTCTCAATAAACCCAAATATCATCCCAATCTCCATTTTTTAGGTTTCTAATCTCAACCAACAATACTACAAACATCTAATCTATGTTTTACAACTAACACATCAATTAATTTGTGGTATTAAACCATTTCTCTTATATTTAAACCCTAAGACCATAAAAATCCTAACTTATCATTTTAACCCATTTCTAATCATTTATACACATCCTTAGTATGGATTCGTCACTAGAAATCATCCAGAGTTAATAACACATCTATTTATGATTTCAAAAATCAAAATTTCCCAAATTTATTTTAAGGGTTATAACCCAAAATTATCTAGTTTACTAACTAGAATATGATATATACACACTCAAATGAATAAAGCAAGTAAACACTTGCCTCGTGGATGAAATCCGAAGACCTCGAGCCGTATCCCACGGAGTTTTGCCCGGAATCCCCTTTCCTCTCTTACTTTATCCTCTTCCTTTCTTTCTTACTTCTTTTATCTTCTTTATTTCCTTTCTCTCACTCTCTCGTGCCTTATAAGAGAGAAATAAGGTCTTGTCCCTTATAAACCCAAAAATGACTCGTTTACTCAATTGCGAGTCCCTACTAGTCCAAAAATCCATGGAACCCAAACGCTACCTCCGGATACTCTATTTTGACTATCTCAGATATTCTGAACCCAATCGGGCATTCAAAATCTCCATCTGAGTCACTTAACTACAATTCACTAATTAAACCCAACACATCTCAATATGGGTTTTCCAATTAAAATATTATCCTGTATCGCTTTATCCAACTGCGACATGTAATTAAAATAATTCGACTTATTTACTTAGTACCAAAAGTAAATGTAACACACGTCGGTAAACATCTAACACTCTTAAGCTCTAAAAATTATTATTCACAGAAATTCCTCAAATTTCCAAATTGCTCCCACTCATGAAATTTAAATCTCTATAAAAGTACGGGGTATTACATAAAGCATCTCCAAGTTTCAAGACTTTTTGACATCCCAAAAAGGTATAAAATGATTTAGAGTTTGAATTAATTCATAGAATCATATTTGTGGATTCTAATTTTTATCAAAATACGAACATGACTATTTTACTTTGTGAAAATATGTTTTTGGATGACTTGTAGGCAGAGTTTAAGAAAAAAGTATTTTTGACGTTTCAGTTGTTCAAAGGACATTTGTTGTCATTCAAACGACATTTGGCGTCATTCAAACGACATTGCATAGTCTTTCAAATGACATTGCATAGTCGTTCAAACGACATGTTGTTGTCGTTCAAACGACGCACCGACTTAAGGTTTATTATAAATACCTATTTCATGGATCTGTTTGTTTAGGACTTTTAATGAAAACGTTATTGCATATCTAATGCATAAGTTCTTCAAGTTTTATGTTCCTAAACAATATTTTTATTCACAACAAGGCATCCTTGAATATTGTTCTTGTGAATTAGTTTAGAATCCTAGAAAGTTTTGTATCTATTTCATACACCTTGGTGGAGATACACTCCATTGCTAACTTGTGTTATCTGCGGGGATTCAATACTGAAGACGAAGGCTGAGGCTGACGGAGGGCTGCAGTCCATTGTGGTTCTCGAGGGAATCATTACTAATTTAGGTTGCGGTTTATGTGAGTTTGTTGCAGTAGATTCATAGTAGATTTCATTGTATTTATAAGTTGCGATTTACGTTATATAGTGAAATAAAAGTTTTACCCGAAAGCGTTGTTTTCCTGAAACATGGCCTTATCTATTTGCATGGTTTAATTTATTTATTTTGTCACCACAGATCCATGTGTAGTATAAAAACATAAAATCAATTTAATAATCGCTTCCACATTTTAAAATTGATATTGTAATTTTTTTATTCAAATCATCCTTTGCAATTATTTTTCATTGTCAAATCGGTATCCAAGCTTTATCTCGGATTAGTGAAATAAAGGCTTTATTCGAAAGGTTTTTTTTTCCTGAAACTTGGTCTTGTCATATTTGCATGGTTTGATTTATCTGTTTTATCACCATAGATGCATGCGTAGAATAAAAAGGTAAAATCAATTTAATAGCCGCTTCTGCATTTAAAAATTGGTATTGCAATTTTTTATTAAAATCACCCTTTGCAATTATTTTGTATTGTCAAATTGGTATCATAGCTTTATCACGAATTTATACCATTTTCAGTAAGAAAAATCATTTAGGTCACAACCAACCACGTGATCATAAGAATAAACTACTAATAGAACTATTTCTCAACAAAACTCATCAAGATGACATTCCTAAACTTGCAACAGCTAAATTACATCTACTTGCGCAAAGGACAAATAAGTAAGGGAAGGCATAAATATAACATTCTATAATAACTTAAATATTATTACAGAAAATTTCATATTATTACAAGACATCACGAAAACAGATTGTAACAAAATCTTTAATCATGAGAAGAGGTTTGCTTGCTTGTTGACCTTCAAAACTAATAGGAGGAACTTCCAAAGAATAAATAGTAGTCGTCCTCAAGTCTATAAGCCTTGATTGACTGCTGGAACTCACCATATCCATTAGTGTTGAAGTCGATGAAGTTTATCGTCTCCATCACTGCCATAATTCCCAATCTATTTTCTCATCAAGCTCACTGGATCTCATCTGGAGGGATCCATGCAACATCAGTCTTAAAAGGAGGTTCAGGATATTCGAAGCAACCTGACCCATGACAATACCCCAACTTGTTCTCTTTGAGCACCTCCATTACCTGCAAGGGCATTGAGACAGCCTATTTTTTGATCGACCTTGCGAGCATGGATAAGTTATGTACCCAGGTGTGTGAGAGCCTCATCATAACCATACATCCATACAGTACAAGGTTGCTTATGAAATTGATATGTGAGGTGATTTACCCTCTCACTCAATCTCTTGATGGTGGATAGTTAATTCTTTATGGTCACAGTTTGGTCTGACAGATTTTACTTAGTTAGATCTTCCTCCTCTGATTGTAAAATCCTCCCCTACTATTGAGAAAAAGTGCCCTTAGATTTCTTTGTTTGCTCCAATTCCTCCCGCAGGTAAGAATTCTCTTCTTTTAAAAAGGAAACACCCTCATTTGTTTCGACAGACCTTGACTTCTTAAGACCTTCAAGCTCAACATGTAAGGCATTATTTCCTTACTCAAGCATTGTGGCGACCTTAATGGGACCTTAAAGTTCAGCATTAAGAATGAACTCTTTCTTGGAATAAGTTGAGGCTAGAAAAAGCAGTTTTTACTTAAATCTATTACTCATCTGTAAGTAGACCAACTTCTTCTCGTTATTATGGTGAAGACTTGCCACTAAAGTATGGAATAAAAAATTATAAAACACCAACTCTCTGAGAACATACACTGATCAAGTATCTCTACCAATCAAGCCACAAAGTAAGGTCGACGAACAAGTCTCTACAAATTCAATCAATCCCTACCATTTAATACTTCATCCATTCATTCCACATTCCAAGCCACTCTAGAGATCTAACACTCCAGTGAAGATACTACTTGTGGCAGTCATGAATGAATTTTTAAGGGCTTTTCTTGTATGATAAATATGGAATATGAAGTGGACCAATGGTATTGTGATGCTTGTCATCAGAAGAAGCTCAATTCACTCATTGGACATAATCGACACATCATATCCTTGGTCGACTCAACATTAATTTTGGTCGGCTAAGAAACTGACCATAATAAATTGATTTTATTAGTTTAAATCATCAAATATGTGTGTGGGTCACATATGGAAATGTGTACAACCTCCACTACACACATGTAGGGTAATCCCATTAGCTGATTATAATTAAACCTTCATTAACTACCTTTAGAATACAAAAGAGTGTGATTGTCTGACTTATGAAGTCACTCTACTTATCCACCTACTCTATCTCCTATAAATAGTCCACACTCTCACCTGAGTGAAGGAGGGAAAAAATAAGGATATATGAACATAGACAACTTTGAGAGTTTGTACCCATCTTTTTTTATAATTGAATAACAAATCCCTCTATTACACCAGTGGACATAGGCATCATACTTACCGAACCACATTAATCCCATGTCTCAATCCCAATTTCTAATCTATTTCTTTAATCTAGTTCATTGATCTCCTTATTTGTTATATTCTATTTTTGGTATATATAAGCTAACACTCACAAATCCACCTACCAACTTTAGATGATAACATATGCATTCTAAGATTTGTCTCACTAATACTGCTAAATACTAAATTAAATGATTTTATAGGCAAAGATTATTACATAAAAAGTTCCTTGTAGAACAAAAACATAATATTGGCACTTAGGCTTAGGTTATTTTGTTATAAAAGGAATTCGAAGACTGTTTTAAATGGATAATTGACTTAATTAGAAGTGGATGTACTTCTAGTCTTGAATTTTGTTTAGAAGGTAAAATGACCAAAGGGCCCATCATAGTGGTCCAATTTGATTAGTGTAATTTGGACACTATCTGCTTAAGAGGTGGTTTTGATGCTTCATCGATTTCATAGATGACCACTAGAAGATATGGATATATTTACCTTATGTACAATAATTTTAAAGCTTTTGATTAGTTAAAAATGTGTAAGGCTAAGGTGGAGCATGGGTGGGGTAAACTAATCCAAATTCTATGATTTGATAATAGGAGTGTTTACTTCTTGGGATAGTTAGGGAATTATTATCGAAGTTGTGGGATTATATCCCAGTGGTCTAAACCAGGTATTCCTCTGTGGAATGGTGTAGATGATAAGGAAGGAATAAGGCTCTTTTAGATATAATGGCATCCGTGGTTGGTTATTCAGGACTAAAACATTCTCATTGGGATTTTATATAATAGACAGGCATATATATATATATATTGGATTTAATTTCTTCTTAATCGATCTCACTAAATACCATTGAATATTAGAGTGGGCACAAGATCATTCTAGGGTATGTGCAGATTTGGGGGAGCTCGACACTCGTGTTGTGTAAGGAGCTAATGAATTTGAAATTGAGGCTAGAGTTGCACGTCTTTGTTAATTATCCTAAAGTTTACAAATATAGTTTATATCATACTTATAAGTAAAAGAAGGTTGTTAATTATATCAATGCACGATTATTCGAAAAATATTATGTAATAAACCACGGGTCCATGTGTAAGTTAGACTTACAAGGTATAATGGCACATTATATTACCAAGTTGCTACACCACCTATACGTGATGAAATATGACCTATTATCGATAATACACTTCCTTGTAGTAATGAGAGCATTATTTATAATTAAGATACACATGTCACTTATACAAGTTAGTAAGTGGTTTCACGCCATAGTGGAAGCATCATGAGTCATCATGAATGGTTTATTTTGATGTGATCCTAAGCAAACACGTACCAAGTATCGATAAATATATTAAGGCATTCCAAGCCAAGGAATTTTTCTTTGACATATGACTATGGATACCAAAATGGATTCGATGTAGTCAAATCAAGTTTTGGAACTTGTAGGCTTGTTGATGGGGTAGAACCCATTGAGGACAAATGCACCTTCAAGGAGTTAAAAATAAAGATGGATGGTAAGGTTCAAACCTCCAAGCCAATGATGAAAATGGGTTTGCTCAGAAAGATAGGGATTGACTATGAGCAAACCTTTTCGTGATATCCATGATAAAGTCTGTCGGGATTCTTTTAACGTCAAGACTACATTCTTGAATGATCATCTTGACAAATACATAGTAAGAAGTTGGTAAAAGAAAAGTTATGTAAGCTTGTGACAATCATTTATGCATTTAAGCTAACATAAAGGTCTTGGGTTATTCGGTTTGATCAAGTAATCGAGTCTTGATTTGTATTAAGGTCCGAAAAGCAATTGTTTGTATGAGAATTATAGTGGAAACATAGTGGTATTTATAATTACAATTTGTGGGTGGTACTTGCCTAATCGAGAACGACGTGAGAGTATTATCTTACATTCGAATATTCAATATAAAGTACTTAGGACAAGACATACTCATCTTTTTTATCAAGACTACTCTAGATCGGTTGCAATGAATGTTAGCCTTATCCTAAGTTGATTATATCAAAGTTGTATACACAGGATTAGCTTCAGGTTTCCATGAAAATAGTTTCTTTTCAAGTATGGAATCATTATGCGTGGGGATCAGTGTCTTAGGACACTTGATAAATGGAAATAATGAGGAATATACATAAGGCTTTGGTGGTGGGAAGCCTCGTGAATGCTATATATATTATGTTCAAAGATCGAAATATGTTATATGTTTGGCATGGTCAATAGATTGCAGTCAAACAGTATTGTATCTTTAAGGCACAAAGACTAAGTTTTTATTCAGATAAGGATTCCAAATTTTCCACCTCAGAATATGTGCTTACTTAAGGAGGATGAGCTATAAGTTGGAGGAGTGTGAAGTAATATCGGATTGCTGACTCCACAATGGAGGACAAACTTGTTGTCACTTCGAAGATAACTAAAAAGGTTATATGTCTTGGTTAATTCCTAAGTAACTTACATGAGGTTCCTTCGAGTATGTTTAGCTATTACACTTTTTAATGCATATAAGGGTACAATTACAAGTTTGAGAGAACCGGTGACCCATAAAAAGGTCAAGCACATTAAGCTTATGTTTAACCTAATTCGATAAATCGAATGAAGTGGGTGATTAGTTTATGACCAAAGTTGTATCGAATAGCACTTGATCAATCCTTTACCGATAGGCGGTAAACTACTGTGTAGATGGGTTAAGAGTTGGATACATAGCTTTAAGACTAAGTGGGATATCATTGGGGTTTTATTCTTAAAATAATATATAACGGTTACTTTTAAGTAAAGGTGTGTTATTTCATTTTGAAATAAGAATCATGGTTACGAGAATGCTTTATATCTATTAAAATATATCATTTCATATCAATGTGAGTCAATAGAGATCAGTAGAAATTATAGTGATGCAACTTTGAATTGGTCACAAAGAGATTGAAATTTAAGTTCTAGCCCTATTGAAAAGGTCACAACCTAGATAAGATATTGACATCCTGTCGGAATGGTTGTGATACAATCCTGGTAGTTTATCTCAAACTATGGGGAGCCGGTGGGATTGTTCAGGAACTTGTGGGATAGTTCAATAAAGAATTATGATCGGTAGATTCCAGGAATGTATTGAACGGGACCACACGTGATATTTGAATCAAAGGGA
The DNA here is from genome assembly GCA_949130495.1 of Sambucus nigra. Lineage (NCBI taxonomy): Eukaryota > Viridiplantae > Streptophyta > Magnoliopsida > Dipsacales > Adoxaceae > Sambucus > Sambucus nigra. The sequence goes on along the minus strand of OX422214.1, from coordinate 468,496,694 downwards.
TATCTAGATTAGACTCGAAAAATCTCACACAATTTATAAAGGGCGCATAGAAATTTTAATCCCGAGAATTATTAGGATTGGAATGCTTATGAAGTTGTCTCTTTTATAGTTATGAGCACGATTAATAATTAGATTGAAACAAATAATCCACCCATATTGGGAGATAATTATATGAGTTGGTATGAGATCATAATTCAGAGGAATCCGCATCGAGGGGATATCGTTAATTGTGATACACCCTTGATAGACTTATATGCTTTGTTTCCACTAACTAAAACCTAACCCGTGGATTATTTTATAATTCCGGTGGAGTAGCAAATAAGTTAAGTCTGAGAATCAAGAAAATTGATTAAATGTTGGTTAAAATCAATTAACAGCAAATTGATTTGGGCAAGTAGGTATTGTACGCTTAACGCATGGAATCATATTATACCACAATAAACTTTGAAAATAAGACTGCATTATATCAGAGTGATTTATGAGATATTTAAATTAGAGTGCAATAATAATTACATAGTGGAATTAATTATGATTAAATTAAAAAAGGAATAGATTATAGTAATAGTAAGTGGGATTTTCAGGTATTTATTTGAACCCAATTTAATTATTTTACTTGGGTCCTTAGTGTAGTCCATATATCCAAGTAGTCATGCCCATAGTCTTAAGAAACCTAGTTTATCCCAAACCCACCTTTAGTACTTGTATATAAAGGTGTGGGAATGGGTTTTAATCATTATTATGGTTTATAGGGATTTGATAAGAATGATAGAAAAACTATGCACATATTTGTGAAGAGGCTTAGAGGGAGAGGAACGTATCTCACTCTTAAGGAAGACTTTTCATCTCAAAAGGTATCCACACACTTATCAAGATTTGGGGAGGATTGTACACTAGAAGATCCTAATGTATAATCAAGTTTTTTAGATACCTTGGAGGGAAGAAAAGATTTCATCATCTTTATCTCCTCATACAAATCACAAAAAGATTCGCAGTGGTATGGATTCTTGAAACCTTAGGTTTAATCTTTAAACCCACTTCTTAATTTTCTTTTTAATGCATGATTAATCAAAGATTTTTAGTAATGATAATGTCCTCATTTAAATGTCCATTTAAAGTTATTTCCCAACAGTTTATCTGCTACAATATCATCGGTTGAGTATTAGGGAAAGAGTTACAGGTCATGAATGTTAGTTGGTTAGCATTAAATGCAATTTAATGCATCATAATAGGCAATCAAGGGTGGGTGAAGTAGGTGAAACAATGACCATACTTGTTTCCTACCCATCAGATTGATTGTGTGTTATTCACATGATTGTTTATGAGCTTTCACGACCTTAGACTCTAATGAGTGAGGCACTAAAGGCATTCCAACCATGGGGATTGAGCCCTTATTCTTCTGAGGCCTAAAGAGTCTAACAGAGTTCGATTATTGTATGACGATGTTTAATTAGGCCTCTACTAAGGAATTTTTAATACATACAAATACTAAATAAGCTCCTTGTGATAGTTGAAAAGATTTTTTTTACTTTTCTATAGCCTAGCCAATTTCTTAGAAAATTAACCTTAGAGTTATTTGTTGAGCATCAACACAAATCATATGTTATGAATATGACCTTACCGAGGGTAGGAGAATGAATCTTTGGGATGGGTAAAATTCGATTACTGAGGTGTTTGGCCAAGCGTCGTCATCATTCTTTTTTACCTCAACCCATGGTGTGAGGTACCTCTTAGGAATTTAAAATTGGAGATCACACTTAGTGTCATCACTTAATTTTTTCCAATATCAGACAAACAATTATGGAATTATTTGTGTCTAAAATTTGTATGGAGTTTATAATGAGTCTTAGCTTGATTATATCAATAATTTATCTGCTATGGATAAATAATCAATGATTATAAACTAGAGAGAGATGAGAGGCAAAGAATGAGACAAAGGTTTTCACCTGGTTCAACTTAAAGAGTTGTCTACATCCACGAGTACTAAGTCACTTAAGATTGGGGTTAAATACAAGCTCTCAATAACTCTCTAGGGTTAAGGGTAAGCAATTTTTCAGTTGTCCCCCCGCTACGGAGTATAGTAAGTTATTTATAGTAATGGGAAGGAGAGGAGGCAGAATACCTTTATACATTAGATATTTATACCCTTTTATAATATGGATAATGACTAAGAGTTTGTCATCATGTCTTTCATGTGCATATGCATGTGCATGTGCATGGGTGACTATAGAAATTACCACATGTGCTTGTTTCACTTTATTGATGGTTCCCATTCCTGAAGATGGTCGGCCATTCTACTGACCAGAGGGGATAATAAGCTGACCCCATTAATATCACAGGATTACTCTGACTGGATGATGGAAGGTGTCATGTTATCACGGGTTGACGACAAAAGCTCCCAATATTTCATCCTAAATTGGACTAAGCAATGACTGACATAATGAAAGGATGGAGTATTATCCATCAGGAGTTGCTTGACTTCATGAAAGCTCTGGTCGTCTATTAATCTCCACGAGTTTGTAAATTTTTGGTTTTGCTTCTTGAGGCAAAAGTTTGTAAATAATGGCAAAAATAGCAAACCGTCTAGGGTATACTGATATTTTTATTTCTATGGAACTAACATGCCGTCAAAAGATGAAGCGATGGATACATTTAATCATACCATTTCATTCAACTTAGGAGACGTCACTGAGTTCTAGAAGATGTTAGTTCCCTCATTTGTTCACTTCACCTTGAATTTCAAATCCCTTTATTCTCTTTCAAGCTTTTCCTTCATCATTTATGAGATTTGTTCATCCTTACTATCTTTTTCACTAAATGAATATGCCTCTCCTTGTATTTTTTTCTTCTTTGCTAAAAATATGGTGTACAGTGTTTATGAGAGTTCATTGGACCTTTTTAAGACTACCCATAGTATCCTTGAGTGGGTAAAATAGAGTTATTAATGGGTCATTGTGATCTTTATACGTTAGAAAAATGTTATTGGATCCCTATGATATTTATTGATGAATTTAGGTTCACCTTTCCTCCTATCACTTATTTCTAAAATTTTGTCAGTATTTTGATGTGGTCCCTGCTCAAGTGGCCCCAAATACTTGGAGAGTTGTAAATGGAGTAAACATATTAATGAGCAATATAACATAAATATAAGAATGAAGTAATTGATGTATTATTATAGTTGAGGAACCACAAATGAGAACATTTATTGCTTGAAGATAAGGTTATCAAATAGGTCCCTTATTGTAAATTTGTCAGATTCTAATAAAAAAATATTGGGATAATGGTCGGGTAGTAAAGGATTGATAATCTTCCCCTCTTCCTAAGGGTGAAAAGTACACTAGACCTCATTGCCCTCAGGAAGGTCAGGTCATAGGTTGGCACACACGCATCTATATATATTTCATATTGTTGGACCTTCTTTTAATTATATTACTAATTGCATACTTCTGTATTTCTGTTTTGTAGAGAAAAGTAATAAAGACATTCCTCGGGTCTCTAGAGTTAACTTTACTGACCTGAAGATTATTTGGTCCCTGCAACAGAGGATTGGTGAAGATCATCCCCACTCAGCTTTAGTTTTTCTCGGCTATCACAGTTCCATTATTTTTTTATTGATCACCCAAAAGAAGACATACCAGTAGCCCTCATAATCCTAGAAGACCCAGCTTTTTCATCCTCTAGTGCTAAGTCCAAGTTCCCCAGAAGAAGAAGGGGATTTCTCGACAGAGACCACTTCATCATCTTTTGTACCTCTAGAGATATCACTTGTGATGACCGACATTAGTTCAACAAAAATGCGAAAGAGGAATATTCGTAACCACTTAGCTTGCGTCTAGTCTCCTCCTCTTACTCGAAAGAAGTTTAATACTGGGGGTTCGAATCAACCAATTATTGTGGAAATCTCTCCCGAAAAAAATTAAGAGCCCCAATTTAAGAGGTTAAAGAGGGGTTCAACTTCGACTATGGAATTCGCTGAAAATGGACCGACTGACAAGGTCAAAGGAAATGCCCAATCTTTTACTGTGAATCCTAGTCTTGCTAGGGGTTCGATTGGAGAAGGAGTCCTTCCCGTCTATGAGGCTGTAACATCATCCCTCTCTCACATAAGGCTGAGTGATCAGTCCAACCACAATTTGGCTCTTGTAAGTATCACTTGCTGATTTCTTATTTATCATATTCACTACCATTTATTTGCTAATTATTTTCTTTGAATGTTAGTTTTTACAGTTCGTGGTTGACTATAACAAGTTGATGACGATGAATGACAAGCTCAAGGAATCTTCTTCTGATGTAAAGGCAGCTTTTAACGACATGCGCAAATCCTTAGAGGATCCTAATCGTGCATATAAGGATAGTAAAAAAATGAATGATACCATCAAGACGATAGCGGATGGGAAGAATCGGGTAGATCGGGCCACCAATGATGCGTAAAAGAGAGCAGAGAATGCTGAGACAGTGGCCGACCAGGCCGAAGTCCAGTTTATGAAGATGAAGGCCAAGGATAAAAAGAATAAGGATATAGGCCATTTTTTTCAAATGTGCTATAAGTATGTCAAAAATAATTTTTTTTTCAAAAATCTTGTTCCAAATTGAACACGGACCAAGTCTGTGAACCAATTTCAATTAAGTCCAATTTTATCTTGTTTAATCCTAAATATGCATTTAGATGATTAAAGTAAGTAAAATAAAGTAAAGTTCACAATGCCGGATGTATGAGGAAAACACTAAGGGAAAAAACCTCAGATGCCCCAAGCCAGACAATCACTATGATACAGTTTTACAAAAGGAAGACAGACAGGCTTACACAATGACTCAATCCCCACAAGCCTTAACGCTCTTCTTTTTTTAAACCTCTTCTCCACAGTGCCCACGCATAAGTCCTTCTATTATACTCGCCCACAGCAAATGCATCCACGAATTCCTCAGTGTCCACCGATGTAGCTTTGGCAACCGTCTATAATTAGGAACACGGACTCCTTCGCTTCTTCACCACAAAATCCAACGAAACCTTGTGTTCAATAAGGATGAACAAACCCAGATGGTCCAAACAAGATCTCTATAGCAATAAAATATAAAATCTTGGATCTTTTAAACTCTAAGGATGGTTTTTAATTTTGAAAACCTTTAAAAACTTAGGCAGAAAACATATGGATTCTTTTCTGGAATATGGTTTTGCACACCTTTCAAAATTCTGAGCAAACACTTACATAAATACTGAAACTAAGTCGGTTGGTCATTCGAACAAGATATGTATATCATTCTAACGACTGAGAGAGGTCGCTCGAACGACATCACATGTCGTTTGATGTCTCGAAACCCAAGGTGAGATATCACACGACTCTAAACAGTAATGATCTTTGAATAAACGAAGATAAAATCTTTTTGTAGGAGGGTAGTGAGATTGGGGTCTATCAATAACTGGAAAGGGTGAGGCGTGACCCACTCCAATGGACTCTATCTTCAAGGTCTTCAAAATATCTTAGAGCACCTTGGTGTGAAAACCTTCCACTTCTGGTAAAAATGGAATAATATCTATGAACCTCCTCCTGCAAATATGAAACTGCACAAATAATAATATCAACTTGGACAAGGAGGATCTCCTGAAAATGATGGATGTCAAGATGGGAGTGAAGAAATAAGCACTCGGTACTTAGAGAGAGAGCGATGAGAGAAAACTAGGTGGTCTGGTGTGAATTTTGATAAAGCAACTTTGCAACTGAGTTTTTTTATGCCTTATGACCTTGCCCAGGGGTCCTATTTATACTTGGGCACTAGGGTTGAGTTGGCATTTGGGAAGCCAAAAATGAGAGGTAAACTTAGAGGGACAAGGTCTATAATGTACCTTATATCCCTACTGAGTCAGCAGTTGCCTATCCCATCTGATAAACGACAGCTGGTGCAAATCAGAGTCAAAAAGCAAATGTGTCTCCTAATGCAGACAAAATATCGAATTTGGTAAATATCTTTTTAAATGGTAACATGTTGTACAAACTTTGTAAATTTGAAAGGGGTCCCAAGGACCACCTCCTCTAAAATATTTGTAAACTTGAGGAGGGTTGTCTCAAGGACCACCTCCTCTAAAATATTTGTAAATTTAAGGAGGGAAGTATCAAGGTCCACCTCCTCTAAAATCTTTTAAAATTTGATGAGGGAGCTCTCAAGGATCACCTCCTTTAAAATATTTGTAAACTTGAGGAGGGAGGTCTCAAGGACCACCTCCTCTAAAATATTTGTAAATTTGAGGAGGGAGTTCTCAAGGACCACATCCTCTAAAATCTTTGTAAACTTTTCATTATGTTGACACTAGGTGTGGACTGTGTAAGGATAAGGTGCCCCTGAGGTCTTTCTACTAGTATTCTCTCAATCTTAAAGTGCTAAGTGGTTGAGCTTGCTCAACATACCTTGTTCCTTAGCCACCAAGCCAAAAATCCCATGGTATCCCAACTTGCCTTTTTGAGCCCTGGTTGCTTAACTAGGCTACCTATACAAGAAAGTAAAATATCAGTATTTTAATGTATTTATGAGTAACAAGTCTAGAGGAGGAGGTAATTCTAGTCGACGATGAGCTACTCGAAGAAACTCTAATTGATAGCTAAATGTCATCAAACTTAGGTTTAGCCATATGTGACAATTAATATATTGAGCTTAATGAACTAAACGAACAACATGCACACAAATCCAAAATTTTGACGATTCTACAAACAATAGCGTCATGACACAATTTTCCAATATTAGGTATCGTGGTGCAAGTCTAAAGGAGGAGGTCATTCTAGGTGGACCTCCTTGCCCACTAGTTCTTTTTTAGTAAGTCATTTGGGAGTAGAGGAATCATTCTGAGTAAGCCTCTTCACTCAAGATACATTTATATGATTTTTAGTCTGTTGGGGACAAGGAGATCCTCCGGTTGGTCCTCCTCGCCCAAACTCCTTTTATGTGATCTCTGGACTTTTGGGGACAAGGAGCTCCTCAAGGCGGGGCTCCTCTCCCAAACTTTTTTTCTATGATATTTGGACTTTGGGGGACGAGGAGCTCCTCAAGGTGGGGCTCCTCACCCAAACTCATTTTCTATGATCTTTAGAATTTTGAGGATGAGGAGCTCCTCAAGGTGGGGCTCCTCATCCAAACTCGTTTTCTGTGATCTCTAGACTTTTAGGGATGAGGAACTCCTCAAGGCGGGTCTCCTCTCCCAAACTCATTTTCTATGATCTCTAGACTTTTTAGGACGAGGAGCTTCTCAAGATGAGGATCCTCACCCAAACTTATTTTTGTGATCTTTTAAGCATTTTGGGGATTAGGGGCTCCTTTTGGGGGACCTCCTCGCCCTAGCTCTCTTTATGTGATTTCTTGAGTTTTGGGGACGAGGGCCTTCTTCTGGTGGACATCCTTGTCTTAACTCCCTTATTTGCTAACTTGATCCATATGGCAGTCCTTTTAGGTGGGCTCACTCGTCCTATGCTATTTTAGAAGAGCAGATGGACACTCCTCTACATTAGTCCCCTTGTACAAAGATATTTGTGTTGGGTAGATCAAAGGATTTTTTACGAAATAATCACTTCATCTTGAAAATGAGGCCACTTATGGTGGACCTCCTTTTTTGGGTATCAACTTGGGCAAAGGCGTTTCTCATGGTGAGTCCCCTAGCCCTGGCCTTTTTTGTAGCCTTCTATCATGTTTAAAGGGGTTGCTCGCAGTGAGCCCCTCGTCCTTGGCCTTTTTATGGGGCCTTGTATCTTGGGTAGGGGGTTTCTCGCATTGAGCCCCCTCGTCCTTGGCCTTTGTTATGTGTCCTTGTATCATGTTTAGAGGGGTAGCTCTTAATGAGCCCCCACATCCTTGGACTTTGTTTTGTGGCCTTCTATCTTGGGTATATGGGTTTCTCGTTTCGAGTCCCCTCGTCCAGGTATTACACCTCGTCATAGGGCCACTCAAGGTGGACCCCCTTGCTCTAAATAATTTCTTTCTAACTTGGGCTGCGGGAGCCCCTCTAGGTGGGCTCACTCGCCCTTGGCTTTCTAGAATAGCAGATGAACACCCCTCTACATTAGTCCCCTCGTACAAAAATCTTTGTGTTGGGTAGACCAAATGGTCTTTTACAAAATGATCACTTCATCTTGGAATATGAAAAATTTCATGCCATCACATCATTACAGTGTTTGATTTCGAGTGACTAAGGGATCCCTAGTGGTGGATTTCCTCATCCTTAGTCATTCTCTTTGCTGCATTACTTTTGGGGAGAGGCACTAGAGGTGAGTCCTCTCACCCTAACTCATTTTACCTGGTTTCCAGTTTATACGGTGAAAGGGGTCCATTAGGGATAAACCCTCTCATTTTTATGTCTGTTTTAGGCAGATGGGTCACTTATCTTGGACTCCCTCGCCATGGGTTTTCGTCTTTGTATTTTCCTTTGGTAAAAGGGTCACTCAAAGTGAACTCACTCACCATAAACTGTTCATGCCTTTAATTGTAGCTGAGGGGCCACTCGTGGTGGACCCCCTCACCACCAGCTATTTTGTAACATTGCTCTTGGTCGAGGGGCCACTCGTGGTGGACTCCCTCGGCATAAACTATTGCTTGTTGTAATCTTGGTTGAGGGGCCACTTGTGGTGAACTCCATCATCCTTAAACTGTTACTTGTGTTGGTCTTGGTAGGGCGGCCACTCGAAGCAGACTCCCTTGCCATGAGTCATTTTCCGTAGCATCGAACTTGGGAAGAGGGGCCGTGCGAGGTGGATCCCCTGTCCCTAGGCTATTTTCTGTTAATCTTGCAATCTTGGGCAGGTGGAGCCACTCTAAGTGGATCCCCCCGCTTTGGGCTATTTTCTTTTTGCTCACTTTCTTGAGGACTTCTCAACATTATCCCCCTCGTGCAGAAGTGTCTTGTAGTGTCGAAAGACTTGTGCATGAAATATTATAATCAAGATTTCACGGTTTGTTCACTGACTTGAGGAATTCCCAACATTAGCCCCCTCGAGGGAATATAGGTTAATAGTATGAGCGCTCTGGTGCCCTTGGAGCGCGAGGTACTAAACTTTTGTACCTTTTTATTTATACTTGGCACTTTCTTATTTGTACAATCCTAATTCTTTATTTTCGGATTAATATTGTGAGCGTTCCTATGCCTTTGGAGCCTAAGGTACTAAATTGTGGTATTTTTTATATATACTTAGCACTTGCTCAATATTGTGAGCGTTCCTATGCCCTTGGAGCTTAAGGTACTAAACCGTCGTACCTTTCATTTATACTTTTCACTTGCTCAATATTGTGGGCATTCCTATGCCTTAGGAGACCGAGGTACTAAACTGTCGTACCCTTTATTTATACTTGGCACATGCTCAACATTGTGAGTGCTCCTATGCCCTTGGATCCCGAGGTACAAAACCGTCGTACCTGTAATTTATATTTGGCACTTGCTCAATACTATGAGTGCTCCTATGCCATTGGAGCTTGAGGTACTAAATTATCATACCTTCTATTTATTCTTGGCATGTGTTTACTTTGAGAGGCTCTATTTTCTGCGAGATCTTCAAGATTGAACTTCCCCATAGTTTGTGGGGTACTTGCCTATAATCTGAGCAAGTTATCATTTCAGAGATACACCCTCTAACTGTGGGGTACTTGCATATGTGTTGAGCAAGTTATCATATCAGAGCAGCCCTTTCTAACACTAAGGTACTTGTATATGACCTGATCAAGTTATCATTTCAAAGTTTCCCCTCTAATTGTGGGATACTTGTATATGAGTTGTGCAAGTTATCATTTCAGAGTTGCCCCCTCTAACTATGGGGTATTTGCATATTTTCTGGGCAAGTTAATATTTTAGAGTTACCCCCTCTAACTGCGAGGTACTTGCACATTTTCTGGGCAAGTTAATATTTTAGAGTTGCCCCTTCTAACTGTGGGATACTTACATATTTTCTTAGCAAGTTATCATTTCAGAGTTTCCACCTCTAACTGTGGGGTACTTTCATATGAGCAGTGTAAGTTAATATTTTAGAATTGTCCCCTCTAACTGTGGGGTACTTGCATATTTTTTGAGAAAGTTATTATTTTTGAGTTGCCCCCTCTAACTGCAGGGTACTTGCATATTATCTGAGCAAGTTAATATTTTAGATCTTCCCCCTCTAACTACAGGGTACTTACATAATTTCTAAGCAAGTTAATATTTTAGAGTTGCCCCTTCTAACTGCGGGGTACTTGCATATTTTCTGAGCAAGTTAATATTTTAGAGTTACCCCCTCTAACTTCGGGGTACTTGCATATTTTCTGAGCAAGTTCATCTTTCAGAGTTGTCCCCTCTAACTACGGGGTACATGCATATTTTTTGAGCAAGTTAATATTTTAGCTTTGCCCCCTCTAACTGCGAGGTACTTACATATTTTCTTAATAAATTAATATTTTAGAGTTGCCCCTTCTAACTGCGGGGTACTTGCATATTTTCTGAGCAAGTTAATATTTTAGAGTTGCCCCCTCTAACTATAGGGTACTTGCATATTTTCTGATCAAGTTAACATTTTAGAGTTGCCACTCTAACTGTGGGGTACTTGTATTTTATCTGGGCAAGTAACATTTTTAGAACTGTCCCCTCTAACTGTGGGGTACTTGCATTTTATTTGGGCAAGTTATCATTTCTTAGGGGAAGATATGGGAGATATAGGGTTAGATCTCCTCCTTCTCTTACATATCCCCTTCCCCCCCCCCCCCCCCCCCTTTATTTGAGAAGTTAGAGCAGGGGAATGTAAGTCCCCTTTTCTCTATTCTTTATATGAGCTGCTGAAATAAGGCTTTTCCTTTAAGAACAGAGGCTAAAGTTTTTTTATTATCATAACTTGGAGGACATCTTTGTTGGTCTGATGACAAAATTAAAATCATTTATCTAACATACTTGGAGGGAGTTTTCTAAGTATACTTTTCTATCGGGATGGATATCCCCCCCCCCCCCCCCCCTAGTGTAGTGAGCAAAGTTCTCTTTATGTGGAACTCTCTTTTAGTCTAGTAGAGAGAGTTTAAATATATATATATATATATATATATATATATATTGGTTTATCTATCTTATGTCGTAAGCAAAAAATGAGAATCATCGTGCAATGCTCCAAAAAAGTTGTTATTCATTTCTATTCATTGTTTGTATCATTTACAAGACTGTATTGCTTTTATCATTTTACAAAAAGGAACTTGTCTAGAACTAGAGCAAGTTGTTCAAACCTTTCGACAGAAATAAAAAATTTCCTTTAACAATATTAAGCATAATACCTCTTCAGCCATTGCAGTTGATGGACTGTATCCTTTATAAACTAATTTCCATCCTTTAATAACATTTTTCGAGTCCCATAAACATAATGCGTTCATACCTAAGAGTATTTCGGAATGCAATTGACTAAAGACGTGAAACATGCACCAATAAAACTCGACATGATCTATCTTTAAAGCTTGGCCCCATGTCTTCAAAACAAACACTTCATAGACTATGTGCAGATCGTGACAATATAAAAATCTATCCATGACTCAAACAAGTTTTGTTCCAGGAATAAGTCAAATTACATACAAAAGGACTGAATTGGAAATTTTGCCCTTAAAAATCTCCCCCTTTGACTATTCCGAGACAAAATTCAAATAGTAAAATTCCTAAGCCGGGACACTAAGTTATATGACACCTAAATCCCATCCCATAAACCCAAAATTTAAAATTACAGGACAAGGACTAGTATATGCAGGTCCGGCAAGCATGAGTTAACTGAATGTGATGTAGTCTTCAAATATCACTTCACTGAAGAATACCTATACACATAAAACTGACAAATACCCAGTGAAGTATGGAGGAACAAATGATATAAAAATACCAAAATGTAAAACAAATCATTTGTTAAACATGTATGAGCAATATCAATATGTGAATACTAATTTGTGCAAGACAACATGATATCAATAAAATATAAAAATACATAACATGATACTAATATGTAAAGCCAAAAAAATATGCTCAAAACTCCCCCTACATTACATACATCTCTCTCCCTTTTTGTCTCGAATATACAATAAGTGAAAAAGATTATTAAACCATCAAATATGTTGAGTGAAAGAATCAATGAAGCATATCTAGATAAATGTGTAAATAAAAAACAATCAGAATATACCAAATCATAGCTAGAAAACGGTCACATAGAAAGAATCACCAGTCTAAGAAAAGATATGACTAAACGATCGATGTAGTATATGAATAAATCATGAATAACTAATATCAACTGCATATAAACAACCGAGAAGTACAAAATAGAAATATATTATCATAAAAATGAAGCTGGTACGAAACAGGAGAATTCTCATAATAATCCCTTTAAGTCGTTCGAACGATAATGCCATGTCATTTGAATGACAGTGCATGTCATTAGAAACATGCATCAAACGACCTCAAACAGTGCAATCCAGTAGCCTATCGCGCAATGAAACTCATCTAACGACCTTCGCATGACCTATCTGAGAAAAATCGACACCTCGAAAAATGTGTCGCAAGAAGCAAACTTTGAAGGACCTAGGTATATCGTTCGAATGACATGTAGAAGTCGTTTGAACGACTTCAGCAAAATCAGTATTCTAACTCTAAAAATGGTAAATTTTTGCCCGGTGAAGAAATTAACTCACAACAATTATTGAATATACGAAACAATAAAAAAAACTCAAAACAGAAAAATAAAACGCGTCATGCGAGTCCACCGTTCGAGCCAACCCGATATTGCTCGTCTCCAATCCAATGATCCTAGATTTGGCCACCTGCGAGCTCACCCCCCTTGTCCTCCCCTTGCGATCAGCGCCAAGCACTTGGCTGAGTGCGTCCATGGACAAAGATGCCTTGTCGGCATCAGACTGCGATTCATTCACTTCCTTAAGCTTTGCCTGAAACGACAAAAAGCACATGATTAATTAAATAAGTAAATAAAAAAAATTATAACGTAATTAACAAAAAGTAAACTATCGGATTACTTACAATCGTGGACGCGAAAATCAGGGGTACCTCCTTATCCTTCCCCTTCTTCGTCCAAATAGCCACATACGCATCGAGTCTATGTGGCCTACCCCCAGGGCCACTCCCCACCCCTGAAACAAAATATTGCAAAATTAGTATCGGCCCCACAAAGTAAAATATTGCAGAATAACACGTTTCTGTAATTATAGAAAAATAAAATCTTACCATCATCCTATGCTCCACCTCGGCGTAAGACGTCTAACCGAAGTAGTGCACGTCCGTTTTTTTCGCCCTATTTTCCCTCACCGATTGGCGAGATGCCAATTGTCGATCCTCGATCTCATTGTCGATGAACATTATTGTGCCAATGAGATCGGCTCCTTCGGAGGGACAAAGTCACGCATTCAGATAATAGAGTCTCGGGTCTTCCCAAAGTATCGGCTTCGTAATTTTTTTTCTACGTCTTGTGTTGCTCCCTCAACTTCTTCAAGACAGAATCGCGTAGTTCTGGGGCCAGGCTGAATTGTTCCTGTCCAATAAATACAATGTTAATTGTGAATAAATATAAATTGAAATTGAAATTGAAATTGAAATTGAAATTGAAATTGAAATTGAAATTAAAATTGAAATTGAAATTGAAATTGAAATTGAAATTGAAATTGAAATTGAAATTGAAATTGAAATTGAAATTGAAATTGAAATATTCATATAAATATAAATACATTACATGTAGTGTCGTCCAAATAGCTAACTTGAGCTCATTTGGCACATCCCTCCAACTATAGTATCCCGGGCCGATGATCATCTTTACCAGCTCGGGGGATCTCGCTAATATCCTCGTCTTGTTCTCAACAGCCATCCCCAATTTGCCATATTTGGGGAGCCTAGGGGCCAAGTAGCCCTCGTCGCCTCCACTACCACCGAGCCCAGAGGACATCATCATAATCAGCATCATCATACTCGCCTTAATACCTGAAGGAGACATTTTCTGTAAAAAAAATAGTGTTATTAGTACAAATTCAAATGAATTATAAGAAGACATGCAAATATGTACAATTACTACAAATCCAAATGAATTATTACTATTTAACACCTCAATTCTGAATTCCAAAATAACAACATCTAACTCATAATATGTACAATTACTAAAAATCCAAAACATCCCCACCCCCACCCCTACTGTCCACACACACACACACTACACAAGAGTGAAAATCAATTAAAATCATTAAAACTGGATTAATAAATTACAAATTGGAATATTTATTACAAATTGAAAAATTGTTTCAAATTTGGGTTATCATCAAAAATGGATTGATATTCGGTAGGAGCAGCTAAGTCATCCACACTATTATTTAGATACTTTGGTGCATGTACGACAATTGATCATAGCTCATTGTTGATATACTCCGAGTAAAACACTTGGTTAACCTTTTGAAATGCACAAACAAATGGCTCATCGCTCACGTGGTCATTGCTCTTACATTTGGACAAGTCAATCATGATCAAATTGGTGCCAGGATCAACTTTATAAGCATTTTTATCCTCAACTCTTACCCAGTCACAATAAAATACAACCTCTTTGAAGCTTATATAATCAAATTCAAATATATTTCGAATTACAACATAGTAAGTCATTTCAGCTTCAACGAGGTTTTTATATTTTGCACTCGCTCGAAAGAAAGTAAGACCCTTGTATGAAATGACCGAGTTCTGTACATTTGTACTTTCCTCGTACACCCTTGCGCCGAATACGTAACTGTTCAATCGATATTTTTTATACTCTTGTGCCATGAACAAGGGTCCAGTAGCTAGACGAGTAAGCCTTGATGTTTCATCACCCATCTTTAAGAGCTAAGAATATAGATAAATTAATTAGGTTAGTTGTAAAGTTTGAGTGTAATATAACGTTATATAACGACCATTTTAATTATAATTACCTCTTGTGACAACCACAGCCTAAATTTGTTATCTGATTGTACAATTGTTTTTTGTCTTTGATTATTCTCACATGCTTCATATTTTCTGCATATTACAAAAATAATCATGTATAAAATAATCTAAAATAATATAAAACTTAAAATAATTTAAACTTACTTTTTCCATTCTTCGACATCTTCATGTGTGTCAAATAGATAATGAGCTACTTGTTCATGTTGCAAACTCGTTAATTTCACTCATTTTCCCATCACATGACCACCATCATCGACGAACTCATCAGTGTCAGCAATGCTGGTCGAGTCAAGCATATGTTCCCGAGTATAGATTGATGACTCCACGGTGATGTATTCCTCTGCAATTGATCCTGCAATGTATCGTGTATTCCTGACGTAATATTTAAAAACTTTAATCAATCTTTCAAATGAATACATCCACCGATATTTAACTGGACCACAAAGAAGTGCCTCGTCGCATAGGTATACCAATAAGTGAACACTTATGTCAAAGAATGCTGGGGGAAAGTACTTCTCCAACATATAAATCGCTTTGGTCACCGCCAATTGTGCGGCCACTATGTGTTCTCCATTGACTACCTTCTCACAAAAAAATGATAAGGCAATACTAATTTGCATAATAGCCCTCTACGAAATTATAACACCCGCTCCTATGACTTTGACCCTAACTGTATAATTTGTTGACCAGTTATGACCAAATTGAGCTTTAAACTTTATGAGATGAATTATGGGCCAAATTTGGGTAATATGGTGGCCTTGGTGTAATTAATTAGATTTATATTGTCCTTAAATACATTTGGAGAAAATCCAGTGTCCTTCGAACAAGACCCCAACCTCGTTAGAACGATTCTATTAATGATGTTCAAACGAAACATCTCTGTTTGGAAAATCCAATCTTATTAGAAACTCATTCGAAGTACGTTCAAACGAGATGTAGTTCTTGTTCGAACGAGATCCAGTTTGGTTCGAATGATATAGTAGTTCTCGTTCGAACGAGACTGCAAAAAATAGTTTCTGAAGACTTGGAAAATGCTATTAAAATATAGATCATTGGATGGTTTGATCTTTCAAACTCTTAATGGAGCAGATCATTTCGGGGTTAGAGCTTTGGGCAATTTAGGGATTTTACGCCTAAGGGTTTTGGATTATTTAAGGGGTATTAAGACTCATTTTGGCTCATTTTGAATCATATTTTTTTTTATCTCTCTCTAGATTTTGAGAGCTCTTCCAACATAAACCACCTCCTACCACCCTAAAATCACCACCCCTCAACCCTAAACCACCATATTTTAACTTTTGCCCACTATATTTAATCCCATAAAACCCATGTACGCCATTTATTAGGCAATATATAAATTCATGGAGATATTGTTGGGGGGGTTCGAAGAAGAAACGTAGAATAAATTATAGTGTTTGAAGGGGGTTTTCATAGAGCATTCAAGGGAACAAGCTTAGTAGAGTTAGGCTATCTCTTTAAGTACACCTTAGGAGGCGGGAGATTGCCATTTTCTTCTATATTCATACATTCTCTTTTAAGCTTCCTTTGATGTGGAAAGCTCTACTCTTTAGCCTAATAACTCTTTTTTTCCAAAGTATTGATCTTGTAGTTAGAGTTTGTAAGAGTAGAATGCATATATGATTTAAGAAGGTTATTTCTTACGGTTTGCGTAAAATGGTTTACAAAGGATTTCGAGAGTGTTGAGTAAAATGATATATTTCAAGAAAACCTTGTGTTAAACATTTTATGAAATAAAATATTTTGAAAATGATATTTGTCTCATTAAGATATTTTATCCGCAACTCTTAAAGTTTCCTTATAAAAATGGGATTTTTATGCAGTTCGACATTTATTCAAGTTTTGAAGAACAAAAACGTCTCTATTCTTGAACAACAATTTTTTCTAATATTATGGAATTTCATGTGATAATCACGAGCGAAACTCATTTTTATGGATTTTTAAACTTAAAAGTCAATCTTCTCTTGTGTATAAACTTTTAATATTTTGATGATGAGCATATAAATAAGCTTAGTGAAGGTTTTAATGATTTTTAACATGAAATAAAGAAATTAGAAATTTCAACCCATAAAGTGTGTTGATAAATGTGAAAATATGATAAGTGTATGTTTTCAAAACAACGTGTGTTGATAAAGGAAAATTTTGTCTTTCTCCAAAATGCCTAATGATTTCTTAGATAAGGAATGTATTGAAATAAAGATATTTATAACTTGAAATGGTGTTAACGTCAAGTGTAAAATGAGTGTTATTAAGTAAAAACATTTGAGAAGTTGGTACGTATAACTTAATAATATTTTTGAGAAAATAACACATGTGAAAATAGAGGGAAATGCAAGTTTGGAAATGAATCAACAAATGGTAATATTGCATAAATTAGAACATTTTTATGAAATAAAAGTATTACGCACATGGTCTTAATTGAAAGTGATTTTCGGGATAAAATCAATGCAAGTGGGTAAAGGACAAGAAATGGTAATTTTCAAAGTGTGACATAAGGTAGGGTGAAATCCTCGGGTTTTGGCTTTAGGCGGTAAAAGTGGAATAGTGTGGACATTTGAAAAGTGTTAAAACACATTAATATGGACTCAAATGAGACCGAGAAAGAATTATAAAGGGCCTTCTAGGACAAAAAAAAACTGGCCATAGCATATGGTAGCGTAGCCAGCGGTGTGGGGCCTGTTAAAGTACGTGGTTATTTGGAGGACTCCGAGAAAATATATTGAGAAAAATGGAACATGTCAAGAAATGAGTTATGTAGTGAAAATAAGAAAAAGATAACCTACCTTGAATGAAGTTATTACATGTTCTGGTTGAAAGATAACGTGGACAAGTAATGTAAAAAATTAACAAATGTCCATGAAATAAAATGAACGGTAAATTGAAGTGATTAGATGGGTAATTAAGCAACCTAAAGAGATTTAACCCATAACTAACAGGAAAATGTGTTTATGAAAGGTTTTCAACGAAAAATAAGTATTTTCTAACATGGTACGTGCGTGTGTTGAAAGGTTGTTTTCAAGGAAAATACTAAGGTAAATTTGGTGCGGGTAAATGGGTAATTTCGATGAAAGGAGTGCTTTTCCCTAAACAAAGGGAATTTCGCCTAAAGTATTAATCGGGTACATTAAATCAGGAATTAAACATTACATTAAGTAAAAAAGGTTTCTTTAAAGGTTAATATAATTTGATCGGAATAGTCATGTTTTTTTAAATATAATGGTTTCGTACATTAGAGTAAGTATATGTATATATACATAAGGTAATTGCATGTGCATGTACGTATAACGTGTTAGAGTCTCTTTTCACCGTTCGATTTTATATTGCATTGTTGTATTTCCCACTACGCATTCGATTCATTCCCTCCTCTTTGTTACAAAAGGTTGTGTGCAGTTTTGTATTTTGAGAGTATTGTGTAGGTAAGTATCCTTTTTATTTTACGCTAGTAGCTTTGAATGGTTGGATTCTGGGAATGCTTCCCACGAGTCTCACACGTAACTTGATATAAATTGGAATCACATGCTAAATAAGTGAAATGTTAATTAAATAAAACTGTATTAGTAACATTATTTAGGTTGTCTCATTACACTTCACACTTAACATTTGGTTCGGACTAAGTTAACCCACGAGTAACCCATAAATTCGGGCCGGGGCATTATAGGAATGATAATGGATTTGATAAAACAACTACAAGATTTGTCTTAGGCATACTCTGAAAAAGAGTTTATGTTGCAATCAAATCAAAAAAGTGCTCGGGAGGTGGCAAGTCTTCTTGAACAGGAGAATAATCTGTTCATGGATGAGTTGGAAATCCTCAAAAAGTCAACTACGGTCGATCAGAGTGAAGGATTTTCCTTTATGAAATAGGAGAACACACGTCTGATTGAAGAGTTGGATCACTTGATGAAATCAAAAGGGGTATGTTAACCCTCTTAGCATGTGGTTATGGCTCTCTAGTCAAAGGAAGAAGAGCAAGCCAAGAAAACCTTGTTCGACCAGGCAAACCTTATAAAGAATCAACAGACCACCATAAAGAGATTAAGTGAAAAGGTTGATCGTCTTACCTATCACTTTCACAAATAGTCTCGTATAATATGTATGGATGGTTATGATGAGCCATTGGCGCTCTTGAATAATGAGTTTGACCAGGACCATAAAGAATGTTATAAGTGGGGGTGGTCAAACGACCTCACTGTAATGAAACTATCGATGGAAGATAAGTTATGGTATTGGCATGACCCCTATTATCTAGACCAGCCTAATCATCCTTTCAAATTGGATGCCTCTTGGGTTCCTCAGGATACGATCCCGGCGATCTTGATTAGTAAGTACCTTGGGGACTACGGCTTGCGTGGGGATGACGTTCTTAGACAACCACTACATCTAAAGAACAGAACAAGTTCCAACGCCCAATTAAGGCTTACGGATCTGAGAACCTTTGTTACTCCTAATGATCGGGATGCTCCTCCTTCTAGAATAGAGAAGGCATTGGTCAAAT
This sequence comes from Sambucus nigra, assembly GCA_949130495.1. Lineage (NCBI taxonomy): Eukaryota > Viridiplantae > Streptophyta > Magnoliopsida > Dipsacales > Adoxaceae > Sambucus > Sambucus nigra. The sequence goes on along the minus strand of OX422214.1, from coordinate 468,477,270 downwards.
ATCCTTCCTATATGGCTTAAACAATTGAAATCTAGTTGTTATTTTAATTTTTTAGTTATTTCTCGGCAATAAAACTTTGACTACTTGTGTATATTGAGTAATACTTTAATTGTTGATTATGGAATCATGGAATCATGGCCTACCAGTAGATTAGTCTTATAATTATGTGGTCAGTATTTGACCGACTAATCTACCTTACCATTTGCCAGATTGGACGAACTTAGGTTATCCAACCTTAGGTTCTAATAACATGCCCTTATTAGTGGTCGTTTAACATATCTTGTCATTTTAACTAAGTACCAACATTAATTACCAATGGTGACCAAATGTGTTTGGATTATTCCTTAATTTGGTCTTGTAAAACTTCTTATTCTTGGCCTTATGGGATCATATATGAAGTTTTATACTTGGGACTTCTTGTTCTTAACCCCGTGGGGGGCATATATGAAATTAAGTTTATCGTTCTTGGCTGGTCTGAAGATGGAATTATACGTTAAGGTTTTAAAGTTGTCTTTTCATAGTTATCTGAGATTTCTTTTAGCACATTTCCCACTCCGAAAAAATAACATAAAAAGGGAAATATTATTTATTGACAATTAATAATCTTTATTGAGAATAAAAAATGAGCTATAGGAAATAAAACAAAGATTACATTTCACCTGATCACTGGTAATACTTCATCAAATGCTAAGCATTCCATGAGTTTTTGAATGGTTCCCCTTCTAGGGTCTCAATCCAACAAGTTCTCATTTGGTATATAGGCTTCTTTTCTGGAGTAATTTCTTTACAACATAGTCTTCTTCCTTCAGATTTCTTGGCTTGACTTTTATGTTATATAACTAAGCAGTTCTCTGCTAATAGGTTGGCACATGAAGTGCAATATGTTCTCTAACTTCCCCAACTAAGTCTAAATCCAATCTCCTCATGAGATCACTCTTCGGTGAATCAAAATTGAGCACCCTGTGACTAGGCAGACCAATTTTTGTGGGTACCACTGCTTCTGTACCGGAAGCTAACATGTGGGGAGTTCTATTGGTGTCTTATCTCAATGCAGTCTTATAAGCCTAGGGCACACCCTGTAGTTTTTTTTATCCAATTTCCCTTTGAATCATCTAGTCTCTTCTTTATTCCATCGAGTAGAGTTTTGTTTGTCACTTTTGTTTGCCCATTACATTACAGATGTCCAACAGCTACATCTAACTTTTGGATTTTAAATTGAATACAGTAATATTCAACTCTTGGTTATAGAATTATGTGTCATGGTTGGTGATGAAGTCATATGTTATTCCATAACAACAAATGATATTTTTCTATATAAAATAAAAGACCTTGTCATAAGGCATATCTACCAGAGGTTTTACTTCCACCCACGTGGTGAAGTAATCTACTACAATGACTAAGTACTTTAACCTTCGCCTTATCTTCGTAGAGGGTCAACTAGGTCAATGCCCTACATGGCAAAGAGCCAAGGGGATGTGATTGACATGAGTGAAGCCCCTGGAGTTTGGTGGATTGCAACATATTTTAAGCATTTGTCGTAACGTAAAGCATAGTTGGAGAAGTCTTCCTTCATAGTAGGCCATTAATAACCTTTTATGGATACTCTTTCTACTAACAACCTTCCTGTTGAGTGTGCCCTATAGGAACCTTTATGTATTTCTAAAATTAAGTTGGCTACGTCGACTGGGTGAACACACTTGAGAAATAAAATAATGAATCCTCTTCTAAGTTGGATTCCTCCCTTCATAACGTACATAGATGCCTTGTATGTAGCCTTCTGTAATCTTTAAGATCAATCGACACAATGCCCTTTTCTAGGTAGTTCCTTATTGGATCCATCCAAGATGGGCCCAAATAATGTTCAATCATGCTGAGGTTTTCTTCACCAATACTCCGTTGTAAGAGGATCTGTACTGGGATGATACTTCTTAACTCTATTTTGATCTCAAAAGAGAGCCAACAAGCACATTTGCTCGGGCATTATTAGTTTTAGGGATCCTGATCACCTTGACATCCATAAACTTGAATATCATCTCTTGTTCTTGGGCTAAGTATTTTGCATGAGTTCTCCTCTAACTCCGTAGACACCTAACACTTAGTTTACAATCAACTAGGAGTTTTTGTGCGCTTATATTTTCTCTGCACCTAGAGAGAGTGCCGAGTCAAATCTTGCTTTAAATGCTTCATATCTCGCCTCATTGTTGGAGGCCTTAAACTGGAACCTGAGGGCATACTGAACGTTTGTATTATCCGAGGTGCTGATTATCAGCCCAACCCTGCTTCTAGAAGCACATGGCAAGCCATATACTTACACCTTGAAGGTTCTTCCTTGAAATCTCCCTCTGTCAGGATCCTATAGTTGAATACTTTTCTTCCTTATTCCAGATAGTGAGTAGTTTCCTCTCGCTTAACTAATAATTATGATAAATCTTCATCATGGTCGACTGTATCAACCATTGTGCTATCTTTGGAGAAGTCTGCTCAGTAGTTGAACTCTTGAGCCCTTTTCCTAAGAAGTTTTCTCGATTGGTTTTACTGCTGAGATATCTTCCATAGAAGTCTCCTCGATAGGTTTTTCCTCATAAGCGAATTTTGCTGTGAAATTAGTTATTTCTTGGCCTTTTATCGCTATTCTGAGTTCATATCGTATATTATACTCCCCTAGTTCATCAACTGCCTGATTTCTCAGGTTTATGAATGGCTTGATGTAGAGTTATGTCTATATAGACCACAATGGTATATGCTTAAAACTATGACTTCTTTCTTTAGGAAGCCTCAATTAGGGCCAGAGCTAACTTTTCCACCCGTGGGTAGAAAATTTTAGCTACTTGTTAAGCCTTTTTTATGTAGTAAACTGGCTTGTCTATCCCGTTTTCATATCGAACCAACATCAATTTAATCGTCGTCTCGGATACGGCCAAGTATAAGTAAAGTTTCTCTCCCATGAGTGGTCTTAAGAGTAAGGTTGGAGATCCCAGGTATTTCCTCAACTCCAAGAAAATATTTTCACATTCCTCATTCCATTCAAAATTCTTCCTCAATACATAGAAGAAAGGAAGGCACCCGTTAGTAATTCACAAGACAAATCTATTGAGAGTTGTTACCTAGCCTGTCAGCTTTTGCACATTTTTCTTATCTGCGAGGGACTGCGTGTTGATCAGTGCCTAAATTTTATTCGGAGTTAGCCACAATACCTCTCTGATTTACTATGAAGCCGAGAAACATTCCTTCTTATATTTTAAACACACATTTATTGGTATTGAGCTTCATCTTGTGTTTTTCCAAGTGGTCGAACTTATGCACTAGATCTTTAATGTGATTGGTGACTTTCTTGATCTTATTGAGCATGTCATCCACATTACTTACATATTATTTTTTATCTCTTCCTCAAAGACTTTGTTCACCAACATTTGGTATGTTTCTCCATCATTTCTTAGCCCGAAAGGCATAACGTTGTAGCAGTAGGTACCGCGGTTGTTGATGAATGATGTTTTGTTCTTATCTTTTACTTCATTTTAATTTTATTATAGCCCGAATACGCATCCATGAAGCTCGGTATTTCATGGCCAGTAGTAGTAAAGACCAATTGATTAATCCTCAATGTGGGATAATGGTCCTTCGTGCACGCTTATTCAAGTCTGTGAAATCAACATACATTCGCAATTTATTCTTCTTCTTTCTAACAATATCTACATTGGCCAGCCATTCGGGGTATTTGACGTCCTTAATGAAACTTGCTTTTTTCATCCTTGATAATGCTGAGTTTGTGAAACATGAAGTTTGGATCAATCCCTGGCATATCCTCATGACTCCAAGCGAATACATTCTTCTATTATTTGAGGAAATCCACCAATTCCTTCCTGATAGTAAGGTCTAGCAATGAGCCAATCTGCATTGTCTTTTTTGAATGTTCATCGTCCAAGACAATGGACTCTACTGCTTTCATGACTTATCCCTTGACCAGTTTTTCCTCTTCACAAAAGTCTATGGTCTCTATCTAGTAGGTAGTGGTAAGCTTCTTCAGTTCTTCTTGGTCAATTGATGTGTAGCACTCCTTGGCTTCAACTTGATTTCCTTCAACTATGCCGACTCCAAAATATGTGGTGAACTTCAGACATTGATAAACGATGGAGGCACAACTTCAAATTTCTTGAATTCAACCCCGTCGAGGATAATATTATAGGCCTAGTTGACATTCTTATCAAGGATGAATAAACGTATGTTCTCAGTTTAGTGTTACAACTTCTAGATTTACAACTCCTAGAGGATATATCTTCTCGATAAAAACATCAATGAGGGGTCTGTGATAGGTATCAAACTTGTTATATCATTGTCCTAATCCTTTAAAAGCATTTGTAGAATACGATACCGACTGAACTACAGTTATCAATTAACACTCTAGCTTCCTTTCCTTCGTAAACTAACACCGTGATGACTAGAGGGGTCATCATAAGGACATATTACTCTTGAGAAGTCTTACTTAGAGAATCCTATCACTAATAGGTCTTTGTTTATTTTTCTTGAGCGATTATCCAAGTCAGTTGATAAGTTGATCTGTCGAATATAGGAGCATGTTTTGGTTTCATTGAGGTAGGTTTTCCTCTCAACTATTTCATCGTCGTTGCTGGCGTTATCGCTTGTAATAAAATTATGACCAAAAGAGATTAATTTGACCTTGCGTAAGGGCTCCTTGGGTCTTTTAGGTAGATCTGGATCATCCTTATTGTCCCTTCATCTTTTCTTGTCGTCTCCTCTTCTATAAGGGGATTTCGATCGTCTCTTAGTTTCTCGTTCATCTGAAGGATTCATTCGGACATCTTTATCCATGAACCTTAATAACTTCCCTCTTCGGATTAGGCTTTTTATCTCGTTCTTTAAGGCTATACAATTATCCATGTTATAGAAGTGATCCTTATGGAATTCGCAATACTTTCTTTTATCCCTTCAGTTTAGGGGTGATGTTAGCTTCCCGGGCCATTTTAGATCCCGCTACCTCAGATTTCTTTAAGTTAGTGATGCACACAAATGGTAAGAGTAGTATATTCGTCATACTTCCTAGGTTTATCTACTTTCTTATCCTTCTCCCATTTTTCTCGGAGCCCTTGTCGCTGTCGACATTAGAGTTGTGGGGTTGTTTACAGTCGTGGCCTCATCGACATTCATAATTTTACCACCTTTAGATATTAAGTCGGTTATGGTCTTTGGATAATCTTTAACTAGAGCATTGTATAATTTCTCAGGAAGCAAACTACTCATCAATTCGATGATTGTTGTCTTCTCTTTGTAATCAACGACCTTTAGTTCTTCACTATTAAACGGAGCGATGTACTCGTATGTGGATTTTCAAACTCGCTAGAAAACACTTAGTAGATGAGCTACCCTTTTACGTGGCTTGTCTCCAAATAAGAGGTTACTAGTAAATAAATCAGCCAATCATTGAAAGCTGAAGATCTGTACTCGAGGTAAATTATTATACCAAATTTGGGTTAACCCAGTAATAGTGCTAGAAAATGCCCGACAACCTATCTTATCGGGGGTTGAATAGATGTTAGCGGAATCTTGATATTATTTTACATAAAGTACTCAATCTGTTTGTCCATCGTACCTTAGGGTTACCACGGGAGTCTTAAACTTGGCAGGTGTAGGGTAATTCATAATTGTAGGAGTGAAGTATTACCCCTTTACCAAAATTTTAGGGGTCTTTTAACTTTGCTATTTCTCCCAAATGGCCTTCTAAATCATTGAATTAATACTTTCCATGGCTAATCATTGGGTTCGTCTTTGACTGAAATAATTTTAGTAGCTCATTCATTATTTTATGCTCAGCTCTCTTCCTGAGAAGTTTGCTCGGTGCGCACTGACCCTTGCACGCTAGTCCTTGACCTTATCGATCTTTCTCAGCGACCTCTAGATCCTACTGGCTCTCTATGCTGATGATCCCTTGTAGCTCAGGGACCTAGGCAATTAAACACAAAGCTTATACTCAGCCTTTTCAGTACTCTCGGGCTTTTCTTGGAGAATGATTGCTCGTAATAATAATCAGTGGACCTTAGGTAGGAGATGGAGCTAGGGAAATAAGTCAGGTCGTCAGTTAATCTATATTACCTAGATCTACTCCTTTCATTTATTCATGTTGATTTTACAAACTGCCTGCTTCTAGAGGGGCAAAAGGAAATATTTCTCCTCTCTTGTTAGGATGTTCCCATTAAAATGGCATGACGGGGACCGCTATAGGCCTAGTTTAGAGCGTCTAAGTCAAATACTTAATAGTTTCTTATATGACCTCCTAACCTTTATCTATGCTTATTAAAATTCCCTGGAGATCTCCTATTCCGGGAGGGGCGAAGGGCACCATAATTTTAGCTGCACGACTACTTTATGCGTTGTCCGCCATTTTTGAGTACTTGTAAACAAATGATTAGAAAATTAGTTTAGGATTTAAAATAAGTTAGAAACAACAATGGCTTATCAATTTCCCATAGAAAATGACAATTTGTTGTTACCTAAAATTAAAATAAAGTTTATAATGCGTTTTAGCCTGATTATACCAACAATTTATCTACCACGGATAAAGAATAAATGATTATGAACTAGAGAGAGATAAGAGGCAAAGAATGAGATAAAGGTTTTTACGTGGTTCGGCTTAAAGAGGTGCTTAAATTCACGGGTACTGAGTCATTAAGGATTAGGGTTGAATACAAGCTCCCATGAACACTCTAGGGTTGAAGGTATGTTTCTATTCAATTGTCCTCCAGTTGAGGGGTGTAGTAAACTATTTATAGTAGTGGGAAGGAGAAAAAACGGAATACCTTATACATCATTTACACCCTTTTACATTATGGATAACAACATGTCTTTCACGTGCATGTGTATGGGTGGCTATAGAAATTCTAACATGTGCTTGCTTTACTTGTTGATGGTTTGCAATTCTAAAGATGGTCGACCATTCTGCCGATCGAAGGGAATAGTAAGTTGACAACATTTATATCACAGTATTGGGCCCATTGGATGATGACAAGTGTTATGTTATCACTGTTCCATGTAGCACTATTTTTTAGGTTACAATAAAAATGTTAATGTCAAACCACATGATCAACAAACCATATCAAACAAAAAACCTATACATTCACAATTGAGTCAATCATATATGTGGAGTGTTGATGTCTAAAAATGGACTAAATCCAGATTTATAATCATAGATAATAATATAGTAATTTACTCAAATCACACATATAAGAGAGGAAATTTTTAGAGTCGTTCAGCTGTGAAATAGCCTACATCCACTGTTGGTATTATTCAGTAAGGTTCACAACAGCTCAGTATGGTGTGCATATAAGTGATTTGAGTTGTCCCCCCCAGTTGAGAGAGTATTTCGAATATATAATGGTCTAGAACCCTAGATATGGAATGCCTTTATATTTCCACGCATTTACATCTTTGTACGATAAATGAAACTCTTGGAATTCTGTGTTGGTTGGCATCCCATCCGAGTAACTTCTAGTATTCCTGATGGTTGGCATTCTGGAGTTAGTCGACTGTCTAGCCGACTATGTATCTCTGATGTCGATCAAGGTGTCTAGTCAACCATGTAGGAGGACAAGTGTACATTTATCGTTGGTACACATAGGAGAGTAATTTTTACACACACAAAATCCCCCAGTGCTCCATGCTTGATGCTTGATCGAAAGTGTGGAGTATTTGGTTCAAAAAATTGCTCGGCGTGCTATTTTGAGTGTTTGATCGACAACTAACTTCCCACACTTGTAAAAGAAATTCCTAGTACTAATTTAATGGAATTTTTATAAATAATTCAAACTTTTTTGAACCGCCTAAGGATATAATAGTGTTTTGAAGCTTCAGGAAGCGTGCAGAAGGCGGTAGTTCAATAGTTCGTTCAGTTAATCATTTCATACCCATTTATTGAGGTAACCTATCAATTGGTACAATTTTTCCCTCCTTTATATTCACCTCAAACCTTCTGTGCTTAAGATTTTTCTTTCATCTCCAATCTTTCTTTGTACGATCGTTTTTCTTCCAGTATTTTTATTGAGTTCTTGCAGTCACCTTAGATCTCTTGTAAGCCTTCTTACCCTCTTTCTCTATTTTATCAACTTTTCTATTTTTCCATCATGGTTCACATATGGATGAGGGTTCATTATATAAGTTTAGAGCAAAAAGAAAATTTCGTCTTGGGTAGATTTAGAGATAGCCCAGGGTCCCATAAATGTGTATTCTCTTCCTAAGGGTCACTGGATCCCTGCTCTATTTATAGCTGAGTGTGGCATCACATTTCCACCAAACCCTCTTTTTCTTCAATGTTGTTAATTCTTTGATGTGGTTCCCTCTAGAGTGTCACCCAACACTTGGAGGATTATAAATGGTGTCCATAGATTAAACGAGATTTATGGGACCCATATTGGAATTAAAAAGTTATTATTTTGCTACAAATGGGGTACGGTTGGAGAGAATACTTATTATTGGAAGACTAGGCAAGCAAATAGAACCTTAGTAGTGAATTTACCAGATTCCAATAAAGATTATTGGTATTATGGTGTGGTTGTTAAGAACTGGCAATATGCTCCTCTTCCACAGGGAATGTCATACACTGGGCATATATGTCCTTAAACAGGGCATGACATAGGTTGTAGTTCTTTTACTTGTTCTTCTCTCGTTATATGCTTCTGTATTTGGACGAATAACCTCATTGTTCCTTTTTTATGTAGAGAAAAATAAGAAGAGATTCCCCAAGGAAGGGGAAATTAATATTGAAGAGCTTAATTTCATGAGGACTGAATCAGAGGATTGGAGAAGACCATCCCTGCGCTGCCTTTTTACTGTTGGAATATAAGAGTTCCATCACCTCTTTTGTTTCCCAACCAACACTTGTGTTGACCCAAGTTTCTATCAACATAAAAGAAGCTCATATACCTACATCTTCAGTTATCGAGTTTGTTGGTGCTGAGTTCACCCAAGGATGAACTTCTTCCTCATTTGTATATTTTAACATTTATGAGATACCATTTTCTCCTTTAATAGACATTAGTAAGAGGAAGATGCCTAATTTTATGGGTGGACCACTATATCCTCCCCACAAGAATAATACTGATGCTGGTAAAAAGCTAGTTAAAAAGAAGTCCAGGCTAGTGACAAGAGGCCTATTGATGATGAAGAGACTCAAACTAGTGAGTCTCAATTCAAGAGACTGAAGAGAGATTTGCTTGATCCTTAAAGATAGGCCCAAAAAACTCCAGCTGACTAGTAGGTGTTGGTTGTAAAGAAAACCTTAGCTGACCAACAAGAATTGGTGAAAAAAATCCAAGCTGACCTTGACATTAGTTCAGCTTCTGTTACTATTAACCCTGGATTGACCAGTGGTTTTCAAGTCTAGAACACTTCCTGCTGATAGAGCTGCATCAACCCCCATGCCCAGGTTTAGGTTGATTGAGAGGGCTTTCCATAAATTGGCACTGGTAATTTTATTACCTTTTTCTCTTTTCTCAATGTTGTTATACTCTTCCTAATCATCTTATTTTTACTCATTTTATAATTTTTGATTGACTTCAACCAAATAATAGAGAAGGATGATCAATTAAGGTCCTTTCCTGGTGAAGTGGAAGAGGCTTTTGAGGGCCTAAAATAATCTCTGACTGCTTCCCGTCAAGCTTTAGAATCAAAGCAGAAGTCTTGGGAAGAGGAAATGAAGAAGGCCAATAATAGGGCCACTACAGCTGAAGGCAAAATAAAGATTGCTAATGAAAAGGCCCAGGCTGTGGAGAAAAAACTAGGTGATGTTGAAGGTAGAGCCAAAACTGCTGAAGCCAAATTTTCAAAAGTAGCTACTCGAGCTCAAACTGCTGAAGATAAAGTGGTTAGCTTGACTTATGCGGTCATTTTCTTTAAGGCTAAAGGCAAAGCTTCTTTTAACAAAGGTTGGAAGAAATTCCTTTTCACTGCCTCCACCCAGACAGAATATGCCAAGAAGTTATCCTTTAAGGAAGGATGGTCGAAAGCTTTGAAGGTGATTGGTATAGAGGAAAAATCAGAGCTTTTCCAAAGGCATGATCCCGATACTCCTACTAATATGGATGAGAAGTTTGATGATAAAGAGGGGATATGAAGAGTCTTCTATGATGCTCTTTGAGTCTTCACTGGTTCCAAATGCTAGTGTCGACCAACCAACTACTGGCTAAGACCAGGCCAAGGATAAGGAGAAGGTCTAGCTCCTTTTTGGCAAGTTTATTTTTTATCTTTTCTTTTTGGATGTTGTATTAGTTTTTATTCTTTAACGATTAATCAATGAAAGAATATATTTTTTGCTCCATTGTTGGTGCCTTTGAATGCCTTTTATTTCTTGTTGGTTTGTTCTTTTTTGTATTGGCTATTTCTCTAGATTTTCCACATAAACTCATATACTTGTAACTTTTCAGTTTCATGACAGGAAAAAAACTATTGTCTCTTCTGAATTCGACCTACTTAGGCGGTGCAAAAATATCTTTGAAGATGACCATGCTCCTTTATTCGAGGAATATCTATTAGGGTATCTCGGTCCAAAAGTGTTTGATCAAGTGAAGGAGTCTTACACTCATCACCAATGTCTCCTGAACAAAGTTGTAGCTAATAATGTTGGTTATTATGAAACGATTGAGCAGATGTAGGAGGATCACAAACTCTCTAAAGAACTTCTTCATTCTGATTATGAGGTCAAATATAAAGCATTAGATGATGGTTGGGGCTTTAACAAGAAGTTAAAAGACATTACTTTTGCTTTAAATAAGAATGAATTATTTTTAAACCAAGAACTGAAGAATGCCCAATCAATTGCTACCATGCTGGAAAAGGAACATAATGCATTGAGATATGAACTTGATAATCTGAAAAAATCAGCTACCATTGGTCCAGATAAAGGAGTTTCATTCTTGGAAACTGAGAATGCAAGGCTATTAGAGGAGCTGGAAGGTTTGTAGAAGAAAAAAACCAAACATGGGCAGACTTCTAGGCAAGGTATAGTTACTCGGTCAACCATTGAGGAGAAGAGGACCAAGAAGACTCGTCGACAAAGCTGCCCTACTAAAATCTAAAAATATACTCCTCAAGAAACTCCAGGAATAAGTTAATAGGATGGCATTCCACTTTCATAAGCAACCAAGGGAAGTTTGGATGGATGGCTATAATGAGGCCTTAACTCACATGGATAATCATCTTGCCCAAAGCAATCGTGAAGGCTACAAATGGGGTGGGCTAACTTGTTAACCTTGCTAAAGTATGATCAAAACAGTAATTTATGGCACTCGAATGACCCAAGTTTCTTCGATTTTGCCAAACCTCCCTTCAAACTAGACACCAATTGGATTCCACCTGATGCCATTCCTTAATATTTGATAAATAAATATTTTGGTGATTACGGCCTCAATAATGAATGTGAGATGGTTCGTCCTCCTCACTTGCTTGATAGGCCTGAGAGCAGCAATGGGTAGATTTTAAGAGATTTCAACGCCATAAATTCACCATATACCCTTGATGATCTTCCTGTCGGGATGTGCATAGCAAAAGGAAAGCATCCAGTAGAATAAATTTATACTTCTTTTCTATTATAGTGCATTTTGATCAATGAAATAAATTTATTTTTGATTGAGTTCTCCTCATTTAAGCTTATGGTTGATATTAATCTTTTTGCCGACTAAATAATCTATATAATTATTAGTTAATCAACTTATAGACTAAATAACCTGCTCAAATATCTAATTCATATTTGAATCATTTATTGCCTTAGATTTTACTAATGCACTTAGATAAAACTGTAAATAGCTTTATTGTACTAAGTTGAAGCATTAGTTATCTGGCGACCAAGTGTATTCGTAATGTACAATTATTCTAGTGTTTTAACCTGGTCGTATAAAATCTTTAATTAAGAAATTTTACTGACTTCTTTTTCGTGACTTAACGAGGATAAATCATACACGAAGTTTAATTTTTCTGAAGTTCAAAAAGTTTGGCGAGGAACTTTTTGGAAACTTTTCTGAAGTTGAAAAAGTTTGAACCATGTTGTTTTCTAAATTTGGAAAAGTCTGAATTAAAGGCTCATTAATTTAATTATTTAAGTGTATTGCACCATACTCCGAAAAACAAAACAAAACGGAAGAGAAAAACATGAAATTTCATTAACTTAAAGGACTGATTACATTAAAAATGGAATTTCTAAAAACTGAATTACTGATAATACTTACACAAATGGTCTGCGTTCTAAGGGTTCTTAAATTCTTCCCCTTTCAGAGTTTCCAATCGATAAGTTCTTGGTCATATAATTGTCGAGATACGGTATGGACCATGCTAGTTAGGCTCCAACTTTTTGCACTTTTGGATTACTTTCTTAAGCACTAGATCTCATTGTTTAAGTTGGTTGGCTTGACCCTTCGATCATAAAACCTTACAGTCCTTTGTTGATAAGCAATCCTTCGAATAACGACATCCTCTCTAACTTCTTCTATTATATCCAAGCCTAGGCGCCTCATGAGGTCACTTTTAGGTGAATTAAAGTTCAATACCCTATGAGTTGGCAAACCTATTTTAACCACTGCCTCAGTGCTAAAAGCTATCATGTGGGGGGGTTCCCTAGTTATTTTTCTGGGAGTGGCTCTATATGCCCAAAGGACACTGTGGAATTCATTAATCCAGTTAGCCTCATCTAACCTTTTCTTTAACCTATCTAGGAAGATTTTGTTTATGATTTCTATTTGGCCATTACACTATGGGTTCCCAGGTGTTGAATGAAGTTTTTAAATGCCAGATTTAATGCATTACTCTTCAAATTCTTTATTATCAAATTGAATGCCATGGTTGGTGATGAAGGCATAAGGCATGTTATACCTGCAAATGATTTGCTTCCATATGAACTGAAAAACCTTTTCATAGGGCATATCAATTAAAGTCTCGGCCTCTACCCATTTTATGAAGTAATCAACGGCTACAACCAGATATTTGAACCTTCCATTGGTGGTCAGAAGTGGTCCGACCAAGTTAATTCCCCAGATAGCGAAAGTCCATGGAGAAGTGATGGGTGTTAAAGTTTCTCCTGATCTTCTATATATGGTAGAATTTTTTTGGCACTTATCACATTTCTTAGTGAAAGCAACCCAGTCTACTTTCATTGTCAGCTAGTAGTAACCTTGCATCGCTACCCACCGTCTTAGAGACCTCCCGGCTATGTGATCTCCACATGAGCCTCCATGCACGTCTTTGATTATATCATTTACTTTGTTTCCATGAACATAACTAAGTAAGGAAATAATGTATCCTCGCCGATACAGAACACCCTTTTCTAACACATAACTGATTACTCTTCCTTTTGGTCGAACGATAGTGTTCCTCTGTCGATGTATTCTCTAATTGGGTCCATCCATGAGGGACCTAACTCTGCAGAGATGACGCTAACTTCCATCCCATCAATTCTTCTATCGACGAGAATTTTCACTGGGATTATTCGCCTATGTTTTGTTTGAGTTACTGAAGTAAGCCGAGTAAGAGTGTCAGCTTTGGCATTCTCTAGTCTGGGAATCCTTACTAACTTGACTAAAGTGAACAAAGAAATAACTTCTATAGCTTTTTTATGATATCTCATCATAGTTTCCCCTTCGACAACATAAATTTGCTGCATTGGATTGACAACCATCTGGAAATTACTATGTACTAATATTTGGTCGGCTCTCAAAGATGAAGCCAGTTCTAATCCTATGATCAATGCTTCATATTCAGCCTCATTATTAGAATCTTAAAATTGTAATCTCATACCATATTCCACATCTAATTTATTTGGAGTGTTGATGATGAGACCTGCTCTACTTCTAATAGCACATGAGGATATGTCTATAAATAATTGTCAGATTGGAGTATCATCAGAGAAATCTTCTTTTGCTAGCACTCCATATTTGAACATATTCTTACTTTGTTGAATTCTTTCTTGAAAAGCTGACGAGTTAAGTTGATCGGCTACAATCGTTGTTTGCTTTTGAACAAAACTCTCTTCCGATGAAGTCTGCTCGATAGGAAAACTTGGATTATGTTGCACTTATGTATATGTGAATTAGACTATGAATCCTGCCACCGCTTAACCTTTTTATTGTAACCCTGGGTTCATAGACAATTTCACATTCTCCCAATTTGATTTCCCTAGACATTAACCTTCCAAAGTTCCACTACACTAAAATGTTAATTTTGTGACTGCCAATTGGGGTTACAAACTTATCACTCCCAAGAGAAGTCACAAAATTATTTGTAACTCCCATTAGGAGTGATTAAATAAAGGGTAATAAAAAATTTGAATCAATTAGTTTGTAACTGCTAATGAGAGTCACAAATCTTGTCATATGATTAATTTATGACTACTATAAGCAATCACAAATTTGTAAATGTCACAAGGAGTCACAAATTTATCAATAGACTTAAATTATGACTGATATGAATAATTACAAATTTATGACTACTACGAAGAGTTACGCATACTAGATCTAGACTTAATTTTTTAGCGTTGTTTGCAGTTACAAATTTGTAACCGCTAAGGGAAGTCTTAACCTTTAGTGGTAGACTGAATTTATGACGGCTATGAGGGGTCATAAATATCTATCATAAAATTCATTTCCCTCTTATCTCCCCTCTTTCTCCTCATCCATTATTTTCAGATCCCTCCAATTTTTCTCATGCTCTCTCCTCTTTCCAAGCTACTGATTTTGTTCTTAGGTAAGTATTTTTTATTCTTCGTTTCTTATTTTTCATTTTTTTGTTCTTCATCGTGTGTGTGCACAAGATTGGGGATGAAAATAGAATTGGTTTAGATCTGTGTCAGATGTCTAAGTATTATGTGAAATGGACAAGATTAGATTTCAGGTTTATTTTATTTTAGGGTTCCTATTCTCTTTTTCTTCTAATTATGTTTTTTGTTTTCATTGTGGGTTTGAATTAATTTTGAATATATTAGGGTTTATTTTTAGTTTCATTTTATGTACATTGTTTCGTTAATGGGAATTTGGAAGAAACAACTGAAATTTTGATTAAAATCGTACACTGTTTTATTTTCATTTAATGCACATTTTTTCATTCCATTTGAATTGAATATTTTTGGGTTTAATTTTCGTTCCATTTTATATTCTTATCTCTTTAGCTCAAACTTTTTTAACATATTTCATATATGTTTAGTCTTTGATTTCGTATATGTTTAGACATTGATTTCGTATCTTTTTATAATGATCTATAATTCATGTTTAAATTAGTCCTCCAATATAAATTTTTTCCCCATCAGTTTTGATGTATTTTCTATCTTACGAAGAAACCTATATTGTAGGTATTTCCCCATCGTAAATGGATTATCAATGCTTAATATATAGCATAATATTATATAAGAGACGATTTATTCTACTTACCAAGATCTTCTTTTGAGATAGTTAGTGATAAACTCTGAGATCTTTGAAGTTTTTGGCATAATGGAGATTGTGTAACTATCTTCGGTACTATTCATTCTTATTTGGAAAATATGCATTCCATTTTGTGGTTTTAGTCTTGATGATTTTTTTTTGTTTCAGGTTTCATCACTTACAAATAATGTTGTTGTGAATTCCATGTAGTGCCCTTATATCGATCTATACAATTTGGCAACTCTATCGGTATTCATTTTTTATCCAACTCCTTTCTTTAATTTGTGATAAACTCTAACTCCTCTCTTTAATTTGTTTGTAATGTCCACTTCCATATACTTATATATCAAAAGTTATGTCACTTTTATATTAAATCCATCTTAAGTAAAAACTCAAAATTTGGTTTCATAAGACTTTGTATTAAATTCTTGTGGATAGGAAGTGTTAGATGGGTTGGACACTCAACCATCACATATCAAAATATGTTCATAACTTTATTTCTAAATCTTAACTTGATGATGGGTATGTTCTTGAGGTAGAATTCAATCTAAAATTAATCGTCTGGCTCAACTATATTGAAATTACAAACTACCTAGTAGCATACAACTAAGACTCCTCTGATATATAAAGAGAACTTAAGTCCCTTGAAGTTGAGTCTTTTCTTTTAAATTTTGTATTTATAATTATTACTATATTTTTTTTTCTGCTATTGCTTACAATAATAGTCTGAATCTAGGATTATTATTGTTGAACTTGTGTATATCGCATGACTAATTTTGTATTCTTTAGTAAAATTTAGCGTATGGATTGTTAACGGGGTGGCAATCTAGTTAGCTCATTCTATGGAAACAAATTATTTGAGTATTTGTCTAATAATCATTATTTTTTTGTTTCTCTCTTTATATCTTGGTTAGTTAATGCATTTCTAGCTCTGCATGCTCGTTCAATTGCTTTTTTGAATGGATTTTGGTAACCAATCTCGAGAGCACAACAGTTTAGGTTTCCCTTGATGGGTTTATAAGATCTTGGTTTTGTATGATCAGATCAAGTGTTCTTGTTAAATCTTCCAAATTGTCCCAAGTCCGTTGAAATTTTCATTAGCTAATAATTGTCGATCATTTTACTACACCTTGATTAATGTAGTGTTATTCTTTTCTTTTCTCGACAATCATTAGCCTCAACATTTCACCGATAAACTTCACTTATTTATCTCAAGCAATATCCAAATCTCTTTTTCACTTTATACACCAAGTATGACTTTAAATGCAATGGTTGAATTCTTGTTTAGTCAAAAGGGGGGTTCTACCATAACCAATAGATTGTGAGGCACTGAGGAATGTGAAGCGATCAAATAATGGTCCATGGGAGAATTCCATTCATGTGGTTTGTGAAAGTCTTAATATGGTGGATTATAAAGCTTATGTTGGCATTAAATTTGACATTGCAAAAGCATTTAATACTTTGGAATGTCATTTCCTGCTTAAAGTTCTAAGTTTGGATTTTGCTCAAAGTTAGATGGATTGAAACTCTTCTCAAGTTTGCATACATATATATATTCTTGTTAATTGAACTCCTTGTGGGTATGTGAAACGATCTAGATGTGTTATAAGGTGACCCCCTCCCCCTCTGTTTTTTGTTCTTGATGAAAAAGCTTTAAGGAAAGGTATATACTCTCTAGTTGATAGAAACAAAATCAACCCCATGTCTTTCCCTCGTGGATTTCAAACTCCATCTCATCATTTTTATGCTGTTGAAAATGTGGTTTTCTGCAAAGGAACCTCTTCTTCTCTCAAAAATTTCATGTGTCTCTTTGAAGATTATGTTACCAATTTTGGATTGTTTATTAACAAATCTAAATGCAAAGTTTATATTAGTAAAAGGTCTTCTCATAGAACATCTTACATCAGTAGTATTTTGGGTTTATCTGAGGGTAATTATAATTTCAGCTATCTTGGGGTTCCAATCTTTAAAGGCAGGCCTAAGACTATTCATCTTTATCCTATTTTAGACAGAGATAAGTCTAAACTTAAATGTTGGAAAGGGCATCTCCTCTCTATGGATAGTACATCCCAATTAAACAGATTTGGGGTTAATCCAACTCTTCTCTGCAGTTTCTTCACATACAAATGGCCTTCTAATCTTCTTTTTGGTCTTCAAAATAGCATCATAAATTTCTTATGGACTCGAAAAATTTCTAAGATGGATTACATCAAAATTTCTTTGGCTAAAGTCTGTGCTATTTATGATAATGGGGGCATTTGTTTTATTAATCTGAGTATTTTAAATAGAGATATTATTATTATCAAGCATGGAGTTTGCTTCAATCCTTTTCTATGTGTGCTGCTTTCCTAAAAGCTAGAATTAAATTCAAAGAGCCTTCTAGTCAAACTTACAAAATGTCTTTCTTATGGATTGGATACAAAGAAGCTTTGAATTTAATCTGTCTTCACTCTCAGTGGTGTGTGGGAGATGGTAATAACATCAATTTTTGGAAAGATAATTGGCTCGGAGAACCTTTAGCTTCACCCAACAAGGGTATGGATCATGACAATGTCTTGATGGCTTCTTATATCTCTAAAATCTATTAGATATTCTCTACAGAATTCAAACAAACTTTCCCTCTATATTCTTCGGATTGAAAAGATACACCTTCCCATTTCTCCATTGAAAGATAAGCTAACATGTTCCCTAAAAATATAGAGATATGTGTTTAAAAATGCTATCAACTTGTTATTTCTTTGACAAAATCATCTTTCATGGAGAAAAAATATGTGGCACTGCTTTATTCATCCCTGAATATCTATTTTGGCTTAGAGAGCATTGCAATATAAAATGCTTACCCTTGATAAAATTAAGTCTATTGTCATATATCTTTCTTCTAATTATTCTATATGTTGTAAAGTAGTGAATATCCTAACCATATTTTCAACTCTTCTGAATTTTCTTTGCATCTTTGCAAATCGCTTCTCACCACTTTCAAAAACCAATTCCCCCAAATTCTTAACATCTTCCAACTTTGGGAGATTTCTCACAGATATTAGTTCAGTCTACAAAATCAATAACTTGTGGTTAGTATCTTTCTTAAGGACTATTGATATAATTTGGTGGGTTAGAAACTCTTTGATTCCTAATGTCAAGATCATTTTTCCTAACTCAATAATAAAATAGCTCATAGCGTCCTCTACTGGTTTATTCAGAAATTATAGAGGATTTGTACAAGGTTATTTTGGTGTTAATATTGGTAATCATAATGCTTTCTATGTTAAATTTTAAGTTATGATCATTGGACCTGACTTGGCTTAGGATAAAGGGTGGAATAAAACTTATTATGATATCTACAGATACAAGGCTTGAAACCCATTGTCATAGCTACTTGCATGGAGGGCACAAAATAACTGGTACTTGCAAATGGCATCGTTACATTCTACCGAGCATTTTATGGACCCCAAGTATTACTTGTCCCTAATATATATATGTGTGTGTGTGTGTGTGTGTGTGTGTGTGTGTGTGTGTGAAGTACATAGTCACTACAGTGATTGAAGTTAAGCAGAAAACTGACATTAAACGAAATTCCCCTCGTGTGAAAATGTGTAATTTGTTATGAGTATTCCTACTGTTTATTTACTTGGGAGAGGTCAACTTATTTTCATCTGAATCATGTTTCAGTGTTGTATCCCCACCCATCAATTCCTAAAACCCTTCAACCTTCACCGGTGGAGCCCTAGCCATGGCCATGTTCGGTGAATGCATTTGAGGAACTTAAAGGGAATGCATTGGCCTAAACTGATTGCTAGCTTGAGCGTGCATATTAGGCATTGAACCGAGTTGTTGTTGTTGCCAAAACTGTAGTTGTCTTAAATTGATTGTGCTGAAGCTCTTGCAAGCTCGGCAATGGTGCCCTCTCCCTCTGTGACAACAACTCCGATACTTAATGGCAGTATGCTCTCTTTTTTCACTCTCCTATTTTTACAAAAACCTTCATTAAACTCTTTTCCTTCCTCCACTCCAGATCAGACGGTGCCCAACCACACATTGACAATATACAGTTTCAAAAGAAGGTTAATGATTAGGCATAAATTCTTCCTGTTTATCCCCTTAATTTAGAGGCTTTTATCGCTCCGCATAATGATATTCAAGTTTATTTATATCATATCCTTGCTATTGACAAGTTCTAATGAGTACATCGAGTTTTGTGTGTTCTTCATCTATTTCGTAGGTGTTCAGTGTTGTAATCCGAGTTCGTACCTAAAGCTTCAAAGAAACACAAGAAGAAAAGGATTCTGTGAAGACTGGCAAAAACAGAACCGAACCCAATAGAAGAAAAAAAGAACCGAATCCATCATGGGGAAGTTTCTATAAATACTGAACATAAGAGAACTGAACCGAAGTAAGATAAAACGAACCGATCCTACGCCTGGAAAACATCTTGTGAAGAATTGACAAAATGGAACCGAACCGAACCCCTTACCAGGATCGGTTCTGTTATTGATTTTTCTGAACATATCCACCTGTAAAAATAGAGACCTATTTGGTCCAAACTCTTGTATTTCGTAGAATATAAATTGTAACTCCTCCCAAATGTAGAAAAAAAGGCTTCTAATTCATTAGGGAAGCTTTGTAATCCATTTTAGAGGAGAATAACATAAACCCTAGTTGCTTTCAAGTTGCAATTCAAGTAAAATCATTCTAATCTCTGTTTAAATCTTTGTTTTAGTGGTTTTTCATTACTAATTTCATCTTTCTTCATCTTCATTGAGTAGTAAAAATGTTTTCTTTCATTTCAAACGTGTTGTTTTCAAGTTTTTATATGTCCGGCTAGATTTCTAAGGTCGGGATGCATGAACTCAACCTGATGTGTCAGTTGCATGTGTATAAAATTAATCCTCTAAATTTAATGGTTTATTACAACTGTATTGCGTAGAAACACGATAATTGTAGATCTTTGGATCTCGTTTGCTTCAGGGTAACCGGGATGCTTTAGAATGCAATTCGAGTGTAACTATCGTAATACCGATTTACTCGTCCTCTGATTAAGTATGGTTCGGGCTTGAACCTCATATACGTAATGCTTGGGAGTACTAAATTTTGGGTCTAATTAATCACTTAAATTTACAATTAGTTTTATACCTGCAATACACTAGGGTTAAGGGATTGTATTCCTGTCCTGTTTTTCTCATCATATAATTCAAGTTTTAGTTTAATCATCTTCAGTCTTTTAAGTAATTTAGAGTCATTGCATTTAGTTGTAGATATTTCATCATTCAAATCACCTTTTTATTTTTCTTTAGAGTCAGAATTAGGGTTCCTTCGTCTGTCCAACGTCGTTACAACTCTGTTGTCCTATTTCCCTGAAGATCGATACCCGACTTATCAGATTATTACTTGAGCGACAGGCTTGCACTTGAGCCGAGAGAGTACGCACTTCTGAGACACATTCTTAGTCGCGTCAAGTTTTTGGCGCCGTTTCCGGGGACTTAGGTAGACTTAGGATTAGATTAAGTCAATCTAAAGCTTTGACCAAAAATTTCAAAAAAATTCAAAAACATAAAAAAAAAAAATTAAAGCACAAAAATATTTATCATCATCTCTCATAAGCCCGTTAATGCAAAATTATGAACTCACTCTAACTCCCCATAATACTCTAACTCACATTCACGAGAAACCGATAGCTGAGTACGACCCCGGTAGCCCTCACACTCCTAACGCTCCATAATTCTGGGTTCCACCTCACACACCGTCACACTCAATTATAAATAACACTTCGTTTTCCCTCTTAGGACACACTTCAGAGGAAGCTTCGAGTATACCCAGTGAGGACACATAGTCTTTGAGTGAGAGAAATATGTCACAACACGGTAGTGCAGCCGCCGGTGAGGAAGAGGCCCCGTATCGCCCTTCGAGAGAAATATTATTTCCCGAGCGCACTATCACTCTGAGATGCACTTTGCTCTCGTATAATGCAGGACAATTTCTCTTTAGGAATGAGATGATTCAGATACTTTCCACTTACCATGGAATGGACTCAGAAAATCCATATGCCCATATCATGGAATTTGAGGAGGCATGCGAGACTCTCAGTGATCAAAGTTGCACAAAAGATGTGCTTCGCCTTAAACTCTTCCCATTCTCGCTAAAGGATAAGGCTAAGAACTAGCTATGGTCTTTACCTCCAAATTTGATTTCATCATAGAACTAGTTACAATCTAAATTTCTCAAGAAATTCTTTCTTCCGCATCGAACGAACTCCATTAAGGCTCAAATCCAAACTTTTCGATAATTAGAAAATGAGTCGTTCGATCGATGATACGAGCATTTCAATGAGTTACTTGCTTTGTGCCCCCATCACGAATTTGAGAAACTGCAAATCATTTCCTTCATCCATAATGGGTTGAACATTAATTCCAAGCAACTCGTTGAAACCATGTGCGATGGTCCATTTTTCGAATTAGACGCCAACGATGCTGAGCTTCACCTGAGGTATATTACTAAGACTACCCAATCCTGGGATACATCTGACCCTAATGCTCAAAATCAAAATCACCAAGTGACCACCACTCCATCGGCGTCCGGCCTATTTCATGTAGAAAAGAATTCTATGACGGACTGTTGACTCGATGTACTTGATAAAGGAATGCGAGACCTAATTGAAGTGTGTGGAAGAGGATTAACTGGATTTATCCCAAACCCCGTCGAGAGGGTGTGTGCGATTTATGAGGTGGGTCATTCAACTGAGGAATGCCCGACTATACCCACCTATAAAGTTATGATTCAAGAACAAGTAAGTGGTATAGGAGGATTCAAGGGTAATTTCGGTGCACCGCACGGGAATTATTACAACCCTTAATGGAAAAACCATCATAGTTTTAGCTATGGACAATAACATGTTGCGATGAATCCTAATTCACATGTTGCCCCTCCTCCACCATTGCACTTTCAACAAGCTCCACGCATGCAAGGACATGTGCCAGCACCACCACCTCAAGGAACATATATCACTCCACCGCGGAGAAATCTGGAGGATACGATGAACCACTTTATCAATACCTAGAATGCAACTAATGCTAGGCATGAGCGCATGATCAACGACATAAATACGAACATTTCAATGTTGCAATCATCGTTGAGTATCCAAGAGAAAGGCAAGTTTCCTGCCCAGGGCCAAAGATCGCCCCAAGGTCAAACTAGTGTTATCTCCACCTCGAAAGAACATTAGGAGCAATGTCAAAATGTGACCACTCTTTGTAGTGGGAGAGTAGTCGATTTATCGCCTCCCCCATACGACACAACCAAAGACAAGGAGATTTCGCCCGACACGAAAGAGGTCGAAGATGTCCCCATGAATGAGAGTGATAAAGAAGACACCAGTGAGCCCGAGGTAGTAGTAAAACCACCCACCGCGGCACCGTTTCCTCAAAGGATAATTCCTTCCCACAAAGGGAACCCCCATGATGAAGTGCTAGACGTGCTAAAGCAAGTAAAGCTAAATTTACCTTTCCTTGATGACATTAAGCAAATTCCTGCTTATGCAAAAGTCATCAAAGACTTGTTAACAGTGAAGAGGAAGATGAAGGTAAAGAAAACCGTATTTCTAGCACAGAACGTGAGCTCTATTCTACTTAATGATCTCCCACCAAAATTCAAAGATCTCGGTGCACCCACCATTTCCTTCATTATTGGAGAAAATAAAATTAAAAAATCTTTACTTGACTTGGGAGCAAGTGTCAATATCCTCCTTTAAACCATCTATAGGCAACTAGATCTGGGTGACCTTAAGCCCACAAAGATCACTCTCCAGTTAGCGGATCGAACCGTGAAGATCCCAAGAGGTATGATCGTTCAAGTTGACACTTTCTACTTTCCGGTAGATTTTGTCATTTGGGACACGGAACCCTCCTTCACCTCGAGCAATCATGTTCCCATCATTCTTAGGCGCCCATTCTTAGTTACGACATTATCAATACTCAAAATGGGCAGATGCAACTCACCTTTGGGAACATGACCTTAGAGACTAACATCTTCCATATAGCCCAACATACGGGAGAAGAAGATGATATTCACGCGGTGAGCTTAATTGACGAGATCATAGAAGAGTACTTTGAGACAAATTATTATGGAGATGCCCTAGGGTCCTGTCTAGTGTCGAGCCACGAGAGTGAGGGGACGTATACTGAATTCGAGATTGAAGTTGAGGAGTTGAGAGAGTTACTTGATGAGAGAGCGTCGGACGAGGAAGCGAGAGATGTAAGTTGGGTTTCTCGATTCGAGGAGTTACCGCCGAGGGAGACATGCATGGTTCCTTCCAGCGATAAATTTTTGACCCTCAAATTGAAGAAACTACCTTCCCATATTAAATATGCATACCTATAAGAGGACAAGACATTTCTTGTTGTTGTCTCCTCTAGCCTAGACGAAGAGCAGGAGGGTAAATTGTTAAAGATTTTGAGGAAGCACCAAAGTGCTTTCGGTTAGTGTATTGCTGATTTGAAGGGGATCAGTCCTTTAATTTGCACCCACAAGATTCACCTCGAGGAGTATGTCAAGCCCTCGAGAGAAATGCAAAGAAGGCTAAACCCCAATATGAAAGAAGTGGTGAGGACCAAAATAATTAAACTATTAGATTTTGAGATTATCTACCCAATCTCGGATAGCAAGTGGGTGAGCCCTATTCAAGTTGTCCCGAAGAAGTTGGGTATGATAGTTATTGAGAATGCTAAGGGAGAGATAGTTCCCCAACGTATCACCACCGGGTGGCGCATTTACATTGATTATCGGAAACTCAATGCGGGAACTAGGAAAGACCATTTCCCCTTGCCATTTATTGATCAGATGCTTGAGAGAGTAGCGGGCCACCCTTACTATTGCTTCCTTTATGGATATTCTGGATATAACCAAATTGAGGTAGATGTACTTCACCAGGAGAAAATGACCTTCACTTTCCCCTTTGGTACGTTTGCTTACAAACGTAAGCCATTCGGCTTGTGTAATGCACCCGCGACCTTTCAATGGTGCATGTTGAGCCTATTTAGTGACATGGTTGAGAGAGGACTCTAAGTGTTCATGGACGATTTTAGCATTTTTGGCACCTCTTTCGATCTGTGTCTCGCAAAGCTGGAAAAAGTACTTGCCCGGTGTGTGGAGAAGAACTTAGTGCTAAATTGGGAGAAATGCCATTTTATGGTCACTAAGGGAATAGTTCTTGGTCACATAGTTTCATCCAAGGGGATAGAAGTTGATAGAGCTAAGATAGATGTCATAGTCGATCTACCCCCGCCAAAATCGCTCAAAGACGTGCGCTCCTTCTTGGGCCACGTGGGGTTTTATCGAAGGTTCATTCAAGACTTTAGCGCCATCGCTAGACCTTTAAGCAACCTACTCATTAAGGACACCCCATTTGAGTGGACGGAAGCATGCCATAGCGCTTTTAAAAAACTAAAAACCATGCTTGTGTCCGCTCCGATCATGCAAGTTCTGGATTGGTCCTTACCATTCGAACTTATGTGTGATGCTAGCGACTATGCGATAGGGGCTATTTTGGGCCAAAAAAAAGACAAACAGGCTCATGTCATCTACTACGCTAGCCGGACTCTTACCGGAGCATAACTCAATTACTCTACCACAGAGAAGGAGTTGCTAGCGGTAGTATTTGCTCTTGATAAATTTTGGTCCTACCTTATCGGTTCTCCCATCACTTGCTTCACTGACCACGCGGCATTAAAATACTTACTTGCGAAGAAAGACGCAAAGTCGCGCCTCATAGGGTGGACCCTACTCCTACAAGAGTTTAATCTCTCCATTAAAGATAAGAAAGGAGTAGAAAACGTCATTGCCGACCACTTATCACGACTTTCGTTTGACGTACCTAGTGATCCAATACCCATAGACGAATACTTCCCAGATGAGCAACTATTTGCTA
Organism: Sambucus nigra; assembly: GCA_949130495.1. Taxonomy (NCBI): domain Eukaryota; kingdom Viridiplantae; phylum Streptophyta; class Magnoliopsida; order Dipsacales; family Adoxaceae; genus Sambucus; species Sambucus nigra. The sequence goes on along the minus strand of OX422214.1, from coordinate 468,451,956 downwards.
CCTCCTCTTTGTCGTGGTTTGCGGATATCGTGAACTATCTTATCATAGGAGCCATCCCTCCCGATTGGATACCGCAAGATAAGAAGAGGTTTATTACTTGGTCGTGCATATTTTTCTATGATGATCCTTTCCTGTTTAAATATTGCGCCGACCAAATCATCTGACGTTGTGTACCTAATGATGAGATCCCCAAAGTCATCCAAATCTGTCATTCGAAAGCGTGTGGAGGTCACTTTTCGACAAAAAAGATGGCCGCTAAGATTCTTCAATGCGGCCTTTATTGGCCCACAATCTTCCGGGATGTGAATAATTATTACAAATCCTACGATAGGTGTCAAAGGATGGGGACGATTACCCGACGAGACATGATGCCATTAACCCCGATACTCATTATTGAGATCTTAGACTGCTGGGGTATTGCCTTCATGGTCCCTTTTCCCTCATCTTTTGGTTTCCTATACATCCTTGTCGCGGTAGACTACGTTTCCAAATGGGTGGAAGCCATAGCTACCAAGACCAATGACAGTAAAGTGGTGATTAGGTTCCTACAGGATCACATACTTTCTCGCTTCGGTGCTCCGAAAGTGATAATCAGTGATAATGGCACGCACTTTTACAACAGGCCATTAGAGAAGCTCATGAGAAATTATGGCGTCGTTCACAAAGTTGGAACGACCTATCACCCACAAATAAATGGGTAGGCTGAACTAGCAAATCGGGAAATCAACAACATTCTTGAGAAGACCGTCAATCCCACCCGGAAAGATTGGTCACTTAGATTGAACGATTCGCTATGGGCCTATCGTACCGCATACAAAAATCCACTCGGTATATCTCCTTTACGCTTTGTATATGGAAAACCTTGCCATCTTCCCATTGAATTAGAGCACAAAGCGTATTGAGAAATTAAGAAGTTGAACTATGACATGGATAAAGCCGGTGAAGCTCGCAAGCTTCAAATAAACGAGTTAGAGGAGATACGCAATGATGCGTATGAGAATGCTAAAATTTCCAAAGAAAGGAAGAAACTCTCTCACGATAACATTATTCGACGCAAAGAGTTTCTTCCTGGGAAAAAAGTACTTCTCTATAACTCTCGGCTTCATCTATTTTTGAGTAAGTTGCGGTCACGATGGTCTGGCCCATTCATTGTGAAGAATGTATTCCCTCACGGAGCTGTAGAGTTAGACGACTTGAAAGGGGGGAATACATTCAAAGTAAATGGACAACGCCTAAATCCATATCTAGAGGTGTGTGTGGGAGAATTCGACTCCGTTTGGTTGTCGGACCCCATTTACGGGGTCGAATGAGCTGAAAAAGAGAGGTCGTCGCACCCCCGACGCGTATGGGGTGAATTCTTGTGTATAATAGTTGTGCGTAGTTAGATTAGATTGAGTCTGCAGGTAGGTTACGTAAGGTTAGGTAAAAGATCATGCATTCCAACACAAAATTCATGAGGGCATCGAGAAATTCAAGTGGGAGAATAAGTGCAAGCATCTAGCAATTCGAGAGTGTAGGATTTCAGTGTAGCAGACTGAGAAAAGTGAGGTTCTGTTAAAAATGGAACCGAACCAAATCCCCAAGCCGGATCGGTTCGGTTTGGAAAAATTGAAAAATAAAAAAACCCAGAACTGAACCGAATTGCCCCTGAACCGGATCGGTTCGGGTCCTGCGATTTTGGTTCTTCCCGAGGAACCTATTCACCCCACCTACCCACTCCCTTCCCTCCATTCTTCCCCTTTTCCCCCCAAATCACCCACCCCCTTTTCCCTCCAAAACCCCTCACCCAAACCTCTCCCCACCACCTATAAATACCATATCTTCCCTTCTCTTTCACTCACACCTCCAAATATCTCCCTCTTTACAAACCCTAGTCCTTCCTCTCCTAATTCCCCGATTTCCCAATGGCCAATCAAGCCCTACCTACCAAATACATGTCAACCGACATTCTTCCCAACGACAATGGGAAATACCGCTCCCACATGGAGCGTGTATGGTGTGAACGATTTTTCAGTTTTTCTCGCCAATTGCACATTGAGCGGGTTGTCAACTGGAACGAGCTGCCATGTCCTGTCACCACCCTTTTCTGCCAGAGGGGGTGGACACAATACTTACAAGAACCTCACCATGTCGTCTGGGCAGACGAAGTACGGTCCTTTTATGGCTCTCTCGTCCGCACGGGCGAGTTTGAATGCCAATCCTTTGTTGACAGCCGCCCCATCCGATTATCCTTAACCATCCTAGCCCGCAAACTTGCTGATAAGGGCGTTCCCCACCCAGAAATTTATGACTACCCAACTAACGCCCCCACCATTCCCAAACAACAGTGCATTAACCAGCTCGCACCCAACGACATTTGGGAACGAGGTACATTCCCCGTGGGCCGCCTGAACGATAAGGCGCGCATCCCTTTCCATATAGTGTGCTCAAACCTGCTTCAAACCTCCAATGACTCGGCGATGTGTCCTCACCAAGCCACACTCGTGTACCACCTTTTCGACCCCAATTTCACTCTAAATCTAGCCCGTATGCTCTATGCTGATATCATTTACGCGGCCTGGGAATAAAAAGGTGCGGTACCACTCCCTTATGCCCCGCCTCATCACCTCCCTCCTAGCCGACACTGGTATCCAACCACCCCAAGCTTTCCCACGCCTCCCAGAGCCCATTGGGAAGGTATCCCGCACACGGAGTACCCAGCAAAGGGCTGCCATTCGAGCATCCCAGGAGGCGATAAATTTAGAGACCGAGTAGGAAATTCTGGTTGAAGAGCCCGTGGCAGAGGACGTTGCGATAGAAGGGGATGAAGAAGAAGAATATAATGAGGACGAGGACTCGGATTTCGAGTCCCCAGGTGCTGATTTTGATAGACGCCCGGCAGCGATGGAATCCTGTTTTGACGGGTTCATCACCCAATACAACCGCGATCAGGTCGCTTATTGGAGGGACACGAGCATGATGCACCAGCTCCAAGCCCATCAATTCAGCTCAACTTCAGTTGGCCGCCCCCAGTTACTTCTATGATCCTTACGACCCCAATGCACCCGGGCCCTCAAATCCACTGCCTCAATAAAGCCCATATCTCTATTTGTTGTTTGTGTGTGGTTGAAGTTTATGTCTACACAGTGTTAGTTGTATGTGTTTTCTCTTTATCCTTTGTAACACAGTCTGTTATTTATCTATATAAAAGGTGAATTTCTGTTTCATTTGCTTGTTTTCTTTTTTCGCACTTTCATTTCGCTTTAAGTTAGATTTTAGTCCTTTTTACTTGAGGACAATGCAAAAGTATAAGTTGGGGGGGTCACAAGTGTGTATTTCTAAAACTTCACAAATTTTTACAAATTCCCAGAAATTTCATAAAAATCATAAAATTTTGAAAAATCCAAAAATATTTTTATTCAAAATAAATAAAAATTGGAATTCAAAATTTTAAAAAATATCATTAAAAGTCGGTTTAAAGTCTCAAGTTGTAAAATTCAAAATACACAAAGCCGAAATTGACCAAATATGAAAATTGAGCGAGCATAGGCGACTTAAAGAATAAGTGTGGAGATTAACAACCCCGGTGAGATTTGAGCCTTTCATCTTTGTGAAATTCATAAATCAATCCGAGTTAATTGTTAACTCAAAGTTCTTTTCAGTATCTAAAAAGTCGTCAAGGATCTCAATCCTTTCATTTTGATCGGTTATAGAAAATGTGTGTGATATTTCCTTGAAAAACGTGCCAAAGAAATCTCTAAATTAAATTAAATTCATCTCGAAATGCATATGGTAACGCAATTGGTATTTTGGACAATGAAGTAGGCCTAGTTTGTCACCCAAAAATATTGGCCAAAAAAAGTAGTGAAAAATTACCCCTCTTGTAACCCAAATTGAGCTGAATAAATTTTTCCCTTTCGTTTGACAACCCGAAAAACCCCAACCGGCTCGGAATTGTGAAAAGGGGACAATCCCAGAAATTAAGTCCGGAAAGTGCACAAAAAAGGGCAAAGAAAAAAAATTTAGCTATGCTCAACAAAAATAGCAAGAAAAGAAAAGCGCGAAAATAGAAAAAAAAATGGAAAAAGAAGAAGAAAATGAGCAAAAGCCCGAAAAAGCACTAATGGACATCATAAGAACACGTTCCAATTCCAATTTTTCTCGTATCACTCTCATATTACCCAATACACCGTTAGCCCGAAAAAGTCCAAAATTGCGAAATTGGTTACCGCGTGGAGAGATAAAACACAAAAAGATAATAAAATAGATCAAAGATACTAATTAGAGGCAATGGTCCTGTGTTCTTATATCCGTAATTCAATGTTGAGATCTGGTTGCTATAAATTTCCATCTTTCTACTTGTATGTGCGAACTTGGTTCCACTACGTTTACTCTTTTTATCACACATACCGAGAGTATAGCCACATTCCGAGTGATTCTTTTGTGAGAGCATCCCGTGAGATTTTGAAATCAAAGCGAATTTTCAAAAAGTAACGTAATGATCAATCAGTGGAAATTCGCGGTTAAATTTTTGGCTTCGCACACACGCACTATGATTTGACACTCTTGAACATAACTTGATGATGACTATTTTCTGGAAAAGTTTAAATTATACAATTTTTGTATATTTTGAGTTTCTTTTAGTCGAATTTTGTGGATATATTCTCTGTAAACCCTCACGAGACACAACTCGTCCTACTAGGGTAACCTGTGAGTTTAAAGGCTTGTTGCATACGCTAAATGCAACCGCGCGCCCGCGAAAGAGGTATCCTATCCATTTTTTTGAATTAGACCATATTTTGATTCTTTTACATTGCTCGGGACGATCAACGTTCTAAGTTAGGGGGTTTGATTAGGCATAAATTCTTTCCATATATCCCCTTAATTTAGAGCCTTTTATTGCTCCGTATAATGTTATTCAAGTGGATTTATATCATATCCTTGCTATTGACAAGTTCTAATGAGTACACCGAGTTTCGTGTGTTCGTTATCTATTTCACAGGTGTTCAGTGTTGTAATTCGAGTCCGTACCTAAAGCTTCAAAGAAACACAAGAAGAAAAGGATTCTATGAAGACTGGAAAAAATAGAACCTAACCCAAGGGAAGAAAAAAAGAACCGAATCCATCATGGGGGAAGTTTCTGTAAATACTGAACAGAAGAGAACCGAACCTAAGTAAAGATAAAATGAACCGATCCTACACCTGGAAAATGTCCTGTGAAGAATTGACAAAACGGAACCAAACCGAAGAATGGAAATAACGAACCGATCCCATGCTCAAGGAAGTCTCTGTAAAGGCTCTACAAGACGGAACCGAACCCCTTACCAGGATCGGTTATGTTATCGATTTTTCTGAACTTATCCACTTGTAAAAATAGAGTCCTATTTGGTCCAAACTCTTGTATTTCGTAGAATATAAATTGTAACTCCTCCCAAACGTAGAAAAAAAGGCTTCTAATTCATAATGGAAGCTTTGTAATCCATTTTAGAGGAGAATAACATAAACCTTAGTTGCTTTCAAGTTGCAATTCAAGTCAAATCATTCTAATCTATGTTTCAATCTTTTTTCTACTTGCTTTTTCATTACTAATTTCATCTTTCTTCATCTTCATTCAGTTGTAAAAATGTTTTCTTTCATTCCAAACGTGTTGTTTTCAAGTTTTCATATGTCCGCCTAGATTTCTAAGGTCGGTATGCATGAACTCAACCTGATGTGTTAGTTTCATGTGTATAAAATTAATCCTCTTAATTTAATGGTTTATTACGACCGTATTGCGTAGAAACACGACAATTGTAGATCTTTGGATCTCGTTTGCTTCAGGGTAACCGGGATGCTTTAGAATGCAATTCGAGTGTAACTATCGCAATATCGATTTACTCGTCCTCTAATTAAGTATGGTGCAGGCTTGAACCTCATATACGTAATGCTTGTGAGTACTAAATTCTGGGTCTAATTAATCACTTAAATTTATGATTAGTTTTATACCTGCAATACACTAGGGTTGAGGGATTGTATTCCCGTCCTGTTTTTCTCATCATATAATTCAAGTTTTAGTTTAATCATCTTCAGTATTTTAAGTAATTTAGAGTAATTTCATTTAGTTGTAGATATTTCATCATTCAAATCACCTTTTTCTTTTTCTTTAGAGTCAGAGTTAGGGTTTCTTCGTCTGTCCAACGTTGTTACAACTCTGTTGTCCTATTTCCCTGAGGATCGATACCCGACTTATCGGACTATTACTTGAGCGACAGGCTTGCACTTGAGCCTAGAGAGTACGCACTTCTGAGACACATTCTTAGTCGCGTCAGCTAAGCTTCAAGTACGTATTGCTATTACCATCACTTCCACTAATAATCTCGCCTTTTGATATTTTTTTAATAAACATTTTGATATTTTGTTTCAGTTGGTTGCTCTGTTTGTTGATTTCAAGATTTATGAGAGCTACACCCCTAGTAAGATCTCTGTTCGCGCTGGCGATGGCTTCCACGACTTGAAGGTAACTTCTCTTCTCTTCACGCATTATTATTATTATTATTATTATTATTATTATTATTATTATTATTATTATTATTATTATTATTATTATTATCATCATCATTTCATCATCTTCTAACGAGAATAAGTAAGAAATTAATTTGGTTTCATGAGATCAAAACTGTGGAACTTGTGAAGCCAACAGGTTGGGTGTATATATCTTTATCCAGAAATGATCCGAAGTAAGCTTTCAATGCTCTTAGAGTTTCATCTTACTCTATTCATCTATTTGTTTAATTAGTTTCTCATGCACAAAATTGGTGATAAAAATGCAAATTTAAGAAATGAAAAGTCATGTTATAACTGTAAAAACATTTGGCTGATGAAGATTGAGTAACTTAGTACACCAGTTAAATGAATGGAATTTATTTGTTTTTGTATTGTTCATTGACTCAAGACTAGTCATCAAAGAATTAAATTCTTTCTTATCATGTTGGAATGTGAAAGATAAAGAAGCAATTTTTTTAAAATAAAGTATATGTAGTTGTAACCTCATAGTTTAGGTCAAATTGATTTTTGACCCCATGGATCCATCATGCATCCATTTATAGATTACACAACTCAAAAAATCATTTCTCAATTATTTAGGGTTGGTTATCGAATTCTATTTTTAATTTGTTTTGTTTAGTGCAGTTGTCCTCGGTTAAACCACATCATATTATGCGTTGCAGTAAGAAGTTTCAAGATACGACCTAATTTATAGATATGACAGATCAACAGCTGAGATAAAACTTCCATCGTCAATGTTCTATATGTCAGCTCTGTAATGTTCATTTATGTCAGTGCATTTCATAGCCAGTATGGCTAGATAAGAATCAAGATAAATTGACATATGATTTTATATTTATTATGAATGAAACCGACAGCCTCATATAATTTAGTCTGACCCGAGAAGCAATAAAATATTTTACTTTTATTTTGTTTTTATTTTTTTTCTATTAAAACACATAAATTATATTACCTTAATTGGCAAACTAATCAGACCTCACATTTTTGAGACCTTGATGCTTGTTTCCATTTGGACCCATTGTGTGTGTTCTCCATTGGCTTCATTTGATACTATAACATGATGTAGACTCTTTTGTCCCAGTTATGAATGATGAAATCAATACTTCTCCTATTGTAATGACATATCAACCTACGATAAAATCATTGTCTTTTATGATTTCTCCTTGTGGTATGAAGGTTATTATCGTTAATGACATGTCAAGCTTGTTATCGAGTATTTGGGTCTCTCACTCTGATAAAATTCAAAGACAGAAGTTATCGAAAACTCATCTCAAGATATCACCTTTGTTACTATGATGGAAGGGATTATAAATTTCTTCACCATCATTTATGCATTTACTGTCTACATTGTTTGAAGACAATTATGGGAGGAGCTTGAATTCTTGAACAAAATGGAACAGTTACTCAAGTATGTAGGTGAGAAAGGCATTTATGCTTGTTACTAAAAATTTATGCAGAAGTGGGTTTTTATTTATTTAATATACTTTATACGTGAGCCTATCTCCTATTTTTTCTAAATATTGCTTAAGGGAACTAGGATAGTTCATGAAATCGTGTTTATTTTTAATTACACCTTTGTCTTAAAAGATGTCGATGACAACAATTCTAAATTCAATTATATTTTATTGTTTGCAGGTGTACACATGGCATACCCAACATATGTAGTATTCAAAGGCCTAAATCTAGATATTTACACTTCGTGGCAAGTAACACAAGCACAAGTCAATGGATACCGAGGCACCGCATTTCGTGTCATCGAAGTGGTGTGCCATTTTTATTTTTTTATTCTATGTTCATTTTGTATTTGGCGCCAAAGAAGGATTTATTTGATGTTAAATTAAGTTTAAACACGTTATATGTGTACCGAGTATTTGGAATGTTAGAAATATAAATGAAATGTTGTCAAATTTTTTTAGACTCGTTACATGTTCATGACATTTAATCTATTCTTATTTTAGTTTACTTTTTTATTCTACTATTGTCATTTTATCATTTTGTGAAAATATAAAGATATTTGTAATAGCTCTTACCACATTTAACAAATTCAACTTCTATAACTACTAATAGCAGTCACAAATTTGTCACTACTGTCAATTTTGTAACCGCTAATAGCGGTTGCAAATATAATAAGATTCGTAACTGTTATCAGCAGTTATAAATATTATATTCGTAACTGCTGATATCAGTTACAACCAACAGTCACAAATTGGGATCATCAGTCATAACCCCATAGGGGTTATAAAAATTTGTGACTGCTGTTAGGAGTTACAATATTTTCTTTGTCACCCCATAAATTATGATGGTAAATAGAAGTTATAAAGGTCATTTGGGACTGCTAACAGCACTCACAAATCACCCATTTTGGTGTAGTGTTCTCAGGTTTATGCAGTGCTTGTCGTAGAGGCAAATCAGTGTAGACGATAATGGTATGAGCTTAAAAATATGGCCTTATTCTTTTAGAGGCTTCAATGAGAGCTAATGCTAAATTTTCCATACGTGGATATCTAATTTTTTTCTACTGGACTTTGAACTCCTCCATCTAGTTAGATCAAAGCTGAGCTGATAGCTAGGGGTGGAAATTTTAGAAACGACACGGAACGACATGAAATTGACACGACCTGTCGTGTTCGTGTCGATTTTTTTACACGAAGTCGTGTTCGTGTCTGAATTATGAGTCGTGTCGTGTTATCGTGTTTTTTAGGCGTGAAATTTAAGAAATTCTGGTATTCGTGTTGTGTCGTGTCGTGTTATTTTTTATTCGGGTCGCGTTCGTGTCAACAAAAAAAGCACGAATTTGTGTCGTGTCGTGTTCGTGTCCGAAAAATCTTATCGTGTCGTGTCGTGTTAGCCCAAAACACGACCCGTTGACCCGAATTGCCACCCCTACTGACAACTGATTCTAAAATAGCCAAGTGTAAGCATAATTTTTCTACCAGAACTGGTCGGGAGAGGAGAGGGGGAGAACCTAAGTACTTCTTCAAATCTAGAAAGGATTTTTCGCATTCGTCATTCCATTCAAAGGTCTTTTTAAGGACATTAAAGAATGGAAGACATTTATCGGTTGCCCAGGAGATAAAACAGTTTAATGCAGCTACACAACTTGTCAGCTTTTATACATCTTTCTTGTTGGTTGCGGATTGTATTTTTTGCAAGGCTTTAATTTTAGTTGGGTTTGCTTATATTCCCCTCTAATTGACGATGTACCCCAAGAGTATTCTTTTATATATTTCGAAGATACATTTGGCTAGATTAAGTTTCATCTGATATTTTTCCAGTTGATCGAAAGTTTGATCCAAGTTCGCAATGTGGTCGGCAACACATTTGCTCTTGGTGAGAATATCATCTACATACACCTCCATATTTTTGCTAATATGGTCTTTGAAAACCTTGTTCACTAGCCTCAGATAGGTTAATCTAATATTATTCAACCCAAAGGGAATAACATTGTAACAATAAGTTCCTCGACTAGTAATAAAGGAAGTGATTTCCTTATCTTTAGGTTTCATCTTGATCTGATTATAACTAGAGTAAGCATCCATGAAACTGAGCAATTCATAACCTGCTGTTGCATAGACCAATTGATCAATCCTTTGCAAAAGAAAGTGATCTTTTGGGCATGATTTATTGAGGTCTGTGAAGTCTACGTACATGCACCACTTGTCATTATTCTTTTTGACCATTACCATATTGTCCAACTAGCTGGGATACTTGACATCTTCAATGAACTGTGCTCGCTGTAATTTCTCTACTTCCTCGTATATTTATATATTCTTTTCAAGGCTGAAAACTCTCTATTTTTTCTTGATCAACTTGGAATCTGGATAAATATTAAGATCATGGCAATTAAAGTTTGGATCAATTCCCGACATATCTTCGTGGATCCAAGCGAACACATTTTTCCTCTCCCTAAGGAATGTAATTAATTCCTGTTTGAGAGAGGGAGACAATCTTGAATCAATTTGGGTAGTTATTTTTGGCATCTCATCGTCCAGTACAATAGCTTATGTTTCTTCCATAACTTGTCCCTTCACCATCTTCTCTTCTTCCCGAGGATCCAGAGTGTCAGTATAGAAAGTGATTGCGAACTTTATTTGTATTTCTTGTTGGTCAGTTGAAGTATAATATCATTCCTTATCTTCTTTCTGGTTGCCATTTACTATACTGATTCCATAATTTGTTGGAAATTTCATGCATTGATGCACTGTAGATGGCACAACTTCTAATTGCTTTATTTTCACTCATTCTATGATGATATTGTAAGTTAATGGGACATTTTTATCTAACACAAATGAACGAATTCTTTCTCTCCTGCTCACTAGCTAAGTGTCGACCAAGACTTCCAGTTTGATTGTTCCTAATGGGTATACTTTCTCTCCTATAAATCCTATGAGAGGTCTATGTTATAGTTCTAACAAACTGATTTTTAGCCCTAAGCTTTGGAAATAATTGTAGAACATTACATCAGCTAAACTCCCATTATTAACCAGTATCCTTGCAACTCTGCTATGATGAAATCTGCATATGTGATAACTAATGGATCATCTTGAGGGTAAAGGACCCCACTCAAATCGTTTTTGGAGAATTTGATCACTAGCCTGTCTCTGTAGACTTTCCTTGGTCGACTATCATTGGATTCAGCCACATCAATCTGTCTGACAGTGGGGCAGGCCTTGGCTTCATTTAAGCAAGCTTTCCTTTCTGCAATCACGTCTCCTCCTCCGATATCTCATCCTGCAATGAAGTGGCATCCAAAGGATATCATGCCTACCTCCACCTTTGGTTCATCAGGCTTATTCAACAAGTCTGTATTTTCTTTAAAGTCATTATTTCTTGCCCTTTTGTTGTCTTCCCTTAATCGGACTAGAGATTCATAACTCATATGATCATCTCGATTTCCATTTCGATCAACAAACTTACTCAGTTTTCCTCGATGAATAATATTTTCAATCTCATTCTTCAGTGAAATGCAGCGGTTTATGTTATGCCCATGGTCCCTGTGAAAATCACAGTACGTAGACTTATCCCTCTTATTGGTGTCTTCAACTTTCTAGGCCAGCTAAATTCTCGGTTCCCCTTTATTTCCTCCAGCATATGGTGAACACATTTATTGAGGGAGTATATTCACCATACTTCTTTTGATCCAATCAATCTTTTTTGTCTTTTTTATCCTTATTGAACGAGTTAAAATAGTTTTTCTGACTTTCACCCTTAGTCTCAAGAGCTTCCTTATCTGTCATAGCCTCCTCAGCATTCATTATCTTTCCAGCTTTAGCCAATAATTCTGTCATGGTTTTTGGTGGATTCTTCGCTAAAGCATAGTAGAGATCTTTAGCAAGCAACTCACTCATAAATGATGTGATGAATATTTTCTCCTCATAATCCACCACCTCTAGTTTTTCATTATTAAAACGTGTAATATATTCTCTAGTTATTTCTCCCGACTTTTATTGCACAGTCAAAAGATAATTGACATTCTTGATCGACTTAGCCCCAAAAGAAAAGTTATCTATGAATAATTCAGTTAACTAATAAAAACTAGAGATTTTACCTCTTGGGAGATTATTATACCGGGTTTGGGTTGGTCCTGTGATCGAATTAGGGAAAACTCTACACCTCATCTTGTCGGGCAATGAGTAAACAACAACTTGATATTGTTCTATGTGCAGAACTGGATCAATTTTTTCATCATATTTATGAGTGACCACTGGTGTCTTGAACTTGGAAGATGTGGGGTATTCCACAATAGCCTAGATAAAAGGTGAGCCTTTAACAAAACTCATTTGCAATGGATTTTTGGTTTTGGCCATTTCACCTAGCTGATCTTCGAGTCATTGCAAGGATCCCTTCTAGGGCTGTTCTTTTGGCTTAGATTTGGCCAAGGTAGATTAGCGGCCTTGCAGTGTCTATGTGATGAACTCATCTCAACAAGCACAAAGCCCCTCATACTGGATCTAGATCTTATGGACCCTTCTCTATATTCACGATGACACTCCTTCTCCCTATGATGTCTTTTAGTTACTCGGGGCCTAGACGATCAAAATCAAACTCGTTGCTTAGTATTTCTAAGATAGTTATTCTTCCTTTGGAATAAATTTGACCATCATAGTAATCCGTTGATCGGAATGAAGAATTGCGCCAAGACGGTATGACCTATCATGAGAAGAGAGAAAATGATAACTCCTTTCATTTCTGGTTGGTGGAGGTGGTATATCTCTTATAGAATTGGAGGACTTGTCTTGTATTGTGCGAGGCAACTGTTCATGGACTTGGCGCAAAATAATCAAATTAAGGCCGTGATAATTTCATGTTGAGTGGTGGTAGAGTTACCTGGATTAGGAGCAAAAATGGAGTCTTCACTACTATACTAAAAGTGCATGGGATTTCTTCAGAGAGAAAGGGTCCCTTACTATACAAGGCCCCTGGCATAAGATTCTCTGGTTTTCTGGGTCTGTTCCTCGTCATGCCAGAAATGTGGAAGACTTTAGTATCATCTTCGAACATGTGGCTATCTTGCTCGGGTACCTCAACCTTCTCGTCACACCCTAAGCCCGGCCGCCTAAAGACTTTTTTGCATTCTGGATCTTCAAAGAGAGCCCTCTTTTGTGCTGGAGAATACATGGCGTCAAACGGTGCTAACATTCCTCTTCCATTGTACAACCCCATAGACGGAACTATTTATAAGGTATTAGGGGGGGGAGGACACCACTCAGCACCTAAGGTGGAGTTCAATGTCTAACAAAAACGGCCAAAAGAAAAAAAAGGGAAAAAAAAAGATGTATGGCTGAGGGGAGGAGAGAAAGAACGCATGCATGGAGATTCTGTCTGTCGGAGGTTCGAGAATCTATGATCTTTCGAGTAAAGCCACTCTCTACCTCGGTAGGGCTATGCTCATTCCAAGAGGTAAAGGCCGTAAGAAAGTATGGCTATTCTTCTTCCTCTTTGTTTCGTTTCCACATCCTGTTCTGGTTCCTCTTTGTTTCGTTTCCACATCCAGTTCAGGCTTGATTCTCCGTCCACTAGTGCAGCTTACAGCTCTATGTATGGTAGTCGCTGTCGGTATTCTTCATCCCAGCTAGCTCGTCCGTGCCTGGCTGTCCTTGGTCCTGCATCCTCTTTTCGATCCAGAAAGCTCTCGATCCCGTTCATGAAATAGACCGGTCGTGTATTCCATTTTCATACCGATGCGGTTCATAAATGGATTATAGTATATGCTTTTCTGGCTGTTGCGGGCTGGGATTGCTGTTATGCTTTTAGCTGAGTGCTTTCCTTGCTTGGCGCTTTCCTGACTGCTTTCCGACTGTTCTCTTCCCGAAGTCAGACTACTACCGAGCTCCGCACCAGGGCTCAAACCATGCCTCAAGGAAACAATAGCCCCACAACCCAAAGGAGAGATCCGAGAGACATGGTTCTGGTGCACTATCCTTCTCCCAAACATTTCTCAAACCGCAGCCTACTGGTTAAGCTGCTAGATGGAGATCCGTTAATCATAACTGCAAAGGATACTACAGAGAGAAATTAGATAATCCATCTTACCCAAATTTCAGGAAACTTTTACCTTTGCATCTCTGTCTTCGCATGCCATGGAAACTTATTTCTTATAAACAACTCTGAAGGGAGGGAATTTCATACCTATTTCAGAGGGGCTACGCCCCGAATATGCCCTAAGCTAGGGTCCAGCGCAAGGAAGCTCGGTGGGCTTTCATACGAGGGTCCTGCGTACTGTGTCATCGCCCAACCAGTATTATATCCATCCGGGCCTGGTGCCTTGTTATCCTTCAGAGAGAAGAGAACATCCTTTATTTCACCCTCAGTAACCCCTCTCAATAGATCATTGCACTTCGTTTTCGATGAAAAACAAAGAAAATCTCGATCTCTGAAAGCGTTTTCCTTCCCCCGCCGCATCTCCTGCATAGCCTCTTGCCCTTTAACGAAATTGAATAGGATCCGTTAGAGGTATGTCTCACCAGGGGGAACGAATATTTCTTGATTATTGCCTGTAGCTGCGAGGCTACTTTCAGTGGCGGTCGTCATTCCTTAAAAGAATGAAATATATGAGGTAGAGAACGATGACTAACAGTCACTCTCCCACAGATGACGTCAATCTGTTGATGTCTAAAAATGAACTAAATCCAAATTTATAATCACGGATAATATAATAAGTAAGTTAAATCACACACACAAGAGACGATATTTTTAGAGTGATTCAGTTGTAAAATAGCCTACGTACACTGTTGGTATTATTCATTATGGTTTACAATATCTCAGTATGGTGTGCATATGAGTGATTCAAGTTCCCCCCCCCCCCCCCAGTTGAGGGAGTATTCCATATATATAATGGTCTAAAACCCTAGAAATGGAATGCCGTTATATTGCCAGATATTTACATCCATGTACAATAAATGAAACTCTTGGAATTCAGTGCTTGTTGGCATCCCATCCGAGTAACTTCTAGTATTCCTGATGGTTGGCATTCTGGAGTTGGTTGGCTGTCCAACCGACTAAGTATCTCTGATGCTGATCAAGGTGGCTAGTCGACCACATATGAGGACATGTGTACATTTATCGTTGCTCTACGTAGGAGAGTAATTTTTACACATAACATGGAGTAAGAAATAATAAATTTACAACATAAAGACATATATAATCCAATCGATCCACGAAATCCCAAAATGTAAAAAATCCACGCGAAACATTCTCATTTTTTGTATTGAATCTACAAATTGAGCTACTCTCCATACACAACTCGAGAAATTTATATATCTACCAACGTTCCCCTAACTTTCAACTTATTGACCTCACTGCAAAAGAGGACCCAATAAAAAAATCTAAACACGTACATTAGTGTCCAGAAAAAATTCACCACAGACGTAACAATATAAATTTATTTTGTTAACTTTAAGAGTAAAACTAGACGTACCCATTCATATACCCAAAATCCATACCCACCTAATAAGAAAAAACTAAAGAGCCCCATTTTTCTTTTCCCAACTAAAAAAATGCCTTGGACAAAAAATGAAAATCTGTATTTTCAATATACTCTTTTATACAAAATTATTTTTCTAAAAAAAAACTGCTCTTAACAAGAATATGTCTTTTAACTTCTTTGAACTGTTTTAAAAGATAATTTTGAAAAATAATGTTTAACTTTTTATAAGAAAAAATAATTTCTAAAATGTTTATAAAAAAACTGAAAATAACTTTTTGTAGAAACAATAGTTATATATAAAAACTGTTTTAACATTTTTTTAATTTATATTACAGAAGAATTATCATTTTTTTATATAAACATTTTTTTAAAAATGTACAATTTCTTATATAAAAGATAAATTTTTAACAGTTAAAACAAATTATTTTTGTAAAAAAATAGTTTTTTATTTTATATAGAACAATTTTTTAGTTTTTATCAACAGTTTATTCTAAACCATTTCAACAGTTGTAAAAATCTTTAAACTGTTCTATTAAAAAAATTGTTGATAAAAACTAAAAAAACGTTCTATATAAATAGAAAACTGCTATTTACAAAAATAAACTTTATTAACTATTAAAAATCTATCTTTTAGATTAAAAACTGTACATTTTTTAAAAAACTATTTTATAAAAAAGTTACACTCTTTTATGTAAATATACATAAAAAACAAAAAAGAGGTTAAAACATTTGTTATACAAAAAATTTGTTTCTAAAAACCAAGGTTCTAAAAAACGCGGGGCGTGATCGAGGCGTGGAGGCCAAGCCTTAAGCCTTAGAAGTCTAGGCGGGCCTTAGGCGTAAAAAGGCGTGAAAAGGCGTTTAGGCCTTCTTATTATATTTTAGTATTTTTTTAATCATAACAAGGCTATTAAAATACTAAAATTGTACATATCATAAAAATATGTGTGAATATGCAAATTAAAATACTATTTGATTATTTTGGATGAAATAATGGTTCGGTTAGTAAAAAAAATCTTTAAAAGGCGATACCGTTTCACTAAAGCATTGTAGTTTTTAGAAAAAAGTGCGTCTTAAGGGTTTTACCAAGAATAAGGCGTGAAAAACTTAAGGCGAGGCGTTTCTCCCAAGCCTTAAGCCTAGGCGGATTTTTTAGAACAGTGCTAAAAACAGTTTTTAAATTATAATATTTTTTATTTTTTTATAAACATTTAAAAAATCATTTATTTTATAAAAAGTTAAATGTTTTTTTTCTCAAAATTATGTTTTAAAACAATTCATAAAAGTTAAAAGGCAAGTTCTTGTTAAGCATAGTTTTTTTTAAAAACATTTTTATATATAAAAATAAAATAAAGATTGTTGTTCTAAATATTTGTGTTTATCCTATTTAAGTGGATGTCCACTCGTATTAGGACTCTACCAGATTTTACTATAAACAAGAGGTGACTCCCCTCATTTTTGACACACCAATTAATGAGAACTCTTTCTCTCTCTAAAATTCTCTCAGTCCCCTATGTATTTCAACACGTTATCAGCACGAAAAAAAAAAAAACTCCAACCGCCTAGAGGTTTATTTTCTGTCAAAACCCTGATGACAACGGTGGACTGTGGTATACAAGGAATGAAAAAGGTACATTTTTTAAACATGTCTTCTCACATGAATATTACTAATATTGTACGAGATCTTTTAAGACCTATAGGAAGTGTGTCAGATTTTTTTTTTATCCTTTTCCAAGCTTTGGGTAGCACGACTATTTCTTTTAACTCCTTACCAAGAACTGATATGCTTAAATCCTATACTAATAATCATAGTTTAATCACATGTTGCATAGTTCTTATTGGACCTAAAACTTGGTTTTTAACCTATCGCATATGTCGTAATTCTTTTGCCTTATTTTTTTTTTCTCAGGCGCCATTAACTGTTTTTTTTATTTCATACAGTATCTGAACATAAACTATTATTTGTGTATAATTTCATGAATTTTTTTTGGCAGAATCTCTTAAATATTTATTAGATCTTGATTTATATTATAACAATGCATAACATACTAATGTCAGTATAATAATTTTTTTATTACTTAACCATAAGATTTGACCAGATTTAAAGTAAATGATATATTTTATTTCCATATAATAATAATTCCATCATTTTTTTACATAATTACAATTTGGACTATTCAAATTCGATAATCATTATTATTTGGATTTGAAGTTAATTAATCAATTTTTCGGACCAGAAAATTCCAAATTAATAAAAATTTGAGACCCGAAGTTCTCCAATAATCATTTATAATTTGGACTCGAAGTTCCAACAAAATTTTCTTTAATCAAATCGGAAGTTTTGATTTTTGGGACCTAAAATTCCCAGTAATTAGGGTCTGAAGTTCTCAATTACCTTTAAATTTAGGACTTGAACCATTATTATAATTTAGACTTGAAGTTCTAAATAATATATTTTTTTAACTCTGTTCAAACTTGAAGTTTTGACACAAAAGAGTGGAGATTTTAAAGTCCTTACAATTAATAAAATTGATCCGAAGTTCAATTATTTTATTTATTGATCTAAAGTTTCCACAAATAAATAGCACGAAGCTGAAGTTCTAATTATTAAATCAATGACTTAAATTCCTAATTGCATATATGACATTCCAATCAATATTGAATTATTATTTTTCTTATTATGCATTACATATTTCTGATTGCAATTTATTTATCGAATAGTTTAAAAATGTCAAATATCTATAAACTCGAATTTGAAACACTTGAACTTTCTGGGGTGAATTATCTTAATTGGTCTCCAGACGCTAAACTCCACCTCCAAGCTCAAAATCTTGGTGATGAAATAACAGTTGAAAATACGATGTCCCGGCAGGATAAAGCTAAGGTCCTGATATTCCTTAGGCATCACATACACAATGATTTGAAAAGTGAGTACCTGACTGTGAATGATCCTCTTGATTTATGGAATTCCCTGAAGGAGTGTTATGACCACCAAAAATCGGTTATACTTCCATGTGCACGCCATGAATGGCTCAACTTGAGATTTCAAGTCCGTGTCTGAATACGATTCGGCTGTGTTTAAGATTACCTCCAAGATAAAGCTATGCGGATAAAAGATAGAGGATACAGATATGTTGGAGAAATTATTTTCAAATTTTCATGACTCGAATATGCTCGTGCAGCAGCAATATCGAGAGTGAGGGTTTAAAAGGTACTCGAAACTAATATCATGTCTCCTAATTGTTGAGCAAAATAATGACTTATTGATGAAGAATCATACATCTAGACCCACTGAATCTGTAGCACTCCCTAAAATGAATGCTAATTATGTTCAGAATAATAAAAGAGGTCGAGGGAATATGCGACGGGGCCGTGGTAACTCCAGAAGAGGTGGCTACCATAATCAAGTACCTAGAAAAAATACGAAATTAAAAAACCACTGGAAGTGGAATAATCACAACTATAAAAGAAACCAGAAGTCAAATCCACAGAATCCAAATGATATTTGCCATAGATGTGTCCGCAGTGGGCATTGGACACATATATGTTATTCGTCCAAGAACTTGGTGGAAAAATATCAGGCCTCGAAAATGAATGCGGAGACAAACATTGTGTAAAGTCCTGAAGACCGTTGGAAACTTGACAATACGGATCTCAACTTTAATGATTTTTTTGAACATGAGTTTGAAAATGTTATTGATGATGATACATTTTTGATAACATGACGGGAGAACCACCTAAGATGGTATTATTCTTTATTTATTTATTTATCTGCTTCATATTTACTATTTAGACATTAGTAGTTTAGCATTGGTATTTAAGATTTTTATTTGAGCATTTATTAGTTAATGAAATGATTTTGATCATTTTTATTATAATGCTTATATGATTGGTGGATTGAATTTCAATTTATATTTAATTATGTTAAAGATATGGATCTGAAAGTAAGCGTAAGCGATGATACCTGTCTAGTCGATAGTGTGACAACTTACACTATTTTAAAAAATCAGAATTTTTTCTCAGACTTGGTATACAATACAATAAATGTTGCCACTATAGCTGGTCCTACTAAGATTATTTAAGGCTCCGGAAGAGCTCACATGGTGTTACCTAATGGTACCCCCTTATTCATAAATAATGCTATACACTCAAGAAATTTCAGAAGAAATTTATTGAACTTTAAGGACATAAGAGTGAACGGGTATCATATTGAAACATGTAATGAAGGTAATAAAGAGTTCCTTTGCATTACTTTTAGTGTTGAAATCCAGAGTCTCACACTAAAGAAATTGCTTGCATTATCCATGGGGTTATTACATACAATAATTAATGTTGTAGAATCACATATTGTTATGAGACGAGGCTCAATGATCCTTATAATCCTATATTGTGGCATATCACTTGAGTCACCCTAAAACAAACATGCTGCATCGAATCATGAAGAAATCATATGGGCACTCATTAACAAATAAAAAAATTAACTTGCCCGATGATTATTTTTGCACCCCTTGTTCTCAAGGTAAATTAATCACTAAGCCATATTTTCTTAAAATAGCTTCTAAGCCACCATCCTTTTTACAAAGAATCCAAGGGCATATTTTTAGGCCCATCCACCCTTTTAGTGGACCTCTTAAATATTTTATGATTTTAATTGATGCATCCACTCGTTGGTCACATGTTTATTTATTACTTACTCGTAATTTTGCTTTTGCAAAATTACTTGCTCAAATAATAGAACTTAGAGCACATTTTCCTGATCAACACATTAAATCCATCCGTTTAGATAATGCGGAAGAATTTACTTCTCAGGATTTTGATGACTATTATTTATCACAAGGTATTGATGTTGAGCATCCAGTCCCTCATGTCCACACCCAAAATGGTTTAACCGAGTCTTTAATTAAACGTTTCCAACTTATTGCGCCACCTGTACTTATACAATCCAAACTCCCAGCCTCTGCTTTGGGACATGCTATCCTTCACGCTGTTAAGTTAATTATGCTTAGACCCACTGTTTATCACCCATTTTCACCCTTTCAACTTGTGTCTGGATGTCAACCGAATATATCGTACTTGCGTAAATTTGGTTGTGCAGTGCATGTACCAATCCTTCACCCCAGCGTATCAAAATGGGTCCCCAACGCCGTTTGGGAATATATATTGGTTATGATTCGTCATCAAATCATTAGCTATATTGAGTCACTGACAGGTGATACATTTATCACCAGATTTACGGATTGTCATTTTGATGAGACACTCTTCTCACCCTTAGGGGGAGGAAAGAACGTACTAGAAGTACGGTACGTTCCTGAAGAACGACGAGAATTAACATGGAACACTTCCAGTTTGTCTCATCTAGACCCCCCGTCCCGCTCAATGTGAGCATGAAGTGAGAAGGATATTGCATCTTCAAGAAATTATAAATAAATTACCCGATGCATTCAATGGTGCTGTAGAAGTAACTAAGTCTCATGTACCCGTCACAAATCTGCCTGCCAGAATTGGTGTACCAGTGGAACAAACGTTGACATCAACAACGAATGAATTTGTTGCACGCCAGAAGCGTGGAAGACCTATAGGTACCAAAGACTTTGCTCCCCGAAAGCGAAGATCAAATGAAAAATCATGCCCTAATAACACTCCCGAAGAGGTTACAAATAAAAGATCCGATTTCTCTGTAACCCTTGAAGAGGTTATTATCTCTAAAAATACGTAAGTCGTTGAAGTGATTATACAATCCCCTGAAGAGGAAAGGTACCTAATAATAATAATAATAATAATAATAATAATAATAATAATAATAATAATAATAATAATAATAATAATAATAATAATAATAATAATAATAATAATAATAATAATAATAATAATAATAATGAGATCTCTATGTTTTATACATATTCGGGTGAAATGTGGGAACGTAAAGAAATTGTCATCGATGGTATATTTTCATATGCAGTAGCAACACAAATTTCATAGGGCAGTGATAATGACAATGAACCATGAACTCTAAATGAATGTTGACAAAGAGTAGATTGGCAAAAATAAAAAAATTGCCATCAAGGCAGAACTTAAGTCTCTAAATAAACGTGGTGTATTTGGACCTATAGTACAAACCCCAAAAGGTTTTAACCCGGTAAGTTATTGGTGGGTTTTTGTAAAAAAAAAAATAAAAAGAATGAAATCACTCAATATAAGGCACGACTTGTAGCACAAGGTTTCTTGCAGAAACTTGGGATTGATTTCGAGAAAATATAATCCCCTGATATGGATGGTATAACTTTCAGATATCTAATTAGCTTAGCGGTTTCTGAAAAGCTTAGTATGATACTCATGGATGTTGTGACCACTTATTTATACGGAGACTTAGACAATAAATATACATTAAAATCACTAGAGGATTTCCTTTGCTTGAAGCAAAGCCAAGGAGTACGCATTCGATCTAAGTAAGACATTCATTGTACGATTTAAAACAATCCAAAATAATGTGGTATAATCGTCTTAGTGAATACTTATCTAAGGAAGGGTGCGAAAATAATCCAATTCGCCCTTGTGTATTTATAAGAAATCCTCAAAAGGATATACAATAGTAACAGTCTATATAGATGACATAAATTTAATCGGGACTCCAGAAGAGCTCAAAATTAATGCTAACTATTTGAAAAGGGAATTTGAAATGAAAGACTTTGGAAAAATTAAATTTTGTCTCGGCCTGTCGATCGAGAAAAATTCTAATGGGATTTTAGTCCATCAATCTAATTGTTGATGTAAAAAATTAGATCACTCTAATAATTCAATCACAGATAAATAAATGAGACAAAGAATTTTAAAGTGGTTCAGCCTTATAAGAATGGCCTACGTCCACTGTTTTGGTATTGCTGTTTGTATGGGAATTCTCGATTACAAGTTATCTCAAGAAATTCCGGTCTGGGGGTCCCTTACAATGAGGATTGTACAATGTATTTATAGCCATGAGGCTGTAATGTGAAAGGGTAATACATTAAATGATATGCATATGAAAGGGTAATACATTTAATGCCCTCTTTGCGTGCGCGTCCAAATGATAAGCATTTAATGAATCAGTTGAACTGTTGGTTATCCAGCTATTAATGCTTTGTTCGAGATGCAGCTCGGACCGCCTAAGCTTCTCGATACTCAAGAGTTCCTCGGAGAAGTTTGTTCCTTGGAGCGTATGAGTTCCTCGGGTAAACAGTTTTGTTCCTCGGAGTGTGGGAGTTCCTCGGAAGTGTTTGTAGTTGCCATGTAGATAGCCACGTGTCTTCATATGATTAGTCTACATCCGCAGATTAAATTTGGTATCAACAGAAGCCCCCAATGTTTCATAGTTCGAAATTTGAGGAGTACGGAAAATTCTTTCTCGGAATATGGTAGCTTTAAATAGTCTTCCTGATTTTTAGGATCATTTCCCTTGTATTTATTTTCTCCTTCCAAATTCGTAGAATCATGATTTTTTGGACTTTTCTGCGTGCTTCGATTCCCGCGTTACTTTTCGTCTTTTTGGTCGCTGTTGCCCGCTTTGGTTCCCGCGCCACTTTTCATCTTTTTAGCCGCTGGTAACTCGCTTTGGTTCCCGCGCCACTTTTCATCTTTTTAGCCGCTGGTAACGTAATCATCCTTTTTGTAATCATTACTTCGCCAGTTCCCAAGGTAAGGTATTTAAACTTCACAGACACTCCCATCGTCTTCTACCTTTTCAAATTTTCATCTTCGAGTTTTTCATTGTCTTCTACTCTCTTGTGTATTCATCTCTTCCATCGTCTGTCGTCATCAGCTCTACTCTTTTCCTGTAAGATCTTCTTCCTTCATCTTTATTTCTTTATTCACCATGGTTTATCCTGTTGAGTCTCTTGAGAAATTTCATTCTGAATTCTCCATTCCTCCTTGGGTTGTCTTGGAAGAGCTTTCTGAGCCTTCTAATTATTTCAATTTGGCTGAGGGACATTGGTTCCCCAGTCTCTTTTTTGCTGAGTGTGGATTTTCTTTTCCACCAAATCCTTTGTGTCTGGAATTCTGTCAGTACTTTGATGTTGTTCCTGCACGAATAGCCCCCAACACATGGAGAATAGTTAATGGGGTGCATAAATTAAATCAAGTGCATGGAACTCATATAGGAATTCCAGAAATCATGTACTGCTATAGATGGGCAGTTAATGATAATATTTATTATTTAAAAACTAGGCTTATAAATAAAGCATTAGTAGTCAATCTCCCTGATGCCAATAGGGATTATTTTGAACATGGGGTTGTCGTAAAAAATTGGCAACACCCTCTATTAACCGGAGATGAGGTTTACCAGGGTCCCAGATGCCCTCCTTATGGCAATGAGATAGGTTATTTTTATTTTATTTTATTTTTTTGAAATCATGTTTGTTTTATGTTTGATAAAATGTGTCACTGATAACAATGTTTGTTGTTTGCAATTGATAGTAAGAGAAAGTGCCCAAGAGAAGCAGATGTCAATATAAGGCATTTGGGACTTATCTGGAGTCTGCATCAACGTGTTGCCGACGAGCATATCAGGTCGGCCTCATATCTGCTCCAATACAAGAGCTACACAACTTCCTTCATTGCTCGTCCAGTAGTCAGTGAAGCAGAGCCAGTACCAGCCTCTGCAAGTTCATCGCCTGAATCCCACATTCCTTTGAGCGAAAGGATGAAGAAGAGAAGACCTCCCACCTTGTTTAAGAAGACTGCCTCCGGTTCTGGTGAGGCAAATAGGAGTAGGATTGATGTCCCAAGGGAGGGGACAAAGAAAACTGTTGCAGATCCTCCAGCTGCTCATGCAAAAATTACCGAGAAGCCCGCAGTGGCTCCGAGCAGGTCTGCTGCTCCTCGAGAAGTGATTGTGATATCACCGACCAAGGATTCTTCCTTGGTTGTACCTGTTCCCCCGAGGAGGCTGAAGAAGAGCTCCTCGGTCAATTTGGTTGATACCATTATTCAGCCCCCAGTTGTTGGGACTGAAGTTCCCACTTTTGTTCCCCCGAGCTCTGACATGAGCTCGGTAAAGTCCTTAACCATTCCCGAGGTCCAAGATACTGAAGATAACCTTACTCGGGACATGGTTACATCTTTGGCTGATCGTCACCTTGCTTCAGTATGCCTCTTTACTTTAAACTTTTCATAGTTTCCTTTGTCATTTCTTGTTTCTAACTTGCTTTCTTTTTCTGTTCACAGTTGACGAGCTGCTTTAATATAATCCTGAAAAAGGATGAAGCCATTAAAGCCTCATGCTCCTCGTCCAGTGTGGAGGGAGCTATGGAAGAGGCTATCAAATCTTTGGAAGACTCCCACCAAAAGTATGCCACTGATAAGGCTATCTGGGAGAAAAACTTTCCTCTTCCGAGCAAGAAAAAGCTCGAGTTGCTGATGCCTCCAAGGAGTTGGAGAAGAAAAAGAATGCCTTGGAGAAGGCAAATAAAGAGCTTGAGGAAAAGCTAAAAGCCGCTGGAGAGCTGGAAAATAAACTCAAAATTGCTGAGGAGAGGTTGGACCAGCTCTAGGAAGTAACTCGGCAGAAGGAGGAAGCTGAACAAAAACTGAAAGCTGCTGATGATTTGCTGTCTGAGAAGCTTGCCTTGGAGAAGGCCAAAAGGAAAGCTGCTGTGAATAAGTCCTTCAGCTCTGGCTGGGACAAGGGGTGGGATAAGGGGTGTGCTGCCATGGTCTCTCAAGTGGACTATGGCAGTCTAAAGTATTTTAGGGATGGATGGGTTGCTGCCCTTCGGGAAATGAAGGTCGACGAGTCATCCGAGCTCTTCCAGAGACACATCCCTGGTCCCCCTCCTACTCCAGAAGAATTAGAAGAGGACGAAGCTACCTCTGAGGAGTCTTCAATGGTAATGGGAGAACATGCCCTAACCAACCAGTCTGCTGTCGAGCAAGTCGTTTCTTCCTCCGAGCAACAGCTGGTGCTCTCCGAACATCCCACAGTTCCCTCCGAGCAACCTGCTTCCTCTTCCCAACTTCCCGAGAAGGTTTTGTGAGATAAGGAAAAGGTGTAGTGTTGTTCGGGCTTACTTTTATATTTTTCTTTCTTTGTCAAATGTAATCCAGCACTTGTAATTCTGAATTTTATGATCTAATAAAACTTGAATTTTCTTGCATACTGCTGTTCACCTTTCATTCATACTCTGCTTATTCTTCTTATTGATGATTGCTTTTCTTTCTCTGCTAGTTTCTGGCCAGGATGGATCTGCTATCCTCCCATGATACAAAGGTGCTGCAACAGTTCAATGAGTACTTTAAGGCTGGTCACACAGACTTGAGTGCTGCACAAGTTGTCGACATCCTTGGCCAGGATGCTTCAGAACAGGCAGTGGAAGCATATCAGTACCTGAAGTGTCTGCTTGATCGAGCGGTAGCCAATAATGTGGATTACTATGAAATGATCGAGGATCTCCAGTGCATCCTCGAAGACCTTCAGAATCAATACAAGGAATCAACTGCCTTGTTGCATGAGAGTTACGAGAAGAAGTATAAGCTGATCGTTGCTGACAAGGGCTACGAGAAGCTTTTTGCTGGTTATGATGTAAGGGAGAGAACCCTGAGGGGCGAGGTCGAGGAATGCAGACAGATTGTCGAGCTACTGGAAAAGGAAAATAATAACTTGCAGAAAGAGCTATCACAGTTGAAGTCTACAGCCTCTTCTTCAACAGCCCTAATCCCAGTGACCGATGAGGGATTTTCATTCCTAGAAGTGGATAATGCCAAGTTGAGGGAAGAATTGGATACCTTGAGGAGGTCGGGCTCTTCCACGTTTTCTCGGGGATGAGGAAGAGCTCCTCGGGGACGAGCAAGAGCAGCTCGGGTGCTTGTCGAGGAATAGAGGATAGCGTCTGCCTTAGAGAACCAAGCCTTCCAATTAAAGGCTAAGAACCAGGCTTTGTCTGATATGTCAAAGAAGATAAGGGACTTGGAGAAACAGCTCTCTGCACAGAAATTAGTTTTGGAGAATAAGGAGCTTTTCATCAAGAATCTCCACGAGCAACTAGAAAGGCTAACATATCAGTTCCACAAACAGCCCAGGGAATTCTGGATGGCTGGATACAACGAAACACTATTCCATTTGGATGATCGTATCTAGAATGCCAGCAATGAGGGCTACAAATAAGGCTGGCTGAATGCCTTAGGTGTGCTGAAGCTCGAACAAGGACACTAGTTATGGGACAACCATGATCCCAGGTTGCTTGACCTGCCTGTGCCACCGTACAACCTGTAGATGGAGTGGATCCCTGCTCGGGCCATTCCACGAAGCTTAATTTCAAAATACCTCGGTGACTATAATTTACATTCTCAAATTGAGGTATCTCGTCCCGAGCATCTTCTAGATCGACCTTCTGTGATGAACGTCAGGATGCTGAAGGATTTGAACTTCATCAATTCTCCTCAATCTTTAAATGATCCGCCTGCTGGCGAGGAACCTGTATCGAAAGCTGGGGGAAAAAGACCAATAGAATAGGAATTTTTAATGTAACAGTTAGTATACATATCAATGTAATTTTCATTTTATTATCAATGTAACTTGTAATTTATTTCGAATTTAATGCAAATCTTAATTGCTATTGTCTCGTAAATATCAAACACTTTACATTTATGCATATCTGTTAAAAAGATAATAATAGTGTTGTTCATCGACTAACTTAGTAAAAGAGTTACAAGTATCAGTAATGTTGCTCGATCACTTAATAATAAAGTAATGAATATAAAAATGTTTAAAATTTTTCCAACCAACCAAGGTTGTTAAATTGTGCTCGTCGACCAATTATAGTTAGTGAGAGTTTATCCCCGACTAACCATACTTGGTAAATTTTTATCTTTTTCGTAAAATGTGTCTGATCAACCAAGGTCAATGAATTCTCCTCGTCGACCAACTGTAGTTAGTGGGTTTTTATCCCCGACCAACCATACTTGGTACAGTTTGGAATATTTTCTCCTCGTCGACCAACTACGTTGGTACAGTTTAGAATATTTCCTCCTCGTCGACCAACTACGTTGGTAGAGTTTGGATTATTTTCTCCTCGTCGACCAACTACGTTGGTACAGTTTGGATTATTTTCTCCTCGTCGACCAACTAAGTTGGTACAGTTTGGAATATTTTCTCCTCGTCGACCAACTACGTTGGTACAGTTTGGATTATTTTCTCCTCGTCGACCAACTAAGTTGGTACAGTTTGGATTATTTTCTTGAGTAGTCTGCCGAGCTGTGCCGAGTAGTGCGTAGCACTAGTATTCCCCGAAATTTTTTCAATAAACAGAGAGACTTGCAGAATATTTTTATTTTATTCATACTGATGGAACTGCGTTACATATACATCACTGATAATACTTGCGCAGATGCTCTGCGTTCCATGCATTCTTAAACTCCTCGCCTTCTAAAGTGGCTATTCGATAAGTTGCTGGTCGAACAACTTCTGTAACTCGGTATGGTCCATGCCAGTTTGCCTCCAGTTTGTTATGCTTTTGAATTACTTTCTTCAGCACATAGTCTCCTTCTTTCAGGTCGCACTTCTTCACCCTCTTGTTGTAGAACAAAGATGTTCGTTGCTGGTAAGCAGCATTTCTAATGGCTTCTTCTTCTCTGACTTCCTCGAGCATGTTTAAATCCAGTCTTCTCATTAAGTCGCTGATAGGAGAATTGAAATTCAGTACCCTGTGTGTTGGGAGGCCCAACTCGGCAGGTATGATAACTTCACTTCCAAATGCCAGCATGAATGGTGATTCTCTAGTTGCTACTCGGGGAGTAGTTCGGTAAGCCCAGAGTACTGATTGTAGCTCGTTGATCCAGTTTGCTTTTGCATCATCTAATCGTTTCTTCAAACCGTTCAACAGCGTTCTGTTTGTCACTTCAGTTTGTCCATTGCTTTAAGGATGACCTGGTGCTGAATGAACCTTCAAAATGTTTGACTGATGACAATAGACGGCAAACTCCTCGTTATCAAATTGTGTCCCATGGTCTGTGATGAAGGCATGAGGGAGACCATATCGGCAAATGATGTTCTTCCAAAAAAATTGGTACACCTTCTCGTACGTCATATCAATGAGTGGCTCAGCTTCTACCCACTTAGTAAAATAATTCACCGTGACGACAAGGTACTTCGGGTCATTGGCAGTGGTCCAACCATGTCAATTCCCCACATGGAAAATAGCCAAGGGGAAGTTATGGGCGTCAACAATGCTTGTGGAGTTCTTCGGATGGAGGAAAAGCGTTGGCATTTGTCACACTTCTTGGCATATGCAATACAATCAGCCCTCATCGTCGGCCAGTAGTATCCCTGCGTCATCACCCTTTGTAAAAGAGTCTGACCTGCTATATGTGCTCCACAAGACCCTTCATGGATCTCTTCAATCAAATCTTTCACCTCGGTGGGATGTACACATCTCTGCAAACCTGCCATAATTCCTCGTCTATATAAAACACCATTAATTAGTACATACCGAGCAGCTTTAAACTTTAATTTCTTGGCTGCGAGCTTGTCAATTGGCAATTCTCCCTCCTCGATATACGCCCTGATGGGATCCATCCAAGATGGACTTAAATCAAGGGTGATAAAGTTCATCGTCAGATCTTCATCTATACTCCGACCAGCTAACACTTCAATTGGGATTGTTTGTCGTAGCTCGGTGCGAGTTGCTGATGCTAGTCGAACTAGGGCGTCTGCTCTCGCATTCTCCATTCTTGGTATTCTGACCAGCTGAATAGCGGCAAATTCTGACACCAGCTCCTTTGCCTTTGCATGATATCTGATCATTAATTCTCCTTTAACTGCATATGCTCCCATAATTTGGTTTACAATCAGTTGAGAGTCACTGAAGATCATAACTTGTTGCGCCTCCATAACTTTTGCCAAATTAAGCCCTGCGATCATGGCCTCATATTCAGCCTCATTGTTGGAAGCTTTGAATTGGAAACGCAAGGCGTATTCCATGTCGACCTCGTCCGGAGTGCTCAAAACTATCCCCGCGCCACATCCTGTATTGCAAGATGAGCCATCTACATATAGCCTCCATATAGGTAACTCGTCTTCAAATTTCTGATCAGTCAGAGTTCATCTGTGAAATATTTGCTGCTTCTTTTCATCCTCCCCTGATTTTTCTCGCTCCTCGTCGATCATTTTTTCTTGCCCTTTTACCAACCGGAGTTGGTCTGAGCTCGAATTTAATGATCCTGTAACATCCACTTGCCCTTTTACCAACCGGAGTTGGTCTGAGCTAGTGTTTGTCGATCCTGTAACATCCACAGGTTGATCAGCGAGCAACTCTTATTCCTCGTCCGGAGTTCTCACAACTATCTCTGCATCACATCCTGTAACATCCACACGCCCTTTTACCAATCGGAATTGGTCTGAGCTTGTGTTTGTTGATCCTGTAACATCCACATGTTGATCAGCGAGCAACTCTTGTTCCTCGGGGGTATCAGGATAGGTGAACTCCGCTATGAAATCTGCTACAGCCTGTCCTTTTAGTGATGATATGGGTTCATAAATTATATCATATTCACCGAGTTCTATTGCCCAGTACATCAATCTCCCTGATTTTTCTGGCTTATGAAGGGCTTGCCTCAGTGGCATATCAGTATATACTACTATAGTATGAGCCTGAAAATATGGCCTCATTCTCCTACTCGCCTCAATCAGCGCCAGTGCCAATTTCTCCCACCTTGGATATCTGATCTCTGCTCCTCGGAAGGCCTTACTTGTGTAGTAAATTGGCTTTTGTACTCCATTCTCCACTCTGATCAACGCCGAGCTAACTACATTCTCGGACACTGCAAGGTACAAGTATAATTTTTCTCCCATCACTGGCCTGGACAATAATGGGGGTGCTCCCAAGTATTTCTTCAAGTCTTGAAAAGCCTTCTCGCATTCATCATTCCACTCAAAAGTCTTTCTGAGTGTCTTGAAGAATGGGAGACATCTATAAGTTGCTCGTGACACAAATTTGTTGAGTGCCGCTACTCGTCCTGTGAGACTCTGTACTTCCTTCTTCGTCGTTGGAGATCGCAGCCCTAATAGAGCTTTGATCTTTTCAGGATTTGCTTCAATGCCTCGTTGATTGACAATGTACCCGGGAAACATGCCTTCTCGTACTCCAAAGATGCACTTCGTCGGGTTCAGCTTCATTTGATATTTATCTAGTTGATCAAAAGTCTGACTTAAGTCAACTAGATGATCGGCAACTTTCTTGCTTTTTATCAGCATGTCGTCAACATAGACTTCCATATTGTCACTGATTTGTTCAGCAAAGACCTTGTTCATCAGCCTCTGATATGTCACACCTGCATTTTTCAAACCAAAAGGCATAACGTTATAGCAATAAGTTCCCCTAGGGGTAATGAAAGAAGTACTTTACCTGTCTTCAGGTTTCATTTTAATTTGATTATATCCAGAATAAGCATCCATGAAGCTCAGCAACTCGTGTCCCGAGGTAGCATCCACCAGTTGATCAATTCAGGGCAATGGAAAGTGATCCTTTGGGCATTCTTTATTGAGGTCGGTGAAGTCCACACACATCCTCCACTTGTTGTTTTTCTTCTTTACCATCACCACATTAGCTAACCAATCTGGATATTTAACATCTTCAATGAAACAAGCTTTCTGGAGCTTCTCGACTTCCTTTTGTATAGCTTGATTCTTCTCGGGACTGAATACTCTTCTTCTCTGCTTCACAGTCTTGATCTTCTTATTCACATTGAGCTCGTGACATAAGAAGTTTGGGTCTATCCTAGGCATATCTTCATGACTCCACACAAAAGTTTGCCTTCTGCTTCTAAGGAAAGTTATCAATTCCTGTTTTAATGAGGCTTCCAACGATGAACCTATTTGAGTAGTTCGATCAGGGTGCTCGTCGTCCAGAATGATGTTTTCAGTAGCTTCCACCACTTGACCCTTCACGAGTTGTGACTCATCTCGAGGATCCAATGTTTCAATTTCTGCACCTTCATCCACTTGATAAGTAGTGGTCTTTTTCTTTGATTCTTCCAGTTCTTCTTGCTCGGCGGATGAATAATAACATTCCCGAGCTACTTTCTGATCACCTTTCACAACTCCTACTCCAAAGTTTGTTGGAAATTTTAGGCATTGATGCACTGTAGATGGTACAGCCTCGAACTTATTCAATCCTACTCTTCCCATGATGATATTGTACGATGATTGGATATTCTTATCCATCACGAAGAAACGTATTCTTTCTGTACGACAAGCATGCCACGTACCAATGAATATATCCAACTTGATCGTCCCAAGTGGAAATACTTTCTCGCCAGCAAAATCGATGAGGGGTCTGTGGTAAGGCTCCAGTTGGGATAGCTTTAGATTCAAACTATCGAAACACGAGTAGAACATGATGTCTACCGAGCTACCATTGTCGACTAGCACTCTTGAAATCATGACTTCCTTCATTCTCATTTTGATCACCAGAGGGTCATCATGAGGATATAAAATACCTGCAAGGTCATTTTTTGAAAAACCGATAACCAATTTCTCCTTGTTCACCTTTCTCGGACGATCTTCCTCAGCTAGATTTATTCGCTGAATATACGAGAAAGCTTGAGCCTCACCTAGGTAAGCTTTTCTTTCTGCAGTAAGGTCTTCTCCTTCTGCATCTCCTCCTGTAATAACATTACAATCAAATGACCCAAAACGTATTGAAAATACCTCTCGTTCTGGCTGTTTTGGTTTCTTGGGAAGATCGGGGTCATCATCTGGATCAACTTCATGGTTTCTCTTCTTGTTCTCCTCTGCTCGATGAGGAGATCTAGACCTCTCTCTAGTTCGGTCGTTGTTTCTTCTTTCGCCTCCCCGATCAACATACTTTGCTAGCTTTCCTCGTCGGATGAGTGTTTCAATCTCATTCTGAAGAGCTATGCAATTTTTAGTCATATGGCCATGATCCTTGTGGAACTCGCAATATTTTTCCCTATTCCTCATGTCAGGGTCTGCCTTCATTTTCTTTGGCCAGTTTAACTCTTCGGTGTTCTTAATTTCTTCCAGGACGTGGTTGATATTGACCTTCAAAGGTGTGTAATTATCAAATTTCCTCAAGACCTCCCATGACGACCTATTTTTGGATTGTTTGTCACCACCATTGTTCTTATGTTCTTTCTTCTTAGCTTTATCACCTTCCACCTTGGTTTCTTTGGCGTCTATATTCTTCTTCGCAGACATAGCCTCCTCGACATTCATAATCTTGGACGCCTTTCCCATCAGGTTCGACATGGTTCGAGGTGGATCTTTGGCCAAAGTATAGTACAACTTGTTTGGCAGAAGTCCACTCATCAAAGCGGTAATCGCTGTCTTCTCCTCATAATCAATGACTTTGAGTTTCTCGTTATTAAAACGAGTTATATAATCTCTGATACTCTCTCCAGCTTTTTATCTAACACTTAACAGATGTGCTACTCTTTTAACTGGCTTTGCGCCAAAGCAAAAATTCCCAATGAATAACTCGGCCAGTTGAAGAAAAGTTGAAATCTTACCCCGAGGAAGATTATTATACCATATCTGAGCAGATCCGGTAAGTGTTCCCGAGAATGCTCTGCATCTCATCTCATCTGGGACAGCATAGATGTCGGCTGCAGCGTGGTATTGTTCTATATGAAGGAAAGGGTCAGTCTTTCCATCATACTTGGGAGTCACAACAGGTGCTTTGAACTTTGACGGTGTTGGGAAATCAACAATGTCCTGGACAAAAGGTGTTCCTCGAACAAAGGTTCGTTGTAGAGGGTTCTTGGCCTTAACTATTTCCCCTAATCTGTCCTCCAACCTCTGAATAGATCCTTTCCATGCATCATTTCCTTCCTCGGGCCTATTGGTTCGAGCAACTGATCGCGTTGAAGTAGCTTCCTGGGATTTATCTTGACGAGCAACTGGTCGGTCATAGGATCTATCTTGACGAGCAGCTGGTCGCGACTGGGCAGATCCTTCCCTTAAATCTGATGGTCGTCGAAAGCTCCTCGACGCTGCATTAAGAGGACTTTTGTTCCTCCTAGGGCCTAATTGGTCGAAAGGAGAAACCCTACTTAACCTTTCCAACGCGCTGGCCCTTTCTGGGGAGAGGGTGACACGTTGTTCAGTATCCGTGGCTCGCACATACGAAGTTCGCCCAGGTTGATAAGAGAAATCATCAGATTCCTCATTGCGATGTGAGTTAGTACGCTTAGTACGCGAAGAAGGCGCACGGGTATTTCTTTGAATGCTTCGCTGTCCGGAATGGGCTGATGCACCGCCATGGAGGGTTTGAATGAGTTATCGCATTGTTTCTTGCATGACGGTCTGGCCCTGAGCCAGATTTGCCATTATTCAAGTCAGATCTGGAACAATTGGTGGAGCAGATGGATTTGGAGGGGTTCCAGCGTTTCGATTGCTGGATTCAGGAATATCAGCCATTGGTAATGGATTATTTTTGATGAGAAAACGATTTTACCAGTTGTTTCCCACAGACGGCGCCAATCTGTTGATGTAAAAAATTAGATCACTCTAATAATTCAATCACAGATAAATAAATGAGACAAAGAATTTTAAAGTGGTTCAGCCTTATAAGAATGGCCTACTTCCACTGTTTTGGTATTGCTGTTTGTATGGGAATTCTCAATTAAAAGTTATCTCAAGAAATTCCGATCTGGGGGTCCCTTACAGTGAGGATTGTACAATGTATTTATAGCCATGAGGCTGTAATGTGAAAGGGTAATACATTAAATGATATGCATATGAAAGGGTAATACATTTAATGCCCTCTTTGCGTGCGCGTCCAAATGATAAGCATTTAATGAATCAGTTGAACTGTTGATTATCCAGCTATTAATGCTTTGTTCGAGATGCAGCTTGGACCGCCTAAGCTTCTCAATACTCAAGAGTTCCTCGGAGAAGTTTGTTCCTCGGAGCGTATGAGTTCCTCGGGTAAACAGTTTTGTTCCTCGGAGTGTGGGAGTTCCTCGAAAGTGTTTGTAGTTGCCATGTAGATGGCCACGTGTCTTCATATGATTGGTCCACATCAGCAGATTAAATTTGGTATCAACACTAATTATACTAAAAATGTATTAAAACGTCTTAACATGGATAAAGCTCACCCACTAAGTACCCCGTGTTTGTTCGATCTTTGGACATAAAGAAAGATCCATACCGTCCTAAAGAAGAAGATGAGGAAATATTGGGTCCAGAAGTATCCTATTTAAGTACATTTAGTGCATTACTGTACTTGGCACAATGCACTAGGCTAGATATTTCATTCTCTGTAAACTTGCTTGTTAGATATAGTTTTGAACCAACCAAAAGGCATTGGGCTGGTGTCAAGCATATCATAAGATATCTATGTGGAACCACTGATATGGGTTTATTTTATTCTTATAAGTCTAATAGTTCCAAATTAGTTGGTTATGCAGATTCTAGATATCTCTCTGATCCTCATAAGGGTCGATCTCAGACAATTATGTATTTCTTAGTGGTAATGTTGTTATTTTCTGACGTTCTACTAAACAAACTTTAGTAGCTATTTCTTCTAACCACTCTGAAATTTTAACTCTTCATAAAGCTAGCCGTGAATGTGTATGACTGAGATCTTTAGTTCAACATATTCATAGTTCTTGTCAATTGTCTTCCATTACAGATGTTCTAAGTGTCAACTATGAAGACAATGCAACATGCATATCACAAATTAAAGAAGGATTCATCAAAGGAGACAGAACCAAGCACATTTCACCAAAGTTTTTCTTCACTCACAAGCTTTAGAAGAAAAATATGATTGAAGTCATGCAAGTTCATTCAAGTGATAACTTAACTGATCTCTTCACAAAGTCACTACCAAAGACGACATTTCAAAAGTTTGTATAGGATATTGAAATGCGTCGACTCTACTAACAGTGAAATTGAACATATCAATCAGGGGGAGCATCTTATCAGGGGGAGGATACAATAATATGTATTTTGGGACATTTGTGCGTTGTACTCTTTTTTCTTTAACTAGATTTTGTCCCACTGAATTTTTCTAGTAAAGGTTTTAACGAGGCAGAATTAAGCACGTCCAACACCGACTTAATGATCACAAAGAATTGTACTCTTTTTCCTTCACTATGATTTTTTCTCAATGGGTTTTCCTTAGTAAGGGTTTGATGAGGCAATAATCATTGAACGGTGGAAATGATGTGCATCAAATGGAGAGTGTTATAAATATTTGTATTTATCCTATTTAAGTGGATGTTCACTCCTATTAGGACTCTACCAGATTGTATTATAAATAAGGGGTGATCCCCCTCATTTTTGACACACCAATTAATGATAACTCTTTTTCTCTGAAATTCTCTTTGTACCCTATTTATTTCAACAATTGTCAAATTTTTATTTTCTGTCTAAGGCATTTTTTAGTTGGGAAAAAAAGCGGGGCTCTTTACTTTTGTCTTATTAGGTGTGTATGGATTTTGGGTATAAGAGTGGATAAGTGTAGTTTTATTCTGGTAATATGGTAACTGAATACAATGTATCAAGATTTTTTTTAATTAATTATTATAAATAAACTGTCAAAATTGAGTTAACTAAAGATCCATCCAAAATTTAGCATCAATCCCTAATATTTTTGAGGGGTCAATCTTCAAATGGCCAAAACTCTTTGGGGGGCAAGACCAATTAACCTAAAATTATCTATCCGACCTATTCGGATGCATCACATGGGGACCTGATCGTACAAGTCCAAGTTTCAAAAATTACAGCGTTCGAAGTGAAATGGTGGAAGTCATTAAAAAAGGGAAAAAATGCAGTCCCCAGCTTAGGTACCGACCAAACAGGGGCAATTTGGTCATAAAAGGAGCTGTCTTTGCAGTTCAGTTTCACCGGTAACCGACAGTTCAATATTGGAGTCTTATCAAAGGACAGCAAGTAAAGTAAAAATTGGGAGTATTTGATGTTTTGAGAAGTGCAGTTGCTGCTGTTGTGTCTGAGTCTACGCACCATCCACTTCTTCTCGTCCTTCCCCTTTTGCTCAAAACTAAAATACCCATCATGAAAAGATTGGATCTTTTGTAGATACTGTTGAATTTAAACGCTCAGGATTGGGAATTAATTGTTGGTTAAGTAAAGGAGAGAGAGAAAAATGTCATGGAAGAGCAGAGGTGTAGAGTCTAGTTCAAAGAGCGTTGTTTCTCGGAAATTAAGTATTTTTCTTTGCATTGGCTGTTTTTGTGCTGGGATGCTCTTCACCGACAGGTTTCATTTTGCTTTATTTGTTTACAATTATAATCGAGGAATTTTAATATGTTTATTTCAAGGATTGGTCAATGGTCATGTTTATTTTGAGGATCCAATCTGCTGAAATAAACTTCAACAGCCCCCGCCCCATTTTCTTTTTATCTTGATTGAGATGTAACAATATTTCAGATTTGGTGTTGTATAAAGTTGATCTATCATTTGTTTTTTGCCATCATCATGGCACCTTCTTTTCTGTAAAGCCAAATATGGGGGGAGTAATGTTCGTGTGCTTAATTTCTCTACGAGCTTAATATTTTCTTTTTCTTTATTTTTATGGCATCTAATTTCTTTACATACTTAGCACCTGATACTAATATGCCAATTGCCTACAACTAAGGCTGCCAAGTATGGTGAAATGCAGTTATATAATTTTGGTTGTTTTTGGATATTTCTTTAGCGCAAAACTTAGTGTTTTTTTCTGCCCTTTTGATGCTTCCCTTTGATTTTAGTATTAGAGAGTTCAAACTCGAAATGTGGGTATGAGTTTAATGTCATATCCATATATGTCAGAAGGTAAAACTTTAAAATTGGAGAAGTAAGAAGCTATATGACTGGTGGACATATTACTCAGGAATTTGATAGAATTGTAACGTATAGTTATTCAGTGATCAAAGTTATCATATTTCCTTCTCTGATCCTAAATAAACACTGGCTTAATTTGCTTGGGCCCTAGTATGGAGGTTGTTGTGTATACTTGTGTATGAATAAGGGTACTCTGGTGATAGAATGTGGACACTGCCAGAAGTTAAAGGCATATCAAGGTCAACATCGGCTGAAGATGAGAGGCTAAAGTTAGTTGCGGAGGGTTGCAATCCAAAAATAGTGAGTACTTAAATTATATTACTGAGAAATATATCCCTATTTCCATCTAGGCAAGTGTGACCCTATACTGAAAGAAAAACTTCACTTTAGCTTTTGCGGTCTATGTTTATCAGTTCTCTGATTCAGAGTTCAGTTGGATTTTAATCCTTCTTGTATATATTTATATTTCCATCAGAACGATGTAAAGAGGGACTCCAAGGACATTTTGGGGGAAGTATCAAAGACACATCATGCTGTACAGTAAGCTTCTTCGCTCATTATATCTAGACTCGTTTGAGTTTGATAAAATTTTATGTTTTGTATTACTTGAAAAAATATGTCATACTATGTGCAGATCATTGGATAAAACAATTTCAAATTTGGAGATGGAATTAGCTGCAGCTAGGGCTGTGCAAGATTCTCTACTCACTGGCTCTCCCATATCTGAAGAGTTGAGCATTGGTGAATCAACAAAGAAAAGAAAATATCTAATGGTTATAGGCATCAACACTGCTTTTAGCAGCCGAAAAAGGAGAGACTCTGTTCGTGCTACTTGGATGCCACAAGGTTCATGATATCCTGTTTGCGTGCATGTGTTACCATTTCTATTTGATTTGTATTAACTCTCTTCGTATATGTGTAAAAATCAGGTGATAAGCGAAAGAAACTCGAGGAAGAGAAGGGCATTATAATGCGGTTTGTTATAGGTCACAGGTGGGTATCAAATACTCAAAGCTGATGGATTAAGTACACTTCTCTCTCTTCTATTTATCCATGTTTTTTTTCTTTGTTTGAAAGTAGTCATGTTTTTTTCCCCTTTGATATTCTGGTAAAGTTGTGCTCTTTGCACTACATGATGCCGTGATTTTATTGTCATATCACTGTCTCAACTGCCAAATCAATGCAATCCACCAAATGCAATGAGTTTTTCTCAGTAATTTATCTGTATTCTGAAGACTTTGTTGAAAGCAAAATTGCAAATGGCTCGTACAGTTTGAATTTTTGGGGTTTGCTAAAATCCTAAATTTCCCCTATTTATGACATGATTATGGCTGATAGATCACAGTGGAATAACAAATTCATTTCTTAAACTTGAAACAAATTAGCACGAAAGAAATTTAACATCGTGCAACAATATAGAAGGCTCACTACTCGAAATAGTGCTTCATCTTCATAGCTAACAAATTTAGTACTCAGTTTGTTTTGAGTTTTTGCGCTTTCCTGGAATCCCAAATTACCCTAATTTATGACTTAGTTAAGGATTAAGTTTGAAAGAGTAAAATCACAAATCCCCTTCATAAATCTTGAACCAAATGCGCAAAAGAAGTCATTTAACAATCTACATTGATGTAAAATACCTACTTGCCCCACTGTCACACATTGTTATTCCAGCTTTGTTTGGAAGAAAAAGAATAAGAAGAGGTCCATCCTTTATATAATCAATTACAACCCAAAAACATCTTCTAACTGCTTGTAACAATTTTTACTGACTTGGCGACAACTAGTTTGACACTTGGCCGTTGGAATTCCATTGTAATAATTGGAGTTTTTTATTACAGCTGCTGAGTTCACTATCTCCAGTTTATTCCTAACTTATCCTCCTCCATGAAAGCATCCTTCTCCTCGAGGATTCAAGTTCAATAATTGAGATGTGATCTTGTCATAGTCTTCCCAAGGGGCATTAAGAGGCAGAACATGCGACCACGGCCTTAATACTTGTGATCCTGGAACATTTCCTCTCCTGACCGTCCTTTTAGCCACAAAGCAAGTGTCTACTAGTAACTGTTCATCATCACTAAAGTAGTGGAAGCCTGACAACCAGTGGATTCAAGTAATAGCTTGAAGGAAATTTATATTATGTAAACTGAATTTAGAACTGATTTGACTGTTATGAGAGATAATGAATTGAATGCAGAGCATAATTATTTATAATACTAAAAAAATCCCAACCCATATAGAACTCCGACACTTGATCAAAACTAGAAAGAATTTCATTAGCTATACAAAACTAGAATTATTGCAAACGGAAAAAAGGCGCAAAAAATA
Organism: Sambucus nigra; assembly: GCA_949130495.1. Lineage (NCBI taxonomy): Eukaryota > Viridiplantae > Streptophyta > Magnoliopsida > Dipsacales > Adoxaceae > Sambucus > Sambucus nigra. The sequence goes on along the minus strand of OX422214.1, from coordinate 468,412,408 downwards.
GAATCACTTTCATGCTACTGTTTGCGCTAAATCAGGCTCTCTCTCTTGACGAAAACTGATCCCTAGAGTTTGTTATATCAAAAGAAACAGATAGTAGGGAATGAGATCCTTCGCATTGAATGTTATAGAGATGTTCATACCCGTGTACGATTTAAAATATAGGCATTGGCACTTATCTTTTTGAGGATGCAGAGGGTCGAGCTTCTATATTGTTGTAGTTGCCACAAGGAGACTTATCCTTGCTTAAGTTCACCATAACGATATCACCTTCTTTTTGCAATAATCATTTCCATAACCAAATGGAATAAGGTTTGGTTGAGTAGTAAGTTGTACAACTTCAACCATGCTAGTGGAAACAATTTGTACTCCTGCTGTCATTGATAAGCTGGCAAATTTCCCCTTGCGTGAAGCTATGAAGATCTGAAGACTCTATATGGGGTCTGAATAGCACAAGAAAATGTTCGTCATTGTCGACGTCCCCAGAGTACCTTTACTTTCTATTCTATTAATCAAGCTAAGTCAACAAAATCAGCTTCAGCCACCAAGGATTGCTGTCTCCTACATATATCAGATGTGTTGTCAGGTTTGGCACGCTTATGGCACTTGTCCATCTTTGGGTCAGGTGGGGCTGACATTGAGTGGTTTTGGTAGGGAATGGTGGGTTTAGGTTGGGGAGAATGAAGTATAGGGTTGGTAACTTGGTCAAACTGATGTACTTCTTGGAAGTATGGGGGATTTTGTTTGGGGCTCTGTATGATGATTGGGGTTTCAGTTGGGCTAGGGTTTCTGGGGTAGGATGAGAGATTGGTGCAACTATGTAAGGTTTACGAGTAGGCATGAAAGATTCAACTTCTAATGCATTATTTATGGCATCATCTAGAGAAGTGTATTGATGATCATCTAATTTTATTTGTATGTTCCTGTTCAGGGCCATTGCTGAACATCCAGTGGTTTCATGTTCGTTCCCATACAATTCATTGCGAGATAAAAGTTACAAGAACTCATCAACATACTCTTTAACTGCAGGGTTGCCTCGTCGACAATTTTGCATAGTAATGAACGTCGTCTAAAAGTAACCTCGAGGATGGTGACTTCGATTCAACAATTGTTTCATAGCTTTCCAAGGTTGTAGTTGCTGAAATCCTTGTCGAACACTATTTTGGTGAATGTTCCCTCCAGGCAGATGATGATGCTCCAGTAAGCTTGTAGGACACAAATACAGCTCCATTGTCGCTGACCAATCGCGGAAATTCTCAATATGACTAGTCTGTTTAATGGGAATATCAACATTGAGGCACTACTCTATTCGATTGGTCCCTTGATTCCAAGTCTTGAAAGGTAGAAGATGTCTTCAAAATCATCAAAATCAATTAGGGCCTTTTGTTGATCACATAGAGGTATAGTAAGAGAATATAGGCTTGATGGGAGAGCCATCAGGTTCCATGTGAGAGCCATCAGGTTCCATGTGAGAGTGGGGTCTAATTCATCCAGAAAATCAGTTCTCGTATGGTGTGGTAAAGTTGTTATTATACTGTTGTAGGGCCGTGGTGGTTACATTAAGGCCGTTTGAAGGTGCGCCCAGTGGGTGGGGTGGGTGGGGTTGTAGCTCTTGATATTGGTGCTGGAAAGGCGAGAGATCAGCATGATGGGGGTTGAGGTGTTTTAAATGGTGACACAGAAATATAGGGGCACTGGAAACTGCTGGAAGTGTGGTAGGTAATTACAGTGGTTGGTGTTAGGTTAGATTTGGTGACTGATGATTGAGGCAGCAAGGGGAAGGTTGCCTGCAAGGGCTTTTCGGAGCCCTCTTTTCCCTGCTTGCCATTATTTTTCTCGGGACTGCTACAAGTAATTCTTCTCTGAAGGTCTTGAATTGCTCCTGTAATTCTTTCTTCCAACTTTTTCTTGGTGAAGAATTCTCCAGCCACGCTAGTCGTGGTGGTAGGTTCTTAATTGAGGCTCTGATACCAATCAACCTACAATCAACCTATCAACCTGGGGAAGCCTGTGAATCAATGTATTCAATGAATCAAACAAGAAATAGCTTGAAAAAAATTAAGGAGATGTAAACTGAATTTAAAAATGACTGTTATTATTAAGAGAGAATGATTATAATGCAGTGCACAATTTATTGATTCTACCGAAATAATTCTTATGTGACTAGAGTTTGAATTCTTAAGGCCAAGTGTTTGCACCTTTATTCCCATGAATCCTATTTTTATATTCCACTCTATTTAACGCAATATCTTCGATTAAATCACATGATATTATGTTCTTTTTTATAATATCCCACCAAGTCAATTTAAGCCTACCGTTGTCCCTTGCGTTACCATCAGTACTAACTCAATCACTCTTTCTTATGGGGGCATCCATTGGTCTACGCTTGACGTGCTCAAACCATCTAAGTCGGTTTTGTCTCGATTTATCTTCTATGATAGCTACTTTTACCGTTTCATGAATTTGTTCATTTCTAATTTTATCCTTTCGAGTTTATCACATATCCATCTTAACAGTCGCATCTCCACCACGCTCGTTTTTTGCACATTTTATTTTTTAGTTGTCCAACACTCCATCCCGTACAACATGGTGGGTCTAATGGCCGTCTTATAGAATTTCCCTTTAACTTCAAAGGTATAAGCCGATCACACAATACGTCGGTAGCACTTCTCCACTTGACCCAACCTGCTTTAATCATATGAGTAATATCATCACTAATATTTCAATCTTTTTGGATAATCGAGCCTAAATAACGAAAATGGTAATTTTTAGGTATCTCTTGACCCTCCAATTTTACATCCCCGCTTGTCCTCTTATTATTACTCAAATTTCACTTCACATATTCTGTTTTAGTTCTACTTATTTTATAGATACTCTTGTTTCTAGAGTTTCTCTTCACAATTCCAATCTAGCATTAATCGCAGTTTTAGTTTCATCTACTAAAATAGTATCATTTGCAAATAACATACACCGCGGCACTTCAACTTGTATTTGTTCAGTTAACTCACCCATAACAAGAGCAAAGAGATAAGGACTTGGTGCTGAACCTTGGTGTAGTACATTAATTGGGAATTCACTACTTTCTCCTGCCTATGTTCTTACTATATTCATGGTCCCGTTATACATATCCTTGATTACATTAGTATATCTATGAGTCATTCATTTTTTATGTAAAACCCACCATATTATATCTGTTGATATCATATCATACGCTTCTTCAAATCTATAAAAATCATATGAAGATCCTTCTTTTTCTCCCTATACCTCTCCGTTTATCTCTTCAATAAAATAAATAGTTTCCATTGTTTACCTCCCAGGTACAAACCCAATTTGATTCTCAGATATCATTGTTTTCAATCTCAATATATACTCCTTCACTCTCTCCCAAAGTTTTATTGTATAACTCATTAATTTGATAATTTGAACAACTTTGTATGTCTCCTTTATTTTTATATATTGGTACTAAAACACTCTTTCTCCATTCGTCGAGCATCCTATTAGTCATTATAATTTTATTAAATAATTTCGCTAGTCAAGACACTTATTCATCCACTAAGCACTTTTGAACCTCAATAGTACCATCTGGTTCCAAAGCCCTCCCTAATTTCATCATTTTTAGAGCAATTATAATCTCTGTTGTCCTAATTTTGCGACATAATATATTTTTTCAAGTTTTCCTAAGTTCTTCTATATCTAACCCACTCCCGTTATCTTCATTCAATAATCTCTTGAAGTAGTTTTTTCATCTTTCCTTAATCCCATCATTCTTAATTAGTACGAGGTCCATAATTATGCAGACGTGTGCTTGGCACGAGTGCCCACGTTACGTGTGCCCAAAGCTAATGAAGAGTCCAACTCATAAAAGACTCCCACGTATTCACCATTTAAAACGACTGAAGTTGATACATGATAGGTCCAAACTCTTAGGAATATCTATTGACGGAGCTTAGGACTTTCCTAAGCTTCTCTATAAATGTAAACCTGCTCCCCATTGAGAGGGGCATGTGATATTGTATTGACGAGCGAGACTACAACTCTGCCGACCAGTTCTCTAAAGTAATAAATAGCAAATCCTAAACCTCGTGGATGTAGGCACGTTGTCGAGCCATCTCGTGTTGTGTGTGTTATTTCGTTACTCGCATTGATATTTATTCTTATTTGACTCGTGTTCATTGGATACTATCACTTGTAGAAAATTATCACCTACAATTGGCGTCGTCTATGGGAACAATATGAGTTCTTTGCCATTAACCTCACTCACCCAACCAAGATCACCAAAATCTTTGATGACCAGGAGGGTCATCAATAACATGGCCTAGGGGACCAGGAGGGATACCCTTTAGACAATGATAGTCACAACGATCGGGATGCACGTTAGTCATCTCCTTAATCCCAGAGTAGATATGCTATTGGTAATTATTACCAATCTTTTGATACGTGTTACCGTATTTAGGAGGAGAAAACGATGGTTAGTGATGAGCTTGAGTGATCTAACCAGATCTTAAGGATCATTGATAATTACGAGAAGCGCCTTCGAGGCGAATGTACCGTCAAAAGGCACCAATAGGAGCAGAATGATGAGCTCCAATGGCGCCTGGAGAAACTAAAAAGAGAAGCCCGAAGGGAGAAGCGCAATCATGGAAATAGGTCGAGAACTCTTAGCCCTCAGGCGAGCAGGGCTCGCAACCGAGGAAGGAGCACTTAGTGACACAAAGAACCCCCCCTTGTGAGAGATCTTATGGACAAAAACTGTGCTCTGATGAACGGCGAGGAGATAAATAGCTATGCGATTTCATCAGAAAAGAGAGGTAGAGGGGCACCCGACCCACCAAGGGGCTCGCATTACCAAGGAGCTTGCGAGAAGAATTCTTGTCTGGCAGATGAAGTTGCCCTTCAGCTGGGCTATAGAGGAGTTTGAGCCTCCTAAGAAGTTTACTTTCCCATGATTCAAGATCTATGATGGGAAGATTGACCCTACCGATCATGTCAAGTAGTATCGCTAGATGATGACGTTGTGGAACACTAACGAAGGATTGCTGTGCCGGATATTTCCCTCTATTCTTGGAGACACTACCCAAAAGTGGTTTGAGAAGTTACCACACTGATTGATTGCTTCTTTCAAGCAGCTGGCTGAGGCTTTCACGACCAGGTTCATCATTAGAAGCACCCATCTTAAATGGATGGATTCACTTTTGACGATGAAGAAGAAGCCTCGGGAAACACTCCGCGAGTACGCCAAAAGGTATTGGGAGGTGTACAACGAGGATTGTACAGAGAAAGTTGCGTTGGCATCCTTCAAGATCGGTGTGCCGAGCAACTCCAGCTTTACCAGTCTCTCACTAAGCGAGAAGTCGTTACTGTTGACGACCTGATGGTGAGGATCGAGAAGTATGCCAAGGTTGAAGATATAGTGACCGGAGTTGGTCAGGAAAGAGATCGACAAATACAATCTAAGAACGGGGACAAAGAGGGGGCGAACAAGAAATGAGGGAGGAAGAAGAAAGCAGAAGGGAGCTGAGAAGAAGGATCTTGAGAAAGTATCCATTAACAAAATTTTCTCCAAATCGATCTACATTAGGTCGATAATACTTCAATTGGCCCGAAAAGATGGTCAATGACCCCAAGAAGAGAAACCAAACACTGAAGTGTGCATATCATAAAGACCACGGTCACAAGATTGAAAATTGTAAGACACTCAAATCCCACCTCGAGGAATTGGTCCAGACTTCTTTACCTAAGTGATTTCGTGAAGAAGAATGAAGATGAAACACAGCCAGTGCGTGATCAAAGACCAAATAATGTCCTGGATGCTGACATGGGATACGAGTTCGCAGTAATCCAGGGTGGCCTATGACCAGATAACGTCTTGGATGAATGTTTGGATCATAAATCCGCAGTGATTCATGGGGTCTCAAACCCTAACCAAATAAAGGGGAATGCCCTCATAATAGAAATAAAAAATCTCACAGCAGTTAGGGAAGCCTTTCAGATCGACCTGGCCAAGCCCGTTGCGAGCAAATGCCGATGACTTGAAGATATCGATTATTCGAAACATATTGTTTTCACCGACGTTGATTTGGTCGGAGTAAGGACTCCCTATCATGATGCCCTTATTATAATCACTCTCAAGGTTGTCAACTGGGTGGGATGTGGACAAGCTATTGGTGGATCACGGGAGTTCCTCAAGATGTTCAACTAGTTGAACCTGCGCGTAGAAGACCTACAAGAAGCCACTGTGCCTCTGGTCGGCTTTGTAGGGAGGGTGACTTTGCTCCTGGGGGAATGTTGTTCTCCTTGCCCGAGCAGGAGGAATCTCTAAACTTATAGAGTTCTTCGTTGTATATATAAATTCCCCGTACAATGCTATACTAAGTAGAGGATGGTTGCATGCCACGAGGGTTGTTCCGTCTGAAAAGAGAGTTATGGAGATCCTCGGGAACCAAGCTTTGGCCCGAAAATGTTTTCGAGCCGCTATCTGACCAAAACAGGAGATAAAGAAGGAGAAAGCTGGCTAAAATATGTGCAACCTGAGGAAACCTGGGTTGCCCCTGCCGATCGGGTTATGAAACCTCTTCAAGAGATAACATTTGATGACAATCAACCTGAGAAGTTCGTTATAGGCAGCTAACTTACTGAAGAAGAGAAGGAATAACTGGTTGTTTTCCTCGAGCAATCGAGACGTTTTTTTCAGGTAATCGTATGACATGCCAAAGATTGATCCAGAATTGACGTGTCACAAATTCGATCCATTACATCCACCAGTGACTCAAAAGGCGCAACGAACTGCACCCGAAAAAGCCAAAGAAGTTGAAGAGGAATTGGGAAAACTTCTAGAGGCGCACTCCATAAAAGAAGTTCAATTCCCCAAGTGCCTGTTTAATCCAGTGGTCGTGAAGAAGAGCAATGGGAAGTGGAGTCTGTATAGACTTCACTGATTTGAACTGAGCCTGTCCAAATGATAGTTTTCCTCTCTGCCCCAGTAGACCAGTTTGTTGACGCCACGGCTAACCATGAATGTATGAGCTTCCTCGACCCCTACTCAGGCTACCACCACTACTGCCCATTTCGGACGATGAGGGACCTTTGCTTTTGTATCTGGCAGTGTCCAGTAACGCATTTAGCTCGGCTCTGGTTTGGAAAAAGAATAGGAGTCCGTCTCCTATTTATTATGAGAGCAAAACTTTGCTCGATGCTGAGGAGAGGTATCTCCCGTTAGAGAAGCTTGCATACCTATTAGTGATAGCCTCTCGAAAGTTGAAACATTATGTTGAGGTGCACACTATCATTATTCTGACCTCCCTCTGTCTAAAGGCGATGCTCAGGAAGGTCAACCTACCTGGACGAATGTCCAAATGGTCGGTGGAATTTGGGAGATTTGATGTTTGGTTTTAGCTTAGGACCTCGGTCAAGGGGCAAGTCCTAGCTAACTTCATCGCCGAATTTTCCAGCGACCAGTAACTAGTGGAGACGAGCACCGAAAATGAAGATTTTGGCCAACGATCGATCGAACATGGGGAGAAATGGACCTTTTATGTTGATGGAGCCTCAAATTCTATGGGGTCCGGATTTGGGATAGTACTAGTATCCTCGAAAGAAATTGTTCTCGAGTAGGCTTGGGATGCGAAGCTTCCAACAACGAGGTTGAATATGAGGCGCTGATCGGCGGATTGAAGAAGGCACTCTTCCTTGGTGCATGTCCTTGACGTCTTTAGCGACTCAGGGTTGGTATCAAATTAGATCGACAACGATAAGGATGAACACATGGCCGCATACCTTGAAGAAGCGCAACACTTGCTCGTCTAGTTTCGTAGGGGGAACAACAGTCACGCAGATGCGCTTGCCACACTTGCTTCAACTGTCGAGGGGGATATGAAACGAATGATCCAAGTAGATTACCTTGATCGGCCCAGCATCAACAATGAAAAAGCTACCGAGCAGGTTGTGGCCATTGATAGGGTCTCGAGCTGGATGGATCTGATAGTGCGTTACATGAAAGAGGATTTCCTACCAGACGATAGGAAGCAAGCACACAAGATTTGAGTGAGTTGCTCGCTTCCACTTGTCGAGAGGACATAAGCTTTATCGCCGCTCTTTTTCAATCCTTATCTCTAATGCCTAGTGCCTACACCCAGATAATGTCGAAAAGACTCCCTACAGCAGGATGCAGTCGTTTATGTTCGAAAGTGTAAAAACTATTAACTTTTCTCACCGTTAGTGCATCAGGCTGCCAGGGACCTCATGTCCCTCACAAGTCCTTAGCCTTTTACCCAGTATGGACTTGAAATCATTGACCCATTGCCCCTTGCTTCTAGTAGAAGGAAGTATCTGTTGGTTGACATAGACTACTCTAAATGGATAGAAGGAGAGCCCTTGACGAACATCTGAGATGTCGACACGACCAAGTTCATATGGTAGAACATCATAACACGGTTTGTCATCCCTCGGATCATCATCACGGACAACGGAACTCGGTTCGAGAGCAGCCTCATTCAAAGCTTCTGCGACGAGCACATCATTAGGCATTACTCCAATTCAGTGGCCTACCCTCAGATTAACGGGCAAGCAAAAGCCTCTAATAAGACAGTCCTCAACAGAATAAAAAATAGATTGGAGAAAGCGAATAGCGTATTGGGTCAAACCAGCTCCCCTCTGTTCTCAGGGCGTTTCGAATAAATACCTAGGAGATCAACGGGAGAAACACCATTTACGCTAGCCTAGGAAATGGAGGCAATCATCCCACTGGAAGCAGGTCTGCCAACTATGAAGTCTACCTTAGTCTACCAAGACCTCAACAAGGAGGCGATCAAAGTAGAGCTTGATTTGGTCGACGAAAAGAGAGAATTAGCTCTTGTAAAGCTTGCCTCCTACCAGCAATAGTTGGCCAAGCAGTAAAATGGGGGGGTCAAGGCGAGGAGCTTCATGGTCGGGGACTACGTACTTAGAAAGATTGTGGGCAGCGTTAAGAAGCCCTCAGACGAAAAACTCCAGCTCAATTGGGAAGGCCCATTCAAAGTCATTCGAGACGACTTGATGGGAGCCTACCACTTAGAAACAATAGATGGTAGAGGGGTTCCCCGAGTATGGATTGCAACCAATTTGGTGAAGTTTTACTTTTAAAGTTTAAGTTTATTTAGTTTATTTCAATTATGAATTATTTTTTAGAAGTTCTCTTAGACTTCTCTCATTTGTCTCTATGCATTGTTCCAAATGGCCGACAAATGAGTATTTAATGAAGAAGATCAATTAGACAAACGAGTTTTTCTTTGACATGTTGCTTATCACTATGATGATAGTCTTATTTCAAATGTCTTCTTTTAAGACTGATTAATTGTTCAACCACATACCACCTCTAAATTTAAACATCTGTGTACAAGACTAATCGGTTAATTGGCCAACGGTCAACTCAACCCAAAATGTTTTGACGATCAACAAAACATGGATAATGGCTCACAACTGATGAAAGGCCTACTGTGAAACCGCAGGTGCCCATGGCTAACTGGCTGCAAAAATCTTTGCTGGGGCATGACCCCACAAACAGATGCATTTTTGCTTTTCTGGGTCTAGGTCTAAGCTTTGATGTGACAACATCACCTAAAAGGTAAACCAGAAGACCACAGTATATAGGGAAGCAAAATGCAAAAATTTTCATTAACACTTTAAGTTATCACAAGGAAATTAAAAAAAGCAAATAATTTACAACAAAATGATAAATACAACTGGATCAATTGCACGACCGGATAGACTGATTCCCTAAAGTTCCAACTCCTGCAGGCGGAACATCTAACGCATAAGGAGTAACGGTCTCAGACATATCTTTGATTCTTGACGGCCCCTCAACAGTCACACTGTTAACCAAGTGTTGAGATCGGTAAAGTTCATCATCTCCATCAAACTGTAGTCACCAAGGTACTTCGTTATCAAGCTGATTGGAATGGCATTCGTTGGGATCCACGAAACATCAAGCTTATAAGGGGGCTTTTGCTGATCAAGGCAACCTGGGTCATTCCAGTACCAAAATTCAAAATCCTTTGGCACCTTTGCTACTGTCAGGGCATTGAGTCAGCCATTCTTATAGAAAACATTCCGCGCATCATTCAGGGTAGAGTCCTTATTAAGAAAGGCCTTATCGTAGTCATCCATCCATACTTGGCGAGGTTGCTTGTGAAATTAGAATGTAAGACGATCAAGCTTCTTGGACAGACTTTTGATGGTCGTCACTTTGGTGTGCAAAGACTTCTTGGTCTTCTCTAGCTCTTATGTTAGAGGACCATCCTTCTGCTTTTATGAGGAAGATGAACCCTTAACGGTCGCAACTTTGTTATTTAAAGACTTTTGAGTCTTCTCCAGCTCCTCTCTTAGCTAAGCGTTCTCTTCTTCTAAAAAGGAAGCTTCCTCTCCAATCTGTTCGCTTGGTTTGGACTTGTTAAGTCTTTCAAGCTCAGCCCTCAGGTCGTTGTTTTCCTTCTCGAGAAGAGTGGCAATCTCCTTGTTGCCCATAAGGTCGGCATGAAGAACGAAATTCCTCCTCGAATGAGCAGACTTAATGTCGGCTAGTCGCTTATCAAATCTTACGTCCTAGCTCAGCTCGGCAACCTTTTTGTCAAAGTCATCCCTTAGATTGGCTAAGGACTCCTTACGACTGCTTTGAGCAATAAAAATCATGTCATGAAGGGCACCGTTGTCTTCCACAACCTGATGGAAGAGGCGATGAAGATCCAAGTAAGCCTCCTTTGCTCGGACAGACACATCAAGGCCCAAGTGTTGGTCGAGATCATCGTCCTCATCATCGTCATCTTCGTCATGACTAACAATAAAGAGTCTTTCACGTCTTTCCTGGAAGTCGAGCTGAGCAGCAACGAGCACTGCAAGTCTTGCATTAAACTGCATGGACAAGTGGTCGAGCAAATAAGCTTGGCAAACAAAAGAAAACACGCGAGAAATAATAAAGCATACAAAAGGGCAACTGTTGGGTCATATGTATTTCATTGAAAAGATGACTAGTGGGTCAATCCCCTACATCATTCATTAAAAGAATAGAAATACAATACTTCCTAAATAGTCTTAAGGAGCATTCTCGCTGACCTTATCCTTCTCGGCCGCCTATTGAGTAACTATGGCCTCCAATTGGTCGATCCTAATCACAATCATCTGTTTAACTTGCACCTGAGCAAACTCAGTAGCAGGAGCTTGCTTTCCGACCATCACATCATCATCGTTCTTATCCTCTTCCTTAATTGAGGAGGGGAACCTACGCTGTTCTCCTTGAAGAGGTCGAAATCCTCAGCGATGCCGACATTAACAAGAGCCTCGTCTTAGCCGTTCTTTAAAAATATCTTTCTAAGGTATGCAATCTGGATCTCGGCATTGACAAAGGCCTTGTGCCAGCCACGAGTAAAGGCCTCATCCTTGGTCTTCGACACACCAGCTAAGGCCTCCTCGGCTTTGACTTTGGCCTCACTGGCCTGTGTTTTGGCAAGCTCTGCCTCGACCTTTGCATTTTTGGCCTCTTTCTTGGACTGTTTAGCAACAGCCACCAGCGTGGAAAATCGTGAATCTTCTTCTGAAGCTTGATCTTCCCGTCCTCCAGGCTCTTGACCTTTTCGTCGAGTTTCAGCTTCTCGGTTGCCTGGGCAACATTAAGCTTCCGAGCAGACTTCAGAGACTTGCCTAACTTCTCAAAAGCCACCTCCACGTTAGCAGAGGATTTCTTCGACGTGTCGTTCCTCTCCAACAACTGATCGTATCATAAACTTCCATACAATGGGCGAACAAAGAAAGTAGAACGCAAGTAAAGGAAAACGCAAAAAGAAGAACATAAGTAAATAACAAACTTACAAGGGAGAGGTTGTGGTTGACACGCTTCAACAGTCGAGAATGGAGTAGGGCAGAAGCAGTCGCCTTATCAGCAAGGAAATACCCTCGACCGAATCAAGTCTTGGGGCAGCTCAGGGCGAACAACTACAGATTGGGCTGCGCCCTTGCCCTTATCAGCTTCTTTTTCCCCCCACAAGGTCTAGTGGGGGATGAGGGATGCGATCCCTCTTTTGCCTCCTTAAAAGGGCCTTTTGGTCCTTGGAAGGGGAATCATCGATGTCCATGGGGATAGTAGAACCCCCAACTTCATTTTTCTTGCACAGTGACCAAGCAAGATCTTTCGCTTTGCCCGACGAGCGAGCAAGGGGAGGAGACTTGGTATCAACATTTGCGGCGATCAGGTTCACAGCCTTCCACTTGACCATGGTACTAGGACAAACCACTATAAAAGGAAAAAATGAAACGTCTAGCGGTTCAAAGGAAGATGACGTTCCTTCCTCGTTTGATCCTTCCCCTTCTGAGTTGTGGGAGGAGGAAGCTTCTGGGTTGTCCAAAGAAATGGTGATGACCGATGTTTGTTTAATTGAACTCACAACAAAAGACGTCGTAGAACTCTTGAAGCCGAGCAGAAATATCGTCGATGATTAACAGTTCTGCCCTATGTTGAATAGACTAAACTGTTTGAAGATTCGTAAAATTGACGTCACATTCGCGAGGCATCTTTTTTTTGGATTTCTCTGCAAAGAACAAATAAAAGTACTAAACATCAGCCCAAATCAAGAAAAAATGCAAAGTTAAAAATTTAATTACTTTCTAACCTATGTGGGTGATTTCATTACTCTCTTTGATATTTATCCTTATTTGGTTCGTGTGCATTGGATACTATCACAATTAGGAAATTATCACCTACAATTAGGATTCTCGAATCATCACTTTTAATATACTTAAAATTAATAATTTTTTGTCTTGTTTTTCAGTCCCTAAGTTTAGCAAGCTTATAAATACCATTTTCCCCTCCTGTGTTCCTAGTTTTGTATAAAAATCACCGTATGCCTTCAACTTAGCATCCTTTACCATTTTCTTAACTTATTTTTAGTCCATTTATATTTCTTAAAACTTTTCTTCATTTTTAGTTGTTGGAGATGTTTTAAAGCACTCCTTTTTTATTTTTACTATATTTTGTACTTCTTCGTTTAGATTGTGACGCTCTACCTTTTGATTCTCGAAGAATTTCTTTCGATATTCTCCTAATGCATGTAGCCATCTTATCCCAGATTATGTTATTCTCATCTTGGGTATTCCCTGACGCTTAATTTAATATTTTATCTTTAAATAATTCTAATTTCTCTCCTTTTAAGTTCCACCATCTAATTCGTAGATTAATCTTCTCTTTTCGCGCTCGTGATTGATTTTAAATATTTATATCCAACACCATTATCCTATTTTATGAGGTTACTCTTTTTCGGGTAACTTTACAGTTTTTACATGTTAATCGACCTCCTTTCCTAGTATTGAAAAAGTCTATTTCTCTCTTATTCTTTCCACTTTTATAAGTTATCAAGTGTTCAAGCGTCTTTTTAAAACACGTATTTACTAGTACAAGATCATAAGCCATCGCAATATCTAAGATAGAGTCTCCACCGTCGTTCTTATCTAATAAACCATATACTCCATGCACCATATTTTTATCTTACACATTCTTCTCTTGCATGGTCATTAAAATCTCCCCCTATGTAGATTTTCTTCCTTACGTGTATTTCTTGAATTATTTATCCACTTGTTCCCAAAATTGTACTTTAGACTCATCTAATCCTACTTGGGGTGCATAAGCACTTACAAGTATAATTATATTTTTACCTACTACCTGTTTTACAAGTATAAATCTATCACTTCCCCTAATAACAGTTATGATATCATCCTTAAGGTTCTTATTTACTATTATTCCAACTCCGTTCCTATTTCTATGTTTGTTTGTATACTATAATTTAAATCTTGTATTTTCTAATTCTGTAGCTTTCTCACCGACCCATTTAGTTTCTTGTAAACTATGTAGCACGGACACGGACACGGGTGTCGTGTCCGACACGACACGGACACGCCGACACGACAAATCTAAAAAAATCAGGACACGACACGGCGGGGACACGGTATTAAATAAATATTTTTTATAATTATTTTTATATATAAAAAATATGAAATATCACATTAATACTAATCTCATACTAAGAACAACATTAAACATATAAAAATTAAGAGTATTAAATCCATTCTACACATCAAACATCACAATGATACTAAATCCCATACTAATAATAACAATCAAAATGCATATGGCTAATGCAATTTATTAAACAAGAGATTAAAAAAAAAGAATAAACAGGTGAGAAAAAGGAGGAAAAAAAACATATGTTTCCTGCCCCTTTTTTTTAAAGTTATTATATATTTATGTCAGCCGTGCCCCTTACGTGTCCCAGCCGTGTCCTAGCTGTGTCCCTTGCGTGTCCAACTATTTTTAAATGCCTTTTAAGCGCGACACGCCACGTGGCGTGTCGGACACGTGTCCCAACCGTGTCCCTTGCGTGTCCATGTCCTTGGAGTGTCCGACTCGTACGCGGCCTTCGGAGAAGTGTCCGTGCTTCATAGCTTGTAAACAAGCTATGTTAACTTTTCTTCTTATCATGGTATCCACTAGCTCCATCTCTTTCCATGTCAAAGTCCCTATATTTTAAGTCGCAAACCTAAGTCTATTACCCTGGACTACTAGTTTCTTTACCCGCACACGTACAGATTGGTGCAGAAATCCTTGCCCATTTCTCATTGCACCCGGGCAACGATGCAACACCCCTTGCCTATTTTTCGAGATACCCGGTGTCAGGGGCAACACATCGCTTAAGGGGAATGCCCTAGTATTAGCGCGTATATTCATAGGATTCATGTTCATAAGGATCTGATAAAGTTTTACGCTAACTGTCAGCTACCTAATGCAACCTTCTTCCTTTATCCCGGTTTTGGGACTGACATTGTTTAAAATGAAATAGAAGAAGTTAAGCACGACACAGGCGGCGTTATAATTCACCTAACTAATTATGGGAATATCTGTTTCAATAATAACAATAAAACAGCAAAAATAAAGTACATCAATTTTCTTTCAGTTTCTGTGCCACTGCCAATCCTCCCACGACGTATACATCAGAATGTCTTTTATATAATTCAAAAACTGATCCACTTGAAGCTGCTTGGGAATGACTTAGTGAGGAGGCTTAATAGAGCTTCAAAAGAAGATAACTACAAGGTGCTGTGGTAGTTTTTAATGTACCACCACTCGGCTAAAAACATCCACAGATCCCAGTTAGCAGGAAAATAGCTTGTCATAAGTCTCAAATAATGTTGCTAAGTATCCCATTACACTTCCTATAATAACCTCTAAACCCAAGAAATCCCTCAACGCTTTAATGTTTGAAGGTGTAGCTTATTAGTTCAGCGTCTACTTGGCCAAGGCAGATTGGGTACTTGGGCCACTAATTTCTCAAAAAGCAGTACCAACAGACCAGAGCAAGGTGAAGTGGAACTAAAGCTTGGCAAAATAATTGATGATACCTCAATACGCTCAAACTAATTTTCAGGTAGTTCTAAATGCTGCTCCAAAGAAATGCTATGCACCAATATATGCAAGAATGAACATCCCCCAATGGACTTAAAGATAGTTCGCTCATAAGAGATTGGAATGTGGAAGGGCCATTTGTCAAAGCTAAATGGCATTACCTTAAACTCGTCTTTCATGAGTTCTAAAACCATTTTAGAATATCAGGCCCATAAATTCTAATTTGATGAGAACCTGCCCTTAGGTCCACCAACTTTGAAGTATTTTGGTGTAGTTGTATAAATATATTTCACACACTCGTGACCTCCTCTTATTGAAAAAATGATATAGTTGTTTGCTACCTCCTCTTATGTGCTTTTCTTGACTGTATATCTGGCGTATGCAACTTCTGATTGTTAGAGACCAATTTTTTCCTTATTTCCCAAAATTATTCTTTTCAGTGCTACATCAGGTGGTATTCTCGACAGAGCTGTTGAAGCAGAAGACAAGAAGCATGGAGACTTCTTGAGACTGGTACATCTATTCTCTATGGTTTCTCTTCCAGCTTTTATACTATCTGCATATAGACATAAAACAACCAATGAGCTCTAGCTCACATGTTATGACTACCACATGGGTGGGCATGGTTCAAATCATGCTAGGGTAAATTTCACACTCATTTGGGGCTGATTTAAATTGAGGAGGGCTATCCCCAATTGTGTAGTCCATATTCTTTCTTTAATAGTTTTTTTTAGATAGAAAAAGGGATTTTATTGTTCTGATATGATCAAATAGAGGAGAGGCAATTTCTTTCATTAATAAAAATATAACTCTGGATGAAAATTATTCCCATCTCTCTCTCTATATATATATATACAAAACCAACCAAGCCCACACCCACGCCCACACCTGCATCCTTTGACATCATTTTACTGGATGTTAATTTGAGAAGACGACTGACTGATCCTTGCATGTTATGATTATGCGACGTGAGCAGGAACATGTTGAGGGGTACCTTGAACTGTCATCCAAGACAAAGATATATTTTGCTACTGCTGTTACTTTGTGGGATGCAGATTTCTACATCAAGGTTGATGATGACGTACATGTAAATATAGGTAAGATAAATATATATCCACGTAGCTTCTTAAATTTGATATTTGTATGTCATTGTGATTGTATTTGACTTTCTTATTTACCCTTTCCCACGCCCAAAATAATGAGGGAAAAAAAGAGAATTTTTTTATTTAGTTTTTCTTAATCTGCAAAACACACTAAGCTTTCATGTATTGACACGTAACAACTATGGGGTCTAAAGCAGTAGCTGATCAAGTATTTACTAAACTTTGTTATTGGATTGAATTTTATAGTATTTGTACTTAAAAGACTATGGGCTCCTTTCACTAAATAAACAGCTATATAGTCATGAACGAGTAGCAGAGGTCCAACCTTCTTTTTTCTTTGCTATGTTAGAACTTCGACCTCTAGCTCAAAATTGTGTTGACAGCATTTTATATCTGATGTTACGAAAAATAAGTAGATTGAGTAAATTGATTGAATCTTTATAATGTATTGTGAGCGGGAAGTCCTATATATGTTAATTTTTGCCTAATGTAAGCTAATAATTTTTCATGATCATTTAATATTGGAAGGTTAACTTTACTTGCATAAAAAAGGCATTACTAGCATTTTGAAGATCTTGATTGTTTCTAATGTTCTTATATCCAACTGCAGCAACACTAGGAGCAACATTAGCTAGGCATCGGTCGAAACCCCGGGTTTATGTTGGATGCATGAAATCTGGTCCCGTCCTTGCACAAAAGTAAGCCAACACTTTTTTATTTGATTTTTTTAATTATTTTTTAATGTCAAATGAATATTTTATGAAATTATTCTTTATTCTCATGGTTTCTGACTTTGCTCCTTTACTAACAGGGGAGTGAGGTATCATGAACCTGAGTATTGGAAATTTGGCGAGGAAGGAAACAAATATTTCCGTCATGCTACAGGACAGCTATATGCTATATCAAAAGATTTGGCTTCCTACATAGCAATAAACCAGTAAGTGTTTGTTTTTCATATTAACGGCTGTGTCCTTTCTTTGCTTCAGTGTTTCATCTTATTAATCTTGTGATTATGATAGGCACGTGTTGCACAAATATGCTAACGAGGACGTCTCATTGGGATCTTGGTTTATTGGGTTGGATGTGGAGCATATAGATGACCGGAGACTATGTTGCGGAACTCCCCCTGGTAATGATATACAGTTACATATATTCCCTCTTTGGTTTTGGGTAAAGTTTTCCTATTGGTGTGAATTATTTGGATACGAAATAGAGGAAAAGTCTTGTATATTGATCGTTGTTAATTTTAGAGAGAACTTAATTTATAGAGATGGAATCCTTATCCTAATTTGTATACAAAGTTCTAGACCTAATATGCATGAGTCTTCCCTCTGCTCTGAACAAAGCTTGCGAAACGGAGATTACTCTTGGCGGCCCCAAGTTTATGTTGGTAGGCGAAATTGAACTCATGACCTTGGGGGTGCAAACCTTGGGGTTGCCATCAGTAATACCTTGTTTGGATATTTAACGTAGTGAATGACTGGGCTTCATATTCCCTTTATATCAACCATGTGATGGAGAACATTTGATTTAACATTGCAACTTTTGAAACATCAAGAGTTAAATTTTCCTTACTAGATAGTCGAGACCTACAATCACATAAGCCTAGCATATACAGTTAGTCATAAATTTTTAATCTGAATTAGGTGAATATAGTTTTTCAGTTTTAATTTTCATGTTTCAGTTTGGTTTTTGAATCAGAAGCCAGTACCAAGGTCTTGTTATAATATTTTACCTCAATGTTTATGCTCTTAAGTTATAAAGAAAGATAACAATAAAGATCGGAGTAAAAATTAAATATAACCACGCGTGTACAAATTATATAGAAAGCACGAGTCACTTGGCATTTGACCCCCATTTATTTTGCTATATTCAGTTCGACCCCACTATTTTATTTCTTGGACTTTTGACACCTAAAAGTATATTTATGACGCTTCAAAGTCCAAGAAATGAAGTTGAAAGGCCAAATAACCCCGAAAGAATATGTAACTCATAATTAGTGATGGTATTTGTTACCACAGATTGTGAATGGAAAGCACAAGCAGGCAACATCTGTGTTGCTTCTTTTGATTGGAGTTGCAGTGGGATTTGCAAGTCTTCTGAGAGGATGAAGGAGGTTCACAGGCGGTGCGGTGAAGGTGAGAATGCTCTCTGGAGTGCAGTCTTTTGATAAACACATTTTCTTTCTTTCTTTCTTTCTTTCAGACCCCCTGGTCGAATTTGTATTATCGACAAAATATGAAGATTTTGTATGTAAAATCAACCTGTAATATAGAGAGAGGGAGAGAGAGTTGCTTATGGGATTCTTCTCCGTTTTATTAGCTGAAGATATATACCCTTTGTTAGCAACCCATTGTTCTTTAGATGCTCTGAAACCAAATTTGTTAAGTCTGGCATGACTATTGAGAACTCATAATTGTCCTTCTTGGGCAACCATTTGTTGGCTTTTGCTTCATAAAGTAGTAAATTTTGTTATAGCACCACTGTGGGGTTGTTTTCCTTTTTATGATTTCGGTTGAGACTGGTGAAGATTCTCCCTTTTGACAATCTTTTCTTAATGATAAAGCTTCCTTCTGTTTTCTTTCTACGACACGTACACATGCTGTGATCATGGTTCCATATCAAGACCCGGTTCTTATGGTCACTCCAAACGACATAATGATTATCTTCGCTTATTCATTTCAAAATCAAAGGGTATTTGTATGTAGACCCACAATTTCTATCAAGAGCCCCAAAATCTATTTAGTCATTAAATTAAAAAAAATGTTTGAAACGACTAGAATATCCTGTTAACAGCTCCAACCACTTTCAAAAATTGGAATTCTCTAAAAAAAAACTCCGTTTCAACGGATTAATTAAAATCAGTTACATAAAACCCAAGGGCTCTCCACAGCCCAAGTATGGATCTACTAGTTTTTAAAACAAGAATCTATGTACTTATCTTATATTTTTGTTTTTCTTCCTTTTGTGATAAACTTACACCAACAGAGCACAAAAAAATGGTTTCTCTTACACCCGTGAAAACATAATGGCTTAAATCAACAAACAACAAAATGTGGGAAACAAACAACAAGACCATGTAAACCAAAACCAATTAGAAGTTATAGATTTAAATTTTAATTAAAATTTATAAAAGAAAAGAGTTCCTTGTTTTTCCACAGATGAGAAGAAAATCATATACCAGGATCAAAATTATGGTCTTCGAATCTTAAGTTGAGCAGAAATAAAAAGAATATGTTGTTTGAGCTGGGGGAGATAAATAAAAAGTTTTAAGGAGAAATCATAAACCACCATCCACATCATCCGTGGATTCTCAACTAGATTGATGAGTAAGGATAAAAAACAAGGGATTTTATGGGAATTATTTAAGTATTTTCTGAGATTATTGGTCTGAAGATAAGAAAAAACACCCATCTCTCTCTTCTTTTAACATCCCCCGTTGTTGGGGGTTTTAAATGGGTATGAACCCATTTTCGTGGGTGTAGATACGATCCGGGGCTCGTAATAGAAAAAGAAGGTGTATATAAAAGTACCCAAATCAAAGATTGACATCAACTCAAAATTTAATGTATAGTTAGTTCAAGAGCATTGCAGTCACATGATTTAAAGATTTGTTGTGTGTATTGCCACTTCAGGATCTAAAATTTTGCATAATATATGTTTGAAACCCAAAGTTATTACGGTTAATTTTATTTTAGTTCTATTTCTTTTGATCAATCCTTATTTAAGTTTTATTGGCTTTTTAAAAATTATATGAGTTCTATTTTTAAACTATCTTAAACTAAAATGTATATTATACCCATTATAAATCCTAACACCAATCTCTTACCCATTTGAACCAATAACACACCGCCACTTTCATCTATCTCTTAGATTTTAGTTTCCAATCTCTTATTTGTTATATATGTGTGCATGTGTATATATATATATATATATATATATATATATATATATATATATATATATATATGTGCAATTTTATGTATATGTATATATCTTTGTTCGAGTGTGTGTTTTTAAGTGTGTGTGTGTCTATATATATATACAGTCCTGCTCTTGTGCGGATTAGTCCGCATTTTAAGAATACGGATCTGATATGTGTCACCTAGCGGTGAGCCTAGAAGAGAGAGAGAGAGAGAGTGCCTATAATATATGCGATAATTTCTAGGTGCACAGTTAGGTGACACATGTCCGGTCCGTATTCTTAAAATGTAGACTAGTCTGCACAAGAGCATTATTATATATATATACACATAAAGTCTCTTGTAAGGACTCATTATGGTGCAAACCCCGGTACATACCATTTTTTTAAAATAGTAAAAAAATGAAAATTTTGATAAAACTTCATGGATATGAAGCCCACGGTTAGAAGATCATCTCCAATTTTTTTTAATAAAAAATTCAATAAAAAATCCGTTGAGATGAGGTGATATGTAAAAAAATGATACAAATATTCATTTTCAACCGTTGAAATGTTGGGTCGGCGCCAGCCACTTTATTGATTGAATTTTTTGATGAAACTTCATAGATATGATCTTCTCACTGTCGAGATCATATCCATGAAGTATCATAAAAAAATTCAATCAAAAAATGAGTGAGATGATCGTCAACATTTCAACGGTAAAAAATGCATATCTATACCATTTGTTTACATATTACCTCATCTCAACGATTTTTTTATTGAATTGTTTGATGAAAAAAATTGGAGAGGATCTTTTCACCGTGGAGATCATGTCCATGAAATTTTATCAAAAAATTCATTTTTTTACTATTTTAAAAAAATGGTATGTATAAGGATCTGCACCATAAGGAGTCCTTACAGGAGGGGGTCTCACACACACACACACACACACACACACACACACAGATATATATATATATATATATATATATATATATAGAGAGAGAGAGAGAGAGAGAGATGAAGGGTCTCCTACATCACACTCTATACATCACACATTGTTTTACGTCCTAAGGATTTTTTTTTCAAATTTTTTATTTTTCTATTGAAATTAATCTTTCAACAACACATGTTCAAAAAATTAGGTCAAAATACATTTTCTAACTATTTTTAAAAATTTACAAAATTTTGCTAGCGCAAACCCTTATAAATAAAGCATTCTTAGTAGTTTTTTGTTGGATTTTTAAAAAATAGTTAGAAATTGTATTTTGACATAATTTTTTGAACATGTTTTGATTGAAAGATTAACTCCATGGATAAAATATTGATTTTTTTTTGGAGTCTAAAACTAGGTGTGATGTAGGAAGTATGCATGATGTATAGGAGACTTGTTCTCTCTTCTCTCTCTCTCTCTCTCTCTCTCTCTCTCTCTCTCTCTTAGAGAGAGATAGACTCTCATACATACTAAGTATACATATTTGCTAGTGCAGATCTATTTTTTCTAAAATATTAAAAAAATATTTTTGGGTTGAGTTTTTTTTGGTATTTAAACATTTCAAGGGACCCATATAAAAAAATCAGCTCAAAATAACTTTATTTGCTATTTTAAAAAAATCGATCAAACTTTCCTAGCTTTTAAAAGGTGCGAAAGTTAGACCGATTTTTTTAAAATACCAAAAATCGTTATTTTGAGTTTGGGTCCCTTGAAATGTTAAAATGCTACACAAAAAAATTCAACTCAAAAATAATTTTTTTACTATTTTTAAAAAATGATATGTATACTTGGTATATATACTTAGTATGTACTCGAGCTCGTGTCTCTGTGTGTGTGTGTATATATATATATATATATATATATATATAATGCTCCTATGCGGACTAGTCCTCATTTTAAGAATGCGGACCGGACATGCGTCACCTAAAAGTGCGCTTAGAAATTATTGCCTAAATTATAGGCACACTCTCTCTCTTTTCAGGGCTCACCGCCAGGTGACACATGTCCGGTCCGCATTCTTAAAATGCGGACTAGTCCGCACAAGAGCAGGACTGTATATATATATATATATATTTATGAGTGCATGTTTGAGTGTGTGTATGTGTGTTAGGTGTATATGTATGTGTGTGTTCTACTGAGAAAGAAAAACAAAGGTTTTGTTGTAAATATCCACTCTCAAAGAGTGAGTATTTACACTCTAAAGTAGTTATTTCCTAAGAAGAACATTGAGCAAAGAATAATAATGACGAGATGAAGAAATTTGAAACTTCAAATTTTATTATAGTACGTGCTTAGGCAAAGATGGTTCGAACAAACAAAAAGTCTATTTTTTATTTTTTTTTTGAAATTTTAAAGATTAAAACTTTAAACAAATTAACTCTGTAATGCTATGCGCCAATTTTAAATATTTGTTGTGAAAAAGATCGATTTGTCCAATTTTTTCTTTTGAACCGAAAACATGTATCTAAATGATAAACATATTAAATAATAAACCATACACAACACGCTGATGTACGAGAAAAATCATAAAGAAAAAACCTCGGACGGTCCAGTCAACAGATCACTATGATGTAGAATTAAAAAAGTTGACAGTGGACTTACTCAACGATTCGATCCTTATAAGCCTTGAAGCTCTTTAATCTTTGACCATTCCTCCACAGTGCAACACAAGAGTCTACCAACACAAGCTGCCACAACGCACGAGTCCACGCACGTCTCGGTATCCATCGATGAGGTTCAACAACCGTCTACGAATTACAACACAAAATTCATCGCAACAGTACAAACACGGAATCCACCACGTGTAAACAACAAGCACATAATTCACTGCACGAAACAGGTTCTCTTCAGATGTAGAGAATCAAACCTTGGTTCCCAGACAAAAAGATATCAAAGCTTATGAAAAACAAATCTTGGATCTTTAAATGCAAAAGAGTGAAATAAGGGTTTTGAAACTTCGGTAAACATGTAAGGACTTCATTTTCCCCAAAAGTTCTTAAAAATTCTGAGCCTAACACGCCTATAAATAGTAAAACACGAATTTCAAGCCGACGATCTCGTTCGAATGAAAACAAAAGATCATTTGAATGAGATTAGCTTTTTGTTCTACCAAAACCACATTTCGTTCAAACGAAACAACTTCTCATTTGATCGTCCTTTTAAGGAGCTTCTAATGAGATGTACAATCCTTGGCAGATGATTCTCGTTTGATGGTCGTTAGATGGTGTTCCAACGAGATCTTAATTTCGTTTAAATGAGATTGCAAGTTGTTCGAACGAAAACTCAATTTCGTTCTAATGAGTTCAATTATCGTTCTAACGAGATTAAAACCAAAAAATATTTTTCTTAAAATTTTTTTTAGATTTTGAGTTAAAAACAAACACCCTTAAAAATATTCAAGGACCCATATTCAATATGTATTTATACCTGGGAGATCTTCGGTAAACGTGAAGACAAACTTGACATGATAAACACGACACGATGCATCCAATCTTTGAAGCTTGACCATTACGTCTTCATTAAGCATCTCATAGCCTTATGTGATTAACAACACAAAGCCTAACCTATGACTGAAATATTTTTTCGGAATTAAGCCAATTACATGCACATTGACTCGATTGGAAATTTGTACTTATAAATCTCCCCCTTTGCCTATTCCGGGACAAAACCAAAACCTTATTGTTGATGTAAAAAACTAGATTGCTCTAATTATTCAATCACAGATAAATAAATAAGACAAAGATTTTTAAAGTGGTTCGGCTAGGAATAAAGCCTACGTCCACTGTTATGTTATTGCTGAGTGTTTGTGGAATTCTTGATTACAAGTTCTCTCAAGAAATTCCGGTCCCTTTGAATGAGGGAGATACAATGTATTTATAGCCCTGAGGCTGTACATGAAAGGTCCAATACATTAAATGATTTACATATGAAAGGGTAATACATTTAATGCAACGTGTGCGTCAAGAATACAATGGATAGTTGAACAGTTGTCCGTCTGATAATTAATGATACGGCCGAGATGCAGTTCGGACCGCCTTAGTTGCTTGTTGATCAAGAGTTCCTCGGAGTAGTTAGAGTACCTCGGTGCGTTGGAGTTCCTCGGTGTGATAGAGTTCCTCGGTGTATTCTTGTTGCTCGGAAAGAAACATGGCTGGTCGGGAAATGATCTTCCTCGCTGCTATTGTGCCACGTAGATTGACACGTGTCTTCGTGTTATTCGTCCATATCAGCATATTAATTTTGGTATCAACAGAAGCCCCCAATGTTTCATATTTCGAACTTTGAGGAGTATGGAACATTCTTTCTCGGTATATGGCAATATTAAATGTCCTTCCTGGGTTTCAGGAACACTGTATTCAAATTTCCTTCTTATTTCGCAGTTTTCGCCTTTTTTTATAAACGCTTCGATCTTCGTGCAATTTTTGTCCTTTTAGCCGCCGGAAGTTTAGTAATTTCTTTTTGGTAATCATTTCTTTCGCCGCTTCCCAATGCAAAGTATTTAAACTTCTTTGGTAACCATACCGTCGTCTACATTTTTCATTCTCTGCATTCAAGCTTTCTCTTCTCTTCTTCTCTTGTGCGTTCATCTTTGTTTCCGTTCGTTGTCAACACATCTCCTTTCTTTTTGTAAGATCTTCTTTCTTTCTTCTGTATCTCTTTTATTCAATATGGTTTATATTGTGGAATCTGTTGAGAAATTCCGTTCTGATTTTTCCATTCCTTCGTGGGTAACTCTAGAGGTTCTTTCTGAGCCTTTAGATTACTTTCGATTGGCTGAGGGACATTGGTTCCCCAGTCTTTTTGTTGCTGAATGCGGTTTTTCCTTTCCACCAAACCCATTATGCCTTGAGTTTTGTCAATATTTTGATCTTGTTCCTGCAAAAATAGCCCCCAATTCATGGAGAATAATTAACGGGGTGCATAAATTAAATTTAACTCATGGGACTCGTATTGGGATCCCTGAAATTATGTTTTGTTATAAATGGGCCGTTCTAGATAATATTTATTATTTGAAAACTAGGTATTTGAATAGGGCTCTTGTAGTTAATCTCCCTGACTCAAATAGGGATTATTTTGAGCATGGGTTGGTCATAAAAAATTGGCAACATGCGCCTTTATCTGGGAATGAAGTATACAACGGTCCCAGATGCCCCCCATACGGCAATGGGATAGGTTTATTTTTCGTTTTATTTTACTTATGAAATTATGCTTTCATCCTGTTTGACAAAATGTATGACTGATATTCTATTATGTATTTGTTTGCAGTTGATAGCAAAAGAAAAACTCCAAAAGAGTCAGAAGTGAATATCAAGCATTTGAAACTTATCTGGAATTTGCATAAGACCATTGCTGACGAGCATATTAGATCTGCTTCATATTTACTACAGTATAAGAGTTACATAACCTCTTATACTGCTCGCCCTGTTGAACCAGCTTCAACACCAGAAAGTTCATCTTCAGATTCTCATATCCCCCTATCTCAGAGAATGGGCAAGAAAAGAGCTCCTCCTGCTCTATTTGGTGACACTTCTTCTGCTGTTGGAGCCCAGAAAGGCAAAATTGATGTCCCGGAGGGGACTAAAAAAGTAGATGCTGGTTCCTCCAAAATTGCCGAGAAGCCCCCAGTGGCCCCGAACAAGAAAAATGCTCCTGCTGATGTAATTGTCATCTCTCCGACCAAGACTTCTTCCTTGGTTGATGCTGCTAACCGTCCTTTGAAGAGATTGAGGAAATCATCCTCAGTTAATCTTGCTGGAACTGCATCTTCTCTACCCGCTGGTGGTAGTAGTGTTTCAAACATCCTTCTTCCGAGTTCTTCAACGAACTCAGTTATACCCGAGGTTCTCGGGGTTGATGAAAAAATTCCTAGGGATACACTGACATCCCTAGCTGCTCGTCATCTTTCTTCAGTAAATTTCTCATACCTTTGATCTTTCTTTCTTTTTCTTGAATTCTTGTATTTGTGTTGACTCTATTGTTTTTCTTATCTTTCAGCTGGTGAACTGCTTCAATACCATCGTGAAGAAAGATCAAGTTATTAAAGCTTCCACTTCCTCGTCCGATGTTGACGATGCTTTGTTGGGTTTAACCCAATCTGTGAAGGAATCTCACCAACAGTACATCGAGGAGAAAACTGTTTGGGAGAAAAAATTGGCTGTGGCTGAGGCTGATAAGATGAAGATGGCTGAAACCTCCAAGAATTTGGAGGAGAAAATTAAAGATTTGGAAGTTAAACATCAGGAATCTGATGATAAATTGAAGAAGGCAGAAGAAGAAATATCTACTCTGCGAGATATTAAGGTTAAGAAAGAGGAACTGGAGGTGAAGCTCTCCTCGGAGAAATCGAGGAGAAAAGTTGCAATCAAGAAACATTTCAGTGTTGGTTGGGAGAAAGGATGGGAGAGAGGGATAGCTGCAATGACGTCCCAAGTCCAATATGGGGAGTTGAAATACTTCTATGATGGTTGGGTAGCTGCTCTGCAAGAGCTAAAAGTCCAAGATGATTCTGAGCTATTCCAACGGCATCTCCCTGGTCCTCCTCCACCAATTGTGGAAGAAGAAGAAGATGAACCTGCTTCAGATGAATCTTCCATGGCTATGGGCGATCAAATTTCTGCCTCTCAACCATCTGCCACCGAGGACATTTCCTCCATGCCTCCTCCTCCCGAGAAGACTTCTACCGATCAAGCTGTAGTTATCACCGAGCAACCGAGCTCCTCGTCCCAGCCTCCCGAGAAAGTCTTGGGGGACAAGGAAAAGGTGTGAAGTTGTTCGGCAGCCTTTCTGTATTTCCTTGTAATCGAACGATGTAACTTTTTGATGATCTAATAAAATATATCTTTGCTCATCTCTGTTGTTGATAACTTGTTTTTGTTGATTGTTGTCTTTTTCTTGTCATTAGTTTGTTGCTAGAATGGAATTGATCTCTTCTCATGATACCGAGCTGATGCAGCAATGCCATCAATATTATAAGGCTGGTCATACAGATCTTAGTACATCGGAAATTGTTGATATCCTTGGTCACGGTGCTTCAGAACAGGCTATTGAAGCTTATCAATACTTAAAAACTTTACTCGACCGAGCAGTGGCCAACAATGTCGCTTACTATGAGTTGATTGAAGAGCTTCATGATTCTTTAAAGGATCTTCAAAATCAGCATAACGAATCAATGGCTTTATTACATGAAGATTATGAAAATAGATACCAGCAGCTCTCTTCAGAAACAGGCCACAAGAAGATCATTGCTGGGTATGACGTCAGGGAGAGGACCCTAAAAGGTGAAATTGAAGCCTGTAGACAAATCGCTGAGATCCTGGAGCAAGAAAATAACAATTTGCAGAAGAAATTAGCTCAGTATGAATCTGCTGCTTCATCCTCTACTGCATTAATACCAGTCACTGATGAAGGCTTCTCGTTCTTAGAGGTCGAAAATGCCAAACTGAGGCAAGAGCTGGAGGACTTAAGAAGATCTGCCATTTCTGGAACTGCTCGGGGACGAGGAAGAGGTTCTCGGGGGCGAGGAAGAGTCAGCCAAAATGTTGAGGAAGCTCGCACTCAGTCTACTCTGGAAACTCAAGCATTCCAGTTGAAAGTAAAAGACCGTGCTCTGACTGAAATGTCCAATAAAAATCTGTCTCTGGAAGATCAGCTGGCATCAACGAAATCTGCCTTGCATAACAAAGATCTCTTTGCCAAAAGCCTTCATGAACAATTGGATAGATTAACCTTCCAATTCCATAAACAGCCAAGAGAATTCTGGATGGCAGGATACAATGAAGCTCTCGTTCATCTGGATGCTCGCATTGAACATGCTAATAATGAAGGTTACAAGCAAGGATGGTTAAATGCATTGGGTGTATTAAAGTTGGAGCAAGGGCATTTTTTATGGGACTATCATGCTTCATCGTTATTAGACCTGCCTGTACCACCTTTCAAATTGGATATGGCATGGATTTCAGCTCGCTCCATTCCTCGCAGTCTAATTTCGAAATATCTTGGTGATTATAGCCTTCACTCCCAAGCTGAATTATCTCGTCCTGAGCATCTTTTGGATACACCTTCTGTTATGAACGTCAGAATGCTCAGAGATGTTAATTTCATCAATTCTCCCCTTTGCCTAGAAGACCCTCCTGCCGGCGAGGAACCTGTTTCTAAAGCACAGGGCAAAAAACCAATAGAATAGTAATGTCCATGTAATCAATTTTGTAATTTGTAATTTATTCCAGATTAATGAAAAGATTTTCATTTTCTGTTTGCCAATTTTGTTTTATCAAGCACATTTATATTTGTACATATGTATCTATGTATCTATTAAACAGCTAACAGTATTATTGTTCAATAAGCAACTTAATAAAAGGTTACAAGTATTAGTAATGTTTCTCGATCACTTAATAATAAAGTAATGAGAAAATGTTCAAACTGTTTCCAACCAACCAAGGTGGGTGAATAATGTTTGTCGACCAAATACAGCTCCGACGAGCTATACTTGGTTTGATTATAAAATTGCGTCCGACCAACTAAGATCAATAAGTTGTCCTCGCCGACCAACTACAGTTATTGGGTTTTTATCCCCGACCAACTATACTTGGTGTATTTTTTGAACATTTTGTTCTTCAAAGAACTCATTGTAACAATATTACCTCCCGACCAACATAAGTTGTAATATGAGAGTATATTTTTATCTTACCAACCGTGGTTGATCCTGCTGGTGTACACTTTTTGGCTCCTTAAAGCTTTTGGCTCCTTAGAGCATTTTTTGGCTCCGTAGAGCATATCCTCCTAACCAAAGGAGGTTGGCTACTTATAGCACTTTTTGCTCAATAGAGCTGTCCTCCTAACCAAAGGAGGTTGGCTCCTTAGAGCACTTTTGCTCCGAAGAGCTGTCCTCCTAACCAAAGGAGGTTGGCTCCTTAGAGCACTTTTGCTCCGAAGAGCTGCATTTGTTGGCTCCTTAGAGCACTTTTGCTCCGAAGAGCTGTCCTCCTAACCAAAGGAGGTTGGCTCCTTAGAGCACTTTCGTTGTATAGTGTATTACACTAGTATTCCCCGAAAAACTTTCATCCAGAAGGAAAAATGGTGAAACATCTTCGTTTTATTCATAATGAGAGAAATGCTTTACATTGGACATTATTGATAATACTTGCGCAGGTGTTCAGCATTCCATGCATTTTTAAATTCTTCTCCTTCTAGAGTTGCTATTCTGTAAGTTCCTGGTCGAACAACCTCTGTAACTCGGTAAGGTCCATGCCAGTTTGCTTCTAGTTTATTCTGCTTCTGAATGACCTTCTTTAGCACATAATCCCCTTCTTTTAAATCACATTTCTATACCCTCTTGTTGTAAAACAGAGCTGTTCGTTGTTGATAAGCTGCATTCCTAATGGCTGCCTCTTCTCTGACTTCCTCGAGCATATCTAAATCCATCCTTCTCATCAAATCATTGATCGGAGAATTGAAATTTAACACCCTATGTGTTGGTAGGCCCAACTCGGCAGGTATCACAGCCTCACCTCCAAATGCTAGCATATATGGTGATTCTCCTGTTGCTGCTCGGGGAGTTGTTCGATAAGCCCACAAAACTGACTGTAGCTCATTAATCCAATTTTCTTTAGCCTCACTTAACCTCTTTTTCAACCCATTTAGTAATGTTCTGTTCGTCACTTCAGTCTGCCCATTGCTTTGGGGATGGCCTGGTGCTGAATGAAACTTCAAGACGTTTGACTGATGACAATAGGCAGTAAATTCTTCATTATCAAATTGTGTTCCATGGTCTGTGATGAAAGCGTGGGGGAGACCATATCGACAAATGATATTCTTCCATATGAACTGATACACCTTCTCGTACGTCATATCAATTAGTGGTTCAGCTTCCACCCACTTAGTAAAATAGTCTACTGCCACGACGAGATACTTGAACCTTCCTCGGGTCGTCGGCAGTGGTCCAACCAGATCAATCCCCCACATGGCAAATGGCCAAGGTGATGTTATAGGTGTCAACAATGCCTGTGGAGTTCTTCGGATGGAAGAAAAACGTTGGCACTTGTCACACTTCTTAGCATAAGCTATACAATCAGCTCTCATCGTCGGCCAATAGTATCCCTGTGTCATCACCCTTTGTAGTAGGGTCCGACCTGCTACATGAGCTCCACAAGATCCTTCATGGATTTCTTCAATCAATTCTTTGACTTCTGATGGATGCACACATCTCTGCAAACCTGCCATAATTCCTCATACAAAACACCATTAGTTAACACATACCGAGCAACTTTATACTTCAATTTCTTGGCAGCTAGTTTGTCCTCCGGTAGTACTCCTTCTTCAATGTATGCTCTGATAGGATCCATCCAAGATGGTCCTAAATCAAGGGTAATAATCTTCATCGTCAGATCTTCTTCTATGCTCCGACTTTCTAATACTTCAATTGGTATTGTTCTTCGCAGCTCGGTGCGCGTAGCTGACGCTAGTCGAGCCAATGCGTCTGCTCTGGCATTCTCCATTCTCGGTATCCTCACCAATTGAATAGCATCAAATTCTTTCAACAATTCCATCACTTTTGCATGGTACTTCACCATTAACTCTCCCTTCACTGCATATATTCCCATCATTTGATTCACAATTAACTGAGAATCACTGAAAACAATTACTTGACGTGCCTCCATAACTTTCGCCAAATGAAAACCTGCTATCATAGCCTCATATTCAGCTTCATTATTGGAAGCTTTGAATTGGAATCTCAAGGCGTACTCCATGTCAATATCATCTGGAGAATTTAAAACAATCCCTGCTCCACAACCAGCGGTGCAAGATGATCCATCTACATATAATCTCCATGTATGTAACTCGTCTTCAAATTTCTTATCTGTTAGAGTTCCTCGGTGATCATTTGTTCGTGCCCTTCCACCAATCGGAGTTGGTCGGTATTTAAATATGATGATTTTTCTACATCCACAAGTCCTTTTACCAACCTTGGTTGGTTTGGATCTGTGTCTGTCGATCCTGTATCGTCCACAGGTAGGTCAGCAAGCATCTTTTGCTCCTCGGGGGTATCAGGGTATGTGAACTCTGCTATAAAATCTGCCACGGCTTGCCCTTTCAACGATGATCTGGGTTCATACACAATATCATATTCACCGAGTTCTATTGCCCAATACATCAATCTTCCTGATTTTTCTGGCTTGTGAAGGGCTTGTCTTAACGGCATGTCGGTATACACAATGATGGTATGGGCCTGGAAGTATGGTCTCATTCTTCTACTTGCTTCAATTAATGCCAGTGCCAATTTTTCCAGCTTTGGGTATCTGATTTCCGCACCTCGGAAGGCCTTGCTTGTATAATAAATTGGCTTCTGGACTCCATTCTCCAATCTGATCAACGCCGAGCTAACTGCATTTTCTGATACTGCCAAATACAAGTACAGCTTCTCTCCATTTATTGGCCTAGACAACAATGGTGGGGCTCCCAAATACTTCTTCAGATCTTGAAAGGCTTTCTCACATTCATCAGTCCACTCAAAACTTTTTCGTAGCGTTTTGAAGAATGGGAGGCATTTATCAGTTGCTCGGGATACAAATTTGTTGAGTGCTGCAACTCGTCCGGTAAGACTTTGCACTTCTTTCTTCGTCGTCGGGGATCGCAGCCCTAAAAGAGCTTTGATCTTTTCTGGATTTGCCTCAATACCTCGTTGGTTGACGATGTATCCGAGGAACATTCCTTCTCGTACTCCAAAGGTACATTTCGTCGGGTTAAGCTTCATCTGGTATTTATCCAGTTGATCAAAAGTTTGACTCAAGTCAACCAAATGATCTGCAGCTCTCTTGCTTTTGGTGAGCATGTCGTCGACATAGACCTCCATATTGCGGCTGATTTGTTCGGTGAATACCTTGTTCATCAACCGCTGATATGTTGCACCTGCATTTTTTAAACCAAAAGGCATAACGTTATAACAATAAGTTCCCCTTGGGGTAATAAAAGAAGTAATTTCCCTGTCTTCAGGCTTCATTTTGATTTGGTTGTAGCCAGAATAAGCATCCATGAAGCTGAGTAGCTCGTGTCCCGAAGTAGCATCCACTAGTTGATCAATTCTGGGCAATGGAAAATGATCTTTTGGACATGCTTTGTTGAGATCAGTAAAATCAACACACATTCTCCACTTGTTGTTCTTCTTCTTTACCATCACCACATTCGCCAACCAATCTGGATATTTCACGTCTTCAATAAATTGGGCTTTCTGGAGTTTCTCGACCTCCTCTTGTATGGCCTGGTTCTTCTCGGGACTAAACACTCTTCTTCTTTGCTTTACAGGTTTGATCTCCTTATTCACATTGAGTTCATGACATAAGAAGTTTGGATCTATTCCTGGCATGTCTTCATGACTCCAAGCAAAAGTATTCTTCCTGTTTCTCAAGAAAGTTATCAACTCCTGTTTTATTGAAAGATCCAACGACGACCCTATCTGAGTTATTCGCTCAGGATGCTCGTCGTCCAGGATAACAATTTCTGTAGATTCCACAACCTGTCCTTTAACGAGTTGAGATTCATCCCTAGGGTCAAGAGTTTCAATTTCTGTGCTTTCCTCCACTTGGTAAGTAGTAGTCTTTTTCTGTAACTCTTCAAGTTCCTCTTGCTCGGCCGACGAATAATAGCATTCCCGAGCTACTTTTTGATCACCTTTCATAATTCCTACTCCAAAATTCGTTGGGAATTTCAAACATTGATGAACTGTAGATGTAACTGCTTCGAACTTCTTCAATCCAACTCTTCCCATGATGATGTTGTAGGCGGACTGCACATTCTTATCCATTACAAAAAAGCGTATTCTTTCCGTTCGACAAGCAGGCCAAGTTCCAATGAGTATATCCAACTTGATCGTCCCAAGTGGAAAAACTTTCTCGCCAGCAAAACCCAGAAGGGGTCTGTGATAAGGTTCTAACTGAGATAATTTTAAATTCAAGCTATCAAAGCATGAATAATACATGATGTCTGCCGAACTACCATTGTCTACTAACACCCTTGAAATGACCACATCCTTCATCCTCATTTTGATCACCAGCGGATCATCATGAGGGTAGAGAACACCTACCAGGTCGTTTTTTGAAAAACCAATCACTAGCTTCTCTCTGTTTACTTTCCTCGGACGATCATCCTCGGCCAGGTTTATTCGCTGAATGTATGAACAAGCTTGAGCCTCTCCGAGATAAGCTTTTCTTTTTGCAGTAAGGTCTCCTCCTCCTGCATCTCCTCCTGTAATAACATTACAATCAAATGACCCAAAACGTATGGAAAATACCTCTCGTTCAGGTTTCCTTGGCTTCTTGGGAAGATCGGGGTCATCATCTGGATCCTCTTCATGGTCCCTCCTCTTTTTCTCCTCTGCACGACGAGGAGATCTAGATCTTTCTCTAGTTCTATCATCATTCTTCCTCTCACTCCTGCGATCTACGTACTTTGATAATTTTCCTCTTCGGATGAGTGTTTCAATCTCGTTCTGAAGGGCTATACAATTTTTGGTCATATGGCCATGATCTTTGTGAAATTCGCAATATTTGGTCTTATTCCTCATGTCGGGATCTGTCTTCAGTTTCTCTGGCCATTTGATTTCCTCGCTATTCCTGATTTCTTCCAAAACATGATTAATACCCACTTTCAATGGAGTATAATTATCATACTTCTTTAGGGCTTCCAACTTCATCCTATTATTCTTGGAATATTTGTCACCACCATTACTTTTCTGATCTTTCTTCTTAGAATTGTCGACCTCCACTTTAACTTCTTTATCCATACTCTTCTTCGCAGCCATAGCCTCCTCGGCATTCATGATTTTGGCCGCCTTTGCCATCAACTCCGACATATTTTTAGGTGGATCTTTAGCCAAAGTGTAATACAGCTTGTTAGGCAGCAAACCACTCATCAAAGCAGTGATTGCTGTCTTTTCTTCATAATCTATGACTTCCAACTTTTCGTTATTGAAACGAGTTATGTAATCTCTAGTACTTTCACCTGATTTCTGTCTAACACTTAGCAAGTGTGCTACTCGCTTTACCGGCTTTGCTCCAAAACAAAAATTGCCAATAAACAACTCGGCCAACTGAACAAAAGTTGAAATCTTACCCCGAGGAAGATTATTGTACCATATCTGTGCAGATCCAGTAAGAGTTCCCGAGAATGCTCTACACCTCATCTCGTCGGGAACAGCGTAGATATCTGCAGCAGCTTGGTATTGTTCTATATGAAGTACGGGATCTGTCTTTCCATCGTACTTGGGAGTCACTACGGGTGCTTTGAATTTCGACGGCGTAGGGAAATCCACAATGGCTTGCACAAAAGGTGTTCCTTGAACAAAAGTTCTCTGTAAGGGATTTCTTGCCTTAGCCATTTCTCCCAGTCTATCCTCCAATCGTTGAATGGAACCTTTCCATGCTTCATTTCCTTCCTCGGGCCGTTTAGTCCGAGCAACTGATTGCTCTGACGTAGCTTCCTGAGATTTATCTCGACGAGTGGTTGGTCGCGATTGCGCAGATCCTTCTCTTAATCCTGATGGCGGTCGAAAACTTCTTGATGGAACCCTAGGTGGATTCATCTTCCTCCTTGGTCCTAACCGACTGAAAGGAGATACTCTACTTAACCTCTCCAAAGCGCTAGTTCTCTCCGGAGAGAGAGTGATACGTTGATCTGTATCCGAAGCCCGTATTGATGAAGTTCGCCCAGGTTGATAAGAAAAATCATTAGACTCCTCATTGCGATATGACCCAGTGCGTCTAGATTGCGATTGCCTATGATCACTTCTTTGCCCTGAATAGGTAGGTGCACCGCCCTGAAGAGTTTGAATGAGTTGCCTCATGGATTCTTGCATGGCGGTTTGTCCTTGAGCCAGATTCGTTATAATCCCAGCCAGATCTGGGGATGCAGATGGATTTGGAAGATTTCCAGTATTTCCAACATTTAGATTACTGGATTCTGGATTATCAGCCATTGGTGATAAATGATTTTTATGAAAAACGATAATAACAGTCGTTTCCCACAGACGGCGCCAATCTGTTGATGTAAAAAACTAGATTGCTCTAATTATTCAATCACAGATAAATAAATAAGACAAAGATTTTTAAAGTGGTTCGGCTAGGAATAAAGCCTACGTCCACTGTTATGTTATTGCTGAGTGTTTGTGGAATTCTTGATTACAAGTTCTCTCAAGAAATTCCGGTCCCTTTGAATGAGGGAGATACAATGTATTTATAGCCTTGAGGCTGTACATGAAAGGTCCAATACATTAAATGATTTACATATGAAAGGGTAATACATTTAATGCAACGTGTGCGTCAAGAATACAATGGATAGTTGAACAGTTGTCCGTCTGATAATTAATGATACGGCCGAGATGCAGTTCGGACCGCCTTAGTTGCTTGTTGATCAAGAGTTCCTCGGAGTAGTTAGAGTACCTCGGTGCGTTGGAGTTCCTCGGTGTGATAGAGTTCCTCGGTGTATTCTTGTTGCTCGGAAAGAAACATGGCTGGTCGGGAAATGATCTTCCTCGCTGCTATTGTGCCACGTAGATTGACACGTGTCTTCGTGTTATTCGTCCATATCAGCATATTAATTTTGGTATCAACACTTATGGTCCGTCAAGCTCTCTAAAAAGACTTAATCGACAATCCAAAAAGAAAAAAGGGAACAGATGCTCGACAAATACACAAACTTAGGTAGCTTTGCTTTGTTTGAAAACTTTCCTTATTTATTGTAAACCTTTAAACCCGCACACTTAAATATACCTTCAAATGAAAAGAGAATTTAACAAATATAAAGCCTCAAATCATCTAACAACGTCCAAACAATTGCTATGTAAGACATCACCCCCTAAGATAAAGATATCCTAATCATGCGAGGAAATATACCATTCCCCCCCTTTTTGTTCAAGAATAGACAATGCAAGATAGCATAATACAATTACTTCTCGTAAAAACCAAATCTCCCCCTAAATATGTGATCATAAGATACCAATTTTAAGCATAGGGAGAAGGGAATAAAATCATGCAATGGTGTAAAGTGTAGTAAACACACAACATAGAAACTCAAGTAGAAATAATCCAAACTAAGATCAACTAATATCAAAATCAATGCAAAAAGATACCAATATGAATAAGCAATGATGCATGATACCAAATTTTGAAATTACCAATTTGAGAAAAGGAATTTCAATGCACACAATGAGATATATTAATATGATCATATAATATGCCAAAATTAATTCTAAGATAAAGCGTGTGGCAAACATGGACAAAATACAAATCGCAAAGATTCAAAACACGATACCATATATAACATATACAAAATATACCAATGAAAACCCGACACACACACACACACACACACACACAATATATATATATATATATATATGTATAAACATCTACAAAAATTGACACAAAACACATAAGCTTACACACTAGCATAGTATCAATATGTCTAAATATGTGGAATGGAATGAATGGGTGTTAATTAGATACAAATGAATTTTGACCCAAACACTCAAATATGTTCAAGGAGTTCTAATTGATCGCAAAACTTTATCAAACTAAGATTTAACCTCAAGTAACAAGATTAAGTGAACTTTATGAACAAACAAGCACATTGCACACAAGTCTAGAATATTGATGATTCACCAAATTAATAGCATCATGAAAAAATAACTACAACTAAGATTCATTGTGAATACCCGTTAATATTTAACTAAACACCCTCAAAAGATAAATATATATCATAATTTCTTTTCTTTTCTCAATTCTTTTGAAAGATCAATCAAACTAAATATGTTGGCCTTTGGCAACATTTATATTTTTATTGCCTTTAATCTTTTGATTAGACTCTTGCCAACGGTGACTTTCCAGCAAAGGAGATTTGTTCCTTCATAGCCCTTTTCTGTGCACCCTCATATTTTTTCAACACTAAATGAATAAGTTCATGGGTAACAGTTCTTACATGCCCAAATCTCCCATAGTCATAAAATATGTAAATGACAAGATTGATGGAAGAACATCTCACATAGCTCAAATATACATGTGAAGTTGACGTTCAAAAAGATCTTGCATGTGTATGCGATGGCATATACAAAGTCGAATCATTAAAGAAAATCAAGTTCGAAACAACTCCATGAGTATGGTTAAGAAAAATTAAAGTATCAACAATCACAACCAAATGTCTAGTCACATGGATAACACAAAATTAATTGGATTCAAACACACCAATATGCCACACCAACTATTTAAAAATAAAACACACAAAAATGAAAATCTTTTTGAGATTTTCTAAATTTTTTCAAAAGAGAACAAATACCAATTTTTGGAACAAACTTTAACTCAAAAGACAAACAAAATCTTTTTGTATTTTTTCAAGATGACCCAATAAAAGAAAAAATCAAAATACAAAAGATACACATGTCATAACACTAGTACATATATATTATGAAGCACAAACTATAGTATGACAAACAAGATACACAATCAATCATTTGATATAGCATGGGGAGTATCATGTGCAACCAAATGAGAATCAACAAGTTTAATATGTAAAGCCTCCAAATCTGATTTCCTAACCCAAGTAGGTATAATATGACGCTTAAGGTCTTTGGGAACCACATTGATTCTATTATTAGACTTTCTAGGGCCATTTTTAAGATCAAAATAAAACCTTCTAAGGTGACCTTTCCTACCGCAATGAGTGCAAATTTAAACACGACGAGGGGTGTAACCTAAGGGTTGACCTTTCCCAACGTTCTTAGTCGACTCTCTCAAACGAATGGTCTTTGCTTTGGTAGCATAAGCATTATGATCATCGAAGCCAATTCTACACTTTTAATCTTTGATTTGGACCAACTTTTTCGGCCTGGATTCCAAATCAAATTTGACATGACTCGATTTTCTCAATCTCTCCTCAAGCTCAACTATCCTCGACTTGATTAAATGCCTAGACTTCTCAAACTCTATAAGATCTTTCTTCATAGCCTCCATCAAACTACAAAGACTATCTTAAGTCGATATAGTCTATAAGCTCACCCTTAACGTACTCTTGCTTCTCTCGAAAAGTCCTCTTACGTGACCTAAGATCCTCAATCAAAACATTATCATCATTCATTGTGTCACGTTCTTTCAACTTCAAGTTAGCCTTCTCCACCTTCAAAGTTTTCGTATACAACTCACGGAAGGCAACTTGGAGTTTGCTCTCCTCCTCCTTCTCCTCTTCTTCATCCTCACTCTCATCTCCACTCACATGACCACCACTCACTTAGGTTCCACAAACTATGGCCTCAGAAGTGTCATGCAAAAGAA
Organism: Sambucus nigra; assembly: GCA_949130495.1. Classification (NCBI taxonomy): domain Eukaryota; kingdom Viridiplantae; phylum Streptophyta; class Magnoliopsida; order Dipsacales; family Adoxaceae; genus Sambucus; species Sambucus nigra. Next base: position 468,373,686 of record OX422214.1, on the reverse strand, counting down.
TCTCTTCATGGGAAGATTTCTCATCAAAGGTCATATGACTAGCCATGGAAGCGGTAAAATTGGGCTTAATGGGGGAATCAGGTCCCTCTTCTGGATTAATTTCACTAAGGGTGGCATTATATGATATTTGTTTCTTTCCCTCATTCCTTAGTTTATTGGGTCACTCAGTTACCCTATGGCTATAAGCCTCATAACCAAAACATCTCTTTGACTCATCCCCCCAAAAGTTCTTATTCCAATTCTTAGGGAAATAATCAGACTTTATATGAAATTTTTTCTTAAACCTTTTAGCATATTTCTATAGTTTTTTAAAAACAGATAAACCAAGAGAGATAAACAAGCAATCACCCAAAAAAAGGGATCCAACATAATAAAATAGTGCAACATGCTCTGATACCAATTTGTAAATGCAATTTCAATCGAGTTTGCAATTCTCCAATGGAATCAAACACACTTATTTAATTAGGTGTCTAAATTTGAACAAACCAAATTCAATTTTAATTCAGCCCTATGCATGCATATATTGTCATAAAACATAAATCATTCAAATCGTACATATAAAACAAAAACGATAAATTCAGGAAAAAAACCCTTTTGGGTAAGACCTTTTTAATACTTTGAAAAGTTTACAAGATCATTGACTTACATACAACCTGATAATTGCCCACAAGTGTAACGCACAGTGTCTTCATCAAACCTTCAAAGCTACGCCTCAACCCGTTGTCCAAGTCGTCCACACGCAAAGATCTATGCTCGGTATCCACTGATCAACAGCGAGTTACCTCCAGGAATCACAAGGTATGGAGGTGCCTTCTCCACAGAGGTTGAAAAATAGTACGGTTGTTCTTCGACTTCCAAAATAATCCACATAAAGATATCGGGATGTTGTGAATTGAAAAATAAAAAGGGTTTTAAGACTTAAATGAAGAAGCCAAAGTATTTTGCGGATATGCAGTGTTTGCAGAATGAAAAACGTGAAAGACTTCTTGTGAAAAACGGAGTTAGAAAGTCCAATTTATAGAAGACTTAAGGCGGTGGTGTCGTTCGAATGAGAGACGATGTCATTTGAAGTATCACGCGACATCAGGTCCGTTTGAGCGACAAACGATTTCGTTCGAATGACATATATTGTTAAAATTATTTTCTTCTCTTTTTCTCGATAAATGCGCTGCCTCAAAAACTTTGAAAATTATATTTCTTGAAAAAATATTTAAAGCTCTGCTCCAACACTTAGAAAATATTTTGTAAAAAATATCCCAATACTCTAAGTGCATTATTAAGGTACTTTAAAACAAAACCTTACCAAAGTTAAACCCGCGGAGGCTATTTATTGAAGATCATTGATTATTCAGATTCGTCTTGATGTGAATGTGATCTTGAACTACTTTGATGGTGTAATGTTATACGACATACGAATTGATAACGGACACAAATGTCCTTACATTTCGGCTCCAAAATGGGAGACCATTCATTGCTTTGATTTCATCTCCATGAAATTATAAACATCCCTTCTTTTAATCGGATATAAGTATGAATGCTTTAGTTTATTATAAGAAGAATGGGAAACTATAGAGGAAGCAAGGGTTAAGACGACGTCCGTAGAGCACCTTAATAATGAAGAATTTAGTATCTAGTTTCGTTTTTTCTTTATTAAGCACTGTTAGTTGTATACATTATTCACACATGTTTTAGTTAGATACACTCACACACACCTCACCCTTAGTTGTCATTAGCTTTATGTTAAATAAGGCATTCATATTAACTATTCACACCCATGTATTAACCTTTATAAAGGCCTCTCTTATATAGCTTAATAACAATATCAATATGACATTTCCCTATTTCTCTCTTTAAGTTCACATGGTATCAGAGCCATATTTCTAGGCCTTGTCTATATCCATCGATAGGTGACTATCAAGTTACCCGTCGGACCACTCACTAACCACCACATCATCACCAATCACATCAAACCACTCTTTCCGTTGTCTACTCTCACTTTTCTCTTCTTACACCACACCCATGAATTCTCCATATACATTACATATCCCAACTGTGAAACAAAATCCCCCCATTTTCAGAAATTCATTCCCATCAAACCATGTTTTAACAGATCTAAAATTTGCCTAGAGTGCTACCAAGTTCTCAAGCCACAGTTTCAATGATCGAACAACTCAACTGGCCATGGAAAATACTAAATATAGTACATATTCTCCTACGAAAACCTCTCTAAATTCTCCGTCATATCTCCTTCGACCAAACCTCCATCACCTCTCTAACTGTGGCCATGTCTCCTACCTCTGATCTAACCCATCAATCACCATTCGAGACCGCTACCTCACCACCCCTCCTATTTAAATCTATCTAAACCCCATCATCCTACCACCTCTGTCGCCATCCATCGCAATATCATTTTCACCACCACCAAAAATCATAACTTCATTACTACCTCAAAGGCACCTCCATCATCTTCAACCACCAAAACCTAACAACCCCACAGAATGTGACGAAGAAGCAACGGAGTTTGGAGTGGGGAGTAGTAGTTCCATTTCGTTATGATCACCTTTTATGAAATAAGGAAGACAACTGTTAAGACAAGCTTTTAGTCCCAAACCATTCAGCATCAACCCCTTTTACCCTCTCATACCACACCCATCTAAACCCACCCAATTTCCCCATTTAAAATAATAAACCCACTCACCCGATAAAACCCAAAACATTGTCGCTACTTTCCCTCATTTTGTGTCCCTTTTCAAATTTTAAACTTCTTCCAAAACCATATTCTTTTATTTCAGCCCATTTTTTTTAATCTAATTTAAAAGACAAAAATAAAGAAAGTAAAAGAAAAATTAAAGCCATACTCGAGCATCTTTACTAAACTCAAGTCAATATCATAACTCTCCCCTTGAGTTTTCTAGGGGAATAATATGGTATACCCTTTAATTCACGTGTGATTTAGTCACCACATCACCATTGTAGGTTTCTCGGACTTCGCTCTCTTTTGGGATTTTAGCCTCTCAACCATGCTTCGGCATCAAACCTGGTGACCTTTACAAGTGTGAATCCTATTCGATTTGACGCCTTGTGACTACACCTTTATCCTTAGCACATATCTGGCAGCTTCGGCCTCTCATCTAGTCTTAGGTCCCGTCTTCGGCCTTACAACTGATTGTTTCCACACTGATCCATGCTTTTAAGCGCCTAATCATTTATCTCCACACATCAACAAGACACAACATGACAACCATTCAAATTTTAAGAATACTGGTCTGCAAACTCAAGCGATTCAGTATCTTTACCGACTTGAGTTTAAGACGGGATGTTAGTTCTACAGATTATTCAAATGTGTATTAGTTGGATACACTTGCACACATCTCACCCTTAGTTATAATTAGCTTCGTGTTAATTAAGGTATTCATATTATGTGTTCACACCCATGTATTATCCTATATAAAGGCCCCTTTTATATAGCTTAATAACAATATCAATACGACGTTTCTCTCCTTCTTTCTTCAAGTTCACAAGCACAAGACCTTATGTTACATGTTCTTCGAAATGACATTCTTCATTAATTGACTAAAGAATTTTATGAGTGCAGATTACAGAATATGTACAAGAGATCAAAAGTTTAATTGACATCATGGTAATTTATTCATAGCGAAGATTACTTAGTGAGAGCTTTAGCAATGTTATTTAGAAATATTGTTAGGTGTTTCAAATTAATTATGTAGCTCAATGGTAATTTATTCATAGTGAATATTACTTAGTGAGTGCTTTTGTAATGTTAATAAATAAATGGATATAATCGTGTTTAATATTGGGCTAATGTGTCAACCTGTATATGATTCAAAATTATTTATTATCTTAATAGTCAATAACGGGTGAACACGACATGACATGTTTAGGGAACGTGTCGAGTTTGAATACAATATTTTTACATGATAAAAAAGCGTACTTAGACACGAACCCGATAAGACTCAAACACGAAAAAATCGACACGAACATGACTCGACACGACCCATTGGTAGGTCTACCCATGACATGTCTTGCATTGCATCTAAATTACTAACACATCAATTGTACTAACACTACACCAAATTGGCTATTTTATAATTAATTAAAAAATGATTCATAAGTGTTTGTGACACTTACAAGATTTATAACAGTTTTGGTCACTTATAAAATTTGTAAGTGTAGATGACTGATACAAAATTATTAATATAACACATAAGGGTCATGTGTATCCCCTTACAATACTCTAAAGGGTCAATTTTTTTCCCCTTCCCTCTATTGTATTTTCATTCCCGCTTGAGAGAACCACCCTCGCCGCTCAGCTTAGGTCTTCGACTCGTGCGGGTTTCATATGTGGTCTTAAGCGTCTTTAGTCTTCAGTCTCAGGTAAACCCCCACCTCTAATACCCTTCTCTCTCCCCCCACCACAAAAGAGGTAGTTAGCTTTGATCGATAGAGTTTTCTTTAAAAATTGATATTGATATGGAGATCTTTCACTAATATTGAGATATATCACTGAATTTTTAAAATTAATATTGAGATCTTTCACTGAATTTTTAATTTTGTTTAAATCGGTAGAGGTTTTCTTTCATCTATTTTCTTCTTCTTCTTGTATTTACAACTTGAGTCTTGATACCATAAGACTCAAGGTTGTTTACTTTTTAACTTTTAATTTTGTTTGTTCAAGACTGTTTTTTTCCTCTGTTTAAAAATTAAATGCACTCAATATGTTTTTTTTTTTAATTTTGTTTAAATCGGCAGAGCTGATTAATCTACTTGTATTTTATTTATAAGTATTATGCTTAATCATCTTTTGTTAGTTATTTTGATTCCATCTTTGATCTTAGACAGTTTTTCGGTAATCTTTGGTCTCATCACGTCTCATCTTTGTGCTAAGGAGGTTTCTCTTCTTAGATATAGGTACAAAATACTACCTATAATATGTTTCTTTACATTGTTTTATTTTTGGAAGATGAGATGGTCATCCAGGGGTTAATAGCAAATCAAAACATTCATAATATATTTTTATTAAAAAAACCAACAAATTTACTCAATTGATCTAAAAGTAGAGAAAAATATAATAAATTTCTAAAGCAATCCATATTTTTATCTCGATTTGGAAGAAAATTTTGGGTTGCTCTTTTTGGAAAAGATGGTGTTGTAGTGTTTTCTCATGTCAGATATTTTATAGGAGTGCAAATAGTAGCACCCATATAACATTACTTAATTAACACGACAAACAATGAAATCTACTGAAACCAGACCAAACAATCACTGAATAATGAAAATTGGTATTATACTCTATGAGCACGATGACATATCGGCATGGTAAAATTGTATGATATATTGGCACGGATAATATTTTATGGATGACAAAAAAACTCAATAGATAAAAGAATCAATTTCTATTTATTCACAGATTGCCTTGGTTAATCAGAAAAGTGAGGTACCTTTGACACAAATAAGATGGTTGCTGTTTATGCTTCACTAGAAATTCAGATACATTCCCATTTTTCTTTTCATAGTCTTGCTTTAGTTCTTCCAAACGCTTGGATTGTTTTAGTGTTTTCGTTTGTAGTTTTTTGATAATATTTTTTTGGAAAAGCAATTTGTAATCAACAAGTAACTAGAAATAATTGGTACTCAGTGTTTTTGTGTGTGGCATTGGATTCAAATGGGGCGAACTGGGGTTTTAAACACATATTTTCAACAAATAATTTTAAAAACAACTTTCTAAAAATAGGTTGCAAAACTCATATTCTAATTGTTTTAGGATTTAAACACAGAAAACAGCCGAAACATAGACCAAACAGGCCCTTAATTGTGTTATTTTTAGCACCTGGTAACTTTTATAAAATATATCAATTAGCATTTATTTGACATTAAATTCGTAAAACTTGTAGAATTTCGTCACAACTTTATACTAATGGATGAAAGAATATGATAGAATAACACCATAATATATAAATGGGGTTGCTACATTTATCGATTTTGCGAGGAAAAATGGTCGTGGAGTGTGTTTGCATGTCCGTGCTGTCAGTGTGAGAATGGAAAATTTCTCGACCTAGAAGATATTCATTTTTATTTGCTTCGCCATGATATCTTGCATTCATACAAATTTTGGCATTTACACGGGAAAAAGGAATATGTTAATAGGAATGAACATTCAATCGGGGAAGATGTTGAACAAAATGATTCCGTGACTGGAGATCCGAGGATAAAGGAACTTATTTATGATGCATTTAAAATGTTTAATCAAAACGTTAGCCATTCGACGGATCCCATTAGTAGAGACGAAGGTGGTGAAAATGGTTCTGAAACCCACGAGGGGCTGAAATATAAGGACATACGTGGTAAGGAGAGTGAACCATTGTATCCGCTGTGTACCGAGAAACACACAACATTGCATTTTCTTATCAAATTGAATAACATAAAGACAAGACATGTTTTGTCGAACAATATGATAGGGCTGGGTCTCGCCGCGACACGAGAGTCACATGCACACCGGTCGTTTGTTATTTTTGGCTCACCGACTCTATACAAAAACCTAAACTTATGACTACACTCAATAAAAGGGAGCATAGCGTCCAAGTCCGGGTATCGAATCCACAGAGAATGTTGCTAGGTTGTAATGGAATTATTATTTCACGAATAAACGTGTAAAAGGTACAAATAGGAAAAAAATACAAAAAATGCAAAAAAGGAAAGATTAATCTAGGCATGTATTTAAACTAGACTAACAAAAACAGTAAAAAAAACTATCGGTTGCGTCGGATGTCCCTCAGCTCAATTTAATGCGTATAACTTGTTATATGGTTCTACAGATTCATTACGATTGCCTCTCGTTTCGACAGTTAATTAAATCCAGAGTTGTCACACTCCTAAATTCACATAAGAGTCTAATAAGATTTTGGCGTCAATAAATACACCGGAAATTACGCACGTAAGGTCGTAAGTACGGAGCATACATGATATACCCCATCAAATATCCTAAGCGTAATAACTAGGGTAACCCAATCAAAATAAAAGCGTATATTCCATCACCAAAGAAAAGCAACACGTTAAACATGAGTCAAGTGCGACCCAACAGAGCCTAGACTAATTTAATCTAGTAAGCATGTAAAGAAATGCGGTAAATAAACGCAATAAAACTACACTAGAAAGCAATAAATCTAAACTAGAAAGCGAGTAAAAATGCAGTAAATAAAGAAATACAAACATTGGAAACTCAGATTGATAGAGAAGATGGGAGATAGTGTTCTACACAACCTCAACGGGCAAACCCCTCTATACGAGCAAACCCTCGGAGGGAGAAAATGACACACTCTCCAAACCCTCCAAACCCTAGCTTCCCTCTCTTATGGAAAATGATCTATTATTCTAAGATATCTCTAAAAAATGAGATAAGTCTTCTATTTATACTAAGTTACAAGAAAAGAAAAGAAATAAAGGAAAAAGAAAAGAAGTAGAACAAAGAGAAATTGCCGAGTAACTGCGATAATTGGTTGAGCGGCAACAGGGGCGCAGTCGACCGGTCCCTTAAGTTGAATACCACTGGTTAATTTGCAAGGCAAAAACTCAAAACATGATCGACCGGCCCCGCGGGCGCGGGTGACTGGTACTCTGTTTTTTACTGTCATTTGGTCTTCACATGAGATGAAAGCTTCAAAACAAAATCGGATATAACTTCTTCGTTCGAATTCAAAACGATGTGCCGTTTACGGCCACGCGATGCTAACTCAATGAACTAAGCATCCGTGGAAAATACATGAGATGAAGATGTAGTGTGTATTGATTAAAATTCCCTTGAAGTAGTGTCTGGTGACGGGACTTCTCCAAAATGCAACCGATCCTCACTTTTAGCGTTATAATACCTACAAAAGCACAATTATTCCCTGCAAAATATATATATGTCCAAATCTGAGGTTGTCTGGTTAACGAGGATAAATATAGGAATTAAGAACATAAAAATGCTAGAATGCACAAAGATAAAGGGTGCTGATATGCAATATTCGTGACGTATCACAATAGTTTAACCGACATCTTGGGTTTATTTAATGAGTTTTTCCCCAAAGGAAATTCAACACCAACAAAGTATCCAGATATGAAAAACATAATTAAAGAAGTTGGTATGGATTATAATATCATTCATGCATGCCATAATGACTGTATCTTATACCGAAAGGAACATGCAAAGAAGGAGAAATGCCTAATATGAAACTTATTTAGATATCGGTTTAGTTTAAACAGGGAGGGTAAATTTCCTCGAAAGACAGTGAGGCATTTTTCATTGATTCCGAGGTTGAAGAGATTGTTTAGTATACCCTGGATTGCAAATGAAATGACTTGGCATGCTCGAGCGAAATCCGTTTCAAATATTATGCGCCATCCCATTAATTCATCATCTAGGAAGTCTGCTAATACGAAATTGAAAAATATGTTACTAAAGCCGTTTATTAAAAATAAACTATTTAAGTAACTCCGATCTGTTTTTTTAAGAAACTCTTTTCGTAAAAACCAAACTATTTGAACACAAAATGTGTTTAACAAATCAGTATGTACGAGATCTATTCAAAATTTGAATAACAGGTTTATAAAGTAGTTTAAAAAAACTTAAACTCAGCACAACCAAGAATGAGATGAGGAGATGTAGAAATATTATGTTCACGATGTTTTTACGTGGTAAAACCTCACCAATTGAGGAAACATCCACGACTCCCTCTACGGAGTAAAATGAAAAATTCACTAAAACAAATTTATGAGTTACAAACTATATAACTAACATGCAAACAACTCAGACCTATATAAGTTTAGGAATGTACCCTCTGGTGTCCTTATAACTTCTCTGCAGTTCTGATTGTAGATGTAGTTCTCCCCGTTTGTTAACTTCTGATTTGTTCCAGCACTTTACGTCGACTCTTGTTCACAAGATCTTATTACCAACACTTTTCGTGTTGTAGGGTGAAAGTGTTTGTGTAAGTGCTCTCTAACACATGCATGCACACACGCACACTTAATAAGTACAAACAGTCCTAACAAATTACAGTAACACTATATGCTGTGATCTTTTCTTTTTATTTTTTCTTACAAAACTTTGAACCTTATTTGACCTTTAAATCAACCCCAGAATCCACGGATACCTTGCTAAGAAGACAGTCAAGATCTTAATCAATCTCAGAATTTAGAAAAGTTTTTTGAGATTGAAAACCTCCAAGTGTGATTCCAAACTAGGTCAAAGGTTTAGTTTTACAAGAACTAGAAACATAAAGCATTTATTGTTGATTTCAAAGTAAGCAAATGTTTTATAGAATACAATCAATAATATATTTCTCAAGATGAGAAATAAAGAATGAAATTAAGTGTAATGTAGCATGAATAACTCAGATCTGAAATTTCTATGATATCAGAAAGTAGATCTAAGTAATATTTTAAGTTGAAAATAAGATCTGACGAACAAGAGGTTACAGCAACAATTACAAACTCAACTCAAACTCTCAAACACTTAAGAACACTCAGGGTAGTGTTTTGGATATAAAGGAGTTTTGAAGAAGTGTTTGAGTTTGGATTGAAGAGGCTTTGACGAACAAGGTTAGGGTTTCTAACTCTCTCTCTCTCTCTCTCTCTCTCTCTCTCTCTCTCTCTCTCTCTCTCTCTCTCTCTCTCTCTCTCTCTCTCTGTTTTCTCTCTTCTCTCTTCTCTCTCCATTTCTCTCAGAAAAATGAAAATGTCAAAAGTCTTCGAAGTCTGAGAATAGGGTTCCTTTTATAGAGTGAAGAGAAGGTTCGAGAGACTGGATCAGAACCAAGGGCCAGGATTAAGTCAAGTTAAATTGACTTTGATCGAAGGGTTCTAAGAACGCGGTGCTTAAACGATACCTGATTGGTTTAAAATGTTGTACTAGGATTCACCAAGACAACATGCAGATCGTCGATAACCAATGATCCAAGGGCTAAAAACATACACATTTATAACTCAGTAAAGAAACACAATCTCAGCCAATCAGATGAAGACAGGTGTTGGCCAAATAAAGGATATGAAACGCGCCTTTTAAAGTAATTGAAACCACACCCTATGGTTTACTCCGCTTTCGGATTCTACCCAAGGTAACATTAGGCCAATATACCCAACAAAGTATATTTACAGATTGACCACAAAAACTTATAAATCAAGTTTTAATTAAGAAAACCTTATTTAAAAAGTGTTTATAAAATCCCAAAAAATTATTAAAATTCAAACTTAGGGATTTAAACACACTCAACATATGTACACACATTATTATGCAGTATGATATGCATTAAGTAAATTCTACTGTGTGTGAGTGTTGGCAATTTATACTTGATCACTACAAGATAGAGAGATGAAGTAGCAAACCAATTTCTGAGGTTCTTTGGTTTCTAGGGAGGACATAATTTTGTCACAATTTTCAAACTAGATGAGCACTTATACAATATAGACTCAAGTGAGTCAAAAGTATAAGGGCTTCAGAAATGGCCTAACTTTACTGCTGAATCACGTAATGTTCGTCTTGCTATAGCTACAGTTTTAATCCATACGGTAATATCAAGACCAATTATAGTTGTTAGCCTGTCATTGTTGCACTTTTAAATATGAAGCCGTCTTTGTGTACGAAAAGAGAGTTTTCTATGTTATCAATTTTGATATCTTGGCCGAATGCACTGGGCAAGGACATCTACGTTTAGATTGAATCTTTAGTAGATGAGTTTAAACAATTATGTTTCGAAGGTGTAACGACATATGACTCCCACACGCAAGCTAATTTTACACCAAGAGCTATGTTATTATGGGCAATTCATGACTTTACCGCATACGGCACTTTGTCTGGGTGCACTGTTCATGGTTGTAAATCTTATCCAGTTTGTGCGAAGAAGTCGATTCAGAACATCTTGAAAATAGTAAGAAAATATGCTACCGAGTCATCGAAGATTCTTTCCTCTCAATCACAAGTTTAAGTTGGACAAACACAACTTTAAAAACAATGTTGAAGATTGTAAAGCTCCACAAATGATGAAGATTGTAAAACTCCAAAAAGGTTGTCTAGTACTGAGATTGAATAGAAAGTAGCATGCATTAAGTTAAAAATTGGTAAACAAAAAATTAAATGAAAAGGAAATGAAATGGGGAAAACAATGATTGTGCAGATATAAATATCACAACTCCATGGCCTCTAAGGTCCATTTTATCTAATTTGTCATATTGAAAAGAGCATGATGTTTAACATAATTTATATGTTATGCACATTGAGAAGAATGTCACCGATCATTTTTTTAAACTATTTTGGACTTAAAAGATAAAACAAAAGACGAAACTAATGCACGTAAAGATATTCAGGCAATGGGGATAAAAAAAGTTATGATTGACCGTAGATGAATCTGGAAAAATGTTAAACCCGCACCTAAATTCACTGTAGGTAAAGAAAAAAAAGACTGGTTCTTTTGTATATTAAAGGAGTTAAATTTGTCGAAGGGGTTTTCTTCTAACTTGAGTAAGTGTGACACCCTGCCTAATTAAATAGCGGGTGATCAGGCCTTTATTAAATTAAAACATGATTTACAAAATGGTCCATTCTTAGCATCACTACCGAAAACCAATTTAATTACTAATAACCTATCAGTTAATTAAGCCGGTGTCAAATTTTATCTTGCATTAAATACAACAATTAATAAACGTAAACAAACAAACTTGAACCATTCACAACATATAGAATCCATACCATAATAAGATATCATAAATAAATGCTATGCCGATATAATCATTGACCATAAAAATCCAAAACCAACTAATATTTCAAAAATGAAAATGAACTAATATCTGAACTGAAACTGAATAAGTACGGAAGGACATCATGTCCATAATGGGATACTAAACTGAAATCCTACACTAGATCAAAATGGATAATGGAAGTGTCTAGGCAAAGTCTTGTGAACATATACCCGTGTCACAGCTGTATCTCCCTGGAACAGAATATCAAGCTTGGCACCCGTGTGGATGGACACCTAAAATGTTTTAAAAAATATTTTATAGCAAGGAGTTAGAACTCAAAACATTTTGAAAATATTTAGCAAGAGTTTATAATAGCTCAAAAATCAGTTATTGATTACACATGCTAGGTTAGCATACACTCTTTTGAGTTTTCCTCACCTCTCAACAATTGTGCATGCCTAACGTTTTTACTTATCCTACCTAGCCATACTAACCAAGATAACTAGACATAAATATATAACTGGACTATTGACATCTCTAAGTCCGCGTACCGTCCATATAGTTTGCTAATCGGTTTGACATCTCGCGTATGTTATATTCATTATAAGTAACATTTCTCACATGCCATATTTTCTTTCAATTTAATTAAATCTCTTTACTTAATTCGTTACTCAGATATATATCATCTACTAGTCTAATATTGCACTCAAGTATATTATTTCGTACGGTATATATATTTCACTTATAATATATACTATAGGTGGATACTTTGCTATAAGGTCCCCATATCACACATTAAGGACTATTAGTTCGGATTGTCCCCTCGAACTTGGTTCGAAATGTCTCATCGAACATGATTTGGAAAGTCTCATCGAACATGATTCGGAATGTCTCATAGAACTAATCAAGCACGTATATAATAGGTATTCACTCCACCTATAATTAAATCAGTAGGTATACACAACACCTAATTATTCATACTCGTACGTGGTATATCTCTCTCAAATACTCACTGTACATACTACTTTACGATTTATGTCACTATCGTATTTATTTGAGTATTCACAAAAGTCTAAGGGTCCTAGTTACCCATCCATAAATTTTTAGTAGTTAAATCATTATTTACCCTACTACTCTACTTATCAATTCATTTGAAATTCCCGTAATTTGTTATCTTTCTCTTCGATACATAACGACATTATTTCATCCCATATATTTCTTGTCTTAATCTTCTCAATAAGACTAATCACTACACTAACCTAGGCCCAATGCAGTATAATAAATCCCTTATTATATTCTAATAAAGTCCCAAGAGTTTTCCACGACAACTGTTTAGGAATGCTAGTCCAAAAGGGGAATATCATGTATTATGGGAAACTGAATCAATTCGCCAGGTGGTCGAATCAATTAACTTTCCGAATCGATTCACCCCTGTGCTGAATCGATTCAAAATGGTACATATCATCTTCTTTTTCTATGTTCATGCGTTTCCCTACTTTTCTTTACCAAACTCATATGATAATCCACTAAACTCACATCCGATTGTCCCAAAGGTGTACTAAATGTATTGGGATGATTTCCAACATGATTAACTCATAAAAACATTAAAAATCCTAATCATACATGGATCTAATCAATTATTCATCCCAAATCCTAAGTTTTAATATCCTCCATTAATATTCAACATGAACCCAAATTTAATTCATGAACATGAATACATAACTTTTATTTTATTGTCCTCTACGGACGTTAATTTGTAATACATGCAATTCCTACCCAAACATGCATTAAAATCTTTCTTTTCTTTCAAGAATCATTGATTTAATCCAAACTATATTGAAATCCCTACACATGGGTATTATAACTTCAATAGGCTTGTATATAAACACTTGCCTTAATAGATGGGATCTGATTTCATGATGTTGATGATGGATTTGTATTCTACTCTTCCAATCCTTACTCCTCAATAGATTGTGTTGTAAGAACAAGGTGAACGGCTTCAAAATTCTCCTTAAAACTTTCAAAATTCTTCTCCTCTTCTTCTCTAATGTTCTCTCCGTGTTTTCAACATTGTTAAACTTAACCTCTTCTATCGAATATCTTATATAGGGCTATAAATTTTATAGGTATCTAAACCTCCTTATGTAAAATGACCAAAATACCCTCAATAGGTGCCGGTTTGGCCAAAAATTGACCTGAGAACCAAACAATACCCCCGGGTATACTATTCCTACTATTTCGACCCTTTCGGAATCATTCGTGACATCTAAATTATCATTCAAGTCACTTACAATATATTTCCTATCTCATCCTCAATTCAGTCTGCACGCGACTCCTAGTTGAGATATAAATAAATACCCCCATCTCACTGGTTATGACGTAATTCAATAATCATCAATTATTTACTATTCACATTTAGTAAATTTCATTTCATAATATTAATCAGTATCTATTTCTCGATTACTATATAACCTCCCATTTATTATTTAATCACATTAAATTATGACACACGTGTAATTTAACTAAAACATATTTTCCCAATCAATTAAATTTCTAATACGTAGAAATACGGGGTATTACATACTTCCCCCTTACAAAGGAATTTCGTCCCCGAGATTAGGACATACCTGTCGTGAATAACTCTAAATAATGCTCTCATGTCATCCTCCCGCTCCCATGTCGACTCATCAATATTGTGGTGTCCCCACTGAAATCGCACCAATGGCACCACCTTGGACCGCAGCTTACGCTCACTATGATCCAGATTAGCCATGGGTCTCTCCTCGTACGGGACATCTGGATGCAAATCGATTTGCTCAAGTGGAACATGCCAAAAAGTCCTCTCGCTCCTCTAATATTTATTTAGCGATGACACATGGAACACGTTGTGTATTCGCTGAAGATGCTCCGGTAGACCCAATTTGTAGGCCAATTATCCAACTCTCTCAATCACTAGAAATGACCCCACGTACCTAGACACTGGTCTACCCCTTTTGCGAAAGCTTAGGATCCCCTTTATATGAGACACTCGTACTAACACCTAGTCACCAACCTTTAACTCGACATGTCTACAATCTATGTCAACATAGCTCTTCTACCTATCCTGAGCTATTCAGATACGTCCCCAAATTGGGATGATATTGGCAGTAGTCTCCTCCATCATCTTGGGTCCCAATAACTAGTTGTCCCCCACCTCTAGCTAGCAGGAGGGCGAATGTAAAGGCTTCCCATATAATGCCTCGAACGGTTCCATGTTAATAGTAAATTAGTAAGAGTTATTATACGTAAACTCTACCAATGGAAGGTATCACTCCCAACCTCCCCCAAAATCTAGGATGTGCATCCTCAACATGTCTTCTAATATCTGATTCACCCTTTCAGTCTGTCCATCTGTCTATAGGTGATAAGCCATACTCAACCTCAAGTTTGTACCCATGTACTCCTGAAGGCTCTGCCAGAAATAGGACACAAAGATCTTATCTCTGTCAGACTCAATGTTAATCGGTACCCCGTGCAGCTTAACAATCTCTAAAATGAATAGCTGCGCACACTGCATCATCTCACAGCCAATACGAACTAACAAGAAATGGGCCACCTTGGTCAACTGATTCACTATCACCAAAATGGAATCATGACCTCACTGCGACGTCGACAACCCTACAAAAAATCCATTGAGATGTTTTCCCACTCCCACACAGTAATCTCTAGTGGCTATAGAATCCCTGAAGGCCTTTGATGGTCAACTTTCACCAGCTGACAAGTAGCACACTTCGAGACAAACTCTACTATGTCTCGCTTTATCCCTGACCACAGGTAATGCCTCCTCATGTCCTGGTACATCTTATCCCCACCAGGACATATTGTAAAACTCAAATCGTGGGACTCAGTCAGAACTGCATGTCTCATATCCTCATCCTCTGGCACTATAACTCAAGGTTGTGGGTAGGGTAATTATTCTCATGGGGCTTAAGATTTCAGGACGCATAAGCTATAGCCATCTCTTCCTACTAGAGTACACCCCCAATTCCCTGCAAAGATGCATCTGTGTAGACCCGATACTCCACCCCACTCCTAGGCAATGTTAGTAACGGCGTTGACGTCAACTTATCCTTCAGCTCATCGAAGGCTAGCTGACAGCGATCACTGCACACAAATGGCACTCCCTTACGAGTTAGGTTCGTTAAAGGACCCGTAATCTTAGACAACTCCTTAATGAATCGATGATAATACCCGACTAACCCCAAGAAGCTGTGACTCTCTGTCGGTGTTATGGGATGTCCCCACTCCCTCACCGCTGACACCTTACTCGGATCCACTGTAATACCCCTGTCTGATACGATGTGTACGAGAAACTGTACCTCTCGTAGACAAAATCCACACTTCTTGAATTTGGCATATAACTGATGGTGCCAAAGTGTCAACAAGACCCTACATAGATGCTCCACGTGCTGCTCCTCAGTACGAGAGTAGACCAAAATGTCGTTTATGAACAAGATCACGAACTGGTCCAAAAACTCCCTAAATACTTTATTCATGAGGTCCATGAACACTTATGGTGTATTGGTGAGACCAAACGGTATCACCCTGAACTCGTATGACCCATACTATGACAAGAAAGCGGTTTTGGTAACATCCTCCTCCCGAATACATAGCTGGTGATAACCCGATCTCAAATCATTCTTTGAGAAGTAGGCAAACCCTCTCAACTGATAAAATTGGTCACCAATACTCGATAAAGAATACTTATTCTGTATTGTGACTTTGTTCATCTCCCTATAATCCACACACAAGCGAAGCGAATCATCCCCTTTTTTCACAAAGAACACCGTGCACCCCACAACGATGTGCTCCGTCGAATGAAGCCCTGACCCAAGAGCTGTTGAATATTCTCCCTCAACTCTCATCTCTGAAGGGGCCATATGGTGCGTTGCTCTAGCAATCAATCTCATTACCAGTTCTAAATCGATGACAAATTCTATTTTTTGGCTCGGTGGCAACTCGAGTATCTCCTGGAATACGTCCTCGAACTCCCTCACTACCGGAATTGAGTCTAACGGTACCGCTATCTCCAGCGAGGTCTCCTACTCAATGTAATATAAATGGGTGCACGATCCTCCCTAGGAAAGAGGCATCGCTACCACGAACATCTCCTTCCTAGAATGGAGAACACTATGGCCCTCTCGTAGCAATCTACTGTTGCTCTATAGCTGACTAACCAGTCCATCCCTAAAATAACATCATACCCCTCCATATCTAGTACTAGGAGGTATGCTGCTAGACTCAGTCTCCTAATCATAATGTCTACCCCTCTGCACACCGAGTGAATGAATGACCCGCTACCCAACGATGACTTCACATACATAAGAAGAGTGCCGATTGTCTCTAAAAGACTAGCAACTCGTGCAAATATAGTGGCAATAAAAAGAGTGTGACGCTTCCATATTAAAAAGTACCCTACCCTCAGACCCATGGATATAAAATGTACCCTCAGCTACTGGTGGCGCTTGAGGTGCTGGAGGCATAGGTACATCCCGAACGTTAAACTTAGGCCCGTAGTGCATCTGACCCTATTGCCACTATGGGGACAGTGCTGGTGCTAGAGATGGAGGTAAAGGAGCATGCTGCCTCTGTTGGGCACCCTGTTTCCCCTCCCTACTATGGGCAATGTATCCTCTTGTGACTCTGTTGGCCACATATAAAGCACTACCTCAAAAAAGGTCTCCTCTTGCCCTGCTGGCCCTATAGCTATCCCTAATAATCACGGCCCTACTGGACACCTCTATTGTTGCCTTAGTCCTGATGGCCTTGAGGAATCTGATTCTGCTGATTTGGACCCTGCTGGTCCTGCCTAAATCCCTGAACCTCTAGTCATTGACCCCCATGCTTGAATCTCTTATTCTGATTCCCCTGCCGGGAATCCTACCCCTGGTGTCTCGCTGTTTGCTGCTGTGGGGGTGCCCCATCGGTACTACTACCCCCTAACCTATTAGGATGACTTATCTCCCATGATCTCTTGCTCCCCCTCAAATGTAAGTTGTGGTCCTAATAGTGTAATAGCACAACATCAACAACATCCGTATAAGTCGCCAATGCAGGGTTGCCAATTAAATGCTGCCTAATCCTCCAAGCTAAATCGTCCATGAACTGTGCCTTCTTTGTATCCTCATTGTTCACCTCGTCTGGCATAAAATTTTCGAAGCAGGTGAACTCATCCTCATATTTTGCTACCAAGCGATCTCCCCGTGTTACCTCCCTAAATTTCCTATGCATATCTGCCTCCACTGCTGATGGGATGTATTTATCGTCAAATCTCACCCAAAACTTTGTGATAGTCATCTGATTCCTCTCATCGGCGGTGGTGATAGACTCCCACCACTGAAAAGCGGCTCCAGACAACCTAAACGTCGTTAACATCTGCTTTTTGCATCTCCGTATAATCCACCATGCACAAGAGGCACTATATAGTATTTTTCCATTGGTAGGCCTCATCAACATCAGAATTTCCCTAAAACTCGGGCGGGTGACCCTTCCGGAAGGTCTCTCTAACTCTCTGCCAAGTGGATGGCCCTTCCTGAGCCTGGATCTCTGGTGCCGCTAGTGACTGTGCCTTGGGTTGAGGGAAATGGTATGCCATATCTCTCATGGCTTTGTCGAACACTTGAGCCACTATCACTGCTACTTGAGCAGTCAAAATCATCTCTGGTGGTGGCGACATCTGTGTCTCTTGATGAGCCTCCCTCATCTCATCCTTAGCCTCTGCCCTCTCAACTCGTTGTCTCCTCGATGGCATCTACAAAAAGATTAAATTTGCATCAGTACACAGATTATGCAAAAATCTAGTAGCAGAAGAAAGATATCTCAACATGCAAGAATAAAAAAACATTTTAATAATAGGGCTCTATATCAAAAGAATGAAATGCTGAAACTGTAGTAAGCCGTACAGATCTAATTGGATACTAGAACCTGATGCTCTGATACCATCTGTGACACCCCGCCTAATTAAATACCAGGTGATCACGCCTGTATTAAATTAAAACAGGATTTAAAAAATGTCCCATTCTCAGCATTACTGCTGAAAACCAATTTAATTACTAATCACCTATCAGTTAATTAAGCCAGTGTCAAATTTTATCTTGCATTAAATACAACAATTAATGAACGTAAACGAACTAACTTCAACTGTCCACAACATATAGAATCCAAACTATAATAAGATATCATAAATAAATTCCATGCCTATATAATCATCGACCATAAAAATCCAAAACGAACTAATAATTAAAAAAAAAATGAACTAATGTCCGAACTAATACTGAATAAGTACTGAAGGACAATGTGTCCATAATGAGATACTAAATCGAAATCATACACTAGATCAGAATGAATAATGGAAGCGTCTAGGCAAATTCCTACGACCATCCACCTGTGTCAAGCTGCGTCTCCCTGGAACAGAATATCAAGCGACACCTAAAAGGTTTATAAAAAAAATATTTTATAGCAAGGAGTTAGAACTCAAAACATTTTGAAAATATTTAGCAAGAGTTTATAACAACTTAAAAC
Source organism: Sambucus nigra (assembly GCA_949130495.1). Taxonomy (NCBI): domain Eukaryota; kingdom Viridiplantae; phylum Streptophyta; class Magnoliopsida; order Dipsacales; family Adoxaceae; genus Sambucus; species Sambucus nigra. The sequence goes on along the minus strand of OX422214.1, from coordinate 468,354,396 downwards.
TTAGTTATTGATTACACATATTAGGTTAGAGTACAGTTTCTTGAGTTTTTCTCACCTCTCAACTATTGCGCACACCTAGAGTTTCTACTTAACCTACCTAGCCATACTACCAAAGATAACTAGACATAAGTATATAACTGGACTATTGACACCTCCCCGTACTGTCAATAGAGTATGCTAATCGGTTTGACATCTCGCGTATGTTATAATCATTATACGTAACACTTATCACATGCCATATTTTCTTTCAATTTAATTAAGTCACTCTATTTAATTCATTACTCAGATATATATCATCTAATGGTCTACTATTACACGCAAGTAGATTGTTCGTATGGTATATATATTTCACATACAATATATACTATAAGTGCATACTTTGCTATAATGGCCCCATATCACACATTAAGGACTATTAGTTCGGATTTTCCCCTTGAACACTACACCAAAATTGGCGATTGGTCACTGCCAAAATCCCTGACCAAAGTTGTGGGTCGCGGACTTGGGCCGTGACCATTTCGGGTGTGACCATTTTCATGGGTCGCGGCCCAAGTGCGTGACCAAAAAATGGTCACGTCCGAGAGGGGTCACGGCAAATGGTCGTGGACTTGGGCCGTGACCCATGCCGTGACGGATCGCGGCCCTCACCTGTGACCCACAATCATGACAAATTGGTTGCGGTCAAAGTCCGCGACCCACGACCGTGACACAAAAATAAATAAAAAAATGGTCGCGGCCCGTATCCGTGACCCACAATCGTGAGAAACAAATTTAAAAAAATCGTCAGGGCCTAAGTCCGTGACCCACAACCGTGACCAAAAAAATAAAAAAATGGTCGCGGCCTAAGTCCGTGACCCACAACCGTGACCAAAAAAATAAAAATGGTCATGGACAAAGTCCATGACCATATTTAACTATAATTTTAAAAAAATGTATTTTTTTTGTCCAATCCTAAAAATGGTCCTGTGAGTGCACCGTCAGTTGCTACGTGAAACGTTTGACGCGTACGAGGTGTTATAAATATTTATTATTAGCAAAAAAATAAAAAAAAATCACAAATTTTGAATCGAGAACGTTGTTAATAAAAAAATTTATATACAAACTTAAAAATATTACACGTCTTAATAATTCACAAACAAAAAAAAATTGGGCAGAGTTTCCTCTATTTTCTTGACATTCCAAAATCTGTAAATGTAAAACTTGCTTATTATAAAGCCCGCACGGCCATAAAATTCAACAATCAAATTATAAAAGCCCGCACGACCATAAAACTAAACAATAAAAGCCCGCACGGTTGTAGCACAAAAAACAAAATTCTGAATGTCTACAACATATAAACAATCTTCATGTTGTAAACCATTGCCTCCTCCATTTGTTCCGCGTGCAAAAATCCTACAAAATTATAGGATACATAAAAAAAATCAGTAACCAAGTAGTTTTACAAAAAAATTAATCAAGCTGAAAAATTGCATATATGAGTTAAAATTATCAGTAACCAAGTAGAAATATGCAATTTATCATCGTATTCTTAAATCAGGAGACCCGCGGCTGTGGGGTCAGTTCCTACGAGTTACATTGGTCCCGTGGGAGGTGTTGGTGCCACCCACGGGGCCGTTCGGGGATTTTTTCGAGTTTTCACCCTCTATCGCCATGTTTTGCTTAAGTCTAGAAATATGCAAATTACCATCGTATTCTCAAACCGGGAGTCTTGTGGCTGCGCGGTCAGTTCCTACGAGTTACATTGGTCCCGTGGGAGGTGTTGGTGCCACCCACAGGGACGGTCGGGGGCTCTTTCGAGTTTTCACCCTCGAACGCCATGTTTTTAAGCCTAAGTCTAGAAATATGAAAATTATCGTCCTATTCTCAAACCGGGAGACCCACGACTGCGTGGTCAGTTCGTACGAGTTACATTGGTCCCGTGGGAGGTGCTGGTGCCACGTACGGGGACGTTCAGGGGCTGTTTCGAGTTTTCACCCTCTAACGCCATGTTTTTCTTAAGTCTAGAAATATGCAAATTACCGTCGTATTCTCAAACCGGGAGTCTCGCAGCTGCGAGGTCAGTGCCTACGAGTTACATTAGTCCCGTGGGAGGTGTTAGTGCCACCCACGGGGACGGTCGGGGGCTATTTCGAGTTTTCACCCTCTAACGCCATGTTTTAAAGCCTAAGTCTAGAAATATACAAATTACCATCGTATTCTCAAACTGGGAGACCCGCGACTGCGGGGTCAGTTCCTACGAGTTACATTGGTCCCGTGGGAGGTGTTGGTGCCACCCACGGAGACGTTCGGGGGCTGTTTCGAGTTTTCACCCTCTAACGCCATGTTTTAAACCTAAGTCTAGAAATATGAAAATTATCGTCGTATTCTCAAACTGGGATACCCGCGGCTGCGTGCTCAGTTCTTACGAGTTACATTGATCCCGTGGGAGGTGTTGGTGCCACCCACGGGGACGTTCGGGGGCTATTTTGAGTTTTCACCCTCTAACGCCATGTTTTTAAGCCTAAGTCTAGAAATATGCAAATTACCGTCATATTCTCGAACTGGGAGTCCCGAGGTTGCGTGGTCAGTTCCTACGAGTTACATTGGTCCCGTGGGAGGTGTTGGTGCCACCCACAGGGCCGTTCGGAGGCTGTTTTGAGTTTTCATCCAAAAACGCCATGTTTTTAAGCCTAAGTCTAGAAATATGCAAATTACGATCGTATTCTCAAACCGGGAGTCTCGCGGCTGCGCAGTCAGTTCCTATGAGTTACATTGGTCCCGTGGGAGGTGTTGGTGCCACCCACGGGGACGTTTGGGGACTGTTTCGAGTTTTCACCCTCTAACGCCATGTTTTCACCCTCTTTTGACACCCATGCCCTAAAGTCAGTTGTCCTCCAATTTCTCCTTTGATTTTGGATAATTTCATTCTCGTACTTCCTACCGAAAAATTATAGAGTTTAGATCATAAAATAAAAAATACATATAATCAAAGAAGAAGAATTCAGTAGATACTCACTCTCTCTAATCTTGGACTTCATGTTGCGATTCGAAGACATAATGAGTTGCTTGCTCGTATTGTAGGTTTGTGAGTTTCACCTCTTTAGGGTTCCCAAACGATAATTCATCCTCAAACTCGTCAGGTTCCTCTATCACTAGTTCTCCACGAGGATTAAACCTTCTCACCTCTTGTTCTGGCATATGTTCCCTAGCGTATAACGATGATTTCACCGTTACATATTCTTCAGCAATCGACCCTCCAATATACCCTGTATTCTTTACATAATCTTTGAAGGTTTTTATCAAGCGCTCAAAAGGATACATCCAACGATACCTCACGGGACCACATAATAAAGCTTCATCGTATAAATGCACAAGCAGGTGGATACTGACATCGAAGAATGACGGAGGAAAATATTTCTCTAATACACAAACTGCCTCGGCTAAAGTTGATTTCACAGCTTTAATGTGCCTTCTGTTTACCACTTTTGCACAAAGTAGGGTAAAACACAAACTGATTTGCTTAATTGCCCGACGGAGATCTTTGTGTTCAGAGAAGCAATGCAGAAATAACAAATGGATTAATTGGATGATTACGTGCCAGTCATGAGACTTGCACTGTTTCAAGTCATTTGCTTGGTAGCTTACTACTCTACGTAAATTACCAGAATAACCAGTTGGAGTCTTCAAGTTGAACAACGTGTTTAAGAGGATCTTCTTCTCACTAGTAGTCAAAGTGAAAGCAGTCGGGGGGATAGAAATTCTTCCTGTCGTTGGATCATTTTTTAACCACAGTCTCTTCTTTATTTTCATATCCTGTAGATCTCGGCGGGCACGCTCTCCATCTTTGGAATGAGATCCACCCAGACATGTTCCTGTCACATGTTCTGCAACATTCTTCTCTGTGTGCATCACATCAATTATATGCCTTACACGATGATCTTTTCAATACAACAAATAAAAAAATATTGATTGCCTGGACCATGGCTTCTCTTTACTAGGGGCGTTCGGATCCTCCCTAGCTTTACGCTTCAGGTTTACAAACTGGGGGTGTTTGCCTACGTACCTATTCCTCGCAGCCGCAGCCACCGCCTTCTCCTCAATTTTCTGACCAGAAAGTCGAATAGGTGCCATTCTGTGCTCGTGACCGACAGGTAAAAAGTTAGACTTGTCGTTCCTAAAAGGGTGACTGGTCGGCAGAAATCTACGATGACCCGTGTAACTCATCTTACCATTATGTTTTAACCAACAGGCTTCCGTTTCCTCCCCACATATGGGACATCCATAATAACCATGAACATTATAACCAGACAAGGTCCCATAAGCAGGAAGATCGTGGATCACCCATATCACCATTGCTTTAAGTGTGAACTCTTCACCCTTATGCGAATCGAACGCCGTCACTCCTTTATCCCATAACTCTTTAAGTTCTTCGATTAATGGTGCTAAGAATATATCAATATCATCATTGGGAGCCTTCGGCCTGGGTATCAACAAAAATAACAATGTGAACTCCTTTCTCATGCATAATGTCGGAGGAAGACTTAAAGGCGCCATAAGAACTGGCCAATAACTCTGACTAGTACTTAAATTATCGAAAGGGTTAAACCCATCGGTTGAGATTGCAAGACGAATGTTGCATGGTTCCTTTGCAAATTCATGGTGTTGTGCATTTGAAATTTTCCAGATGAGTGAATCAATCGAATGACGCATCAGATTCCCACCCATATCGGATCGAGCATGCCAGTTTATGGCCTCCGCTATCCACGGTACAGTAAAAAAATGTTTTAACCGTGGCCCAAGTGGAAAATACTTCAAAACCTTTTGTGGGACTTGCGAGCACTTGCAATTTTTTGCATGTTTGTCATTTCCATTCTCACAAACCATATATCTAGGCTCACTGATACATGACATTCATCCTTCTCTTCGTGCTCGTTCCGGTACAATATGCAATCATACTTGCAAGCATGAATAGATCTGTATTTCAAACCTAAACCCTTCAAACTCTTCTTCATGGTAGGATAATTTTCTGGTAACATGTTCTCTTTTGGGAGAATTTCTTTAACCCACTTGAGAATTCCGGTTACGTGGTTTCCAGACAAACCAAATTGACTCTTCAAATTATGCAAACCAATCATTGCATATAATACTGAGTGATCTTCATCGCAATCTTTATACAACGGTCTAGCCGCATAGGCTTTCAATCGTATGTATTCTCGATCTCCTAGTAGTTCAGCATCAATTTGTTCATTAACTTGGTCATAATGCGCATTATTTGTATCCATAGGTTGGTGGTTTTGTTGGTTGTGGAGTCCGTAAGCATCATCAATTAAGTCGGTCAATGGACGATGTGTTGGTGAATCATGTACCACTTCTACTCCTTGGGAAACCGTTACACGGTTGGGTGTCGATAATTCTTCTGGAACATAAGGTACAACTTTTTCATCATGGTATGTCCATATTATATAGTCTTGATAGATTCCCCACTTTAGTAAATGCAACTCAACAACTTCCAATGACTTATATTTTCCGTTAATACAATGAGTGCACGAACACGGAATCTTCTCACTTTTAAGATTTTATGAAGCGTATTTAACAAATTCATAAATGCCCTTTACATGATTATTTGATATCCGGTTAGTCTCTCCCATCCACTCTTTGTATTGTGGGAAATCCATGTAATAATCTTCAAATTTCAGTCCTGTGGTAATAGGTTAAAAAATATTATTACAACTGAAACAAAAAGAATATTCTTATGACTGAAATAAAGAAAATATCATTACAAACGAAACAAAACCAATATTCTTACAACTGAAACAAAAAAATATCATTCCAACTGAAGAATAACCAATATTCTTACAACTAAAACAAAAAAAAATTATTACAACTGAAACGAAAGAAAATATTATTAAATCTTGGCCAACAGATAAACTGGCCAAGTAGTAAGATATTTTGCATAATTCCTCAATTCCATCCCACACCCGCTGTTAACGTACACTGGTACATCTCCGCAGCCGTTGTATATTTCATCGACCATTATTTTAGCCTCACCCTTCTCCAAAGGTCGGTGATGTACTAGAGTTACAGGAACCGTGGAGATGAGTATGCACACACCAACAAACCTCGAATTTCTCATGTCCTTGATATAGTACTCTTCGCCATAGTCACTGTGAGTTGTTGACGATGATACGAGCCCCCTGATTGGCGGAGGTGTAGGGGAGGGGAATGTTGGAGGATGAGGCATTTGAGAGGGGAATGTTGGAGGGGAAGGATGTGTGAAACCTTGAGTAGGAGTAGGGTAAGGGTAACCTTGAGGAGGCATTGGGAGCCTATAACTTTAAAAAAAGTTCACAAGTTTCCCAATTTGATTTGTCAATAATCCCAGGGTATTTTTAATCTCATGGACATCCCCATCGGTCTTCAACTGGTGCTCCCTTTGGGATGAGATACAATTATTGACCGAAGAAAGCTAATCCATAAGTGGTGCAATGTGTTGAAGTTTTGTTTTTGGCATATGTGAGCCAACACATCTCATCCCCCCCTTTTGTCCTTTCCAAAGGTCTGTGTCAGGGCATCATTTTCAAGGTCAAAGTCATCAGTAGGGCTCGAATCGGATTGACTGCTGATGGCATCTATTGATTCCAGTGTCTTAGCCAAGTGTGGTGGGAATTTATTATCTTTGTCCCGTCGAGCATGAAGGAATAAGTTGGACCGATTTAGGTTTTTACCAGCATCTGGACCATCTTTTGTCCTACTCTCCCGTTCATTCTTCAAATCCTCATATGATTTGGATCCCAGCCTATGGATATCAATTTTTTGTGCCCTATTTTTTTTTGTTTTGATCCCTCTGGACCAACTTTTTTTCCTTCGCCTCATTCTCCAAAAACTTATTCCACTGATCCAACGGCATTTCAACATTGGGAGGCATTCTCTCTTTCAAAGCCAAAATATCTGAGCTCGCTGCCTCTTTTAAGAAATGTTTCTTTCAAAGGTTTCTCTTGTATGTCCTCAATCCTTCAGCAACCCGAGATAGAACCTTATTCTTAGAATGGTCAGGAAATGAGAAATGCTTGCAAAGTTGGTCATGTATGTCATCTTTGCCAGCTTGATCAACAAAGTTCCAATTGTCTGGTCCACCGACTCTCAAGTTCATTTTTCCCAGCGACAAGCACCGAGCTTTAAAGTTCTGCACGTCATTCCTATCACCCGTCGGGTTATTCCCGAGAAGGGATAAGCCAATAGGCTTCTTTTCATTTGAGCGGGAGGCATCAGGAGTGTTGGATGGGGACGTTAAAGCAACGGGAGTGATGGATTGGGGCGTAGGAGCACTTGGACTTGGACTTGGTGAGGAGTGAACCATTGGTGGAGTTGTGAATTGCTCAGCCATTGATGTTGAGAATCCGGGTTCTGCACGAGATGGTGAATCTCGTTTTGGTGTCACCTCGGCACTTGGTACCTTTGGGTTGTTTCCTCTCGACATTATCTACAAAAATTAAAAAATAAAAGTGACTAAATAATTAGAGTAATATGAAATTATAACTAATTAATCAAGATTAATTAGTTATATATATATATATATATATATATATATATATATATATATATATATATATAGATACCTTTTCAAAGTAAGAATTTAGAATAAGTTCAACGTGTCTGATCTCCATCCATTCGGTATTAGTTTTTAAGAACCTATGAATTTTTGCACATGGCCAACTAGAAGGAAGGGTATCTATGATTGATGTGTAGATGTCAGTGACATGAACTCGGAATCCCCTATTTCTCAATTTGTTGGCAAGATTCAATTTTATGTACATGTGGCGCGAGACATCACAGTCTATGTCAATGCTCTCTGTACGCAGTTGTATCCATAACGGGTGGATTTTTTTTCCGCCTTCTCCAACAACGTAACCAAGGTTAGGGAATTATCGGGATTATGTGTGTGAAATATATTTTGTATAACGTCATCCCAGTTTTCTGGTAGAGAAAATAGAATACGATCGAACAAGTAATCTTGTTGGATATCAAATGCACGATTTATAAGGTAGTTAAATTGTTCGATCTTTTTATTTATGTACCTATAAATAGGAGTACCCTCTATATGACGCACGCTAATAAAAGAGTTGTTTGTGCGGTCTAATTTCAACCTCTCCCACTCTTGTTGACAGTAATTATCACCGTGCCTCATTTTTCCTGAGAAAAGTATACGAGGGCATGAATACGAGTCCTGCTATTAAGGTTTAGGTTTGAAAGTTATGAGAGTTTAAAAGTATATGTGAAATCCCAACAACAACCCGCTGTAATTATTTATAACACATATTGTAGTACTTACACACATATTGTAGTACTTACACACATATTGTAGTGCAAAAAATCACGACATGCATATAACCCCTAATATAATATGATGGCACGCATATAACCCCCAATAAAATCAAGACAAGGTGGATGTATATTTTTTTACTCATTAAAAATCCATTTAATTATATTTTGTCAAAAAAAATACACAAACATACAATCTAGGTTTATTGGCATAATCTATACAAACACACACATGCAATCTAGGGTTTATTGACATAATATACACACACACACACACACATACTATTTAGGGTTTACTAAACCCTAATATTATTTAGGGTTTACACACATAAAATCTATACATACACACACATACTATTTATGGTTTACACACATACAATCTATACATACACACACATACAAAATAAGGTTTATTGAAATAAACATACATATACATATAAATCTATACACACACACACACATATAAACATAAATGTATACATACACACACATACACACACATACACACATACAAACGTAAATCTACACATACATACACATAAATTAGGGCTTTAAATAGAGATCACGAAATCCAAATGAAATCAATACATACCTCAACCTCCAAATGAAATCGACAAAATCGACAAAATCGCCAAAATCGCCAAATGAAATAAAGGAAAGAAGTGGCAACTCAACCTCCAAATGAACGAAATGAAAGCAGCGGGGGGATTTTTTTAAGACCTGGAACTGGTCACGGACAAAGGCCGTGGCTCTATACGTGCGACCCCTCAAATTATAATTGCGTTCTCCAGACCAGGCAGACCTAGTCACGACCTACGGCCGTGACCCACCATACGAGACCGTTTTCCAAGCTTGATTGAGGTATGGTCACGGCCAATAGCCATGACCCATACCAAGAAACCGTCATGGTCCATAGCCGTGACCCTCAATCTGTGATGCGCGACCCTTCTCAGCAACCCTATAGTGCTTAAATGATGGATGGTCACGACCCATAGCCGTGACCCATACCCAGAAAGGGTCACGGACCCAGGCCGTGACCCTCAATGTGTGTACTCTCTTCTTCGTCATGCCATGGGTCACAGACTTGGTCTGTGACCAATCCGTGACCAAGCTTGGAGGGAATTTTGGCGCGAGTTTGGCGCTAAGATGGTCACGACCTGGTCACGGCCCAAGTCCGCGACCATTATGGTCACGGACTTGTCTCGTGAAAACTTCTAGAGCATCAATAATTTGGTCTAGACATTATGGTCACGGACCAGCTGGTCGCGGACTTGGGACGTGACCCACTGGGCGTGACCATTCGCAGGATTTGGTGTAGTGTAACTTAGTTCTAAATGTCTCATAGAACATGGTTCGTAATGTCTCATCGAACTTATCAAAAAAGTATATAATTGGCATTCACTCCACCTACAGTTAAATCAGTAGGTATACACACAACCTAATTATTCATACTCTTACGTGGTATATCTCTCTCGAATACTCACCTTAGATACTACTTTACAATATACCTCACTATTGTATTTATTTGAGTATTCACACAACTCTAAGGGTCCTAGTTACCCTTCCGTAAATTTTCAGTAGTTAAATTAATATTTACCCTACTGGTCTACTTATCAATTCATTTAAAATTCTTGTAATTCGTTATCTTTCTATCCGATACATAACGACATTATTTCATCCCATATATTTCTTATCTTAATCCTCTCAATAAGACTAATCACTAACCTAACCTAGGCCCACTACAATATAATAAATCCCTTATTATATTCTAATAAAGTCCTAAGAGTTTTCCATGACAATTGTTTAGGAATGCTAGGCTAAAAAGTGGAATTTCATGCATTCTGGGATACCGAATCGATTTGCCAGGAGGACGAATCTATTGGCTTTCTGAATTGATTCCCCCCTGTGCCGAATCGATTCAAAATGGTACAAATCGTCTTCTTCTTCTACGTTCATGCATTTTTCCCTACTTTTCTTTATCAAACTCATATGATAATCCACCAAACTCACATCCAATTGTCCCAAAGGTGTACTACATGTATTGGGATGATTTACAATGTGATTAACTCATCAAAACATTAAAAATCCTAATCATACATTGATCTAATCAATTATTCATCCAAAAACCAAGGTTTTAATATCCTTCATTAATATTCAACATGAACCCAGATTTAATTCGTGAACATGAATGCATAACTTCTATTTTATTGTCCTCTACATATCTTAATTCGTACTACACGCAATTCCTACCCAAACATGCATTAATTTTTTTTTCTTTCACGAATCATTGATTTAATCCAAACTATATTGAAAACCCTACACATTGGGAATCATAACTTTAAAAGGATTGTATATAAACACTTGCCTTAATAGATGGGATCTGATTTTGTGATTTCATGATGGATTTGTGTTTTACTCTTCCAATTCTCACTCCCCAATAGATTGTGTAGCAAGAACAAGGTGAAGGGCTTCAGAATTCTCCTCAAAAGTTCTAAAATTCTTCTCCTCTTCTTCTCTAATGTTCTCTCTATGTTTTTGTAGAGGGGGATTGAAGGTTTAAAGGGTTATTCAAGGTAATCTTGATGTTATAGATAATCCACCCATTAACAACAGTGTTTGGGATTAAGACAGCGAGGCAGCTCAGGCGAGGCAGCTTAGCGTGATAGCTCAGCGTGGCAACTCGTACTTTAGCTTTGTTGTGTTAATTAGTCATGTTGTATCTTTTGTTTATATGGAACACGAGATATAATGATAGTAATAATGTAACGATTATAAAGGCATTCAGTGTGAGGTCGAATGATACTCACGAGAGACTAGGCTTGGCAGGGCCTGGGAGAGCTTTCATGATTTATCAAACGAACTTGCCGTGGGAACTTAGGAGGGACCTAGTTTGGAGGATTAAGAAGTAAGAAACCATTGGGGCTTGTCCTGACCATCCTAGATACACCTGGTAAAACACCAAAGGACCTTGACCGTGGAACCTTGGGCAGTGCAGCCTTGAGTTCCATCGAACTACTTAATGTCACATCTACTTTATGTGATGTCACTAGACAGATAGACAATGTCAAATATGCACTTAAGTAAACCACCATGGTATTTGGGGCTGTCAGACAGTTGGTGAGCCACCTCTGTGATGACAGCCCCCTGACACACAGTGGTTAGGCAAAAGGCATGTCTTGGCATTTAATGTTTATGACGTGGAGATAACTAGTACATCAGGCCTTTAATATTTGTGACATAAAGTATGGGGGATGGCTTTCACATTTATGAATGACTGAGTCATCTCGGGAGTGGTGTGGGAGCTATTTAAGGGCCCCAACCACATTTGAGGAGGTGTGTTATTTTGAGAGTTCAGAGGTTATTGCTAGAGAGGAATATACATCAGAAAGAGATATTTATTACAAACCAGAGTTCACTCACCCACCATTGCCATTTATTACGAAGCTTTTAATACTTGACAGAGATCTTTGAGGGTGGATGGGGTGTTTAGGTGCCTGCCGAGGTGTATCTAGGATGCTTACTTCTCTTTCCCTCTAAATGAGTTACTTCTGAGTTCGTTATCATCTTTTGAGTTATACACGAGTGATTTGTGAGTTCAAATTGAGTTTATCTTCACTAAGTTGTAATTGCGTGTCTTGTAATTAATCAATATTGCTGCTGGTTAACTTATCATTATTATACTCAAAAGGGGTTACGCCTTTATTTAATCTAAACTACCCTTTTACATTTGGCGACTCTGCTGGGGAGGTATTCTTGTAAGCAAAGAGTATGGTACAGGATAATATTAATCGAAGACTTAACTTTGATGACATTCAGCACAATGAAGAACAAGCGATGAAGGAGCTGGAGGCTTCCAGAGATGGAGCTTCTCGAGTGGAGGTACCTCCAATTCAAATGGTGACAGGCATTCCAAGGGTGACGCAAACTTCTACGAGCGCCGGGTTGGGACCATATCAAGTTCACTCCTCATGAATAAATTCTATGAATTTTTGCAAACTCTTATAGCTTCAACGGTGTTGGGGGGATTTGAGACCAACTCCTTCGTAACGCCAGGGGTAGCCCCAATGGCCCCACCAAGCGCAGTTCCAATAGGAACTACCCCAACAAGCATACCCCCTGTCATGATTCCAATGGTGGGAACCCCAGGAGTAACTAGAATTCCAACTATGATGGTTATTCCAGGTGCAACGGGCATCCCAACCATGGTCCCTCTGGCCGTTCCTGCAATGGTATCGGCCATGGAGGAGATGAGAAAAGAGATGCAGAAGGAAATTTTGAAGTTAATGAAAGCTTCCTCATAATCTGTTGGCGCGGTAGCTTCGGTTTATGATGACTTTCGGACAGCTTACCCTCAGGAATATAGCGATGAGGCTTATCCAAAATATTATATTCCTCCTATCTTTGAAAAGTACACAGGAAAGGGAGGGAACCCAAAGGAGCACATTAAATGCTTCATTAAACATTTGGGGGCGCACTACAACAACAAAAAACTCAGGTTAAGGGAGTTTTCCAAATTCTTAACCGATAAGGCATATACCTGGTATTCTCACCTAGCTCCTAAGAGTGTTTCCCCATGGGAGGAGCACGTTTTGTTCATCCAGAAGTTCTTTCTGACAGAAGATGAGTTCACCTTGACTCAACTAGGGAGAGAGAAGCAACGACCGGGGGAAGATGTGGTGGCGTACATCCAAAGGTTCAGGGAAAGGCCCCTAGATGTAATAGAGGAAGCTAAAGAGTCCAAACTACTATAGATCTATGCGGAAGGACTGCTTCCTGAGTACATCTGCCATTTTACTAACGAGACACGTGAGGGGACTTTTACGATATTCCTAAAATAAGTAAGGAATATCTCGTTGGTGGTATGACCAAAACTAGTGGTGGTGCCCATAATGTTTAGGCAGTCGATACAACTTGTGGGAGGAAGGTCTCAGTCCCCATGGGTGGGATATAGCGAAGGAGCAGATGGGGGCAAGCTAGTGAAGAGGGGTAACAAGAAAAAGTTTGGAAGAGATAGGGAGGATCCACCACCGTTACCCTGTACAGTAGAGGAGGATGTTAGTTGTTACAACGCCATGGTTCAAGAAGGAACAGTGTATGAACCTAAATTCATCCCCATTATGGAACCATATGCGACGACCAGAGCGGATCCTAAGTATTTCCAGATCCATCGGAAGATTCAACATCCAATGAGAAATTATTTCACGTTAAGTAGAATCATCGATAAACATGTAAAGGTAGGGACACTGCAAATCCCTTCGCAAAATGTTAATGATAACCCACTCCCAGCTCATGGGGCCAATCTGGTGGTGGCCTATGACGACGAGGCAGAAAGAGAAGCGAAGGAGGTGACAATAGAGCAAGGGGAGTTCGAAGAGGCTTTGGAGGAGTGTACTATAGGAAGGGCTAATGTGATGTTAGCCTATGACGAATCAAGTGCCAAGGACATGGAAGATATATACAACATTGAAGAAGAGGAAAAGGACCAAAGCTTGGAGTACTGCACGGTCTCATGGTCCCCAAAGTTTGCGTGGTTCTTTGACCAGGTGGGAATGGAAAAATAAAGTAGGTTGGAGATAACCCAAGCAATCCTGGATATTGCGAGGAAGAATGCAGTCTCTTCGCTGAGATGTAAGGGACCCATGGATAGGCTAGTGAAGATATTTCTATCAGAAATAACGTTTCACGATGTAGATAGGTCCGTGAGATTTCCTCACAATCGATCATTATATGTGACTACTATCATCAATGGGGTAAGCTTTGCGAGGGCTCTTATGAATGGGGGAGCAATCATCAACATCATGCCAATCATCTTTTTCCATGCAGCTAACATCCCAGAAGAAAGATCAGTCCCCATGTCATTGGTGATTTCAGGTTATAACAATCAGTCTCCTAGGTCCATTGGCTAAGTGAATGTTGGGATCGTAATGGGAAATTTGAGTTCCCACATTAAGTTCCCCGTGATAGAGAGTACAACTTCCTACCATATGTTGATAGGAAGAGTGTGGGAGCACAACATTAATTAGTTCCCTCAATGTACCCCCAATGTGCTAAGGTAAATATTAAAGGAACGAAGATCACTATACGAGTTACGAAGAGGCCCTTCGCTATCTAAAAAGCTCACCCAGTGGATGCAACATTTTATAAAGAGTTCGAAGAGGATGTCAGAGTCCTAACGAGAAGAATGGAGGGAGCCTGGGTTCTCTCGATCCGAGAAAGGACGGGACCTGTGAATGGCCGAAATGACAAAACTGCAAGCGATAAAGGAGTAACAGAAGAAGCCCACCAAGTGGTTCCTCGACCTGAGAAAGTCTCAAAGCAGTTAACAGACAAGATGCAACCCAGAAGGGACCCAATGGAACACGAGGTAACACGACAAAGTGTGCTGAGTCAGTTCTCTAAAGGAAGAAGGGTAGAGGCTTCAAGGGAAAGGGAAAAAAAGGCAGTTTCAAGGGCCAATAGACAATGCAAGAAGATTGTTACCGAGGAAGGGAAGGTGGTTTATCACCTATGATGGTGTGAACGGGCAGTCGAAGGAGCTATGACAGAGATCGATGAGGAGGCTGACTCGATATATGAGTGTTTTCTGGTGGATCAATGGGGAAAATATATGATGATAGATAATTATAACATACAGGAGTTCGTCGAGGATGTTATCGAAGATCCAAACTACACGAGGAACCAACCTAAGCCACAAGCACAAGAACTAGGGAAACTGAACTTGGCAAGAGAATGGGAGGACCCAAGGCCTATCTTCCTCGTGAAGGATCTCTGTATGGAGAAATGGGATGCTTTGATTGAGATAATCCGGGAGTTCATACACTTTTTTCATGGAAATATACGGAAATGGAGGGTCTAGATGAAGAAGTAAGCTGCCATAAATTAAACGTGATGCCTTCATCCATTCCGATCAAGCAAGTAATGAGAACCTACAAGACTGAACTGGACTTGAAGATCAAAGAAGAGGTCCAATGCCTGTTGGGAGCAGGATTCATCAAACTGATACAACACCCACTCTGGCTGTCTAATATTGTTCCGATGGGTAAGAAGGACAAGAATCAAATAAGGATATGCGTGGATTTCAGAGACTTGAATAGTGCTTGCCCTAAAGATGAGTTCCCTCTACCCTCCATCGATAGCTTGATAGATGCAACGACTGGACATGAGATGTATAACTTCATGGATGGGTATGTAGGGTACACCAGATCAAGATAGACCCCACAGATGCGGAGACAACAACATTTAAAACCCCATTGGGTAACTTCATTTACAAGGTAATACCGTTTGGACTAAAAAATGCTGGGGCTACTTATTAAAGAACAATAATGGACATATTCTATGAATTCTTTCCCAAATTTGTGGAGTTTTATATGGATGATTTGTTCATCAAATCGAAGAAGGAGGGGTCCCTCCTGAGCGATTTGAGGAATGTTTTTGCCAGATGTAGAAAGTACAAACTGAAGATGAACCCGCTGAAGTGCATTTTCGGAGTAACAAGTGGAAAGTTTTTGGGTTTTGTGTAGATCGACAGGGAGTACAGATGGATCAAGATAAATAGCGAGCGATCTTGGAGATGCCAAGTCCAAAAACGGCGAAGGATCTCAAGAGTTTCCTCGTCAAAGTCTCCTACCTTAGGATATTTGTGCCTGGATTGGCCGAAATAACACACCCGTTGATGCATCTGGTGCGAAAGAACAAAAATTTCAAGTGGGAAGAAGTTCACCAGGAGTCCCTCACCAGGTTGAAGAATCTGCTCGTTTCACCACATACCATGATTTCTCCATGGGAAGGAATACCGCTACAGTTATACCTCACATCCACCACAAAGTTCGTCGGAGCTCTATTAGAACAGGAGATTGACGGGCAGGAATGGCCAGTCTACCACCTTAGTAGAATTATACATGGGCCAGAGGTCAGGTACAATAGCTTGGAAAGGCATTGTTTAGCCTTAATCTTTATGGAACAAAAACTTAGACATTATATGCTATCTTTTACAATTCATATTATGATGATATGCGATCCTATTAAGTTTGTATTGGCAAGAACTATATTAATTGGTAGGGCAGCTAGGTGGTTCCCATCCTCTCAGAGTATGACCTGAAATGCGTGGTCCCTTACGCAATCAAAATCCAGGCATACGCAGACCTCTTGGAAATCTTCCCATCTAGGAGATCTGAGCCACCACGAGAGTGTATTCCAGGAGATGATCTGCAGGACAATCACCTGTACGCAAGCAATGAATAATGGATGATGCAGTTCGATGGATCTTCAGCAAAAAAGAAAGGAGGAGTAGGGGTTATTCTGTCAAGAGGAACAAAAGAAATTTATCTTTCCTACAAACTAGACTTTCCTTTTTCCAACAATGAAGCAAAATATAAGGCATTGGTACTGGGGCTGCTGGAGGCCCTTCAAAGGGGGATTCATTCGCTTTGCATCAAGGGTGATTCGAACTTGGTGATTCAGCAAGTAAATGGAGAATATGCGTTGAAGCACTTCAGTTTAGCACCTTACAGGATAATCATTTAAAGGCTTCTCAACCAGTTCCATCGGACTACGATCAAGAGGCATCCATGAATGATGAACCATCATCCAGATGCCTACGCCACCATCACTCAAAAGATGATCATGAGAGACAATACAACTATAGTCGTGATTCAGCAAAGAACATCTCCCTCGATGGTACAGTCAATTTTGTCGATGGAGGATGACTCTGATTGGAGGGGAGAGATTAAAAAACAATTTGAGTCCGAGGAAGGAGCGATGGAACTGAGAGAGTTACCCTAATACTTTACAAATCAGGGAAACCCATACTTTAAAAATACAGGAGGATGGCTGTCAAGATGCATCGGCTCAGAAGAAGCAGAGCGGAGACTAAAGAAGACACACGAAGAACACTGCGAAATAACTGAGATCCCTCTTTACGGGAGAATTCAAAGGGAGGGATACTTATGGCCTAAAATGAAGCAGGAAGCAGTAGAGCTACACGAAAGTGTGACAAGTATCAACTATTCTTCGAGGCAGCTAAATGCCATTTTATTGAAGCTTAATAGGATTGGAGGCAACCCTATATTGACTTCATTAAAGATTTAGTTATCCCAATATAGAAGATTGATGCGATGGGAATCAAAAGAAGGGCCCCAAGGTTCTACGTTCAGGAGGGGTAACTTTATTAAAGAGGGTACTTCAACAGTCCATTGCATTGCATCACAAAGGAGGAAGCAACCGAAGTCCTCAAACATGCTCATGATCTATCTCACATAGGAGGGGAAAAGTTATATGATCAGCTGTTGACGTTGGGGTATTATTGGCCGACGATGGAGAAAGACTCTCCTGAGTTCGTTCAAAAATGTAAAGCTTGGCAACTGCATGGAAACATGCTCCATGCTCCATTAGTGGATCTAAACTCTATGGAAACACCTTATCCTTTTCACACTTGGGGTTTTACTTAGTAGGGGCAATACATCCTTCTTTGATGGGGAAAATCTGGATACTAGTGGCAACGGAGTGCTTTAAAAAGTGGGCTGAAGCGATACCACTAAGAAGGGAAACAGCAGGGGTGTTGAGAAACTTCATCATAGAATACACCATCTGTCATTTTGGGATCCCAAAGGTTATTCTCTCTGATAACGGAACCCCCTTCATCAATTCAGAGGTAACAATGCTCACAGACAAATATTCCATTATTCATCACATTTCAATTATGGCTTACCCAAAGGGAAGCGGTCAAGTTGAAGTAACTAACAACACATTGCTTAACATTTTAGCCAAGACAATGGAGGATTTCCCAGGATCACGGGATGACAAAATACCAGCTTTATTATGGGCCTATCGAACAACTAAAAGGAAGCCCACAGGATATACCCCATTCTCCCTTGTGTATGGGGCTGAAGCGATCCTCCCGGTGGAGTTGGAAGTTCCCTCTGCCTGATATGCCTTGCGAAGTAGCATGCTTCCTAAGAAAAAACATGTGCAGTTGAAAGCATTGGACGAGCATAGAGACAATGCGATGCAGCACTTTCAAATGTACACGAGGCAGCTTTCAAGGGCGTTTGACAACTTGGTGAGACCAAGGAAGTTCGTGGAGGGAGACCTCATTTTGAAGGCAGCAGTGAAGCACATCAGGGGGATTCCTATGCCTAAGTTTGTAGAAAACTGGGAGGGACATTTCATTAGAAAGGAGGCTCATGATTAAAGTTATTGCTTAATTTCTAAGATGGAAGAAGATAAACCATTTAAGATTAACAATAAATGGTTGAAAGTCTATCATGTATAATCAATTAACTTTAGATCATCGTTGTATCTAGTTTTTTTGTTATGAGTATATAAATCTTTTCTTTCTGAAAAGATGTCATTTATTGCAACTTAATTGAAATAAAAGATTGCAGAGTTTGTATTTTATGCAAGTAGTTATAGCACGAAGAAGTGACAAAAAAAATATAACCTTTCTTTCATTCATAAATTTTGAGGCATTACAAAATTGGGAACTAATGCCCGAGAATTACGTAAGAGAAAAAGGAAAATGTATACAAGTGTGGGAAAGATTATTGGCCTAAGAGGAGCCACAAGTCTGAAGCAGAGAAAAAATCTCCAGGCAGGACCGAAGAAGCTGCTTGGCATGATTGTTGGGCATTAATAGAAACCACTAGTCTTGCTTGAACTTGTGCACGCTCAATAAGGATTTTCTCCCATTTTAGCTTTGCCAGATGTAGAGTTTCTTTGATATCCTCTACCTCCTTATTGGCAGCTTCAAGTAGAGGTGCTAGCTCAGCCAGCCTAGCTTCCTCAGCTTATTTAGCCTCTCGGTGCTTCTGTAGCAGTTTTCTCTAGCTTGCTAATTATTGGCTCTTCAAAATATTTAAGTGATCAATCATCCAGTTAAGTCGAAAGCCATCTCTTCCTAACTCCTTTAGATAACCTAGAAATTGATTAAGAAGGGGCCTGGTAACATTTGCAGTTGGAGTACTGGCGAGATCACTGATAACTATGGACATGCCTTGAAGCCCGTAGCTCATCACTGTAATATTTGTACGAAGAAAATCGACAGTGAAAGTCTCAAGGTGATGGTTTGCAATATGCTTGATAATATGCAAATATTGCGTATTTCAACCCTCAAACATATGCATTTTAGCCCCCTCGGGTGCCTTAATCTCTATATTTATGCTCGTTAACTAGACAACCTCAGATTTATATTGTTAACATGCTATATGAGGTATAATTGGGTTTTTGTAGGTATTTAGGTACCAAGTATGAAGTTCGGACACATTCCGCTCAAGTTTCGTACATTTTTACACGTTTAAGGGCAATTTAGCCTTTCCACATTTTGGCTACCTGGCCCAACATCTTCACAGAAGTTGTAGACCTCTGTGCAAGCTTTGCGTGGTCATAAACGGTGCGTGATTCCGATCCTTAACGAAGAAGTTACGACACTTTTTGGCGAAAGAGATTTCTAACTACACCAAAATAGGAGGAAGATTGATTCAGCCCTGCTTGATCGCTCAATCGACCAAAAGAGTCGATCGATCGATCCCTCAATTTTCATCCTTCGATATTTATAGTGGGCAAATATCTGCTCGATCGATCGATCGACCAAAGGGGTCAATCGATCGATCCCCTATTTTCTGCGACATTTTCCCCTTTTATTTTCTTTTTCCTTTTCTTTTCTATTTTAATTCCAACTTACTATATAACCCATTTTTGTGTAATATTCATAAAATTCATTTTTAGGTTATAATAGGTTAAGGTTTGGGTTTTGAGGGATCTTTCTTCACTTCCTCTTGATTTGACACCCATTTGGGTTTGTAAGTTGTACTTTCATCTTCCCTCTCCATTAATATAGTTTGTATTTCCTTAATTCTTTCTTTGTAGTTAATTTATGTGCTTTCATAATTAGGTTTACGTGCTTTCTTTCCGTGCTTTGTAGTATAGTTTTATTGTGTTTATTTACTGCATTTTTATCATGCTTTCTAGCTAAGTTAGTCTAGGTTATGTTGGATTGAACTTATTTCGGGTTGAGTGTTGCTTTGCTTTGGTGATGGTGTTTACGGGTCTATTTCGAGTGCGTTGTCCTAGTTATTGCGCATAGGAGATTTGACAGGGCATATCATGTATGCTCCGTGATTACGACCTTGCGTGCGTAATTTCTGGGGTATTTGTTGACGCCAAAATCATATTAGACTTTTATGCGAATTTAAGGGCATGACAACTCTTGATTCAATTAACTGTCGAAACGAGATGCAGTCTTAATAAACCGTTGACCAATGTAACCATTTTATACTAACTAACTCGGGTGGGGGATATTCGACGCAACCTATAGTTTTACTGCTTTGTTAATCTAGTTTAAATACACTCGCCTAGATTAATATTTCCATTTTGTTCATCTTTTCCTTTTTGTGTATAATTATCTTTTACACTCTTATTTAGGAATATTAAACCATATAAATTATAGCAACCCGTCTCTGTGGATTTCGATACCCGGACTTGGCCGCTATACTCACCCATTGAGTGTAGTCATAAGTTTAGGTTTTTGTATTGAGGCGGTGAACAACAACGATTGATATTTTGACAAGCGTCGCTTTTCACCTTGGATCAATGCTCAATTACTAAATGATGGCTGGCAGGCATTTGGGGAGATCGTTGAAGGACCATGAGACAGAACTCATGAGGAGACAGGTTAGGCAGAGGAAGCTCACAACCAGATTCACTATCAGCTGCAGCACTTGTCGGGGAACCTTGGTCGTTGTGACTAGATTCTTCCGAAATAGCCTGTTCACGATGGGGTGACGCGATGGGCGAAGGGACTGATGGAGGCCTCTCTCTAACTGGAAGGAATGCACCAGCAACCTGGAGACAGATCAAGCATATAATGAGTTAAGTGAAAAATCTTAACAAGTGTTTATCATTCTTAAGTCACCGTTACTGGTGGAGTTTGATGAAAAATATTAACAAATGTTTATCATTGTTAAGTCACCGTTACTGGTGGAGTTTCACAAAAAATCTTAACAAGTGTTTATCATTGTTAAGTCACCATCACTGTTGGAGTTTCATGAAAAATCTTAACAAGTGTTTATCATTGTTAAGTCATCGTTACTGGTGAAGTTTCATGAAAAATCTTAACAAGTGTTTATCGTTGTTAAGTCACCGTTACTGGTGGAGTTTGATGAAAAATCTTAACAAGTGTTTTCATTATTAAGTCACCGTTACTGGTGGAGTTTTACAAAAAATCTTAAACAGTGTTTATTATTGTTAAGTCACCATTACTGGTGGATTTTGATGGAAAATCTTAGAAAGTGGTTATCATTGCTAAGTCACCGTTATAGATGTCACTGTTATTGGTGGAATTTTACAAAAGGGAAAATCTTAACAAGTATTTTCATTGCTAAATCACCGTTACTAGTGGAGTTTGAACATTTGAAAAATGCGACTCTTCTAGATTGTATATTGTTAAGAATAAGGACAAATAACAAGAAACGAAGAGAAACTAGCGAAGTACCTCCGCAATGGCTGGATCAAGAATGAGAGTCACCAAAGAGGCTACAATGGCGGGAACTGATGGGGGCAGGTTCATCACCTCAGAAGCCTCAATGACACCCTCAAGTAGAGGAACCTCAATGTTCGATAAAGCTTCCGCGCCAACGAAGGGTACTAAGGCCAATATTAGGTGGCGTTGGATGAAGATGTTTGACCTTCCATGGATGCACCCACACTTTTAGTGCCAGAAGAAGCACTATGCTGGGCGGAGGGGTCAATGATGGCTTTAGGGATGGGAAGAGTCCCGATAGACGTTAGTGGGATTAGACCTGGAGAGAACTGAAAAATGAAACTAAGTGTTAAAAGTGCAGAATAAATACAGAAGAAAAGAGACATACTTCACGTTTGGCTAACCTCAGTAATGTTACAAAAGAAGGGAACTGCAGTGATGGGTCTTGTCAATAAATATGGAAGAAGAATGTTAGCCAATAAAGAAGCCACTTCGACTTGAGGCATCCCAAGAGGTTAAAATTCAGTAAAAAAGGAAAAAAGAGAGAAAAGACGTCAGCCCTAACAGTCTACAGAATGTGTTACCTCTGGAGAAATTTCCACAGCTGGAACGATGGGCAGAGGAACCTCGGGCTGGGGTGATAATTCAGAGGCAACCGGGGGAGCTTCCTCTGGTTGAGAGGAAATTCCCACAGATTCAATAGAATCACCCCCTGTAGTAGCATCCTTCACACGTTGGGAGGTTAAGCGATGAGAGTAAGTAAGCCCAATCATGGGAGAATGGGGAGGAGTTACACCGATCTGAGAGGAATCAAAGTGTCCCCCCACAAAAGGACTCACAGGGGGACTGGGCCTTTCTTCTCCAGCTTCCTGCACCAAATTTTCTAAGAGTTAGGAAGATATAGTTTGTTAAAAAAATGATGAAAAAAACATACACATTTATACCTATGATCCATAGGGAGAATGGGAGGATATCACCATTGGCGAAGAAGGAAGGGAAGCAACGATAGAGGTAGCTGGGGCGAGTTGTACATATGAAGCCCATTTCTTCTAGGACTTAGTACCCAGAGTCTTTTTCCTCGCACCCACACCACCAACACTTTGAGGAACCCTTGAGCTCTTCTTCCTCTTTTACCATGGTTCTGTTGGATCAACTAAGATAGTGGGGAAGGCAGTAGTAGGAGGAACGACGGGAAATTGTCGTTGAAACTCAAAATTTATTCACTCCACTTCAGCCTGAATTTTCTTCCTCAACTCCTCACTCACTTCTGCAGACATATGAGGAGGAACGGAGGCGATGGGGAATGCCTCCAAAGGATATTGGGACTGAGGTTGGTACTTAGACTTTGAGGAAGTACCACTCTCGGACCCCATGATTTTTTTGACTAGTGGATGGCAAGTTCCTTCACCAGAAGTTGCTTCGATTGGAACCCCTTCACCAGAGACACCTTCAGAAGGAACAGGCTATTTGGATGCCAAGGCTTTCTTGGGATTTGGAGTAGCAATGGGAATCATGGAACAATATGGAGGAAGCTCAGTGGGAGGTTCCTTCGGAGTTTTACTCAAAGGGAAATCCAATGCCAGAACAAACTTTCCTTTTAAACTCAGTTCGTGTGAAGAAAATGAGAGCACTCGGGGATATACTCGAGTCCCCTTAATAAATTCAAAGATTTGGGCCAGTTGATTGGGCCAATACTTGGTGGCAAATAAAGAAGCCACATCTCCTTGCCTGAAGATACTGGGAATGGTGAATCTATCAGACATTGTGGAGCTCACCCCCCACGCAACAGTGTAAGTGAAGAGAGAAAAAGCCTCGTTGAACGTGACCTTGGGGTGGTTTAGCTGGAAAACGGGGCGAGGGGCCCCTTGGTTAAAACCAAATTGACGAGAACACCGATGGGGGTTATAATGTTCGCATATGTACCCTCACTCGGTGTAGGATGGTAAGTAACTTAGAGAGAACAGAAGAACCACATCAAGCGAAGGGTTTTCTTCCATAAGGTCCATAGTTGTTGGTTGGACCACCCTTGACTCATTTTTGAAAAAATCACAAGTATGGAGGACAACTTCCTCTCTATAGGGTCGTATCACAAAACATTCCCATTTGTTAATAATAGAGGTTAACTCCTTCCCACTTGGCCTTTTATGATAAACATAAGAACGAGGAGGAAAAATTGTTTCTCCCAAAGGAGGACGGTTGGTTTTAGCTATTACATCGGGGAAATGAACATAGAGGAAGCCCGTCAGAAGTACACAGTTGGAAAATTTGTCCAGGTTATAACGACCAAGAGACCGTTCCATATCAAAGTAGTTTCTATCAAGCCATGTATAGAGTGATCCCAGGATAATTACAGCCAGAGGAAGCTTGATACCCCGGGATAAACGAAGGGATATGTTGATGAGGTCCCTTTGGGGTTGGTCATTAGATTTCCTCAATAAAAGGAAGCGAGAGAGAATGATAAGGATGTAAGCAGGTAGTTTTAATGATGTACCTTGACCAGGGGCAGCCTCAGAAGAGCTATCCTTAGAAGGATCCCATAAGAAATAGTTGATGAGGAGAGTAAAGGTGGCTTTGTTTGAAGAACCTATGCACCTTTGACATATACGGTCCAACTCTAAACCGTCAATAGCCTCTTGGGCATCCAAAGCTTCATCAGAATAGGGCTCATGGCCTGTGGCCTCAAGGCCTAGAAATTCACAAACGTCTTTCAACGTTACTGTAAACTCACCCCATGTAGTAATGAAAGTGTGAGTGGTAACGTTCTAGCGAGACACCAGGATGGGGAGGGCAGCATTGTTCTTTGATAGAGTAAATTCACCGAACCACTTGGCCCGATGAAGCCCAATTTTTATGAGGATGGCAGCGTGGGAACTCTGCATGTGAGCGTTTCAGGTAGCAAAGTGAACAGGCGAACCCCCAGGCCCTTCGAAGTCAATATGGGACCATGGGAAGTCCCCTCGAGGTGAAATCAAAGAGTCCCCTCTGGGGGGAGAAATCTCCAATCAATAACATTTTCGTCCTCATTACCAAGTATCATGACATAACACTTGGCTTTAAAAATGTAAGTCTTGCGAAACCTAGAAAAAACATCACCCTTGCCAAAAATGGGGGATCGACGGTAAAAATGCAGTTTCTCTTGACAAGCGACAGTCAAAGAGGTGGCGCCCTCAGTAACAGTGACAGCACAAGTTGTGGAAGTAGGGGTGGCAGGTGGAGTATTGGTGGCAAACGTACCAGGGTTGCCTGAAGAAGCCATTATAGACAAAACTGAGGTATAGAAAGCTTGAAAGAGCTACTAGATGAATAACAATGGAGTAACCAAAGGTTAAAGATGATTACAGAAGAAATAGAGGACGAAAGCCTAAACAACAATGGAGTTTTTGCAGACTTTCTCTCTCTAAAGTATGCCTGGAGTTTAAAGAAGATGAAGAAAATAGTTAATTATTTTGAAAATAGACGTTTGAATTCTTTCAACCCGTCTTTTGAGTTTCCCACTAACACACGTGCAGAGCTGCCTATAATCATTCCAAGCGGACACATGGCACTTCGGGGAGTGTCCTGACGATTGAAAAGCCAGCACCACATCATTAATGAAGTGATGCACAGTAAATAGAAAAGGGATTTCTTCTTAGGCAAGTTTGAATTTTTGGCGCCAGAATTCTTGTCAGACATATCCAATTGCTCCCAACGCAGAAACTGTCCCAACGGTTCAAACGAAAAATTTCCTAAGGAGAAGTTTGCAACGGAGAATGCCATTAGTCTCAACGATAGGGACAACCCCAACGAAAAACCCATTACCTACAACTATACTCCACAATAGCACAAACGGGAGAATTTCACTTCCCAAGAGTCAAAACGGGTATTTGAGAAAGTCGCCAGGTGTTTCGAGAGAATTCTAAATTAGCTAAGGAAGCAAAGACATAACGGTTGAAGCTCAGCAATAGAAAAAAGTGGCAATGTCCCTTCGCCAAATCGATGACAATCCGCAGCACTTTGGTTCAGGTACATCGGGGAGAATTTACTTTTTCCTGGAAGTAATAACGGCAGAGGCCGTAACGAAGATAGATACACCAAGGTTCATCGGATTGAGAAGTTTTTGTGCAGATATTTCTTGTTCCCACAAGAAATCTCTCCACGAAGGGGAAAATGTAGAGGGATCTTATAGGTTGTAGAGGGGGCTTGAAGGTAATCTTGAGATTATAGATAATCCCCCCATTAATTATAGTATTTGGGATTAAGACAACAAGGTAACTCAAGTGAGGCAGCTTAGCGTGATGGCTCAGTGTGGTAACTCATACTTTAGTGAGAACGTATGTGCTCGCGTTCAAATGATAAACTTATATATTAAACACCTTTTAACCCAAACAAACCCTAAACATGAAACAGTATGTGATTGAATAAGATAATGAACTAAGAAAGAACATTCAAACACATGCTTCTGAGGAAAAATCCCCCAAAGGGGCAAAACCATTAATTTTCATTATAATATTGTAACTGTACAATTTCGGATTACAATGAAAATACAAGTGACTAAGAATTACCCTCAGGTGTCGGATTCTGTAGTCGACGGCTGGAAATATCCCTTTCCAGGAGGGCTGTAATGAAGAAGAGAAATGGCTTCTCCACAAGTTTGTCGGCTGGAATTTTCCCTTTCCAGGAGGGCAGCAATGAAGAAGAAGAACGGTCTTCTCCACAAGGGTATGAACTGCAAAACTGCTTTCCTGGGTTGCAAAGTGATTCACAAGTGTTTGGAAATTTGTGTGAATCAAAAACCTAGAGTCTTGGGCTCAATAGGTGAAGACTTAAGGTATATGGACTCTCAAATTCGTCTTTCAAATTCTTATCAAATAGCTCCCCCGAAGTTGGTATTTATAGGGAAATACATGAAGAGACCCACGATTTTAAAACTCTTAAATTCTATCCAGCGTACAGGGACCCCGAACCGGTTCGGGTACCCTGCGAACCGGTTCGCCCCCCCGAACCGGTTCGGACTGGGTTCGGGGAAACTTGCTGGGAACAGGGGCTAAACACTTAGAAAAATTCCTAGTATTTTCAATGTAAATATCTCCATTTTCAACGGGCCATAACTTGTTCACCGTAGCTCAGATTGAGGTGCCGTTTCTTCCAGTATCTTTGTTGTGGAAAGATCTTAAACTTTCTAGTTGACCGGTCCTCCGTACGGTGGCTGTAAAATTACCAAATTGCCCTTGAACTTCTCTATCAAGCCTTGTTGCACTGTTTTGACTTCTCTTGCGTACCACTTGTATAAATCCCTAAAATCATGGAACGTGAAGTCGTTGAGGCAGATGAGGGACACATGATGGAGATAATAAAATCTTGATTCCCGAAATTCGAATTGAGGCCGTCGTGTGCGATCGTGTAGAGACGTGCCAAATGCAACGGCGTACGACATAAATAAATGAAACATTTCGGACATGATAAAAATGTCCTTACAAATCTCCCCCTATGTCTATGCCGGTACATACATAAAAATATCCGAATTATCAAATAACAAAATTGCCTATACAAATCTACCCTTCCATGAACCCAAAACAGGAAAGATACAAATGAATAAGTCTTCATCGTTTGTTCTTCAAATCTTTAAAACTTCAAATCTTCAATCTTCAAAATCTCAAATCTTTTCTCATCAGGGTGTGCAATTCAGTGATCATCAATGTAGTACCTACACACATGAGATAAAGAAAAAAATACCAAGTGATGTATCGAGTTTGAAATGAGATAAACATAGATACTAATTTATACAAAAAGCATAAGTTAAATCTCAAAAACTCCCCCAAAATTCAAACTCCCCCAAAATAAGATAATTCTTTCTCCCCCTTTTTATGATGTCCCCAAATAGACAAATAAGATGAATGAATAAAACAAGCAAAATCGGGTTGTCACTAGGATAAAATCACACCATGAATGAACACAAAGCAACCAAGTCGATGATAGCGTAAATGAAGTGGTGTGATCAAATTCGATAGGAAAATCAATGCATACAAACATGACATATGTGCACGATGAATATTGGATACTCCTAACGAATGAACTCAAAGTCTTCATTTGGTGTAAAAAAATGGAAATATGAGACATTGACTCAATCAAATCAACAAATCAAAGCTAAAAATGATTTCTACACCAATAACGTCCAAAACTATTTCATGCTTTTTCAGGACTTTCAAGGAAGTGCAAACTCGTTTATATTCTCCAACAAAACTCCCTCAGATTTTTATTTTTAATAGAGGCTTTCTAAATTCTCAAACTTTGGAGAATTGACGGTGAAACCTAAGTGGCCCATATTTGGCATGAATTGCTTTTTATTGCCTTTAAATTTTTTCGGGCTCTTTTAACCTTTTTGGACCCCGGATAATAAAATTTCTCCATTTTTAGGTCCTTTTGAACGGTGGCTTTTGCGCAAAGAAGTGATAATTATCTTTCGCAGCCCCTCCTCGTTCTTAAACAAACACTCAGTCTCACAAAAGCGGTTTTTACATGCATTCCAATCTTGTCAAGTTTTATCGCATATTGTAAGTTGTATAGACATAATTGAGATGGAAACACTCAAGCCAACATGTGATAGACAAGTACAATAATCAAATACAGCCGTGCATGTGTGCAATAAAGGAGATAGGAGTCAAACATGTAGGAAAATATCACTAATTACATCTCAAGGACTCCAATCAATACAAAGCACATGGGGATGAAATGATGTAGCGTCTCAAATCTCTATCAAACAGTCACATGGATAAATGGAAGAATTTGTGACTTGGCTATCTTAAATGCTCATCCATAAAAGGAGCAAAAAAATTTATCAAAATAAAATCTTTTTGAGCTTTTCTTAAAATTTTTCTTAAAGGAAAATCTTTTTGTATTTTTCAAAAGAAATATAGAAAGCAAAAAGAATAAATAAAAAGCTATACAACTAAGCAATGGTAGATATAAAACAGACTAGCAATAGGAAGCATATGATATGAACATGAAGAAGCATCCTATTCTAGACAAAGACCAACCCCTCAGTCAACTGTGCAAATTCCCAAAGACTTCCTAAGACTCTCAAATCAAAGGGCATCTAAAGGTTTCGTGAAAATGTCTGCTAACTGACGGTCGGTGGGAACAAAAATCAGGGATACGACTTTCTCCTCAACTAGCTGTCGTATAAAGTTCTCACGTATCCTGATGTGCTTTGTGCGCGAATGCTGTACTGGATTGCTGGATATGTGTATTGCGCTCGTGTTGTCACAGGAAATGGTCATGGTGTCCTATGAAATCCCATAATCCTCCAGCATTTGCTTCATCCACAGGAGTTGCGTGCAACAACTCCCGGTGGCTATGTACTCAGCCTCCGTAGTGGACAAAGAGATGGAATTTTGCTTCTTACTCAGCCAGGAGACAAGAGCAGAACCAAAATAGAAACACCCACCAGAAGTGCTCCTACAGCCATCTACATCCCCGTCCCAATCAGCATCTGAATAGGCGGATAAACGGTCATCAGTATCAAAGGAATACCAAATACCGTATGAGAGAGTCCCACTCACGTATTTAATAATACGTTTTAGAGCAAGTAAGTGTGACTCTTTCGGGGACGCCTGATATTGCGCACAGACTCCAACACTAAAGGCAATGTCGGGACGACTGGCAGTCAAGTAGAGAATACTACCTATCATACTCCGATATAAGGTTTGCTCTACGTCCTTGCCTGAAGTGTCCTTACTAAGCTTGGTAGTGGTACTCATAGGTGTACGTGCATGCTTAGCGGAGTCTAAACCAAATTTCTTCACTAGGTCTCTAGCATACTTGGATTGGGAGATGAACATCCCATCCTCTAGCTGACGAACCTGGAGACCAAGGAAGAATGTAAGCTCACCAACCATGCTCATCTCAAACTCACTTTTCATTTCCTCCTCGAAGTGATGAGCATGTTGAGAGCACGTGGATCCAAAGACTATGTCGTCCACATAGACTTAGGCAACCAAAATTGCACCGTCATTTCTCCTGACGAACAACGTCATATCAACTTCCCCTCTCTTGAAGCCACGAGCTAAGAGATAGGAAGTAAGCCTCTCGTACCAAGCACGGGGTGCTTTCTTCAAACCATACAAGGCTTTCCTCAGATAGTAGACGTGCTCCGGGTGCTGAGGGTATTCAAACCCTTTTGATTGTTCCATGTAAACCTCCTCCTGTAAAATGCCATTTAGAAAGGCACTCTTGACATCCATCTGATATAACTTGAAGCGCAGATGACATGCGATGGTGAGTAGTAGGCGGACGGACTCAAGCCGCGCAACAGGAGCAAATGTCTCCCCAAAGTCTACACCCTTTATCTGTGTGTAGCCTTGAGCGACCTACCTAGCTTTGTTTCGGATAATGGTACCATGTTCATCCATTTTATTCTTAAAAATCCACCGGGTACCTATCACATTAGTCTCACTAGGTCGGGGGACAAGTTCCCAGACATTGTTCTTTTTAAACTGAAGCAACTCATCCTGCATAGAAGATATCCAGTGTTCATCCTTGAGTGCTTCTTTATGGTTCTTGGGCTCGACTTTGGACGTGTAGCAAAGATGGCTAACAGCTGAGCACGAGTCTTGACCCCTAGAGTGGGATCGCCAACAATAGCAGACGGGTCATGACTCTTGCGAACCCAAGCAGGTCTGTCCCCTAACACAGGAGTGGGGACCACAGAGTGTGGGTGGGGGATAAGTGGATCACTGTTAGATGTGTCCTCATCCTCACACTGAAGGTTAGGATCAATAACCGTCGGAGGTTCGTCATCTTGCACGGTGACGTTTATTGATTCCATAACCTTAGAGATCTTCAGGTAAAAATCCCGGTACGCTCTGCTATTCGATGAATATCCTAGAAATATTCCCTCGTCGCTCCGGGAGTCAAACTTTCCTAATTGCTCTCTATCCCGTAGGATGTAGCATTTACTCCCAAAAACACGAAAATATGCCAAGTTGGGCTTCTTGCGAGTCCACAACTCATAAGGAGTCTGAAGTGTGTGTGGACGCAAATAAACCCTATTCATCGTGTGGCATGCATTAGACACTGCCTCTGCCCAAAATCTCCTAGAAATATTACGACCTAGAAGCATAGATCTAGCCATTTCCTGGATCGTTCTATTCTTTCTCTCAACAATCCCATTTTGCTGAGGAGTCTTCACAGCAGAAAACTCATGTTTGATCCCAAGGCTATCATAATAAAAATCCACCTTTGCTTCCTTAAATTCAGTGCCGTTGTCACTACGTATTCTATTAATAGTGACTCCGTGTTGATTTTGTAGGACACGGCACTTGGTCATTAAAATCTCTACAGCATCGGATTTATCTCTCAGAAAACCTATAATGGAGTACCTGGAGAAATCATCTACCATCACGAGGATGTACCTCTTACCACCTAGACTCTCAGTACGAGTGGGACCCATAAGATCCATGTGAATCAATTCAAGGACACGAGAGGTGGTAATGGAATGCAACTTCCTATGAGGAGTACGAATTTGTTTTCCCAACTGACAGGGTCCACAAACGGTCGAAGTTGACTTTCCAAGAGATGGTAAGCCACGTACTAGGTCCTTTTTAGCTAAGCGATTGAGATCTCTAACGTTCACGTGACCTAGACGTTGGTGCCACAGATCCATAGGAGTGATCGTGGCGCTGTTGCAGACAAGTGAGGACGTGGGCTCAGTCCCATAGCAGTTATCCTTTGTCCTTACCCCTTGCATTAATAGTTTACCGGCTTGATTATAGACTTTACAAGTATCCCGGTCAAACTTTACTGCAAAGTCAGCGTCGCACAGCTGGCTAATGCTAAGAAGGTTTGCTTTCAAACCTTTGACGTACAAAACATTTTCTAGCATAGGAAATCCAGGTAACTTGATAGTACCTCGTCCTACAATGCTAGACTTGCTCCCATCTTCAAAGGTGACTCTGCCATCCTGATAGTCCTCAAGAGTCTTAAAAAATGAGGCATCACCTGTCATGTGTCTGGAGCACCCACTATCAAAATACCACTGTGAGGTATTATGTGCTTTGAGAGCAACATGAACAACAAAAGCCTTTTTATCTTTCTTAGGTAACCAAGTCGAGATGACCTTTTGTTTGCCTTTGTTGTTGTTGGTTTTAGGTGGAATGTGAGAAGCATTCACTTACGGCAAAGACATCCGTCGGAATTCTTCCATTAAACTCTGGGTCGTGGCACCTAAGAACTCAACTCGCTCTCTCAGACTAGAAAACTCATCAATATGATGTGGTGGAGCAGTAGTACGTCGTGTCCGACCCATGCTATAGCAAGACTCCCTAAGGTGGCCTTTTCTTTTGCAATAAGTACAAAAGAACACAGTCAAAGACGGACCTTGGTTTGCTTTTCTTGGTCGAACTCTCCTTCTAGGTTTTTGACGATGGCCATAAGGGTTCGTAGTAAACTCAGGAACTGGTCGAGGTGCAATTTGGGACGTGGAGGAACCATCATAACCAATTCCTTGCCGATCACCAAAACCTAAAGCGGGGCCGAGGAGCATCTTTCCCATCTTCCCAGATCTGTCCTCGATTTGTACCTTGAATTCCCGTGCTTTCTCAAGATCATGAGTCAGCTGGGCAACAAGGGCTTCAAGTTTCTCTTGAGTCTCCACGGAGGAATGGAGCTGACTCGTAAGACTAGCCACTTGTTTAGTCAAGTCCCCTCTCTCTTTCTCTAAAACTCTCTCTTTCTCTCTAAACGAACTCTCTTTTTTGACACAGGCATATTCTCTCTCACTCAGGGCGGTGAAGGTGGAGGACTCTTTTTCTCCCGCCTTTCTTAAATCTTCCTCTAAGCCGGTGATCTTAAGAACTAGCGCATTGTTACGTTTTTTAGTTTTAAAAGACTCAGAATATAACTCAGCGTAGGCGCGTTGAATATCACTTTCGCTCTCACTTGAGTCATCCTCCCCCTCACTCACATCGATCTCACTATCGAGGTGTCCCTGTGTAGCATCCTATTCATCGTCGTGAAGATAACTAGGAGTGCTCACTTGACTGGCCATGAATGAGGTGAAGTTACACTCATGCGGTGACTCATCTCCTGAATCCACCGTCTCGACCTCACTATCGTCGCTAAGAGTAGCATTAAGGACAACTTTCCCTTTCTCTTTATTCAGACGAGTGGCACACTCAAAGGCTATATGACCCCTACCATCGCACTCAAAGCATCCCTCGCTTTCTTTCTTAGGAGGATCTTTAAAATCTTTTTCATTTTTCTTTTCAAACTTATTTTTCTCAAATTTCTTTTTATCTTTAAAATTGCCATTTTTCTTAAATTTGAGAATCCTCTTGA
Organism: Sambucus nigra; assembly: GCA_949130495.1. Classification (NCBI taxonomy): domain Eukaryota; kingdom Viridiplantae; phylum Streptophyta; class Magnoliopsida; order Dipsacales; family Adoxaceae; genus Sambucus; species Sambucus nigra. The sequence goes on along the minus strand of OX422214.1, from coordinate 468,321,311 downwards.
AATTTTGTGCAAAAAGAGCCAAATCATCTAAGTCAAAATTACACTCAGAATCTGACGTGTCAGTCTCTCTCTTTCTAGATGACCCTCTTTCTTGCAGACCCTTCACTCCTTCTCTCTTGGGCATTAAGTGCAATTCCCTTATCTTTAGATTTAGCAGTTTTAGGGAACATATCAATTTCATATGTTTTCAAATCTCCTACAAGTTCTTCCAATTTTAGCGTATTTAAATTACCCATAGAATTTAGCACAGTGACTTTAGGGATAAAACTCTTAGGCAAAGAACGCAGAATCTTTTTAACAACTCTGGCATTAGGAATATGTTCACCAAGATTAAAGCTAGTATTCACAATGTCAGAAAGTCTAGCATAAAATTCATCAAAGCATTCAGATTCATGCATGGTGATGGTTTCAAATTGAGTTGTCAAATTTTGCAACTTAGACTCCTTCACAGCATTAGTTCCTTCATGGGTGAGTTGTAAAACATCCCATGCCTCTTTTGACGTGGTGCACGTCATTATGTGTTTGCACTCATCAGGTGTGACAGACCCAGAAATAGCACTTAGACCCTTAGAATTAAAAGATGACCATTTAAATTCTTCTTCAGTCCAAGAAGTGACAGGTTTCAAGTTGATCACATTATCAACAGTTACGGAGGGAGGAGTCCACCCTCTTTCAACTAAAATCCAAACCCTTTCATCTATGGCTTTTAAAGCCGACCTCATTCGAGCTTTCCAATAAGCATAATTTGTCCCGTCAAAAATAGGCATTTTATTATATAACTTCTCCATTTGAACACGCACTTTTTCAAAAATCAATTTTTTTTGGAAAATTGATATGTTAGAAATTTTTTGCAGAAAATAGGAAAACGCGATAGATTAGCGTAACTTGCTCTGATACCAATTTGAGAACGTATGTGCTCGCGTTCAAATGATAAACTTATATATTAAACACCTTTTAACCCAAACAAACCCTAAACATGCAACAGTATGTGATTGAATAAGATAATGAACTAAGCAAGAACATTCAAACACATGCTTCTGAGGAAAAATCCCCCAAAGGGGCAAAACCATTTATTTTCATTATAATATTGTAACTGTACAATTTCGGATTACAATGAAAATACAAGTGACTAAGAATTACCCTCAGGTGTCGGATTCTGTAGTCGGCGGCTGGAAATATCCCTTTCCAGGAGGGCTGCAATGAAGAAGAGAAACGGCTTCTCCACAAGTTTGTCGGCTGGAATTTTCCCTTTCCAGGAGGGCAGCAATGAAGAAGAAGAACGGTCTTCTCCACAAGGGTATGAACTGCAAAACTGCGTTCCTGGGTTGCAAAGTGATTCACAAGTGTTTAGAAATTTGTGTGAATCAAAAACCTAGAGTCTTGGGCTCAATAGGTGAAGACTTAAGGTATATGGACTCTCAAATTCGTCTTTCAAAGTCTTATCAAATAACTCCCCCGAAGTTGGTATTTATAGGAAAATACATGAAGAGACCCACGATTTTAAAACTCTGAAATTCTATTCAGCGTACAGGGACCCCGAACCAGTTCGGGTACCCTGCAAACCGGTTCGGACTGGGTTCGAGGAAACTTGTTGGGAACAAGGGCTAAACACTTAGAAAAATTCCCAGTATTTTCAATGTAAATATCTCCATTTTCAACGGGCCATAACTTGTTCACCGCAGCTCAGATTGAGGTGCCGTTTCTTCCAGTATCTTTATTGCAGCAAGCTCTTCAACTTTCCAGTTGACCGGTTCTCTAGATGGTGGCTGTAAAATTACCAAATTTCCCTTGAACTTCCCTATCAAGCCATGTTGCACTGTTTTGACTTCTCTTGCGTACCACTTGCATAAAGTCCCTAAAATCATGGAACGTGAAGTCGTTGAGGCAGTGAGGGACACATGATGGAGATAATAAAAGCTTGATTCCTGGAATTCGAATTGAGGCCGTCGTGTGCGATCGTGTAGAGACGTGCCAAATGTAACGGCGTACAACATAAATAAATGAAACATTTCGGACATGATAAAAATGTCCTTACATTTAGCTTTGTTGCGTTACTTAGTCATGTTGTATATTTTGTTTATATGGACCATGAGATAAAACGATTATAATAATGTAACGATTATAATGGCATTCAGTGTGTGGTTGAACGGTACTCGCGAGAGACCAGCTTGGCAGGGCCTGGGAGAGCTTTCATGCTCTATCGAAATGACCTCGCCGTGGGAACTTCATGAAAAACTGTTACTAAAGACGCTTAATACAAGATTAAACTATTTAAGTAACTCCGAACTATTTTTTGACGAAACTCTTTTCTTTAAATCAAATCAGGTTAATCACAAGATGTGTTTAATAAAATATACACGAGATCAGTTCAAGATTTGTTAACAAGTTTTGAAAACAAAACTAAGACAATTTAAATCATCACACTATTCAGAATGAGATGAGGAGATGTAGAAAGATTAATGACAAGATATTTTTAACGTGGTAAAACCTCACCCAACTGAGGAAACGTTCACGGTGACTTCTAAGTCACAAACCAAAAAAATTCCACTAAAACAAAATATACCAGTTACAAACTATATAACACACATGCGCACAAATCATTCCTATACAAGTTTAGGAATGTACCCACTGGTTTCCTTATAACTTCTCTGCAGTTTTGATTGTTGATGTGGCTTTCCCAGTTTGCTAACTTCCACTTTGTTCCATTCTTTACGTCGACCCTTGTTTCAAGATCTTATAACCAACACTTTCAGTGTTGTACTGCGTAAGTGTTTGCGATGGTGCTCTTACACATGCATGCACACACTCACGCTTATTTATACAAACAGTCCTATCAAATTACAGTTAAGATCTATATGCTATGATTTTCAATTTCTCTCTTCTTAGGAAACAAAAAAACCTTATTTGACCTTTAAAATGATTCAAGAATTCACGGTAATCTTGCTCGGAAGACGGTTCAATATCTTAATCAATTTCAAGGTTTCGAAAATACTTTTGAAATTGAAAACCACCAAGTGCGATTCTAACTAGGTCAAAGGTCTTGTTTCAATATAACTAAAAATAGAAAATGATTTTGTTTATTTTGAAGATAAAAACATTTATAGAAAATAATCAACAAAAGATTTCTCAAGAAGAGAAACTAAGAATGCAGATCTAAGTGTAATATAACATAAAATGACCATACGTATGATTTCTATGAAACAGAAATACAGATCTAAACTAATGTTTATGTTGGACACAAGATCTTAAAACCAAGAGGTTAAACCACGAAACAACTTTCAAACCAACACAGAAATATCTTTCAAACACTCAGGGTTGGTGTTTAGTGTAAATGGTTTTAGAAAACTGAATTAGGGTTTGAAACTGTGTTTGGACGAATTAGGGTTTGAAACTATGTTTGGACGAATTAGGGTTTGAAACTGTCTCCCCGGTTTCTCTCTCTTCTCTCTCTACTTAGACTAAGTGTCAAAAGTCTCTCAAAGTCTGAGGGTAAGCCTCCTTATATAGGGGTTGAGAAGGATTGAGAAGGTTACTCAAAATCAAAGGCTAGGATTTGGTCTTCCCAAATTGACTTTGATCCAACGGTGAGATAACAGCGGTGGTTTAAAAGGCTTCTGATTGGATGATAAGGGTTTCACATGGATTGACTTCAAACGCATGCAGAGCGTTGATAAAAGAGATCCAAGGGATGATAATGGACAATTGTTTTGAGTCTTTAAAGAAACACAAATCCAACCGGTATAAGGGTGACAGGTGTAGGGCTGATATTGAACCTCACACGCGTGTATGAAAATAATTACACACACACCCTATAGTCTCTAGAACATTCGGATCCTACCCAAATGAACTTATATGAATAAAACCGTAAAATCAGTATTTACAGAATGACCCCAAAAGCTTTTTAATTCAATTTTAATTATGAAAAAATTATTTTAAAAAACATTAAAAATTCCCAAAAAATTATTAAAAATTATTTTAAGAGAAATTAACACACACAAAACACACACAAATAATTTAATGCAATATATGAGCAACAAATGCAATCCTAATATGTTTGAGTATTTGTGAATATACCTTCAATCAATTAAACAATAGGAATGAATAGTAGAGTCTAAAGCTTTTTGGATTCTAGAGAGTGGACTCAATTTTGTCACTATTTCCAAACTAGATGAGCACTTATACAATGTAGACTCAAGTGAGTCAAGAGTATAACGTGCTTCAATATCCCCCTTTGGAAATATGAGACAAAATCTCCTTTGAGTCATCTAGGACTCGTGGGGAAACAAGGAGATAAGGAAAAACCTATTCCTATACTAAAATTCTATCTACCCATTTCTTAGAAACGAAAATTACATAACTCAACTAATAACAAATCAATACCCTAAAAGCATTAATGGTACAAATTCCTGCAAAGAATACTAAGATCAAGCATTTTAGACATATATACAAAAATTATGAACTCATAAGACTCAAATTTCTCCCCCATTTTGTCTCAAATGGACAAAGCGAAAAATATGCAAGTCAAGGAGTTTATTCAACACAAACCATTCCTATCGATTTACGCAAAGCAATAAATCTATTGTAATCTAAAGGTTTGGTAAACATATCTGCGAGTTGCAAATCAGTAGGAAGATAATTTATTTCTAATTCCTTAGTCTCAACTAATTCGCGTATGAAATGGTGTCTAATTTTTATATGTTTAGTTCGCGAGTGTTGAACAGGATTTTTAGAGATATTGATCGCGCTTTGATTATCACAATAGAGATGTAATTGTTCTTCTTGAATACCATAATCACTTAGCATTTTGCTTAAGCCAAAGTAATTGGGCACAGCAACTTCCGACGGCTATGTATCAGATTCAGCTGTTGATAAAGAGGCGCAGTTTTGTTTCTTACTACTCCAACCTACCAGATTACTACCTATGTAGTAACATGCTCCTGATGTGCTCTTACTATCGTCGGTACAACTTGCCCAATCGGCATCAGTGTATCCTATTATAGTGCTAGGAGTATCATTGGTGTACCAAAGTTCTAAATTTAGAGTGCCTTTTATGTATTTTATGATTCTTTTAGCACAAACTAAATGCTCTCTTTAGGATTGTTTTGATAACGGGCACACACGCAAACAACGTACATAATATCAGTTGGTGAGGCAGTACGGTATAGCAAGGTTCCTATCATACTATGATATAGAGTTAGATCTACGGATTTTTAGGTCTCATCCTTAGATAATTTGAGCGTAGTACTCATGGGAATTTTAGCATCTTTTGCACTCTCAAGGCCCAATTTTTTGACAATATCTAAAGCATATTTTGATTGCGAAACAAATAATCCTTTTGAATTCTGTTTGACTTGAAAACCCAAGAAAAATTGCAACTCCTCCATAAGAGACATTTGAAATTCTTTATGCATAATTGCATAAAAGGATTTAAGTTTTGAGGGAGATGTTGATCTAAAGATGATATCATCAACATAAACTTGAGCTATAATAATATGTTTGTCAAAAAGGGTTTGATCATTTCCACCTCTCTTAAAACCTTTTTCTAAGAGAAAATTAGAAAGACGCTCATATCAGGTTCTTGGCGCTTATTTTAGGCCATACAAAACCTTTTTAAGACAAAAGATATGATTTGGATATTGAGGGTCAATAAACCCTTTTGGTTGTTCTACATAGGTCTCCTCAATCAATATTCCATTAAGGAAGGCAGATTTGACATCCATTTGATAAAGCGTAAAATATAAGTAACAAGCTATGGCAAAGAGAAGACGAACATATTCTAATTGAGTAACAGGAGAAAAAGTCTCATTAAAATCTATTCCTTAAATTTGAGAGTATCCTTGAGCAACTAATCTGGCTTTGTTTCTAATGATTATCCCACTTTCATCAGATTTATTTTTAAATATCCAACGTGTGCCAATAACCTTTTTATGATTAGGCCTAGGTACAAGATACCAAATATCATGAATGAAAAATTGGAGAAGTTCTTCCCGCATTGCAGAAATCCAATGAGGATCATTCAATGCATCATTTACATTCTTTGGTTCCACCAGGGAAACAAAACATGCATAATGAGCATAGTTTCTTAATTGAGATCTTGTATGCACAGGATCACTAGGGTTATCAAAAACATTATCTATGAGATGGTCTTTAGAAACCCAGTTAGGTACTTCAGGTGTCTCAATTGGTAAAGAATCATCTATATCTGGAGAGTCATTTTATAAAATATTTTAAGACTCTTCCACAATAGTTGGTTCACCAGTCTTACTCTCTACAGTAGTGTCACTTATAATAACATTTATGGATTCCATTAAGCTCTTAGTGCGAAGATTATAGACACAATATGCTACACTATTAGGAGAATATCCTAGAAAGATAACTTTATTACCATGTGTCTCAAATTTGGATAAGTGTTCTCTATCTTTGCAGACATAACATATACTACCAAAGGTTATAAGGTACTTAAGATTGGGCTTCTTCCCATACCATAGTTCATAAGGATTTTGTTTAGAATTCTTTCTAAGATAGACCCTATTGATAATGTTACAAGCAGTGCGAATAGATTCTACCCAAAAATACTTAGGTAAAGTCTTGGCATGAATCATAACACATGCCATCTCTTGAAGGGTACGATTCTTTCTCTCAGCAATACCATTTTATTGAGGAGTCTTAGGAGCACTAAATTCACGTTTGTAACCATTATAGTCATAATACTCTATAACACCAGTATCTAAGAATTCTCCACCTCTATCACTACGAATTCTATTTACTTGAGTGTCTTTCTCATTTTCAGTTCCAAGTAAAATCTTCAAAAAGGTTTGGAAAGTGTCAGACTTTTGTTTTAAGAAATCTACCCAAGTAAATACGGTGAAGTTATCAACCATAACAATAATGTAATTGTGTCCACAGAGACTAACAGTTCGATAGGGACCCATTAGGTCCATATGGATGAGCTCCAAGGGTTTAGAGGTAAGGATATCTTTGACTTTCTTATGAGATGCCTTAATAATTTTTCCTTCCTGACATGATCGACAAACAATATTAGAAATAGGTTTGATCTTAGGAATACCTTTAACTATTTCTTGTGAAGACAATCTACTAAGATTTTCATAATTTATGCGACCCATTCGATTATGCCATATCTCATTGTCATCCATTCTGGCAATGTTACAGACCTCAGTATTGTTCTGGACAGTATAACAATTGTCAGGAGTCCTGAGTCCTGTAATTAAGCACTCACCTTTTTCATTTAAAATTTTGCAATTATTCTTTGAAAAGGTGACAGAATGATTTGAGTCACAAAATTACGAGATACTAAGTAAATTAGCTTTAAGACCTTTTACTAGAAGAACATTTTCAAGTAACGGTAATCCTTCTTCTTGGAGTGTTCCTTTACCAATGATTTGAGATGATACACCATCACCAAAAATAACTTTTCCTCCAGCAAAGCTAGTTTTGTTTAAAAGTTTGGTATCATCCCAAGTCATATGCTTTGAACATCCATAGTCTAAATACTAACCAGAGGGAGTGTGTTCAACTTTTAAAGCAGTAATCACAATGTTACACTTCATCTGGGGTAATAGCTCATCTTTTCTAACCCAAATAGCTCTTATTTTTATTTTGCGCTTATTTTCTCTCATTTGATAAAATTTGCGAGCATTAGATTTCTGTTGAAAAATATTTTGCGCATGAGGTTGAATTTTATGGAAAGTATGAGCATTTGGTTTAGAAAAGTGTCTAGGAATCCTTTTTGGAAATGATCTTTTAGGTTTGGTCTTTCTTTTTCTATAGTTAGAGTTTTTATCTGGTTGTCTAGGCAGAACATAATTGTTACGACTTCTCCTAGAATAGTTAAAGTTTTGGTACACAGGAGTATTATAGACATGGTTGAATAAATGTCTAGAGTAGCAACCTTCAATAGAATGACCGTATAAGTCACAGCATGAGCAATATAAATTTCTTGAAGATGAAATCTCCTTAGGAAAGTTTCTAAACATAGGCTTCATGGAATTTTGGGGTTGAACCTTATTCCTAGGGATTAAAGTTTGAAAGGAAGAATCACTCTTCCTAATCGGGGGGGGGGGGGGGGGGGGGCAAACATATTTAGCCTTAGGTGGACTTTCACACTTAGAGAAACTTGATTCCTCAATATCAAACTTAGATTATTTTTCATCAAACTCATTTTTCAGAGAATGAAAATCTGAGCAAGTTTCTATAGGTCTTTTGCCTCCTGGCACAAATTTGATTGGTTCAAAGTTTTTAGTTTGTGTCTTCAAATTTGGGAAAAACCCTATTCTAGTTCGATCATCAGAATTTTTTTTAAATCAGCAACAAAACCATCAAAACAATTTGAATTATTTTAAATTTTGCAAATTTTTTGAAAACAGCTGTTGTCTTCTCTTTGGATTGTTCCAATTCTAATAATGTCCCTTTATATTTTTCTCCAGAGTTTCATTTTCTTCAATAAAATTCTTCAATTTTTGATAAAAAATTTTGACTTTAGTTTCATGAGTTAAACATTGGGTAGTATACTCTTCAGCGTTAAGTTTAACCATCAGACTTAGGTCTTCTAGTTTCTTAGTGAGATCTTTCACTATCTTCTCTAGTCTAGTGCTTTTCTTGAGAGTTTTCGCATAAAGTGTATGAATGTCAGGGAGATCTTCAGTGTCCGAATCACTGAGTGTAGTGTGTTAAGTGACCCCTAAGGATTCATTTCTTAAACTCACGCACCCATTGACATTATCATTGTCATTATCGCTTTCCCTTTGACTCACACACCCCGTGGTAGAACTAGCAATATTCTCAGATATTAAAGCATCTAAACCAGTAGCAACATGATTCATAACAACAAAAGTAGAGCTACCATCATCATTCTCATACATAGGCATATCATCATTATAGATTATCTTAACAAAGAAATACATGCAAGGATAAAAAACATCAGATGATTCGGGTTCCTCATTTTTAGAATCACTTGAATCATCCCATGTTTTGCAAATCTTGGCCCTAGTATGTCTATTGGACGTGTTCAATTTCACTCTACAGTCTTGTGCAATATGTCCTAATTTTCCACATCTAAAACATTCATTGTGCTTGAAGTCTTTGTTAGGTATCGTATGAATGTCCTTGTGCTGTTTGTCTTGACCTTTATCATGAGGTTTGTAGTTACACTGAGTTGGATAATTTGGCTTGCCTTGTCTGTTTGCCATTTTATTTCTAAAGTTGACAATATTCTTAAACTGTTTTGACATCAAGGCAATTTGATTATCTAAACTATCTATGTCACATTCCTCATCAGATTCATCAGTGGGAATAGTAAACTCAAGTTTCATCAGCTTAGAAGAAAAACTCAAATTGGAACTAGTTTATTTCCTATGGGACTGGGTCAATTGCTTCTTAAATTCTAATTCCATCTCCACAGTTCTTAGTTTATTACTGAGTAATTCAGGAGTGAGATTTTGGTCACTCATTTCCTCAATAACATATATTTTTTTATCAAATTTCTTTCGTAATGACCTTAGAATTTTAGAGACAATTTCATGTCTGTCATAAGTGATCCCATTAGCATGTAATTTGGTCACAATGTCAGCCAATTTCATGTAAAAGTCATCAAAGGATTCAAAGTCGGACATAATTAGAGAGTTGTAGTGATGGACTAGCATCTGTGTTTTAGCAGCCTTAACTCTAGTGTCACCTTCATATACAGTAATCAGAGTATCCCAAGCTTCCTTAGAAGTGGCACAAGATGAGATCCTTTTGAACTCATGTTCATTTCTAGACATAAATATGGCATTCTTTCCTTTGTTATTGTTTCGAGAATTTTGCTTCTCTTATTGTGTGAATTAACTTAATGCTTTCTTAATCTTCTCATTACTTCCTTCAGTGGCTGGTTTAGTAGGATAAGTATATCCATTTTCAACAATATCCAAGACATCATTTCCCAAGGTTCCTTGTATGAAAGCAACCATCCTTACTTTCCAGTAATAAAAGTTGTTCCCATCAAAGAGAGGAGGTCTAATCAAGTTACCAAATCTTTCATTTTTCTCGTCCATTGTTTGATTTCAAGAAAATAATTTCATAAACACAAGATCTTTTAAAAAGATTTCCAAAGCTCTGATACCAATTGAAAAACTGTTACTAAAGCCGTTTAATACAAGATTAAACTATTTAAGTAACTCCGAACTGTTTTTCGAGGAAACTCTTTTCTTTAAATCAAATCAGGTTAATCACAAGACGTGTTTAATAAAATATGCACGAGATCAGTTCAAGATTTGTTAACAAGGTTTGAAAACAAAACTAAGATAGTTTAAATCAGCACACTATTTAGAATGAAATGAGGAGATGTAGAAAGGTTAATGACAAGCGATTTCTAACGTGGTAAAACCTCACCTAACTGAGGAAACATCCATGGTGACTTCTAAGTCACAAACCAAAAAAATCCACTAAAACAAAATATATTAGTTACAAACTATATAACACACATGCACACAAATCAGTCCCATACAAGTTTAGGAATGTACCCACTGGTTTCCATCTAACTTCTCTGCAGTTCTGATTGTTGATGTGGCTCTCCCAGTTTGCTAACTTCCACTTTGTTCCAGTCTTTACGTCGACCCTTGTTTTAAGATCTTATAACCAACACTTTCAGTGTTGTACTCTATAAGTGTTTATGATGGTGCTCTAACACATGCATGCACACACTCACGCTTATTTATACAAACAGTCCTATCAAATTACAGTTAAGATCTATATGCTGTGATTTTCAATTTCTCTCTTCTTAGGAAATAAAAAAATCTTATTTGACCTTTAAAATGATCCAAGAATCCACGGTAATCTTGCTCGTAAGACGGTTCAAGATCTTAATCAATTTTAGGGTTTTTAAAATACTTTTGAAATTGAAAACCACCAAGTGCGATTCTAACTAGGTTAAAGGACTTGTTTCAAAAGAACTAGAAACATAAAATGATTTTGTTGATTTTGAAGATAAAAATATTTACAGAAAATAATCAACAAAAGATTTATCAAGACGAGAAACTAAGAATGCAGATCTAAGTGTAATATAACATAAAATGACCAGATCTATGATTTCTATGAAACATAAATACAGATCTAACCTAATGTTTAAGTTGGACACAAGATCTTAAAACCAAGAGGTTAAACCACGAAACAGCTTTTAAAGCAACACATAAATAACTCTCAAACACTCAGGGTTGGTGTAAATGGTTTTAGAAAACTGAATTAGGGTTTGAAACTGTGTTTGGACGAATTAGGGTTTGAAACTATGTTTGGACGAATTAGGATTTGGAACTCTCTCTCCGCTTTCTCTCTCTTTTCTCTTTCCTCTCTTCTCTCTATACTTAGATGAAGTGTCAAAAGTCTCTCAAAGGCTGAGGGTAAGCCTCCTTGTATAGGGGGTTGAGAAGGATCGAGAAGGCTATTCAAAATCAAGGGCTGGGGTTTGGTCTTCCCAAATTGACTTTGATCCAACGGTGAGATAACATCGGTGGTTTAAAAGGCTTATGATTGGATGATATGGGTTTCACATGGATTGTCTTCAAACGCATGCAGAGCATTGATAACAACGATCCAAGGGATGATAATGGACAACGATTTTGAGTCTTTAAAGAAACACAAATCCAACCGGTATAAGGGTGACAGGTGTAGGGATGATATCGAACCTCACACGCATGTATCAAAATAATTACACACACACCCTATAGTATCTGGAGCTTTAGGATCCTACCCAAATGAACTTATATGAATAAAACCATAAAATCAGTATTTACAGAATGACCCCAAAAGCTTTTTAATTCAATTTTAATTATGAAAAAATTATTTCAAAAAACATTAAAAAATCCCAAAAAATTATTAAAAATTATTTGAAGGGAAATTAACACACACAAAACACACACACACACAAAACACAAATAATTTAATGAAATATACGAGCAATAAATGCAATCCTAATGTGTGTGAGTGTTTGTGAAAATACCTTCAATCAATTAAACAAGAGGAATGAAGAGTAGAGCCTGAAGCTTTTTGGATTATAGGGAATGGACTCAATTTTGTCACTATTTCCAAACTAGATGAGCACTTATACAATGTAGACTCAAGTGAGTCAAGAGTATAAGGTGCTTCACTTCAGAGGTACTTGGTTTGGAGGATTAAGAAGTGAGGCACCATTGGGGCTTGTCCTGACCATCCTAGATACACCTGGTAAAACACCAAAGGACCTTGACTATGGAACCTTGGGTAGGGCAGCCTTGAGTTCAATCGGGCGTTGAATTGTGAACCAACAAAACCTCTACTTAATGTCATATCTACTTTTTGTGATGTCATTAGCCAGATAGACAATATCAAATCTGCACTTGAGTAAACCACCGTGGTATTTGGGGCTATCAGACAGTTGGTGAGCCACATCTGTGATGATAACCCCTTGACACACAGTGGTTAGGCAAAAGGCATGTCTTGGCATTCAATATTTATGACGTGGAGCTAACTAGTAAATCATGCATTTAATGTTTATGACATAAATTATGAGGGATGTATTTCACATTTATGAATGGCTGAGTCATCTCGGGAGTGGTGTGGGGTCTATTTAAGGGCCCCAACTACCTCTGAGGAGGTGTGTTATTTTGAGAGTTCATAGGTTATTTCTAGAGAGGAATATACATAAAAAAAGAGATTTATTACAAAACAGAGTTCACTCACCCACCATTGGCATTTATTACGAATCTTTTAATACTTGAGAAAGATTTTTGAGGGTGGCTGGGATGTTTGGCTGCCTGTCGAGGTGTATCTAGGATGATTAATTCTCTTTCCCTTTAAATGAGTTACTTCTGAGTTCGTTATCATATTTTGAGTTATACACGAGCGATTTATGAGTTCAAACTGAGTTTATCTTCACTAAGTTATGATTGCATGTCTTGTAATTAATCAATATTGTTGCCGGTTAACTTATCATTATTATACTCAAAAGGGGTTACGCCTCCATTTAATCTAAAATACCCACATACAATTTTCAACATTGTTAAACCTAACCCCTTGTATACAATATGTGATATAGGGTTGTAAATTTCGTAGGTCTCTAAACCTCCTTATGTAAAATGACCGAAATGCCCTCAATAGGTGCCGGTTTGACCAAAAATTGACCCGGGACCTAAATAATACCCCCTGTTGATGTAAAAAATTAGATCACTCTAATTATTCAATCACAGATAAATAAATGAGACAAAGAATTTTAAAGTGGTTCAGCCTTATATGAATGGCCTACGTCCACTGTTATGTTATTGCTGAGTGTTTGGAAATTCTCGATTACAAGTACTATCCAGAATTTTCGGTCCCCTTGAATGAGGGTGATACAAGGTATTTATAGCCCTTAGGATGTACATAAAAGGGTAATTCATTTAATGCTATTCAAGCGTGTGCGTCAAGATTATAAGCATTCAATGAATAGTTGAACTGTTGATTATCTGGCAATAAATGCTGTGGCCGAGGTGCAGCTGCTGTGGTCGAGATGAAGCTCGGACCGCCTTAGTTGCTCGTCGTTCAAGAGTTCCTCGGAGTGTTGTGCCACGTAGACTGACACATGTTTTCTTATTATTCGTCCATATCAGCATACTAATTTTGGTATCAATAGAAGCCCCCAATGTTTTATATTTCGAACTTTGAGGAGTATGGAACATTATTTCTCGATATATGGCAATATTAAATGACCTTCCTGGGTTTTAGGAGCATTTTCTTCGTATTTGAATTTCTTTCCAAATTCGCAGAATCCGCCTTTTTGAATTTTTATAAGCGCTTCGATCTTTGTGCACTTTTTGTCCTTTTAGCCGCCGATGGCGTAATAGTTTCCTTTTTGTAATCATTTCTTTCTCCGTTTCCCAAGGCAAAGTATTTAAGCTTCTTAGGCAATCATACCGTCTTCTATCTCTTCCAATTTTCTGCTTTCGAGTTTTCCATAGCCTTTTTTTCTCTTGTGCGTTCATCCTTGTTTTCGTTCGTTGTCAACAGATCTCCCTTTATTCCTGTAAGATCTTCTTCCTCCTTCTTCATTTCTTTTATTCACCATGGTTTATATTATTTAATCTCTTGAAAAATTCCATTAAGATTATTTCATTCCATCTTGGGTAACTTTGGAGGATCTTTCTGAGCTTTCAAATTACTTTCGTTTGGCTGAGGGACATTGGTTCCCCAGCCTCTTTATTGCTGAATGTGGATTTTCTTTTCCACCAAACCCTTTGTGTTTAGAGTTCTGTCAACATTTCGATGTTGTCCCTGCAAAAATAGCCCCCAACACATGGAGAATAGTTAATGGGGTGTATAGGTTAAATCAAACTTATGGAACTCGTATAGGAATTCTTGAGATTATGTACTCTTATAGATGGGCTGTTCTAGACAATGTTTATTATTTAAAAACTAGATTTTTGAATAGGGCTTTAGTAGTCAATCTCCCTGATGCTAATAGGGATTATTTTGAACATGGGGTAGTTATCAAAAATTGACAACATGCCCCTTTGGTTGGAGATGCAGTATATGAGGGTCCCAAATGCCCTCCATATGGCAATGGGATAGGTTATTTTCATTTTATTCTATTTCTGAAATTATGATTTTCATTATGTTTGAATAAATGCATGATTGACATTTCAATATGTTTTTGTTTGCAGTTGATAGCAAGAGAAAAACTCCCAAAGAATCAGAAGTTAATATAAAGCATTTGAAACATATCTGGAGTTTGCATCAGAAAGTTGTAGACGAGCACGTCAGGTCTGCTTCATACTTGTTGCAATACAGGAGCTATACATCGTCCTTTACTGCTCGTCCTGTGGTCAGCATTAGTGAACCATTGCCAGCTTCTGAGGATTCTTCACCAGACTCTCACATTCCTCTGATTCAGAAGATGGGCAAAAGAAGAGTTCCTACTATCTTCGAGGAGGCTTCCTCTGCTGGACATGGAAAAAGAAGCAAGGCTGATGTCCCAAAGGGGACAAAGAGAGTGGATGCTGCTCCTTCTGTTGCTCCTCAGAAGGCTGCCGAGAAGCCCCCAGTAGCTCCTGTGCAGAAGGATGCACTTGTGGAAGTAATCACCATCTCTCAAACCAAAAGTTCTTCTTTGGTTGAGATTGTTGAGAAGACACCGAGGAGACTGAAGAAATCCTCCTCGGTCAGTTTTTCTGAAGCCATTCCCCAGCTCCAAGCTAGTGGAGCTGGTGTTCCAACCATTATTTCCCCGAGTTCTGCAATAATCTCGGTAAAGACTTGGACCATTCCTGAAGTCCAAGGAATTGAGGAAAACATGTCTAGGGATATGCTGACATCCCTAGCTACTCGTCACATTGCTTCAGTAAGTTTCTCTTATCCAAAATTTTTCTTTCTTTTAGTCAATATATGTATCTCGGCACTGACTTATCATTATTTTCTTTTTCAGCTGGTGAGTTGCTTTAACACCATAGTGAAGAAAGATGAAGCAATCAAGGCTTCTAGCTCCTCATCTGGAGTAGAGGATGCTTTTCAGGGCTTGGCCCAATCTTTGAAGGAATCCCGTCAAAAATACGACGAGGATAGGGGTGAATGGGAGAAGAAGTTGGCTGCGTCTGAAGCAGAGAAGGTACAGTTGGGAAATAAGGTGAGAGACTTGGAGAGGGAGAATAAAAAATATGTTGAGAAGCTCACAAGCTTTGGGGAACTTGAAAATAAGTTAAAATCGGCCGAGGAAGAGCTGACCCTTCTGCGAGAAGTAAATCTCCAGAAGGAGGAGGTGGAGGCCAAGTTGAAAACCACCGAGGATCTTCTATCCGAGAAGCTCTCCTCGGAGAAAATGAAAAGAAAGGTGGTTGTGAAAAAATCATTTCGAACTGGTTGGGACAAAGGATGGGATAGGGGGTAGCAGCAATGATGACCCAGGTGCAGTATGGGAGTTTGAAATACTTTCGAAATGGTTGGGTTGCTGCCCTGCAGGAACTGAAGGTTAGCGAAGACTCTGAACTATTTCAACAACATCTTCCTGGCCCCCTTCCTGTAACTGAAGATGAGGAAGAAGACGAAGCTGCGTCCGAGGAGTCTTCAATGATAGTAGGTGATCAAGTCCTTGCTCCACAACCCAATCAGACATCCACCGAGGAGATCTCGTCTTTGCCTGCTCCTCCTGAACAAGTCTCAACTTCTGCCAATCAACTCATTGTTCCCACCGAGCAACCAAGCTCCTCGTCCCAGCCTCCCGAGAAATTCTTGGGAGACAAGGAAAAGGTGTGAAGTTGTTCGGTATTTTCTTTCTGTTTTTCTTTTACTTATACTATGTATTTTGAACGCTGTACTCCTTTTGATGATGTAATAAAATCACCTTTTTTATTCCTTTGCGTTGTTGATGTTTTGTCTTCTTCTTTTATTAACTCTTGCCTTCTCTTCTTTACTAGTTTGTGGCTAGAATGGAATTATTATCTGCCAATGATACAAAGTTGATGCAGCAATGCCATGAATATTATAAGGCTGGTCACACAGACCTAAGTGCATCTGAAGTTGCTGATATCCTTGGTCATGATGCTTCTGAGCAGGAAGTTGAGGCTTATCAGTACCTGAAGGATTTACTTGACTGGGATGTGGCCAATAATGTGGCCTATTACGAAATGATCGAGGATCTTCAATGTACCTTAGAAGACCTTCAAAACCAGTATAAGGAATCAACTGCCCTGTTGCATGAGGGGTATGAGAAAAGGTATCAGCAGATTTCTGCCGAGAAGGGCTACGAAAAACTCCTGGCTGGGTACGATGTCAGAGAGAGAACCCTAAAGGGTGAAGTTAAAGCCTGTAGACAGATTGCCGAGCTGCTAGAGCAAGAAAATAACAATTTGCAGAAAGAGCTGGCACAGTATAAGTCTGCAGCATCTTCTTCAACAGTTGTAATCCCAGTGACTGACGAGGGATTTTCCTTTCTAGAGGTTGAGAATGCCAAATTGAGGCAAGAGTTGGATACCTTGAGAAGGTCGGGTACTTCTACTGCTGCTCGGGGACGAGGAAGAGGTTCTCGTGGACGAGGAAGAGTTGCACATGATGTTGACGAGGAACAGAGTATTCAACCTGCTCGGGGACGACCAAGAGGTCTTCGTCGTTCTGTTGAAGAAGCTTGTACTCAATCAACATTGGAAACTCAAGCGTTCCAATTGAATGCAAAAGATCGAGCTTTGTCTGAAATGTCCAAGAAAATCCAAACTCTGGAGGATCAACTTGCTTCGACAAAGTCTGCTCTGAATAATAAGGATGTTTTTATCAGGAACCTTCATGAGCATTTAGAGAGAATAACTTTCCAATTCCACAAACAACCTCGTGAGTTCTGGATGGCAGGCTACAATGAGGCCCTTTGTCACTTGGATGCTCGCCTTGAAAATGCCAATAATGAAGGTTATAAACAGGGATGGATGAACGCCCTGGGTGTATTAAAACTAGAGCAGGGCCATTATTTATGGGATTATCATGCTCCTGGGCTACTAGACTTGCCTGTGCCACCTTATAAATTGGACATGGAATGGATCCCAACTCGTGCCATTCCTCGGAGCTTAATTGCAAAATACCTCGGTGACTACAATCTTCATTCTCAGATCGAGGTATCTCGTCCCGAGCATCTACTGGACACACCTTCTGCGATGAACGTTAGGATGCTGAAGGACTTGAACTTCATTAACTCTCCTCAGACTTTAAATGATCCGCCTGCTGGCGTGGAACCTATTTCAAAAGCCGAGGGAAAGAAACCAATAGAGTAGGGATCTCAATGTAATAGTTAGTACACATATGTAACTTGTAATTCGTTTTAAATTTTAATGAAAGACTTTCATTTTCTATTTGCAAATCTGTATTGCTATTGTCTTGTGCTTGTCAAACACTTTATATTTGTGCTTGCATAACAATATTGTGTGGTTCATCGACCAACTTAGTAATAAAAAGTTACAAGTATCAGTAATGTTGCTCGACCATTTAATAATAAAGTAATGAGTATAAAAATGTTCAAAATTTTTTCCAACCAACCAAGGTTGTTAAATTGTGTTTGTCGACCAACTATGGTTAGTGAGATTTTATCCTCGTCTAACCGTACTTGGTAAATTTTTGTCTTTTTCATAAAATATGTCCGACCAACTAAGGTCAATAAATTTTCCTCGTCGACCAACTACAATTAGTGGGTTTTTATCCCCGACTAACTATACTTGGTTCAGTTTGGAATATTTGTTCTTCGAGGAACTTTTATATAATAAACTTACTTCCCGACCAACAAAAGTTGGCATTTTGAGATAATCTTACTTCCCGACCAACATAAGTTGGCATTTGAGAGCATGTCTTGTTTCCTAACCAACCGAGATTGGCCTTTTTAGGAGTCTCGTGTTCTCGCTCTTTTACCAACCGGAGTTGGTCTGAGTTCGAACTATTATGTCCACTAGCTCTTTTACCAATCTAATTTGGTCACGCTAGTGTACGCCTCCTAACCAAAGGAGTATAATTTGTTCTTGCCCTTTTACCAACCGAAGTTGGTCGTGGGTTTGAACTATCATGTCCACTAGCTCTTTTACCAACCTGAGTTGGTCACGCTAGTGTACGCCTCCTAACCAAAGGAGTATAGTTTGTTCTCGCCCTTTTACCAACCGAAGTTGGTCGTGGGTTTGAACTATCATGTCCACTAGCTCTTTTACCAACCTGAGTTGGTCACGCTAGTGTACGCCTCCTAACCAAAGGAGTATAATTTGTTCTTGCCCTTTTACCAATCGAAGTTGGTCGTGGGTTAGAACTATCATCTTTTTTTTTCTGCCGAGCAGCGTTGTGTGCCGAGCAACGTAGTGTTAAACACTAGTATTCCCCAAAAAACTTTCAATAAAAGGAGAGAAGATTTTGAAATATCATCGTTTTATTCATATTGATGGAACTGGTTTACATTTTACATCACTGATAATACTTGCGTAGGTGTTCAGTATTCCATGCATTTTTAAATTCCTCTCCTTCTAGAGTTGCTATTCGGTAAGTTCCTGGTCGGACAACTGCAGTAACTCGATAAGGTCCATGCCAGTTTGCTTCCGACTTATTGTGCTTCTGAATGACCTTCTTTAGCACGTAATCTCCTTCTTTTAAGTCGCATTTCTTCACCCTCTTGCTGTAGAACAGAGCTGTTCGTTGTTGGTAAGCAGCATTCCTAATGGCTGCCTCTTCTCTAACCTCCTCGAGCATATCCAAATCCAATCTTCTCATTAAGTCGCTGACTGGGGAATTGAAATTCAGCACTCTATGTGTTGGAAGACCCAACTCGGCAGGTATTACAGCCTCACTTCCAAATGCCAGCATATATGGTGATTCTCCAGTTGCTGCTCGGGGAGTTGTTCGATAAGCCCACAATACTGACTGTAGCTCATTAATCCAATTAGCTTTAGCTTCACTTAGTCTCTTCTTCAAACCATTGAGTAATGTTCTGTTTGTCACTTCAGTATGTCCATTGCTTTGGGGATGGCCTGGTTCTGAATGAGTCTTCAAAATGTTTGATTGTCGACAATAGGAAGTAAACTCCTCGTTATCGAATTGTGTTCCATGGTCTGTGATGAAGGCATGAGGGAGACCATATCGGCAGATTATATTCTTCCAAATGAACTGGTATACCTTCTCGTACATCATATCAATAAGTGGCTCAGCTTCTACCCACTTAGTAAAATAATCCACTGCCACGACGAGGTATTTGAATCTTCCTCGGGTCGTTGGCAATGGTCTAACCAGATCAATTCCCCACATGGAAAATGGCTAAGGGGAAGTTATAGGTGTCAACAATGCTTGTGGAGTACGTCGGATGGAAGAAAAATGTTGTCATTTATCACATCTTTTAGCATAGGCTGTACAATCAGCCCTCATCGTTAGCCAGTAGTACCCCTGCGTCATCACTCTTTGCAAAAGTGTCCGACCTGCTACATGGGCTCCATAGGACCCTTCATGGATCTCTTCAATCAATTCCTTCACCTCGGAGGGATGTACACATCTTTGCAAACCTGCCATAATTCCTCGTCTATACAAAATACCATTAGTTAGTACATACCGAGCAGCTTTAAACTTCAATTTCTTGGCAGCGATCTTATCCTTCGGTAATTCTCCTTCCTCAACATATGCCCTAATGGGATCCATTCAAGATGGTCCTAAATTAAGAGTAATAATATTCATCGCCAGGTCTTCATCTATTCTTTGACTTTCTAACACCTCAATTGGTATCGTTCTTCGCAGCTCGGTACGAGTAGCTGATGCTAGTCGGGACAATGCGTCTGCTTGTGCATTCTCCATTCTTGGTATTATGATCAACTGAATGGCATCAAATTCTGCCAACAACTCCATCGCCTTTGCATGATACTTGACCATTAATTCTCCTTTAACTGCGCATGTTCCCATCATCTGATTCACAATTAATTGAGAATCACTGAATACCATCACTTGTTACGCTTCCATAATCTTTGCTAAATTAAGACCTGCTATCAAGGCTTCATACTCAGCCTCATTATTGGAAGCTTTGAATTGGAATCGCAAGGCATATTCCACTTCAATCTCGTCTGGGGTGTTCAAAACAATCCCTGCTCTACAACCCGTTGTGCAAGATGATCCATCTACATATAATCTCCATATAGGTAACTCGTCTTCAAATTTCTTATCTGACAGAGTTCCTCGGCGAAATATCTGCTGTTTCCTTTCGTCCTCCCCTGGTATTTTTCGCTCTTCGTCGACCATCTCTTCTCGCCCTTTTACCAACCGGAGTTGGTCTGGGTTTGAATTTGATGATCTTTCTAAATCCACAAGCCCTTTTACCAACTGGAGTTGGTCTGAGCTTATGTCTGTTGATCCTGTAACATCCACAGGTTGATCAGTGAGCAACTTTTGTTCCTCAGGGGTATCAGGACATGTAAACTCTGCTATGAAATCGGCTACAACTTGCCCTTTTAATGATGATCTGGGTTCATACACAATATTATATTCACCGAGCTCTATTGCCCAGTACATCAGTCTCCCTGATTTTTCTGGCTTATGAAGGGCTTGTCTCAATGGCATGTCGGTATACACGACAATGGTATGGGCCTGGAAATATGTCCTCATTATTCTACTTGCTTCAGTTAATGCCAATGCCAATTTTTCCAGCTTTGGGTACCTGATCTCTGCACCTCGGAAAGCCTTACTTGTGTAATAAATTGGCTTCTGGACTCCATTCTCCATTCTGATCAATGCCGAGCTGACTGCATTCTCTGATACTGCCAGGTACAAGTAGAACTTTTCTCCCATTACTGGCCTGGACAACAGTGGAGGTGCTCCCATATATTTCTTCAAGTCTTGAAAGGCTTTTTCACATTCATCATTCCACTCGAAAGTTTTCCGAAGTGTTTTGAAGAATGGGAGGCATCTATCAGTTGCTCGGGATACAAATCTGTTGAGCGCTGCAACTCGTCCTGTAAGACTCTGCACCTCTTTCTTCGTCGTTGGAGATCGCAATCCTAAAAGAGCTTTGATCTTTGCTGGATTTGCCTCAATGCCTCGCTGGTTGACGATGTACCCGAGGAACATTCCTTCTCGTACTCTAAATGTGCACTTCATCGGGTTGAGCTTCATTTGGTATTTATCCAGTTGATCAAAGGTCTGACCTAAGTCAACTTGATGATCAGCAGCTTTCTTGCTCTTTGTCAGCATATCGTCGACATAGACCTCCATATTGCAACTGATTTGTTCGGCAAAAACCTTGTTCATCAGCCACTGGTATGTCGCTCCTGCATTTTTCAAACCAAAAGGCATAACATTATAACAATAGTTCCCCTAGGGGTAATAAAAGAAGTGCTTTCCCTATCTTCAGGTTTCATTTTGATCTGGTTGTATCCAGAGTAAGCGTCCATGAAGCTGAGCAGCTCGTGTCCCGAGGTAGCATCCACTAGTTGGTCAATTCTGGGCAATGGAAAGTGATCCTTTGGGAAGGCCTTGTTGAGATCAGTGAAATCAACACACATTCTCCATTTATTGTTCTTCTACTTTACCATCACCACGTTGGCTAACCAGTCTGGATATTTCACATCTTCAATGAATTGAGCTTTCTGGAGCTTGTCGACCTCCTCTTGTATAGCTTGATTCTTCTCGGGACTAAATACTCTTCTTCTCTGCTTTACAGGTTTGATCTCCTTATTCACATTGAGCTCGTGACATAAGAAGTTTGGATCTATTCCTGGCATGTCTTCATGACTCCATGCAAAAGTTTTCTTCCTATTTCACAAAAAAGTTATCAATTCTTGTTTTATCGAGGCATCCAACGACGAACCTATCTAGGTTACTCGTTCAGGGTGCTCGTCGTCCAGAATAACATTTTCTGTAGATTCTACCACCCGTCCTTTTACAAGTTGGGATTCATCTCTGGGATCCAATGTTTCAATTTCTGTACCTTCATCCACCTGGTAGGTAGTAGTCTTTTTCCTTGACTCTTCAAGCTCCTCTTGCTCGGCAGATGAATAATAGCATTCCCAAGCTACTTTTTGATCACCTTTCACAACTCCTACTCCAAAATTTGTTGGGAATTTTAAGCACTGATGTACTGTAGATGGGACTGCTTCGAACTTCTTCAAACCAACTCTTCCCATGATGATGTTGTAAGCTGACTGCACATTCTTATCCATCACAAAGAAGCGTATTCTCTCAGTTCGACAAGCAGGCCAAGTTCCAATGAATATATCCAACTTGATCGTCCCAAGTGGAAAAACTTTCTCGCCAGCAAAACCCAGAAGAGGTCTGTGATAAGGTTCCAATTGAGATAATTTCAAATTTAAACTGTCAAAGCATGAATAGTATATGATGTCTGCCGAACTACCATTGTCTACCAGAACCCTTGAAATCACTACTTCTTTCATCCTCATTTTGATCACCAAAGGGTCATCGTGAGGGTAAAGAACACCTGCAAGGTCGTTTTTTGAAAAGCCAATGACCATCTTCTCTTTGTTTACCTTCCTCGGACGATCCTCCTCGGCCAAATTTATGTGCTGAATGTACGAGCAAGCTTGGGCCTCTCCGAGGTAAGCCTTTCTTTCTGCAGTAAGGTCTCCTCCTCCTGCATCTCCTCCTGTAATGACATTACAATCAAATGAACCAAAACGTATGGAAAATACCTCTCGTTCTGGCTGCCTTGGTTTCTTGGGAAGATCGGGGTCATCATCTGGATCATCTTCATGATTTCTCTTCTTTTTCTCCTCTGCTCGACGAGGAAATCTAGACCTCTCTCTAGTTCGATCATTATTTCTTCTTTCCCCTCCTCGATCAACATACTTTGCTAGCTTTCCTCTTCGGATGAGTGTTTCAATCTCGTTCTGAAGAGCTATGCAATTTTTGGTCATATGACCATGATCCTTATGAAACTCGCAATATTTATCCCTGTTCCTCGTATCAGGGTCTGACCTCAGTTTCTTCGGCCATTTTACCTCCTCGCTATTCTTGATTTCTTCCAAGACATGATTAATACCCATTTTCAAAGGAGTATAATTATCGAATTTCTTCAGGACTTCCCATAATGTTTTATTATTCTTGGAATGCCTGTCACCGCCATTGCCTTTATGCTCTTTCTTTTTAGATTTGTCGACTTCCACCTTGGTTTTTTTATCCATATTCTTCTTCGCAGCCATAGCCTCCTCAGCATTCATGATTTTGGCCGCTTTTGCCATCAACTCTGACATAGTTGTAGGTGGATCTTTGGCCAAAGTGTAGTACAACTTGTTAGGAAACAACCCACTCATCAAGGCGGTGATTGCTGTCTTTTCTTCATAATCTATGACTTCCAGCTTCTCGTTATTGAAACGAGTTATGTAATCTCTAGTACTCTCACCAGATTTTTGTTTAACACTTAACAAGTGTGCTACTCTTTTTACTGGCTTTGCCCCAAAACATAAATTACCGATGAATAACTCGGCCAGCTGAAAGAAAGTTGAAATCTTACCCCGAGGAAGATTATTGTACCATATCTGGGCAGATCCAGTAAGAGTTCCCGAGAATGCTCTGCATCTCATCTCGTCGGGGACAACATAGATGTCGGCGGCAGCTTGATATTGCTCTACATGAAGAATAGGATCTGTCTTTCCATCATATTTGGGGGTCACCACAGGTGCTTTAAACTTTGATGGAGTAGGAAAACCCACAATGGCCTGGACAAAAGGTGTCCCTTGAACAAAAGTTCGTTGTAAGGGATTCTTCGCCTTTGCCATTTCTCCCAATCTGTCCTCCAACCGTTGAATGGAACCTTTCCACGCATCATTTCCCTCTTCGGGCTTGTTAGTTCGAGCAATTGATTGCTCTGAAGTGGCCTCCTGAGATATATCTTGACGAGCAACTGGTCGTGATTGTGATGATCCTTCTCTGAGATCTGATGGTTGTCGAAAACTCCTCGACATGGTCTTAGGTGGACTCCTATTCCTCCTAGGTCCTAATCGACTAAAAGGAGACACCCTACTCAGTCTTTCCAAGGCACTGGGTCTCTCTGGAGAGAGAGTGATACGTTGATCAGTATCTGTAGCCCTTATTGACGAAGTTCGCCCAGGTTGATAAGAGAAACCATCAGATTCCTCATTACGATATGACTCAGTACGCCTGGATCGTGAATAAAGTAAATAGGTTTACCTTTGACCACTTCGCTATCCCGAACGTGCAGGTGCACCGCCATGAAGGGTCTGTATGAGTTATCGCATTGTTTCTTGCATGGCGGTTTATCCTTGAGCCAGATTCGTCATAATCCCAGCCAGATCTGGGGATGCAGAGGGATTTGGAGAATTTCCAGCATTTCCAGTGTTTCGATTGCTGGATTTCGGATTATCTGCCATTGATGATGAATGATTTTTGGTGAAAACGATAACAACAGTCATTTCCCACAGACGGCGCCGATCTGTTGATGTAAAAAATTAGATCACTCTAATTATTCAATCACAGATAAATAAATGAGACAAAGAATTTTAAAGTGGTTCAGCCTTATATGAATGGCCTACGTCCACTGTTATGTTATTGCTGAGTGTTTGGAAATTCTCGATTACAAGTACTATCCAGAAATTCTGGTCCCCTTGAATGAGGGTGATACAAGGTATTTATAGCCCTTAGGCTGTACATGAAAGGGTAATTCATTTAATGCTATTCAAGCGTGTGCGTTAAGATGATAAGCATTCAATGAATAGTTGAACTGTTGATTATCTGGCAATAAATGCTGTGGCCGAGGTGCAGCTGCTGTGGTCGAGATGCAGCTCGGACCGCCTTAGTTGCTCGTCGTTCAAGAGTTCCTCGGAGTGTTGTGCCACGTAGACTGACACGTGTCTTCTTATTATTCGTCCATATTAACATACTAATTTTGGCATCAACACCCCCGAATATACTATTCTGACTATTTCGACTCTTTAGGAATCATTCATGACATCTAAATTATCATCCGAGTCACTTACAATATATTTCCCATCTCAACCTCAATTCAGTCTATATGCGACTCCTGATTGAGATATAAACAAATACGCCCATCTCACTCGCTATGACGTAACTTAATAATCATCAATTATTTACTATTCATATTTAGTAAATTTCATTTCATAATTTTAATCAGTAGCTATCTCACGATTAATAAATAACCTCCCATTTATTTTTTAATCTCATTAAATTACGACACACATGTAATTTAACTAAAACGTATTTCCCAATTAATTTATGAATTAATCTAATTTGTAATACGCAGAAATACGAGGTATTACAGTAAGAATGTGACTTTAGAATCATCGGGTTATAGGGACTGAATTCGCAAGATTATCATGTGATTATGCAATATTTGCTTTTGGTATTGTTTAAAAATGCTTATGCAAAGCACAAGTATTTGTTAGTTGCTATTTAGCGGTTAAGCATTTTTTTTCAGTGTGTTGTGCACTAAGGTCAAGGGGATGGATGTCATTGATTGAGGTAAAACGGTATTGTTTGAGGTTATGTGGTTTTAGATAAGTATTTTCCACCCACATTTTTCATTGTAACAAGCCACCTCATTATACATTTAGCACATGAAGCATTAAAATGTGGTCCGGTCGGATTTAGATGGATGTATCCTTTTGAGAGGTATGCGAATTATGTGTGATAATGTTTTTAAATAAATAGTATGATATAATATTTATTTATTAGTTTTCATTACCCTTTTGAGGTTTATGTTGATGAAAAATTACAAGAAGTACGTTGGGAACAAGTGGTATATTACATGGATCATTGTTGAGAAGTACATTGTAGAAGAATCAACTCTTTATTGCATGGAGTACATTCCAAACCCATGTGAAGGAAATCACAAGTATATGCATGAATATTTTCTTGATGAAGATGATGAATTTTTTGATGAGGTACCATGAGTATAGGGGAAGAAAGTGAATTTAACCACGGTGCAATTTGAACAAGCCCGGAACTGGGTATTGTAACAACATGATGAAATGGATGAATGGAAAATGTGATTATATTAGTTTTGGTTTTGTTTTTTTATTTAAGTTAACACGTATGCTATGTTTAAATGTCTTTTATTGGATATAGGAAGTATGATCTTTAATGGGAATCCACCTTTGGGTGTGATCGAAAAGGGGTACAATGAAGGAAAAAAATAAGGGTTTTATGCCATGGTTGATTAAGGAGGTTTGCAGTTTTGTCGACTATATGAAAACATTTGTTTATGTCTTTTTATATTTAATTGTACTTATTTGTCAATATATTTTGTAGCTATTAAAAAAGGGATTGACGGATCATCGTTGTGGCGGTTAGCCAACGGGCCAAAATATGATGCTCAATCATATAAAAAGTATCGTTCCAATGGGTTTGAATTTTTTACATGGGAATATGACAAGCGTAGGGTAACACAAAATAACGGTGTGTTTATGAAGGCCATCACTAAGTTCAGATCAAACGAAAAGATACCAACTATAAAGAAGCGGAGACAACGTATTACGAAATTATCTGTGATATATTTGAGTTGGACTATACGTCTTTCAAGATATTCTTATTTTATTGTAATTGGGTGAAAGTCGAGGGCAAGATTAATGGATGAGAAAGTTGATCCTCACTCAAAGGTAGTGATGGTTAACTTGAGTAAGCTTAAGAGTAAAGAGAGAACTGCTGATGAGTCGTTCATTCTTGTCTCTAAAGTAGCTCGAGTATTCTATGCTAAAGATTTTTTAAATGATGGAAGGTCCATTATTTTACATACTCCAAAGAGATTGATGATAATGGTGGATGATGTTGAGGTTCCGGTCGTGTATCAATCCATTCTTGAGGACAATGTCAATATAAAGGATTTGTTCAATGTTGACTGTACATATATGGCCTTTTGGATATGTTTACTAGTGTTTTAATTTCTTGAGTTTTTATTAGCTTAAATTGAGTTTGTTCATATTCAAACATCTTTTGTTATTCATCCTAAATTCCTGTTTGTTGAAACCCCTTTATATATTACATATTTTTTTTATTATCAGCCTTTCAATTAATGTTAAAGAACCTTTTATAATACATATGTTGGGATCATGGTGATTGTAAATAGTGATTTATATGTTGGGTATTTAATGGCAGTGATGATTTTTTAAATTCTTATTTTAGTTTTGTTGTCCTGTTTTGCACATTAATTTGTATGCTTTAGTTATTTTGAAGTAGTATTTGATGTCCATCGAAGGTATTGACACAATATAAATAGTTACTATCGATGAGGATAATCAAGTGGTGGGTGAGAAAAATGGTCCATATATATCTCGACTTAGGAAGATAGTTCGTGCTAATGTTCCAATTATATATGAGATTGGCGTGAAGTTCAAGTCAACTACAAATATGCCGTTTGGATTGAGATACTGATAAAACATTAATAATATATCTATTTATTTTTTCTTTCTCTTTATGAATGAACTCATATCCTAAAATATAACTAATGTTTCTTCACACCAGGCAAGATATGATCTTCCATTGTCTCATAAGCAACAATATTTCAAAAACATGGTCTCTAAATACAAGTCATGGACATTCAAGTTAAGAAGGTTATAATATATGAAGTATACAACGGATGTAGAAAGGTTAAATGTACCTCCCTATATTAAGCTAGAGCAATGGAGGGGGTTCGTGGAGGATGAGGGTACAAAAGTTTCCAGAAAGAAAAGCGAATTAGAGAATTCTAATAGATCTAAAATTGGGGCTACTCATACTAGGGGGCGCAATGGTCAGGCCCAAGTCCGATACAAACTTGTCAGTATACCTTTTTTTTTAAACTCGGTATTCTTTCTCAATGAATTATATTTTTGTAATCGAATATTTTATAGCCGGTGAATTATATTCTTTTAATAAAATGTTCTCTAATCGGTGAATTTATATTCATAGAAAAAGAAAAAGGTTGATATTCAAGATGCTAACTCTAATCCCAATGATGACAACTCTGACTTCAATCCTAATGCCAATATCACACGTGCTTATGTGTGGATAGCATCCCATTATAGGGAAACTGTGATAGTTCCGGATAGCATTGCTTCAAGCATGGTAAGTGTTTACAAACAATAATGATTTGATAGTATAAAGTATATGATTAGTTATGTTTAATGATTTGATTAGAATTTTATTACATAATATATTATAGGAGAAGGTGAAATCAACGAATTCCGTGCTTAAAGAAAAGGGTATTAACCAATCCCAATCATTAAACACATCTAAAACATGGACACACACAACCTAAAACCTAGTGTAATTAGTTAAATATATAATTAGTGGGTAATTTTTGAATTTTATGGCTATGGTAAATCAAGGAATCACCGTGCTTTTATGTACATACCAAAAGATAGCATCTTTCTTTGGTATACTTATCATCAGTATCTCCACGTATCCCTATGTATTGTTTAATAAATAATTAAAAAATTTTGGACACCAAAAAGGCTAAATTGTCACCTTTGACCCGGCCCCCTTGTCACGGTCATTGTCGGGGACAAAAAAACACGCATTTTTTATCACGGTCAATGAATGGGACAAGATCGTGACAATTCTGTGACAAGTACAGTTGTCATGAACTTGTCACGGTCAACGACCTTGACAGGTCTGTGATAACTCTGTTAACTAAAAACCCTACCACCTCGTTTTTTTCACCGTTTTCAATTCCCACCATTTTTCTCCCTCTTTACTATGACGTCTCTCTCTCTCTCTCTCTCTCCTTTGCGTGTGTGTGTAGGACTATGCGCGCGCCTGTGTGTGTGCATGGGTCTACGTATGTGTGTGTGTGGTGGGGTGGGGGGAAGCAGTGTTGGGGGGGGGGGGTAGGGGTGTGTGTGCATGTGTGGGTGGGCAGGGGACAGGGGGTAGGGGGTGTGTGTGTGTGTTGGGGGGGGGGGGGGCAGTGTGTGTAAGAATTAGTGTGTGTGTGGGGTTTCAATACTGAGTTTTTCAAAAATCTTTTTTTCATTAAGTAGAAGAGTATATATGCTTGTAATTAGTATGCATTGTATTTCTACAAGACTCGTTTCTCTAATGAAAAAGGTTTCATTTGTTACTGGATGTGTGTAAAAGTACTAAAATTTAGTTTATTATATATAGTTGATAAAGCTATCAATGACTAAACATACAACTTTTGTTTTGGAGGCCCCGAGTATCAATAATTTTTGTGACACCTTAAGTTTTGACACACTAACTTTTGGAGACCCTGAGTACCAATAATTGGTATAAATTAAAATTGAATTGAATTTGTATGTATATTGGTATAAATTAAAATTGAATTTGAATTGGTATTGATATTGGTATAAATCAATATAAATTGGTATAAGTTTTAGTTCTTATGCGTACTTTAAATTAAATAAAACATACTTTACATTACATATAGTGCGCATATATACTAGTGTAAGGACATTATTTTATAAGTCCGTTATCAATTTAATATGTCGTATACCGCTACACCGTCGAAGAGCATTCAAGAACATTCAAGCATCAAAGACGAATCGGAATATCAAGATCTTCAACATTCAAGTCTCCACGAGGTTAAGTTTGGTAAGGTTGTGTTTTATTACTTTTCATTTCACTTAAAGTGTTGGGATATTTATATCAAATATTTTTCTAAAGATTTTGTTTTTGGACACCTTTCCGTAGAAAAATCATAACTAATTCATAAAAGATCAGAAAAATACGAAACTGGCGGCCACGCGTTCGTATCAAAATTGTCTACAAGCGCGCATGAAATCTCGTTTGATAGGTCATTAAAATGATCTTCTTTTGTCTTTCAAACGACATCTCGATTGATAAATTGAAATAACACTCACACTTGCGAATCTATGTCGTCTACTTAGAGAACTATGGGGATATGCTGCCAAATTTTTCTCAAATTAGAACAATGTTCATGAGATCATAAGTGTATTATAGAAATATGTGGTCTTGAATGGGATAGGACCACTCACCCTTTAGAGGAGATGGAGTAAATAGTAATTAATATTAAAATTAAATTTTAATTTCAATTTCAATTTAAAATTTAATTTGAATT
Source organism: Sambucus nigra (assembly GCA_949130495.1). Taxonomy (NCBI): domain Eukaryota; kingdom Viridiplantae; phylum Streptophyta; class Magnoliopsida; order Dipsacales; family Adoxaceae; genus Sambucus; species Sambucus nigra. The sequence continues at coordinate 468,290,824 of OX422214.1, read as the reverse complement.
TGAATTTGAATGCATGAATAAATTTACATTAAGTCAACTTGTTATTTAACACTTGCTTCAGGGGGTGCATGTCTACATGTATTCTCATTTGAATGCACAATATAACAGTTCTATAACATTTATAACTAATTTAAATTACATATAGTGTTCATAGAAACTAGCCTTCTAGTTCTTATACGTACGCATTCAATAGGTGAATATTTATACTAATAGGAAATAAATGTTCACACTTTTGTTTATGCTAATTCACGAATATACGCTTCTTACCCATAATAGGTGAATGTTTATAGTATCTGTGACGGGATATCCTAAATACAAAGAGTGGATGGGTGAGATAAATAGATTAGGGGATGTGTTTCAGAGAGGTGCTAATGAATTTGTGAAATACGCAAAGAGATATCATAATTGTGACAACCCGAATATAATTATGATAAATTATATTTAAATCATAATTATCTTAAGTGATATGAATAATGTGTTATTATTATATCTAATGTTAAGTGATTATGTTTAGTCTAATCCTACTTTCATACATCGTGAAATGTCGAGTTATGTACGAACACAAAATTTTGTTATTTTCGATAGAAATGTTCATGTTTAAGACTAGTTTTTTACCCTTATGACATTACAAATGACTTGAGGTGAAAACTATATAGTTGTATAAATGTTAGTTAGGGTTCTAACACAACATACGGTGCATCAAACGGATGTACGAGCAAGAAGTTAGGCCGAATTTACGAACAAGGGGCAAATATGTCCATTTCCTTTAAGTGGTAAATTGTCTTTTAGTAAACAAAATATTTTAATTTGATTAGTTGTCATGGGAGGCATCCTTGGCCGACTTAAACCTCTCCCTTTAACTTATTTCTTCAGCAAATATAACCCTAGGTTCAGTTTTGAGAGATTTAAGCTTAAGGAAAGAGAAAGTAGAAGTTTAAGGAAGAAAGATTACAAGAAAAGCAAGGAAAATTCCAAGAAAATCCTTAAAGTGTTTCCAAGGTATATGTTTGTGATTAATACTGTTTTAATCTTGTATTATACTTATTTCAAAGTATATAAATCGTGAATTAGGGATTAAAATTCCATCACCCTTTGTGATAATATGTATTGGTTCATATGTGAGGTAAGTGGTGTTTATAGGCCATATTGGTTTCTATTCAAACCCCTTGTATTCAAACTTGCATATATTTTTGTGTGCTTAATGGAATTCGTAAATTCCAATTGGATATGAAATAAGACTCATATATTCATATAATATCCAAAAATTAGAATTTGAATCCTCGTGGTTGGGCCTTGGTGATGGTTTCAAGTTGGTACATAGTTTCTGTTTGGAAATTTAATTTAGATATGCCCTGAGTTTTGTCAAACTTTTGACCTAGCAAATGAAGTCAAAAAATTATGAAACTTTAATTCAGTACTATTTATTGAAAATGGGTGAAAAATTATGGAATTATATGCTGGATAAAAATTATGAAAATTCTTGGAAGTTGAAAGAACAATAAAGGAGCTTGTGGAGCAGATTTAATAGGTTGTAAAGAAATGATCATAACTTTCTCTAGGAAGCTTGAACAATTGAACCCTAACTCATAATGGAAAGTATATTCAGATATGTTTACATATTGATAAGCTTGGACACCTGTATATGTACAATTTATGAATATGGGATGGTTAAGTATGGAGGGCAATAATTTGAGGCCATATTGGATACCCCATGAAGGAATGTTTTTATTTGCTCCTTCCCAAGGGTATTTTGTGTACGTGTTTCATGTGTACATATATTGAGAAGTATAATTTATGTTTACTTGATTTTAGTTATAAATTCCTTATGAGGTAGTTTCTAGGGTTGAATGCTCATGACCTTATCAACATGTATACCATTGTTTCGTCTTTACACATATTTCATGGAATATGACTTGAGTAGAATTACATTGTTGTTGTATACTCATTGAAAGTTACATAGATATATTAAGATAATACTTATAATTGAAATTAAGTACTAATTTAGTTGGATTAATAGGCGTATGGTCAAATCAACCCAGTTCAACTCCACCCAAGGGAAACGTGAATAACTAGTTGACAACCCAATGTGAGTGTACTTAGTGAGTTGATTATGGATATGATGTGTATGTATTATATATTGAGATGATATGGATTATTAAAAGTCATGAGATGTTGAGATGTTATGGGTTGTTAAAAGTCAAGAGATGTTGATATGTTAAGGCTTTATAAAAGTCAAGATATGTTGAGTTGCTATGCAATTCAGGAGATGTTAGGTTATTAAAACATATGGATATGATTATTGCCTACGGGCAGGAGATGTGGGGTTTATTAACTACGGATATGTATATGGACTAATTTGGCACATAGATGGATATATATTGAGATGTTGAGATGTTAAAATAGTACTTTTACTATATGGAGATGTAGTACATTCACTGAATTTTTAAACTCATGGTTTTATATGTTTACATTTTCTAGTTCTAAAGCTGCCACTTCCAGGTTTAGGAGGTTGAGTAAATAATAGTGGGGTTTTATTAGTTTTGTTTTATACAATGTACTTGTTGTAATTAAGTTAAATGGTATTTGAGTTCTATTTAAATTATGTCTCCTTAAAACGGTTGGATGTTTAGTATTCCGCCTTTCAACCTGAAGTTGTTTCAATATGTATTACTAAATAAATAAATATATAATAAATGTGGTTTGTGAACTATTTAGTTAATTATATCCTAATGGGATTAGCGGGTGACAACTTGGTATCAGAGCTTTTGGTTTTTATATTCTAGGGTTAGAGAGTTTAGATGTGGCAGTGGCAGAAATAGTGTGGCGTGGATCATTTATATTTACTTGTGAGAAACACTAACCATTATATTAGAAATAAATGTTGTATTCTTGTTTCTGTAATTTTGGTTTATGACAGATAGTAAGATATAGAAGGAGCAAATGTTCATGAGAGGGTGGATGAGGAGTCTTCAAAAACAGTAAACCAACAAAATCTAAATAATGCAGAGGGGTCTCCTGAACAATTTATAGATATGCAGAAAATGGATCGTGCCATGACTTTAATGGCAGAACAACAAAACATGTTTATGACGCAAATAGCAGAACAACAAGCCAAGTACTTAGAGGAGCAGACTTTGGCCAGAAGAGAAAGGGAAATACAATGAGAGGAGAAGAATACTCTGTACGAGAAGTTTATCAAATTGAACCCCCCAACATTCTCAGGTTCTGTAGATCCTTTAGAAGTTGAGGCTTGGGTTAGAGACACATAAACTATCTTCGGGGTGATGAATGTACCTGGCGCACAAAAGGTAATTTTATCTACTTTCATATTAAATGGAGAAGATAAATATTGGTGGGAGTCTTCCAAACATTTATTTCTTACTCCGGAGGGAGGTGAGGTAATTACTTGGGATTCCTTTATTAAAGTCTTATATGAAAAGTATTTTCCTCCCATGTATCGAAAGTAAAAAGTGAGAGAATTTTTATCATTGACTCAGGGGAATATGTCGGTCAGGGAGTATGAAACTAAATTTATATCTTTGTCTAGATTTTCATTACATTTCTTACACAATGAGGAGGACAAATGCACCAGATTTCAGGATGGGTTGAATTTGGTTATCAAGTCTAGACTCACTACACTTGAAATGGTAGATTATACTTCTTTAGTTAACAAAACTATGATGGTTGAAGAAGATGTTAATGATGCAATAAAGAATAGGGAACAAAGGGGAAAGAGGAGTAGATTTGATCCATCTCAGCAAAAGGAAGGTAATGTAGAATATTGAAAATAGGGGAGTCAAAGATTTCAGCGCGATAAAGGGACTGGAAATTATGTTCATAATAAGACACCAAGCAGTTTTAGGGGTGCATGATCGATGGGCCAACAGAATATACAACATGAGAATGACAATGGACAGTCTAATCCTGTTACATGCTATTTTTGTAAAGTTGAGGGCCATATCAGTCCAGATTATCCCAAGTTAAAGGGGGTAGAGTGTTGTCACTGTCATCAAATTGGTCACACAAAAAAGAACTGTCCTATGCTATTGGGAGGGATTCAATCAGCTACTACTAGTCGAGGTTCATCACCTGGAGGTATAGGGAGGGGAGGAGGTAGAGGACATGCTAATGGTTCCAGGGCTCTGGCAATAATATTTTCTATGACTTTACAGGATGCTCAGACTACTCCAGAGGTGGTGACATGTACATTTTCTATCATGAACAAACATACTTACGTGCTTATTGATCCAGGTTCTACTCATTCATTTGTAGCACTGTTATTTACCATGCATTTGGGTAGACCATGTTCTTATCTAGATTGTGGTTTATATATTTCTACACCTATGAGAGATGTGATGTTAGTGGAGTGTGTGTATAAAAATTATGTATTGTATGTGGGGGAGAGGGAGTTAACCATTGATTTAATTCCACTAGATATTCGAGATTTTGATATTATCTTGGGTATGGACTGGTTATCTTCCTACCATGCATCGATTGACTATTTTCGCAAGGAGGTTACATTTAATATGCCGGGGGAGGAAGAATTCAAATTTACCGGGGAAAGAAATGTGGTTCTAAACTGTCTTATGCCCTTCGGGCGAGGAAATTGTTGAATAAGGGCTGCCAAGGCTTTTTAGCATATATTGTGGATACAAACAGGGAATTGCAAAAATTAGAAGATATCCCAGTAGTTAAGGATTTTACAGATGTGTTCCTAGATGAATTACCAGGATTGCCACCTAGCAGAGAGGTAAAGTTTACTTTCGATTTAGTGCCTGGTACAACTCCAGTTTCTATTTCTCCTTATAGAATGGCACCTGTGGAAATAAAGGAGTTAAAGTTTCAACTCCAAGATTTGCTAGATATAGGTTTTATTCGACCCAGTGTATCACCAAGGGGTGCTTCGATATTATTTGTGAAAAAGAAAGACGGCACCATGCGACTTTGCATTGATTATCGACAGTTGAACAAGGTAACTATTCGAAATAAATATTCATTGCCTCATATTGATGATTTGTTTGATCAATTACAGGGTGCTAAAGTGTTTTCAAAAATTGATTTGAGATCGAGTTATCATCAATTAAGGGTGAGAGATTGTGACATTTCTAAGACAGCTTTTCGTTCTCGCTATGGTCATTATGAATTTTTGGTAATGCCATTTGGGTTAACAAATGATCCTACAGTGTTTATGGATTTAATGAATCGGGTATTTCATCCTTTCATAGATTCGTTTGTGATTGTCTTTATCGATGATGTTTTGATATAAGAGGAACATGAGAAGCATCTAAGAGTTGTATTGCAAGTTTTGCGAGATAGTCAATTGTTTGCTAAGTTTAGTAAATGTGAGTTCTGGTTAAATCAGGTAGTATTTATGGGGCATGTTGTTTTGGGAGATGGAATTTATGTTGACCTTAAGAAGGTAGAGGCAATTGTGCAATGGGAGAGACCAAGAAATGTAACGGAGATAAGGAGTTTTCTAGGATTGACTGGATATTATAAAATATTCATATGATTGACTAAATTAACCCGAAAGGAAATGAAATTTGTGTGGAGTGATGAATGTCAGCACAACTGTGAAAAGTTGAAAACTAGGCTAGTATCAGCTTCAGTTCTCATTGTTCTATCTAGTGGAGAAGGTTTTATGATTTATAGTGACGCTTCACATCAGGGTCTGGGTTGTGTTTTCATGCAACATTGAGAGGTAATTTCTTATGCATTTAGATAGTTGAAGACTCATGAACGTAATTATCCTACACACGATTTAAAACTTGCAGCTATTGTTTTTGCCTTAAAATTATGGAGACATCATTTATATGGAGAGACGTGTGAAATTTTCACTGACCATCAAAGTTTACAGTATTTATTTACACAGAGAGACTTAAATTTGAGGCAGAGGCATTGGATAGAGCTGATTCAAGACTATGACGAAACCATTCATCATCATCCTGGTAAGGCCAATGTAGTAGCAGATGCTTTGAGTCGAAAATCATCGAGGATTGTAGGTTGCATACAGTGTGCACGTGTGGGCAATATCCTTGACTTGGCATCGATGGGCATTGAATTATGTTTTTCAAAAAGGGGAGGCTTATTAGCACATGTCATAGTTAGACCCTTATTGGCAGAACGCATAAGAAATTTACAGGTCAGTGATCCATTCCTTGAGAAGAAAAAACAAGATGTCTTAGATGGTAAAGAGAGTGACTTTGAAATTAAGAATGATGAATCATTGTGTTATAAAAACAGGATTTGTGTACCGAATAATCCACCCTTGAAGAAGGATATATTAGAATAGGCACATAATGTATGAGTTTTAAAAGGGTATTACTGGTGGAACAATATGAAACGTGAGATTGCAGAATTTGTAGCTAAATGTTTAGTATGTCAGCAAGTGAAAGCGGAGCATCAAAAGCTGGCAGAATTATTGCAGTCATTGCCTATTTCGGAATGGAAGTGGGAGCATTTAACGATGGATTTTGTTACAAGATTACCACGGTCACCAAAGGGGAATGATTCTATTTGGGTGATTGTAGACCGATTGACAAAGTCAGCCCATTTTCTTCCAGTTAAGACCACTTACACTATTGACAAGTATGAACGTAAGTACGTTGATGAGATTATCTATTTACATGGGGCACCAGTGTCAATTGTATCAGATAGAGATCCAACGTTCACTTCTAAGTTTTGGCCTCATTTACAGAATGCCATGGGCACAAGTTTGAAGTTCAGCACTACATTTCATCCACAAACTGATGGGTAATCTGAAAGGACGATTCAAATATTAGAAGACATGTTACGAGCTTGTGTATTTGACTTCAAGGGTAATTGGGATAATCATTTGCCATTGATGGAATTCTCGTATAATAATAGTTATCAGTCCACCATCGGTATGGCTTCGTATGAAGCTTTATATGGGAGGATATGTAGAACGCCTTTGTGTTGGGATGAAATAGGTGAAAGGAAAATTTTGGGTCCTGAATTAATAGATATGACGACTGAAAAGATCAAAATGATTTGGGAACGAATAAAGATAGCGCAAAGCAGGTAGAAATTTTATGCAAATAAAAGAAAGTGTCCATTGGAATTTCAGAAGGGAGGTTTTATATTCCTACGTATTTCACCATGGAAAGGCGTCATGAGATTTGGGAAAAAAGGGAAACTAAGTCCAATATACATTGGACCATATGAAGTGCTAGAAAGAATTGGGACCCTGGAATATAGATTAGTTTTACCTCCAGATTTATCTCGTTTACATGATGTGTTTCACGTATCGATGCTTCGTAAGTATTTGGCAGATCCATCTCATCAATTGAAAACACAACCTATTAAACTGAAGGAAGACTTGTCGTACATCGAGGAACCGATGGAAATTATTGATCGTAAGGAGAAAGTATTGAGAAATAAAGTTATTCACTTAGTTAAAGTTATGTGGATGAGACATGGAATTAAAGAAGAAACTTGGAAAAGGAGGATAATATGAAGAAACAATATTCCCATTTGTTTGATAAGTGACCTTTGTATTAAATTTTGGGACAAAATTTTCTAAGGGGGGGAAGTTGTGACAACCCAGATATAGTTATGATAAATTATATTTAAATCATGCTTATCTTAAGTGATGTGAATAATGTGTTATTATTATATCTAATGTTAAGTGATTATGTTTAGTCTAATCCTACTTTGATAAATCGTGAAATGTCGAGTTATGTACAAACACAAAATTTTGTTATTTTCGATAGAAATGTTCATGTTTAAGACTAGTTTTTACCCTTATGACATTACAAATGACTTGAGGTGAAAACTAGATAGTTGTAGACATGTGAGTTAGGGTTCTAACACAACATACAGTGCATTAAACGGATGTCCAGGCAAGAAGTTAGGCCGAATTTACGAACAATTGGCAAATATGCCCATTTCCTTTAAGTGGTAAATTGTCTTTTAGTAAACAAAATGTTTTAATTTGATTGGTTGTCATGGGAGGCAGCCTTGGCCGACTTAAACCTCTCCCTTTAACTTATTTCTTCAGTAAATATAACCCTAGGTTCAGTTTTGAGAGATTTAAGCTTAAGGAAAGAGAAAGTAGAAGTTTAAGGAAGAAAGATTACAAGGAAAGCTAGGAAAATTCCAAGAAAATCCTTAAAGTGTTTCCAAGGTATATGTTTGTGATTAATATTGTTTTAATCTTGTATTATACTTATTTCAAAGTATATAAATCGTGAATTAGGGATTAAAATTCCATCATCCTTTGTGATAATATGTATTGGTTAATATGTGAGGTAGGTGGTGTTTATAGGCCATATTGGTTTCTATTCAAACCCCTTGTATTCAAACTTGCATATATTTTTGTGTTCTTAATGGAATTCATAAATTCTAATTGGATATGAAATTATACTCATATATTCATATAATATCCTAAAATTAGAATTTGAATCCTCGTGGTTGGGCCTTAGTGATGGTTTTAAGTTCGTACATAGTTGTTATTTGGAAATTTAATTTCGATATGCCCTGATTTTTGTCAAGCTTTTGACCTAGCAAATGAAGTCAAAAAATTATGAAACTTTAATTTTATACTATTCAGTGTGTTTATTGAAAATGGGTGAAAAATCATGGAATTTTATGCTGGATAAAAATTATTAAAATTCTTGGAAGTTGAAAGAACAACAGAGGAACTTGTGGGGCAGATTTAATAGGTTGTAAAGAAATTGTCATAACTTGCTCTATTATGACTGAAATTCAGTACTAATTTAGTTGGATTAATAGGTGCAAGGTCAAATCAACCCAGTTCAGCTCCACCCGAGGAAAACGTGAATACCTAGTTGACAACCTAATGTGAGTGTACTTACTGAGTTGATTATGGATATGATGTGTATGCATTATATATTGAGATGATATGGCTTATTAAAAGTCATGAGATGTTGAGATGTTATGGATTTTTAAAATTCAAGAGATGTTGAGATGTTACGGCTTTATAAAAGTCAAGATATGTTGAGTTGCTATGCAATTCAGGAGATGTTAGGTTATTAAAACCTATGGATATGATAATTTCCTACGGACAGGAGATGTGGGGTTTATTAACTCCGGATATGTATATGGCCTCATTTGGCACAAAGATGGATATATATTGATATTTTGAGATGTTAAAATAGTACTTTTACTATATAGAGATGTAGTACATTCACTGAGTTTTTAAACTCATGGTTTTATATGTTTACATTTTCAGGTTCTCAAGCTGCCACTGCTACGTTTAGGAGGTTGAGTAAATAATAGTGGGGTCTTGTTAGTTTTTTTATTCATTGTACCAGTTGTAATTAATTTAAATGGTATTTGAGTTCTGTTTAAATTATGTCTCCTTAAAACGATTGGATTTTAGTATTCCGCCTTTTAACCTTGAAGTTGTTTCAATATGTATTACTAAATAAATAATAAATATGGTTTGTGTACTATTTAGTTAATTATATCCTAATGGGGTTAGGGGGTGACAATATTGATGAAGAGTTTTCGTGTTCGTATGCTAGGTGTAAGAATGGTGAGGTGTTTGAGTGAAAAACAGTTGAACTACATTTTTTAAAATGGGGTATGCAAGATAGTTATCGAATTTGGATTTTTCACGTGGAATCGAAAGTTACTTTTATCCCCGAGAAACCTTCACAATAACCTTCAATAAGTAAGATATATGTACAAGGGGAGGGTGACAATGTAGATCATAATATGCTAGAGGATTTAGTTGATGACGGGTATGGAGTTCATGAAGTGGAAGAGAAAAAGGTCACTGACGATGTACACGGTTCAAGGGCTCATGAAGATATCGGGATAAACCTTGACGATGACTACCAAAGTTTATAATTTAAGGTGAGCCAACCATTATACTCTGGCTGTGAGAAAGATAAAAATACTTTACATGCCATGGTTGGTTTGCATAGTTTGAAGACCCAATATGGTTTGTTTGGAAATAGCATAGCTGAAATTTTGAATTGGGTGAAGGGCTTACTACCCAAGAAGAATACGCTTTCAAACAGCTATCCTATTATGAAAAATAGTTTGAAAGGTTTGGGAATGAAGTATAAATCAATTCATGCTTATGTGTATGACTGCATATTATACCGAAAGGAGTATGAAAATTTCAATCGGTATTCGGTATGCGATGAACCTAGACATGTCCAATATACCGACAAGAAGGCACAATCTCAAAAGTGCCTAAAAAAGTGTTGAAATATTTTTCCATTGGGCCTAGATTAAAGCTGTTTTTCACAGTACCATGGATAGAGGAGGCAAAGACTTGGCATGCTAGGTCAGAAGCAAGGGATAATCGCATGTGTCATCCTATTGATTCTACAGCTTCGAAGAAATTAAGTTTTGAGTATCCTAATTTTTCTTGAGAATAGCGTAACATTCGTTTGGCAATATCAACAGATGATTTCAATTCATTTGGAAATCTAAGCACCAATCAGAGTTTATGACCAATGATCCTAGACCCACTCAACCTCCCTCCTTCATAGTATATGAGACCTGGATTTTTGATACTGTCTTTATGGATACCTAGGCCAAAGGCACCAAGTGAGGAAATCGATGTCTCCTCGGCTACTTTGGTAAAAGAATTAAATGAGTTGTGGGAAGAGGGTGTGAAATAATTTGACTCTTTTAGAAAATAAGAGTTTACGCTGAAAGCTATGTTGATGTGGACTATTCATGATTTTTATAGCTTATGGGACATTATACAGTTGTGTAGTACATGGTTAATTGGGGTGTCCTATTTGTGGAGAGGAGAATGAATCTCTTCATCTCCCCGCTAGCTCAAAAAATGTATACCATTGCTATAGGATGTTTTTACCCCCCACTCATTGTTTTAGATTCGAGAAATGTTCCAATTTTTTACCAGGTGGGGTTGAACATAGGCTATCGCCGAGAAAACTTTCAGGTTCAAATATTGAAAGTAAATCTTTTGATTGTGGCTCTAATATGCTAGGTAAGAATCCTAAATTTAAGAATGTTAAGCATAAGAAGACCCCAGCTGGGAATGAAAGTGGGACAAGAAAGGCATGGTCTAGGAGGTCAATTTTATTTGACTTGCTTTATTGGAAGAATAACTCCGTGCGTCATGTATTGGATGTGATGCATGTAGAGAAGAACATCACTAAATATATTGTGGGCACATGCCATGGGGGAGTCATTTAAATGATGAAAAAAATTCACAAAAAGACCTTAAAGCATTGAAACCTAAGCCACAACTATGGTTGAAAGAAGATACAAGGGGAAGGACAATAATTATCCCTGGTGCGTTTGTATAAATTTTTATTGGTATAAATTGAAATTGATATAAATTGGTATTGATATTGGTATAAATTGAAATTGATATCGCATGTATTGTTATTATCAGATTTGAGCATTAATTCAAAGTCCATATACATGTTTGTACTAACAATAACAATTTTTGTAGAAAATGACTTCATCCTAGCATGGTAGCGGTAGCGATCGTCCAGTAGGCCCCCCAAATGGGGAAAATTAGGGTCCGTTGTTGAGAATAAGATGACATTATTGGCTAGATTTCTATAGTTGCTTAAGGCGATCGTTGCCCAGGTGTACACTGATTGGAGGGCTGTGCCTGATGACCTCAGGATGAACATCGGAGGGGCACTACAGGTAGTGTATTTATACTTATATTTATATTTATATTTATATTATAAGGAACTAACGCTTACTTTCTTTTTGGTTTGTATTTGTTTGACATGAAAAATTCGGCCTGCCCTCACATATCTGCGAATCCACATTGGAATAGTTGAGGGATCAATATAAGAAGGGGAAGAAGAATATGCGATCACGGTACTTTGGGAAAACCCGAGAGTCCATTCTGAGCGTACGTGAGACCGTCCCCCTGAAGGAGCTAATCTCATTGGTACAATGGCAAAATTTTGTCAACAACGAGATTGATGAGTGACAATTGGCATATCGCCAATCGAGGAGGGACAACCGGGTAAAAAAGTTGAATGTGCACTGATCCGAGCGAACATCTTATGCTGAGGTGGAGCACAGGATGGTAAGTTTTTATTTTTCTTTACTTTTAGTTTTATGTTATTCTAATTTAGCATTACTTTGTGTTACTTACTAATTTCGTATTATTTTATTTCTGGACACGGGGATTGGCCCTCGGGGTAGGCCACATATTCTTGATGCCTATATGGTAATTCAGACGAAAAAGGATAAGGATAAGGAGGTGTTCCCGAGCGTTGCATCCACCATTTAAGTTGTAAATGTTTAATTTTTGTAATTATGTTATAATTTTTTTATTTACTTAATTAACTAATCGTTTACTTTTTGTCTTTTCAGGCAAAGCTTAATGAAGTGCATGAGTCGTAGTTTGATACCGACGAAGCATCTTTGGCTACGGACGTACTCATCTAAGTTATTGGGATGGATCGTAAGGGGAGGAGTATGGGGTGAGCTCGTGGGTGGGGAAGTCGAGGATCATCGAAATGGAGACGAGCAACACCGAGTTGGCACATAAGGTGGACACCCATGATGATAAGTTATCAAGGTTGGAGGTGATGGTCCTAGATTTGTATGCCCTTATGAAGAGTTAGTTGGACAAAGGCAAGGGAAATGTCATGGGGAAGGGAAAGGATAAGGATAAGGAGGTAGAGGTAGACGAGGATGAGGACGTTATTACTTTATCATCTATACGCACGGACTCGCCGCCATATGATCCATTTCCCATCGTGACCCACGTTGAGCATCTTATGTCAAAAATCGGTTGGCCGAGTGTGTTTCTACTCTACATATATTGTAGGGAGCCAATAGTGAGGGGGTTGAGGGACCCAAGCTTCCTCCCGGGTATGGTGGTTCGTGGACATCCCCTCCAAGACATTGAGGCAAAGGTTCTCGTCATGCATGTGGTGTTCGAAAAGGAGAACTCACCTTTGTGGTTGCGCGAATAATACGACGTGACACTTATTGAGGGGTGCGTCAATGCATATGTCGTGTGGCCTTCCTTCCTCCTCCGACTTGCTAAAGACCCTATGCCATGCCATTATATCTATCTATTTTATTTGGATATTGGATTATATTTGTATTTTTTTGATTTGGTACATGTTGGTTTGGATACGGATATTTGTATTTCTATTTTACTTGGATATGGATTATATATGCCATGATTTGGAACATTATTTTTATTAAATTTGGATATATGTTGTTTAGAAAGGTATAATTTTGCTATAACAGGTACAAATATACTGATGGGCAGTGGCAATGGCCATACGGCCCAATAGTTTTTTTTTAGATTTTTCCTAGAATTTTCCCAGTCAAAGACCGTGACAAGTCATTGACAAAGAACCTTGTCACATACTTGTCATGGTCTTTAATCGTGATAATTTTTTTATTTTGTCACGGGCTTTTCACGATCTTTGACTATGATAAAACTTATCAAGGTCAAAGACAGTGAGATGACTGTGACAAGTCTAATGAACTTGTCATGGTCTTTGACCGTGATAAGTCCATGAAAAAGGCAGTTGTGAACCCCAGAGTTGTCACGGTCAAAGACCTTGATAAGTTTGACTTATCACGGTCAAAGACCTTGACATGTCAACTGTTTTAGTGTAGTGATACTTTTTGATCGTATATTATTTGTATCAGGATGTATTGGGCAAGTATCGGTATCTTATACTTGTTCGATACTAGTATGGGGAACCCCTACAGTTATATGGTTTCAACAGTTACACGAAGTACCTCGATACCTCAAAAGTGAATTTGTTTCCTTTAATACAAAGGAGGTTGAGACTGAGGTTGAGGCTGCACTCTCAAATTTCCAAGGGTAAGTAAGTTTCATAGCTTTGTCCATTTTTATTTATGGTTAACTTTTGTATGTGCATAGCTTCTTTAGTGCTTGTTGAGTTATCTATTGAACTTGAAATGTTGATGACATTTATATGTCCTCCAGATGTTTATAGGGAGACCAATTCGATTGGCACGCAGTAAAAGAGTTTTGAGACAGGATACAAACGTGACTATTCGATCTAAAAATACTTCAAGCGAGTCGAACCCGGGTAGCGCGAAGTCAGATAAAGTCGATGAAGTTTGAAACTTTATTAAAGGGAGTGAGGTTCAAGTCTCCTCACTGTGTGTTTTACGAATTCGGTCACTTACATTCAGGTTTGTTAATAAGAAGTTAACACAAGATTTTCGGTGTCGCGAGTTAAACTATTTAATTGTTTGTATCAACATAAAGATTTATTCTTTTAAGTTTATTAGTGATGATGATTATATTGTTTAACTAACACGAAACATTAATATGCTATTGGCCACCTCAAGTCATAACAATTTTGAACTATTGATTGCAATTATGATCTCCAACCAGTAACAAGCCACTGTGAACCCCCTAAAGTAGTCAATTCGATATTTTTGGAGTAGTTTTATAGATATAACTGCTATGAGTAGTATTGATACAACATATATTTTATCAAATATTGGCTTACACTTACTGTTCACTTTCTACTCAATGCGCAGAAAATAATGATTTGAACTCATTCTCATTCTCGTCCAATCATTACTGAAAATTCACTCGGATACCTCTTCCTCCATACAATGCTCAATAATTCCTACAAAGCACCCGCGGATCGCACGGGGATTAAAACTAGTTATTAATGATTTTTCAATGATAAGAGTCAGTATTGACCATCTGTTGATGCTAAGTTTTCTAAGCCTTTCCAGATGCGATATATTTAGTTGATGCCATTCAGGGCAGGGATATGGTTGTGAAACCTTACAAGCCTACACTTGAGTCTAGTAACGTCACTAAAGGTATTCACGATTGCAAAAGAGATAGTGAGGTGTCTTATTGTTTTTTTCTTGCTTATGGACCTTGGCCTATTTGAATGAATGTTTTTGTGCTTGACATCCTCAACTTTATTCTTAATTTGCAGGCATTGTATTTTCAATTTGGCATCGAGTTGAACAACGTCGTGGATACACAGGTGAGTGTTACCCCCTAGAAATTCATGGATGGTATTTCTATTCTTTTTTATTCATTTAATTTTATTTTAAATTCGAAACGTTTATTTTACACTATAAATGGTTACCTAGTCCTCTCCTTATAGGATAATCCACAAATAGACCAGACTTATCAAGCCTTATGTTAAACAATATTTTTTTGTGGATATTATTGGAACAAAGCCTTAAGAAGCTTGAGTGATGTCTTCTTGGATATTTTTGGAACAAATAAATGCGAAGGAGCTTCAGGCTTCAAATACAATAGCATGCTGACTTTATATAGTAGTAGATATAAAACTTCTATAGGATTATTTTTCAGTTACCAATGACATATGTTGCACTTAAATCTGAGTTTCATTAAGAACCGCTTTCTCGTATTATTAATGATTTTGCAATGCTGAAAGTCAATATTATCTATATGTTAATGCAAATGATACAAATGATAATGGACAAATGAGTCGTACGTATCCTATAAGGCCTCGATCGGAATTTATGGATTACCCGTGAGTCAACTCGATCCGAATCGAGTTGTTAGGTGTGAAGTGCAATGAAACACCCTAAATAATGTTGCTAGTCCAGTTTTATTTTTAATTAACGTTTCACTTATTAGCATGAGATTCATTTTCAATATGAACTATGCGAGGGATCCACGGGGCGCACCCCGAACTCCAAGTAAATAGAGCTACTAACATAAACATAAATAAAATTTACTTACTTGTAGAACGCCCTCAAAACACAGAACCGCTCCCAACCTGCTATAACAACGTGGGGATGTGAGCTTATCCCCAATGGGATTTATACAAGAAATATAGAAACAAATGGAAGAAAGAAACACTCAAACTCTACTACCACATGCATAAGAAAATATTCATATATCTATATGCCTATACCTTTAAAAAAATGCATGCCCCAGATCAATTTATTTTCGAAAAACTTGTTTACCCAGATTAATTGACCTTAATCTTACTAAAGGTCTTCATTGTTCATATTTAACATTTTCCACTTTATCCAATACACCCGGTTCAACACTTGAAATCTTTACACTTATTTTAGCAACTATTCCTTTACCGAAATTTATCCTTTTATTCATTTAAATATCCTTGAGTATTTTCATTGAAAACCACCATTTCAACACACCAATTCACCGTATTAGAAAAAACCTACTTAATCTTTGAAAATCCCTTCTACAACACACCCTTGTGTTAAATATGTGTTTCATTATTTAGGTCGCTTAACCAACCGTTTATCCACCTCATTTACCCTTTTTCCTTATCTTATGGACATTATAAAATTTACACATTAGATTGTCCATTTGGATTTTGCTGGCACATTTATTTCATTTATTCAAGTTAGGTTGTATATACATATTCACTACACAACCCATTTATTGATTTGTATTTCACATTTCGTTTAACCTTTTCTCGGAGTTTTCCTATATCGTATACTTACACGACTTCTACACCGATGGCTATGCATACCATATGCTCTTCCAGTGATTTGGGAATTTTCACACAAGGGCTCCGGGCCCTTCTTGCTTTATCCCGGTGTCATCCGAGTACCTTTAATGTGTTTTAATAATTTTAAAATGTTCACATTATTTCCTTTCCACTTTTAGCCGGCAGAAGCCAAAACCTGAGACTTTACCGCTCTAATTGTGTTACACTTGAAAATCTATCATTTTGCGTCCTTTGTGCTTTAACCTTTATTTTTATTCCAAAAATCATATTCATTTCGGACCATTTTTTGTAACACCCTTTCCAACATTTTTATTTCATAAAAATGTTTCACTTTAAGTAAAATTATCATTTTACCCATTTGTTTACAAATCACACTTTTACTCCTTTTTTAGAAGTGTTAATTTTACCCTAAACACTAATAAGTTATACACACCAACTTCATAAGTGTTTTAACCCTTTAATACTATTTTTACACTTGGAGTACATTCGTCTTGATTGGAAACACTTTAATCCCCTTTTTTTCATAAGTGTTAATATTTCACATTATTAATATGTTACACTTACTAACCATCCCATGCTTTCCCATTAAAACTAAATTAATACCTTTTATCGACATTCACACACATTATGTCCTTTAGTTCCAATTACACATACTTTGAAGACTCAAATTTCAAATTTCAACTTTTATTATTTCTTGTTTAAACCCAACAAAATCTTCTAACGTAAATGGAGCTACTAATGTAAACATAATTAAAATGTAAACAGAGCTACTAACGTAAACATAAATAAAATGTACTTATCTATAGAACGCCCTCAAAATATGGAACCGCTCCCAACCTACCGTAACAAAGTGGGGATGTGAGCTTATGCCCAATGGAATTTATACAAGAAATATAGAAACGAATGGCAGAAAGGAATACTCATATGCTACTACCACATGCATAAGAAAATATGTATATATCTACATACATATACCTTTAAAAAAATGCATGGTCCAATGTATTTGAGAAAGCGAGAACACTCACAAAGGGTGATTTCAATAAAAAATTGCAACATTAATTTTAATTATGGGGAAGCGACTTTATAAATGGATTTTATCTTGTTTATCGTAATCATGCAACTATGTGGGATAAATCAAATAGGAAAATATGAGAAGGCCAAGATTCAGGAAGAAAACCTTTTTGGGTAAAAATCGCAACATACAACTTGCACAATGGATTAATCGCAACAAAGCCACAAGAACACGCAACCCCAATTCAGCCAAGCCTTAGCCTATGTTAGCAACGAATCCCCTCAAGTATCACCAGTTAGCCATGAGCCTCTCCATACGGTGTATGAAAATAAATACAAACCAATCTAGGGTTCTAAACTAATTCACAAGAATCATATTCAAGGATGCTTTGTTTGTGAATTAAAAAGTGTTTTGACACACAAAACTTGAAGAACTTTTCCCCAGAATATGTGGTAACATTTTCGTCAAAAGTCGTAAACAAAATGGTTCACCAAACTAGTATTTATAAGAATAAAAATTCTTAAGGCGGAGGGATCGTTCGAACGACATTGCATCTCGTTCGAACGAAACAAATGTCGTTTAAAACTCCGCCTACAGGTCTTAAAAAAAATATTTTTCAAAAAGTAAAATTCCTTTTCATATTTTTGATAAAAATTAAACATCCCAAATATAATTCAATGAATTAATTCAAACTCTAAATTATTTTATATCTTTTGGGATGCCGGGAAGTCTTCAAACATGTAGATGCTTTAGTTCAGTTCGACTTCTCAATTGCGTGACGATTTGTAATGGGATACGTCAAACTAGCCTAACGCTATGCTATGAACAATGTCAAAAAAACTGTTCTTACAAATCTCCCCCTTTGGATGTTCCGACACAAAACAAAAAAATAAACCGAATCACCAAATAAAATTAAAATTTCCTATTACAAAGTTATTAATACCCTTCCCAACCCTAAAACGAAACGACATAAGTCTCTTTGCCTTCAAAAAACTTCTTCCCTTTAAAACTTTCTCTTCATCAGTGTGTCTTTAAATTACGCTTTAAGTAATTACCTACACACATGATTCAACAAACATATACCTTCGTGAGGCAGCGAGTTTAAAACAAATTAAACATGAATAAATTCTCCCCCATAATTCAAACTCATAAAAAACATCGATTTTAATTTCCTCTCCCCCTTTGTTTTTATCAGAAAAGATAAATATACTAAGAAGAAAAAATAATAAACATCAATTCCAAAGCATCACAACGAGGAAAAGATATCATCACAAAAAGATCTAAATCAGGTACATGTAATGATCATCTCAAAGACAAAACACACCAACTTTTTTTGAGATTTTTTTTTTTCAAAAAAAATAAATTCACAAATACAACAGACGTACCATATATAATATATGATAAATATATTTATGAAAATCCGACACACATATATAGGTGAAAATGACCACACACTACCACACAAAATACATAAATCATATACACTAGCACAATATCGATGTGTCCAAATGTGTGGAATGGAATGAATGTGCGTGAACTAGAAGTAAAAGAATTATAACTCAAACACTCGAATATGTTCAAGAAGTTCTAATTGACAGCAAAATTTTATCAAACTAAGCTTTAGCCTCAAGTGACAATTAAAATTGAACATAATTTGAACAAAACAAACACAATGCACACAAGCCTAGAATTTTAATGATTCTATAAATCAATAGCATCATGACAAAATAAGCTTAACTAGGATACATTGTCATTGTGCAAACCCGTTGATATTTCCATCCAAACTCCCTGAAAATAATTATTTTCTTTTCTTTTGAATGAATATATCAAACTAAGAAAATTAGCCCCCCTTTTTTGGCATATTATTATTATTTTTATTGGCTTAATTTATTTTGTCCTCTTTTCAAATGGTGACTTTCATGACGAGTTAAATTAAGTGATGATTACATGATATACTGAAGATCTAATAAGAATTAATTATCGATATATATATATTTCTTATTCATGTTAAAATGTAATTTACATGTGGTATTAGAGCTAAGTTGAAATATTATCATGCTATCCCATTTATCTAAGGATTTAAAAGATCAACCTATATATGTTGATAAACTCAGTTTTTTTAGTTTAATTTCGCACTGTTTTGTTTATTGCGATGATTAGTATAACATGATAATTTTAACGTTTTATTAAGAACTGATCTATTTATCATGATGATTCCTATTTCATGTTAATATTGAAAGAAATTATTTTGTGTATCTTAACAATTCTCTTAAGTCTGTTAAGAATTTTCTGTCATAATTTTTTCTTTTTCTTTTTAGTCTGTTAAGAATTCTTGTTTATTATTTTGACAAATTTGATTTAAAACAGTTTTGTTTGTTTTGATTTGTTTAAAATAGTTTTTTTTATTATTAATCAATTTGTTGAACATAATTCTATTTGTTTAACATATCTGTTGAAAATCTGTTTAACAAATATGTTGAAAACTATTGAACAGTTTTTGATTGTTAATAAATTTGTTGGAAATTTTTTTATTGTTTACAAATTTGTTGGAATTTTTTTTAAAAACAGTTAAGAATTAACATAAAATAGTTTCATTTGATGCAATGAAACCATATATATGTTGTTTTGATATCATTTTAATGGTTACCTAATCGTTTTTATCAACCCTACAAATTTCAAGCAATTCAGGAACAAAAAATTTCAAAAATCGCTTACAGTGAGTAGTGTTTTTACCCCCGAACATGCTTCGATGCAATGAAACTTGGTAGTCTGATTGGAAACGGGACAGAGACCGATTTTCACCACCTTTGGTCGTGATGTAAACTATTTTTCGGCGATCCGAGATCGTTTAGGCCCTCAAAACTCAAAATTTGCCATTTATGGAAATAATCTCAAGGGGAATATCTCAATCCAGAGATTTTATTTTTTAATTCCACAAAAAGTTTTGAGATTATGGAGTAATTTTCTACAGTTCCATGATGCTAACTTATTTTTTCCATTTTTGGCAAAATTTCACGTTTTTCATATTTTACAATTGTTGCATCTAGAGCTATTTTATAAATCTTGTTCTAATGATCCTATTTTAGTTGAATATTGGTGCCAAACATAGGCCAATATATTTCAAATGATAGGATATTAGAATTGTGTGGATTTAATCTTCATATTTTTTATGAGTCTTGTGCCAAACACAGGCCAATGATTCGTAACATCGAATACTAAAAATATAATAATTTTTTAATATTCATATTTTTATAAGTCCCGTGCCAAATACAGGCCAGTGATTCATAATATTGAATATTAATTTTTTTTTTGATATTTTAATTAAAGCGTCTCGTGCCAAACACACCCGAATGACTCATTATGTGAAATATTAAATTTATGCCCATTCTAAAGTTTGTTATTATATTGCATTCATTAATTTTATAATTATTAAATGAATATTGAATTGTCTAATAATGCGTTTATTTAATCACAATTTAGAATTAAATACTTTGCTTTTATTGTTTTGTGATTAAAGGGTAACTTATAATATAATTTAATTCTGCCATTAAATTTTTGACAATTACATATATTCATTTCCTTGTAAATTTTAGTCAAGTGTGTTATATTTTAATTAGAGTGAGCATTTTGCAGTGAATCTTAACCTGTTTTCTCAAGTCTCAAACTTTTCGAAATTTGACGGAACTAATCTATCATAATGGTGTGAGCAAATTGAGTTTAGCCTTAGGGTTCTAGACCTTGATATATCACTTCTTACTGACTAACCTCTTGCGATTGCTAAATAAAGCAGTGAGGATTATGTGCTCATATAAAATACATGGTCAAAATCAAATAGGCTTTGTCTCATGTTCATAAGAATGTGTTTTGCAACAAACGTGAAAACATCCCTACCTGAAATCACCAACGCGAAACAATATTTGGCAAATATTAAAGATAGGTTTTGCATTGCTGACAAATCCCTGGCCGAAAAACTTATGGCTGACTTGACCACTATGAGGTTCGATGGCACTCGAACTATGAATGCATATATTATTGGTATGACCAACATTGCTGCAAAACTGCGGACTTTAGAGTGTAAGGTGGACGATTCTTTCTTAGTCCAATTTATCCTAAACTTCGTTCCTTCTGATTATGGGTATTTCCAAATTCATTACAATACCGTTAAAGATAAATGGAATGTTAATGAACTGCAAAGTATGTTGGTTCAGGAGGAAGGACGTCTTAATCACCAAACTGGTCAAGTGTCTAAATTCCAACTAACGAATGTGGTGGTCAATAAAGGAGCTGGCAAGCAAAAGAAAGGTAAGGGCATGAACGGAGGTCATGGTCCTTCTAAAAAATAATCTTGGCCCTTCACACCAATAGAAGGAAAAAGCAGCAGTCACATGTCACTTCTATCACAGGAAGAGGCATATTCTGAAAGACTGCATTAAACGTAAAGCCTGGTTTGAAAAGAAAGGTACACCTTGTGCTTTTGTTTGTTTTGAATCAAATTTAATTGATGTTCCTTTAAACACATGGTGGATTGATTCTGGTTCTACATGTCATGTTTTAAATACTATGCAGGGCTACCTTTCAATCCGAGAAATGAAGCAAAATGAAGATTTTTTAACATGGGAAACCGGGACAAAGCTAAAGTTAAAACTATTGGAGTTTTTCATTTAAAATTACAATCTAGCTTTTATTTGGATCTTGAAGGCACTCTTTTTATACCCACTATTTCGAGAAATTTAATTTCCTTATCTAAACTCTTAATAGGGGGCTTTTCTTTTAACTTTCAGAATAATGGTTTTACATTATATAAGAATAATTCTGTTTTTGGATCGGATTTTTTGTCGAATGGTTTTTTTCAAATTAATCTTGATCCTCATTTCTTGAAATCTTTATTGTCTTTACATACTAATGTTGGAACTAAATGTACCTCATTTAATGAGAAATCTGCTTACTTGAGGCATAAAATATTAGGACACATATCCATAGAGAGAATCGAAAGGCTTATTAAAGAGGGAATTATCCCTACACTGGATTGGTCCGATTTTAGTGATTGTGTGGACTGTCTTAAGGGTAAACAGACCAAACACACAAAGAAAGGTGCCACACGAAGCAACCGGCTTCTTGAAATTACACATACAGATATTTGTGGTCCTTTTGATGTTCCTTCTATTGGAGAAGAAAAATACTTTATCACTTTTATAGATGATTTTTCCCGATATTGCACATTGTATTTATTAAATAATAAATCTCAATCAGTTAATGCGGTTGAGGTTAATATTACAAAAGTAGAACGACAACTGGGCAAAAAGGTCAAAATCATTCGATCGGATATAGGTGGTGAGTTTTATGGAAAATATGATGAATCGAGACAACATCCCGGTCCTTTTGTTAAACTGCTTGAACGTTGTATTTGTGCATAATACACATTGCCAAGTTCACCTTGGCAAAATGGTGTCGTTGAAAGGCGCAACCGTACTCTTATTGAAATGGTTAGGAGCATGATAAATATAACTAATTTACCTATATTTTTGTGGATGCATGCTCTTATGACCGCTGCACATATCTTAAATAGGGTTCCTAGTAAGGCAGTCTTAAAGACTCCTTTTGAACTATGGAAAGGTTGGACACCCTCTTTAAGTCATTTTCGTGTTTGGGGATGTACAGTAGAATCACGCTTTTATAATCCACATGAAAAGAAGTTGGACCCTAGAACATTAACTTGTTATTTTATTGGGTATCCGGCAAAATTCAAAGGGTATAAATTCTACTGTCCTAACCATACAACACGAATTATTGACATTGAAAATGCTAAATTCATTGAACATGGTGAAGTTAGTGGGAGTAATGAAGTTCAAAATGTGATTATTCAAGAAATCAAGGAAAATCCTCCTCTTCTAAGAACCCTAGATAATCACAATGAGGTTCCTTCTATTCGTATTGTACATAATGATGTTATTGAACCGATTATTGCTTCGAATAACAACGAAGAATAAATGGATGAACCACATACTGAATAACCACTTAATGAGCCTATTATCGAAAAACCACAAGACATAGCTTTAAGAAAATCTCAGAGAAATCGGAGATCAACTATTTTAGATGACTATGTGGTGTATCTTCAATAAAATGAATTTAACATTGGGGATATTGATGATCTGGTCTCTTATGAAAAATCTGTTTCTAGCATGGATTCTAATAAATGGATTGATGCCATAAATGATGAAATAAAATATATGGATTTTAATCAAGACTGGGAGTTAGTCGATTTGCCTAAAGGTTATAAAACAAGCGTGTCTAAGTGGATATATAAGACCAAATGTGACTCTAATGGAAATATCAAACGACATAAAGCGAGACTAGTGGCCAAAGGTTTTACTCAAAAGGAAGGCATTGATTATAGTGAAACTTTCTCTCCTGTTTCAAAGAAGGATTCACTTAGAATCATATTAGCACTCATCGCTCATTATGACTTAGAGCTACACCAAATGGATGTTAAAACATCTTTTAGTGGGAGTTTAGAGGATGAAGTCTATATGGAACAACCAAAGGGCTTCATTCAGAAAGGACATGAATACAAAGTTTGTTTGTTAAAGAAACCCATATATGGACTAAACAAGCTTCTCATCAATGGTATTCTAAGTTTTATCATTCCACTACATCTTTTGGGTTTATGGAAAACATTGTTGATCAATGTATATACCTAAAGATCAGTGTGAGTAAGTTTGTATTTTTGGTACTATATGTTGATGATTTGCTTATCGCCAACAGTGATATTTGTTTACTAAAGGACATTAAAAAGTAACTTTCGCAAAACTTTGAAATGAAAGATTTGGGCGAGGCATCCTTCGTGATCGGGATAGAGATTTATCGTGATCAATCACGTGGATGGATATGATTGTCTCAGAAATTCAACATTAACAAAGTTTCACAAAGGTTTGGCATGAAAAATTGTAATCCTATTAATGTTCCAATTCTAAAAGGATAGAAATTTAGTTTAAGTAAATGTCCCCAAATTGAATTTAAAAGGGATTACATGAAAGGTGTGCCATATGCTTCTCTTGTAGGGAGTTTATTGTATGCACAAGTTTGTACTCGACCAAATATTAGTTTTTCCATTGGGATGCTTGGTAGATATCAGAGTAATCCTGGTGACTTCCACTGAAAGGCTGCAAATAAGGTGATAAGGTACTTGCATGGAACCAAAGACTACATAGTCACTTATAGCAGATTCGATCACCTTGAGGTAATTGGTTATTCAGACTCAGATTTTGGAGGATGCCTTGATAGCAGAAAAAGCATTTCAGGTTTTGTTTACCTTCTGGTAGAATGGGTTATTTAATGGAAAAGTGCAAAACAGAGTGTCATCGTTTCTTTAACTATCGAGGCTGAGTTTGTGACTTGTTTTGGAGCTACAAATCATGGGTTATGGTTCTGAAATTTTATTTCAGGACTTAGTATTATGGGTTCAGTAACTAAGCCGTTGGAGATTTATTGACATAATGTCGCAGCAGTCTTCTTTTCAAAAAATGATAGATATTCGAAAGCACCTAAGCATATTGAGATGAAGTATCTATCTGTCAAAGAAGAAATTTAGAAACAAACTGTGTCAATTGAACACATTAGTACTAGTGTTAACATAACTGATCCTTTAACGAAAGGACTATCTGCAAAGATGTTTTTGCAACATACTAAAGAGATGGGTCTCGAGTAGTTAATTTTGTAATTGCTATTTGCTTAGTTATTTGACGCAACTTTTGATATCAATAAAGAGTTTTTGAATTTCAATTTATGTCTTAATTGTATACATGCGCGTGAATGACTGGATGTGACATAAATAGTCTTTTATAAAGACATTATGAGATCATTATGATAACTCACATATTTATTCTTATTAAGTATGACATTTGTGGCGTGGTACATGGAAGGAACCATACTCTTGAATTAGTATGGAACCGCCATGACTCACACTAATGAAGTATTTAGTTAAGGTACTTAATGATGTTCTTAGATACCTACGCAACTTATGTTAATCAATTCGTTATGTATAACCTTATTAGAACCAAGTTGGAGACTGTTAGAATTATATTATTTAATTATTTATTAATTACACAATTCGGCCAAATTTTTTAATTATAAATTAAATAAATTAATTCTCCTGAATTTGTGTTGTTCAAACAAGGGGACGAATTTGATTAAATTAATGAATTAATCTTAGACAATTGTTATTCCAAAAGTCACATGACTTTTGGTATATTTGTGAGTCCCTTTAGGTACTTTAGTGGAAGATGATGAGTTTTAAGGGAAATTGTAGGTCCCCTTCCACCCTATATATAGTGAACCAATCTCCACTAATTAGTACATAATAACACAGGAAACATATCTAGGCTAGGAAGAGAAAAACCTATTTTTTCAAATTTTTCCATAAATCAGCATTCTGGTAATTTTCTAAGAGCATTTGCTGAATCTTAAAGGAATATGAGCTAGGAGTTTGGAAGTTGTTCTTGAGGCACACCAACTTCAACAAACGAATCATATCTCAATGGAGAAAGATAACTTTACATAACGTTTGTAGGTTAAATTAAGTGCTGAATGTGTGATATATTGAAAATAAGAATTAATTATTGATATATGTATAATTCTTATTCATGTTAAAATGTAATTTACACTTACAACACATTTTAATATTTTCTAATTAATAATAGTTGTTTAAAAGTCAAACATTTTAAGAAAATAATGTTTTCTTAATTTTTTGCCCTTTAAAATGATGAACACTTTTTATGTAAAAAACTATTAATTTGGACCTAAGTAATAAAATCAAACATAAGCGACATGGAATGGCTTTATAAGTTACATTAATTGAGATGCTTTGAGTCTCGAAGTTCTGAGAAATTATCATAACTAGTTGAAAACCCACGCGATGCGCGGGAGACGCAATGTGCAAAACGTACGTAATGGGAGAAAAAACACGAATACAAAATTTAGATCAATTACATATTTTTTACCACGGCTTTAAGGCTTTTTATTTTGCAATACATGTACAAAACACTATGAATTACCATCGAAAAAATAACGATAAATAACAAAGCCCAAGGTACATAAAATAAAAAAATATATCTCACCCAAACATTAAATAAACATATCTAACATGCATACAAATAGTGTTTGTGGTGCTGCAAGGTTTTGACATTAAAAAATAAAGTTTTTAAAATTTTAGTGCATAAAATAATATTAATTATGTATAAAGGATAATAAACATTTGGTTTCCATTTTTAATCCATATTTTTAAATTATTCATTGACATGACATACTATGATTGGTTGACGATTTATGAATATGGGCCGCACAATGTTATTTATTATACATGAAAATGAATAAAAATGCAACATACACATCTATAAACATCTCTTCATTAGATTTCACACAAAAATGCTTACGAGTGTAGTTGGAGTTTCCCTGTTTTGAGACTCTTGTAAAAGAATAATGTTTGGCTACCCGGGTGTTAACCCCGGGCTAGCACATGATGCCCTTTTCTTTCTTTTTTTTTTTTCTTTTTTTTTTCTTTTTCATGTAAAATGAGTTAAAAACAATTATAAAAAATAATTTTTAATTAGAATAGTTTATTTGTTTTTTTCAATTATTTTTTTGAAAACTCATTTTATCCCTCAGACACTCATTTATTTAATATTATTTTATTTTTAAAGGTCTGCGCTAGCGGCACCCGTTATTTTTAAATTTTTTTTTTATTTTACAACATTTGAAATAATTTTTGTATTTCTGCATTAAAAAACTAATCTAATAATTTTTTTTAACTCATTTAGTCCCTCAAACACCCATTTACCCAATATTCTCTTATTTTTAAAGGTCCGCGCTAGCGGCACTCGTTATTTTTAAACTTTTTTTTTAATTTTACAACATTTAAAATAATTGTTGTATTTTTGCATTAAAAAACTAATCTAATATAAAATTATGTTTTTAATTATTTTCAACCTATTTAGTCCCTCAAACACCCATTTACCCAATATTCTCTTATTTTTAAAGGTCCGCGCCAGCGGCACTCGTTATTTTTAACCTTTTTTTTAATTTTATAACATTTAATTTTTTTTTTGTATTTTTGCATTAAAAAACTAATCTAATAAAAAAATATGTTTTTAATTATTTCAACCTATTTAGTCCCTCAAACACCATTTACCCAATACTCTCTTATTTTTAAAGGTCCGCGCCAGCGGCACTCGTTATTTTTAACTTTTTTTTTAATTTTATAACATTTAAAATAATTTTTTTATTTTCGCATTAAAAAACTAATCTAATAAAAAATTATGTTTTTAATTATTTTCAACCTATTTAGTCCCTTAAATATCCATTTACCCAATATTCTCTTATTTTTAAAGGTCCGCTCCAGCGGCACTCGTTATTTTTAACCTTTTTTTATTTAATTTTACAACATTTAAAATAATTTTTGTACTTTTGCATTAAAAAACTAATCTAATAAAAAATTATGTTTTTAATTATTTTCAACCTATTTAGTCCCTCAAACACCTATTTACCCAATATTCTCTTATTTTTAAAGGTCCACGCCAGCGGCACTCGTTATTTTTAACCTTTTTTTTTAATTTTACAACATTTAAAATAATTTTGTATTTTTGCATTAAAAAACTAATCTAATAAAAAATTATGTTTTTTATTATTTTCAACTTATTTAGTCCCTCAAACACCCATTTACCCAATATTCTCTTATTTTTAAAGGTCCGCGCCAACGGCACTCGTTATTTTTGAACTTTTTTTTTAATTTTACAAAATTTAAAATAATTTTTGTATTTCTTAAAACTGTTTTAAAATGTAAAAAAAATATTTATATTAAACAACTTTTCTTTTTGGAAACAGTTTTTTTCAGGAAAAAAAGATCTTTTTATATTAAAATAGTGTTTTTAAACAATACATTTTTTTTAGTTTATAAAAAATACTATTTTTTAATAAAACAGTTTTTTTAAATAAAAAAAAGTCAAATAATACTAATAAATCACATAAAAAACCAAAAAAAAAAAATTTCTCTCCATGTACTAACCCGGGGTTAACACCCGGGTAGTATATCATTACTCCTTGTAAAAACCAAAAAAAGTCACGGCATCATCCATCTCAATTTGCTCTTGTCTGCACTCTTCACTACATAATGGAATATCACCTCCGGAAAATGAAATTTCAAATCATTAAACATGTGGGTTTATGATAATATATTCACCAGATTGTAAAAATAAAATAAAATAAATACCTCTGTTTGGTTGTAAAGAAAATGGAGCGAAACAAAAATTTAAATTCTAGAATATTTTTCCCTGGAATCCAATAAACAATATTCACACTTGGTACAGCCATTTTTTGTTAACTGAATTGGGGTTTGGGAGCATGAATTGACAACTGGAGAAGTTGTGAGCCCTTTTATAAATGGATCCACCAACTGTCACCATACCTGAAATCTAACCCATTGCAACCTGTTGAACCCAAATCCTTGCTCGTCTGACCTCCATTGCCCAAAACGGAGACCTTCTTATTCCGCCCTTCAACCCGCCGATGGTTAAACCCGAACCTTTACAATAAAAAAAATACGAAATAGGCATTCAATACAAAAATATTAGTATGAAAAATTGCTCATGCTCTATTTCTTAGTGGCATATTTATCTGAGTAGTTAGTGTCCTCAAACAGATGGGTAAACCATGTCAATAAATAAAGTTACCAAACAAACCCAAGTGGGTCTTCATCCTCCAAACCCACCGGTGACTTAACATTACCAAAGCATGTCCTCCTGGGTTCCCCTCGAGTCAGCGTGGAGTGCATGCGTGGATCCAAACCCACCAGTGACCAAGATAATAGAATAACCTCATTTCCTTGCCCCTAAACTCTCCTTGTTATTAAACAAAATCAAAACTTAAAAGTAGAAATAATATAAATCATTCAAAAAATAAAAGTTTGCAAGCTTACCAAATCTGCAAAAATCCATATAGAAAACCCACTTGAAACCCCACTTGAATGAGCACCTTGAATATAGAAAACCCACTTGAATAAGCATCTTGAGATACAGAGCACCTTGAATATAAAAAACCCACTTGACACGTGGATATCCAAGTTGGAGATACAGAGCACCTTGAATATAAAAAACCCACTTGACACGTGGATATCTAAGTTGGAGACTCTATTAAATGCTTTGTCTATGTGAATAGGCTGATTGGAAAAGAGTCTTAATGCCTTATTTTGCATTTTATAGTAGTAAAAGATAAACCTTTGGAAGCAACGGTGAATTAATCCAGTATCTCACGGAGTTTTAGGTGAAAAGGAAATCCAAAGCCAGCACAAGGACTAGGTGGGCCAAACCAGCCAACCTTAAATTAAGCAATGAATGCATGGTTGATTCCTTGTCTAAATAGTTACCCCACTACTTTCTCATTCTTTCCACTACTACGCGCCTGTCAATCTTTTTTAAGAAATTCCTTCTCAATACAACATCTTATCTATAAGTAATAATTAATCAGTCTCATTTACCCAAGAAGATAGTTACTGTCACATTTAAAGTGGGTGCTGCTTTACTTTCATGCCGTAAGATGAGATCTCCTTGTGATAATGTACCCACCCTCAAACTCATAGATTTTACTCTTAGGTTGTTTGTGATTCCTCTTACTGTTTCGTCCATATGGTTAACTGTAACCAACCAGCAAGATAATAGCAGCTATGGAAAATTAGAGTTTAGAAATCTCATGGGGCTCAAGTAAGAATTATATTATGATTATATTTTTCTCCTTAGCCTACTTATTTGATTTATTCTGTTATGTTCTTTTTACACTTTTAAACTTCTGAGCTGTTTTTACAGATACATGGTTTGCATAAGTGCCATTTCTGCTGGGTATGCTCTTCTTGCTATTGCGTCTTCATGGGTCAAACACATAGTAGCCGAAGCATGGGTTTTCTTTGTTTTTGACCAGGTTTCATCTTTTAACCCTCTTTTGGATTTTAATAAATTTCCTCATAATTTTGCTACTAATCACCACGTGACTACTCAAACTAGATGGCTTATGTTCTTTGAGTAGACTGATATAAATTTTCTGAAATATTGCATTGGCAGCCAGAAAATAAAAAAACAAAAAAAATTATTTAGTTACCTTACAATTTGCAAATTTTCCCTAGATTTAAAGAAAGTTTTAGCAACAAAATATCAAGGTGGCCTTTAAAGGCACCCGCGAAATCTTGCCATTTTGCCGAAGTAGCATTTGGGTTGCCACTTGGAGATGCCATTTTGGCTAGAAAAATGGCCAATGTTTGGATTGGGAAGTACGTAAAACTTTTGGAGGAAGTATTTGTAGTGAGCACTTCCCAATTTTGTTGTAGTTTGAAGAAAAATTTATAATATTTATCAAAATCAAAGTGAGTATTTTTGTTGATGTGACCATTTTGGACTAATTGGTGGAATTGCTCTTAAGTAATAATTTACAACATAGTTTAACTTTCACCATACATTATGGCTGAAGTAATAAATTTTTGGAAGCCAACTCCACACTATGAATATTATCACATAAGTCGTGTGGTTTGGACAGGTTGTTGCTTACTTTATGGTCACATCAGAGGCTGCAGTGGCAGAGATTATGTATTTAGCCTACAATGGTGATAGAAAGGTCTCATGGAGTGAAGCTTGTACTTCTTATGGAAGATTTTGCAGTAAATTGAAGCTAATTTTGGCTCTAAATTCCCTGGCCATTTGTTGTTTCTTTGTATTAGCTGTGATCTCAGCTTATAGGGTCTTCAGCAGATTTGAACCTCCTCTTGTTCCTTCTAAAGAGATTGAAACTTAATTTTCACTAATGCTAGATTTAAAAAATTACCTAATTGAAATGTCACTGTTTAATTGGATAGATTTTAATTCCTTACCAGTGTGACTCATTTTATCTTCATTTATAGAGTAATTTAAAAAAAAATCATCATCATTGTTATTATTATGCTTCTTTACTGTCATGGAAGTTTGTAAATGTGAAAGTTCCTATGTCACTTTACAAGCTAAATGTTCTGTATGAGTTATTGATCATGTGTACAAGACTATTAGGTGTTAATCACTTTCCTTGAAAGATGTAATTACTTATTCTAATTAATGAAACAGACAAATTTTTGTGCTCAAAATATTCGCTACAGTAGCTATTGATAATGTGTACAAGAAAAATTAGGAGTCAATCGCTTTTCCTTGAGAGAGGTAATTACCGAACCTAATTATTGAAACAGACAAATTTTGGTTCTCAATATTGATTTGAATTCTCCCCATCTTAATTGGTATTATGGGCTAAGGGGGTAACGTGTCAATTATGTTGTGGAAAAAAAGAAAGAAAAATCCAGGATCATCACGGTGTTTGTCATAAAATTGACATAAAACAACCTATGTTTATGTTTGTTTTCCAGAGGAAACTACATTTACAATTTGTAGAAGTTTAGAGGCAATATTGTCACTTTAGATCGTGACATTAAGTAATTGGGTAAAGTGAAATTACAATATATTTTTGGAGAAAGTATTCTTAGGACCCTCACAAATAAATTTTAAACACTAAAGGAATTTTGAAAAATTTTAAACACTTAGGTCCACTAATTTTCTTCTTTTAAAAGTCCACGCTAGTGGCATAACAAGTTGACCTAATTGTAAATTGTCCTTAAATGTTTAAAAATTGTTACCAAGGGACCTAATTGTAAATTGCCCTATATTTTTTGGGTAGCGTTATTTTAACCTATCTTTTCTTTCCATAAACCCAATCTTTGATAAATTCAAATTATTTGGTTGACATGCATTTAATACACCCCAAGAGTTAGTGTATATGATAATTTAATACTTTACATTGAGGTCCCATATGATGCGGCAAATAAAAGAGCGATATATGATATAGATTATCCAATCTCAACGGAATGACATAATTTTGTCGCCTAGATGACTTTATTCCACATCTGTTGGGATAAAAGGTTTAATAAAAAACAATTCATCTTATTTAAAGTCTTATCACATTCAACGCAAGTTAAAATAAAATAATCTTAGCAAACATGACTTCATAGTTAAGATCTTTTACACAGGAGGCAACCCCACTGCCCATCGTCAGTCAAAGACTGAACTATATGAATGGATTAAGAGAAAAAAACAAAAGCCAAACAAACCCCCTTACAGACCTTACGTGTACAACCCAAACCAACAAGCCAACACGTAGCAAAAAAGAAAACAAAAACCATCTACTACCGCCCATATGCAAAAGAAAAAATAACCAAATCCAAGAAAAGAAAAGAAAGAAAAAGAAACTCCTTGCTAAACAACCAAGAAAAAAGTAACACACAAATCTCCAAAGTCGGTTCCTCACCCTACACCTTCTTTAGGAAAATCGAGCTTAAGGAGAGCCATGAGGGAAGGAGGGGGGGGGGGGGGGGGGGGGGGTAGAGACCCATTGGCGAGGAACATCTTCAGTTGAACACTTCTTAACAACCCAATCAAATGCTGAATTTTCTTTCCTCGAGATGTGCAACAGAGATAACTTCCTACAATGGCCGGTAAGCAACTTAACTTATTTGGTACTCCTTGCAATCTCCTATCTTGTCTTAATCTTGTTCTGCATGCTTTGGATTAAGACCTTTGAGTTCGATTCAAGAATCACTTTATCCAAAAAATATTCTTTAATGTGTTTTGCTGCCAAACCAAGTGCTTGAGCCTCCATAACAAGAGCAGATGAAGCCATAGGGCTAAACTGGGCATCCTCTGAAACTAGCTCACCCCTAAAATTTCGAACCACAAAACCAAAAGCTCCTGTCTTAGAATCTTTACTGAAGGACCCATCACAATTTATTTTAACCCAACCCCAGGGGGGAGGACACCAATAGCTTACACTCTTAGGAGGTAAAGGAGGGTTTAGACAGGGATTAGGCCTAAACACCTGAGAACTCTTACTGTACTTCACAGCTAAGGACAAAGCCTTAGAAACCACCTTTGAAATATGAATATTTTATTTTTTAAACACAACATCATTTCTAGTTTTCCAAATCATCCAATAAGTACATGTCATTAAAATCTTGAGGTCCTTAGCCCCTGAAGGGGCTTCACCCAATTTTTTCAAAAATCTGTAAATCCAGTCTTCCACCCTATCATTGGGAAAAAACATGGTAGGGGACCTCTCCCATAACCTTTTAACCCACTGGCAAGAAAAAAGTAGATGTTCAATTGTCTCCCATTCTTTTCCACAAATGGTACACAATGGGTCATCTTTGAGCTTCCTTTTCAAAATTGAGTGATTAACAACTATACCCTCATTGCAACACCACCATAAAAAAATAATAACCTTAGGGGGGCCTTTAATAGCCCACGACATCTTCCATAACTCAGGAGGGGGGGTATAAGAAGACTGGGGAGAATTATTAATCTTTTTTTACTAGGAGTAGAAGCCAAATAGGCAGTGGAAACTGAGGGGGTCCCATCAATAGTATGAGACCAAATGATAACATCCACATCCTCAAGAGAGATAAGAGGGATAGCCAAAATGTTGGATACAAGGTTTGGAGGGAAAATACTTGAAATGAGAGATAAATTCCAAGAGAAAGATGCAGAATCAATAAGGTCGAAGACCAAAATAACCTGCCCAAAAAATAAAAAGGGAGGTAACATGCTACCATTCACCTACTTATCCTCCCAAACCTTAATAACCTTCCCATTACCTACTTGCCAACATACCTTCTCCTTAAGAATCTCCTTACAAGGCCTGATTCTGCCTATGGAAATCCCTGAAACCCAAACCCCCAGCCAACTTATCTTTAGATATAGAACCACAGGCCTTTCAATTGACCCCCTTCCTATACTGACTACACTTCCACCAGGAATTAGCAATCTTAGAAGACAAATCAGAGCAAAACCCAATTGGAAAATGAAAAATAAACATAACATAGGATGGAGAGGCTTGGAGGACAGCTTTGATAAGCACCTCCTTCCGAACTAGACTAAGAAAATTCTCCTTTAACCCCTACACTTTTTAAACCATTCTCTCCTTAAGCCAAGTCAAAGTATCCTTCTTTGACCTACCCCACTCAGATGGGAGCCCCAGGTATTTCACTGGGTTGTCCAAGAGGGGGACATTAAGAGAAAGATATATTGTCTCCTTTAGGTGGGGTGGCATGTTCTTACTACACATAAGGCCAGATTTTGCCAAATTAATTTGTTGCCCAGATATCTCACAGTAGGATCTAAGGCAGCCAAGAAGTGCCACACTTTCCTCCACCTTACCTCTAAAGAAAAATAAGGTATCATCAACAAACAACATGTGGGAGATAGGAGAACTGCTAGGCTTGATCTTAAATCCTCTAAGAGTATTGTCAGCCATAAACTTATTAATAAAAAGGGATAGACTATTAGCCACTATGATAAACAAGTAAGGATAGATAAGATTCCTTTGCCTTAACCCTCTAGAAGGGGAAAAAAAGCATGATTGTCCCCATTGACCAAGATCCTAAAAGAAACATATGAAACATAATTCAAAACCACCCCACCCAATGAGATTTGAAACTAAAGGCCAAAAGAGACTCCCAGAGAAAACTCCATTCTACCATATCATAGGCCTTGGTCATATATAATTTCAGAGCACAGTCAAAGTCTTTCCCTCTTCTTTTTCTCCTCAGAAAAGAAAACACCTATTGGCTACAATGATATTATCTTGAATCAACCTCCGAGGAATAAATGCACTTTGGTGAGTCTCAATTAGCATACCTATAAAAGGTTTAAGTCTAGAGGCAATAATTTTTTAGATAATTTTTGGGAAAAAATTGATAAGGCTAATAGGTCTAAAAAAGGAGAGGTGTTCAGGGTTAGGGTTCTTAGGGACTAAAACCACATTTGTAATATTCATTTATTTTAGAATGTGCCCAGAATTTAAAAAATGTTGAACCACTTTCAATAAATCCCATTTGATTTCATCCTAAAAACATTGATAGAAAACCCTGGCATCCCATCAGGACCAGGGGATTTTGAAGGGCCTAACCCAAAACATCCCGTTTTAACTCTTCTAAAGATAGACACGCATTTAATGCATCATTCATCTCCCATGTCACCAGCGGTGGAATAAGATAAGTAACATGAGAATAGTCCAAACTACTTGAAGAAGAGTAAGGATCTTTGAAAAAACAGTTAGCAAGATTTTCCAATAGTGCCTTCCCCTCCATCCAAACCCCATGATCATCTTTAAGTCTGACAATTTGGTTCCTCTGCCTCCTTTGAATTGTGGTGTCATGAGAAAACTTTGTATTTTTATCGCCCCCTAATTCAGCTAATAACTCTAAATCTAACAGCCCAGTATTTTTCTTCCCTAAGCTATAAAGCTTTAATATTATTGGTAATATCTAACAGCCCCATTGTCATACTCTTGTCTAGCACACGATTATAGATCAGAAAGCCTGCCCTGAAGCTTCTTTATTTCCACTTTAGCATTCCCAAATTTTTTTGAACTCCACCTAATAAGGGTTGACTTAGTTATAAAAGTCTTAGAAAGAAGGGAGAATAAATCAGAGCCTACCGCATCCTTTCTCCATTTTCTCTTAACAATAGAATGACATTCATCCTCTTTAAGCCAAGAAACCTCAAACTTGAAAATGTTCCCATGAGGGGG
This sequence comes from Sambucus nigra, assembly GCA_949130495.1. NCBI lineage: Eukaryota > Viridiplantae > Streptophyta > Magnoliopsida > Dipsacales > Adoxaceae > Sambucus > Sambucus nigra. The sequence continues at coordinate 468,254,752 of OX422214.1, read as the reverse complement.
TTTAGGGGGGCATTATCCACAAAAATTGGGCTATGATCAGATCCTAGGTCAGGATAGGCCACTGTCCCGCTTTCTGGATTTATAGCCTAATTTTCATTGATAAAGATTCTATCTAGCTTCAACCTCACATTATCATCACAACCCCACTTTTTATTCCAAGTTAACCTATACCCTTTTGAGTGAAGTTTAAAAATAAGACAACGATTCATCGTATCTCTAAAGCAAAAAATCTCCCTGTATGCGTTCTCTACCTTACCTTCCTTGTCTTCTTGAGACCAAATATCATTGAAATCCCCTAAGCACATCCAAGGTAAGGGGGGATGCAACTGAGAAGCCACCAACCTATACCATTGAGCTCTTCTAAACTCAAACTTTGGATTACCATACACAAAATTGTAACACCCCGTATTTTTGGTACATTTAATTTAATTAATTCGGAGATTTTAAATTACTTAGTGTGTTGTAATTTAATGAATTAATTAGAACAGAATAATATATAAATATTAATCTGGGATTAAATGGTTAATATTTAGGGAAAACTTATTTACTAAGCGAATAGTAATAATGTAATTATGTCGTCTAGAGTATTAATGACGAGGTATGTACTTATCGCATCCGAAAGTCGGTATAGACTGTATTAGGTGGGGGATAAGTATTTTTAGAAATTAACTCGGATGCAAATTCTGAGGGTACAGTTGAGTCCGGATGGGCCGAGATAGTCGGAAAAGTGTACCCGGGGGTAGTAAACGGGTCACGGGACGTTTTTAGACATAGCCGGGCCCACTCGGGGACATTTGGGTCACTTGGGCTTGGCCCATTAGTCAAAAAACGGGATTAAGTAATTAATCTAATAAGAAGAAATAAGGGGGTGGCTGAACTTAATTAGAGAAAACAAATTAAGGGCTAGGAAACCCTAACAGCAGCCAAAGCCAAATTGGGGATCAAAGAGAACCATCAAAGGTCATCTTCAACCTTGGGATTTAGCTCCAATTCAGACTCTACGAACCTTAAGGCAAGTGGATAACTTGCAATAGCATTAAATCTGTTTTCGATTCATATTCATGTGTAGTGATTATGTAGAAATCCGTTTTTGGGTGTTAATGGAATGAACATGGGATTTTGAAAACAACAATTCTGATTTACGAAATTTGGGGTGATGTTTCTTATAAAATCTGATTATGGTGAGTTATTGCATATCTGATAAGAATGTTATCTGCATATTTGGAAACGAATTTGATGATGAAATTTGGGGTATAAATGGACCTAGGGTTAATGATGAAACTTTCCCCAAATTTAGAAATTTGAGTTAATGGACGAATTATTGATGTTGTTGAATACTCTGGAGATCCTTAATGAGTTTCCTAATATGTACAAATGCTAAAAGAGACTTAGTTTCAGTGTAGAAGGAAATTAGGGTTTGCAGATTTTCGCCCATGGCTGTCCGTCTTCGCGAAGAAGACGAGTACCTGTTCGATCGATCGATCGACGCCATGAAGTCGATCGATCGACGGTCGGCAGAAACTGACAGTTTGCCCAGTTTTATTTATATAGGAAGAGATTTATATAAAAGTTGTTATGCAATGAATTATTGTTGAGAAATTAATGCATGGGGTTACCTAATTAAATGTGAATGAATTAATTAGGAAATGGGAGGAGAAATTTGGATGACACGTCAAAATTGGTTGAGTGACATCGAGGTAAATTATATTACGTAGTAATGGACTAAGAAATTTAGAGTCGGGATTTAGACTCGGGTGAGGTTAATTCGGGCTATGAGATTGAGTCCAATTAAATGGTGAGGGCAACATCAAAAGCAACTGAAATTATTAATGTGCAAATTAATTAATAATTCGAGTTGGGTAATAACCTCATAATAAAAATGGAATAGGCTTGTGTTACGGGTTTGGTACACGGTGTAGCTAGAACATTTTTATATATGTATATATATATATATATACGGTGTGTGATAGTATATATATATAGTGTATGCCTTAATATCAGTGGTTAGATATTATTATACTCTAGTGCTATAGGGGGAGGTTACGCGCAGTGGATGAATCCCCTAGCTTGAGGAGTAGGGCGAGTAGATTCCCAGGTCATAACGTCCGTTACAGGGGGTGAGGGGCATCTCACTTTCCGGGAAGGAATATGACCGCCTCCAATCGTATACTAAACCAAGTTAGTGAGAGATTCTAACTTGGATAACTAGGATATGTGAATATACCTAGTGTACTAGCACTTTAGAGAAATTATATCCGGGGAGTACTTTTACTCGGGTGGATATTAGTGGTTTATGTATTCCAGTGTGTGTGTGAATGCTGCAATATTCTAAGTATATAATAGGGTGATTATTATAAACGGACTAAATAAATACAAGCATGTGTTGTTGTATATGTATAACGAGTGGAGTAGTTATATGAATTAAAAAGGGAAATGATTTAATTAAGTTGATGTTACTAATGACTTAAAAATCATAATCACATTTTACTCAGGTTAGAGTAGGGGAGGAGTGTAAGGAGACTTTAATAATTATCTAGTCTTGAGATAGATAACTAGGTGATAATTAAAGCGTTAGTGGTGCACATTAGAGGAGGGGCAAGGAAGTTCTCAAGAGAGTGCGACACTAACTAAAATATGAAGAGCATGCATATTTATTATTACTGCAAGTTAATCATTTGCTAAATGTTTTCAAATGTTTTGGGTACTAACCCTTGCTATAAAATTTTTTATAAAAACCTTTTAGGTGTCCAGCCACAGGGACGCCAGACCTGACTCGATTCCAGGAAGTCCGTTGCTGCAGCATATGTGGATGTTGCGGGACCTTTGATAGACGCCTCTTTCTTTCATTCATAATGTAGAGACTCATTATTATTTATTCGAGCATGTCGCTCACTTTCCATTTATTTGTTTCTTCGATTGTTGGGATTCTATTCTTGTCTTTATGGGATTTATTATTTGGACCGATGGTTTATTCGGTTAATTATTTTTACTTGTGAAATGATTAGTTCAATTATCTGTGATGGTTATATTGCTTTATTTTTTCCGCATGGGTTTTAGTTTAATTAATGAAAGATAAAAATTGACACCAGTCTATTTTTCTCACTTAGGTGGTTAGTAATTTAATAAAACGACAATGATGCTAAGAATGGACCAAATGAGAAACCTGTTCTAACTTGATTTAGGACTGATCACCCGGGATTAATTAGGCGGGGTGTCACAGATGGTATCAGAGCATCAGGTTCTAGTGTCCTTAGGATCTGTGCGGCTTTCTACGTTTCAGCGTAGCGTTCGGTTGTTATAGAGCCCTATTATTAGGACTGTTGATTATATTTTCCGCTTGTGTGGTATCGTATTCCTGCTATTAATTTTTGTATAAATTGTGTACTTATACAATTCAATCTATTTCAGATGCTGCCAAAGAGACAGAGAGCGGAGAGGGCTGAGGCTAGAGATGAGGTGAGGGAGGCTCGACAGGAGCCACAGGTACCGCCACCACCACCACCGCCCGAGTTGATTTCTACCACTCAGGTGGCAGTGATAGTGGCCCAAGCGGTCGAGACAGCGATGCGAGCTATGGCATCTCATTTTCCACAGCCCCAGGCACCGCCTCCATTGGCTCCAGCAGTTCAGGCTCCAGTGGGGCCACCATCTTGGCAGCGAGTGAGGGAGACCTTTCAGAAGGGTCACCCACCTGAGTTTCGAGGTAGCACCAATGTGGTTGAGGCTTGTGACTGGAAGAAGAACATTCAGCGCCATCTGCGCATGTTAGAGGGTACAGAGGTGCAGAAACAGATGCTGGCTACCTTTCGTCTGTCAGGGGCAGCCTTACAGTGGTGGGAGTCCGTAACCACCGCTGAGGAGCGGGATTTGATGACGATTTCTGAATTCTGGGTGCGGTTTGACCGCAAGTACTTCCCTCCAGTAGTAGAGTCTGAAATGAGGAAGAAATTCAGCGAGTTGGTACAGGGTGACAGGTCAGTGGCAGAATATGAGGAGGAGTTCACCCGTTTGGCAAACTTTGTGCCAAACGAGGTGAGCGATGAGGAGCGGAAGAAGTCCAAGTTCATGGATGGTCTGGCTTGGAGAATCAGGCAGCACTTGATTGGAAACCCGGCATTGGTGACCTATACAGATGTCGTTAATGCCGCACTTATACATTGTCAGGATCATCGTTTCCACACTAAGGGGAACAAGAAGGCAGGTGAGCCGAGCCAGCAGGGCAAGGCGGTCACTAGTAGTGAGACGAGTGGCACACAGCAGCAGGTCATCATTCAGCAAGGGAATCAGGCTAAGAAGTTTAAGCCTGGTGGGTTCCGACCGGGAGGACAGGGGTTCAGACAGGGGCAACCAGGCCCTAATCAGCAACAGCAGGTTCCTCAGGGCCGTCAGGGCCAAGGAAACAACGGGGGAGGCCAACCGGGCCAGCAACGTCAGGGCCAGCAGGGCCAACGGCAGGGTGACGACCAGAAACGCTGTTTCTCCTGTGGCCAGCCAGGACACTTCAAGAGGGAATGCCCGCAGAGGGGCAGAGGCCAGCAGCAGGGTGCCCAGCAAGGGCAACAGGGTCAGATGCCACCAGCAGCACCAGCAGCACCCGCCCCACAGCAGCAGGGGCAGATGCACTACGGGCGTGTGTATAATGTTCGGGATGTTCCCAATCCTCCAGCACAGCAGGCGCTGCCCGCGATCGAGGGTACGTTCTCTATCCATGGCACTATGGGTCGGGTATTGTTTGATACGGGGGCCACTCATTGCTTTATAGCTACACATTTCGCGAAGGCTTTAGGGTTGTTAGCCACCGCAGAGAGCACTGTTACGTGTGTCGACTCACCTTTGGGAAACGAGTCGCTTGTATTCTTTATATGTCGGAGAGTAAGAGTGGAGATTGGCGGTTTAGTTTTACCTGCGGACATGTTGGTATTAGATATGCATGTTCATGACGTGATCATCGGTATGGATTGGCTCGCTGACTATAGAGCCATGATTGATTGCTTCGGTGGAAGCCTGATCTTCGCCATTCCGGGACAGGAGATGTTTGTTGAGACGATGCCTCGCCCAGCGGGAGGCTCGACCACTCATCTTTATTACATTGAGGAGGAAACCTCACAGGAAGTGGTGACTCCTTTAGACTCTATTCCTGTGGTGAGGGACTTTGAGGATGTGTTCCAGGAGATACCAGGATTACCACCCAGCAGAGAAATTGAATTTGTTATCGACTTGACACCGGGGACGAGGTCGATTGCTCGGGCACCTTACCGAATGGCCCCTTCAGAAATGCGGGAATTGAGGGAGCTGATTCAGCAATTACTGGGTCAGGGTTCTATTCGGCGGAGTACATCGCCGTGGGGTGCGCCGGTGTTGGTTGTGAAGAAGCGAGATGGGTCACTCCGATTGTGCGTGGATTATAGGGAGCTGAACAAGGTGACGATACGGAATAAGTATCCGTTGCCTCGGATTGATGATTTATTTGACCAACTGAGAGGGGCGTCTTACTTCTCCAAATTCGACTTGAGGTCAGGGTATCATCAACTGCGTATCCGAGAAGAGGATGTTCCTAAGACCGCTTTCTTGTCGCGGTATGGATCGTATGAGTTCAGGGTGATGCCCTTCGGGCTCACTAATGCACCAGCAGTGTTCATGGACCTCATGAACAGGGTTTTCAGGGAGTACCTAGATCAGTTTGTCATCGTGTTCATTGATGACATCCTAATCTACTCGCGTACCGAGGAGGAGCACGCAGAGCATCTGCGCCTGGTTTTACAGACACTGAGGGATCATCAGCTCTATGCCAAATTCGGGAAGTGTGGATTCTGGCTACAGGAGGTACAGTTCCTTGGTCACGTCGTGTCAGATCAGGGTATTGCAGTGGATCCGGATAAGGTGTCGGCGGTGAGGGAGTGGGGACAACCCACGACACCGACCGAGGTGCGCAGTTTTCTGGGATTGGTCGGTTACTACAGACGATTCATTAAAGGATTCTCTAAGATTGCAGGACCTTTGACGAATCTGACTCGGAAAGGGGTGCCTTTCAAGTGGGATGATAGTTGTCAATTAGCGTTCGACGAGCTAAAGGACAAGTTGACATCTGCACCAGTGCTGGCATTACCAAAGGGAGGGCTAGAGTATCGGGTTTACACAGACGCATCCTTACGGGGTCTTGGGGGTGTGCTCCAGCAGGAGGAAATGGCTATAGCTTATGCTTCCAGGAAGCTAAAGCCCCACGAGAGGAATTACCCCACTCACGACCTAGAGTTGGCAGCGGTCGTTTTTGCTTTGAGGATATGGAGGCATTATCTTCTAGGAGAGCAGTTTACTCTATTCACGGATCACAAGTCACTTCAGTATCTCTTCACACAGAAGGATCTGAATATGAGACAAAGGCGGTGGCTAGAATTCGTGAAGGACTACCAGTTTGATATCCAGTATCATCCTGGTAAAGCCAATGTAGTAGCAGACGCATTAAGCAGAAGACCGACTGGGGAAATATCGGAGGTATGGAAAGCGAAGTGGAGAGAGCTTCAATATGAGGACGACGTAGCAAAGGCTTGCATGTCGGCTTTGTCCATCACACCCGAGATCATTATGCGGGTTGTGAAGGCTCAGGCAGAGGATCAGATTTGCCGGGATAGGGTGGGCCAGTTGTTAGCTGAGGGAGCAGAGGGTTACTCGATTAGCTCAGAAGGAGGCCTACGTTTTAATGGGAGGTTAATGGTACCAGAGGATGAGGACTTGAAGCACGCAGTTATGACAGAATCCCATGGTTCGAAATTTGCAGTACATCCCGGTGGGGATAAAATGTACCAAGATATGAGGAGGCAGTATTGGTGGGCAGGGATGAAACGGGACATAGCGGAGTTTGTTTCGAAGTGTGCCACGTGTCAGCTTGTGAAAGTTGACCACCAGAGGCCATCAGGGATGCTACAGCCGTTAGAAATTCTCGTGTGGAAGTGGGAGAGCATCTCCATGGACTTCATAACAGGGTTACCGGTATCGCAGAAGGGTCACGACTCCATATGGGTTATTGTGGATCGGTTGACTAAGGTAGCCCACTTTTTGCCGGTACGCACAGACTTTGAGACGATGCGTTATGCACAGCTATTCATAGCAGAGATTGTTAAGCTGCATGGAGTGCCGATAAATATCGTATCCGACCGAGACAAAATCTTTGTTGCCCACTTTTGGCAGAGCTTTCAGGAGGCAATGGGCACGGAGTTACGCTTGAGTACAACGTATCACCCACAGACTGACGGACAGACTGAGAGAGTTAATCAGATGCTGGAGGACATGCTCAGAATGTGCATTTTGGACTTCGGGGGAGGATGGGAGAAATATCTTCCTTTGGTAGAGTTTGCGTATAACAACTCTTACAAATTCACAATTGGGATGGCACCGTTTGAGGCACTATACGGGAGACCTTGTCGTTCACCCGCTTGTTGGTTAGAGGTGGGGGACAACAAACTCTTGGGGCCGGAGATTGTCCAGGAGACATCTGCCAAGATAGAGTTGATTCGAGGAAGGATTCGAATAGCTCAGGACAGGCAGAAGAGTTATGCTGATGCTTCTCGAAGACATGTGGAGCTAGAAGTTGGGGACCAGGTTTTAGTCCGGGTATCCCCTATGAAAGGGGTGATGAGGTTCGGAAAGAAGGGTAAGTTAGCACCGCGATACGTAGGACCTTTCCCTATTATTGAGAGGGTGGGACCGGTAGCGTATAAGCTTGGATTACCAGATCATCTTCAGCGGATACACGATGTATTCCATGTGACATCGCTGAAGAAATATCGAAGGAGCGAGAGAGCCTTTTGGCATATTCCACTCGAGGAGATCGACTTACAACCAGACATCTCGTATGAGGAGAGGCCGGTAGCAATTCTGGATCATATTGAGCGGAAATTACGATCCAAGGTTGTTCCATTGGTTAGAGTACAGTGGGGTCATCACAATGTTGACGAGTCTACCTGGGAGCGAGAGGAGGATATGCGGGAACAATATCCAGAACTTTTCAACGCAGGTACGATCTAATTTCGGGGACGAAATTCCTTTATAAGGGGGGGAGTATGTAACACCCCGTATTTTTGGTACATTTAATTTAATTAATTCGGAGATTTTAAATTACTTAGTGTGTTGTAATTTAATGAATTAATTAGAACAGAATAATATATAAATATTAATCTGGGATTAAATGGTTAATATTTAGGGAAAACTTAAATACTAAGCGAATAGTAATAATGTAATTATGTCGTCTAGAGTATTAATGACGAGGTATGTACTTATCGCATCCGAAAGTCGGTATAGACTGTATTAGGTGGGGGATAAGTATTTTTAGAAATTAACTCGGATGCAAATTCTGAGGGTACAGTTGAGTCCGGATGGGCCGAGATAGTCGGAAAAGTGTACCCGGGGGTAGTAAACGGGTCACGGGACGTTTTTAGACATAGCCGGGCCCACTCGGGGACATTTGGGTCACTTGGGCTTGGCCCATTAGTCAAAAAACGGGATTAAGTAATTAATCTAATAAGAAGAAATAAGGGGGTGGTTGAACTTAATTAGAGAAAACAAATTAAGGGTTAGGAAACCCTAACAGCAGCCAAAGCCAAATTGGGGATCAAAGAGAACCATCAAAGGTCATCTTCAACCTTGGGATTTAGCTCCAATTCAGACTCTACGAACCTTAAGGCAAGTGGATAACTTGCAATAGCATTAAATCTGTTTTCGATTCATATTCATGTGTAGTGATTATGTAGAAATCCGTTTTTGGGTGTTAATGGAATGAACATGGGATTTTGAAAACAACAATTCTGATTTACGAAATTTGGGGTGATGTTTCTTATAAAATCTGATTATGGTGAGTTATTGCATATCTGATAAGAATGTTATCTGCATATTTGGAAACGAATTTGATGATGAAATTTGGGGTATAAATGGACCTAGGGTTAATGATGAAACTTTCCCCAAATTTAGAAATTTGAGTTAATGGACGAATTATTGATGTTGTTGAATACTCTGGAGATCCTTAATGAGTTTCCTAATATGTACAAATGCTAAAAGAGACTTAGTTTCAGTGTAGAAGGAAATTAGGGTTTGCAAATTTTTGCCCATGGCTGTCCGTCTTCGCGAAGAAGACGAGTACCTGTTCGATCGATCGATCGACGCAATGAAGTCGATCGATCGACGGTCGGCAGAAACTGACAGTTCGCCCAGTTTTATTTATATAGGAAGAGATTTATATAAAAGTTGTTATGCAATGAATTATTGTTGAGAAATTAATGCATGGGGTTACCTAATTAAATGTGAGTGAATTAATTAGGAAATGGGAGGAGAAATTTGGATGACACGTCAAAATTGGTTGAGTGACATCGAGGTAAATTATATTACGTAGTAATGGACTAAGAAATTTAGAGTCGGGATTTAGACTCGGGTGAGGTTAATTCGGGCTATGAGATTGAGTCCAATTAAATGGTGAGGGCAACATCAAAAGCAACTGAAATTATTAATGTGCAAATTAATTAATAATTCGAGTTGGGTAATAACCTCATAATAAAAATGGAATAGGCTTGTGTTACGGGTTTGGTACACGGTGTAGCTAGAACATTTTTATATATGTATATATATATATACGGTGTGTGATAGTATATATATATATAGTGTATGCCTTAATATCAGTGGTTAGATATTATTATACTCTAGTGCTATAGGGGGAGGTTACGCGCAGTGGATGAATCCCCTAGCTTGAGGAGTAGGGCGAGTAGATTCCCAGGTCATAACGTCCGTTACAGGGGGTGAGGGGCATCTCACTTTCCGGGAAGGAATATGACCGCCTCCAATCGTATACTAAACCAAGTTAGTGAGAGATTCTAACTTGGATAACTAGGATATGTGAATATACCTAGTGTACTAGCACTTTAGAGAAATTATATCCGGGGAGTACTTTTACTCGGGTGGATATTAGTGGTTTATGTATTCCAGTGTGTGTGTGAATGCTGCAATATTCTAAGTATATAATAGGGTGATTATTATAAACGGACTAAATAAATACAAGCATGTGTTGTTGTATATGTATAACGAGTGGAGTAGTTATATGAATTAAAAAGGGAAATGATTTAATTAAGTTGATGTTACTAATGACTTAAAAATCATAATCACATTTTACTCAGGTTAGAGTAGGGGAGGAGTGTAAGGAGACTTTAATAATTATCTAGTCTTGAGATAGATAACTAGGTGATAATTAAAGCGTTAGTGGTGCACATTAGAGGAGGGGCAAGGAAGTTCTCAAGAGAGTGCGACACTAACTAAAATATGAAGAGCATGCATATTTATTATTACTGCAAGTTAATCATTTGCTAAATGTTTTCAAATGTTTTGGGTACTAACCCTTGCTATAAAATTTTTAAAAAAAACCTTTTAGGTGTCCAGCCACAGGGACGCCAGACCTGACTCGATTCCAGGAAGTCCGTTGCTGCAGCATATGTGGATGTTGCGGGACCTTTGATAAACGCCTCTTTCTTTCATTCATAATGTAGAGACTCATTATTATTTATTCGAGCATGTCGCTCACTTTCCATTTATTTGTTTATTAGATTGTTGGGATTCTATTCTTGTCTTTATGGGATTTATTATTTGGACCGATGGTTTATTCGGTTAATTATTTTTACTTGTGAAATGATTAGTTCAATTATCTGTGATGGTTATATTGCTTTATTTTTTCCGCATGGGTTTTAGTGTAATTAATGAAAGATAAAAATTGACACCAGTCTATTTTTCTCACTTAGGTGGTTAGTAATTTAATAAAACGACAGTGATGCTAAGAATGGACCAAATGAGAAACCTGTTCTAACTTGATTTAGGACTAATCACCCGGGATTAATTAGGCGGGGTGTCACAAAAATTTACCCTAACCCTCCCACCAATACCCTTCCAATCCTTAATGATCACATCAGTAAAATCTTTTGAGCTTTCAAGAATTTGCAGACTAAATGATTTTTTCCACATCAAACAAGTACCCCCTGAGAGCCCCACTGGATCAAAACAAATCACATTATAAAACTTAATCATATTCTTAATAAAAGAAATCCTCTATGTTGCTGCTTTAGTCTCCATAAGGAAAATTAGTGCTAAGTCATTCAAAACATAAAGGTTCTAAAGATTCTGAATTGTTAAGGGAATACCCAAAGCTTGAGAATTCCAAGATATGATGGTCATTAGTGAGGAGGGATCCTAAACAAGGAACCCTCAGTCTTCATTTGATCTAGATAAGAGTTGTTAAGAATTGAAACTTCTACTAGATTATCTTCACTGAACACTTCCATATATTCTTCTATAATATATTGTTTACCTATTCTTCTTTTTATTTTTATTTTTCTAAGACTTTTCTTAACTAATATTGCTTCACTTTTATCCATTTTTTCCAGATGTTCAACATCCTTCTCTTCACTCTCTTCCACAAAAGACTGGACTCCAGCCAGATTAAGAGACTCTCCTTAATGTTTTTGAGAAGCTGGTTTTTAAGAGGTATTTGGAAGGTTTCTTTTATTTATTTGTAAGTTATTAAAATTAGTAACCAAACCTTGGTTGTTTCCCAACAGCTCTATTTGATGATTGGCATTGAAAATCCTTTCATGTTGCACTCTGATAACTCACAAGTCAGGTTCCCCATCTTCACACAACTTACCTTCCCCCTTATCTTGAGCACCAGCCACTTTAAACTGTAGGTTATTATCATAAAGAAGTTGGGAGGGCTTTGTATTAGGGTTTTGGGGTTCAAAAACACATTGCTTTGTAAATCTTAAGCTTTTAGTTATTTTCTAATTTTTTGGTTTGTTACTGAGTTTTGTCTTGAATTTTGGGTGATTTAGGGGGATAGTCTTGGTTAGGGATATTTTTGGCCTAGAAGGCAAGGTTTTTTGAGGTGAAAGTTCATAACCCCCATTTTTTTTGGTTGGGACAAGATGTTAGGATTGACTGTATCTTCTATTTTAAACCTATCAGAGACTTGAATTAGGTGGTGGACCCCCTCTGAGCAACTAGGCAAAGGTTTTGAGTTGAGGATATTTTAGGTAGTTTATTTAAATATTGGGTGGTTGGGTGAATGGTTAATTGAGATAAGACATTCTGGGGCTTCAACCCATACTTTTTATGAAAAATGAATGGGGGGAAAGAGTGATTTGGGATGAGTGTCACTTCAGTACTTACTATGCTGGTCTCATAAATGTTTTGGTTAACTATTGTTGTTTGGGTAATAGGAGGAGGGATAAGGGTGGGGGAGTTTATTTGGTGAATAGGGCTAAACAAAGTTACTATAGTTTCGTCACTTGCTTTTGGGATTTGATCAGTTTGGAAACATCGTGGGCCTCTCTGGATATTTTGATAAGAAATACTGTTTGGGATTGGGGATAGGCATGGGATTTTTCTAACTAAGTCATCCAAGGATTCTTTAAAAGATGGTATAGCAGACATCCATGAATAAAAAACAATGGGATTCCTCCCCCCACCTCCCACCTTTACTTCTTCATCACAGTCCACAACAATATGACTCAGACGACCACAGTTAAAGAAAAATCTTTTAACCTTTTTGTACGTAAAGTAAACCCATTTATCCACCTTTTCCCTTTTTAAATTAAAACTTCTTGATAAAGGTTCATTAATAGGGAGACTAACCTTCATACGCATGTAGGATTAGTGTCCATGTCTTATATCCACCTTAACATTTGTAACCAACATCTGGCCTATCAGCAGACCACTTCCTTTGTGAAGACTACCCTTAGGGAGTCCATATACTCTGACCCACAATTCAATGGAATCAAAGTTTATATCTTTAGTAACTAGTTTTGAGTCCCATTCCTTGAGTACCAATAAACCATTCGAGAGTGTCCAAGGGTATTGGTCAAGCACTCTGATCCTCCTCTCGTTAAAAATCAAAAGAGAAGATATTAAACTCATTTTTTGCTATTTTATATTCTCCTTTTACTTTCCAAGTTTTCTATGCTAAACCTTCTAACTGGGCAATATTTGAATTTTTTTTCGAGATAATCTTCACTAGCAAAGAGAAAACTCTTTCAACTGAACCTTCTATTGCTTGTGGCAAATACAAAGATAGCAGTAAAGATGCTGGTGATTTGGACATGGTAAATCATAGATGTAAAAACAGAAGTCAACAACAAGTAACAACTCTCAAAATCCCACAACGAACAGAAGGCCAACATTTCAATAGTTTCAAACTTGTGAACAATTCAATTTCAACATTAAATTTTTTCTTGAACTACAATTATAGTATATAATTAAAATTGACAACGGAACTCAGTGTCGACATTTGTCACTTTTTCACATCGTCATGTTTAATTAAAGTTATTAATTAACAAATTAATTTGCCTATAATTTTATATATCCTTTCATCTTCTCTATTCATTTACATCAATGCCTAAACAAGACCCTTTTAATTCATCCCCAGCTCTTTATTTCCTGCAATCTTTCACCTTTTGTACGACATCAATCTTTTCATCTCTCTCACCATTCAATTTATAACATCTTCCTCTTTCTAATCACGAGATCTATCCTTCTATTCACATATATATTTTATTCCCACCCTCTCAACACATGTGAGCAAGTAGCAACATACACTAAAAAAAATAGATGGCAATGATCGAAGGCAAATAGTGTCGATCGAACGCAATCATCATCGGCTCCCGTCGATAAGAATTCACGCCTTTTTATTTCACTTTTGGTAATTGAGTCATTTTTTAATTATCTCGATTTTGTTGCAAATCATAAGTCTTTAAAAGTCTATCTTTGTTGTTGATTCATTGACAGTTCTTAGATTATGGGGGGTACTTTGTTAAAATGTCATTGTTTATTTTTACACTGGGTCTTAGTCATGATTTAATTTTATGGTGGGTTAATATTCAAGGAAAGAATTTGTTTATTTCTTAATACTAGAGGTATGTAACTCTCTCTCTATATATATTTACACACACACACACACACACACACACATTGTGTGTATGTGCACGTGTGCACGTGTGTGTGTATTTCATCTATATCATACTCTAGCAAATGACTTATTTTGCTTCTTATTTTATGGTGACAGATTTTAAAATTTTTCATTTATGGTTTTCAACTTACTGTTTGTCGCTGTTTGATGAAATGTCTCACCCAAATGTATACTATAAATACTTTTTTTTTGTATAGTTTGTAACTATTCATTACACCCATGCTATTGCTAAATAATTTATCGTGATTATTTTAGTGAAGTACTATTAGACAATCCACCATGTATTAAAATTTTTGGGGCTTCATCTTACTTTGTTTGAATCTTTTTCATAACTTCAATAGGTATTTGGGGTTTTAATTGAACACATGTAGTCTATTTGACAAACCGTATTTATATTCCTTAATCATCTTACTTTTCTATTTGAGGTTGTGATACATTAGAATACTAGGAATTGTTTTTTATTTCCAATTTTTCTTTTATTTTTCTTATGTATTATTTACTTAATCAATGCAATCCTGAAGTGCTTTTGTGTCCAGTCCCAAATGCACCTATGGACTACGCGAGGTGTTAGTATTTCAGATTATATATTTCCCAATTTAGCTTCTGTCGCACCTACCTCACTCTCCGTCAACGATCTTACCAAAAAAAGACCATACATTGTTGATGTAAGTAATTTTTTATAATATTTAATTTTTGAATTCTATTTCATTGATATGCGCTCGAGCGGGTTGTATGCTAGTTACTTATAAATAGAACGAGCTCTCATATCTATGTTAAAATTATAATTACCTCATACTGAAATCACTAATCAATGAGACAACTACTTTAGCAGATGAAATGCTAAGGTCTAAAGATTAGCAGATTTATAATCCATAATCAAGATATTGTTGCTACTTTATCGTAACTTGAACCAACCTTCTCCTAACTCAATCTATTCTATAGTTTCTTATTCATCTTTCATAGATTTTAGCTCACAGAGTTATAACCCTTTCATTAGATGTCAAAATTTGTAGTTGGGTCCCTAATTCACTAGATGTCAAAATTTATTCCATTATTCCCCTCTCTCTCTCTCTCTCTCTCTCTCTCTCTCTCTCTCACACACACACACACACACACACACACACACACACACACTCTCTACACCAAAATGGTCAAACTGACACCCTTTAAGCGGCTAGCCTTGTCACGGTCATTGACCGTGACAAAAAAATAAGAATTTTTTATCACGGTCAATGACCGTGACAAGGTCATGATAAATGCTTGTCACGATCAATGACCGTGACAAGTACGTGACAAGTACAGTTGTCACAGACTTGTCACGGTCAATGATCGTGACAAGCCTATAAAGTTGTCACGGTCAATGACCGTGACATTTCCGTAACAATTATGTCAGTAAAAAACCCTCCCTCTTCTTTCTTACCACCGATTCTATTCCCTCCATTTCTCTCTCTCTCTTTAGCGGCTGCTCACTCTCTCTCTCTAGAACTTTGGTATGTTTTCTCTCTCTATTTCTCCTCCATTTATGTATATATGTATGTATATGTGCGTGTGTATATATATGTGTGTGTAAAGGTGCGTGTAGGGGGGCGGGGGAGGCAGCGGGACTAGGGGAGGGGAGGGGGTGTATATGCGTGCGTGTGTGTGTGTATATATATATATATGCATGTGTGTGTATATGTCCATGTGTATGTATATGTGCGTGTGGTGGGAAAGGGCAGGGGGATGGAGTAGGGCAGGGGGCGGGGGGGGGGGGGATGTATATGTGTGTGTGTGTGTGTGTGTTTTTTTAATTAAAATTTTATTTGTTTATTAGATATTGCCCCTCATATTGTAGTGCCCCTTGTAAAAGAATTGATTGATTTAATATTGATTGGTTGTTAATTTTTTTTGTAAATTAATAATTGGTGCCCCTTTCATATGCAAGTAGGATTTCCCCTTATTGTAAATTAGTAAATTAATAATTGTATACTTTAATTGATGAAAATAATTAATTGAGTAGATGGATTAGAAGGGGTGTGTGATACACATTTGTTGTTGCCATTGCGATTGGATTATAGTGGATCGATGTTGTGTTGGTTAATTTTAAAAGTGGCATGACCACTGGATTATTGTCCATGTGGGGGTGAGATTTTTCAACTTTTTTTGAAAATTACTTTGTATAACGAACAATATATATATAGTATGATAATTAGATGAAACATACTTGAAATTACATATAGTGCGCATGGATACTAGCCTTTTAGTTCTTATGCGTACGCATTCAATAACCCTTAGACCCGTTCGAGAGTCATTACCCCTGTAATGAGATCTCTCGAATTGTCCCGTTTGGACATTTTGGGACTGCATAATATCTATATAATAATATTCTTAGTGGCTTAAAGTTGTTACTTTTGGAGGACGTTAAGCAGTCGTATCCTAATGTTCTCTAGGTACATACTAGATTGACAAGTGTGACTGTTATTTCAATTAATCAATTGAAATAACACTCACACTTGCCAATCTATGTCGTGTACTTGGAGAACTACGGGGATATGCTGCCGAATTTTTCTCAAATCTTAACAATGTACATGGACTGTTAAGCATATTACAGAAAAATGCGGTATTGAATGGGATAGGACCACTCACCCTTTAGAGGATATGGAGGAAATACAAATTTCTATTATAAATTGAATTTGAATTTGAAATTTAAAAATTGAATATAAATAAGACACAATTAAATGAAACATACTATAAATCTAAGTTTTGTTTATACTAATCCATGAATATACGCTTCTTACCTTTAATATGTGATTAGTTGTGATAACTGTGATGGGATAGCCAAAATAAAAAGAGTGGATGGGTGAGACAAATAGAATGGGGGATGTGTTTCGCGTAGGTTCTAATGAATTTGTGAAATACGCAAAGAGATGTCATAATGATGAAGAGTTTTCGTGTCCATGTGCTAGGTGTAATAATGGTAAGGTGTTTGAGTGGAAAACAATTGAACTACATTTGTTAAGATCGGGTATGTAAGATAGTTATCGATTTTGGAGTTTTCACGGTGAATTAAAAGTTCCTTTTGTCCCCGAAGAACCTTCACAACAACCTTCAACAAATAGGATAGATGTATAAGGGGACGACGTAGATCATTATATGTTAGAGGATTTAGTTGATGATGAGTATGGAGTTTATGAAGCAGAGGAGAATGAGGTTACTGATGATGTACAAGGTTCAAGTGCTCCTGAATATATCATGATAAACCTTGACGATGACTACCAAAGTTTTAAATTTAAGGCGACCCAACTGTTATACTCTGGTTGTGAGAAAGATCAAACAACTTTACATGCCATGGTTGGTTTACACAGTTTGAAGATGCAGTACGATTTGTCTGGCAATAGCGTGACAGGAATTCTGAAATGGGTGAAGGGGTTACTACCCAAGGAGAATACGCTTCCAAATAGCTATCCTGTTATGAAGAACAGTTTGAAAGGTTTGGAAATAAAGTATAAATCGATTCATGCTTGTGTGGATGCTGATTATGATGATGTTGTCTGGGCTCGGTGGTAGCGGAGGCGACGAGGTCTTCTCGACCCCTAGGCTCCCCAAATATGGCAAATTGGGGATGGCCATAGATAACAAGACGGGGCTATTAGCGAGATACCTCAAGCTGGTAAAGACGATCATCAGCCCGGGGTACACTAGTTGGAGGGAGGTGCCAAATGAGCTCAAGTTAGCTATTTGGGTGGCACTATAGGTAATGAATATATATTTATATTTATATGAATATTTCAATTTCAATTTCAATTTCAATTTCAATTTCAATTTCAATTTCAATTTCAATTTCAATTTCGATTTCATTTTATATTTATATTTATATTTATTCGCAACTATTATGTAACACCCCGCCCGCCCGGGGAGAGCGAACGGAGAGCTAATGCGATAAAATATTCCAAATCTACAAGTGACAAGGTATAGAGCATCTAAATAAACCCACAATCATATAAATCCACTAATCTCAATTCTTCAAATACAACAAGTCTCTCGAATAAATACAACATCTAACTCGAAAAATAAAATACAAATCTCCAAAGCTCTATACATCAAAATAATACAAATCTTTCCCAAACAATCCTCGCTAAAATCAATCTCCATAGTGCCCCAAAATCCGCGCTAACCTGCCACTAAAAGAAAATATGGGGAAGTATACAATACGACAAGAAACATGCTCAACAAATATATGTTAGTGATGAATAAAACGTAACAACACGAGTACGAATATTCAAATCAA
This sequence comes from Sambucus nigra, assembly GCA_949130495.1. NCBI lineage: Eukaryota > Viridiplantae > Streptophyta > Magnoliopsida > Dipsacales > Adoxaceae > Sambucus > Sambucus nigra. Next base: position 468,236,501 of record OX422214.1, on the reverse strand, counting down.
AATGCAAATCTCAAAGCATTTATCAATATAATTTCTCAACAACACTTTAATCGGGTCACCAGGCCTCACCACATCCGTATATACTTTATCAAGCCATAGCCCGGGAAACAGGAATTTTGGTGGGTGCCCAACATCCGTGCCATATTAAAATCTCATGACAACGTGCTCAACAACAATATAATGATACCACATGAATCAAAATAATTTCAACAATTATTTTCCAGATTTCAATGAATTTATCAATTCAAATATGAGTTCAATGAACAAGAATTCAAAGAGAATGACACTCGCGAGATTTAAGGAGCATATTGTGTAAAACCCCATACCTCAAACCATGATGAGAAACCAATGATCACATCCTCAAGATCAACACAAAAGATCTACAAAAGATCCTCCAAGAACCTCCAACAAAATAGCCCCCAAAACACCTTTAATCTAAGGTTGGAACTCACAAATCTTAAGGGCCAGTGTGTGTATAAAAAGAAGAGGAATATAAAATATATTTTCTGCCAAAATTTGTGCCAAAAGTATGTTAAAAGGATTGCCCACAACTTACTTTTATAATGCAAAGAAATGAAGAGTTGGAATCCAAAAGACTCCTTTAAATAAGGCAAAGAAATGAAGAGTTGGAAGTCAAAACAACTCCAAGAGTTAAAAACATTTAAAAATTATTTTAAAATCCGTTTTAACTCCGATTTCGAAACCGTTTGAAATTCTCGCCTTTAAAAATAATAACCAACATATTTGAGCAATAAACATAATTTTATCAAAAACTTTATTTTCCTCCATTTTCCAAAAATTAATTAAAATAGCCCAAAATTACGCGGGTTGTTACATATTATTGTATTTGTTGGACAGGAACAATTCATCCTAGATCCAAAGGTACACGATTCCTTCTTGGAGCAGTTGAGGGAGTAACACAAGACGTGGAAGAAAAATATGCGGACTCGGTACTTTGGGAAGACCAGAGAGTCCGTTATCCGAATGCGTGAATCCGTCCCACCGAAGGAGCCGATCTCATTGGCACAATGGAAAAAGTTCATTGACAATGAGACCGGGGAGCGACAATTGGCATATCGCTAATCGGGGAGGGAAAATCGGGCGAAAAAGATGAACGTACACTACTCCGATCGAACGTCTTACACCGAGGTGGAGCATAGGATGATGGTAAGATTTTATTTTTTTATAACTACAGAAATATATTATTTTGCATTATTTTACTTTGCGGGGCCGATACTAATTTAACTTTATTTTATTTCAAGGGACAAGGAGTGGCCCTGGGGGTAGGCCACATATGCTTGATACTTATGTGGCTATTCGGACGAAGAAAGGGAAGGATAAGGAGGTGTCCCCGAGCATCGCGGCCACAATTGTAAGTAATCCCACAGTTTACTTTTTGTTAATTATGTTATTATTTTTGTATTTACTTATTTTACTAATCATGTGCTTTTTGTCATTTCAGGCAAAGCTTAACGAAGTGCATGAGTCGCAGTCTGATGCCAATAAGGCATCTTTGTCCACAGACGCACTCATCCAAGTTCTTGGCGCTGATCGCAAGGGGCGGACAAGGGGGGTGAGGTTGCGGGTGGTCAAATCTAGGATCATTGAATTGGAGACGAGCGATATCAGGTTGGCTCGAACAGTGGACTCGCATGACGCGAAGCTGTCCCGTTTGGAGGTGACTGTACAAGATATATTCTCATTCATGAAGCGTTTATTGGGTAGAAACTATAAGGGGAATGAGAAGGAGAAGGTGCTGGAGGAGGAGGAGGTGCAGGATGATGAGGATGTGGACCTCGCTGCTTCATCGTCGACACGTGCGGACTTTGATGATCCACTCCTCTATTTGGATCCCTTCAACCGACCGATGTCGACACATGGTTGGCCGATCGTGTTTTTACTGGACATATTTTATGGCCAGCGGATAGGGCGGGGGTTGAGGGACCCGAATACCATCCAGGGTATGCCAGTTCATGGACATTTGCTTCAAGACATCGAGTCCAAGGTGCTCGTCACGCATGTGATACCCGGGAAGGAGAACTCCCCCTTGTGGTTGCGCGAACAATGCGGCACGATGCATATTGCTGGGTGTGTCAATTTGCATATCGTGTGGCCCACTCACCTCCTCAGAGCAAACATTACCCCAAACATGTAGTGACATTATTTGAATTGAATTGTTCTAAGTTGTTACATTTGAATTATATCGTGATGCATATTGTCTCTATTTTGAATGTATATTTGCATTATCTCTATTTTATTTGGATATATGATGTTTAAAAGGGTACAACGTTGTTAAACAGGTACAAATATACTACTGGGCAGTGGCAGTGGCCATACTGCCCAACAGTTTTTTTTTAATTCTGCCCAGAATTGTCATGGTCATTGACCGTGACAATTTTTGATTAAAAGTCACGGGTTTGTCACAGTCCTTAACCGTGACAAAATTTGTTAAGGTCAAGGACCGTGACAAGTCTAACGAACTTGTCATGGTCAATGACCGTGACAAGTCCGTGACAACAAAAGTTGTCACCCCCATAATTGTCACAGTCATTAACCTTGACAAGTCCAACTTGTCAAAGTCAATGACCGTGATAATTCGGCAGATTTGGTGTACTGATATATATATATATACAAAAAGTCTCTTGTAAGGAATCCTTATAGTGCAGACACCGGTATATACCATTTTTTAAAATAGTAAAAAAATGATTTTTTTGATGCAACTTCATGGATATGATGTTCAGAGTTAGATGATCATCTCATATTTTTTTCATCAAAAAATTTAATAAAAAAACCGTTGAGATGAGGTGATATGTAAAAAAAGGGTATAAATATTAATTTTCAACCGTTGAAATATTGGGTAGTGCCAGCTACTTTATTGATTGAATTTTTTTATGAAACTTCATGGATATGATCTTCTCACTTCCGAGATCATATCCATGAAGTTTCACAAAAATTTCTATAAAAAAGTGGGTGAGATGGTCGTCAACATTTCAACGGTCGAAAACGCATATTTATACCCTTTTTTTACATATCACCTCATCTCAATGTTTTTTATTGAATTTTTTTATAAAAAAATAGGAGATGATCTTCTCATCGTGCAGATCATATCCATGAAGTTTCATAAAAAAAAATCATTTTTTTACTATTTAAAAAAATGGTATGTACCAAGGTCTGTACCATAAAGAGTCCTTACAAGAGGGGGCCTCTCTCTCTCTCTCTCTGTGTGTGTGTGTGTGTGTGTGTATATATATATATTTGTGGCCTAGATTCTCCACGAATCAATTTTTTTAAAATAGTAAAAAAATATTTTTGAGCTATATTTTTTGTGTGATATTTAAACTTTTCAAAGAACTCCTAAAAAATTAGCCCAAAATAATCTTTTTGTTATTTTAAAAAAATCAGCAAAATTTGTGAGTTTTAAGCTGATTAAACACGAACATATTTGATCATTTTTTTAAAGTAACAATAAATTTCATTTCGAGCTAATATTTTGGGGCATATACCAAATAGTCCATTGAACTTATTTTAATACATTTATAGTCCAAGCCTTTTTATTTTTCACCCAAAAGTCCTTTACCATGCCGCTGGCGCAAACCTTTAAAGATAAGAGAATAAGGGACTTTTTGGTACAAAATAAAATGCTTGGACTAAATGTGTAATAAAAAAATGTTCGAGGGACTTTTTGGTACTTGATCCTAATATTTTTAGGGGTTCCTTAAAATATTTAAATAACACAGAAAATAATAAACTCACAAATATTTTTTCTTACTATATTAAAAATAATGGTCCGCACAGAAAGGTTCACTCAGAAGCCTCTGTGTGTGTGTGTGTGTGTGTGTATATATATATATGAGATTATGAATTTAAAAAATTATTAATGGCATATATAACAAAATTGTGGGTATAAATCTTCCCTAAGTTTTTATATAAAAAATGCAACTTAAAAACATAATTATAAAAATATTGCACTTTCGATCATATTTACAAAAAATAATGCACTTCATGATTTTGTGATCTTATACCGCAATTTTTATTTTAAATTCGTCGTTGGAAACAAGAAATTCAGTTTGGATTAACATGGTCATTAACTAAGCCTAATTAAATGAGTTTCGTTGAATACACGTGTAATACCCCGTATTTCTGAATATTTTATTTAATTAAATTGGAGAATTAAATGAGAAAATACAGCTTAATTTAAATTACGTAAGAGGAGTAATTTAATGGGATTTATTAAAAATTGTAATTTTGGAATATCAATCGGGAGATAGTTACCGATTTATATTGCCTCATTATATTTACTTAGTGCGAGTGGTAAATAGTTACTTAACGGTGGTAGACCGTGTTGGGGTGAGAACGAGTAATATTTGTTAAGTGACTCAAATGATAATTTAGAGGTCACCGATGAGTCCGGAAGGGTCAAATTAGTCAAAATAGTATACCCGGGGGTACTAGTTGAGTCCCGGTGTAATTTTGGACTAAATCGAGACCGTTCGGGGGTGTTTTGGTCTTTTAACATGAGAGGGTATGGAGACCTACGAAATTGAGAGCTTTATATCAGCCGTATGATAGAGGGGTTAGGGTTAGAAAACCCATGAAAACACACCATAGCCATTAGAGATAAGAGAGAAACCATTCTCAAGGCAAAAGGAAGAATTGGGAAGGATTCAAAGGAGATTTTCACTATCAACTTGTTGAGGAAGAAGGATTGAAGGATGAAGATCATCAATCATCAACAACAACCACGAAATCAGACCCTACTGATCATAAGGCAAGTTGTTTATTGCAAAAATTATAAAGTTATAATACCCATGTGTAGGGTTTTTGAATAGTCTTGTTTAAATCAATATCTTGATAGGAGAATGATGATATTTATACATGTTGGGATAGGAATCGCATGTAGAATGGTTTAACTTATGTAGATGATTAATATTCAGATTAGACTTGATGATTTTTCGGAATAAAATCTGGATTTTCAATGAAAATATGGGAAGAACACCATAACTAGGGTTTCAAGAAATTCTGGGTTTAATTCACTATTTCTTTAAAGGAATTGGAGTTTTGAGGTATTTGACACGTTAGAAATTGTCCTAGTATATGTGAAAATATGTTAGGATCATTGGGTCAAAGTTTGGTGGACTATAATGGAGTTTGAAGATTTGTTAATGGAGGAAAAATCTTAACGAAAAAGACGAACTGCGTCTGTCCCTGTTCGATCGTTCGATCGATCTCGAACTATCGATCGATCGAACCCAGCAGTCGATCGATCGACGCAAACTGTTTCCCGAATTTTTTGTGTTTAATTCTTCGTTGATTTTTGGGAATGAATGAGTATCCTAGGATTTACATTATACTTATATGGGAGTGAGAATAAGACTAGTAGGTATACTATTGAGGTCCGATAAGGCCATTGGGTGTAGGGCTTGGATTGCGGACCGACGAGAATAATCCGATTTAGTAGAGTATCGGGAACTTCGGAAATTGAGTTACGAGGCGAAGTCAATTCAATTTAAGTAATAGACTAGTAGGGTAAGAAATAACTACTGAAATTATATGTAAGGGGTAACTAGGACCCTTAGAGTTGTGTGAATACTCAAATAAATGCGATTAATGAGATAAATAGTAAAGCGAATATTGTACGGTAGATATATGAGATTAAAATATTACGTACGTATATAATTAATAGGTCGGGCCTGTACCAACTGAATTGTGTGATCTTTTAGGTCGAGATATTTATACCTAAATTAATTATATTAGGGTCAATGAGACATTCTGAACTAACATAAAGTTATGATATGTTTGGGGTCGAAGAGAAATGCCGAACCAAACCTTGAACTGGTGTCGCGATGAAAGAGTCCAGAACCAGAATATGTGTATATATATATTTTTAAAAATAGTTGGGGTCGATGTATCATTCCGAACCAAGAATCACTTACATGTGTATATAAATAATTGGGGTCGATGTATCATTCCGAACCAATTCTTACTTGGGGTCGATGAATCATTCCGAACCAAGAGTCCTTTACGTGTATAAAAAGGGAAAAATAGTAATGACTGATATTTAGTATATATTGTGTGTGAAATATATACACTTGATGATATTCTACTTCTGTGTATTAGTAGATTGATATATATTATGTATTTAAAGATACATACTGAATTGGTAAGTTAAGTAGTGAAACTTAATTACGAAATGCACCTTTAGATAGAGAAAATCTATTTAGTAATTCAAGTAGCGAAACATAATTACACAAGTGGGAAGTCAACAATTGTGAGAATTGTAGTAATTTTAGTAGTGAAACTAAATGAGAAGTCTTGAAAAATAACATAGATGAAATGTTAGTTGAGAGTTAATTAACATACACGAGATGTTAGTGAAACGATTGTACTGTATGGGCGGTACTGGAACTTGGGTACAGATAAGTTCAGTTGACTACTTTGGTTTTAGTTAGCTTGGGATGTATGGCTAGATAAACTAAGTGGAGAACGTTAGGTGTGCACAAAAGATGAGGGGTGAGTTAACTCAAGAGTGTATGAGAACCTAACATGTGTAATCAATAACCGCATTTTATATTGTGATAAACGATTGTTAAATATTTTCAAAATGTTTTGAGTACTAACTCTTGCTATAAAATATTTTCAAAACCTTTTAGGTGTCCAGCCACAGGGACGCCATGTATGATGATTCCATTCCAGAGACTCGGAGTTGTAGCACAGTGGATGCTTACAGGATTTTGACTAGACGATATCTCTCATTCAGATCTAGTACATGATCTCACACTATTCTATGTATGGACTTGTGGTCCGGTATTAGTCTCAGATGTTAGTTTCAGACTAGTGGTTATTCTATTGTTGTTTGGGATTTTTAGCTGATGGTTTATTCGGTAATACTTTTGTTCTGCTGTACTTTTACTTTGTTGTTTGAATTATAGTACATGATTATTTGTACTTTATTCCGCATGGTTGATTTATCTGTTTTAAGAAAGATAAAATTTGGCACCGGTCTAATTTTACTTAGGGGATTAGTAATTAAAAAGTTTTCGACAGTGATGCTAAGAATGAACCATTTGAGAAACCTATTTTAATTTAATAAAGGCCTGATCACCCGATGTTTAATTAGGCGGGGTGTCACAGATGGTATCAGAGCATAAGGTTCTAGTGTCCATAGGATCTGTACGGCTTACTACGGTTTCAGCGTATCGTTTGATTGATATATAGCCCTATCTTAGGATTATTGTACTCCTCTACGTACGTAGTTTACGTTCTCCTGTTATTTAGTAGATGTAGTGTTATATATACGAGTTCGATTGGGCACGGTACGTCGAATATGGTGGTAGGACCAGCGTTGGCGTTAGAAGGACTGCATGAGGGAGGAGCTCGGCATAAAGCATGGGGTGTTCGAAGATGGTAATCATTGGAGAGATGACCGTTGTCAAGGTCACTCCTAGCGTGTAATGGAAGTAGATGCTGCAAGGGTTGTTGAGGCATAGCAGGCATTTTCCAAGTGTCGCGACTGCAAGGGGGAATGCTAATCTAGACCCGCCCAATGCAGTGATAGTGGGAGGGAGTCTGAAATTTTTTTTGATGAGAACGATCCGTAATATGTGATAAAACGGCGACTGTGCATGGTAACCAATGGAAGTAGAATGTACAGAGGTTTTGTCATTTAGGGATAGAGTAGAAATACCCAGAAGTGAAAATTTGGGTAAAAATTTTGAGGTAACGTGGCGGGGATACCAATCACCACATCCGGACCGAGGGTCCGTATACAAATAGAGGAACCTTATGTATAGTTTAACCACAAAGTTCTCCAATGAGGATTCAGAAGCGAAGTGAATGGAAATATCTGAGCCCCTCACGTGAAAGCCTGGTAGAGGCCAATCGTGAGAGAGAAATTTATCCATTAAAGTGAACTTGTACCAATAAGATAGGTATAAGGGAAAAAGAGCCCTTGAGAGAATGGACCCTCGAGTTGTAATTCGCAAATTTTGGTAAAACTCTTCTTGGACGACTTATGTATATGAAGACAGTATGGTACTTCTTACAAGGTTGAGGTAAATGCTCTTAGGTGGGTGGTGCTAAGAGAGTTTAAGGATTTAGTCAAAGAGTAAGACTAAATGTAATGGGGCTGATGCAAGCCATAAGTGGAGACCCGTTAGGGGATTTGATGATTAGACTCTAAGTCAGGACTGTTAAGTCCCATAATGCGTTCCTCTTGGTCAGCAGAACTAAGGGAACCAGAATGATAGTGTTCAGGATCGATTCTACCAAGTTCGAGAGGAGGGATACCTAAACCGGTCAGTATGGCCTGGAGTCAGGGATTTTTGAAAAGATATCTAGTGTGGATTCTAGGGCCATGCATTTTATTTTAGCATGAAGTTATTTGAGGAAATAATAACTCCAATAAGTTCTGCATTCTGGAGAGGACAAGCGTGTTACGTCCGGAAACTATCTGAACCACTAGAGTGATGGACAAGGAAGTATATAGGTTTTAGTCTCGAGTGAATGGGGTATATGACGATGCCTCACCTGAAAGTGGGTCGAGTTGTTATTATTCATCAATAAGTGAGAGATTTAAGAGATTCTGAACGTATCATAGTAATTGATTCCGGTGTGTAGGATCCTAAATGATGTGTGTCAAGGTATGTCGCAGGACCGCGGAGCGGAGAGATCGAGCTCGCTGTTGTGATTAGTGCTAAGGACTTAGTAATAGTATAAGCACGGTGCCACTTGACTCCTTTAGAAATATTGGAGTATGGTTGCGCATATTATCGAAAATGGAATTTGGGCATCTCTACTATGTGTTGTTCCGATAATGCTCAATAATAATGCATGGGAGAGAGGTCCCTTGTTTAAGTACGGTTGCGAAAGGGGATACGACTAAATTTTTATGCACGTCAGGAGAAGAGACGTTGTTAGATGCTAGGACATCAGTGGATCCGGTACTGTTGTGGAGGAACAATGAAAGGCTTACTTCACCACGAAGGGATAAGTGGAACCTTGTGGGCAAGGATTTGATTTTTGTCTATAGGGGGTGGAGAATACCCGCAAGATTGTAGTCACGACATGTACACAAGGATAGAGTTGAGGAAAAACATGTTACGGGTACGACGCTTGCAATGTTTTTGCAAATATATACGGAGAAAAGGGTGTATGGGAGCCCTAATCAATTGGATTCCTTAGACATCCGAGATAGAGGGATGCGAAAATTTTTTTTTGTACGACGGTGGGGAAATTAGGAGACAAGTCGTATCGATGAAATGGGTTGAACGTCATGGGAGATAGACGATGATCCAAGATTATATGTGCTGAGAGATCCAGCACACCCTATGGGATGAAAGTCGGTGGGAAACCGTTCAAAAGTTATCTCTTGAATTGGGAGGCCTAACTGTTGTGAAGAAGTGATACAAGGTGTTACTCAACTGAGTGTTGAGAGTGACTTATGCGTTACTAAAATGTTGATAAGTGGGAAGCAATGTTGAGGAGAGACATAATGAGATTTTCTCCAGACACACCTCTAGTTAATAGAGCGAGATGGACTCGAAATGAGCAACCGGAATGTGGTTGTGAACCTACATTTCCAATGATGGAATGAGGAGACAGACTTATAAATTATTGATGGGTTGTGAACATCATAATTAAGCCAACATTTCGTTGGGGTAGCGAAATGGGGTGACCGAGATGGATTAGTATGTAGTTGAAAAGGGAGAGTGCACAAGTGCACGATGCCGTTCTACATGATTGTGAATCAGGGTGAAATCCTAAAATTCCACCCTGTGAGAGATGGACAGGAAGGAATAGAGATAAAGTTTTATTTTGAGTGTGTTGTGTTACCTACGACTCAATGTTAGTGAGAAAGAATGATGATACGCCCTTATGATAGTGGAATTTTGGAGAAGCCCACTGATCAATTCATAGGTTGAATGTATGCCTATAAGAGCATATTTATAGGTAGAGTGAGTGCCTATATGGACTGTACATGAGGATTAGGTTCGTGGGTACCGATTACGAACAATACATGTACTTTGAGTGTGGTTCGAGGAGGCATTTCGAACTTTTAGTCCTTAACGCGTGATATGAGGACATTCTATTGGAGTATGACATTTAGGGTATATGAAATGTGTAATATATGGCTCACAAATTGTCTACTCATGTGCGATGAGATATATATACATATATTGGTGCTCGAGATGTGATTCCGAGACAAGTAATTAATCACTATTGGTGATCGAGGTGGAATTCCGAGCCAATAACCCCAAAAGTGTTATAGAAGGGGGGTGATTATAAAATAAGTGTTGATAGTATATGTTATGTGTACGATATATATACCTATTGATTTTTCCTACTTATGTGCGATAGTAAGTGTGCTTAATCTCTGTATTTGGGTCGATGATGTTCCGGACCAATACATGAGGGATCGATTTGGGATCGATGATTTTTTCGAACCAAATCGATGATAAATATTGGTAGCGATGGAAGGTCTGAACTGACATGTGCATTACATTTACCTTGGGGTCGAGGGATTCCCGGACCAATGTAAATGATAGGATTATTGGGGCCGATGATTTTTGCCGGACCAATTTTCCTTAAAGTATATATTATGTGTGAAATATATACCTTATAATATTCTACTTATGAGTGATAGTAGACACTTAGATGTTATATAGAGATATACATCGAATGGGTAAATTAAGTAGGGAGAAACTTAATTTTAAGAATTAACATTCAATTGGGAAAATCTATGGAGAAATTAAGTAGTGAGACTTAATTATGATATATGCGGCATGGGTAACATGCGATAAGAATTTATAATGAAGCAAGGCATGTACTTGGGGCGACCATTAGGATGTTATGATTTGGTATTGGGTATTAGAGGATGCAATTATATTTAAGGTCCTTAGCCTTAATACCAGCCTTATCCTAATTTCGAGGATGAAATTCCTTTGCAAGGGGGGAAGTATGTAATACCCCGTATTTCTGAATATTTTATTTAATTAAATTGGAGAATTAAATGAGAAAATACAGCTTAATTTAAATTACGTAAGAGGAGTACTTTAATGGGATTTATTAAAAATTGTAATTTTGGAATATCAATCGGGAGATAGTTACCAATTTATATTGCCTCATTATATTTACTTAGTGCAAGTGGTAAATAGTTACTTAACGCGTGTAGACCGTGTTGGGGTGAGAACGAGTAATATTTGTTAAGTGACTCAAATGATAATTTAGAGGTCACCGATGAGTCCGGAAGGGTCAAATTAGTCAAAATAGTATACCCGGGGGTACTAGTTGAGTCCCGGGGTAATTTTAGACTAAACCGAGACCGTTCGGGGGTGTTTTGGTCTTTTAACATGAGAGGGTATGGAGACCTACGAAATTGAGAGCTTTATATCAGCCGTATGATAGAGGGGTTAGGGTTAGAAAACCCATGAAAACACACCATAGACATTAGAGATAAGAGAGAAACCATTCTCAAGGCAAAAGGAAGAATTGGGAAGGATTCAAAGGAGATTTTCACTATCAACTTGTTGAGGAAGAAGGATTGATGGATGAAGATCATCAATCATCAACAACAACCACGAAATCAGACCCTACTGATCATAAGGCAAGTTGTTTATTGCAAAAATTATAAAGTTATAATACCCATGTGTAGGGTTTTTGAATAGTCTTGTTTAAATCAATATCTTGATAGGAGAATGATGATATTTATACATGTTGGGATATGAATCGCATGTAGAATGATTTAACTTATGTAGATGATTAATATTCAGATTAGACTTGATGATTTTTTGGAATAAAATTTGGATTTTGAATGAAAATATGGAAAGAACACCATAACTAGGGTTTCAAGAAATTCTGGGTTTAATTCACTATTTCTTTAAAGGAATTGGAGTTTTGAGGTATTTGACACGTTAGAAATTGTCCTAGTATATGTGAAAATATGTTAGGATCATTGGGTCAAAGTTTGGTGGACTATAATGGTGTTTGAAGATTTGTTAATGGAGGAAAAATCTTAACGAAAAAGACGAACTGCGTCTGTCCCTGTTCGATCGTTCGGTCGATCTCGAACTATCGATCGATCGAACCCAGCAGTCGATCGATCGACGCAAACTGTTTCCCGAATTTTTTGTGTTTAATTCTTCGTTGATTTTCGGGAATGAATGAGTATCCTAGGATTTACATTATACTTATATGGGAGTGAGAATAAGACTAGTAGGTATACTATTGAGGTCCGATAAGGCCATTGGGTGTAGGGCTTGGATTGCGGACCGACGAGAATAATCCGATTTAGTAGAGTATCGGGAACTTCGGAAATTGAGTTACGAGGCGAAGTCAATTCAATTTAAGTAATAGACTAGTAGGGTAAGAAATAACTACTGAAATTATATGTAAGGGGTAACTAGGACCCTTAGAGTTGTGTGAATACTCAAATAAATGCGATTAATGAGATAAATAGTAAAGAGAATATTGTACGGTAGATATATGAGATTAAAATATTACGTACGTATATAATTAATAGGTCGGGCGTGTACCAACTGAATTATGTGATCTTTTAGGTCGAGAGATTTATACCTAAATTAATTATGTTAGGGTCAATGAGACATTCCGAACTAACATAAAGTTATTATATGTTTGGGGTCGAAGAGAAATGCCGAACCAAACCTTGAACTGGTGTCGCGATGAAAGAGTCCTGAACCAGAATATGTGTGTATATATATTTTTAAAAATAGTTGGGGTCGATGGATAATTCCCAACCAACTCTCACTTGGGGTCGATGTATCATTCCTAACCAAGAATCATTTACGTGTGTATATAAATAATTGGGGTCAATGTATCATTCCGAACCAATTCTTACTTGGGGTCGATGAATCATTCCGAACCAAGAGTCCTTTACGTGTATAAAAAGGGAAAAATATTAATGACTGATATTTAGTATATATTGTGTGTGAAATATATACACTTGATGATATTCTACTTCTTTGTATTAGTAGATTGATATATATTATGTATTTAAAGATACATACTGAATTGGTAAGTTAAGTAGTGAAACTTAATTACGAAATGCACCTTTAGGCAGAGAAAATATATTTAGTAATTCAAGTAGCGAAACTTAATTACACAAGTGGGAAGTCAACAATTGTGAGAATTGTAGTAATTTTAGTAGTGAAACTAAATGAGAAGTCTTGAAAAATAACATAGATGAAATGTTACTTGAGAATTGATTAACATACACGAGATGTTAGTAAAACGGTTGTACTGTATGGGCGGTACTGGAACTTGGGTACAGATAAGTTCAGTTGACTACTTTGGTTTTAGTTAGCTTGGGAGGTATGGCTAGATAAACTAAGTGGAGAACGTTAGGTGTGCACAAAAGATGAGGGGTGAGTTAACTCAAGAGAGTGTACGAGAACCTAACATGTGTAATTAATAACCGCATTTTATATTGTGATAAACGCTTGTTAAATATTTTCAAAATGTTTTGAGTACTAAATCTTGTTATAAAATATTTTCAAAACCTTTTAGGTGTCCAGCCAAAGGGACGCCATGTATGATGATTCCATTCCAGAGACTCGGAGCTGTAGCACAGTGGATGCTTACAAGATTTTGACTAGACGATATCTCTCATTCAGATCTAGTACAGGATCTCACACTATTCTATGTATGGACTTGTGGTCCGGCATTAGTCTCAGATGTTAGTTTCAGACTAGTGGTTATTCTATTGTTGTTTGGGATTTTTAGCCGATGGTTTATTCGGTAATACTTTTGTTCTGTTGTACTTTTACTTTGTTGTTTGAATTATAGTACATGATTATTTGTACTTTATTCCGCATGGTTGATTTATCTGTTTTAAGAAAGATAAAATTTGGCACCGGTCTAATTTTACTTAGGGGATTAGTAATTAAAAAGTTTTCGACAGTGATGCTAAGAATGAACCATTTGAGAAACCTGTTTTAATTTAATAAAGGCCTGATCACCCGATGTTTAATTAGGAGGGGTGTCACAACACGGTTGACAACGGTGTATTCAAATTCAAATTTTGAACTAAAGAGCACTTCATCTTCTCTTTCAGCCATTGTCACGGTAAAAAGAAAAGTCAGCGCAAATTCCTTTCCGCGAATCTCAAACACAATCTTCGACACCTGTTCTCCACCTTCGGAGACCGTTGAAACTCATTCCCATCCTTCTCTACTTTCTGCCATCATTCGTTGTTTAAATTATTTTGTAAATATATTTTTTAAAATCTTAAACCGTTTTGATTGTGGGAATGAAGAAAATGTAAATGGATTGATTTATTTTTATGTTTAACCATTTGTATATAATGTATTAATGCATATGTACGCAAATATGGTTAATGTGGCTTGATTTATTTTCATGTTTAACCATTTGTATATAATGTATTCATGTATATGTACGCAAATATGGTTATTATGACTGTATATTTTGTGTATTTGTGAGTTTGAGGATAATTTATGTAATATTGTTGTTTTTTGTAAAATTAATTTATGTAAATGGTTATTTTGGATTTATTCACGTAAATTCATTTATGTGATTTACTGTAAAATTAATTAATGTGATTTTTTTGAGTTTGAGGATAATTTCTATGATGGGGTTGTGTTATTGGGGAGGTAAAATTTCTATGAACTTATTTAACATGGAAAGCAGATCTTATTGCACAAAATTTCTGTGTGATCCTTTATTCGTAAAATATTTTTATGTGATATCTAGATATACCAAATCTGCCGAATTTTCATGGTTATTGACCTTGACAAGTTCAACTTGTCAAGGTCAATGATCGCAACAATTCTGGAGGTCACAACTTTTATTATCACGGACTTGTCACGGTCATTGACCGTGGCAAGTTTGTTAGACTTGTCACTATCATGTCACGGTCCTTGACCTTGACAAGTTTTGTCACGATTAAGGACCATGACAATCCCGTGACAATGTTTACAAAATTGTCTCGATCATTGACCGTGATAATTCTAGGTAGAATTGAAAAAAAAATTGTTAGGCAGTATGGCCATTGCCACTGCCCACCAGTATATTTGTACCTGTTATAGCAACGTTGTACCTGTTCAAACATCATATATCCAAATAAAATATAGATAATGCAAATATACATTCGAAATAGAGACAATATGCATCACGATATAATCAAAATATAATTCAAATGTAACAACTTCAAATAATTCATTTCAAATAATGTCACTAAATGTTTGGGGTAAGGTTAGATCTGATATCTTCACGTTAAGGTTTATCGTCAAGGTCATTCGTGATATCTTCACGAGAACTTGAACCTTGTACATCATCAGTAACCTCATTCTCCTTTGCTTCATAAACTCCGTAAGCATCATTAACTAAATTCTCTAACATATTATGATCTATGTCGTCCCCTTCTACATCTATCCTACTTGTTGAAGTTTGTTGTGAAGGTTGTTCGAGGAGGAAAGGAACTTTCAATTCGCCATGAAAACTCCAAAATTGATAACTATCTTGCGTACCCGATCTTAACAAATGTAGTTAAATTGTTTTCCACTCAAACACCTTACCATTCTTACACCTAGGACACGGACATGAAAACGCTTCATCATTATGCCATCTCTTTGCGTATTTCACAAATTCATTAGCACCTCCGCGAAACATATCCCCCATTCTATTTGTCTCACCCATCTACTCTTTGTATTTCGGATATCCCGTCACAGCTACCACAACTAATCACCTATTAAAGGTAAGAAGCATATATTCATGGATTAGTATAAACAAAACTTAGATTTATAGTATATTTCCTTTAATTCTGTCTTATTTATATTTGACTTTTAAATTTCAAATTCAAATTCAATTTATAATAGAAATTTCTATTTCCTCCATCTCCTCTAAAGGGTGAGTGGTTCTATCCCATTCAAGACCGCATTTTTCTGTAATATACTTGACAGATCAAGCACATTGTTATGATTTGAAAAACATTCAGTAGTATATCCCCGTAGTTCTCTAAGTACACGATGTAGATTGACAAGTGTGAGTGTTATTTCAATTGATCAACTGAAATAACAGTCACATTTGTCAATCTAGTATGTACCCAGAGAACATTAGGATACGACTGCAGAACTTCCTCCAAAAGTAACAACTTTAAGCCACTAAGAATATTATTATAGAGAAATTATGCAGTCCAAAGCTGTCCAAACGAGACAATTTGAGAGATCTCATTACAAGGGTAATGACTCTCGAAAGGGTATAAGGGCTATTGAATGCGTACGCATAAGAACTAGAAGGTTAGTATCTATGCGCACTATATGTAATTTCAAGTATGTTTCATTTAATTATCATACTATATATATTGTTCGTTATACAAAGTAATTTTAAAAAAAAGTTGAAAAATCCCACCCCCATATGGACAATAATCCAGTGGTCATGCCACTTTTAAAATTAACCAACCCAACATCGATCCATTATAATCCAACCGCAATGGCAACAACAAATGTGTATCCCGTACTCCTTCTAATTCATCTACTCAATTAATTCTTTTCCTCAATTAAATTATACAATTATTAATTTACTAATTTACAATGAGGGGCAATCCTACTTGCATATGAAAGGGGCACTAATTATTAATTTACAAAAAAAATTAACAACCAATCAATATTAAATCAATCAATTCTTTTACAAGGGGCACTACAATATGAGGGGCAATATCTAATAAACTAATAAAAATATAATTAAAAAAACACACACACGCACATATACACACACAAGCCCACACCCCCTGCCATCCTCCCTCCCCTCCCCTCGTTGCCGCTGCCCACCACCCTCACACACACACACATATATACACATGCACATATACACACACACACATATACACACACACATATACACACACAAGCACATACACCCCCTCCCCTCCCCCAACCCTCCCCCTCCCCCTCCCCCCCCACATGCATATATACACCACACACACACATTCACATTTACACACACATATGTACACACACGCACATATACATACACATATACATAAATGGAGGAGAAATAGAGAGAGAAAACGTACCAAAGTTGTAGAGAGAGAGAGTGAGCAGTCGCTAGAGAGAGAGAAATGGAGGGAATATAATCGGTGGGAAAAAAGAAGAGGAAGAGTTTTTTACTAACAGAATTGTCATGAACATGTCACGGTAATTGACCGTGACAACTTTACGGTAATGTCATGGTCATTGACCATGACAAGTTCGTGAGAACTGTACTTGTTACGGACTTGTCACGGTCAATGACCGTGATAAGAATTTGTCACGGCCTTGTCACGGTCAATGACCGTGGCAAAAAATGTGTGTTTTTTTTTCACGGTCAATGATCGTGATAAGGTTAGCCGCTTAAAGGGTGCCAATTTGACCATTTTGGTGTAGTGTCTATTGTTTTAAAAAATTGATTTTAAAATATTGCAAATTGTGTGATGGAGAACTTATATAATTGGATGTCTGTCTTTTATGGAACAAATTATGCATATTGGAAGGCCCGTATGATATATTGTTTAAAAGATATTGATGAAAGAGTGTGGGTAGAATGTGAAAGAGGGTGGAATCCTCCCACTATCACAGTTGGGAATGAAATTAATCCTAAACCTATTTCTGATTGGACTGGCGAGGAATTTAAGTGGAGTACCTACAATTCCCGCGGACTTAATGCTATTTCTGGAGCCGTCTCCCCTGACGATTTCTGACGCATCATGACGTGCACTACGTCTAAGGAAGCATGGGATACTCTTCAACTCACACATGAGGGTACCAACATTGTTAAGGCGTCTAAGCTTCAAAATTTGACTACCCAGTATGAGATTATCACTCTGTTAGAGTCTGAGAGTTTCGATGAGTTTAATGCTAGGTTATCGGACATTTGTAACACTAGTTTTAATTTGGGTGAGAAAATTAAGGAGTCAAGAGTCGTGAAAAAGATTTTGAGGTCACTCCCTTCCCGATTCATTCCTATGGTTATCGTGCTTAACTCTTTAGAGGCCTTAGACACTCTTAGGTTAAAATAACTAGTAGGAGACCTTTAAACTTATGATATCGACATGTTTCCCCAAACTATTAAGCCTAAGGATAAAGGGATAACTTTAAAGATTCAAATTAAGAAAAAGAAAAAAAAGTGACTTTTAGAGTCTGATTTCGAGGGTGGGGTTGATTTCGATGACTTGGCCTTGTTTGTGAAATTTTTTAAAAAGTATGACACCCCGACTAATTAAATACCGGGTAGCTACTCCTTTATTCAAATTAATACAAAATGTCAAGTTGGTTCAGTCCATAGCATCACTGTCGAAAATGATTTAACAATTTCTAGCCACCTAATATTTAAAAAGTGAGTTGTCAATTTTAATTAAATCCGATTAACATACAATCCATTTTATGTAAGAAGCACAAATTCCACAACCACAACACAGTCACAATAGGATAAGAATGGAATGACAATAAATCTGGAGGAATATTCCTCTAATAATCCAAATACTGAATACAACCAAACCCAAAGTCTGAATTACAAATTAATTACAACCCCAAAACTGAAATAAAACTGAATAAGTAAGATGTCTCTAAAAGAATAGGGGCGACATGCCCAACATATGAGTAAATCTGAAAATAGTGTCAAGATAGGAAGTGGAGGCGTCTACTATCGAGGTCCTGTAACTTCCACAGCAGCTACAACACGTCACCTGAATAGAACTCCTACGCTTGGTGTCCTTGTGGCTGGGCACCTAAAAGGTTTTTACAAAAATAGATTTGAAAGCAAACAGGTCAGAGACCGATTGTGAAAATATTTTAAAATATAGCAAGTGTTTAATATAATTAAACAGTGAATATAAAGTACATGATAGTGCGTGCACTCACATGAGTTCCTCACCTCTCAACTAATTGTGCACTCCTATCGTACCCGTACCCGTTCTAGTTAATCCCATATCTAACTAGTCCAATACACAATCTAACATTACATATGATTCACAATTTAATTCCCGACATCTTCGCTTAAACTGAGAGTTTTACTTTTCTTATTCGTTCTAAAAATTTGTAATACCGAGCAGTAGAGATTTTCCATTTTTTTTCCAATTCTACTACAATGTTGTCATTATTCACACTTACATTTATACATGACAATTAATTTCAATTAATAGTATATTTTTCTCATCATAAATATACAATACTGACACCTCAAGGCTAAGCTGCGGTGCACACATACTCTGCTATAAAATCCCGGTACATCACGTACATAAGGACTACGTATTTCGAATCTCTCAGGAATCATTTTCAATAAACAACAATCACACATAACGGAGGTGAACATAGTTCACATCACATGGGTCACGCACATACCTACGGTCCCATGATCAGCAGACTTATTAACTTCTCAATAATTCTTTCTCTGGCCTATGTCCTCGAGGTACCAATCTAAATCCCCCCCCCCCCCGTAGGCACACAAAGATTAGATGGCATTGATCGAACGCCGACCTCCCATGATAGCAAGTATGGTAGGTATTTTATACACAGATAACCACATATATTAAGCATTCACACATCTTAGATATCTCAGAATATTAATAGAGGTATACTTCCCGTTCTTATACCATCATTTAATGTTATACGTTTATAAGTCCCCGATTGATATACATTAAATTTGTCAACTCTTCTCACGTCGTAATTAGGTACTCGTTTCCTGATCCATAAAGGTCATTCGATTTACTACAAGATTCTAAGTTTTACTCCTCAACGTACTCCAATCTCTCAAATATACCCACTAGTCAATAAGGGAAGGTCATTACTCCATTAAATAAGTCTACGAGACATGTGAAATAGAATCAGGCCTAAAAGGCCATTCTGTTAAACGAGTGTCGTTCGAACAAAAGGCTTCGAATGAACTACTAACTCGTTAGAAGGGGTACTGTCATCTCATTTGAAGTCTCGTTCGAACGACCTGGGCAAGTCTTCTAACGAGATGGCAGTTTGCGCCCAGAAAATTTCAAGTTCGTTTTTTTTTTTCATTTTTCTATTCTCTAAATTCATCCTAAGATCAATCCAATAGAATTTTTATGTTCTTAAACTTCTCTAGATCCTCTTAGGTTGTTTCTTAACATATTATTGGGGTCAAATCCCCCTAAAAAACATGTAATTATCATTAATCCCCAAATTTTATCCCATACCCTATGAACATGAACCCAGAATTTTATTGAGTCCAATTACTCATCATAAATCCGTTTTTAAATCATCATATTTAAGTCTTCGAATACTAAATTCGTCCATAGTCATTCTACATGCAAATACTATCCCAAATTTAGAGTTTCTCCAACAATTTCATTAGTTTTTCCTCAAAAGTTTTAAGACAAAATATTTCCTACACTAAACATAGAAGAAATATTCAATGCACTTAACAATATCAAATCACTTGCCTTAGATTCGTTCTTCAGATGTGTTGTCGGTGGTTCAAGGTTGATTCTCTCCTCTTTCCAGTCATAACTCCTTTCCAAAAACTCACGGTGTGGAGATGGTTTGGCTTGGGAACCCTTTACCCTCTTTCTAACTTCTCTCAAAAACCTCCGTAGCCCACTCTCTCACTTTTTGGATGATAATGGCCGTAGTGGCTCTTTTAAAATACCTAAATTAACACTAAAATTCGTGGGTCTTAATTCCCTAATTTTTAAAATTACCAAAATACCCTTCTAGGTTGCCGGTTTGGCCTAAAAATACCCCGGGATTCAAACTAATCCCCGGCTAGTGTTTTCTGACTATTTCGACCCTTATGGACACGTTGGCGCACTCAAAATGACCATTCGGTTGATAAAAATATAATTCACTTTTTAATTTAAATAAATTCATTCCTGATGAGACTGACACGCGTGTCCCAACTAAATTTCCCAACTTGTGGCGTTTCTGCCTCGTGACAATTTAAATACTTTCAATGCTCATGAAATATTCAATTTTAATATCATAATCAAATACTAACTCACCTCTTGATAATATTTATATCCGAATTAATTCCTAATTAATTCTCATTTAATTTAATTAATCCCTTAAATAAAAATCAATAAAATTACGGGGTATTACAAAAAGTTTCTGAAATTTTCCAAAAATAATACTTCCAATAAAAAGATTTTTGAGAAAAACAAAAATAAAGATGAGGTTAGGGATAGCAGTGAGAAAGAGGAAGAGTTAAGGTGTTATGAGTGGAAGGGAAAAGTCACAAGGCACATGAGTGTTCCACTGTGGTAAAGAGAAAGGGCAAGAAAGTTGTTAATAAGGTCACTTTTAGCGATTGTGACATCGAGTCGGTTGATTCATGGGGAGAATAACCACATGAAAAGTGTGTTGCTTTCATGGCTAGTCACGTGAGTACTTCTAGTATGTCTCACAATGATAAGGCGACGTGTAAACATGAGAGCCTCAATGATGTTTCGAGCCATTCGAGTGAGTGTGAGGATGAATTATCATGTGAGGGTGAAGGTGATCTCCAAAAGGAGTTTAGTGATTTTTACACCGAGAAATTGAAGATGAAAAAGATGAATAAGGAGTTGTCTCTTAGGGTGATAGATTTGGAGAGAGAGGTAGAAGTTTTGAGGGTGTGTGAGGCATCGACGAGTTAACTCGAGAAGGTGAAGGTTTATTTATATGAGCAGTCGATAGTCTTAGGCTGGGACAAGAGTGATTTGACCAACCCTGTGGCTAGTCTTACGGGAGATCTTCAATCTTCATTGGAGACTTGTGAGAAACTTGAAGCCAGTGTATCCCAACTCAAGAGAGATCTCGAACGTGATCGAGAGGTCAAAGTTACTTTAGAGGATACATCCTGTGAAACCCCTCCTATTTTAACCATGGATCATCATTCCTTTATAAAAAAAAAAATAGAATCTCATTTGGTTCATTGTTAGTTTCACTACCAAAACTTTTTAAATTATTAACTACCCATGTTAAATTAAGTTGGTGTTAAATTTTATCTTTCATTAACATATAACAACATGCGGAAATTTAAATAATATAACTCAACCATTCACACAATTAATAGCAGTCTAAATCATAATGAGATAAATAGATAGAAATAAATACCAAATAAACTATCGGTTCCAAAGTGATATCCAACCCATGAGTCTACTAGAAATTAAACTAAATCCTAATACATAGTATGGTAAATGAATTAAAAAGACTGTATCAGCTGAAGGGGAAACATGCCCAAATGAAATACTAAAATATAAATCCTAATGTAGTAATGAATAACGGAAGAGTCTACACAAAGTCATGTAAGTCTCCACAATGCTGCAACTACGCATCCCTAAAATGCTCATCAAGCTTGGGGTCCTTCTGGATGGACACTTAAAATGTTTTGGAAAATATTTTGACATGGATCAGAGCCCAAAACTTGTTGAAAAATATTTAGCAAGTATTTAAATTATAGTTATAAAAGTAGTTATTAAGTACACATGTTAGTCCAACATACACTCCTTTGAGTTTCTCACTTCTCATCTATAGTGCACACCTAACATCTCCTATTATACCCATGCTAACCAGCCTAACTAGGCCTAAGAATCTAATTAACTACATCAGGTTGATCTCCCTCGTACCGCCCATGTGATACGCTACCTTCAAGTTAATAATTCAATTTAATCGAGTATTATAATTGCATCATAAGTTTTCTGATACTTAAATTACTTTTAGGTATACACTATCTATCTTTTCTACCATCACACATAAGCAAAATAATCACACATGTATATATATGTATCATACTATAATATATACAACCACAACATCCCCTATAATGTCCATTGGGATACAACCATACTCTGCTATCAAGTCCATGTACCTCTCGTACCAAATTAGGGACTATTGGTACAGAAAGTTTTCTCGGACCATAATTCAAACAACACACAAGGGAGGCAAACATAGTTCTAAGCCCTTGGGATACGCACATACCTAACGTACCCAAATGACATGCCGGTCCCAATAATACATTGCACATAGTGAGACTCCCTAAGTTTTATGTTCTGGGCCACACATACAGACCATACTAGAATCGTCAAGGTGGGATCACCCTCTGCGAGGAACCTCCTATGATAGCAGGCATCGTATGTATGTTCACACACATAACTAATCACATAACAAGTATTCACACAACCTATATATATACATATATATATATAACATTAGTTTAGGTATACACACAACCTATAATATATCCCGTACATAGTATTTATGTCTCTCGAATAGTCGACGTACTAATGATTCATACATATTATTATTCTCGTATTTTTTTAGTATTACTCACTACCCAAAGGTCCCAATTATCCCTTAAGTTATTTTAATAATTCATACATCACTATACTACTAGTATAAGTCTTAGGTTATCTTTCACTCTTAATGTAACCCAAATCGTAAATTCCCAATATGCCTCCCAATCGATTAGGCATCGTTGGAACGAATCCCAATTTTATCCTCATTAAGATTAACTGAGCCTTAATCATATACCTACTGACGTTCTCTAAGTTTTTATGCAATTATTAAACTATCCCTAAAGTTTTCCAATAATTAATTTCATGAGAAGATATATAAAAAATCAAATCTGGCAGAAACAGGTAATCCGAACCGGTTCTGCATAGCAAGCGAGAAGGTTCACAAGCCGAGCTGATTCGATCGAGGGTC
The DNA here is from genome assembly GCA_949130495.1 of Sambucus nigra. Lineage (NCBI taxonomy): Eukaryota > Viridiplantae > Streptophyta > Magnoliopsida > Dipsacales > Adoxaceae > Sambucus > Sambucus nigra. The sequence goes on along the minus strand of OX422214.1, from coordinate 468,212,844 downwards.
CGAACCAGTTCGGAAGCCCTGGGCAGTTATCATTCGTTGTTGTTACGAGTTTACACCATTAAAACTCATTCAAACTCCATAACACTTCCCCAATCTCCCATCCAATATACCCAAACATTTAATATATGTGTATGGATGATAATCAACATAAATAACACATCAAGATGATAAGAAATCTACCCAAGAATGTATGAAAATCCATTATTTCATCAAAATCCTAGTTTATGTGTTCTTCATGCATAATCATCATTTTTATCATATTTCTTTCATATTAATCATCCATTATCACTAATTTCGTGTTATATGCACACAAGGATTTGTTCTGCATGGATTCTTACTCCAAATAATGAGTTATACCCACCCAAATCTCAAGAATCATTATTTAAATCATGAATTAAACACTACATGGGTATTATAACATGCTCAAATTAATGAAAGATAAACACTTGCCTTGATTAAATAGGTATGATTTTCGTTCTGAGATGGTGAGGATGTCCTTCCTTGCTCCAATCTCGATTTCAGTGACGTTTGTGGTGAGAAACGGTGTGGAATAGCCTAGGTTTCTTCTCCTATTCCTCTCTTATGGGCTCCTCCATCTCTAAAGTATTATAACCCTAGCCTCCCACTAAAATGATCGGATATAACACTAAAATTTTTGGAGTTCTCTCTACCCTAGACTTTTAAATGACTGAAAAGCCCTTACGTGGTGTCGGATTGGTCTAACATCGCCCAGGGACCCAATCTATACACTCGGGTACACTATGTCGACTATTTCGTCCCATTCAGAATCAACCGTGAGCTCAAAATCATCGTCTCTATCACTCTACCCAAATTTCCTATCTCGACCTCATATAGTCTACACGCAACTCCCGGTTGAGATATAGCACTGTCACGTTACTATCACTCGTTATGACGTAAAATAATTATTTACTATTCACTTAGTAATTTATTCCATAAAAATTTATCTCTCGCGATTAATAGTTTATTAAACACATAATATTTAATTCAATTAAATTTTGGCACACGTGTAATTAAAAAAATAATTGAATTATTTAAATTCTAATTACTCAGAAATACAGGGTGTTACACATCTAAGAAGGTTAGAAAGATGCTTCTCGGTCCCGCTTTGGGTAATGTTGAAAAACTAGGAATAGGTCGTGACGGTGTGTCCACTTTCCATGTTGCATGGGTGCCAGATCCTGAGTTTGTGATAGATCCTTATGGCTCTCAACCTAATCCACCTAGGCATCTGTTTCCCCATAGGAGAGAGTGTCCTAGATGTTTTGAGAGAGGTCTTCCTAAGCCCATGTATGTTTGTTCCCATTGAAGCAAATAGGACACCTTAGGGAATTTTATTTTAACTTGGGTAGTGTGTCTCATAGATATTTTCCATGATATGCTACTACACGTGTTCCCACATGCACTCTCTCACATATTACTCCGCATTATCCCCTACGTCACATGAGAGATTTTGAGCATTTTTTAGAGCAAGTTGTGTATCTAGTCAAAACTGCACATGATCTGATGGATGCTTTTATAAGATGTCACCTCTTTTGGAGAACACCTCCGGACCTAATAATTGAGGTTTATACTTGTTTGATAGCATAAGATATTTTTCATTTTCATATCTTCGTGCCTATTGCAAGTGTGCACTAACATTGTATTTTAGCTTTTTTCATTTTGATATAGTTTTTTTGAAAAATCCAAAAAAAGTTTTGTTTTTCTTGAAATTTTTTGGAAATATACAAAAGAGATTTTCGATTTATTTTTAGAAAAAGTGAAAAAGCCAAAAAGATTTTATTTTTGATAAATTTTATGAAAAATTAAAAATGATTTTTGTTGTTTGTTTACACCATATTTGGATGGACATTAAGGATTTCCAAGTCACAATATCATTCCATTATCCACGTGACTTTTGATAGTACTTTGGGACACGACATCATTTCATCCATGTACTTTACAATGTGTTGGAGTCAATGAGATGTGATTAGCGATTCTTTTCTACATCTTTGACTCATTGTCTCCTTTAATGCACACATTCACGGATTTATTTTAGTATTTTACTTGTCTATCACATGTTAGTCAAATTGTTTTCATCTCAATCCTGCCTTTAAAATGAACCAAATGAGATAAAACGAGATAATGAAAGTAGTTCTTGTAAAAACCATTGCCCGGATTGGAAAAATTGAAAATTATATCTCCGGTAAATATGCTAATTTAAAATCAATGGAATCAGGCTGCAAAAGTAAAAATATCTTTGCGTGAATAGCCACCATATGCAAAAAGGAAAAGAGCCTAAAAGATCATAGGCACAAAAAAAGACAAAATATAAAGCGCCAGGCCAAATTCAAAGAACATTGATGCTTCACTACGTATGAACATTGATTTCTTCAAAATAAAACATTTGAAAGAAATATTCTATATGTGAGTTTTGAGGGAGTTTAGTCAAAGATCAATGGGTTTGCACATCCTGAAAAAGTCTAGTAAAAGTATTACATAATTTTAGGCGTTATTCGTGTGAAAATCATTCTAGACTTTGATTTGTTGATTAGATTGAGTCGATATCATATGAGTTCAATAATTTTACACCTAAGGTCGACTTTGAGTTTATTCAATAGGAGTATCCAAAATTAAGCAAGCACATATGTTATGATTGTTTGAGTTGATTTTCCTATTGAATTTGTTCACACCCATTCATTACGCGTTCATGATTTAGTTATCTTAGTGTTAGTTCATAGTGTGTGTTGTTTTGTAAAAAAAATTTTGCTTGAAAAATAAGAAATAGTTGGTTTTGCTTATTGCAATATATTTGTGATGATATTCTATGATTGTTGTGACACACTCCAATTTATTATTTTTTATTCTCTTCCTTATCTAATTTGGACAAATAAAAAGGGGTAGAACCAATTATGAATTATGGGAGAGTGAGAGTTTGAATTGTGGTGGATAATTTATTTGATTTATGAGTTTTATTTTAATTCAAACTCGATACGTCAAATAGTTTTATGTCTTTGTCTACTGTGTGCAAGTACACTTTGATGAGCATATGCAAAGTACATCTAAGATAAAGCTCCCAAAACAAGATCAATAGAAAGCAAGAGATTTGAAGATTTGAAAAGTTGAAGATTTTGGAAGACTTGTACATGTTTAGTATCTTTCCATTTTTGAATTTCTAGGAGGGTATTAGATTTTTATAGGATTTTATGTTTGGATAATTCAGATTTTTATTTTTTCCCGAAAAAGCCATAGGGGGAGATTTGTTAGGGAAATTTTTTTGTCATTGCCCCTAGACTCTAGGACTTGTTTATAGAGTCTAGGTTACATCGAGCATGGCGTATCTCGTTACTTCCGTTATGTCACTTCATGTTCACACGTTCAAGAAGACGGATACGAATATCAAGCAACTTGAACATGTTCTATGACTTCACGTAAGTTTGGTATAGTTATTGTTTTGGATTTCGTAGATTTTTTTACCAAGTATTGAGAGATCATTTTAAAAAGGAGGCAATTTTTCGAACAGTTTTTACTTAAAAATTATTTTATTTTTTGCCTTGCATCATTCAAACGAGATGGCAATCTCGTTAGAATGACCTGCATCTCGTTATAAAGTCATTTGAAGCATTTCTCAAATGACATTCAAACGAGGGCCTACTACTTTTCATTTTTTCATCTCGTTAGAAGAGAAGTACATGTCATTCGAATGACATCCCCATGTCATTAGAACAAGGTTAGCTTCTCGTTCGAACGAGATTGTTTCGCCTCTATTTTTGTGTCAGCCTATAAATACCTGCTTAATGTAGGTTTTTTAAAGACTTTGCATTTATGAAAACCGCAGAACTGATGCATCTAAGTCTTCTCATTTTAAAGGGATTTTTTTTATTGATACAATCTTTCCCAAATACTTTTGTGAATGTAAGGAACAAATTTCCAATTGAGTCTTAATGTAGTTTTGACTTATTCTCGGAACAAATCAAGTTTGAGTCATAGATAGATTTTCTATTGTCTAATCCCACAAGTCTATAATGTATTAAAGATTTATTGAAGACGTTGCGATAAAGCTATAAAGATTCAATCATGCCGAAGTTTAATTGGTGCAATTTTTCGTCTTCAAGGTTTAATTGCATTTTGATATCACATAGGTATGAATGCATAAGGTTAATGAAACTTGAAATTCATTTTATAAAATTAAGGAGGTTATTTTTCTTTAAAGAAAATGTGTTTAAAAGAGGTTTAATTGTTTACACTTTGTATAGATGAGAACTGTATAACAGTTGGTTTTAATCAAAACTCTATTAAATTAAGAACTCTATCTGACAACGTCGTTCAAACAACATTTGATGTCGTTCGAACGAGATCCATTGTCGTTCGAATGACGTGGCATCTCGTTCGAACGAGATTCTGACACCGACTTAATTTTATTATATATAGAGGTGTCCAATTTTCTCGAAGGAAGTGCATTTTGGAAAAATAGTTTTATGATCTAGAAACCTATTTGCACATGTTTTCTAAGGTTTCAAAGGCTTAAACACATCCTTATAGTTTGCAAAGATCCGAGCTTTCATTAACATAATGTTTATGTGATCCTTGCTGCACCAAGTTGGTTTTGTTCATCATTGAACACTTGTGATTGCTGGTTTTGTGGTGGAGAAGTGACGAACATAATGCTCAACATCATAGACAACTCAAGCCATATCGGTGGACACCGAGACATTCGTGGAGTCGAGTGTTGTGGACGAGCATCGTGGAAGATGAAATTTCTGCGTGGGCACTATTAAAGAACGGTAAAAGATCAGAAGGAGAATCAAGATTCGTGGGGATCGAGTCAGTGAGTAAGGCTAATCTGTCTTTGTAAAACCAATGTTCATAGTGATAGTCTTGCTTGGATCGTCCGAGGTTTTTTCTCGATTTGGGTTTTTCCTCATACATCCGGTGTTGTGAGCATCTTTACTTTACTTGCCTATCACCTAGATGCATGTTTAGGACTTAAACAAGATAAAATTGGCATAGTAAATTTGTTCACAACTTGGTTTGATAAAATTGAAAAAGAGTTTTTTCAAAAAGAGAAAGTTGATTTGCATTCATCCTTAAACTTAATTCTGCACAAGCAAAAAAAAGGGTGTTTTGTTGAAAGTTATATTTTGGGGACCTACAGTGAATCATCTTTAGAACAAAAATCACTTCTATATTGAAGTTATGGTTGTGAAGAAGGAGTCTTCAATGCTGACCTTGTAGAGAAGGAGTCTCTACTGCTGATCTTATGATTCTCGAGGGAATCATTGCTGATGACTATGTTTTTTGACGGTTCCTGCTGGAATTCATTACTAAAGAAGATTAGAGTCACATGCGGGAGATTCGTCAGGCAGTATTTCTCTATTGTATTTATAATTTGCGATTTGCAAAGCTATAGCGAAATAAAAGGTTTTTCCTTTTTTTTTCTTGAAATTGTGATTTCTTTACAGGCTTGATTTGAATCACATAATTATATGTTCTAGGGTTAATAAGAATTAAAATTTATTTGAGGATTGACATCTAATTAAATAAGTTTACTCCATTAGAGAATTGCACACTCTCACAGAGAGATATGATAACAGACCGTTCCTCTCACGAGGTTGATTCGCCGATAATTGAATTGACTAATCTTTTCAGTGTTGCACCGCCTCATGTATCTCTAGAAAATGAATTAACATCCAATAATGATCGCATTATCCATGACATTTCGAACGCAACGATGAATGTAATAGTTGGCAATGTTAATCCCGAGGAAGATGAATCTAACTATGAATGGTACAAATATGACGAAACTAGCAGGGATGAATGTATTTAGATGGAATCGGGTTGAGCCAATTCTTAATAACTATATATTCAATATTTTTTGATGACATAGTATACACTACACCATATATCGAAGATGGTCACTGTAACAACCCGCCTAATAAGATACCGGGCGATCACTCCTATATTAAATTAAAACATGAGTCTCATATGGATCATTCTTATCATCACTGTCGAAAATCCAATTAATTACTAATAACCTATTAGGCCGGTGTCAAAATTTTAACTTTACTACTCTTTATAACAACAATGAATAAAACATCCACACAGTTTATGCGTAAATGAAACTGAAATGAAATAAAGTAACCGAACACTCGGTCAAAATATACAACCATATCGAATGCTATACTAAAAGAATAAATAAATGCAATTGAGCCATTGGCCCGAATATTTATACAGTACCTCCTATCTAGAGTACAAGAATGTAAACAACTATCAAAAACCTGCACGCATCCACAACTGCTGCAGCTGACGTCTGACTCGAAAGAAGTGCCATCCAGGCGTCCCTGTGTCTGGACACCTATATAATATATATATATGTATATATATATATATAGCAAGAAAGGAAAAGTAGATAAACGGGTCAGAGCCCGAGTTTTGAAAATATTTAGCAAGTGCATAAATGCCTTATTATTTTGAAAAAGGTTTTATCTCATATTTAAGTTCGGTATCGCACTCCCATGAGATACTCCTCACCTCTTCACTAATAGTGCACTCCTAGCGCATCCCTCTAAACATCCTAGTGAAGCTATCCTGCTAAACTAGTCTATCACCCAACCCACTATCAACCCTAGATAGTCCAAGCAATGTACTAAGGGCTAAACTTCACTCCAGTCTCAACGCTATGCAATGTTCGTGCGTGGGGTGTCTCGCAAAGCGAAATCCAAACAAGGAACCCCCCCGATACACTACTACGCGACACGGTCGATCGTCGAGATCCTCCAGTCCCTCAGTACATAATATATATATATATACATCATATAATAAATATCAATATAAGAGCACTAAGGATGAAACTTCTCCCTAGTCTCAACACATTGCCATATTCATGCGTGGGGTGTCTTGCAAAGCAAAATCCAAACAAGGAACCCCCCGATACACTACTATGCGGCAAGGTCGATTATCGGGATCCATTAGACCCTCGGTACTCGATTCATCCATATGTATATAATCATATTTTACCATAACCATCCGGATCTATCTCCCGGACTGAGGATTCATATATCAAGTTGATCGAGTGGAAAAACCGAGCATCCCTGTAATACGCTAGTCGTTGTTATCGGCTTCCAACCTCAATACAAAAAAAAACCTAAACTTTTAACTACACTTTTATGGAGTATAGTAGTAAGTCTGGGTATCGAATCCACAGGGAATGTTTTATAGAATTTAATTGATTTATTACTTCTAAAATAAAAATGAAAAAGATGATGATTGGGAAAATTTCTATTAAAAAATTACTTAAGAAAAACAAACTGAAAAGTGCAAAAGAAATTAGATCTGACAAATGGGAGAAAATAGGGTAGGGTACAATCCCTCAATCCTTAACAAATTATCCTTTAGAATACTAGAATTATAAATCAAATTCTTGATTAAATCCAGTCCTTATGATCACTAAGCATTACATATATGAGGGTCAAGCCCGCATCATATGAAATCAAAGATCAATATAAGGCGGTGAACGACAAATTATACATACAAAGCATTCTTAAACATCCCAAGTACCTAGGGCAAGAGAGATTAAAAGATATGACAATGCATATATGATTTTCATTCACGATTCAACCAATATTTTCATTTATTTTCTAATTTTCCATACAAATAATTTGTATTAGGATTGAGTTCACATACCCCAACCCTTGAGAATTTAGCTACTCATGATTAGATTAAAAAAACAAATTCATACACAACATTAAGGATCTACAAGACATTATAAATAGATTGCAAATAATAAAACAAGAGAATGGAAATGAGATTACTTGAATTCAGCAACGGGAACGGAATTGGGATTCAAAAATTCTTACAAAATAGGATTCATGAAAACTCTTGAAGGAATAGAAAATTTTCTCTCAAAATCTAACCCTAAAATTCAATCTAGCACTTCTAACCTACTCCTAACCTAGCCTCTCTCTAGCAACTCCCCTTCAAATGATGTAGGTCATGGGCTTTTATAGCACAAAATCTTGAAATTGACAACCAATAGTGCTTGTGGAACAAGTTTTCCAAGAGTTGCACTGCATTAAATGCATAATTAATGACAGAAATCCGCACATCCAGACTCTTCATTATCCTGCAACTTCAAAACATCGTAACTTCTTCACCGTAGCTCGGATTGAGGTGCCGTTTTTTCCAGTATTATTGTAATTTAGAGCTATTCAACTTTCTAGTTGGCCCCACCTTCGGACTAAGGCTGAAAAATTACGAAAATGCCCTTCAACCCTCCATTTCTTGGTTTCTTTCATTGTTTTGAGTTCTCCTTCGCACTAACTTGCGTGAAATACCTGTAAAACACATGAGAAATACACAAAACACGAAATACTTGCCAAAATGGGTTAGTAGCATAAATAAGAGACAAATCCAAGATATTTACACTACACGGGATCATAAAAATACTGAAATTAAGGGGATAAATGTGAAGAATATGTGCCTAAACACACCCCCTAACGTAGAACTTTGCGCGTCCCGAGCAATGTATATGAATCCTAACCAAAATTCTACTCTTGAAAATTCCTTTATTAAAATAAAATTCCACTTTCGCAGGCACGCGATTGCATTTAGCGTATGCAACAAGCCTTTAAACCCCTAGGTTACCCTAGTAGGACGAGTTTTGTCTCGTGAGGATTTGCAGTGAATACACCCACAAAATTCTTTATTGACTCAAATAAATATCAAAATACTTAAAACTTGTACAATTTAAAATTTTCGAAAAATAATCACCATCAACTCATATTCAACTGTCTCAAACCATAGTGTGTGTGTGTAAAGCCAAAAATTAAACCTCAAATTTCCACCGTTTGAGCATTACGTTACTTTCCAAAAATTCGTTTTGATTCAAATTCTTACGGATTCACTCACAAACGAATCACTCGGATTGTGGCTATTTTCTCTCGGTATGCATGATATAAAGAGTAAATATAATGGACACAAATTCACGCATACAAAATTGAAACGAAGGAAATATATGGTGAAACGATCTCATCATCGGATTACGGTTATTAGGAAATGGGAACATCACCTCTAATTCACACCATTTTAATCTCTTATTTTATCTTTTCATGTCTTAGCTCTCCACGCAGTAATTAATTTCGCCATTCGGACTCGGTTAGGACTTTCTTGGGTTAAAAAGTGTAAAAGGTATAATTGAGAATACATGGGCTATTTGGAATTGGAAAATTTCCTTATGATGTCCATTAGTGCTTTTTTTTTCGGGCATTTGCTTATTTTTCTCTTTTTTCTTTTTTTTTCTTCTCTTCTTTTTCTTCTCTTATTTTTTCTCTTGCCCCTTTTTATTGCTCAATTTGGACTTACTTGATAAATTTTCTCAATTTTCACAATTCCGGGCTATTTGGGTTTTTCGGGTTATCAAACGAAAGGATAAATTTTATTTGGCTCAAAGTGGGTTGCAAAGGGATAATTTTTCACATCTTTGTATGGCTAATATTTTTGGGTTAAACAAACGAAGGCCTACTTCATTGTCCGAATTGCTAATCACATTACCATATGCATCTCGAGATTAATTAAGTTTAGAGATATATTTAGCACGAATTTCGAGACAACATTTCACACATTTCCCATAACAGATCAAAACAAAAGATTGAGATCATCAACGACTTATTAAAATGCTGAAAAGAACTTTGAGTTAATCATAAACTCGGATTGATTTAAAAACTCATATAAAATTGATAGGCTCGAAATCTCACCGGGTTGGACTAATCTCCACACTTATTCGTAAAGTCGTCAATTTTCTTTCAATTTACATCTTTGGTCAATTTTGGCTTAGTGCATTTTGAATTGTACAATTTGAGACTTTAAATAGAATAAAGGTGAAATTTTTGAAAATTTAAATTCCAATTTTTATTTATTTTGAAGAAAAATATTTTTGGCTTTTTTCAAAAAAATTCAATTTTTTTTTTTGAAAATAAAATAAAAAACACACTTGGAAAGAACATGTGATCGAATCAATGAATCAAAACAATAAACGGGAAGAATATCCCACACACCCTAACTTAAATGTTGCATTGTCCTCAATGCAAATCAAGAACACAACATAAAGAGAGGAAAAGAAAGATATTACCCAAATGGAGCGATCCCTGATAAGTGCGAGTCCATTGAATCTACAAAACATGTTAGAACCAAGCATAACAAAAAGAATAACAAAAACTCTAACTAATGACTCTAAATTATAAAAAATAAAAATAAAAAGATAATTATGTACAACCTACAATTTGAACGGCTAATAAATCATACACTAAAAGTCGAAAAATTTGAGGGTCCACCCAAAATACAATTTGACTTTGAGGGATTAATGGTGTACCCTCATTAGGATGCATGCCTCCCAAAAAGTAAGAATTCCGTTTGAAAAACGGAAGGCATGTGTGAAATGGAGAAAATGAACCATCACCAATTAAAAAATTTAACGGGATGATGGGGGGTTTGGGTGCTAGGTGGGACAAGTACAATTGAGATCCAAGAAAAATATAATCACCTCCCAAAGATTTTTCAAGTAGTATGGGGAGAGGGGCACACAAAAAGGAACATTCCATATTAGAAAATAATTCTAGCAAAGTGTCTTTGTCGGTAAAAGGTGTAAACGTTTCAGAATTTTCAACCGACTCATAGGAATCTAGCGGTACTTCTAATGGTTCAATAACCGTGAACGAAAATGGTGATGAAATAAACTCAATCTCAAGTGATTCATCATCACTTGGAGATTGAATTTCAAGGGAGCAAGACTCACTTTCAATGAGATGTTCTTAAAAAATTTGAGGTGACACACAAGTCTCAACCTCCTCTTTGTTTTCCAAAATAGAACGCACATCATCGCAAAGTGTGACCATTTCCTTCACAAGACCATAATCGATATTCTTTGTGCTTTGGGTGGAAAGAAAATCCAGTACTCTTTTGGTTAGAAAAAGCGTGTATTCTTCCAAAGTAGGATCCCTTGGCTCTAGAACCTCGGATTCCTCTTTTGGTTGAAAACCTTTTATAGTTTCACAAATATTGGAGAAAAAATCTTCATTGGATTCCCCAAAATGATTTTTTTTTTCGATATTCGTTTTCAAGCTTTTCATACGCAAGATTTAGAAAGGCCTCACCCATGGTAATAGGCCGAGGCACAGATTCTTGAGAATAATTAATATAAATTTCTCTCCTATATTCATTTGCAAGCCTTTCACACTCCAGAGTTAGAACAACATCACCAATGGTAATAGGTCGAGCCGCGGAGTATTGAGAATAAAAAGTTTGAAAACGATTACCATATGAACCATTATAATTACCGAACTCACCATGAAAAGATATTATTACCGAATAGTATGTAAATGGAAATTTGAGTACAAAGGTGTGCGGTTGAGGATTCTATGTTTCTTGGCGCTCAATTGTGCAAGGCTACAAAAAGGTAAAAAAAAAAAATCCAAGGAAAAAAAATCTTTCGAAATAGTAAATCAATTATAATCTATAACAAAACATTCCCTGGCAACGACGCCATTTTGATCGAGTGGAAAAACCGAGCGTCCGTGTAATACGCTAGTCGTTGTTATCGGCTTCCAACCTCAATACAAAAAAAAAACCTAAACTTTTAACTACACTTTTATGGAGTATAGTAGTAAGTCTGGGTATCGAATCCACAAGGAATGTTTTGTAGAATTTAATTTATTTATTACTTCTAAAATAAAAATGAAAAAGATGATGATTGGGAAAATTTCTATTAAAAAACTACTTAAGAAAAACAAACTGAAAAGTGCAAAAGAAATTAGATCTGACAAATGGGAGAAAATAGGGTAGGGTACAATCCCTCAATCCTTAACAAATTATCCTTTAGAATACTAGAATTATAAATCAAATTCTTGATTAAATCCAGTCCTTATCATCACTAAGCATTACATATATGAGGGTCAAGCCCGCATCATATGAAATCAAAGATCAATATAAGGCGGTGAACGACAAATTATACATACAAAGCATTCTTAAACATCCCAAGTACCTAGGGCAAGAGAGATTAAAAGATATGACAATGCATATATGATTTTCATTCACGATTCAACCAATATTTTCATTTATTTTCTAATTTTCCATACAAATAATTTGTATTAGGATTGAGTTCACGTACCCCAACCCTTGAGAATTTAGCTACTCATGATTGGATTAAAAAAAACAAATTCATACACAACATTAAGGATCTACAAGACATTATAAATAGATTGCAAATAATAAAACAAGAGAATGGAAATGAGATTACTTGAATTCAGCAACAGGAACGGAATTGGGATTCAGAAATTCTTACAAAGTAGGATTCATGAAAACTCTTGAAGGAATAGAAAATTTGCTCTCAAAATCTAACCCTAAAATTCAATCTAGCACTTCTAACCTACTCCTAACCTAGCCTCTCTCTAGCAACTCCCCTTCAAATGATGTAGGTCATGGGCTTTTATAGCACAAAATCTCGAAATTGACAACCAATAGTGCTTGTGGAACAAGTTTTCCAAGAGTTGCACTGCATTAAATGCATAATTAATGACAGAAATCCGCACATCCAGACTCTTCATTATCCCGCAACTTCAAAACATCGTAACTTCTTCACCGTAGCTCGGATTGAGGTGCCGTTTTTTCCAGTATTCTTGTAATTTAGAGATCTTCAACTTTCTAGTTGGCCCCACCTTCGGACTAAGGCTGAAAAATTACGAAAATGCCCTTCAACCCTCCATTTCTTGGTTTCTTTCATTGTTTTGAGTTCTCCTTCGCACTAACTTGCGTGAAATACCTGTAAAACACATGAGAAATACACAAAACACGAAATACTTGCCAAAATGGGTTAGTAGCATAAATAAGATACAAATCCAAGATATTTACACTACACGGGATCATAAAAATACTGAAATTAAGGGGATAAATGTGAAGAATATGTGCCTAAACACAAGTATTTATCAATACTTTCATTTTTCTCAAAACTTCCCATTTCCCTTTTTATACTGAGGAAATGTAAATATAAAAGCCAATTCATTATCATGAATTGCTTTAACAAATCATATGCTTTTAAAAGCCAGTTTTATTATCATAAAAATTCTTTTCCTTTATATGTCATCCCATTTCCCTTTTTATACTCAAGAAATGTACCCAAAGCCATTTCCGTTATCATGAAAATGCTTTGATCAAATTATGCTTCCACATCCCTTCTTCCATCCGGGAGTGTTACCGAAGCCAAACCTTTATCCCATTTCCCTTTTTATACTCAGGAAATGTAAATTAAAGCCAATTTATTATCATAAATTGCTAAAATAAGACTAAGACCTCCCCTCCGGGTTTCCCCACTGGATGCGCCGCTAAATGGCTATCATCTTCCAGGGCCTATCTATACAAGACAACCTGGGAACCTACCAACGTCGGGAAGCGGCCATATTGCCTGCGGGAAAGTCAGGACCACACCCAGAATCCCCTAACCAGCGCAGTAAAGAAATAAACGCCCATATGGCCTAGGAACTATATCCAACCTGCTCAATAGCCACGAAGGCTTCACCACAACGCGCGCAACTTCCCTTATGATAGCGATTTAGGGAGGTGTGTAATCCATAATTTATCAATTATGAAAAATCATTTATCTCTCCATTCTGAAAATATTCATCTATATATTTTCAAAATCATTTATATCATATCATATATACTTAATCACATAGTATATATATATATATATACCATATATTCCTCCCTGAATATATAAAATGGCCAGATTTGCCAAACCATCTATCGATGACCAATAACCCCAAAGATTCTCTCAAAGAATCATAATCATGCATTCATATATGCATGATACTAAACCCAAAGTATTTTCTTACTTTAATAAGTAATACATACTTAAATCCCATCTACGGATTTATTTGGATATCTCCAATTATACTAATTCACTCTAAGTGAATATACACATATATATACATTCCCAATTCCTCAAGTCCTTTAGGACTTAACCCTCTATAATACCCTAATTTAGAGGGCCCTTAAACTTTAAACTCAAAGAGGAGAAATAATCCTAATCTAAAAAATCTTGGGTTGAAAACAGGGAACCGGTCGATCGGTCCTAGACCCCCAATCGACCGCGGGTTGTAAATAAGCCTACGAAACAAAGTAGTAGGCCCTTCCTCCTTGACGCGGTCGACCGGCCTTAGGGGCGCGGTCGACCGGTCACACCAGGTCTCCCAAAATTAAATCCTCAATTACCTTATCCAACAACCCAAATTCATTTTCGGGGTTTCTAAAATACACCAAAAATAATCGCACACATCTACACGATTAATTCTAGCGGTAATTTTTCCAATTCCCGATTTGATTTCCGAGTTGATGATTTCAACCCGGAGCTGGGATCTTGTAAAAATCATATCAAATCATAGAAAAATCAAAAAAATACGCGGTCAGCGTCCACACGACCGTATCGAAAATATCTACAACTTTTTTGTTTTGGCCGAAAGCTAAATCAATTCTTTTCCTAGCCAAAAAGGCCCCCTAAAGTGACGAGTTACTATTCATCATCTTCTCCGAGACTATTTCGGCCATTAAAGCTTCTCCCAAGCTTTTGTCGCCTCACCCAACGTCCTACAACCTCAACCAACTACAAATACACATATATTAAGGGTTGTAAACATCCTAGAACCCAAAACCACCAATTAATTTAGGTTAAAACCTAAGTTCCATAAATTGAATATTATTTGGGGTTTAATTGTTTTAACTCCCAAAAACCCGTTAAATCCACGATAACCCACCCCAAAACCATTAGGGTTTGTTTATACCAAACTACGGTATGAGATATTTATGCAAAAAGATAAATAAAGCAAGTAAACACTTGCCTCGTGGATAAAATCCGACGACCCCGAGTCGAATCCGACGGAGTTTGCCCGAGATCTACATTTTCTCTCCTCCTCTCTCTCTTCTTTCCTTTCTTTCTCTTTTCTCTCTATTCTCTTCCCTTCTCCCTCTTTAAATAGGAAGAAAAGGGTTTTTAACCCTTAAAACCCCAAAACGACTCGCTTACCCAATTACGAGTTACTTTTACCTCGAAAATTACCCGAAACTCATTTTCGAAAATCGGACACTCTTATCCGACTATCTCGGACATTCTGAGACTCATGGCGCAGTCAAAATTTTCATCCGAGGTACTTGACCGCAAATCACTATTCCAACCCAAAATAAATAAATGCGGGTTTTTCCAATTAAAAATCTTACCTCGTGTCGCTTTACTCAACGACGACATATAATTAAAATATTTCGACCTATATAGTCCCAAAAATAATTACAACTTCCATCGAAAACCATTAAATCCTCGAGAATCCCCAAAATCACTATTTAGGGAAATTCTCCAAATTGCCAATTTATTTTTATTTATGGAATTTAATTGTCTCCAAAAGGGCGGGTTGTTACATACTCCCCCCCTTACAATGGAATTTCGTGCTCGAAATTCGGATGTAACCTACACCATATGACTAGGATCACTACAAATTCTAAAACCTCAAGGGAAAGATACTAACCCAATGGTTCCCAATCATATGCTACACGACTACCACGATCGTAAAGTGACTCTAATATGTCACATAATACCCATCATCTATAATGCCTATCGGCATGAATTTCAACCTTATATACTACGCCCATTCTATTTCAGGCGGTATATAAAACCATCTTACTAAGGTGCCCATACACCTTTCAAACTTGCGCATATCTGCACATCCGTAGTGAACGTTTGACACGTAACACTCTCTCCCAATAAGGATCTCCTTTCCTCGGTGTAATACTCACCTATGGGTCCTCCGAACCCACGAAATTCCATTCTCCTAAACTCGGTGCCACTAACTCTAATAAAAATACTAAGGTCTAAGCGTTACCCTACTTAAGCGAAACGAGTATCCTAAATATGTCCCTAGTGCCCAAGGCCTCTCTCAACTTCCAACATTTGCTCGGTTTCGTGCGTGGGACGTCTCGCCAAGGCGAAATCCAAACAAGGAACCCTCTCGTTACACTACTCCCTCGCGTCATCGAGATATAACGACCCAAGGCACACAAGCGGGACGTCCTAAATCCTACTAGGCTAGCCTATGAACGCATTCCTACTATCTTATCCTTTCGCCCATACAGAAGGAAACCTAATCAATCCAAGTGCCCACTATCTGTAGAAAGTGTCACGAACATAATACCCAAAATTTATCTTCTCAAAATCTGCCTTTTCATTAAGGCTGGTTATTATCCTCAAACCAATTTCTCTAAGTCCAACCTCAACCACCCACTTGTGGCGAGGGGACCACTTTAGTGCTTTTCCATAGCACAATATCTCCATAAGTATATCAATATCATGTGGCTCATAGCCTATAGTGGATCATCCACACTATAAGACCTTTCCACAAAATCAACATCCTTGCATCCCATAACAGCTCTCCACTCCCGACGCCGTTAAGAGTCATGTGTGGAGTGTCTTGCAAAGCGAAATCCAAACAAGGAACCCCTCCACACATTAACCCTTGACTTCGTTGGTTATGGAGTTCCGTTATTTCAACATGCCACCGGGATATCCCTATCCCCTAATCCAACAAAAAGGTGGTCTGAACTCCTATCTCTAACTAAGATTCATACCACCCTGGGCTCGCACTCATTTTTAAGTCCTTGCGTAAATAGTAATGAGTTGTATCTTACAGCTCAACACAAATCCTGCGGCCTTAAATCATATATATAAGGTCGCCATATACCCAAATCATGATAATAAAACCTCTACTCATTGAAGTTTTGTATCCCACAATAAATAAGGTGAACTCAACCTATATCTAGGTGAGACACCGCAACAATAACCTGTTCCCTCCAGGAACCATGGACACGATAGACTTGCCATTCTTAGCCTGCTATCGCTCCGAAATTACCAATACATATATACCCATCATAATACCATACTCGTACAAACATATAGAACGAGTATACCAAACCATATATATATATACAATATATCAACACCCGCCTTTATGGCGAATGAAGGAAAATAAAATTCCGCTATCACGAAAAACACAGATATTATGTTATCGAGACCGCCACAAAACTCAAAATACACACACGAGTCTAGGGCTAACAAACACCGCAACTTTATCTAGCCACGCCAATTATACCTCCTGGATTGAGGTATAACTCATAAAGATATCCTTCTCATTCCGACTAAATCGTGGGGACTCACGGTTAAGACTATCCGTAAGATCCCTTTCGAACCCTTAACTTTACTGAAAATTCAATCTTAATACCACTCTCTACAATAGTGGTACTGCAATACTCATGACTACTCATTCTTGAGTAGTCGCCACCAAACTCCTTAGCAATTGCCACAAGGGGAGTGACCTCTACTAAGGCCCTCATCCCCAACTTCTACCAGCTGCCCCAGCTAAGCCTCACCTCCTGCTAGCATCCATGTTCCGCACAAGAATCCCAAACGAGCGCGCAAAAGATTTCTATAATCTTATAATATGGAAGGAGAACGAAATCTCACAAGAGAAATCAACAATCCTAATCCTGAGGCTCTATAACAAATGAGAGCAACGCTGAAAGCGTAGTACATCCGCACAGATTCCTAAGGACACTAGAACCTGATGCTCTGATACCATCTGTAACAACCCGCCTAATAAGATATCGGGCGATCACTCCAATATTAAATTAAAACAGGAGTCTCATATGGATCATTCTTAGCATCACTGTCGAAAATCCAATTAATTACTAATAACCTATTAGGCCGGTGTCAAAATTTTAACTTTACTACTCTTTATAACAACAATGAATAAAACATCCACACAGTTTATGCGTAAATGAAACTGAAATGAAATAAAGTAACCGAACACTCGGTCAAAATATACAACCATATCGAATGCTGTAATAAAAGAATAAATAAATGCAATTGAGCCATTGGCCCGAATATTTATACAGTACCTCCTATCTAGAGTACAAGAATGGAAGCAGCTATCAAAAACCTGCACACATCCACAGCTGCTGCAGCTGACGTCTGACTCGAAAGAAGTGCCATCCAGGCGTCCCTGTGTCTGGACACCTATATATATATATATATATATATATAGCAAGAAAGGAAAAGTAGATAAACGGGTCAGAGCCCGAGTTTTGAAAATATTTAGCAAGTGCATAAATGCCTTATTATTTTGAAAAAGGTTTTATCTCATATTTAAGTTTGGTATTGCACTCCCATGAGATACCCCTCACCTCTTCACTAATAGTGCACTCCTAGCGCATCCCTCTAAACATCCTAGTGAAGCTATCCTGCTAAACTAGTCTATCACCCAACCCACTATCAACCCTAGATAGTCCAAGCAATGTACTAAGGGCTAAACTTCACTCCAGTCTCAACGCTATGCAATGTTCGTGCGTGGGGTGTCTCGCAAAGCGAAATCCAAACAAGGAACCCCCCCAATACACTATTACGTGGCACGGTCGATCGTCGAGATTCGCCAGTCCCTCAGTACAGAATATATATATATATATATATATATATATATATATATATATATATATATATATATATATATATATATATATATATATATATATATATACACACACACATCATATAATAAATATCAATATAAGAGAACTAAGGATGAAACATCTCCCTAGTCTCAACACATTGCCATATTCGTGCGTGGGGTGTCTCGCAAAGCAAAATCCAAACAAGGAACCCCCCGATACACTACTATGCGGCAAGGTCAATTATCGGGATCCATTAGACCCTCGGTACTCGATTCATCCATATGTATATAATCATATTTTACCATAACCATCCGGATCTATCTCCCGGACTGAGGATTCATATATCAAGTATTTATCAATAATTTCATTTTTCTCAAAACTTCCCATTTCCCTTTTTATACTCAGGAAATGTAAATATAAAAGCCAATTCATTATCATGAATTGCTTTAACAAATCATATGCTTTTAAAAGCCAGTTTTATTATCATAAAAATTCTTTTCCTTTATATGTCATCCCATTTCCCTTTTTATACTCAGGAAATGTACCCAAAGCCATTTCCATTATCATGAAAATGCTTTGATCAAATCATGCTTCCACATCCCTTCTTCCATCCGGTAGTGTTACCGAAGCCAAACCTTTATCCCATTTCCCTTTTTATACTTAGGAAATGAAAATTAAAGCCAATTTATTATCATAAATTGCTTTAATAAAACTAAGACCGCCCCTCCGGATTTTCCCACTGGACGCGTCCCTAAATGGCTATAATCTTCCAGGGCCTATCTATACAAGACAACCTGGGAACCTACCAACGTCGGGAAGCGGCCATATTGCCTGCGGGAAAGTCAGGACCACACCCAGAATCCCCTAACCAGCGCAGTAAAGAAATAAACGCCCATATGGCCTAGGGACTATATCCAACCTACTCAATAGCCAGGAAGGCTTCACCACAACGCGCGCAACTTCCCTTATGATAGCGATTTAGGGAGATGTGTAATCCATAATTTATCAATTATGAAATATCATTTATCTTTCCATTCTTAAAATATTCATCTATATATTTTCAAAATCATTTATATCATATCATATATACTTAATCACATAGTATATATATATACCATATATTCCTCCCTGAATATATAAAAATGGCCATGTTTGCCAAACCATCTATCGATGACCAATAACCCCAAAGATTCTCTCAAAGAATCATAATCATGCATTCATATATGCATGATACTAAACCCAAAGTATTTTCTTACTTTAATAAGTAATACATACTTAAATCCCATCTACGGATTTATTTGGATATCTCCAATTATACTAATTCACTCTAAGTGAATACACACATATATATACATTCCCAATTCCTCAAGTCCTTTAGGACTTAACCCTCTATAATACTCTAATTTAGAGGGCCCTTAAACTTTAAACTCAAAGAGGAGAAATAATCATAATCTCCAAAATCTAAGGCTGAAAATAGGGCACCGGTCGAACGGTCCTAGACCCCGATCGACCGCGGGTTGTAAATAAGCCTAGGAAACAAAGCAGTAGGCCCTTCCTCCTTGACGCGGTCGAGCGGCCTTAGGGGCGCGGTCGACCGGTAACACCAGGTCTCCCAAAATTAAATCCTCAATTACCTTATCCAACAACCCAAATTCAATTTCAGGGTTTCTAAACTACACCAAAAATAATCGCACACATCTACACGATTAATTCTAGCCGTAATTTTTCCAATTCCCGATTTGATTTCCGAGTTGATGATTTCAACCCGGAGCTTCCATCTTGTAAAAATCATATCAAATCATAGAAAAATCAGAAAAATACGCGGTCAGCATTCAAACGACCGTATCGAAAAGATCTACAACTTTCATGTTTTGGCCGAAAGCTAAATCATTTCTTTTCCTGGCCAAAAAGGCCCCCTAAAGTGACGAGTTACTATTCATCATCTTCTCCGAGACGATTTCGGCCATTAAAGCTTCTCCCAAGCTTTTACCGCCTCACCCAACGTCCTACAACCTCAACCAACTACAAATACACATATATTAAAGGTTCTAAACATCCTAGAACCCAAAACCACCAATTAATTTAGGTTGAAACCTAAGTTCCATAAATTGAATATTATTTGGGGTTTAATTGTTTTAACTCCTAAAAACCCGTTTTTCCCCGATAACCCACCCCAAAATCATTAGGGTTTGTTTATACCAAACTACGGTATGAGATATTTATGCAAAAAGATAAATAAATCAATTAAACACTTGCCTCGTAGATAAAATCCGACGACCCCGAGTCGAATCCGGCGGAGTTTGTCCGAGATCTCCATTTTCTCTCCTCTTTTCTCTCCTCCTCTCTCTCTTCTTTCCTTTCTTTCTCTTTTCTCTCTATTCTCTTCCCTTCTCCCTCTTTAAATAGGAAGAAAAGGGTTTTTAACCCTTAAAACCCCAAAACGGCTCGTTTACCCAATTACGAGTTACTTTTACCTCTTAAATTACCCGAAACTCATTTTCAAAAATCGGACACTCTTTTCCGACTATCTCGGACATTCCGAGACTCATGGCGCAGTCGAAATTTTCATCCAAGGTACTTGACCGCAAATCACTATTCCAACCCAAAATAAATAAATGCGGGTTTTTCCAATTAAAAATCTTACCTCGTGTCGCTTTACTCAACGACGACGTATAATTAAAATATTTCGACCTATATAGTCCCAAAAATAATTACAACTTCCATAGAAAACCATTAAATCCTCGAGAATCCCCAAAATCACTATTTAGGGAAATTCTCCAAATTGCCAATTTATTTTTATTTATGGAATTTAATTGTCTCCAAAAGGGCGGGTTGTTACAGTCACGGACCTAGGCCGTGACCCGGGCCTCAGGTCACAGACTTAAGTCCCGACCATTTTTGTCGTGACCAAAATATGTTTCTAGGGACTTCATCGTTTACCCAAAATGAGGGTTACGGTATCCCTCGTGGGATAATATTTAGCTCAATGGGACCTGGTCCGTGACCATGTGTGGAATTATGTTCAAATTGGGTTATGGACTGGGTCATGACCATATGTGGTATGGTGTTGAAAATGGGTCACGATGTTGAAAATACGTAGTTGTATCCACAATGGGTAAATGTTTTTCTTCCTTCTCTAATATCGTAAGGAATGTCAGGGTTACGTTGGGATTATGTACGGGAAATATATTCTCTACACTTTAACACCCCGCCCACACCCGGGGAGAGCGGGGCGGAGTGCTACTGCGATAAGACTAATTAAATCCACAAACAACAAGTATAGAGCATCTAAATTCCACAATAAAAAGAGAAACCACTAATCTCAATCTTCAAATAAATACAACAAAAGTCTCTCGAAATAATACAACTATCTATCTCGAAAATAAAAAAATAAATCTCCAATGATCTATACATAAAAAATAAATACAAATATTCTCATCTTGTATTCTCAAATATTCTTCCCAAAATATCCAATCTAAAATCAATCTCCAATAAGTCCCAAGTGCCCAAATCCGCACTAACCCACCACTAAAAGAAAATAACGGGAAGTGCACAATATGACAAGAAAGATGCTTAACAAATATATTAGCCGTGAATAAAGCGTAACAATACGAGTACGAATATTCAAATCAAATGCGAATCTCCATAGCATTTTTATCAATATAATTTCTCAACAACACATTAATCCGAGTCACCAGGCCTCACCATACCGCGCAATACTTTATCAAGTAGCCGGAACAGGAATCTTGGCGGGTGCCCAACATCAGTGACATGTTAAATTCTCATGAAAACGTGCCCAACACAATAATAATACCACATGAATCAATAATCTGATTCCAAAAACAATTTTCCAGATTCCAATTGAATTTAGCAATTCAAATACGAGTCAATAATCACAAGAAAACAAAGGGAGTAATACTCGCGAGATTTAGGAGCATATTGTGTAAAACCCTATACCTTAAACCACCAAAAGAATCCAACGTAAATATGCCAGAAACTCAAATCACACCATCAAAATCATCTCACAAGGATCATCAAAACTCTACCAAGAACAAACACCAAAACATCTCCAAGAACACCTCCAAAAACTAGGGTTGAATGTATAAATTAAAGGGGCTAAGTGTATATAAAAAGAGAGGAAATAAAATTATATTTGCTGCATATTTTTGTGACAAATGATGGTTTAAAAATGGTCACCCACGACCCCTTTTTATAAGGCAAAAATATAAGAAGTTAAATCCAACTCAAACTCTTAGAAAACCTTGCAGTGCACGAAATCTGCTGGGGTCGATCGATCAAACCCCTGGCGTCGATCGATTGATCGCCCAGGTATTTTGACAATGGAATTTCACCCTCGAAATTCGTCGAAAGCCTACGCAAAAAAATCAGGCCAACAATCTCAAAAAATAATTCCATCTCCCAAAAATAAATTCCTCACATCTAATCTCGGAACCTATCATAAAGCGATCATCTAAAATTTCTATCTTCAAATATGCGCCATAAAAATGCAATAGACCCAAAACTCAAGACCCGAGGGTGGTCGTATACCTAAGTTCTGATACCATTCTGTAACACCCGCCCGCGCCCGGGGAGAGTGGGGCGGAGCGCTACTGGGATAAAACTAACCAAATCCACAAAAAACAAGTATAAAGCATCTAAATCCCACAATTAAAAGAGAAACCACTAATCTCAATCTTCAAATAAATACAACAAAAGTCTCTCGAAATAATACAACTATCTATCTCGAAAATAAAAAATAAATCTCCAATACTCTATACATTAAAAATAAATACAAATCTTCTCATCTTGTATTCTCAAATATTCTTACCAAAATATCCAAGATCAAATCAATCCTCAATAATTCCCAAGCACCCAAATCCACGCTAATCTGCCACTGAAAGAAAATATGGAGAAGTACACAATACGACAGGAAAGATGCTCAACAAATATATTAGCGGTGTTAAAGCGTAACAATATGAATACGAATATTCAAACCAAATGCGAATCTCAATAGCATTTTTATCAATATAATTTCTCAACAACACATTAATCCGAGTCACCAGGCCTCACCATACCGCGCCATACTTTGTCAAGTAGCTAGAACAGGAATCTTGGCTGGTGCCCAACATCAGTGCCATATTAAAATCTCATGAAAACATGTATAACACAATAATAATACCACATGAATCAATAATTAGATTCCAACAATAATTTTTCAGATTCCAATTGAATTTAGCAATTCAAATATGAGTCAATAATCACAAGAAAACAAAGGGAGTAATACTCGCGAGATTTAGGAGCATATTGTGTAAAACCCTATACCTTAAACCACCAAAAGAATCCAACGTAAATATGCCAGAAACTCAAATCACACCATCAAAATCATCTCACAAGGATCATCAAAACTCTACCAAGAACAAACACCAAAACAGCTCCAAGAACACCTCCAAAAACTAGGGTTGAATGCATAAATTAAAGGGGCTAAGTGTATATTAAAAGAGAGGAAATAAAATTATATTTGCTGCATATTTTTGTGACAAAAGATGGTTTAAAAATGGTCACCCACGACCCCTTTTTATAAGGCAAAAATATAATAAGTTAAATCCAACTCAAACTCTTGGAAAACCTTGCAATGCAGAAATCTGTTGGGGTCGATCGATCGACCCCCTGGCGTCGATCGATCGATCGCCCAAGTATTTTGACAGTTTCGCCTAAAAATGTTAAAAAGGGATAAACTTCAAAAATCAATTAAACATCCGTTTTAATTCCAAATCCCATTCCGATTGAAAATCTCGTTTTCAAAAAATAATTCTCAACATAATTGAGCAAGAAATAATTAAATCTCAAAATTTATTTTCCTCTATTTTTCCAATATATTTATAAAAATATTCGAAAAATTACACGGGTTGTTACATACACCCTCATCCCAACGTTCTGGTAGGGAAAATAGAATACGATCAAACAGGTACTCTCGTGAGAAATGAATTCCACGATTTGCAAGGTAATTGAAGTGTTTGATCTTCTTATTATAACACTTAAAAATAGCAGTACCTTCTAAATGGAACGAACTAGTAAAAAAGGTATACGAGCGGTCCATTTGCAACCTTTCGTACTCTTGTTACCAGTGATTATCAGCGCGCCTCATTTTTCCTGATAAAAATATATGAGAGTATGAATATGAGTCCTACAAGTAATGGATCTAATCAATCATTAATTAGTTATTGTTTTTAACCGATCCAAGTAAGGTTTATCTTATTTTATTAAATCCTAACATTATTATGCGTCCTTCCAGGCAAAAAACATGTGTAAGTATATATATATATATATATATATATATATATATATATATATATATATATATATATATATATATATATATATATATATATATATATATGAGCGTTTGTGCGTGTGTGCACACGCGTGCATATGTGCTATACAAGTGCGTGTATTAGGTGGGTTCCATATAGATTATTTATTTTATTAAGGTTTTTGGGTCAAGATTGAGATTTGACCATCTAGGTTATTTATCTAGACCTTAAAATTATCATTTGGTAGCCTGATTATAGATTATAATGGCGGGTTAATAACGATTGAAAAAATGCCCGCAAAATGAAGAGAGAAATAGAGAGAGACTTCCAATGTTACCTGGTTATGGTTATGAGCCGTGACCCACCAGGGGTGACCATATGCGCGTGTATGTATATGTTATTCATGTGCACGTGCGTGTGTATGTGTTATACATGTGCATGCATGTGTGTTACAAATTAAGAAGTGATATAGAATTGAAATATATTACTTTGTGATTACATGAACTAATATTCAGATTACAAGAACTTGTGGTGGATCATTTAAACCGGTTCAGCATCAAACCTACCCTAGTTCATTACTTTGTGATTAAGGCTTAAACATCCAATTAATCATACTACAAAAATTAGGTTATAATGTGATTAAAATTCGATTTTATGAATTAAGTCGAGATTCTAATGAACTAATATTATTTTAACACAAACTTAATTTTCTTCTTAATTAAAATAAACCTATCTAAGATTGATACAAAGTGAATCCCATATCCTTAATCTCTTCAAAGTCCTTTAAAACCTTAGGGTTTAAAATCCAATTACAACATTTAAGTATTTTCACATTTATTTTTGTTTAATTTGGGTATTTTCAAATTTCATTCTTAGGTTTTGTTTTATTTAGGTATTTTCACATTTCAGTCTCATTTGGGTATTTTAACCCCACACATACATACATATGCACATACATACACAGAAATTCACATAATACATAGACATACATAAACATACAAAGTACACACACACAAAAAATACATAGACATGACACACATATACACACGCACATACAATTTCATGGTATGGAAAATAAGTGGAGAGGATACCTGAACTAGAGAGGGTTGTCGGATAAAAGAGGGTTATTGTAGGATCTGCAATGCAGAGAGAGAGAGAGAGAGAGAGAGAGAGAGATAGAGTGTGTGTTTTCGTGTGAAATGAGAAAATGTTGTGGAGTGTTTATATGTACAGGTGGGTGATAGATTAGGGTCATGACCATCCCTGTGACCATTTTAAAATGGTTACGACCTAAAGTCGTGACAAAACTTAATTGAACCCTTTGATTTGTCATGCACCTGGTCGCGGTACTAGCCGTGACCCACTTTGGTGGTTGTTTAGGCGGGATTTTGGAGTCTATTTGGTCACGGACCATGACCATGATCCCCATAGTCACGATCTATTACTGTGACCATATCCATTAGATATCACTCTTTGGCTTGCTCACGACTTGTGTCATACACTTTTTGGCACTGATCACGGTACTGGTCCGTGACCAACCTTCTATGACCATTATCGATTTGTGGTGTGGTGACGTGGCTTACGGGGAGGATACTGTACCATTGGATCATAACCAAGAAATTCCATCGCCACACGTCAAATTATATTCTTCTGCATTGGTACAGTTATGAGTGTCACTAAATTATGACAACAAAAAGGATCGCCAAGATGATGTCATATTCTACAACATTATTAATATCCCTAGAGAGAATCTTATATGGTATTGTAAAAAAATACTCAAAATTGTGTTTGTAATACCCTGTATTTTTATGGCATTTAATTATGGGTTTAATTAAGTTAAATTGGGATAAATTAATTTAATATTAATCTGAATTTTAAAATAAATATTTACTTGCATGACGAGAGTTAGTAATTATTCGTAAGAATTATTTTGAATATTACTAAATGAGTAAAGTAATATATGAGATTGAATTATTAAAATTGTCGCGAGTGAATATTACGACAATTATAGAAATTAAGTCAGGACGCGTGTGTGTCATGTCGGGACTAAATTAATGGGATAAAAAGTAAATTAATTCTAAGTCTCCCGTATGGTCATTTCGAGTGCACCAATGTATCCGGAAAGGGTCGAGATAGACATAAAAGTGTACCCCGGGAGGGAGATTTGGTATTTTTCTAATTTTAGGCCTTAATTATGGACGAAAATTGAAGGGTTATATCTGATGGGAGTTAGAGTCCTCGAGGGTTAGAAACATTGTAGTTGCAGAGAGGCTAAGGAAGAGAGAAGAGAGAAGGCTTCCAAGGAGGAGAACCACCAAACCTAAACCATCCTCACCAATTCCACCACTAACGCGTAGATCGAAAGAAGAGGATTGTTCCTATACCATTCAAACTCATCGGCTCAGACATTTGATTTCCATGCAAGTATCTAACTTGTTGTTGTTTAGTTGATAACAGATCCATGCTAGTGTAGGAGATAATAATTCACCGTCTCATAAAAATATAATGTTGTTTGGGAGACTATTATTGCAATTTGGAGTAGAAACCATGTTAGGATGAATATCTTGTTATATGTAGAATATTTACCATGAAATTTGATGCCCATTAGAGATAGAAATCTGTAAACTAATGGAATTCTTGAGAAAATTAGATAAACTAGGGTTAAATAATAAATTCTTAAATTAATCCATTTGATGACGATTCTTGAGGAATTAATGCATGTTTTATGTTAGAAATCATCCATATTGGGTTATATAACATTCATGATGTTTGGTTAGGAGTTTGGGACATGTTAATGGAGGTTTGATGATTTAAGTTGGAAGAAACCCGTAGGCTTGATATGCAGAATTCTGGGCAATAACTGCTTGGTCGATCGATCGACTCAAGAATGTCGATCGATTGATTCCTCCTGGAAATGGAAACTTTTTTCCCTTTTACTGTTAATTCGATCCCAATGTTTAAGAACCTTGGGACATAATTTAAATATCATAATGGAACTTGGGAAGGACCAGTGGGGTATAGGCAAGGTCAGTGTAATACGACTCTATAGGGAATTTAATTGTGGGATTTCGGGGGTATGAAATGGAGTGGAAATTGTGCGTACGTTAAATTAGGTCGTGTGAGAATTAAGAATGACTTCGACTAGTAGGGTAGAGAGCGTACATCTAATGATTTTATAATTATTAAGATGATACATTTCGAGAGTCGAGAAGCACTTAAGGACTTACGGTAATTGAGAAAGTAAGTGGATTAATTATACATAGGACTTGGGCCCTACGTGTCATGTATGGTTAGAATATAAAATGGGTCATGTGTGTGTACCTATCTGAATGATGATAATATAAATATGGATGTGAATATTTATTATGTAAATATCTGTGTGTAATCATACCCACGCTACTTGCTATCATGGAGGTTGTCGCGCCGTGACAGTTTTATCTCGATTGGACCTTATGGAGGATATTGACTTGTACCCTAGAACATAGCATCCTCGGTAAAAGCTATCTGATAATGATAGTCAGGTAGTCCTAAGAGATGTGAGGATATATGAGGACCTCTTAGTGACTTGGAACTATGCTTTGCCTCCAATATGTGTGTTTTGTGTTAATACAGTTCGAGAGTGATTCTGAACTAGTATTTTCGTTTTGTACGAGAGATACGGGGGCTCGATAGCAGAGTATTCCACCACGATAGATTTATGTGGGGTGCCCTATTAGTATATATTAGGACTGATAAAATTATATACTTGTGGTTAATCTACTGTTCTTATAAGTTGATAAAATTGAGTAATTAATATTAAATGAGTTAAGTGGTTGAGAACTTAAGTCTGAATTGAGATGAATATAACTGGCTTTACAAATTCATAAGAAAAGGTTATCAGATATAAACTATAGTCATACGATCACTTGGATTAGGATTGGCGATCACTTTTGGATCTGATTTTCTGCATTTTTAAAACAGGCCTATAATTGTGGGTTTTGGCTCTGTTCGGCTGCCCAGCTACCTACAGTTTGACTTATTTGATGAAAATGTTCGTAATTTAAATTCGAAGACGAAATTATGAAGTCCGGGAATAGTTTAGGACTTCTGAAAAAAATTATATTAATAGATCTTATTGCTTAGATATATTGGTATTTTCACTCGGGGTGAAATTTAGAGTATTTGAGGTGAATTATACTCAGGGATTTATTAATGAATTTTTTATGGAAAATTCAACAAAATAGGAATGCGGACTGATTGAGAGTTGTAAGTGTCTAGAATTAATATTATGAGAAATAATTAATTAATTAAGTGGATAATTAAGTAATTGAGAATGAAAATGATATTCGAAAAATATTGGGCTAGTGCCACAAGTAACAGGCACGATTAGCCGAAATCATTGAGAAAATATATATGGGTATAGAGACTGTTGCCCAAAAAAATACTCAAGAGGGGGGTGAATTGAGTTTTTACAAACTTTTCGGGTTAAATTAATATATCAGAAAATATTTAATTTAAAACTCTTAATACAAATTTCAGAGTAAATAAATCTGAAATGATTTAAACCAATAATGATTAAATAAATGTAACCAATTAATTTAAACAATATAAATCAGAGATTATAACATGCACTAAATAAATAATCAATTTTCGTATTTTATATTCTGGATTTAATCTAAAGTGATTCACACAAGAATAACAATTAAATACTCTCAATAAATTAAACAAGTTATATTTCAAGATTATAAGACCCAATAAATTTATAAACAATTTTCGTATTTAATAAAAATTAATATTTTGGAATTAATTAATTATTACGAAAATAATTATTTCTGTCTTAAAAACAAATTATCAATTTTCAGAATTAATTCAATTGCAAGTGTAAGTGCTTAAAATAAAAATAACCAATCACACGCAAGCAAATAAATAAATAAAATGTTGAAAATAAATGACACCGTATTTTAACGTGGTTCGGCCAAAACCCGGCCTACGTCCACGCGCCAAGAGCAAGCTTCCGTCTCCCGCGCTTCACTAGTCCTGATCCACTTGTACGGTAGGATCAAACCACCATTTACAGACACTTGAAGCAAATACCGGCTCCAAGTACAACCGAAGCTAAAATTCCAGCTTCAAACAAATCCGAATGTTGAGTACAAAGTTTGAATGTTGAAACTCTCTAAAATACAAATTGATCCGAGTTTCTTCTTGAGTGAGACTTTACAATAAATCTGATTTTTGGCACTAGTCTTCTTCTTGAAATTTTTGTAGTAGAATAATGATTCTTATGCTCTTCAAATTTCTTCTTCAACAAATAACTGAGTATATTGATTGTTGCAGTCTCAAATATGTAGAGCTGAATAAATTTTTGTTTGCTCTCTTTTCTGTGTGTATATGGAGCTGAATAAAAATTTCTGGATGCTCTCTTTTTGATATTTCGTGTCTGTTTGTTTCCAACTAAAAATGGTCTCTTCTTTTGTAGCTAAAAAAATAACCGTTGGAGAAGCATGGGTGAGTTGTTCTTCTTCAACTTGGGGCATTAATGAACTGATAGAGAGAGAGATTGAGAGAGCATTAAATGCTCAATACTCTGTAATGAAATCGTATCTCATGAAAAACCATCTATGCTGTCTAAGAAATAATGTTAGACTGATAGAGAGAGAGAGAAATGTTAGAAGCAAAAGGAAAACAAAATATGCAATGAATATTGATAACCTTTGCTGTGCGTGTGTACACAGAAAATGAATAAAAAATTATTTCCAATCAGTCACCAAATCAGAGATATGTCATCTAAATAAAATTGATCATTAAAGAAATTACCAACTCTGCAACCATTAGAGTGAGTCAATCGATGTAAATATCAGTCCAGAAGTTATATCTCAAGGATAAATATATTTCGTGGTTCTAATATGACAGAAAAGACAATTCACACATACATATATATATAATGTTCTGAATAAAAAATAATTTTTAACTCATATATATATAATGTTCTGAATAAAAAATAATTTTGAACTCACATATATATAATGTTCTGAATAAAAAATAATTTTCCAACTCATATAAAAATAATAAAAGATTTGAACTTATTTTTCGCCAATTGATGGCGTAGCAGTTGAACCCAGTTTTGGCCAATGATGACGCAACATTACACTAGTCAGTGTGTGTTGTGTCCGAAATACAAGGGTCAAAATTATGGCCGAAAGTTGTAGTAGGTATCTGAAATAATCAGTGACAGATTTCATCTCACTCGGTATGGCCAAAATCAGATATGCAGGCAATAGTGACAAGTGGTCAAATCTCGGTTGAATTGGTACAAGACGGTCAGCTCCAATGTTAGTTTGCTACAGATACTCTAGTCGAAAGTTACAAAAAAAACATAACTCCTAATAAACTAATGTTTACAAGGGACAACCAAATGAACTAAAGAAATCTATATGACAAAAGGACGAAATCTGCATGTACTACAGCAGGTAGCAAAGGCTTAAAAATGATGAAGGCTTAAAAAAGCGTTCATGCCAACACAATGAACAATAACATATAATAATATATGATATATATATAAACATATATATCTATATACACAATCGTACAAGACAAAAAAAGTATCAATTATTTTTATCCCCAATTTGTACCTAACTTATTAAACTAGCGTCCAAGAAGAGTTTTTAGAATTTCTGACTGACATATAAAGAAATATGGACTGAAATAATATATTTCGAACAGGTATTATATAATAAATTTTTGAACAAAAATATATTTCGAATTTCAGAAAAAAACATTACAGATTTCGTAAAAATAAATTTCGGATAAAACAAATTCGAACAAATATTTTTGTGAAATATATTTCGGACAAAAATAAATTCCAACAGATTTTTTATAAAAAAATTTTCGGACAAAAAAAATAAAATCAATCGTTAAAAGATCCGGACAGATCAAATAAGAAGAAAAATTTGTACACTTTGTGTTCCTAGAAATTTCGTACACTTTGAGAAGAAAGAGAGATAAAAAAAAGTGTTCCCAAAATCAATCTCTTTCATTTCTTGGAAATGACCTCTGACAAGATTAGATATAATTAAATAAGTCATTCCAAACGATTTTAAAAGGAAGATATGGGCCAAGAGGAAAATATCAAGTGTCTTATCCCACTAATAAATGCTCTCTCTCTTGTTGATAGTTGGGTTTGAAAAGACTTGTCTGCCTCATTTATCACATGCCTTGAACATATATATCAAAATCTGATAACAACTCTTTACATAGATGGTTGAGGATAACTAAAGCAACTAACTAAAGGAGCTAACAAAAAGTTTATTTATATAATAACAGTTTTATAAAAAAAATATATATATAAAAAATATGTACGTATATATATAAAAAAAAACGTGAATATGTGACAAAAAAAATAGCACATGACATCATGTACGTAACAGCCAAAAACATATAATAGAGTTATATAAAGTATGCTTGTTATAAAATATATATATATATATATATATATATATATATATATATATATATATATATATATATATATATATATATATATATATATATAAAATGATTATAAAAAAATTATATTATAAATATTATTAACTAAGAGATATTTACATAATAACTTAATAACTATATGTTTGGAATCATCAAAATCAATATATTAAGTTAAACTAAAATGTACATTAATTAAACTAATTTAATTAATTAGGGATAAATAACATTTTCGTTAACAGAGACAATA
Organism: Sambucus nigra; assembly: GCA_949130495.1. Taxonomy (NCBI): domain Eukaryota; kingdom Viridiplantae; phylum Streptophyta; class Magnoliopsida; order Dipsacales; family Adoxaceae; genus Sambucus; species Sambucus nigra. Next base: position 468,180,294 of record OX422214.1, on the reverse strand, counting down.
TATATATATATATATATATATATATATATATATATATATATATAGAGAGAGAGAGAGAGAGAGAGAGGCAGGCTCACCTACATCATGCTCTATACATCACACCGTGCATCACGCCTAATTCAAGGCCCTAGAAAACTTTTTTGAAATTTTATATTTTCCCCTTAAAATTAACCTTACAATCAACCCATATAAAAAATTAGGTCAAAATACATTTTGTAGCTATTTTTAAAAAATCCACAAAAAACTGTTGGCGCGGACCCTTATAAATAAGGTATTTTTAGCAGTTTTTTGTGGATTTTTTAAAAATAGCTACAAAATGTATTTTGACCTAATGTTTTTCATATGGGTTGATTGGAAGGTTATTTCAAGGTGAAAATATAAAATTTGAAAAAAGAAGTTTGTAGGGTCTCGAATTAGGCGTGATGCACGGGTGATGTATAGAGCATGATGTAGGTGAGCATGGTTTTCTCTCTCTCTCTCTCTCTCTCTCTATATATATATATATATATATATATATGTGTGTGTGTGTGTGTGTGTGTGTGTATGATATAATTATGTGAACATATACCTCTAGTACTATTATCAGAGGTTGGTGATGTGGTTGATCTTCCCTAGAGAAAATCAACAAGCTAAGTATGGACCCCAGGTCATAGCACCACGCATGTTCCTTTTGAGGTTTAAGTTCGAAGTAAGGTAATTTTGGTATGGTTATGGCTCACTATCGAAGAACCTATGAATGCCGCCAATATGTTTACGATTTTATTAGGGTTCGGTGTGAGAATCCGACCCGGTGGCCCATGACGATGTGTGTATGACCTGGTGCATGATAGCATTTTAGAGATTGGCATCCAGTGAGTTATTACTCAGAGGGATGATGGTTATACATATATATAGAGTGATATATATGTATACTTTATATGACATGGAACTACGTATATATGTGTGCATAAAAATATATACGGAATGAGATATTAAAGCGTGAATATTAATTTAATAACTAGTGAAAGTTATTTGGAATGAATCAATAAATTATAACTAAGAATTATAATTGTTGAAAATTATCAGATATGAATTGATTAGTTATAATTATTAAATGGATGGAAAATTAATTATAAAATACACATGACACATGGTAGTGTGGATTTTAGGATATTGTAGAATAGTTATGCAGAATAACATAACTAGATGTTAAAATGCATACGTTAGGTACGCACTATAGTTGATGGGTGAGTAATATCTCATGTGAGTGCGACACCAATTTAAATATGAAATAATGCACTCATATTTATGTATGTATTTTAATTACTCGCAAAATATTTTCAAAATCTTTTGGGCTCTGGCTCGTGTCAAAATATTTTCAATTTTTTTTAGGTGTCCAGCCACAGGGACGCCAAGCATGATTATCACTTTTAGGGAGTTGCAGCAGTTGTGGAGTGTTGCAAGGATTATTTAGTCATTTTCTATTTTTGAGATTCTAGCTATGATTCAATCAGTTATTAACCAGGTATGTCTCCCAATGTCAGTTTTATTTAATTCAGTTGTATTGGATTATAAACCGATGGTTTATTAAGTTAATGTATTTTATTATATTCCAGTATTCAGATATGAGTGTGTGACCGTGGATTTAATTATTTATCTCGCATAGTTGGTGGTGAATGATTTTTCTTATTTTAATTAAAGTTTAAAGTTGACACGACTTGATTGAATAATAAGTGGTTAGTAATTAATTGAATTTTCGAAAGTGATGTTAAGAATGAGCCATTTGAGAATCCTGTTTTATTTTAGTAGAGGACTAGTAACCCGTTATTTTAATAGGTTGGGTGTCACACAACAACACACCATGGAGTCCACCGCCTATAAATAGCAAACCAGGTATGGAATCCACCCCATGAAACTTTTCTCACAAAGATGTTGAAAGAAATAAACATTTAGTTCCCACAAACAATATCTCAAAGCATAAGAAAGATGAAACTTGGATCTTTAAAGTGTTTTGGTGAAACTAGAGATTGGGAGCTTTTAGATATAGATAGGAAAATGATTTTTGCCAAAAGTCCTCAAGAAAATTTATGCTAGCACTCCTATTTATAGAAAACATGTTTTTCAAGGTAGCATAATTTTTGAGGAAGTTCATTCAAATGAACATATAAGGTTCGTTCGAACGAAACCTTAACCCATTCGAATGAACGTAAACCTCGTTCGAACGAACACATGTTCTCATTAGAACCAACTTCGATGAGCTTCTAATGAATATACCTTAGTCAAGTAGAGATACCCTATTGGATGTTCGTTAGAAGTTCGTTTTAACGAACTCAACATCTTGTTTGAACGAACGCTTAAAGTTGTTCGAACAAACCAAAATGATATTTTTCTTTTTAAAAGTCAGCTCCCAACAATTTTTTAAAACAAACACACAAAAATAATAAATTCCAAGGATCAAAATTCATATGCATTCATACCTGACAGATCCTTAAAAATACGAAGACAAAACATGGTACGAAACCCGACATGATGTGAAAAATGTGAAGCTTTGCCATTACATCTTCATCCAAACATGCATAGGCTTGAAAGGTCAACAACTAAAAGGCTAACCTATGACTAAAATTATTTTATCCGGAACTAAGCCAATACATACAAATTAACTCAATTGAAAATTTGACCTTACATAAATGTTAACTTTTTAATGATCCGTTTCATCTCAACAGAATTCACGGTTGATAACAATAATTTCAGTTAGAGACAACTAATGAAAACCACGATTTTTTAGAGTGTGTTAGTTTTGTAAATATGTCCAGAACCGCATTATTTTTGTAAATATGTAATAAACTTTATTTTTATTAAAAATCCCTCCCTTTTTTCCTTTTCTTTCTGTTGCAATATCTTGCACATATGATCATGGACATCATAAAGAAAAAATAAAATTATGTGGTCCATGCTTAACTTTATTATGATCTACACTTGACCTGGTATATTAGAATCACGATTGACATACTTCAAAACTTTTTCGAATTACATACTTGCAAAAGTCAAAGAATTGGTTAAGGTGTTTTTTTTATTTGTTTTAACAAATTTCTATTTTTTTACAAGGAGAAATATTTATATTAATTTAACAAATGGGTACAAATTTCATCCTAATGTACAATTCTATGATGTATCTAACTAAGCATATAAAAATGATATGTGAGTAAAATGATGATCTATCTAAAAAATAGAGTACGTCCAAATAGGGGTTCATATAAATCATCTTAGTAAAACAATTATTTACCCCATTTGCCTCTTTATATACGAAATATATTCATATGGGCTCAAACAATCCAATTAGTGCAAAAATTTTCTTGATTATTTACCAGCGGCACTTATTGGAAGAACGACTACTACAACATATAACATAGGTAAAGATAGAGTCTGTTTCAATATGAATATTATGTAACCATTTTTATTGGGCAAAATTGTAATCAGTCTCTTATAACCCATATCTCAACTTTATCATTGGTAAAATTTTCAATATTTTTAGCAAAATTCCACGTAAAGTGCCCTATAGATTTACGAATAATACTATTGATTAATTCCCAACAGTACTTATTGGAAGAACGACTAATACAACATATAACATAGGTAAAGATAGAGTCCGTTTCAATATGAATATTATGTAACCATTTTTATTGGGCAAATTGTAATCAGTCTCTTATAACCCATATCTCAACTTTATCATTGGTAAAATTTCCAATATTTTTAGTAAAATTCCACATAAAGTGCCCTATAGATTTACGAATAATACTATGTATACCAGACTTCATTGTAAACCTGCAAGCTGAACTATGTGTATTAAGATTAAATGTGTACGATAATTGATGCTATTTGAAATATTTGATAGTTTCCCCATACTAGGACGAGGAAAGTGGACTGGATTCAAATAATTATTCTCTCTCAAGTCATTGTGAATTTTCTTCTTCAAAAGAGAAATTTTAAAAAGGTTAATTCTCAAATATTGATGTTAGCTGCCAAATTCTCCCAGTAAATACATTCTAAGCTAAAAGATTATCATTTTTGTTCAACCGCCTAATCATCTTATTAATTAACTCAATTGGTTCGTTTGGTATATCTATGAGTTAGGTTTATATTGTTAAAAGTAGAATAAATTAAAAATGTGTGTATTAGAATCCATCTCCCCACATATCACATGAATAACTTTTGGGATAAAATGCATTTGATATAATTAATTGGTTCATATGTACATTGCAAGTGTGACAATGGTTTTTGAAAAGAATATTTTTTTAATTGTGCTCGTTTTTTATGTTGCTAAGTCACATATTTCTCGTAACACATTCGGATAAAGCTTATTTATTATTTTAATGAAATGAGGTCGGTGTTATATGTTGATAGTAGATAATAACATAAAAAGTAGACGAACTATTGTAATTCATTTCTTCTAAGCCATTATTTGTGATCTTTATCACATTTAAAAGATATCTTTACGATATTAAATATTTTACCTTTCTAACCATTTCTTGGTCAAGTATTCGTAATCCATCACTTTTTTCAATTTTTTGGGCAACAAATTGCCACATTATTTGATCATTATAATCCAATTTGTTGCATTTTAGACACTTTAACCCCAATTAATATTCATATCCTTAAATATATTACTCTAAGATTTACCTTAATAAAAATTAATTACACGGGGAAAAATCCTTACTCTCAGAATCCTATCTCAATGAAAAATAATTTCAATGAGAGAAGAAAAGTATTCTTAAATAAATTTATAAGATGATTTATACTAATTTAATTTTAACAATTGGTTGTATTGTTCATTTATTTTTTCATAATTTCATTTCATGATTTTTGTACTTGTAAAATGTAGGAAAGTATAACTAAAATTTGACTAGTACCAATTGAAAATAAACCATTTTATTTTACTTTTTAATTGTTAATAAAAAACAAGAGGTTCAATATATAAAATAATCGTGTATTTCTCACGCACAAAATTACATGATTAAAGATCCTCAATTTGTAGAGTGAATCGACGTAGATTGGGCCCACATTACACATGTCGCTTATTTATGACAAAATGCATGAATATTGATTGGTTCACTAAAAGAATCTTTCCATGAAAAAATAATATAATATTGTGCCTCTTAAATGTGTCCCCGTATTGTGTCAGTTTATAATTATTGTAAAACATAAGCTATTTTATATCTTTAACATATTCATGGGTTGATATCTCAACCTTTATGTTAATCCTAAAACCCAAATGGAATCTACGATTTGGAAATAATTCTTAATGTTTTTTTAGTTCTTAAGAGGCATAAACATTCATATGACACATTTTGTTTAAGGGGTTTTTGAATGAAAATATTCTCATTTCAATTAAAAGGAATTGAATTGGGGTTATTAAATACACCCTTATAGTTTAAAGTGGATGACTTAATATGATCCCAATGTTTCACATAGTTGAAGAGTGTTTGTGGGAGAGTCTGCAATGGCAAAAAATTATGTTCCTCTTTTTGGGTAGTCAAATGCTCCATTGCAATTTATTTTCAATTTTTGCTCAGGCATTTGGAGTTTTGAAGAGTGAAAACTTAAAGGTGGAATTATTCAATCATATTCCTTTATTTGAGAAACATTAATGAATTATTGATTATTTTATACGTGAATAGATAGAAAAATAGTTAAAAATATCTCAAAATCTTAAATTAGAGAAAACAACTAACTGGTGGAAAGCAGGCTCGAATACAGAGGCACAAAGAGATTAATCCTCTTACTGACGTAAATAGGATTGCTTGTTGTGATAGGAAATAAAAGAATATGTAACACAATAAATTAACACCTAGTTATCTTCGGGCATCCATTTGAACAAGGACACGTTTAGTTTTTTTTCCTTCCTAACCTTATTGCATTGCGATTATGAATATTCAAATGATTATGCTTCAAATGAACTTCTCCCAACCCACATATCACAAAATGGACTTTTTCTACTACAAGTTTATAATTCATATAATCAATATTAAATTAACAATACAAAATGGTTCAACATTTTTTTTAGTTTTTAAATAGCAACTCAACAAACGAAGCCAAAAACATTATTAATGTTTCTTAGCACCATATCTTGATCTCACATTATATATATATATATATATATATATATTCACCCACTTTATGTTACTAAAATATGTCAGTAATAATCATCAAACACCAAAAAACTAAACATGTCAATATATATGCAATTTATTTACAATCCATCTAAACTAAGAGGATTGGTTAAAAATGGGATACCATAACCTTAAAATGGATTAACATATTATAAATTATATAACACTAATAAAAAAATATAAACGAAAAATAATTCTACAAAACCACCTGAACATTTTAAAGTTTACATAAAGGGTTAGTTTGCATTTGTGACTATATATGTATATCACTGCGTTGATGTATATAGAAAAAAGATAGGAAGGAGGAGGTTCGTTCAGAGAGAGAGAGAGAGAGGGAGAAAGATGGTTTGAGCTCCCATATTTATCCCTTTGACTACACAATAACTCCCATATTCTATTTAAAAGAATATTAGGATAAGCAGGTTTGAAACACTAATTGTGACACACCGCCTAATAAAATACCGGGCGATCACTCCTGTACCAAATTAAAACAGGAGTCTCATAAGGTTCATTCTTAGCATCACTGTCGAAAACCAAATTAATTACTAATAACCTATTAGGCTGGCGTCAAAATTTTGCTTAACTAATATTTTTAAACAAATTATTCAATTAAAACATTCACACAGTTTAAATATAAATGAAACTGAAATGAAATAAACAGAACCCAACACTCGGTTAACATAAAACAACCAAATCAAATTCTGCATAAAAAGAGGTAAAAGGATAAATAAATGTTGTTGGATTATTATCCTGAATATTTATACATTACCTCCTATCTAAAATTCAATCATAGAAGCGTCTACAATAAACCTTCATGCATCCACAGCTGCTGCAGCAGACGTCTGACTCGAAGGAATCATCATCAAGGCATCCCTGTGCCTGAACACCTATATATATATATATATATATATATATATATATATATATATATATATATATATATATATATATATATATATATATATATATATATATATATATATCAAAATAGAGGAAAAAAGATAAACGGGTCAGAGCCCGAGATGTGAAAATATTTTGCAAGTGCATAGATGCTTTATTTTTAAAAATATGTTTTATCACATATTTAAATTGGTATTGCACTCCCATGAGATACCCCTTACCCCTCTTCTAATAGTTCACACCTATCGCATCCCACTAAACATCCTAGTCAAGCTACCCTAACTAACTAATCCGTCACCCCTAACTCTAAAAGTCCTAAGTAAACCGAGTACTAAGGTCCAAACTTCTCCCCAGTCTCAACACTGTTCCATGCTCGTGCGTGGGGTGTCTCGCGAAGAGAAATCCAAACAAGGAACCCCCTGATACACTACTACTTGGCAGCGTCTATCGTCGAGATCCATTAGACCCTCAGTACACAACGTATATATATACATACTCATGTAATTATATACATTATCTTACTCACTCTCATATACTTATCACATATACATCTAGATAGAATCTCCCGGAATGAGAATTAATCTTTATTCATTTTATCTCTTTACTCTAGTTAGAGATTTATAATATCTTGTTCTCATACACAGGTATTATCCTATGCACACAAGTATAATAACCATCCCAACAAGCTATAACTCGAGGATGCGGTCTCTCAATGCTATCATCTTCCAGGGCATTACTCACATACCATCCTGGGTACCAGTGGTCAGAATAAATAATACTGACATTGTAAAAACCAAATCACAATGTATGGGAAGTGGTCATAGTTCCTCCCCGAAAGTGAGACCAAACATACCCACCACGTCTCACCCCTAATAAAATTACACAATATAAAATGGACGCTATGACCTGGGGACTATACGCTCCCTGCTCCTCAAGCTAGGGGCCTCACCCACATCGTGCAACTTCCCATGATAGCATTAGAGGGGGTATGCTTCACACACACACACACACACACACACACACACACACACACACACATACACACACACACACACATACACATACACACACACACACACACATACATACACATACACACACACACACACACACACACACACACATATATATATATATATATATATATATATATATATATATATATATATATATATATACCATTCACACATAGATATATATACATATTCGTATCATATTATATATATACTGTAATCACATCGTATATATACATTCCACATCATTCCTCAAATATATATATAAATGGCCATAATTGCTAATCACACATAACGATGGCCATATAACCCCAAAGGTTCTTACTAATAATAACATTTAAGTATTCGCACATTCACGATACTAAACCCAAAAGTCTTCCCTCACTTGATAATAAACCGGTACCTTATTTACTGTTAGGGATTTATATACTCATCGAATTCACAAATTCATAATAATAAAATAATTTGACCTTCAACTTATTTTATTTCCATTGGTTTCTTATTACCCATATGATAGTCGTTCAAAGACGTATCAACTAACCACTTAATCCCCTTTAGTCTATGGCCCATATTTCATCCTAATCACATCAATATACTTATATATGCTTACCAAATGGCTTCTCCAAATATCCCTCCTTCCCTATCGTTCAATTAGTCAATACCCCGAATTAACCTCAAACAATCTAAGGTTAAATCACAACTCCTCAAGTCTTTAGGTCATAACTCTCTTTAATACACTAATTTAAAAAGGCCCTAAACTTTAAACTCAAAGAGGATAAGGAATAACAATCTCCAAAATCTTGGGCTGAAAATAGAGTGTCGGTCGATCGGCCCTAGACCCCTGGTCGATTGAGGTTTGCAATTAAGCCTAACAACCCAACTAGTAGGCCCTTTTTCCTTGATGTGGTTGACCGGCCATAGGGGCACGATCCACCTGTCATACCAGTCCCTCGAAAATTTGTTTTCCAAAATCCCATCAATAACCCCAAACTCCATTTTGTGGCCTCCAATCTCCACCAACAACACTATATTCATTTAATTAATTATTTCTAACTAATACATCAATAAATTTGGAGGATTAAACAAATTTTCTTAGATTTGAACCTAAAACCCATTAAACCCTAGTTTTCTCATTTCCCCCATTTCAATTCATTTCTTCACTTCATTTACATGGTTTTAACACTAGAAATTATTAAGAGTTTACATTACATCAATATGTAAACTCATACTCAAAGTTTCACAAATTTATTTTAAGGGTTCTAAAGTAAAATCATATAGTTTACCAACTATAATATGAGATATATGCACAAAATGAAATAAAGCAAGTACACACTTGCCTGGAGGATAAAATCCGACGACCTCGAGTCGAATTCTGCGGAGTTTGGACGGAATCTCCCTTTACTTCCTCTTTTCTCTATTCCTTTCCTATCCTCTCTCTCTTTTCTCTTTTCTCTTTCCTTTCTCCCCCTCTCTCGTATCTTTTATAGGAGAGAAAAGGGTTTGTCCCTTATTAAACTAAAAAATGACTCGTTTACTCAATTACGAGTCCCTATTGGTCCAAAAATTCCTGGAATCCAAAGACTACTCCCGGATACTCTATTCTGACTATCTCGATCATTCCAAAACTAACCACACACTCAAAACCTCCATCCGAGGTACTTGATCGCAATCCACTAATTAAACACAATGCATCTCAATGTGGGTTTTCCAATTAAAATAATTTCCATTGTCGCTTTACCCAGCTGCGACATATAATTAAAATAATCCAACTCATTTACTTAATCCCAAAAGTAAATATAACACACATCTAAAATCATTTAATCCATGAAAACTGCAAAAATTACTATTCACGATAATTTCTCAAATTCCCAAATTGCACTAAATTATTAAATTTAATTTCCCAAATTTCCAAATTACACCCATATATGGAATATAAATTATCTATAAAAGTACAGGGTATTACATACTCCCCCCTTTATAATGGAATTTTGCTCGCGAAATTCGGATACGACCGGTACTACCAACCTGAGATCGCTAATCACACCTCGACCATACACTCGTTTGGTACCTACCTATCTCAAGGTTTATAATATAATGCACTAGCTTACTAAATCCCTATGTGCTACACTACTACCCTGTCGTAAGGTGAATCTAATACCATATATAGAGAAAACAAGCCTATAGCCCCCGCTCTAACGTCTAAATCACACCGGAGAATCACGATTCTAAGCGTCCACTCATCTACATCAGGATATCTAATTTCCCTCAAAAAAGAAATTACTCTAAAGCTTGACTATTCCTATAAGTCTCGTCGGTTATCTTGGGCATGCTACCTCATATTGCCCTATACAATTGGATTATCACGTACCTTTTACGACATTCCATCCAACACATTCCAAATCCATTTATGACTGCCTCACGGCATAATCTTCTGTTTTATATACTACGCTCCTTTTATATTAGGCGGTATATAAAATAAACTTACCAGGGTGTCCACATACCTTATAACCCGTGCTTCTGTGCACAACTATTGTAAACGTCCAACACGTGCACTCTTTCTAAACAATAAGTCTTATTTCCTTGGCGTAATACTCACAGATGGGTTTTCTTACCCCGTAAAATTCAGTTCTTCCTATACCTTGGATTTTAGTCCTTCTCCAAAGTTAACCAACCAATCTTCTTATGGTTAACTCCCAACAATCCTTCTATATTGGCGCCACTAACTCTACTAGACTTACTCCCTTATATCCCTACGATCAAACTGTTTTCGACACACGTAAGATGAGTATTATCCTAAATTATGTCCCTAGTGCCCAAGACCTTTCTCAACTCCCGACATTTTATTGGTTTCATGCGTAGGACGTCTTGCAAAGCGAAATCCAGATAAGGAACCCTCCCGTTACACTACTCCCTCGCCTCATCGATCATCGAGATATAATGGCCTAAGGCACACCAGCATGTTGGACCTTCTAACGCTCTTCTACCAGCCTATCCTTCTACCTTGGCGAAAAGGAAATATCTAACTAATCGAGGCGCCGACTCTCTTCTAATAAATATTTCGAATATCATACCCAGAACAAACTACCTCAAAAATTCGCCTTTTCATCCAAGGCCTGGCTATAAGCCTCAAACCAATTTCTCTAACTCCTGCCTCTCCCAGATACTTGCGGGGAGAGAACCATGTTAGTGATTCTCCATAGCACTTATATTTACATAAGCATGCCATCATTATACGACTCTCAGTCTATAGTGTTTTCTCCACACTATATGACATATCATCAAAACCAACATCCTTGCATCTCATATCATCTCTCCAATCCCGGCGTCGTTGAGGTTCATGCGTTGAGCGTCTCACAAGCGAAATCCAAACAAAGAACCCCTTTAATTCACTACTACTTAACTTTGTCGGTCGTGGAGGTCCGTTAGCCTTAATCTATAATCGGGATAACCCTATCCCCTCTTTCAACAAAATGTGGTCTGAACTCCTATCTCTGTCCAGGAGCCACACCACTAACAGCTCGCACTAACACTTAGTCCTTGCGCAAACAAAAATGAGCATAAACTCACAGCTCAACAATAAACCCTGCATACCTTAAATCACACCTATATGGTCACCACGCACTCGAATCATGATAATGAAACATATGCTCATCGAAGTTCCATCTATACATATAATAAAGGCGAACTCAACCTGTATCCAGGTGAGATATCGCAACAACATACTGTTCCACCCTGGAATCACGGACACGATAGTCTTGCCATCATTAGCCTGCAATCGCTCCGATCAACAAAGAACATATTATACTCAAGATAACACCATACTCGTATAACACACACAAAATGAGAAATACCAATCTGATATAAACTTAAAATACTAACACCCACTCTTCACAGCGAATGAAAGAAAATAGATATCCGCTATCGCGGAAAAAACACATAAACATATACTATATAATGTTATCGATACTACTAATAAACTTTAATCACACACGAATCTAGGACTAATAAAAAACTGTGTCTCAATCTTGTCACACCGAATATACCTCCTTCATCTTAGGTGAAACTCATAATTACTTCACCAATCTACCTAGCTACTCCAAATGGTTCCCAGACATGATATACTTGCCTTAACTGAACTAGAAACTACTTTGATCGATGTCCCACCTCGGTACCCTATTCTTGTCCTTTAACTCCTACCGGGAAAGGTCAAAGTACATGGATCTACATTCCACATTGTAACATTCCCCAACTGTGGTCACCTTGACCAGGTGAAGGTTATCAGTATCTCGGACTCTATAGCCTTGATCCTGATGATTGCGTTTGTAGTTATTTTAACTTCTTCGCTAAAAGGAAACTCCACTACCAGCTTTAACAACCCTGGTTCAATGAATTTCCCGGGTGGATGTCCACCAATTGGGTTCCATGGATATAAATTCTCCACAAGTATTAGCAACACTTATCCAGTGAGCCTAACATTCCACTGAAGGATTCTGTCTTCATTGTAACTACTTACTATGGTACTAGGTTCTCTTCTCTATATCACTCTTTATTCACTGTTGGCCTCTGGCTGATCCTTAAGTGAATAATCCAAAACCGTATTCTTTTCCTTACTAATCAACCAAAGGAATTTACGGTGGAAACCGTCCGTGAGATTCCTCTACGAGAAACACGTCCTGCTCCCCCGAATATGGTGACCACCGTTCTCACCATTTCAATATTTTTCCCAAGAGTGAAAAATTTTCCTCAAGTTTTCACATATGGGTATTTCCGTACCCTGCTCTAAGCCAAAGCTTTTTAGCCTTTCACTTTTGCTAAATCATATTGCACTTACTTCGTATAACTTAAACTTCAATGTATGGTCCTTATCAAAGACCTTTATGAATCTTTTCCCAATTTAACTTCACTGGGAAATTCAAGTTTAGCACCACTCTCTACTGCAGCGGTACTTGGATGAATATAACTACTATACTTTAGTAGTCGTTGCAACACTTCTTAGAAAATTCCATAAGGAGAGTGACATCTACTGCGGTCCTAATCTCTGACTTTAACAAACCGCTCCAAATAATTCCCGCCTTCTGCTACCCTTGCAATGGCCTTTTGTGGTCGTCCTTCATCGATTAACACACGAATCTCGAACAAGTGCGCAAAAGATTACTATAATCTTATGATATGGCAGGAGAATGAAATCTCACAAGAGGAATCAACAATCCTAATCCTAAGGCTCTATATCAAATTGAAAGCAACACTGAAAGCGTAGTACATCCGCACAGATTCCTAAGGCCACTAGAACCTGATGCTCTATTACCATCTGTGACACCCTGCCTAATAAAATACCGGGCGATCACTCCTGTACCAAATTTAAATATGAGTCTCATAAGGTTCATTCTTAGCATCACTGTCGAAAACCAAATTAATTACTAATAACATATTAGGCTGGCATCAAAATTTTACTTAACTAATCTTTTTAAACAAATTATTCAATTAAAACATTCACACGGTTTAAATATAAATGAAACTGAAATGAAATAAACATAACCGAACACTCAGTTAACATAAAACAACCAAATCAAATTCCGCATAATGTTGTTGGGTTATTAGCCCAAATATTTATACAACGTGGTAGTGTCGATCTTCGAGATCCATTAGACCCTCAGTACACAACGTATATACATACATACTCATATAATTATATACATTATCTAACCCACTCTCATATACATATCACAATATACATCCAGATGGAATCTCCCGGAATGAGAATTAATCTTTATTCATTTTATCTCTTTACTCGAGTTAGAGATATATAATATTTTGTTCTCATACACAAGTATTATACTATACACACAAGTAAAATAACCAATCCCGACCAGCTATAACTCGAGGATCCGGTCTCTCAATGCTATCATCTTCCAGGGCATTACTCACATACAATCCTGGGTACCAGCGGTCGGAATAAATAACACCGACATGGTAAAACCAAATCTTAACATATGGGAAGCGATCATAGTTCCTCCCCGAAAGTGAGACAAAACATACTCACCACGTCTCACCACTAATAGATGCTATGACCTGGGGACTATACGCTCCCTGCTCCTCAAGCCAGAGGCCTCACCCACATCGCGCAACTTCCCATGATAGCATTAGATGGGGTATGCTTCACACACACACACACACACACACACACACACACACACACACACACACACACACACACACACACACACATATATATATATATATATATATATATATATATATATATATATATATATATATATATATATATATATATACTATAATCACATCGTATATATACATTCCACATCGTTTCTTAAATATATATAAATAGCCATAATTTCCAATCACACATAACGATGGTCATATAACCCCAAAGGTTCTCACTAATAATAACATTTAAGTATTCGCCCACTCACGATACTAAACCCAAAAGTCTTCCCTGACTTGATAACAAACCAGTACCTTATTTACTGTTAGGGATTTATATGCTCATCGAATTCACCAATTCATAATAATAAAATAAGTCGACCTTTAACTTATTTTATTCCCATTGATTTTTTATTACCCATATGATAGTCGTTCACAGATGTATCAAATAACCACTTAATCCCCTTTAGTCTATGACCCATATTTCATCCTAATCACGTCAATATACTCATATATGATTACCAAATGGCTTCTCCAAATATCCCTCCTTCCCTGACATTCAATTGGTCAATACCTCGGATAAATCTCTTAAATAATTCAACGTCAAATCACAGTTCCTCAAGTATTTAGGTCATAACTCTCTTTAATACACTAATTTAAAAAGGCCCTAAACTTTAAACTCGAACAGGAGAAGGAATAACAATATCTAAAATCTTGGGCTGAAAACAGAGTGCTGGTCGACCGACCCTGGACCCCCGATCGACCGCGGTTTGCAATTAAGCCTAACAGCCCAACCATTATGCGCTTTTTCCTTGACGCGGTCGACCGGCCACAGGGGCGTGGTCGACCGGCCATACCAGTCCCTGGAAAATCTATTTTCCAAAATACTCATCAACAACCCCAAACTCCATTTTTGTGGCCTCCAATCTCCACCAACAACACTATATTCATTTAATTAATGATTTTTAACTAATACATAAATAAATTTGGAGGATTAAACCAATTTTCTTATATTTGACCCTAAAACCCATTAAACCCTAGTTTTCTCATTTCCCCCCATTTCAATTCATTTCTTCACTTCATTTACATGGTTTTAACACTAGAAATCATTAAGAGTTTACATTACATCAATATGTAAACTCATACTCAAAGTTTCACAAGTTTATTTTAAGGGATCTAACCCAAAATCATATAGTTTACCAACTATAATATGAGATATATGCACAAAATGAAATAAAGAAAGTACACACTTTCCTGGAGGATAAAATCCGACGACCTCGAGTCGAATTCTGCGGAGTTGGGCCGGAATCTCCCTTTTCTTCCTCTTTTCTCTCTTCCTTTCCTTTCCTTTCCTTTCCTCTCCTCTCCTCTCTCTCTTTTCTCTTTTTCTTTCCTTTCTCCCACTCTCTCGTATCTTTAATAGGAGAGAAAAGGTTTTATCCCTTATTAAACTAAAAAATGACTCGTTTACTCAATTACGAGTCCCTATTGGTCCAAAAATTCCCGAAATCCAAACACTTTTCCCGGATACTCTATTCTGACTATCTCGGCCATTCCGAAACCAATCGCACACTCGAAATATCCATCCGAGGTTCTTGACCGCAATCCACTAATTAAACCTAATACATCTCAATGCAGGCTTTCTAATTAAAATAATTTCCTTTGTCGCTTTACCCTGTTGCAACATATAATTAAAATACTCCAACTCATTTACTTAATCCCAAAAGTAAATATAACACACATCGAAAATTATCTAATCCTTGAAAACTCCAAAAATTATTAGTCACGATAATTTCTCAAATTCCCAAATTGCACAAACTTATTAAATTTAATTTCCCAAATTTCCAAATTACACCCATTTATGGAATTTAAATTATCCATAAAAGTACGGGGTATTACAGTAATATGTGATTTTGATTGTGAAGTAACCAAATTTCTCAAGTTCCCATATATGTTAATCATTTGGTTGTATAGAACGTTAAGGAATAATATAAATATCCCTAATAATATTACGGAAACTAACGTTTGGATCATAATTAAATCCCAGTACTTAGTACCTAAAATGAGCGAATGTCAACCTCAAGAATAAAATTATCACCATTTTAATAATTAAGAAAAATGAGAGTATTTTCGTTCTCACCCACCTATCTGTGCAAAAATTCATATATCTCGTGTCAATCACCCAATATAAAGTACTTTTGAATGTTATAAAAGCATCGTGCATTCCTTTCCACACCCACGAGCATCTATCATGTTTATTCGATTCCAGAATATTAGTTAAAGAGAAAGTAGTTTTATTAATAGACTTGAGCCCAAAGAGGATTTTCCATTATGAATAACCTCCAATTAAGATTTTATTAAAATAAATTATTTAAGGGTTCCAAGTCTTTGAAGTCAAGACTATTGGGGATCGATATACGTGAAAAAAATTCAACCCAAAAATCCTTAATCAATCATGTAATGGAGATTACAAAACTAAAATTAGGTTTAAAAGTTTAAACATATGGTTACGAATACAATACCTTTATGGATCCAATTGAAATCCGAATATGAAAAAATGTATTTGTAGAAGATGAAATGGATACCTTATTTTAATCCTCTAAAATCTTTCTTGTATTGTCCGAAATGCTTGGATCTTCTAGTATATGATCCTCCAAAATCTAAGTAGGTGTGTGGGCCCCTTTAAAGATGAAATCCTTTGGTTTTGAGTGAGAAAAGGACCTTTGCTTATAAGCCTCTTTAGAAAAACATGAATATTGTTTTCTCTCTTCACTTTCTAACCCTAAATAATGATTATATAGTTTGAAACCCTTGCTTACACTAATATATATTGATATAAGTTATGGACTTGTGCTAAATTAGGCTTTCAAATAGTTTGGGCCCACTACTTGGTCATATGCACTATACTAGGGACCCAAGATAAATAATTAAATTGTCTTTCAAATAACTACTCAAAAATCCTAAACTACCACCCCATAATTTATTGATTACTTTATTTAATCATAATTAATTCCACTAAATAATTATGGTTGCACTCTAATTTAACTATCTCAAAATCACTCAGAATAATGAGTTCTTAATTATAAAGTCGATTATGGTGCACAATATGATTTAACACATTAAGTTTCTGATACCCAGTTGGTAAAATCAATTTTAACCAACATTTAATCAATTCGTTGATTCTTAGACTCAACTTATGTTTCTACTCCATGGGATTATAAAATAATCCACTAATCAAGTTTACTCATGAAAACAAATCTTATAAGTCTATCAAAGGGGGTATCACAATTCAAGATCTTTCTTGGACAAGGATTCCTCCAACTTGATGCGACTAAGAATTTGTCTCAGAAATGCGTTCACTCTAGGCTCAAGTGCAAGCCTGTCGCTCAAGTAATAAACCCGGTAAGTCGGGATCGTATCCACAGGGATCGAGATTGCCAAATAGTAATAAGAAAAATTATTAAATCTTGAAATGATTTCTTAAAAGAAACGAAAAGATGATTAATAATTGGGAAAATTTAACAAACTGAAAAGTACAGAAGAAATTAGATCTGACAAATGGGAGAAAATAGGGTAGGGTACAATCCCTCAATCCTTAACAAATTACCGTATAGAATACTAGAATTGTAAATTAAAATTATTGACTAGATCCGGTCTTTATACATTCTAAGCATTACATATATGAGGGATCTAGCCCGCATCATATGAAATCAAAGATAGATATAAAGCGGTGAATGAATCCAGTCTTTATAGATTCTAAGCATTACGTATATGAGGTTCAATCCCGCACCATACGAAATCAAAGATAAATATAAAGCGGTGCTTTCATGATTCAATCAATATTTTAATTTAACCTCTATTTTCTACATAAATAATTTGCCTTGGATTGAGTTCATGTACCCCAACCCTTAGGAATTTAGCTACTCATGATTTGGTTCAAGAATAAATTCACACACAAAATTATGGATCTACAAGACATGGGAAATAATTTGCAAATAATAAAACTAGATAATGGAAAGATATTACTTGAATTCAACAACAAAAATGGAGTTGGAATCCATAATTTCTTACAAACTAGGGTTCATGAAAACTCTTGAAGGAATAGAAAATTTTCTCTCAAAATCTAACCCTAAAATTCAATCTAGCACTTCTAACCTACTCCTAACCTATCCTCTCTCTAGCAACTCCTCTTCAAATGATGTAGGTCATGGGCTTTTATAGCACAAAGTCTCGAAATTGACAGCCAATAGTGCTTGTGGAACAAGTTTCATCAGTTGCACATGCCAAAAATCTGCATAATTAATGCCAGAAATCTGTACAGCCGGACCGGTCCGGTTTCCACCCGGATCGGTCTTGTTATATTGGATCGGTTCTTTTTTTTGACCGGACCGGTCCGGTCACCACCGGATCGGTTTGGTCCCATCCGGATCCATCCTGTTTTTCTGGTTCATTTATCTTCATTATCGCGCAACTTCAAAACCTCGTAACTTCTTCACCGTAGCTCGGATTGAGGTACCGTTTTTTCCAGTGTTCTTGTAATTTAGAGCTCTTCAACTTTCTAGTTGGCCCCACCTCTTGAATAAGGCTGGAAAATTACGAAAATGCCCTTCAACTCTCCATTTCTAGGTTTCTTTCACTGTTTTGAGTTCTCCTTAGCACTAACTTGCATGAAATACCTGTAAAACACATGAGAAATACACAAAACAAGAAATACTTGCCAAAAGGGATTAGTAGAATACATTTGAGACAAATCCAAGCTACTTACACTGCACGAGATCATAAAAATACTGAAATTAAGGGGATAAATGTGAAGAATATGTGCCTAAACACACCCCCTAACTTAGAACTTTGCACGTCCCGAGCAATGTATATGAATCCTATCAATGCTCAACTCTTGAAAATTCCTTTATTAAAATAAAATTCCACTTTCGCAGCCACGCGATTGCGTTTAGCGTATGCAACAAGCCTTTAAACCTCTAGGTTACCCTAGTAGGACGAGTTTTGTCTCGTGAGGGTTTGCAGTGAATTTACCCACAAAATTCTTTATTGACTCAAATAAATATCAAAATACTTAAAAATTGTACAATTTAAACTTTTCGTAAAATAATCCCCATAAATTCATATTCAAATGTCTCAAACCATAGTGTGTGTGTGCAAAGCCAAAAATTCAACCTCAAATTTCCACCGATTGAGCATTACGTTACTTTCCGAAAATTCGTTTTGATTCAAATTCTTACGGATTGCACTCACAAACGAATCACTCGGATTGTGGCTATTTTCTCTCGGTATGCATGATATAAAGAGTAAATATAATGGACATAAATTCACGCATACAAAATTGAAAAGAAAAAAATATATGGTGAAAAGATCTCATCATCGGAATACAGTTATTTGGAAATGGGAAACATCATCTCTAGTTCACACCATTTAATCTCTCATATTATCTTTTTGTATCTTAGCTGTCCACGCAGTAATTAATTTCGCCATTCGGACTCAGTTAGGACTTTTCGGGTTAAAAAGTGTAAAGGGTATAATTGGGAATGGACGGGAATGTTGAAATTGGAAAATGTCCTTACGATGTCCGTTTGAGCTTTTTCGGGCATTTGCTCATTTTTTTCTTTTCTTTTTCAATTTTTATTTTTTCTTTTCTTTTTCTTTTCTTGCTATTTTTGTTGAGCATATCTATTTTTTTTTCTTGCCCCTTTTTGTTGCACAATTTGGACTTGATGAATATTCAATTTTCACAATTCCGGGCTATTTGGGTTTTTCGGGTTGTCAAACGAAAGGGAAATATTTTATTAGGCTCAAAGGGGTTTGCAAAGGGATAATTTTGTTTTTTCACAACTTTTTATGGCTAATATTTTTGGGTAACAAACGATGGCCTACTTCATTGTCCAAAATGCTAATCACATTACCATATGCATCTCGAGATTAATTAAGTTTAGAGATATATTTAGCACGAATTTCGAGACAACATTTCACACATTTCCATAACAGATCGAAACAAAGGATTGAGATCATCAACGACTTATTAAAACGCTGAAAAGAATTTTGAGTTAATCATAAACTCGGATTGATTTAAAAACTCAAAAAGATCGATAGGCTCGAAAATCTCACCGGGTTGGACTAATCTCCACATTTATTCGTAAAGTCGTCAATTTTCTTTCAATTTACATCTTTGGTCAATTTTGGCTTAGTGCATTAGGAATTTTACAATTTGAGACTTTAAATAGAACAAAGGTGATATTTTTGAAAAATTTAAATTCTAATTTTTATTTATTTTGAACAAAAATATTTTTGGCTTTTTTCAAAATTTTTCAATTTTTTTTTTTCAAAACACATTTGGAAAGAACATGTGATCGAATCAATGAATCTAAACAATAAATGGGAAGAATATCCCACACCCCCTAACTTAAATGTTGCATTGTCCTCAATGTGAATCAAGAACACAACATAAAGAGAGGAAAAGAAAGATATTACCCAAATGGAGCGATCCCTGATGAGTGCGAGTCCATTGAATCTACAAAACATGTTAGAACCAAGCATAGCAAAAATAATAACAAAAACTTTAACTAATGACACTACACTATTAAAAACGGAAAGAAAAAGAAAAAGAAAAAAAACTAATTATGTACAACCTACAATTTGAACGGCTAATAAATTATACACTAGAAGTCGAAAAATTTGAGGGTCCACCCAAAATACAATTTGACTTTGAGGGATTAATGGTGTACCCTCATTAAGATGCATGCCTCCCGAAAAGTAAGAATTCCGTTTGAAAAACGGAAGGCATGTGAAAATTTTAAAAAATGAACCATCACCAATTACAAAATTGAGGGGGATAATGAAGGATTTTGGTGCATAAGAGGACAAGTTCCATTGGGATCCAAGAAATATAGAATCACGTTCCAAAGATTTTTCAAGTAGTATGGGGAGAGGGGCACACAAAAAGGAACAGTCCATATTAGAAAACAATTTAAGCATAGAGTGCTTGTCCTCATAAACCGGAAAAGGATCTTGTTGCGTAGCACGTGTATTGGTCTCTAAGTCGGACGATATTTGAGTCGTATCTTCAAGTACCTCCGAAGACTCAAATGGTATGGGTGAAGGTTTGGGAAGGACGAATGCATCAATTCTATTGTCCCACTCGCTTTCGTCCAAATGACAAATTGAGGCCCAGAAAGATTGGACTTCATCATTTAGGCTTGCATCCACCTGTCCGAACTCGCGCTCAAACTCTGCTAGGCTCAACTCCTCTAGCTCTCTCTCTTGCTTGGTGTCCTCAAAATTTTTTCCCTTAAAATTTTCAATTGGATCTGGTGGAGTGACACGTCTAAGTGTGTGGCCCGTAAGATGAAGCATCTCAAAATAACATTCCCATACAAGAAGCGGATCAACATCCTTAAGACATTCATCCAATTCTTGTGATGTATTTAATGGTTCGATAATAGTGGGGACACAAGGAGACAAATGATCGTCAACCTCAGTAGATTTTGCAATATTTATAATAGGTTGAGATTCAAAAGAACTTGGATCAATTTCAATGATTTCATTCTCAAAAGTATTAGGTGAAGTGCAAGTCTCGACCTTTTCTAAGTTGTCCAAATAATCATTCAACTCCTTGCAAGTTGCTATAATTTTCGACTCGAGAACAACACGGTCATCAGATTGCTTTTATAGATCAAGTAAGAGTTCTTCCAAAGTAGGCTTTCTTGGTTCTAGCACCTCGAATTCCTCATTTGGTTGAAAACTTACTTCATCTTCAAAACTATCGAAAAAAAAAATCCTCATTGGGTTCAAATAATGCATCTAACTCTTGCTCCCAATAACTATTTTTTTCGCGATATTCTTTTTCAAGTCTTTCTTCTTCAAGCAATTGATTTTGATAAATTTGGAGTTTCTCAGCACTAGGCTTGTAATTAATATAATCATCTTTAGTGATATTGATCCAATGGTCATAAGTCTTGAGTGCCTCCTCCTCCTCACTATTAGCATAACAATTAAAGCCACCAAAAGAGTTAAAATAAGACATTTCAAATTGGGCAATTCAAGAACGTGACACCCATTTTTTTTCAATTTTTGTTATTTTTTTTTTTCGAAATCACTTGTAGATAAAAATAACTTTCTTAAAAATTTAACAATTTCAATCCCCGGCAACGGCGCCAAAAACTTGACGCGACTAAGAATTTGTCTCAGAAATGCGTTCACTCTAGGCTCAAGTGCAAGCCTGTCACTCAAGTAATAAACCCGGTAAGTCGGGATCGTATCCACAGGGATCGAGATTGCCAAATAGTAATAAGAAAAATTATTAAATCTTGAAATGATTTCTTAAAAGAAACAGAAAGATGATTAATAATTGGGAAAATTAAACAAACTGAAAAGTGCAAAAGAAATTAGATCTGACAAATGGGAGAAAATAGGGTAGGGTACAATCCCCCAATCCTTAACAAATTACCGTATAGAATACTAGAATTGTAAATTAAAATTATTGACTAGATCCGGTCTTTATACATTCTAAGCATTACATATATGAGGGATCTAGCCCGCATCATATGAAATCAAAGATAGATATAAAGAGGTGAATGAATCTAGTCTTTATAGATTCTAAGCATTACGTATATGAGGTTCAATCCCGCACCATACGAAATCAAAGATAAATATAAAGCGGTGCTTTCACGATTCAATCAATATTTTAATTTAACCTCTATTTTCTACATAAATAATTTGCCTTGGATTGAGTTCATGTACCCCAACCCTTGGGAATTTAGCTATTCATGATTTGGTTCAAGAATAAATTCACACACAAAATTATGGATCTACAAGACATGGGAAATAATTTGCAAATAATAAAACTAGAGAATGGAAAGATATTACTTGAATTCAGCAACAAAAATGGAGTTGGAATCCATAATTTCTTACAAACTAGGGTTCATGAAAACTCTTGAAGGAATAGAAAATTTGCTCTCAAAATCTAACCCTAAAATTCAATCTAGCACTTCTAACCTACTCCTAACCTAGCCTCTCTCTAGCAACTCCTCTTCAAATGATGTAGGGCATGGGCTTTTATAGCACAAAGTCTCGAAATTGACAGCCAATAGTGCTTGTGGAACACGTTTCATCAGTTGCACACGCCAAAAATCTGCATAATTAATGCCAGAAATCTGTACAGCCGGACCGGTCCGGTTTCCACCCGGATCGGTCCTGTTATATCGGATCGGTTATTTTTTTCTGACCGGACCGGTCCGGTCACCACCGGATCGGTTTGGTCCCATCCGGATCCATCCTGTTTTTCTGGTTCATTTATCTTCATTATCGCGCAACTTCAAAACCTCGTAACTTCTTCACCGTAGCTCGGATTGAGGTACCGTTTTTTCCAGTGTTCTTGTAATTTAGAGCTCTTCAACTTTCTAGTTGGCCCCACCTCTTGAATAAGGCTGGAAAATTACGAAAATGCCCTTCAACTCTCCATTTCTAGGTTTCTTTCACTGTTTTGAGTTCTCCTTAGCACTAACTTGCATGAAATACCTGTAAAACACATGAGAAATACACAAAACAAGAAATAATTGCCAAAAGGGATTAGTAGAATACATTTGAGACAAATCCAAGCTACTTACACTGCACGGGATCATAAAAATACTGAAATTAAGGGGATAAATGTGAAGAATATGTTCCTAAACAATCTCAAACTTAATTACACAACAATCACCCACTCTTTGGAGATTAGGATCTAATTAAATTAATTCTTCTTGATAATAATCAAAGAAATAATTATGAAAGCATTCCAACCCTCGCAATCCTAGAGATTAACAATCTATTAACCCTCTAGAATGTTGCGAGATTTCCCTAGTCTAAACAAAACGACCCTTACATTTGAATTTCACTTGTGGTCATGTTCAATATTTTCCTGAATGTACGGGTCACAATCCTCTTTTGAACTATCAAACAATTTCTCAAACCTTCAGATAGGTTTTCATAGTTTGAGATAAACTACAAGGATTGTAGGTACATCCATATTGATAGGATACCAACTCCATATATAGGTTGCGAACTGTTCAACCGTACCAGAATTAGAATTTCGATCTTCCGTGATCTAGTCGAACTTAGTTCATCAGAATTCCCACCATGTACAATTAACCAGCATAATAAACATTATATTTAAAACATAAATATAAGTCATTCTCATAATCAAGAGTCTCATATCAAATGAACTACCAAATATTTTTATTAAGAAATAAAATGTCAATACATGGTTTCAATAATAAAACCTCAACAAAGACCTCATATTCGTTTAGGAGTAACACTTTTTTCCTGAAGATAAAGTCTTTTTTAACATAATATTCTTTCAAGATGGGTTGAGTTCATTTAAATGCTTCCATAATATAGTAGCCATGGTAGCATATATAATTAGGACTATATAAATTTAAAGTTAGTATCTGATAGTTTATTTTTGCAACAAGTTTTATAATTTAGACTTTACTATTAAGAGTTAACCCCAATGGTAAATGCGAATGCTAAATTTTAGTATGAAAAGATCAAATTAGCTTTGCTTTTTTTATTAAATAATATTAAGGTAAATGATTCTAAAAATTATTGGTAAAGTGGTCAAAATAACATGCATTCAACATTAATAAGTAAATAAATTCAAACAACAATTTACATTTTAAAAATCAATCAAATTAAATACAAAGATTTCAAAATTAAGAACCACTAGGGGTAGCCTGATACAGAGGATCATGATAGACTCCCCCTGAATATATTTAATGGATTCCACCCATGATAAATTATACGATGACAACTTGTTTTGGTACTCTTGTTTCATAACACTTTAGGGATTGGTCTGCGAACTATTGTTCACATTGATAATGGTGAATTATTTTATTTCCCATTTCTATCATTCATGGTGGAATTGGATCCAACTTAATGTGGTAATGGGAATGTTTGTTTTGTAAATTTGTGGAGATTTTCATTGTAATGATATGATATATGCCAAATAGTCTTCATATTTCTTTCTCCATCTTGTGTGTTAAATTAATATTGTCAGTCATGTTTAGCATTATTAATGAGGTTGCCCATATCCATGTCTTTCCTAATTATGATGGAACAATTTTTTTATTCTCCCTCATGCTCAAGGATGATCAATGTTAAGTTTTAAATATGGTCGATCACTATTTTGTTTACTTTGTGTTTATGAAAATGTTTAAGTGTATTTACTGGTACTTCACAATAATAATCTAGTATTTCAAAATAATATTTGTTGAGGTGAAAAATTGAATCTGTGGAACAATTATATATATGAATACAATAAATGGAGGTAATATGATACAAACAAAGCGTATACGTGGTTTGGTCAATATGACCAAAGCCCATGGGGAAAAGGGAAGGGGGAGTAGTTTATTATTATGGGAGTGATATTAGTTGCATACAATAACCTTAACCTTATCTTATCCTACCTTGGATTATTATAGCAACCATACATTGAGAATCCTACAATCCCTCCCCACTAATGAGGGAGTAGTTATTCGAATGGTACTCGTTGTCGGCTCCTGGACAACTATCGTTTAACAAGTTTTCTATTTCCATGGTTAGTGGTTCTACTTAATAAAAAACATGCCTTACCTTGAATCAACAGTCATATGAATCTGTCTTCACTAAGGTCGTCCAATGGACATATGAAGGGTATTTGGTGGAACATAGATATGAACTACCATTCGTATCACTGGATATAATTAACCTAATAAGCCAATGCCATGATCTTTACATTCATGATAAGGATCTAAAGAGGCTCAGCTGTTGCCTGAGAGAGTCCAATTATTCCACTCATTTATACCTTGTTGCGGCGTTTGGGCCTCATGCTAAAATAATTTTGCTTGAGGCGACCAACGTGTTCCTGATGTGCGTGTGGGCATAATTTGTTATCCTATATTCCCCACCCGCATGTGCATACCACCAAATACCAAGTGTAGAGGCAATTATTATGCAACACAAATAAATATGAGAGAAACAATTATCAAGAAAAGAACAAGGAATACAAGATGTCAATCACACAACAAAGGATGTACGTGGTTCAGCCAAGATGTGCCTACGTCCACGGTGGTGCAGTCGATATTATTTCTATATACTCCGTAGAGTGATTACAGAGAATACAACTTGTCCTTTTTCCCCGGACCTAGGGTTTAATATATACATGTACATGTAGATGAGTGGAGGTGATAGGTTCCTCCATATTTTCCATTTCCCCTATAACTTCCCTTCATGGGATCGTGGGGGGAGACCGGATCAATTATAAAAGATGAGGGGCCTGGACTTTGGGCCGCCAGGACTGGGCTACTCGTCCAGGCCCATAGTTCTAATTTTCGGGTACCCACAATTGCCCCTAAATTTGTTGGGCCATGTTTATAGGTTCAATGGATTTAAATGATTAGCCATTATGGCTGATTTGCGATTCTTCGAAAACTGTGAAGTTTCTTTGGCGGCACCCGCTTCGCTATTTGTGCACTATGATTAGAATTGAAGGCTTGTTGGGATAGCCACTTTTTCTTCCGTCGCTTCAGCCTTTCTAGTACTCTTCCCTCTTCTGAGAACTCTAGCGCCTCGTACCTTCTTCTCTTAATCCCTATCCCCATTGCTTCTTAGTCGTCTTGAGATCGTGCTTCTTCATCACTTGAACCGATCTTCTGTTATGTAAGTTTCTCGTGCCCTTTCTTTGCACTTTCTCTTTGGTTTTTAGATTTTCTTGAGTTTTTCAATGGCGAATATTGGAAATAGGTCAATCTCTAAATTCAGGAAGTTCTACAACATTCCTGAGTTGGTAGATATTGAATGTTGTGCCTCCCTTCCTAGGAACGTTAGGGATATAGAGGATGCCCACTGGATCCATGTTTTGTTGCTTTCCCAGGGGGGACTTACTTTTCCCCCTAATGATCTATTTTTGCATTTCTTTGGCTATTTCAATATTGGTCCCACACAGTGATCGCCCAATGTGTGGAAGATAGTAAATGGCGTCCACGGAATAAACCAGTTGTATGGTACTAGGTTAGGACTTGCCGAGATCTGTTTCTGTTATTCCTTTTCTCGAACTAGTTCAGGTGTCTTATACCTCAAAGCTAGGAGTCCTGATAGGGTATTGGTAGTAAACCTACCTGATTCCCATAAGGACTACTGGCAAGAGGGTTTCCTCGTTAGGAATTGGCAGTTCCCTCCCCAGTTTGAAGGGTCGAGGTCTGAGAGGTTCTCTGTTCCTTTCTACAGGGAGGAATATATAGGTAGACATTGTACTGTTGTTTCAACTTTTGCTAATTTGTGATTTTTCTAACCCCTCTTTGCTTTTTCTTGCGCAACGAGGTCAAAGAATTTAGAGCCTGCTCTCAGCGAGGTTCGTATCTCGGAGTTGGTGAAAGCTTGGAATATCAGGGAGTCTCTGGGTGACGGCGAGCATCCCAGGTCTGCTGCCTTTTTTCTTGAGTACAAGAATGTTGGATCCAGCTTCATAGCACGGCCTGTGGATAGTGTACCAGAGTTCGATTCCTTCGAAGAGACTACTGCTGAGCCTAAGGGGGTGCGATGTAAGGACGATGATAGTATACGCTTCGAAATAATGCTTCAGTTTTCTCGAGGCTATTACCAGTGCAAAGGCGAGCTTCTCCAATGGCAGGTACCTTTTCTCGGCGTCTAATAAGGTCTTGCTCGCGTAGTAAACGGGGTGTTGGATTCCTGCGACCTCGCATATTAACGCCGAGCTGACAGTGTGATTAGATATCGAGAGGTACAGGTACAAAGAATTCATTTACTGTGGTATGACAAGCAGCGGTGGAGAGCTTAAGTAGGACTTAAGCTCGTCTAAAGCTCGCGAGCAGTTCGGGCTCCATTCTATCGGTTTACTCCCTTTTAGAAGCTGGAAAAAAGGCTTGCACTTCTCGGAGGATTTGGAAATGAAGCAATTTAAGGCAGCGAGCATTCCAGTGAGCTTTTGCACGTCCCGGATTGTTTGAGGGGGTTGTACCCTGTTGATTGCATCGATCTGGTCCGAATTAGCTTCTATGTCTCTCTTAATGACCAAGTATCCAAGAAATTTTCCTGACTGGACACCGAAGGAACACTTGCTTGCATTAAGCTTCATTCGGTACTTCCTGAGGATTTCAAAGGTCTTTGACAGGTCTGAGAGGTGATTTTCCTTCTTCTTGCTCTTAACGAGCATGTCATCGATGTAGACCTCCATTGTGTCTCCCATTTGATCCTTGAACATTTTTGTGACCAGCCGCTGACAGGTTGCCCCGGCATTCTTGAGCCCAAATGGCATGACCTTGTATCAATACAACCCAACTGTCGTGATGAACGTCATTTTGTCCTGGTCTGGGGCATATAAGGGGATCTGGTGATATCCTGAGTATGCGTCCAGGAAACTCATTCGCTCGTGAGCTACAGTGGCATCTACTAGTTGGTCTATCTTTGGGAGGGGGAAACTATCCTTAGGGCATGCTTTGTTGAGGTTAGTGAAGTCGATGCAAACTCTCCACTTCCCATTGTTCTTCGGAACTACTACTGGGTTGGACAACCACTTGGGGAATTGCACTTCCCGTATGAATCCTGCATCCAACAGTTTTTTGACTTCCTTTTTGACCGCTTTAGCCTTCTCGGGTGCAGTTCTTCGTGCCTTCTGCGTGACTGGCTTGAATGTGGGGTCGACGTGCAGCTGATGATAGACCATATCAGGATCAATGCCAGGAAGCTCGTATGGTTCCCATGCGAAAACATTTACATTGTGTCTCAGCAAGATCGTCAACTCCTTCTGTTCTTGGTCGGTGAGAGATGCTCCAATCAAGAAGACTCTTCTACTGTCACCAACTTCGACTATAACTTCTACCAGGTCCTCGATGCCACACTCGGAGGGGAGGAGCCTTATCTCCTCTACTCCTGGTCTTCCATACTTTAGTTGCTATTTAGAAGGTATCACACCCTTTTTAACTTTCTCGCTGGGTTGACCGACCTTCTTCTATGGCTTTGGTTGGATGGCTGCTATGAAGCACTTTCTCGCCATCGCTTGGTCGCCGTGGATCTCCATTACTCCTTGCTCGGTTACATACTTGAGTTTCTGATGGTAGGTCGAGGAGACTGCCTTCCTTGCATAAAGCCACCCTCTGCCGAGGATGGCCTGGTATGGTGATTCGATGTCAACTACCAATAACTCAATCATCTTAGAGACGTTCCCGGCATGAACTGGCCGCACTATCTTGCCTAGGGGCATGGTCATTTTTCTAGCGAAGCCGACCAAAGGAATAGTAGCTTCCTTAAGGTCGGCGACGCTCAACTTCAATTTCCTGAATAGGTCGAGGTACATTACTTCGGATGAGCTTCCTTGATCGACGAGCAGCTTGTCGATGTCAAAGTTGGCTATCCTGAGTGTAATGACCAGGGCATCATGATGTGGGGTCCTTACTCCCATCAAATCTTCATCCGTAAAAATAATAAGCTTGTTATAGTTGACGTCCTCTGCTCGTCGAT
The DNA here is from genome assembly GCA_949130495.1 of Sambucus nigra. Taxonomy (NCBI): domain Eukaryota; kingdom Viridiplantae; phylum Streptophyta; class Magnoliopsida; order Dipsacales; family Adoxaceae; genus Sambucus; species Sambucus nigra. The sequence goes on along the minus strand of OX422214.1, from coordinate 468,150,572 downwards.
GCTTTCCTGACTGTGACTTTGCTGGATCGATTTGAAAAGCCTTCATTACCGCTGTAAGTTTTTTCATCTCCATTCGAGTTGAGTTCCCTTGTATCTGCTTGACGTCAGATACTCCGTGAATTATGGCGAACTCGTGTCCAGCATCATCCTCCAGCACGTTGTCGGGTCTCATCTCTCTTTCGGCAGTCACTTTCTCTGCCCTTTTTTCCACAAAGTCGTTCAAATGCCCGAACTGGGCCAACTCTTCGAGGTGAGACTTAAGAGCTTTGCAGGGCTCGATCTTGTGTCCTCCCTCTTTGTGAAAGGCGCATATTAACGCATTGTTCCTCTTCGAGGGATCTCCTCCCATCTTCTTGGGCCACTTGATGAATGTCTCATCCTTGATCTTCGCGAGAACCTCGTAAATTGGTTCTTTGAAGACGGTGTTGACCGCCTGGAATGCTTTCGACGCGTCCTGGCTCCCTCCGTTCTTGGAGCCATTTTTTCCTCCGTTCTTTCCACCTTTCCTCTGGTTCTCAATTTTCTCACCTACCTTGGTAGTGAGATTAGCTCGACCATTTTCTCCTGTATTAGGGCGGGTGACATCTTCCACCTTTGCATATTTCTCGATTCGGGCCATTAGGTCGTCAATAGTCATAGCTTCCTTCTTCGTCAGGGATTGGTAGAGGAGGGAAGAACTAGGGAGCCCAATTTTGAAGGAGGCCACTTCCACTTCCTCCGCGCAGTCCTCGATCTCATTGAATAACTCCCAGTACCTCTTCTCGTATTCTCGGAGGGTCTCCTGAGGCGTTTTCTTCATTGTTAGTAGAGCATCCATCCTTTTGGGATGGGAGCTACTGGTGATGAATCGGGCTGTAAAAAGTTCGGCTAGGGATTTGAAATTCTTGATCGACCGGTGGGGGAGCCTTTCGAACCACTTCTGCACTACATCATGAAGGCTCGAGGGGAAAATACGGCACATTAGGACATCTCAGTGACTCCAGAGCGTCATGGCCTGTCGGTATTGCCTGACGTGATCGATGGGATCAGTCTTTCCGTCGTAAATCTTGAACCTTGGAATGGCAAATTTCTTGGGAGCTTCCTCCTCTTCGATTTCTCTTATGAAAGGTGACTTAATATGTGTTTTGAGAGCTCGCCTCGCGAGCTCTCTTGTTGATCTTGTTCCGTGGTGAGCGGGATGCTGGTCCATTTCCCTACGGACCATGTTTCGTATGTTTTCATCGCTGTGAGCAGGGCTCTGCTAGCGACGAGCTCTTCGAAGTTATTCGCGAAGGTCATCGTCTGACTCGCCTCCTTCGTCCCTTTGAGATTCTCTCCTAGGGCTCTTTCCTCGGCTGCGAGACTTGCTCGTCTGAGGGCTAGGAGTGCGATATGGGCATCTCCTGTTATCAGGACGAAGCTCCCTCTCTAGTCTTTCCAGTCTTCTTTTCAAGCGAGCAGTCTCAGCCTCGTATCTACGAGAAGACTCCCTCTGCTCGTGGAGCCTTGCCTCGTACGCATCAATCAACCTGGATATCCGCGTGGACCTCGCTGGTCCCTGACTTTCTTCTGAGGCCGGTCTTTCCAGGCGAACTCTCTGATCTGAACGTCGGACTTTAGACCTAGTCCTGCGAGGAGCAGGTGGCTCTTGAATATCTCCTGCTTGGGGATCATTACTGCTGTGGCCAGACATCTTAAACTCCATTCTTGCCATGGGCTCTTCTCAGGGAAAGATGAACGTTTCCCACAGACGGTGCCAATTGTAGAGGCAATTATTATGCAACACAAATAAATATGAGAGAAACAATTATCAAGAAAAGAACAAGGAATACAAGATTCCAATCACACAACAAAGGATGTACGTGGTTCAGCCAAGATGTGCCTACGTCCACGGTGGTGCAGTCGATATTATTTCTATATACTCCGGAGAGTGATTACAGAGAATACAACTTGTCCTTTTGCCCCGGACCTAGGGTTTAATATATACATGTACATGTAGATGAGTGGAGGTGATGGTTTCCTCCATGTTTTCCATTTCCCCTATAACTTCCCTTCATGGGATCGTGGGGGGAGACCGGATCAATTATAAAAGATGAGGGGCCTGGACTTTGGGCCGCCAGGACTGGGCTACTCGTCCAGGCCCATAGTTCTAATTTTCTGGTACCCATACCAAGATCTATTGGATAAAAGGAATCACAACCATATAAGTCAAACAAGTATTTTTTTCCTATGTTATAAATATGTGAGATCTCCATATTTATAACTTTTACACCCTTTAGTTTTAAAAGTATCTTCGAGAGGAAAAATTCCCTTCAAACATCTTCAAGCTTTTAATAATTTCAAAAGCATCTTATTTCATGCTACGTCTACCTCTATGTTGTCAAATACACCTCCGACCTTTGCCAAAAATACTTTTGGTATGCTTAACCCTCTTTATCATTTTTTGCAAATTTCTTCAAGTATGGCATCTCAAACTCTAGACTTTGTCTTTTGTTTCACCGAAAATAATAATTTTATATCTAGTTTTCCAAACGATAATCCTTACCTGACAGATTTCATATATATATATTCACCATTAATATAGTATATAGATTGGATCTAGCTAATTCGGCTATAGGCTTAGGCTATCTCACTTGGAGTTTAACAGTGTTCTTAAAGAAATACACCATTGCTAACTACGCTTGGCCAACATGGTGCAAGTAGTGGATTATTATTTCATCTATTATAATGAACGATGGGGTTTTACTAGTGGCGTATCTTCTTCTCTACTTACAAGGGTCTTTAGACTGTCCAACTTGCTCGTCCTCTGAATGCCCCCTTCTCGAACGATCAATTCAAAGAAAAATCCTCCTAGACATTGGGAGGTTATATACTTAATGTCCGAGAAATTTTTCAGTGGATAAGGGGAACACCGTTGTCTTCCAAGTTCACTCTCCATTCGTCCTATCGATAAAACTGTTCAGGCCCAAAATCCTCGCAAGGGTGAAGCGTGATTTTATTATCACTACTTCTAGGATGGGATGGGCATTCCCCTATCTTGGAAGAAATGTGTAGGATTCATCACTTACCTTCCATTATCCACCATGACTAGAAGCACTATTTCTTATTCATCAATAGATACAGTTATGAACAAGGTGATTAGAACGATCTCACTAGTCATCTATATATGATCCCTACTGTTTAGAACAGGCCGTACTTGAGTGAGTATTCATATTTTTATGTTATTGTTTATCTTTTTATTGAATTATTTATGAACTGATGACTCTTATTCATTTGCATAGATATTTAAGAAGCTTTCCAGTATCTATAAGGCTATGAAAATTAGGGTTCAGGAATCTCTGGATAACGTTCCCCCGGGGTACTGTGATCGCGCGGTCAGTTCATACAAGTTACATTGGTCCTGTGCGAGGTGTTGGTGCCTCTCACGGGGTCGCTTGGGGGCTATTTTGACTTTTTTCACTCTGACGCCAACTTTTAAGCCTAAGTCTAGATATTTTCAAATTATCGTCGTATTCTCAAATCGGAATCCCCGTGACTAGGCGGTCAGTTATTGCGAATTACATTGGTCTCGTACGAGGTGTTGGTCCCTCTCACGGGGCCTCTTGGTGGCTGTTTCGAGTTTTCGCACTCTGATGCCATGTTTTATACCTATTTCTAGAAATTTTCAAATTATCATCATTTTCTCAAACTGAGAGTACCATGATTGCGCGGTCAGTTCCTACTAGTTACATTTGTCCCGTGCGAGGTGTCGGTGCCTCTCACAGGGCAGCTCGATGGCTGTTTTGAGTTTTCTCACTTTGACGCCAAGTTTTAATCCCAAGTCTAGATATTTTCAAATTATCTCTGAATTCTCAAACCGGAAGCCTCGTGACCAGGTGATCAGTTCCTACGAGTTTCATCGGTACCGTGCAAGGTGTTGGTGACTCTCACGGGGCCGCTTGGAGGCTGTTTCGAGTTTTCGCACTCTGACGCCAAGTTTTAAGCATATTTTCAAATTATCATCGTATTCTCAAACTGCGAGAACCGTGATTGCATGGTCAGTTCCTACGAGTTACATTGGTCCCGTGCGAGGTGTTGGTGCCTCTCATGGGGCCGCTTGGGGGCTATTTCAAGTTTTCGCACTTTAACGCGCAGTTTTACACCTGCCTAGATTATAATAAACTTACACCTGCCTAGATTATAGTACCGAGAACCGTCTAAAAAAACTTCTATACGATTACTTATTACTTATTATCTTTTCACCCTCGTTATTTGTTATATATATAAGGGGAGAGAGAGAGAGAGAGAGAGAGAGAGAGAGAGAGAGAGAGAGAGAAAGAGAGAGATATGTACTGCAATATGTGTAGAGAGAGAGATGATCACCAGAATATGTGAGGTAAAGGAAAGAGAGTCGTCGCTACTGCAACCAAACGAGAAAAAATTATCTTCATATTCATATATTTAACAAATTTAATAAAAAAAGAAAATGTGAACAAACATATTTAAGACAGCCACCCCACACCCTAACAGTTTTGGACTATCCCCCCCCCCCCAATCGGGGCATGTCTGCCCTTTTTGCATTGGTTTTTCTTGGATCATTTAACTCCTTGGACAAATGGGCTCTGTTTGGTTAGGCCTTGGGGAGATTTTGCTAGCTATAATCTCTCCCCACACTCCGACTTGGTCTCCCAAGAAGACACTCGGACCTGCTATATATAACAGCTATTTATAATTGCTGCTATATATGGGTGCTGCTATATATAGCAGGTATATATAGCTACAACTATATATAGCTACTATACAACATGCGACTATATATACAGTTGCTGCTATATATAGCAGTTATATATAGATGCTGCTATATATAGCTACTATATATAGCTTCTATACATAGTTGTTGCTATATATAGTTATTGTAATATATAGATGTTGCTAGATATGCGCTATATATAGCTACTATATATAGTTGTTGCAGCCGATATAGCTACAAAATCCAAGTGACTTCAAAGTTACAAAATACGTTAACCCTCACAGGAAAATATAAAACTCATACCTTTAGGAGTGATTTTCCATGTAATATACAGAAACACCTGCTTGGATTCTTCACCATCAGTACTAACATCAGTGGAAATTTTTATGTTTTCCATTTCTCATGCTGATGACATGCAAATCAGTAAGCCAAGTGTAATAGTAAAAAAATAAATGAAAACGTATATATTCGAAACAAAAGAACCGATCGACATCACCTACCTTATCTAGTCTAGATATTTTCAAATTATCTCCATATTCTCAAATCGAGAGTACCGTGACCAGGCGATCAGTTCCTACGAGTTATATTGGTCCGTACGAGGTGTCAGTCCCTCTCACGGGGTCACTCGGGGGAAATTTAGGGTTTTCGCACTCTGAAGCCAAGTTTTTAAGCCTAAGTCTAGAAATTTTCAAATTATCATCGTATTCTCAAGCTGGGAGTACCATGATCGTGCAGTCAATTCCCACGAGTTACATTGGTCCCGTGTGAGGTGTTGGTGCCTCTCACATGGCCGCTTGGGGGCTATTTCGAGTTTCCTCACTCTGACACCAAGTTTTAAGCCTAAGTCTACATATTTCAAATTATCGTCGTATTCTCAAACCGGGAGTACCATGATCGTGCGGTCAGTTCCTACGAGTTACATTGTCTCGTACGATGTGTTGGTGCCTCTCACAGGGCCACTTGGGGGCTGTTTCCAGTTTTTGCACTCTGACGGCAATTCTTTAAGCCTAAGTCTAGAAATTTTGAAATTATCATGGTATTCTCAAACCGAGAGTATCGTGATCTTGCGGTCAGTTCCTATGAGTTACATTGGTCCCGTGTGAGGCGTTGGTGCCTTTCACAGGGCCGCTTAGTGGTTGTTTCGAGTTTTCGCACTATGACGCCAAGTTTTAAGTCTATGTCACATATTTTCAAATTATCATCGTATTCTCAAACCGGAAGTCCCGTGACCAGGAGGTCATTTCCTACGAGTTACATTGGTCTCGTATGAGGTGTCGGTCCCTCTCACGCGACCGTTCGGGGGCTGTTTCGAGTTTTCGAACTATGATGCCAAGTTTTTAAGACTAAGTCTATAAATTTTCAAATTATCATCATATTCTCAAACCGGGAGTACCGTAATCACGTGGTCAGTTCCTACGAGTTATATTGATCTTGTGCGAGGAGTTGGTGCCTCTTACAGGGCCGCTTGGGGGCTATTTCGAGTTTTCACACTCTGATGTAAAGTTTTAAGCCTAAGTCTACATATTTTCAAATTATTATCGTATTATGAAATCAGGAGTACCGTGATCGCGCGATCAATTCCTACGAGTTACATTGGTCCCTTGTGAGGTGCTGGTGCCTATCACGGGGCCACTTGGGGCTATTTCGAGTTTTCACACTCTAACCCCAAGTTTTAAGCCTAAGTCTACATATTTTTAAATTATCATCGTATTCTCAAACCAGGAGTAACGTGATCGTGCGGTCAGTTCCTATGAGTTACATTGGTCCCATGCGAGGTGTTGATGCCTCTCACGGGGCCGCTTGGGGTTGTTTCGAGTTTTTTCACTCTGATGACAAGTTTTACTCCTACCTAGATTATTTTAAAATTACACCTGCCTAGATTATAGTAATGAGAACCGTCTAAATCAACTTGTATACTATTACTTATTACTTATTATCTTTTCACCCTTGTTATTTGTTATATATATATGTGTGTGTGTGTGTGTGTGTGTGTGTGTGTGTGTGAGTAGAAAGAGAAAGAGAGATGTACCAAAATATGTGTAGAGAGAGAGATGGTCGCCGGAATATGTGAGGAAGAGGAAAGTGGGTCGTCGCTGCTGCAACTAAAAGAGAAACAATTATCGTCATATTCACGTATTTAACAAATTTAGTTAAAAAAAGAAACTGTGAACAAACATATTTAAGACCCCCACCCCACCCCCTAATAGTTTTGGACTATACCCCCCCCCCCCCCAAGCCGGTACAGGTTTGCCCCTTTTGCATTGGTTTTTCTTGGATCATTTAACCCCGTGTACAGATGGGCTCTATTTGGTCAGGCCTTGGGGAGATTTTGGTTGCTATAATCTCTCCCGCACTCAGGCTTGGTCTCCCGACAAGACACTTGGACCTGCTATATATAGTTGCTGCTATATATAAGTGGTGCTATATGTAGCAGCTATATATAGCTGCTACTATATATAGCTGCGTGCTGCTATATATAGCAGCTATATATCGCTGCTGCTACTATATATAGCTGCGTGCTGCTATATATATGTTATATATAGATGCTATATATAGCTACTATATATAGCTTCTATATATAGCTACTATATATAGCTGCTGCTGCTAATGTAGCTACAAAATCCAAGTGTCTTCAAAGTTACAAAATATGTTAACCCTCACCGAAAAATATAAAACTCATACCTTTAGGAGTGAGTTTCCATGTAATATGCAGAAACACCTGATTGGCTTCTTCACATATCACTACTAACATCGGTGGAATTTTTTATGTTTTCCACTTCTCGTGACGTTAACATACAAATCAGTAAGTCAAGTGTAATAGTAAAATAAATAAATGAAAACATATATATTCTAAACAAAAGAACCGATCGAGGTCACCTACTATTTGCACAAATAGCAGGACATTACACTTAAAAGTAGATGATATTGTACAAAATAGATAGCCTAAAACTACGTTCATAAGAAATAAGACTGACAAGGATAAACAATCGTAAAAGTAATTAAACATTCATACATTAAAGTAAAGTGCTAATACAATGTCAATATCATAATAGGATACAAATAAGATTGACGAGGATAAAATAATATTTTGATACTCAATCTTCCTCTAAATGAACTAAAAGATCCTTCAAATTAGGGTTGTCATCAAGAGCTGACTGGAACTCTTTTGGAGCCTTTAATGCGTCTACTTCAATAGTCATACCCTTTGGTGCATCAACAACAATAGACCAATTGCCATCGTTTATGCACTTCAAGTAGAATACCTTCTTTATGTTCTGAAAGGCACAAATAAAAGTCTCGTAGACTATGCCATTTTTAGTCTTCAGCTTTGATAAATCTACCATAATAAGTTTGGAGTCGAGATCAACTTTGCAAGCATGCGTTGTATCCTACACCTTTACCCAATCACAATAGAATATGGTTTCTATGAAATATAAGTAAATAAGTTCTAGGATTTGTTGAATTATCCCATAATAGGTTAGCACCGTATTCTTTGGATTTTTATCACTTTTGCTAGCGATACAGGTGGTTAAGGTAGAAATTGATATTCCAATGTTTTGCGTTAAAAGATTTTCCTCATATGGATATGAAATGAAATCAAAATCGTTGGTGTGGAATTTCTTAAACTCTTTCGCACGAAAACTAGGACCTTTTACTAGGTGTGCAAGTCTGGAAGAGACATCACCTCTTTTTAGAAGCTACATTTATTCATGAATTTTTATTATGACATTTTTTACATCACGTGAATAAATAACCGCACATATAAGATGTGAAAATTACCTCTTTTGATACCCATGCCCTAAAATCAATTGTCGTGAAATTTCTCCTTTGATTTTGGACAAATCCGTTCTTATACTTCCTACCAAAAAATTGTAGAGTTTAGATCATAAAATATAAAATACATATAATCAACGAAGAAGAATTCAGTAGATACTCACTCTCTCCAATCTTCGACTTCATCTTGCAATTCGAAGACATAACGAGCTGCTTTCTCGTATTTTAGGTTTGTGAGTTTCACTTCATTAAGGTTCCCAAATGACAATTCGTCCTCAAACTCGTCAGGTTCCTCTATCACTCGTTCTCCACGAGGATTAAACCTCCTCACCTCTTGTTTTGGCATATGTTCCTTAGCGTATAACGATGATTACACTATTACGTATTCTTCAACAATCAACCCTCCAATATACCATGTATTCTTTACATAATCTTTGAAGGTTTTCATCAAGCTCTCAAAAGGATACATCCAACGATACCTAATGGGACCACATAATAAAGCTTCATCTCATAAATGCACAAGTAGGTGGATGCTAATATCGAAGAATGACGGAGGAAAATATTTCTCTAATACACAAACGGCCTCGGCTAAAGTTGATTTTGCAGCTTTAATGTGCCTTATGTTTACCACTTTTGCACAAAGTAGGGTAAAACACAAACTGATTTGCATAATTGCCCGACGGAGATCTTTGTGGTCAAATAATCAATGTTGAAATAATAGAGGGATTAATTGGATGATTACGTTCCAGTCGTGAGACTTGCACTGTTTCAAGTCATTTGCTGGGGGTGTTTGCCCACGTACCTATTCCCCCTAGATTAATTGGATCCCCCTAGATTTATGCTTCAGGTTTACAAACTGGGGGTGTTTACCTACGTACCTATTCCCCGTAATCACAGTCGCCGCCTTCTCCTCAATTTGCTGACTAGAAAGCCAAACATGTGCTGTTCTGCGTTCGTGACCAATAGACAAAAAGTTAGACGTGGCGTTCCTAAAAGGGTGATTGGTAGGCCGAAATCTACGATGACTAGTGTAACTCATCTTACCACTATGTTGTAACCAACAGGCTTCAATTTCCTCCCCACATATGGGACATCCATAATAATCATTAACATTATAACCGGACATGGTCCCATAAGCAGGAAGGTCGTGGATTGCCCATATCACCATTACTTGAAGTGTGAACTCAACATCCTTATGAGAATCGAACGCCGTCATACCTTTATACCACAACTCTTCTAAGTTCTTCGATTAATGGTGCTAAGAATATATCAATGTCATTACTGGGAGCCTTCGTCTAGGGTATCAACAAAGATAACAATGTGAACTCCTTTCTTATGTATAATGTTGGAGAGAGACTTAAAGGCTTCATGAGAATTGGTCAATAACTCTGACTAGTACTTAAATTACTGAAAGGGTTAAACCCATGGGTTGAGATTGCAAGATGAACATTGCGCGATTCCTTTGCAAATTCATGGTGTTGTGCATTTGAAATTTTCCAGATGAGTGCATCAATCGGATGACGTATCAAATTCCCACCCACCTCGCATCGAGCATGTCATATCATGGCCTCCTCTATCCATAGTATAGTAAAAAACCGTTTTAACCGTGGCCCAAGTGGATAATACTTCAAAACTTTTTGTGGCACTTGCAAGCACTTGAGATTTTTTGCATGTTTGTCCTTTCCATTCTCACAAACCACATATCTAGGCTCACTGCATACAGGACATTCACCCTTATCTTCGTGCTCATTCCGTCGTATTCTCAAATCAAGAGACCCACGGCTGCGGGGTCAGTTCCTACGAGTTACATTGGTCCCGTGGGAGGTGTTGGTGCCACCCACGGGGACGTTCGGGGGCTGTTTTGAGTTTTCACCCTCTAACGCCATGTTTTTAAACCTAAGTCTAGAAATATGAAAATTATCGTCGTATTCTCAAACTGGGAGACCCGCGGCTGCGTGGTCAGTTCCTACGAGTTACATTGGTCCCGTGGGAGGTGTTGGTGCCACCCACGGGGACGTTCGGGGGCTATTTCGATTTTTCACCCTCTAACGCCATGTTTTTAAGCCTAAGTCTAGAAATATGCAAATTACCATCGTATTCTCAAACTGGGAGTCCTGAGGCTGCGTGGTCAGTTCCTACGAGTTACATTGGTCCCATGGGAGGTGTTGGTGCCACTCACAGGGCTGTTCGGGGGTTGTTTTGAGTTTTCAACCAAAAACGCTATGTTTTTAAGCCTAAGTCTAGAAATATGTAAATTACCATCGTATTCTCAAACCGGGAGTCTCGCGGCTGCGCAGTCAGTTCCTATGAGTTACATTGGTCCCGTGGGAGGTGTTGGTGCCACCCACGGGGACGTTCGGGGGCTGTTTCAAGTTTTCACCCTCTAACGTCATGTTTCACCCTCTTTTGACACCCATGCCCTAAAGTCAGTTGTCGTCCAATTTCTCCTTTGATTTTGGATAATTTCGTTCTCGTACTTCCTACCGAAAAATTATAGAGTTTAGATCATAAAATAAAAAATACATATAATCAAAGAAGAAGAATTCAGTAGATACTCACTCTCTCCAATCTTGGACTTCATGTTGCGATTCGAAGACAAGACGAGTTGCTTGCTCGTATTGTAGGTTTGTGAGTTTCACCTCTTTAGGGTTCCCAAACGATAATTCGTCCTCAAACTCGTCAGGTTCCTCTATCAATAGTTCTCCACGAGGATTAAACCTTCTCACCTCTTGTTCTGGCATATGTTCCCTAGCGTATAACGATGATTCCACCGTTACATATTATTCAGTAATCAACCCTCCAATATACCCTGTATTCTTTACATAATCTTTGAAGGTTTTCATCAAGTGCTCAAAAGGATTCACCCAATGATACCTCACGGGACCACATAATAAAGCTTCATCGTATAAATGCACAAGCAGGTGGATACTGACATCGAAGAATAACGGAGGAAAATATTTCTCTAATACACAAACTGCCTCGGCTAAAGTTGATTTCACAGCTTTAATGTGCCTTCTGTTTACTACTTTTGCACAAAGTAGGGTAAAACACAAACTGATTTGCATAATTGCTCGGTGGAGATCTTTGTGTTCAGAGAAGCAATGCAGAAATAAAAGCAAGATTAATTGGATGATTACGTGCCAGTCATGAGACTTGCACTGTTTCAAGTCATTTACTTGGTAGCTTACTACTCTATGTAAATTACTAGAATAACCAGTTGGAGTCTTCAAGTTGAACAACATGTTTAAGAGGATCTTCTTCTCACTATTAGTCAAAGTGAAAGCAGTCGGGGGGATAGAAATTCTTCCTGCCGTTGGATCATTTTTTAACCACAGTCTCTTCTTTATTTTCATATCCTGTAGATCTCGGCGGGCACGCTCTCCATCTTTGGAATGAGATCCACCCAGACATGTTCCTATCACATGTTCTGAAACATTCTTCTCTGTGTGCATCACATTAATTATATGCCTTACACGATGATCTTTTCAATACAGCAAATAAAAAAATATTGATTGCCTGGACCATGGCTTCGCTTTACTAGGGGCGTCCGGATCCTCCCTAGCTTTATGCTTCAGGTTTACAAACTGGGGGTGTTTGCCTACGTACCTATTCCCCGCAGTCGTAGCCACCGCCTTCTCCTCAATTTTCTGACCAAAAAGTCGAATAGGTGCCATTCTGTGCTCGTGACCGACAGGTAAAAAGTTTGACTTGTCGTTCCTAAAAGGGTGACTGGTCGGCAGCAATCTACGATGACCCGTGTAACTCATCTTACCACTATGTTTTAACCAACAGGCTTCAGTTTCCTCCCCATATATGGGACATCCATAATAACCATGAACATTATAACCGGACAAGGTCCCATAAGCAAGAAGATCGTGGATCACCCATATCACCATTGCTTTAAGTGTGAACTCTTCACCCTTATGCGAATCGAACGCCGTCACTCCTTTATCCCACAACTCTTTAAGTTCTTTGATTATTGGTGCTAAGAATATATCAATATCATCATTGGGAGCCTTCGGCCTGGGTATCAACAAAAATAACAATGTGAACTCCTTTCTCATGCATAATGTCGGAGGAAGACTTAAAGGCGCCATAAGAACTGGCTAATAACTCTGACTAGTACTTAAATTATCGAAAGGGTTAAACCCATCGGTTGAGATTGCAAGATGAATGTTGCATGGTTCCTTTGCAAATTCATGGTGTTGTGCATTTGAAATTTTCCAGATGAGTGAATCAATCGGATGACGCATCAGATTCCCACCCATCTCGCATCGATCATGCCAGTTCATGGCCTCCGCTATCCACGGTACAGTAAAAAAATGTTTTAACCATGGCCCAAGTGGAAAATACTTAAAAACCTTTTGTGGGACTTGCGAGCACTTGCAATTTTTTGCATGTTTGTCATTTCCATTCTGACAAACCATATATTTAGGCTCACTACATACATGACATTCATCCTTCTCTCCGTGCTCGTTCCGGTACAATATGCAATCATACTTGCAAGCATGAATATACTTGTATTTCAAACCTAAACCCTTCAAACTCTTCTTCATGGTAGGATAATTATCTGGTAATGTGTTCTCGTTTGGGAGAATTTCTTTAACCCACTTAAGAATTTCGATTACGCTGTTCTCAGACAAACCAAATTGACTCTTCAAATTATGATAACCAATCATTTCATATAATACTGAGTGACCTTCATCGTAATCTTTATACAACGGTCTATCCGCATCGTCTTTCAACCCTATGTATTCTTGATATCCTAGTAGTTCAACATTAATTTGTTCATTTACTTGGTCATAGTGAACATTATTTGTACCCTTAGGTTGGTGGTTTTGATGGTTGTGGAGTCCATAAGAATCATCAATTAATTCAATCAATGGACGATGTGTTGGTGAATCATGTACCACTTCTACTCATTAGGGTTCCGTTATGGTCGTGTGCCGGTAATTCTTTCGTAACATAAGGTATAACTTTTTCACCATGGTATGTCCATATTTTATAGTCTTGACAAATTTCCCACTTTAGTAAATGCGACTCAACATCTTCCAATGACTTATATTTTCCGTTAATACAATGAGTGCACGAACATGGAATCTTGTCACTCTTAAGATTTTTGGAAGCGTATTTAACAAATTCATAAACACCCTTTACTTAATTATTTGATATCCAGTTAGTCTCTCCCATCCACTCTTTGTATTGTGGTAAATCCATGTAATAATCTTCAAATTCCAGTCATGTGGTAATAGGTTAAAAATGTTATTACAGCTGAAACAAAAAGAATATTCTTACGATTGAAACAAAAAAATATCATTATAACCGAAACAAACCCAATATTCTTACAACTGAAACAAAAAAATATCATTGCAACTGAAGCAAGACCAATATTCTGACAACTAAAACAAAAAAAATTATTACAACTGAAACAAAAGAAAATACTATTACATCTTGGCCAACAGATAAACAGGACAAACAATAAAAGATTTTGCATAATTCCTCAATTCCACCCCTTACCCGTTATTAATGTACACAGGTACATCTCCGCAGCCGTTGTATATTTCATAGACCATTATTTGAGCCTCACCCTTCTCCAAAGGTCGGCCGTGTAGTGGAGTTCCGAAAACTCTGGAGATGAGTGTGCACGCGCTAACAAACCTCGAATTGCTCATGTCCTTGATATAGTACTCTTCGCCATAGTCACCATGAGTTATTGAAGATGATCCAAGTCCCATGACTGGCAGAGGTGCAAGGGAAGGGAATGTTGGAGGATGAGGCATTTAAGAGGCGAATGTTGGAGGAGGAGGCATTGGGGAGGGGAATGTTAGAGGGGAAGGATATGTGAAACCTTGAGTAGGAGTAGGGTAAGGGTAACCTTGAGGAGGGATTGGGGGCCTATAACTTTCAAAAGAGTTGACAAGTTTCCCAATTTGATTCGTCAATAATCCCATGGTATTTTCAATCTCATGGACATCCCCGTCGGTCTTCAACTGGTGCTATTTTTGGGTTGAGACACAATTCTTGACCGAAGAAAGCTCTTCCATAAGAGGTGCATTGTGTTGAAGTTTTATTTTTAGCATATGTAAGCCAACACCTCTCGTCCTCCCCCTTTTGTCCTTTACAAAGGTCTAGGTCAGGACATCATTTTTAAGGTCAAAGTCATCAGTAGGGATCGAATCAGATTTACTGATGATGGCCTATATTAATTCTAGTGTCTTAGCCAAGTGTGATAGGAATTTATTATCTTTCTCCCGTCGAGCATGAACGAATAAGTTGGACCGATTTGGGTTTTTACCGGCATCTGGACCATCCTTTGTCCTACTCTCCCATTCATTCTTCAAATCCTCATATGATTTGGATCCCAGCCTATAGATATCAGTTTTTTGTGCCCTATTTTTTTTATCACTCTGGACCAACTTTTTCTCCTTCGCCTCATTCTCCAAAAAATTATTCCACTGCTCTAATGGCATTTCAACATTAGTAGGCACTCTCTCTTTCAAAGCTAAAATATCTTAGCTCGCTGCCTCTTTCGGTAAATATTTCTTTCGAAGGTTTCTCGTATATGTCCTCAATCCTTCTGCAACCCGAGATAGAACATTATTCTTGGAACGGTCACGAAATGAGAAATGCTTGCAGAGTTGATCATGTATGTCATCTTTGGCAGCTTGATAAAAAAGGTTCCAATTTTCTGGTCCACCGACTCCCACGTTCATTTTTTCCAGCGACAAACACCGGGCTTTAAAGTTTAGCACATCATTCCTATCACCCGTCGAGTTATTCCTAATAAGAAAGAACCCAGTGGGCTACTTTTCATTTGAGCGGGAGGCATAGGGAGTGATGGATAGGGGCGTTGAAGCAACGGGAGTGCTGGATTGGGGCGTAGGAGCACTTGGAGTTGGACTTGGTGAGGAGTGAACCATTGGTGGAGTTGTAAATTGCTCTGCCATTGGTGTTGAGAATTCGGGTTCTACACGATGTGGTGAACCTCGTTTTGGTGTCACCTAGGCACTTGGTACCATTGGGTTGTTTCCTCTCGACATTATCTACAAAAATGAAAAACTATAAGTGGCTAAATAATTATAATAGTATGAAATTATAATTAATTAATCAAGCTTATGACTATAGATAGATATATATAGATAGATAGATACCTTTTCAGAGTAAGACTTTAGAATAGGTTCAAAGTGTCCGATCTCCATCCATTCAGAATTAGTCCTTAAGAACCAATGAATTTTTTCATGTGGCCAACTAGGAGGAAGGGTATCTATAATTGATGTGTAGATATCCATGACATGAACTCGAAATCCCATATTTCTCAACTTGTTGGGAAGATTCAATTTTACGTGCACGTGGCGCGAGACATCACAGTCTATGTCAATGCTCTCTGTACGCAGTTGTATCGATAACGGGTGGATTATTTTTTATGCCTTCTCCAACAATGTAACCAAGGTCAGGGCTATGTCGGGATTATGTGTGTGAAATATATTTTGTATAACATCATCCCAGTTTTCTGGTTGAGAAAATAGAATACGACCGAACAAGTAATCTTGTTGGAGATCAATTCCATGATTTACAAGGTAGTTAAATTATTCGATCTTTTTATTTCTATACCTATAAATAGGAGTACCCTATATATGACTCACATTAATAAAAGAGTTATGTGTGAAGTTTAATTTCAACCTCTCCCACTCTTGTTGACGGTAATTATCATCTTGCCTCATTTTTCCTGAGAAAAGTATACGAGGGCGTGAATACGAGTCCTACTATTAAGGTTAGGGTTTGAAAGTTATGAGAGAGTTTAAAAGTATATGTGAAATCCCAACAACAGCCCACCGTAATTGTTTATAACACATTTTGTTAAGGTTTATTATGATAGAGTTTAAAAGTATATGTGTATTATCTATTCAATAAACATACAAACTGCAGAATCAACAGAAACACACACTGTACTTACACATATATTGTAGTGAAAACAAACAACCAATGCATAAACAATAATGCAAAAGGTAGATGTAAAAAATAGCGTATTGTAGTGAAAAAAATCACGACATGCATATAACTCGCAATATAATATGATGGCACGCATATAACCTCCAATAAAATCACGACAAGGTGGATGTAAATTTTTTTACTCATTAAAAATCCATTTGATTATATTTTGTATAATGTCTAGGGTTTTGAATAATCTTTTGTCAAAAAAATACACACACATACAATCTAGGGTTTATTGGCATATTCTATACATACACACACACACACAATCAAGGGTTTATTAACATAATCTATACATACACACACATACAATTTAGGGTTTACTAAACCCTAATATTTTTTTGACATAAATCTATACATACACACACACACACACACACATATAATACAGGGTTTATTGACAAAAAAAAAACAATTTATTTGTTCATAGTTACACACATAAACATATATATACACATAAATTTATGCATACACACACATGAAAAGATAAATCAATACATACACACACATACACACATACAAATATAAATCTACACATACATACATAGAAATTAGGGCTTTAGATAGAAATCATGAAATCCAAATGAAATCAAAATGAATCTATACATACCAGGGGTTAATAAAAATGAAATCCAAATAAAATCACTGAAATCGCACAGCCCTTAGAAATTGCCAGAAATCGCACAGCCCCTTAGACACAGCCCTTAGAAATCGCAAATGAATTTTGCAGCGTTTTTTTTTAAGTTCTGAATTTGGTCACGGCCTAGAGCACTAAGCGCGCGACCAATAAATGAAATGAGGGTGCTGATAGATTAATCCTGGTCACGGTCTAAAGCCGTGACCCACTATGCGAGACCATTTTCCCATCAGCCCTACTGCTTGAATGAGGTATGGTCATGGCCCATAGCCATGACCCATAGCAAAAAATGGTCACGGCCCCCAGTCATGACCCTTAGTATGTGTGTTTTATACTTCATGATGCCTTCAGTCATGGCTCAAGTTCGTGACCCATCCGCGACCAAGCTTGGAGGGAATTTTGGCGCGAATTTGGCACCAAAATGGTCACTCCCTGTTCACGGCCCAAGTTCGTGACCCATAGTGGTTAGTGACTTGGGTTGTGAACACTTCTAGAGAATCCATGACTTAGTGTGGTATTGAATATGGTCACGCCAAAAAA
This sequence comes from Sambucus nigra, assembly GCA_949130495.1. Classification (NCBI taxonomy): domain Eukaryota; kingdom Viridiplantae; phylum Streptophyta; class Magnoliopsida; order Dipsacales; family Adoxaceae; genus Sambucus; species Sambucus nigra. Next base: position 468,132,921 of record OX422214.1, on the reverse strand, counting down.
TAGAATGGTCACGGCCCAAGTTCGCGACCAGTTGGTCGCAAACTTGGGCCTTGACCACTGGGCATGACCATTTGCAGGACTTGGTGTAGTGTTTCATGCCCTTAAAAGTAATGTGAATTTCGTGCAAGATAAGGAAAAATCTTAGTCACTCCCCATGATGTTTATCATTCAAATCGACTATTATGGATGGTGAACTACAATGGAAGTTGGTGGGAATTTGGTAGGATTTTATTTTTGAGGTACTTATTGACCAATTGGCTTGAAAAATATGGAGACATAATCATGGGGAATAAATTCTAACACCAGTAATTGGAATCTTGTTATCTTAATAATAGCCTTGGTTTTATTCTCGGGTTGTGTAGTCACCCAAAAATGCATTTTGGAAAATGGTCATAACTCTCTTTATAGAGGTCTGAATGACAAGTCATTTTTGCATTAAAATCTTGACTTCTAGAGCTTTTGTTTGATGTATGACTCATTTTATAGTTTAAAATACAAAGATAAAGCCATCCTTAGGCAGCCAAATAAAATTTTTGGATTGTTACAACGTTTTGTGTAGTCAACAAAATGCACTTTAGAAAAATGGTCGTAACCTTCTATACAAATTTATAAATAACAAGCCATTTATTTCACTCGAAGCTTAATTCCAGGGCTTTCTTATGTATATGGCTCATTTTCTAGTTCAAAATACACAAATAACGTCAATCTCGGGAAGTCGGGTCAAATTTCTGGACTGTTACAACATGTTTCATAGTGTTATTCACCATCTTTGGTGACCTTCAAAGGTAAAAACTATTTTAATTATTCACCATCTTTGGTGACCCTTCGAAGGATAAAATTTTTATGATTATTCACCATCTTTGGTGACCTTCGAAGGTAAAAAAAAATGTTCAATTATTCACCATCTTTGGTGACCCTTCGAAGGTTAGAATTTTTGTGATCATTCACCATCGTTGGTGACCTTCAAAGGTAAAAAAACGTTCCAATTATTCACCATCTTTTGTGACCATTTGAATGTTAAATTTTTTTATGATTATTTTCCATCTTGTATGACCCTTCAAAGTTTATTTTTTTTGCGATATTCACTATCTTTAGTGAACTTTGAAAGTTCAGAATGATGAGACTATTCACCATCATTTGCAACTTTCGAAGTTAAAAGTGTTTAATTTATTCACATTATTTAGTGACGATAAAAGTTGAAACCATACGATAAATTATGTCATTTTTTACTATAACATTCAACATTAATGACTACTTCAATTAAGAAGACATTTTGCACATGTCATAAATTCGATATAGTTGATTGAAAACAATAATTATCAAGTCTCCACCACTTAAATTTTTCTCAAAACTCAGGTGATGCGGAGGGTATGTTTATACCATATTTTATCGGGTTCATCTCATGATGCTTTATGACACATGGTTAGATGACGGGGGAAGTTACTGGCGATTGTATGGTGGTTATTGTAGGATTTTTTGGTGGAAGTAATGGGTAGTTTAAACTAGTTATTATTTGAATTTGAATTAGATGTTATTCAGAGGCAAATATGGGTGGTTATTACAAATAATTAATTCAAATTCAAATCAAAAGTTACGTAATGACAAAAAGAGTTAGTTATTGCAGACAACTATAAATTCATCCCTTTATGAAGACAAAAATCATCTCCAATAGATCAAACAAACCCATGTCTTTACATTTTATCCTTTAATTTTCAACACGTCTTAACCTTTTATTCTTTAATTCTTAGTAATGTAATCTTACTTTACATTTTATTGGATACAAGTTTATTCAGTTTCTAGCATTTTTATTTAAACCTTTACTTTCTAACAATTTATATTTCTCATTTTTTCATAACAAAAGTCCTTAGAATTAAGGCAAAGATTCTATTTACAATTAGGCACACCCATGAACCCATAACTATTTTTCGTGGATGATTAAACATCCTATTTCAATTCCCAACAAACATTCTCTGTTAGTCCAGTTCTCAGTCCTTTTATCCCTATGAACTCCCTCAACTGTCCCCTTTGGGTCAAGGAATCAATTTTATTTTTAAGGAGATGGTAATTGTTTGTATCGTGCTCGTAATCTTAATGGAAGATGAAGTATTGGTTGGAATTCTTTCTAGATGATCGACTTCTCAGCTTGTTTAGACAATTTAACATTCTGGAATCGATTATGGTCACAAGACCCACCCCACTGTCATGTTGAGTGGTGTTAACTGATCGAATCGCGATTGGTCTTCTATAATATTCTCCTCATGTACCCACACCTTATTTGATCATTTATCTCCCAATATTTTCTGTCGTAATTCTTATTCCCCTTATGGATGAAAGTGGTTTTTGAAAGTGTCAACATGAATCTACTCTTCCACTTTCCGCATGAAGATGTTCATATTGGTCGGTGGATGATTGGACATGGACTAGATAATATTCTTGATGTATAAGCCTAAGAGGAACACGGATACGTACATCCGTTCATCTGTGATATCCCGCTCAAAATAATAAAGGGTGGCCAGCCCTATACTACATTAAATCAGGTATCTCAGATGGCTCAGTCTCAACATCAACTAACAATACTAAATAATATAAGGCTAACTACCCGAAACTATTAAAAGCGGATGCCAAAAATTTAAAACTTTTATTTAACATCAACCAAAACCAACCATGCAAATAATAAGAAACAATACTACATTTACCTATGATGAGCAATGCATACAAACTCCAATAATATAAAAGAGTAAGAAAAGATATACATAAATAAATACCCGAATATGCTGTCGGGTCACAGACAATACAAAAATCTGAGAAAGAAGATATAAAAGTGTTAATCTACAACACTTGGGTATAAACCCAATATACAAACTGAATCGACAAAGTGCCGCAACAGTCCGCTACTGCTATAGCTCCATGAATACCCTGAATGGATAACATCAATGGAGTCCTTGCAGAGGAACACCTAAAGTAATACAATATATATGCATAGCAGGAGAAAAATATAAACGGATCAGAGCCCGAGGTGAAAACATTTTATAGCAAGTGCATTAAAATGCATAATAATTATAAATGCGTTATGACATGATTTCATGGAGTCTCACTCTCCATAATAATCCAACTCACCTCTCATCTAAAGCGCGCAACTAAACGTATGCACGTGATCTCTAAATAAATGCCAAATTCTAATTAGGCAAATAAATCAAACTAAATCCCAAATATAAATATTCGATTGAAATCATCTAACTTATCTCCCAATCTACTCTTATCTAAATTCCATCTAATTCACATACTTTACTTTTTAATGTTATTGATTTCGTTCGTTTGTTCAGTTACTTAACATATAAGGTTTACATAAACATTTTCCAATCCAACATACAATATACATAAACATCCTCTTTACTAGAATTTCTCATATTATAGTTATACCATCAATACATATATGTTTATATAGATGACTTATTAGCATCAAAGTGCTAAGGACTAAACTTCTCCCAAGTCTCAATACTGTTATGCGTTTCGTGCGTGGGACGTCTCGCAAAGCGAAATCCAAATAAGGAACCCCCCGTTACACTACTCCTGACAGTATTAATTTTCGAGATTCATTATGACCTCAATGCATGATGCACGTAACCCAAATTCTTATTATTCAATTAAATAATTATTATTCTCCATTCTCAACAGTCCACAGCGGTTCGTGCATAGGATGTCTCGCAAAGAGAAATCCAAATAAGGAACCCCCCCAATACACTACTTCTGGCACTGTCGATCGTCGAGAAGTATATACTATATATATATATATATATATATGAGCACTAAGGACTAACTTCTACTCACTCCCAACATTACACTGCGTTTCATGCATGAGACGTCTCGTAAAGCGAAATCCAAACAAGGAACCCCCCGTTACACTGCTCCTTGGCAATATTGGTCGTTGAGGTCCATTATGCCCTCGATACCCAATGAACAATCACACTAATAATATAATAACCATCCAAACGATCTATAACTCGAGGATGCAGGATCACAATGATATCATATTCCAGTTGCCTAAACCACGTAGCATACTGGGGACCACCTGGTGGGGCTAAACTACACCCACCTCGTGATCAACTCACACACACAACGTCCGGGAAGCGGTCATAGATCCTAACCGGCAAGTGAGAACGACACATACCCACGACTTCTCACCCCCAAAAATAATAATGTATATCACATAATAATCACCATGGACGACTATGACCTGGGGAATATCCACACCCTGCTCATCAAGCCCAGATGCTCACACTCATCGTGCACAACTTCCCAATGATAGCAACGAGGGGGTATGCTTCACAATATATATATATATATATACCATCACATAAGGTATACATATATCACCACATAATATAAATATATACCATCATATAAGGTATACTTATCACATTATTCATATATTTGTAGTACACTCTTAGGCGTAGTTGAATTAATACAATTATTTAGTATATTCTCTCTCTTGATATACTAATCGTCAATTCTCACACATCTTCCCCACTTAGTAAACACTATACTATTTCTCATTTGAAGTCTTCGCATCACTTCTGATTATGAATTATTTCTCAATTCGATTTATGTTAAGGATATTCTCTATCCTAATGCACCTAGATTAGCATTTCTCATTGTGTGAGACATCTCCCCAAATTAATCATCGTTAAGGATTTTTCTATATCCATATGCACATTTATTAGCCTTCAATTATTCTCAATCCATAATATAGTTCAATCAATCCTATGAACCTTTAAAGTTATCCCATTTGAGATTTGATTCTAAAATCCAATATTACTATGTTCATTCTCATTATTTCAAATATTTTCATAATTATTTCCAAATAGAAATCTCAAGGGTAGTGGGCTTCCCACTTAGTATACATTACATCATCTAATCGGCATTCTCTCAACTAAATCCATAGGAATCTAATAATTTCTTCTAAGGGAAACTCCCTAAAATATCCAAAACCTACTTCATATGATTCCTATAGACGTGCCCAATCGATAACCTCGAACGAAACGGGATGAAATTCCTCCTAGAAAAACATCTCCAAAAATACCCTATTTCCGAATCGATTCGGCCTCGAGAGCGAATCGATTCGGCCCCTCCAAATCGATTCGGTACAAAGGACCTGAGAGTTTGCTATATGCATAATCGATTCGCAAGGGGCAAATCAATTCGTCCCTAAAGACCTGTAGGTTCTGTAACAGACCGAATCAATTCGGAAGGGGCGAATCGATTCAGTAAGTTCAGCAAGCTACGAAATAGGCTATTTTCTTCAAAACCCAAAATCCCCAAAAATCAATTATATCATCTTCTAACCCTTTTTCATCAACCCAACCATAAATATAACATAAAAATTCATTTTGGAACTCATCCTAACCATTTTTATAACCTCCAATCTATACATACACAACAAATTTAGGATTTTACCCATAATTTAGGTTTTAACAATTTATCCCAAAACTCATAAATTATATCCACAAATCATGAAATAAATGGTACACATCATTTATTTAGCAAGTTTAATCACTTGCCTCAAGTTCGTAGGGTCTGATTCGTCCTCGAGATCGTGTTTTGCCCAGAAAATCCACTTTCTCTCTCTTTCTCTTCTTCTTTCTTCTTCCACTCTTTCTTTCTTTCTATTTCTCTCTTTCTTTCTCTTTCTTTCTAAGGAGATTTAATATCTCGTAGGCTTTTAAGCCTTGTCTCCCAAGATACACATCTTTAAATGATAATACACACTTTAAATGACTCGGTAACTTTAATTCGAGCCAAACGAGCTTAAAAATATTTCGAAACCTAAATAGACCCCAAGTACAATCATTTCGACTTTTTCGACCCTTTTGGACACAACTACACCCTCGGAATTGCCTTTTATCACACTTTCTAACATCTTCAAATTTTGACCTCAAAGCCAATTTAATTATTCTCCAAATAAAATAATATTTACTTCTCCCAAAATAAATAAATAGTCGTCCTAAAACCTCGGGTTGTTACAAACTTCCCCACTTACAAGAATTTCGTCCTCGAAATTTATCTAAGACTAATACTCTAAAGCTCAACTAGTTCCTACTACACTCTTCCTCACTAATCCTATACTCAAACCTCTAATTTCCCACAACGAATTTATTTTAATTTATTTTAAGTTATATAAAACCAATTTTAACAACCACTAGAGCACCCATACACCCTTTATTCGAGCTTTACTCGTACCAATCATAGTGAGGCTTCATTTGCCTCCAAAGTTCCATAATTCTAAAGATATATAGATAATACTAGCAATATTAATAGTATAAAAATTTTGAATGGTCCAAGGAAATAACTCCTCTTAAATCCTGACATTCGCCATTTTCATGCGGGGGAGGTCTCGCAAGCGAAATCCAAACAAGGAACCCTCCCAATACACTACTATGTAGCGACGTCGGGGATTGAGAGTTTGTTAAATCCGGACTAGAGTTTGAAAATATTTTTTGTGTAAACCATTTTGAGATGGCCCAAAGGCCTATAAAAAGTTTGATTTTGAAAACAGTTTATAAAAAAAAAGTTTATGTCTTACGATACATATATAAAATGCCTTATGTTCATAACACAAGGTCTTAAAAATCATCATATATACAACAACATATAGCTCATAAAAATTAGCATAATCATGAGCTAAACTTTCCTGCGTCCCAATAACCCACAAATTCTGAACTTTTTTCAGTAATAATATCTTATATCATATTAATATATTGCCATTTATTAGGCTCTTCCATATCTGGAATACAACAATTATATAAGCCTAACATGACTATATACAAATAAGTAGCTTTATAATTACTACTTAACACACAAAGCATTCTTATGTTCGTAACAGGTTATAGCTCTCTTTGAGCACATTTCATATTAAGCTATTCTCTCAAAAGAAAATAATATAAGAGCCTAACTTGCTCAAAATTCCCTTTCGGGTCATTCCATACATAATAGGGTTATAGCACGAACCTCTCATAAATATCTCCCATACGATATTCCCAAAAAATTATATATTAATATTCCCATTTCCAAAGGAAAATAACTTACATCATACATCTCTAGTCCGATTGCCCCGCATCATCAATGGACTCCCACACAAAGTTCCCTGATCTAAAATGACCTCGAATCTGCTGTAGGGGCACTACAAAAAAAACTGCTTTTTACTACGGTGCTCCAACCGTCTCAAAAAGTCCTCTAGCCATCTCAAAATCCTTTTGTGACGCCATTTGAGACGGCAAAGGAGCGTAGTACTAGACCCCCATTTTAAAAGCTTTTTGAGACGGCAGCAGCCGTCTCAAAAAGTTCTTTTGAGACGGGAAATACGCCGTCTCAAAAAGTCATTGCTTATAGGACCCTTTTGAGACGGCGAAAAAACTGTTTTTAAAAGTTTTTTTAGAGACACCAACATACGTCCCCAAAGAGTTTTTTAAGACGATAACTTAATCGTCTCAAAAAGTCCCCATTTATGGAACCCTTTTGAGACGGCAAAGATGTCGTCTTTAATAATTTTGGCACCAAAATTATAATTTCATCCATTCCATAATATACTCTATATAATTATAAACAAAGCCTCTTAAAAACAATGACATATTTTGCATCCCATTTCAACATATAACATATAATTTTCCATTAAATTATAATTAAAGTTCATACAAAGAAAAAATACGCAATTTAAACATTGTGTCCAACATAGATCTCTTTATACAATTTCACTCATCTCATTAGAAAAAATACATAAAAAACCATCTATCCCTAACATAAAATGATGTATGCAAAGTAAACTCGCAATCTTCAAGCATACGACCTCCAGCAAAACAACTCCAATATCTTGCCCTGTCCACAAAAGGTTTTCACCTGCAATAAATTTATTAAGTGCCAGTTACCTTAAACAAAGAAATAATTTTTTTAATAGATCCTATAGATGACAATCTTTAAAAACCTTATCAAATTTGAATATCTTCGTATTATTTAATTTTAAAAATACTTTATATTTTAAAAAAAAATCGGCAGAATCTCCTTTATTTATTCATGAAAACCAACCTCTTTAAACATAAAAATTAACTCAAAAACAATGACAGAAATAGCCACAACTTTCTAAACAACTAATATAAATAAAAATACACATTACGATTCATTTTACCGTTGGACAACATAATGAACAAAATTTAACTTGAATGTCCACCCCTGCTTGTGGTTGAGAACAAGACTAAAGAGGACTTAAGCGATGCAAAATCTCCAACGGTAAAAGGCTTAAGTATACGTATAACAAGTCCTCGTTGAATAGTAAACTTCCTGCAACAAATGGGATACAAAATGCAGTTAGCTATAGCTTTGAAAAAGTCAAGAAACATTAACTTGATTTAGATACTTGAATAATACTTTTTAAAACCCAATACAAAAACCAACTCCAATGATGCCATGATTATATAAATATAGAATAAAAACAAACACTAAGAACCTAGCTGATTTCTTAACTAATAACCTGACTGAAAGACTGAAACAATATACTTATAATGCTAAAATATACACAAAGAGTAATGAAATGCCCCATAACCGATTTACAAAGTAATAAAGAAACTAAGCCTACCCTCCATTCGAAATGGTAAATTATATATAGTATTGCTTTTTTATATATTTACACATTATGAGTTTAAAAATAGAACTCTGAAAGGAGTGACATAATACATAACTCATCCATCCTTAAATATCAAATCTTATTCCACAAATGAAAAGTAAACTGTGGTGTAATGAAGGAATCACTAGCAAGTTTGTTAGGAGAGTTGAGAAAACCGTTGATATGCCTCTCCATAGCGATATCTTTCATCCCCATACTATCTAAAATGCGCCCTTATAGTGCGTATAACACAAGCAGATCATGTGGGCGAGGCGGTAATATCTTTTGTCCGCCTACTGTCTACAATGCACCCCAAAATGAATACCTATTAAAACCTTTCCATCATATCAACCCCATATCAATATAGGTTTATTGGGTTCTAAATAAGAAGAACCTATTGGCAAGAAACTTAACCGAATACGTTAAAAGAATGTCATCAGTAATGACTTTACCACAAAGTCCTATTTTTAAATATCCTAAAATCAGTCATCAAAAGATATTAAGATTGTCATTCGTGTGATGACTTTAATCATATGTATAAATTAGATAGAACTAATACACACACGTACATATATATATATCTGTTAGATGATGATGATGATGATATTTCGATATTCAAGATAATAACGGTAGAGAAGAGTGTCATTTATAATCTTTACCTACTAGTCGACAATTCACGCAGAACAATGTCCAAAACCTGAAGAGCTTCTTAAGGTGCATCTGCCTGCTTCCCCTATAAAAATATTCCCAAGTGATGCAAGTCAGTGCGTGAAGCCAACTTGATCACAGCTCTAAATTACCTCTCTCTCTCTCTCTCTCTTGCATAAAAAGTGACAATTATCAATATAAAAACTGCTAAAGACCTTTTTTTTAAAAACAACAAGATTTTGAATTGAAATTTGACTAAAATCTATTGTGTGTGTTCCAAAAAGTTTTTATCAGCATGCAAAATGGCTTGGAGAGGGTCTAAAATATAGGAGCGTTTTGACCAATCCAAAACCAGAAAACAGTTTCCATATTTAGGCTCTCAACATGTTAAAAACCATCCTATGATTGGTTTTCGAATACAAGATTTCATGCAAAAATGTCAAGATAGGAAACGGGTACAGATATTCATAATTAATCACTCATCGTCATCATAAGATCACGATGATATATAGGACCTGAGAATGAGCTTGTACTTTTCGGGGCTGTCCCATTCGGGGAAAGAAGGGAAGAATTAAATAAAATCCAAAATATATAAACGTTAGTGCGCACGATTCATCATCTTCACGAGTTAAGAGTAATTTTAAACTCTCAAGTAACAAAGGAGAGAGGACCTGATGTATATATACTCAGGCAGACATTGCTCCTCTAATCGCTTATAATCCCAATGACACGATACTCAGGTAAAATCAAAATCATAAGAAACCTACAAGTACAAATTTGATAGTAAGTACGGATTTAACAATATTTAGGAATGAATCGCAAACATAAACGTGTGTATATCAAATAAAAATAGAAAATGTAACCCACCTTGCCCAAAATCAGCACCGAGCCACTTTGATCCAAATCATGAAGTAAACAAAACAATATAAGAAAAACAAAAGACCCTAATGGAAGTGATCAATCATCAATCTTTGAATAAAGAAATATTCATGACAGCCAAGTGTACAAAGGAGGAAAGGGTTGATTCATGGGCTCAGTTTACTGATATTTCTCAAAATTTATTTTCCAAACCTCATTTAGTAATTGGTGAATTTAATGTAGTGGCCTACTCCAGAGAAAAACTAGGTGGGAACCAAATAAATTTGCAAGTTGTGGCTGATTTTAATCAAGCTATGGATCACTGTGCGCTCACTGATTTAGAGTATAGAGGCACTAGATTTACATAATGTAATAATACAGCTGAAGATGAAGTGATTATGGCCAGGATTGATAGAGGCTTAACTAGTTCTCATTGGGCTTCATTATACATAAACTCCTCAATTTATCACCTAAACAGGTCATCCTCTGACCATGATCCTCTTTTACTTTCCATTAAATCTCCACTGGATCAATGTCCTAAAGTATTCAAGTTTCAACATATGTGGACCACTCGTGAAAATTTTGAAAATATAGACCAAACTTCTTGGAATAAAGATACATGTTCCTTTGGGCTGAGGAAGTTTTAAATTAAACTTCGAAAGCTTAAAGAGGTTCTTAAGAAATGGAACAAAAAGACTTTTGGAGACATATTTCAAATAGTTAGAGATATAGAAGGGCCAATATTGTCCAATTCTTTGAAGATCAGTGAACATCTATGCAACCCTTGACATAAGATTTTATTGAAGACTTTATCCAAAAAATTCATATATTCGGAACAAAATTCAGTGCTGGAGAGTTTGTTACTGAAGGAGAAGTGTATGCAGTTGTTCATGATCTAAGTGCAGACTCCTCTCTAGGCCTTGATGGCTTTGGAGGCCATTTTTTCAAAACATGTTATCATTACAGAGGATTTAATATCCGCTGTTAATTGGTTTTTTTGTAGGTAGTGTGGTCTAGCACCTCTATAGTCTTGCTGCCGAAAGGGAAATCCCCTAAAAACATATGGGGAATTTATACATCACATCCAGTGTTTTTTTAACTGTACGCAAGTTATATTGGTGATGTTCCCCCAAATGGGGTATGTGTGTGTGATTACTTGCAAAAATGATTTCTTTGCAACTATATGATTTGACAATAGTTTATGCAGACATTCTTTTAGTATGCAGACATTCTTCTGGTTTTCTTTCCTTTTCTTTTCTTTTATTTGTTGCGGTTAAGGCTGTACAAATGGGCAGGCGATGCATGCTCTTTCGACAAGGCTTTTGGACATTATGTTGAGATGGTCAGAAGCCCAAACAACCCTGACGGTGTTAAACGAGATGTTATTGTTGGTGAGAAAGGGAAGCTTGCTCGTGATCTAGCCTAGTATTGGCCATAATATACTCCTATTACCAGCCCTGTGAATTATGATGTTACCTCTTTTTTGCCTCCAAGTGCACTCGCCACGCAGTATCCCGAATTGGTTGGGCTCTTGCTAGAGATAAAGAAACAGGAAAGAAAGATGACAAAGTTCATAGAGATTAACACAATTGGTATATCAAAATAATCTCAACTCGGAACTACAAAGATCTTAGGAGCTATTTCTGATAACTGCTAACATTTTGGTCTTGACTCGGATAATTTTTTTGAAAACGGGCAACATATAATGGTTGAAAGATGGGAGAAATTTAGTGAGGTGGTGAAGAAAGGTGAAACTTTTAGTCTGCCCAAATATACCCTCCTCTAATGCCATTTCACTAGAGCGTTCACTGAAGCACGTCCTGCATTTTCATGGATAAAGTGCAAGGAGAGCATAAAGGACTGTGAAAAGTTATTGAGAGAGCATAAGATCCTGACCAGAAGTAGGAGGTGCTTTGGGAGTGACCCCAAATATGTGAGGATTAGTATGCTGAGTCAGGAAGAATATTTTTACCTCTTTTTGGAGAGGTTGGTTATCCAAACACAAATGGATTGATTATTAATTATGGATTAGATTAATTTGTTAATTTTATGCAGCCGCCTAACAGTTTGAGATTGTTCGAAAGTGCTATCCTAGAACGTGTCTTTTTTACTTTTTCTTATGTGTGTGTGTGTGTGCGCGCGCGCTGAGGCTTTCATTACTCTAAAGGTGTCACTATTGTACTCTAAAGAAAGTCATTTGGGTTCATCTATTAAATTGAAAGATATCATCAGTATCATTTGTGGATGTGAATTGATATTCCTTCACACGCACAGACAGTTCATAGCCTATTGCTTTTATTCCAAGATTAGCTGCAAACGAGCTCTTCTCATTTTGCATTTGACCGCAAGCCTCACCAGCGACCTCGGTTCCAATCCATCTCACTAGGACAAACATGTATCCAGTGAACTCGATTCCTAATAAATTGATAGTCCTGAATAAGTGGTTGTTATTTTATGATTGACAGAGACAGGCCTTGCATATATTGGCAAGTCTGATTCCCAAACATTGAATGTTCTCATTAAATGTAATAAACTTATTAATGATCCTCCACATGTTAATTGATAATTATTTTGGAATATAAGGGTCCCAAATAAATTCCATCAATTTGGAGGAGGCATAATATTTCTGAATAACCTCTACAGCAGTAGAAAATTTGAAGTTACTTTCCAAATCCATTGATTATCAATATTCTCCATTTGGTTCAAACAAATCTCCTTAACACTTTGCAATTTTTTCCAAGCTAAAGATCTCCACATCCCTCTTCATCAAATAGCTGAGGTACTTAAAGGACTTTTCGCACAGTTAAAGATGTGGAGGAAGAATTTATGGATTGCTCAATCTACTTATCCATCTCCACCATTGGAATTAATTTGTTGCACACAAATCGATAGAGGCCAAACTATAAGAAAGGGAGACAGGGAAAGATCATAGGGCTAAGAAGTTAGCCACAATTGCTTTCATCAGTGGCGGAGGGAGTAGAGTTGCTAATAAATTAGAATTGTTCTCCTCGTTTCAATAGAGTACAAGTATTGAGGTTTATGGCTTATTTTCATGATTTAGTATACATACTCCATCACCGTGTTTATAAAATTCATGGGTTCTAAGTGATTATAGTATATATAGATACTTCACTATTTGATGTGATGTGTGGTTATAATATACATGTAGTCTAGCTTAGATTCCATCATTAGTTATGTCCATAGTTTCACATTGATCTTTTAATCAACATTTAATAACAAGTGTTTTAATTTTCACTCTATAATTTTCATACATCTCTATATATATGTTTGTAAATTGATAATATTTATGTTAGATCCCAATTCCATCGTCTGTTAACATGACTTGTACATAATTCTCACTGGATTTCATGTCACTGAGAGTATAGGTTGTCAAATAGTTCATAATATATAAAAGCCATGGAAACTAAGTTATTTACTTGATACAAGTTGGTATATGGCCCTTAGTGGCCACCTTATCCCTAGGGGACAAATAGGAAGCTCTTAACCATTAGACTATGCTTGTCAATCCATGTATCTCAACTTACTCCCACTAAGACTAGCACTTGTAGAAGGGCATAAGTAGTCTGTTTCCCCTTTATCAATAGCATAAGTACATCACGACCCCATGACCCAATGACTTGAGTCGTCCTAAGTATATGTCAAACGACCCTCCTTATATTGAGATGTATGGCCCACATGCATCTATTGGCAATAATGGACGGGGGATATAAGTGTGAGCTAGCATCCCCTAACAAATTAAGAATTTTAGTTGTATAATGTGTACACTAAGGGTCCTCTATGACATAGTTTCTCTCATGGATATGTGCCACTGTTGTTAAAGGCGTGCCTAGGCTCCAAGCTCACCTAGGCTCAGCATCAGCGCCTTGCCACACTCAGGCTCGGCTCCTTCAATAAGGCGCGCGCCTTGTGCGCTTAGGCTCCAGGCTCAAAGCGCAGCTCAGGCGCGCCTTGTGGAATTTTTTTGGATAAAGCCCCCAATACAAGAATGGATCAATTGATATGCTTATTTTACATATTTTCCAATGTAATAAAGAAGATTAGATGATTCCCCACCCAAAAACTAAGCAAAGTAAGTCCGTGAGATTCCTAGGGAAACTTAATCTTTCTCAAAAGCACTATTCTAAAAAACCTCGGCACACCTAGGCTTGAGGTTTGGGAGAAACGACTAGCCTTAAGCTTTTTACGCCTTATTCTTGGTAAAACCCTTAAGGCGCACTTTTTTCTAAAAACAACAATGCTTTAGTGAAACGATATCGCCTTTTGAAGATTTTTTTTACAAACTGGACCATTATCTCATCCAAAATAATCAAATAGTATTTTAATTTGCAAATATTCAGACATATTTTTATGATATGTACAATTTTAGTATTTTAGTAGTCTTGTTATGGTTAAAAAATATTAAAATATATTAAGAAGGCCTAAACGCCTTTTCACGCCTTTTTACGCCTAAGGCTTAAGGCTTGGCCTCCACGCCTCGATCACTCCCCGTGTTTTTAAGAACCTTGCTCAAAAGAAACAAACAAAATTTAACTCCAATAATGTTGCATCTTTGAATAATTTATATATTGATTTTGATTTCTTCTTTTCACACACAAGAGTATTTATTATATGAATATGTCAATATATTTTCTTTTGTTGATTATTGGATAGTCAAGTTGTTACATAAATTTGATATTTAAATATATATTTTTTTCATATAGTGGTATAAGCTTCATCTCCTTTTGACTTGTCTCTTCATTAGCATGTATAATAATAATATATGCTATATATTTCTAATTTTAGATCACTAATGATATTATTTATAAATATACAACTTTTGCACATTCTATAAACTTTGCGCCTCACTTCGATCAGGCCTTGCGCCTAGGCTCCACAAGGACCTTGGCGCCTTGGTGTGCCTTTCGCCTCTGACAACTATGATATGTGCTATGAAGCACGGACACTCTCCCGAAATCCAACATCTTGTGTCTGACAACGTATCCGACACCAATGAAGCACGTACACTCTCCCGGTAGCCACGAGTCAATTTTGACTCAAGTGATGGTGGTTGTGCTTTATTAATGATTCTTAAGGTCAAAATGTGTTTAAATTTTGTTTTGTATGGTCCATTTTTTTTAATGTTAAGAATACTCAAATAATGTATTTTAAGGAGAAAATCTATTTCATCTCATTAATATATATTTAAATATATATTATACGTATCATAACGTGTCGTATCCTAGTTTTTTGATCAATCACGTATCGCGTATCACGTATCGAAACACGTATTACGTGTCCATGCTTTATAGGATATGTGATTTGGGTGGGAAGAACATGTAAAAAGGGAGATGGATATGGGATACAAAGAAAATTCGTAGGAATGTTACCAATAATTGTATTCCAATTGTTATGTTGAAACATTTGGATCAGATACTGAAGAGACACGATTATTGTGCCCCTCATACTTCGTAAGGGTGCCCACTGAGGATCTCCCCCTACAATACCATTATTGTCCGACTTTTTTATAATGCCAAGTTAGTTTGACGTGCCACGTGACATGTTAGAGGAGTGACGTACGAATTCCGTGTTCGCAATACACGAGTACGTTACCTCTAACGAAGTGTCCATGTCTCATAGGTCCCCAAAACTTAGTTATTAAATGTTAATATTTACCATTTGATATGGTAATGGATAACATTGGCAATTTTTTTTATAGTGATGCATGTGGGTATTAATTTAGTCCATCACGTATACAACAAATTAAATCATAATTGAATAGTAAATCAAATTAATGGTATAATCTCTTTTCAAAGGACATGAATTAGATAATCAATATAAATAAACATATAAATAATCTAACTAAAATTGACACAAACTAGTAAACAACTATTCTGATATGTTAATCTAAAAATATACTACAACAACCAATTGACAATCCGGGTTTTCAATTGGCTCACCCTCAACCTCCTATCACCACTACAAATCACAAAAATAATCAGAAATTTCACCCAACACTGGTCTATATGTAACTCGAGTAATAAAAAAACACATATAATACAATATATGACTTACCCAGGACGATGGCGAGGGCTGATGACTAGGGCGACGAGGCTAGAACTAGAGGTGCACGACGTGGCTAAGGCTAGGGCTAGCGGTGCGTGGCGCGACTAAGGCTAGCGGTGCGCAGCTAGGGCTGGTGTGTGTGGGTGAAGAAGAAGAAGAGAAGAAGAACGGGTTGTGGGTTATTTTTTGTGTCCTTTTTACTTTATTTTTTCTGGGGTTTACAAGAAGCGGGAAGCTAAATGTGACAGGCGGGATCTGAAATAATTTGTGGCCGTCTCATTAAGTATCTTTTGAGACGGCTACTAATTTGCAGTCTCTTTAGGTATTATTTTTTGAGACGGGAAATAAAAGCTGTCTTAAAAAGATTAGTTTTTAAGACGGTTAATTTTAACAGTCTCAAAAGGTTAGTTTTTAAGACCCAAATTTTAATCGTCTTAAAAGATTCCGTCTTAAAAAGTACTTTTTTTTGTAGTGGGGTAAGACTTCCAAAACTTCATCAAAACATGGTCCTTTACCTCTTTTAGGACAATCTCTCTTTCTATGGCCTATTTCTTTACAAAAGAAACACCTACCCGCAATTCCTCTCAACCCACCTGGAGGAACAAAACGCCGTTGTGGCTCTCTATAGTCCGACTTATACCCGTTGGTATTCCTGGTACTCCCTTTGCCAAACCTACTTGATGAACCCGAATCTCTAAGGTTCTTACCCTCTTGCGATTGAAGACGATATTCATGACACTTTAACAGTGTCGTATTCACTACCTCGACAAAAGTCACTAACACTGGGTCCTCTAACAAATGCTGCCGAATTCTCCAATCTAAGCCTCGAATAAACTTCGATATACGCTCCTCTTCCGTATTTACCTCATCAGGTACTAATTCCGCCCATCTAGATAAATCTTCTTCATATTCTTCTATCGTGCTATTTCCTTAAAACACATCCATCAATTTCTTCCCCCATTTCCTTCTGAGTCAGGGACAGAAAATACCTTCAATCAAAAAGTTCCCAAAAATCTGTTATAGGTAAAGTAGCTCTCTGTTCAGATGTGGTGACAGACTCCCACCATTGGAGAGTTGGACCCGTTAACTTAAAGGTGGCTAAAAATTGCTTTTGCACCTCACTACACTCAACCATATTGAGGTGCCTCTGCATACTATTCTTCCATTGAATTGAAGCCATTGCATCAACTCCCCCTGAAAACTATGGAGGATTCCCCTTACTAAAATCTTCCTTCACTCTTTCCTACAAAGACAATCCTAAATGGGTTTGGGCCGCTTGAACGGTAGATTGCTGCGCCATCGTAGAAATGGTAGCAGTTACTGCTTGTGCCATAATATTGGCAACTTCATCTGTAGTCATGTTCCTTTGAGGCATTTGGGGTTCCACATTCTTAACCCCTTTATTTGCCCTGACTGAACGACTTCCCTTCGGCGCCATCTGAAATAAGAATAAGTGTATCAGAACGCCTTTCAAATGTTTTCAAATCACAAAAGAAATATGGACGTATGAACACAACAGTCCTAATAATAAGGCTCTACATCAAGAACGCTTACGGAAGATCGCAGTAACGCACACAGATCCTAAAGACACTAGAACATGATGCTCTGATACCATCTGTGACAACCCGCTCAAATAATAACGGGTGGCCAGCCCTATACAACATTAAATCAGGTATCTCAGATGGCTCAGTCTCAACATCAACTGACAATACTAAATAATATAAGGCCAACTACCCGAAACTATTAAAAGTGGATGCCAAAAATTCAAAACTTTTATTTAACACCAACCAAAACCAACCATGCAAACAATAAGCAACAATACTACATCTAACTATGATGAGCAATGCATACAAACTCCAATAATATAAAGAGTACGAAAATATGTACATAAATAAATACCCGAATATGCAGTCGGGTCACAGACAATACAAAAATCTGAGAAAGAAGATATAAAAGTGTTAATCTACAACACTTGGGTATAAACCCAATATACAAACTGAATCCTAATCTAGATATACAAAAGATAGGAATCGACTAAGACAAAGTTCCGCAACAGTCCACTACTGCTACAGCTCCACGAATAACCTGAATGGATAACATCAATGGAGTCCTTACGGAGGAACACCTAAAGTAATACAATATATATGCATAGAAGGAGAAAAATATAAACGGGTCAGAGCCCGAGGTGAAAATATTTTATATCAAGTGCATTAAAATGCATGTAAATTATAAATGCATTATGACATGATTTTATGGAGTCGCACTCTCCATAATAATCCAACTCACCTCTCATTTAAAGCGCGCAACTAAACGTATGCACGTGATCTATATATAAATGCCCAATTCTAATTAGGCAAATAAATATAACTAAATCCCAAATATAAATATTCGATTGAATCTCCCAATCTACACTTATCTAAATTCCATCTAATTCACATACTTTACTTTTTAATGTTATTGTTCTCGTTCGTTTGTTCAGTAACTTAACATATAAGGTTTACATAAACATTTTCCAATCCAACATACAATATACATAAACATCCTCTTTACTAGAATTTCTCATATTCTAGTTATATCATCAATACATATATGTTTATATAGATGAGTTATTAGCATCAAAGTTCTAAGGACTAAACTTCTCCCAAGTCTCAATACTGTACTGTGTTTCGTGCGTGGGATGTCTCGCAAAGCGAAATCCAAACAAGGAACCCCCCGTTACACTACTCCTGACAGTATTGATTTTCGAGATTCATTATGCCCTCAATGCATGATGCATGTAACCCAAATTCTTATTATTCAATTAACTAATTATTATTCTCAATTCTCAACACTGAACGACGGTTCTTGTGTGGGACGTCTCGCAAAGCGAAATACAAAAAAGGAACCCCCCCGATACACTACTTCTAGCACTATCGATCGTCGAGAAGTATATACTATATATATATATATATATATATATATGTGTGTGTGTGTGTGTGTGTGTGTGCATTAAGGACTAACTTCTCCTCACTCCAAACATTACACTGCGTTTCATGCGTGGGACGTCTCGCAAAGCGAAATCCAAACAAGGAACCCCCCGTTACACTACTCCTTGGCAATGTTGGTCGTTGATGTCCATTATGCCCTCGATACCCAATGAACAATCACATCAATAATGTAATAACCATCCAAACGAGCTATAACTCGAGGACGCAGGCTCACAATGCTATCATCTTCCAGTTTCCCAAACCACGTAGCGTACTGGGGACCACCTGGTGGGGCTAAACGACACCCACCTCGTGATCAACTCACGCACACAACGTTCGGGAAGCGGTCATAGCTCCTAACCGGCAAGTGAGAATGACACATACCCACGACTTCTCACCCCCCAAAATAATAATGTATATCACATAATAATCACCATGGACGACTATCACATGGGGAATATCCACACCCTGCTCATCGAGCCAGGATGCTCACCCTCATCGCGCGCAACTTCCCAATGATAGAAAGGAGGGGGTATGCTTCACAATATATATATATATATATATATATATATATATATATATATATATATATATATATATACCATCACATAAGGTATACATGCATCATCACATCATATAAAGATATACTGTAATATATGGTATACCTATCACATTGTTCATATATTTGTAGTACGCTCGTAGGCGTAGTTGAATTAATACCATTATTTAGTATATTATCTCTCTTGATATACTAATCATCAATTCTCACACATTTTCCCCACTTAGTATACACTATACTATTTCTCACTTGAAGTCTTCACATCAATTCTGATTATGAATTGTCTCTTAATTCGATTTATGTTAAGGATATTCTCTATCCTAATGCACCTCGATTAGCATTTCTCATTGTGTGAGACATCTCCTCAAATCAATCATCGTTAAGGATATTTCTATATCCATATTCACGTTTATTAGCATTCAATTATTCTCAATCCATAATATGGTTCAATCAATCCTATGAACCTTTAAAGTTATCCCATTTGAGATTTGATTCTAAAATCCAATATTACTGTTGATACCAAAATTAATATGCTGATGTGGACGAATAATACGAAGACACGTGTCAATCTACGTGGCACGATAGCAGCGAGGAAGTTCATTTCCCGACCAACCATGCTTCTTTCCGAGCAACGAGGATACACCGAGGAACTCTAGCGCACCGAGGAACTCTAGCACACCGAGGAACTCTAGCGCACCGAGGTACTCTAGTTCTCCGAGGAACTCCTGATCAGCGAGCAGCTATGGCGGTCCGAGCTGCACCTCGGTCGTATCATTAATTGCCAGATAATCAACAGTTCAGATATTCATTGAATGCTTATATTCTTGATGCGCACGCTGCATTAAATGTATTACCCTTTCACATGTATATCATTTAATGTATCGAACCTTTCATGTACAGCCTCAAGGCTATAAATACCTTGTATCAAACCCATTCAAGGGGACCGGAATTTCTTGAGAGAACTTATAATCAAGAATTCTGCAAACACTCAGCAATAACATAACAGTGGACGTAGGCTTTATTCCTAGCCGAACCACTTTAAAAATCTTTGCCTTATTTATTTCTCTGTGATTGAATAATTAGAGCAATCTAGTTTTTTACATCAACAGATTGGCGCCGTCTGTGGAAAACGACTGTTACTATCGTTTTTCGCAAAAATCATTTGTTATCAATGGCAGATAACTCAGAATCCAGTAATCGAAATGCTGGAAATGTTGGAAATCTTCCAAATCCATCTGCAACTCCAGATCTGGCTGGAATTATGACAAATCTGGCTCAAGGACAAACCGTCATGCAAGAATCTATGAGGCAACTCATTCAAACTCTTCAAGGCGGTGCACCTACCTATTCAGGACAACGGAGTGATCGTGGGCAATCACGATCCAGACGTACTGCGTCATATCGCAATAGGGAGTCTAATGATTCTTCTTATCAACCTGGGCGAACTTCATCGATACAGGCTACGGATACAGATCAACGTATCACTCTCTCTCCGGTGAGGACTAGCGCTTTAGAAAGATTAAGCAGGGTGTCTCCTTTCAGTCGGTTAGGACCAAGGAGAAACATGAGTCCACCTAGAGCTCCATCGAGAAGTGTTCGATCACCATCACGTTTGAGAGAAGGATCAGCACAATCACGACCAGCTACTCGTAGAGATAAATCACAGGAAGCTACATCAGAGCGATCAATTGCTCAGACTAAGCGGCCTGAGGAAGGAAATGAAGCATGGAAAGGTTCTATTCAGCAGTTGGAGGATAGATTAGGAGAAATGGCTAAGGCAAGGAACCCTTTACAGAGAACTTTTATTCAAGGGACACCTTTTGTACAAGCCATTGTGGATTTTCCTACACCATCGAAATTCAAAGCACCTGTAGTGACTCCTAAGTACGATGGAAAAACATATCCTGTACTTCATATAGAACAATACCAAGCTGCCGCTGACATATATTCCGTCCCCGACGAGATGAGGTGTAGAGCATTCTCGGGAACTCTTACCGGATCTGCACAGATATGGTATAACAATCTTCCTCGGGGTAAGATTTCAACTTTTATTCAATTAGTCGAGTTGTTCATTGGGAATTTTTGTTTTGAGGCGAAGCCGATAAAGCGAGTAGCACATTTGTTAAGTGTTAGACAAAAATCAGGTGAAAGTACTAGAGACTACATAACTCGTTTTAATAACGAGAAGTTGGAAGTCGTAGATTACGAAGAAAAGACAACAATCACTGCTTTGATGAGTGGTTTGCTGCCTAATAAGCTGTACTACACCTTGGCCAAAGATCCACCTAAAACTATGTCCGAGTTGATGGCAAAAGCAGCCAAAATTATGAATGCCGAGGAGGCTATGGCTGCGAAGAAGAATATGGATAAAGAAGTAAAAGTGGAGGTCGACAAGTCTAAGAAGAAAGATCAGAAAGGTAATGGTGGTGACAAGCATTACAGGAATAATAGGACAACGTTGGAAGTCCTAAAGAAGTACGATAATTATACCCCATTGAAAATGGGTATTAATCATGTTTTGGAAGAAATCAAGAATAGCGAGGAAATCAAGTGGCCAGAGAAACTGAAGACAAATCCCGATCTGAGGAATAAGGCCAAATATTGCGAGTTTCACAAAGATCATGGCTATATGACCAAAAATTGCATAGCCCTTCAGAACGAGATTGAAACACTCATCCGAAAAGGAAATTTGTCAAAGTATGTAGATCGTAGAGGTGAAAGGAAGAATGATGACAGAACTAGAGAGAGATCTAGATCTCCTCGTCGTGCAGAGGAGAAAAAGAAGAGGGATCATGAAGATGATCCAGATGATGACCCTGATCTTCCCAAGAAGCCAAGGCAGCCTGAACGAGAGGTATTTTCCATTCGTTTTGGGTCATTTGATTGTAATGTTATTACAGGAGGAGATGCAGGAGGAGGAGACCTTACTGCAGAAACAAAAGCTTACCTCGGAGAGGCTCAAGCTTGTTCATATATTCAGCAAATAAATCTGGCCGAGGATGATCATCCGAGGAAGGTAAACAAAGAGAAGCTAGTGATTGGTTTTTCAAAGAACGACCTGGCAGGTGTTCTTTACCCTCATGATGATCCTTTGGTGATCAAAATGAGGATGAAGGATGTGGTCATTTCAAGGGTGTTAGTAGACAATGGTAGTTCGGCAGACATCATGTACTATTCATGCTTTGATAGCTTGAATTTAAAATTATCTCAATTAGAACCTTATCACAGACCCCTTCTGGGTTTTGCTGGCGAGAAAGTTTTTCCACTTGGGACGATCAAGTTGGATATACTCATTGGAACTTGGCCTGCTTGTCGAACAGAAAGAATACGCTTCTTTGTGATGGATAAGAATGTGCAGTCAGCCTACAACATCATCATGGGAAGAGTTGGATTGAAGAAGTTCGAAGCAGTTCCATCTACAGTACATCAGTGTTTGAAATTCCCAACGAATTTTGGAGTCGAAATTATGAAAGGTGATCAAAAGTAGCTCGGGAATGCTATTATTCGTTTGCCGAGCAAGAAGAACTTGAAGAATCAAGGAAAAAGACTACTACTTATCAAGTGGAGGAGGGTACAGAAATTGAAACTCTTGACCCTAGGGATGAATCTCAACTTGTAAAAGGACAGGTGGTGGAATCTACAGAAACTGTTATTCTGGACGACGAGCATCCTGAACGAGTAACCCAGATAGGATCGTCGCTGGATGTTTCAATAAAACAGGAGTTGATAACTTTTTTGAGAAACAGGAAGAATACTTTTGCTTGGAGTCATGAAGACATGCCAGGTATAGATCCAAACTTCTTATGTCACGAGCTCAATGTGAATAAGGAGATCAAGCCTGTGAAGCAAAGAAGAAGAGTGTTTAGTCCCGAGAAGAACCAGGCCATACAAGAGGAGGTCGAGAAACTTCAGAAAGCCCAATTCATTGAAGATGTGAAATATCCAGATTGGTTGGAAAATGTGGTGATGGTAAAGAAGAAGAACAACAAATGGAGAATGTGTGTTGATTTCACTGATCTCAACAAGGCATGCCCAAAAGATCATTTTCCATTGCCCAGAATTGATCAACTAGTGGATGCTACCTCGGGACATGAGCTACTCAGCTTTATGGATGCTTATTCTGGCTACAATCAGATCAAAATGAAGCCGGAAGACAGGGAAAGTACTTCTTTTATCACCCCAAGGGGAACTTATTGTTATAATGTTATGCCTTTTGGTTTAAAAAATGCAGGTGCAACATATCAGCGGCTGATGAACAAGGTTTTTGCCGAACAAATCAGTTGCAATATGGAAGTCTATGTCGACGACATGCTCACCAAAAGCAAGAGAGCTACTGATCATCTAGTTGACTTAGGCCAGACCTTTGATCAACTGGACAAATACCAAATGAAGCTCAACCCGACGAAATGTACCTTTGGAGTACGAGAAGGAATGTTCCTCGGATACATCGTCAATCAATGAGGTATTGAGGCAAATCCAGAAAAGATCAAAGCTCTTTTAGGGCTGCGATCCCCAACGACGAGGAAAGAAGTACAGAGTCTTACCGGACGAGTTGCAGCGCTCAACAGATTTGTATCCCTAGCAACTGATAAATGCCTCCCATTCTTCAAAACACTACGAAAAAGTTTTGAGTGGACTGATGAATGTGAGAAGGCCTTTCAAGATTTAAAGAAGTATTTGGGAGCCCCACCATTGTTGTCTAGGCCAATAACTGGAGAGAAGCTGTACTTGTATTTGGCAGTATCAGAGAATGCAGTTAGTTCAGCATTGATCAGATTGGAGAATGGAGTCCAGAAACCTATCTATTACACAAGTAAAGCTTTCTGAGGTGCAGAAATCAGGTACCCAAAGCTAGAAAAACTGGCATTGGCATTAATTGAAGCAAGTAGAAGAATGAGTCCATACTTCCAGGCCCATACAATCATTGTGTATACCGACATGCCATTAAGACAAGCCCTTCACAAGCCAGAAAAGTCAGGAAGATTGATGTATTGGGCAATAGAACTTGGTGAATATGACATTGTGTATGAACCTAGATCATCTTTGAAGGGGCAAGCTGTAGCAGATTTTATAGCAGAGTTCACATACCCTGATACCCCCGAGGAACAAAAGGTACTTGCTGACCTACCTGTGGACGATACAGTATCAACAGACACAAATCCAGACCAACTAACGTTGGTAAGAGGACTTGTGGATATAGAAAAATCATCATATTCAAACCCAGACCAACTAAGGTTGGTAAAAGGGCGCGAACAGATGACCGATGAGGAACTAAAGATACCAGGGAATGATGAAACAAAACAACAGATATTTTACCGAGGAACTCTGACGGACAAGAAATTTGAAGACGAGGTACCTACATGGAAATTATATGTAGATGGATCATCGTGCACAGCTGGTTGTGGAGAAGGAATTGTTTTAAACACCCCAGATGATATTGACATGGAGTATGCCCTGAGATTCCAATTCAAAGCTTCCAATAACGAGGCTGAGTATGAGGCTATGATAGCAGGTTTTCATTTGGCGAAAGTTATGGAGGCACGGCAAATAATTGTTTTCAGCGATTCTCAATTAATTGTGAATCAAATGATGGGAATATATGCAGTTAAAGGAGAATTAATGGTGAAGTACCATGCGAAGGTGATGGAGTTATTGGCAGAATTTGATGCTATTCAATTGGTGAGAATACCGAGGATGGAGAATGCTAGAGCAGACGCATTAGCCCAATTAGCGTCAGCTACGCGCACCGAGCTACGAAGAACGATACCAATTGAAGTATTAGAAAGTCGGAGCATAGAAGAAGACCTGATGGTGAATATAATAACCCTTGATTTAGGACCATCTTGGATGGATCCTATCAGGGCATACATTGAAGAAGGAGAATTACCAGAGGACAAGCTAACTGCAAAGAAATTGAAGTATAAAGTTGCTCGGTATGTGTTAACTAATGGTGTTTTGTATAGACGAGGAATTATGGCAGGTTTGCAGAGATGTGTGCATCCATCAGAAGTCAAAGAATTGGTTGAAGAAATCCATGAAGGATCTTGTGGAGCTCATGTAGCAGGTCGGACACTTTTGCAAAGGGTAATGACACAGGGATATTACTGGCCCACGATGAGGGCTAATTGTATAGCCTATGCCAAGAAGTGTGACAAGTGCCAACGTTTTTCCTCCATCCGAAGAACTCCACAAGCATTGTTGACACCCATAACTTCATCTTGGCCATTTGCCATGTGGGGGGTTGATCTGGTTGGACCATTGCCGACGACCCGAGGAAGGTTCAAGTATCTCGTCGTGGCAGTGGATTATTTTACTAAGTGGGTGTAAGCTGAACCACTAATTGATATGACGTACGAGAAGGTATATCAGTTTATTTGGAAGAACATCATTTGTCGATATGGTCTCCCCCATGCATTCATCACAGACCATGGAACACAATTCGATAATGAAGAATTTGCTGCTTATTGTCATCAATCGAACATTTTGAAGTATCATTCAGCACCAGGCCATCCCCAAAGCAATGGACAGACTGAGGTGACAAACAGAACATTACTAAATGGTCTGAAGAAGAGGTTAAGTGAAGCTAAAGCAAATTGGATCAATGAGCTCCAATCAGTACTATGGGCTTACCGAACAACTCCCCGAGTAGCAATTGGAGAATCACCATATATGCTAGCATTTGGAAGTGAGGCTGTGATACCTGCCGAGTTGGGTCTCCCAACGCATAGAGTACTGAATTTTAATTCCCCGGTCAGCGATTTGATGAGAAGATTGGATTTGGATATGCTCGAGGAGGTTAGAGAAGAGGCAGCCATTAGGAATGCTGCTTACCAACAACGTACAGCTCTGTTTTACAACAAAAGGGTGAAGAAATGTGACTTAAAAGAAGGGGATTATGTGCTAAAGAAAGTCATTCAGAAGCAAAATAAGTTGGAAGCAAACTGGCATGGACCTTACCGAGTTACAGAGGTTATTCGTCCAGGAACTTACAGAATAGCAACTCTAGAAGGAGAAGAATTTAAGAATGCATGGAATGCTGAACACCTACGCAAGTATTATCAGTAATGTAAAATGTAAAGCATTCCCTTCATTATGAATAAAGCGAGGATGTTTCGCCATTTTCTTTCTGGTTGAAAGTTTTTCGTGGAATACTAGTGTAATACACTATGCACACAAAAAGTGCTCTAAGGAGCCAAAAAGTGCTCTAAGGATCCAAAAGCTCTAAGGAGCCAAAAAGTGCTCTAAGGAGCCAAAAAGTGCTCTAAGGAGCCAAAAAGCTCTAAGGAGCCAAAAAGTGCTCTAAGGAGCCAAAAGCTCTAAGGAGCCAAAAAATACTCCTTTGGTTAGGAGGCGCTCTAAGGAGCCAAAAAATACTCCTTTGGTTCCAAAATACACCAAGTATAGTTGGTCGGGGATAAAGACCCACTAACTGTAGTTGGTCGACGAGGATAAATTATTGACCTTAGTTGGTCGGACACATTTTTATATTTGAAATTGAACCAAGTATGGCTGGTCGGGGATGAAAATCCATCAACTGTAGTTGGTCGACAAACATTATTTATCCACCTTGGTTGGTTGGAAACAGTTTGAACAATTTATACTCATTACTTTATTATTTAGTGATTGAACAACCTTGATTCATGTAAATTTTTATTATTAAGTTGGTTGATGGACAACACAATATTGTTATCTTTTTAACAGATACATAGATACATATGCACAAATATAAGGGTGTTTGATAAACACAAGACAATAGCAAAATTGGCAAACAGAAAATGAAAGTCTTTTCATTAAAAATCCAGAATAAATTACAAGTTACATGAATGTACTAACTGTTACATTGAAAACCTATTCTATTGGTTTCTTTCCTTTATTTTTTGAAACAGGCTCCTCGCCAGCAGGAGGATCCTCCAGACAAAGAGGAGAATTAATGAAATTAACATCCCTGAGCATTCTGACGTTCATCACAGAAGGTGTATCCAAGAGATGCTCAGGACGAGACAATTCAACCTGAGAATGAAGGCTATAATCACCAAGGTACTTTGAAATCAAGCTACGAGGAATGGAACGAGCTGGGATCCATGCCATGTCCAATTTGAAAGGTGGTACAGGCAAGTCTAATAATCCTGGAGCATGATAATACCATAAATAATGCCCTTGCTCCAATTTTAACACACCCAGTGCGTTCAACCATCCTTGCTTGTAACCTTCATTGTTGGCATGTTCAATACGAGCATCCAGATGAACAAGAGCTTCATTATATCCTGCCATCCAGAATTCCCTGGGTTGTTTATGAAATTGAAAGGTTAATCTATCCAATTGCTCGAGAAGGTTTTTGGCAAAAAGATCCTTAGTATGAAGAGCAGACTTTGTCGCAGCCAGTTGATCTTCTAAAGATAAGTTTTTCTTGGACAATTCAAACAGAGCACAATCCTTAGCCTTCAGTTGGAACGCTTGAGTTTCCAGAGTAGATTGTGTGCAAGCCTCTTCAACGTTGCGACTAAGAACTCTTGATCGGCTCCGAGAAGCAACTGGAGAACTTTGCTCCTCGCCAATTCTTCCTCGTCCCCGAGAACCTCTTCCTCGTCCACGAGTAGTCCCAGAAATAGCAGATCTTCTTAAATCATCCAGCTCTTGCCTTAATTTGGCATTTTCGACCTCTAAGAAAGAGAAACCCGCATCAGTAACGGGCACTAGAGCATTGGAAAATGAAGCTGCAGATTCATATTGAGCCAACTTTTTCTGTAAATTATTATTTTCTTGTTCTAGGATCTCGGCAATCTGCCTGCAAGCTTCAACTTCACCTTTTAGGGTCCTTTCCCTAATATCATATCCAGCAATGATCTTCTTATGGCCTGTTTCAGAAGAGAGCTGCTGGTATCTATTTTCATAATCCTTGTGCAATGAAGCCAATGATGCATTGTGTTGATTTTGAAGATCCTCTATGGAACCATGAAGTTCCTCGATCAATTCGTAGTATGCCACATTATTGGCCACAGATCTATCAAGTAAATCCTTCAGATACCGGTAAGCCTCAACTGCTTGTTCTGAGGCATCATGACCAAGGATGTCAACAATCTCTAATACACTTAGGTCTGTATGACCAGCTTTATAATAGCCATTGCATTGTCGCATCAATTCAGTATCAGGAGCAGATATCAATTCCATTCTGGGCAAAAACTAATAAAGAAGAGGAAGCAGGAGTTAATAAATAAAAGCAGATAGAGTATCAATAAAGAAGAGAAACGAAGATGTATTTTATTAGATCATCAAAAAGTTACATTGTTCGATTACAAGTAATGAAATATAGAAATGATACCGAACAACTTCACACCTTTTCCTTGTCCCCCAAGACTTTCTCGGGAGGCTGGGACGAGGAGCTCGGTTGCTCGGTGGTAACAACGGTTTGATCAGCAGGAATCTTCTCTGCAGGAGGAGGCATGGAAGAAATGTCCTCGTTGACAGAGGGTTGAGAAGCAGAGACTGGGTCACCCGTAGACATAGAAGATTCATCTGAGATAGGCTCATCTTCTTCTTCTTCCACAATTGCTGGAGGAGGACCAGGGAGGTGTTGTTGGAATAGCTCAGAATCGTCTTGGACCTTCAACTCTTGCAGAGCAGCTACCCAGCCATCGTGGAAGTATTTCAACTTCCCATATTGGACTTGGGATGTCATTGCAGCAATCCCTTTATCCCATCCTTTCTCCCAACCAGCACTGAAATGTTTCTTGATTGCGACCTTTCTCCTCAACTTCTCCGAGGAGAGCTTCACATCCAATTCCTCTTTTTTGACCTTGATATCTCGCAGGGTAGATAACTCTTCCTCTGCCTTTTTCAGCTGGCCATCATATTCCTGATGTTTAACCTCTAAACCTTTTACTTTCTCCTCCAAATTCTTGGAGGTTTCGGCCATTTTCACCTTCTCAGCTTCAGCCACAGCTAATTTCTTCTCCCAAACAGCTTTTTCGTCAACATACTGTTGACGAGATTCCTTTAAAGACTGGGTCAAACCCAACAGAGCATCCTCTTCACCTAACGAGGAGCTTGAATCTTTAATAGCTTCATCCTTCTTCACAATATTATTAAAACAGTTCACCAACTGAAAGATGAGAAAAATAGCAAAGTCAATACAAAATGCAAGCTTTCAGAGAAAGAAAGAAAAACCAGAAGTATAAGAAATTTACTGAAGCAAGGTGACGAGTAGCTAAGGATGTCAGCATATCCCTAGGAATTCTTTCATCAATACCATGGACCTCGGGTACGACCGAGCTCATTGCAGAACTTGGAAGAATGATGTTTGGAACATCAGTACCACCAGCAGGTAGGGAGGAGGCAGTTTCAGCCGGAGTAACTAAGGATGATTTCCTCAATCTCTTCAACGGGCGGTCAGAACCTTCAACCAAAGAGGTCTTGGTCGGAGAGATTGTAATTACATCTACAGGAGCATTTTTCTTGCTCGGAACCATTGGGGGCTTCTCGGTAGCTTTAGAAGACCCAGCATCCACTTTTTTAGTCCCCTCTGGGGCATCAGTTTTTCTTTTCTTAGCCCCAGCAACAGAAGTAACATCATCAAAGAGAGCAGGAGGAGCTCTTTTCTTACCCATCCTTTGACTTAAAGGAAGATGAGAATCTGAAGATGAACCTTCTGGCGTTGAAGCTGGTTCAACAGGGCGAGCAGTATAAGAAGTTGTGTAACTCTTATACTGTAGCAGATATGAGGCAGACCTGATGTGTTCGTCTGCAATGTTCTTGTGCAAACCCCAGATAAGTTTCAGATGCTTGATATTAACCTCTGATTCTTTTGGAGTTCTTCTTTTGCTATCAACTGCAAATAAATACATAACAAGATATCAATCATACATTTTGTCAAACATGATGAAAGCATAATTTCATAAATAAAATAAAATGAAAAATAAACCTATCCCATTGCCATATGGGGGGCATCTGGGACCGTTGTATACTTCATCTCCAGTTAAAGGGGCATATTGCCAATTTTTTATAACCAACCCATGTTCAAAATAATCTCTATTTGAGTCAGGGAGGTTAACTACAAGAGCCCTATTCAGAAACCTAGTTTTTAAGTAATAAATATTATCTAGAGTGGCCCACTTATAGCAATACATAATCTCAGGGATCCCAATACGAGTCCCATGAGTTAGATTTAATTTGTGTACCCCATTAATTATTCTCCATGAATTGGGGGCTATTTTTGCAGGGACAAGATCAAAATATTGACAAAACTCAAGACACAATGGATTTGGTGGAAAGGAAAAACCGCATTCAGCAATAAAAAGACTGGGGAACCAATGTCCCTCAGCCAGACGAAAATAATTTTGAGGTTCAGAAAGTTCCTCCAAGTTTACCCAAGACGGGATGGAAAAGTCAGAGCGGAACTTTTCAAGAGATTCAATAATGTAAACCATGATGAATAAAAGAAGAAGGAAGAAAATCTTACAGGAAGGAAGGAGGCCTGCTGACAACTAACGAAGGAAAATATGAACGTACAAGAGAGAAGGAGAGAATAGAAAGCTTGAAGGCAGAAAATTGGAAAATGTAGAGGACGGTATGGTTACCTAAGAAGTTTAAATACTTTGCATTGGGAAGCGGCGAAAGAAATGATTACCAAAAAGAAACTACTGAACTTCCGGTGGCTAAAAGGACAAAAACTGCACGGAGATCGAAGCGCTTATAAAAAATTCAAAAAAAAGGCGGAAGCTGCGAAATGAGAAGGAAATTTGAACACAATGTTCCTGAAACCCAGGAAAAGTCATTTAATATTGCCATATACCGAGAAAGAATGTTCCATACTCCTCAAAGTTTGAAATATGAAACATTGGGGGCTTCTGTTGATACCAAAATTAATATGCTGATGTGGACGAATAATACGAAGACACGTGTCGATCTACGTGGCACGATAGCAGCGAGGAAGTTCATTTCCCGACCAACCATGCTTCGTTCCGAGCAACGAGGATACACCGAGGAACTCTAGCGCACCGAGGAACTCTAGCACACCGAGGAACTCTAGCGCACCGAGGTACTCTAGTTCTCCGAGGAACTTCTGATCAGCGAGCAGCTATGGCGGTTCGAGCTGCACCTCGGTCGTATCATTAATTGCCAGATAATCAACAGTTCAGATATTCATTGAATGCTTATATTCTTGACGCGCACGCTGCATTAAATGTATTACCCTTTCACATGTATATCATTTAATGTATCGAACCTTTCATGTACAGCCTCAAGGATATAAATACCTTGTATCAAACCCATTCAAGGGGACCGGAATTTCTTGAGAGAACTTATAATCAAGAATTCTGCAAACACTCAGCAATAACATAACAGTGGACGTAGGCTTTATTCCTAGCCGAACCACTTTAAAAATCTTTGTCTTATTTATTTATCTGTGATTGAATAATTAGAGCAATCTAGTTTTTTACATCAACAGATTGGCGCCGTCTGTGGGAAACGACTGTTACTATCATTTTTTGCAAAAATCATTTGTTATCAATGGCAGATAATCCAGAATCCAGTAATCGAAATGCTGGAAATGTTGGAAATCTTCCAAATCCATCTGCAACTCCAGATCTGGCTGGAATTATGACAAATCTGGCTCAAGGACAAACCGCCATGCAAGAATCTATGAGGCAACTCATTCAAACTCTTCAAGGCGGTGCACCTACCTATTCAGGACAACGGAGTGATCGTGGGCAATCACGATCCAGACGTATTGCGTCATATCGCAATAGGGAGTCTAATGATTCTTCTTATCAACCTGGGCGAACTTCATCGATACAGGCTACGGATACAGATCAACGTATCACTCTCTCTCCGGTGAGGACTAGCGCTTTAGAAAGATTAAGCAGGGTGTCTCCTTTCAGTCGGTTAGGACCAAGGAGAAACATGAGTCCACCTAGAGCTCCATCGAGAAGTGTTCGATCACCATCACGTTTGAGAGAAGGATCAGCACAATCACGACCAGCTACTCGTAGAGATAAATCACAGGAAGCTACATCAGAGCGATCAATTGCTCAGACTAAGCGGCCTGAGGAAGGAAATGAAGCATGGAAAGGTTCTATTCAGCGGTTGGAGGATAGATTAGGAGAAATGGCTAAGGCAAGGAACCCTTTACAGAGAACTTTTATTCAAGGGACACCTTTTGTACAAGCCATTGTGGATTTTCCTACACCATCGAAATTCAAAGCACCTGTAGTGACTCCTAAGTACGATGGAAAAATAGATCCTGTACTTCATATAGAACAATACCAAGCTGCCGCTGACATATATTCCGTCCCCGACGAGATGAGGTGTAGAGCATTCTCGGGAACTCTTACCGGATCTGCACAGATATGGTATAACAATCTTCCTCGGGGTAAGATTTCAACTTTTATTCAATTAGCTGAGTTGTTCATTGGGAATTTTTGTTTTGGGCTATTTTCAATTAGCAAGCTACGAAATGGGCTATTTTCTTCAAAACCCAAAATCCCCAAAAATCAATTATGTCATCTTCTAACCCTTTTTCATCAACCCAACCATAAATATAACATAAAAATTCATTTTTGAACTCATCCTAACCATTTTTATAATCTCCAATCCATACATACACAACAAATCTAGGATTTTACCCATAATTTAGGTTTTAACAATTTATCCCAAAACTCAGAAATTATATCTACAAATCATGAAATAAATGGTACATAATAATTATTTAGCAAGTTTAATCACTTACCTCAAGTTCGTAGGGTCTGATTCGTCCTCGAGATCGCGTATTGGCCGGAAAATCCACTTTCTCTCTATTTCTCTTCTTCTTTCTTCTTCCTCTCTTTCTTTCTTTCTTTATTTCTATTTCTCTCTTTCTTTCTCCTTATTTATAAGGAAATTTAATCTCCCGTAGGTTTTTAAGCCTTGTCTCCCAAGATACACATCTTTAAATGATAATACACACTTTAAATGACTCGGTAACTTTAATTCGAGCCAAACGAGCTTAAAAATATTTTGGAACCTAAATAGACCCCAAGTACAGTCATTTCAACTTTCTCGACCCTTTCGGACACAACTACACCCTCGGAATTGCCTTTCATCACACTTTCTAACAGCTTCAAATTTTGACCTCAAAGCTAATTTAATTATTCTCCAAATAAAATAATATTTACTTCTCCCAAAATAAATAAATAACCGTCCTAAAACCTCGGGTTGTTACATCATCTAGGTGGTCAATCCCGAGAAGCTCGTCATTTAATAACATGACAAATTCCTTTAAGTATTACTATATGGTCTGCAGAATGTTGAAAAAGTAAGCGGTCGTCTTCTTATGGACCCGACAACTAAAAAGGTGTTTAATAAAGAAATTGCCTAATTCTCTGAAAATATGTAATTGAGTTCGGGGGTAGTCGATTGAATCATATCCTTACTGAGCCCCGTAGTGTTGTGGAAAAATATTTACACATGATCTAGTCTGAATTGACTAAGAAGTCTATGATCATTTTGTAGTTGTCAATGTGGTTCCATGGATCAGACGTTCTATCAAAGATATCAACCATAAGGATCTTGAATTCTTAGAGGCATTGGAAAATCCAAAATATCATGGTTAATTAATGATGCAGAACTGACGCCTTCTTTGTTGATCGGTGCGACAGGTGGCTCAATCATTCTAAACACTAACACTTTCACTATAGAGGATAGTGTAGTTGAAGGAGGTGGTGGTAGGGAAATCATATCTTTTCTCTTCTGATCGGCCATGGGGAATTATTTATCGACTTGCTTCTCACTGGCTTATGGAGAAGGATTAACTTGTAATCTGTCAAAAATTTGAGCTAGTTTGGAGGACTTATTATTGTTCAACAAGGTCATGGATAACCTAGGTGACTTGATGTTTATTCATGGATTGGAACTATTTTCCCTTAGACTGTGACAATTGTGTTGAAATGAAAAATTAAATGTATGGAATAATTATATATATGAATGCAAGGAATGAAAGTAATATGAGAAAAATAGGGGATATACATGGTTCGACTAATGTAACCTGTGTCC
Source organism: Sambucus nigra (assembly GCA_949130495.1). Lineage (NCBI taxonomy): Eukaryota > Viridiplantae > Streptophyta > Magnoliopsida > Dipsacales > Adoxaceae > Sambucus > Sambucus nigra. The sequence continues at coordinate 468,098,153 of OX422214.1, read as the reverse complement.
ATGGGGTAAAAGGAAGAGGGAATAATTTATTATTCTGGGTTTAATAGTAGTTGCATATAATTATCTTAGCCTTCTACTCCTACCATTACCTTGGCTTAATATAGTAACCTTACATTGATAATCCTACAATCATGCCCAGACTAAAGAGGGAGTGGTTATTCAAATGGTATATGTGGCTGGCTCCCGGGCAACAAACAGTTAACACATTTCCAATTTACATGGTTAGTTGTTCTCTTAAATAGGGAAAATTCTTTAGTTTGAACCAATAGTAGTATGACTCGGTCTTCACTACGGTCATCTAGTGGAAAGGGTATGGGTGTTTAGTGGAATATAGATTTGAACTACCATTCACATCACTCACCATAGTGTCCCTCATCAATATTTATTATATTTGATAAGATATTTAACCACGTATCTAATATATTAACTCAAAATACTTTTGTATATTTCCAATAACGTTTAAACATTATTATTAAAGTAAATATTGATACATGTGTAAAAGTCAATAATGTAGTATACGACCATACATTACTTTAAAATATTCCACTACAACTTTAGGAAAAGAGATTGGTTATCTTTATATCTTATTTCTCTTATTATCTCTTCTAGTTAGATGTGATTATCTCATCTATCATTATTCATGTGCTTACATGATAGATATATCATGTCTACTAGTTCTTGATGTGACATTCATTTTCTATACATCATTTGCAAATATATTCACATGTTTGAATGATTTTATTGGTATATTTTTCTCACACTCATGCTATTTTCCATGTAGTACCTTTATTATAGCATTTATCATATCACATATTTTTTAAGATTTTGCTCAACTAGTTTTCTTAGACATTATGATTTTTCTATACCCATAATCTATGTCATTTCTACTTCTCATTGACTTTTCATGTCAAAAAGGGGGATAAACGTCTAAATAGGGGGTATATCCATTTGACTCCCTTATTAGGAGAGTCACATGTTTATGGGGAGAAACATCACTTGATGAGTGATGTTTCATAAAGGGGGAACATGTATATGTTGAGATTGAAATGATATTAGAGGGATTTCTTTTATCTGGCACATTATTTTATGCTTATTCTCATCTTTACATCTCATGTTGATTTATCAAGGAATCCCAAAGTAGGTTTCTCTTTGTGTATATCATGCCTTCATGATCTTATGAATTTCATTTGTGTATTTTAGGCATTGTCATAAGATTGTGACTCAGACCTGCCTAGTATTGACTTTGATTATATCGTTGGTCTTTTGGATATCTCTTATGTATTGTGACTAGCTTTATTCAAGATATGGCTAATATGGAGAGAGTCTTTTTTATCATAACCAATATTTTTTGGGGGTTTTAAGTTTTTTCCATAGAATATACAAAGGGGGAGATATCAAATATAAACATTTGTATATATAGATCAGGTGGCTTAATTCCATGTCTAAGAAAAATTTGAGTCTTGTAGTAATAAAGTCAAAATGCTTGATTTCATATAGAAGTTTGGTAGACAGAGTACTATTCGTTAGACATCGATGAACAGTGAACTTTGAATATTTTACACGACTAATTTACATCAAAGACTTCCATTGTTGAACTCATTGAAGACATATCCTTTGTCATCAGATTATGATTTAACGTCTATGGTTATACACACACACACATTTATACATGTTTTAGGAAACTGCCTAAAACCATGTGCATGAATGGGTTTCGTACCCGTGTGTACAACTATAATGGTTTATTCCACGTTAAAAACTGTGCTCACACTGATTTGTTTCCCCTGCGCACATGATTTTTAGTTTCCCTCATGTGCATGATGTGGTCAGTTTTCAAAAATCTTATGTAAATAGAGCATTTCCTTCCATTTCAAAATTTTTGTATTGTTCTGTACTTCTCCTATATTGGGACTATATTTTTTTAGGTTAAGAGAATATTAATTACATCTCTTTAATCAAAATCACTTGTTCCATTCACAACTGAGAGAAAACCTAGATCTATACTTGTTTTATTATTTATGAGGAATTCAGAGTGTTTTGAGATCAGATTCACTTAGACTAGATTCAATCTAATTGATCCACATTAGAATTTAAGATTCAACTCAGATCTAAAATAAGTGTTTGAGGTACTAGAGAGTTCAAGCGTAGTTCAATTCTAAGGCGGAGAATGCGATTTCTTTGTTCATCTGATAGAGCTTCGATTGGATCACTCAATGTCAATGGAGAATAGTTAAAAGTTCATAGCTAAATTGTTTTTTAGGGAATAAGAGATAGGTATCCTCCTGCATTGTATAAAATCTTTTCAAGTTGAATGAAAGATTAGTATACATCGAGATTTTTTACCCCTAGGTAGAGGTTTTCCCTCATAAATTTTTCTTGTAGATTGATTGTGTGTTATTTATTTTGATTGCTATATCTTTAACACATACATTACTTAAATATAGATTGGATCTACTTTGATCCTTTGAAATTGATCATATGATTTTAATCTAGTCATTATTTTTCACGATTACTTAGATTTCCTATTTGAATGTTTCAAATTATAAATCTACATATTTCTTATCATCTCACCTAGTTGTATATTACGCTAGGATTGTTTTAATTGATAAGAAAATTGAAATTGATTAAAATTGGGATAATTTTGTTAGTAACCCATTCACCCACCTCTAAGTTTATTTGAGTTGAACACATTATGTTGAACACACCACCCTCACAAGTCGTAGTGATACCCAATTTCAATCAGGCCCTGGTTAGTTACAGAAATTTTCTTTATAGAAAATGCACCCATCACAATCCTCAAGAACTCATGTTTTCCTAGATTGGAAGTTTCTCGTATAAATGGAGTATTTACACCAATAGTGTGTGTGTGGGGGGGGGGGGGACCAACCCCTTATATTATGGTCATCGTCATTAATGCAGCCTCACAAAAAATGTTGTAAACATATTCATCGTCAGACGAGGTTCGCATTTTGATAGTGCCAAGTATATTACACTTAGCATGAAATCATTCAAAATTGTTTTTTTGAGGTCACTTCATACTTTCTCTGATGCCTAGACATGGATCGATAAAGGAGTAAGAAAAATAAATAAATGAAGAATATAAAGAGGAGTATGTTCTCTGTAACTCGGATCAATGATACAGAGTAAAAAAGGGTCATTTCATACCTCTGGCTATAAGTGAACAGCTAAAAGGGATTTTTGAACCCCTTATAATCCTTACTGCTAAAGAGGAAGTGACAACTCACTTGGGAAGAAAGCCTCACTCTTACACTCCCCAAGTTACACACCTCATGCGCAATTATTATCTTAGGGGAAGCCAACTTATGATGCACAAAACCCTAAACATAGGGATTATTTATGCATAATATCATGACTGTGCTCACACTAAGATTTACATGAGATACATGGCAATCAGTAAATGCTTGATAGGAAAATCCATGAGACATGTGGATATTACGATAAGACAAAATTAAGCCGACTAGGTTTACAGACCAATCACCCCAATTTTGGGCCTATTGAAGGGACCATGAGTCGGGTGCACCACCTAGCATGACACATGGTGATTATAGAACTATAATGATTTAATCATTAAGAGATCATGAAGTATATGAAGATAAATTATAGGAGAAAAATATGAATATGGTTGGATACAAATCATAACGTAACCACATTAGCTATAAGATCAATAGTAATGGCCTTACCATCAGACAAGTCTTATAAGCTATGACTCTTATATCTATAAATAGATGTAACCCTAATGTTCAAGGGCATATAATATCACATCATTATATAAACATCTTAGACTCTCAACTAGGATCCCTAGTGCTCCAAGTCATGTTCTTACTTTTTTTTTAAAAGTAGTAAAACTATGCTCTCCCTTCCCTATAGACGTAGTTCGGTCGAACTGCCAAATCACGTACACCTGTGTGCCATTTTTTCAATATTATGATCATATTTATGATAAAACTAGCATAAAGAATCAATATCGACTCCAATATCTATTTCGATACCTTGATGTAGATAGCAATAAGAAAGGAAGGTGGAAGTTTGTTCTTATTAATATATATATATATATATATATAGAGAGAGAGAGAGAGAGAGATTAAACCCTCATATTTTTCCCTTTGACTACACGATAACTCCCATATTACATTTCAAGGATGTAATGAAAAGAAGGTTTGAAGTTAGAAATATATAACAACTAATACGTGGTTTGGAATGTGAAGTTACCAGATTTCTCAGCCCTCCATATAGGTAAATCATTTCTTTGTGCATATGCCAAGGAATGCTATAGGTATCTATTAATAAAATAACTGTAATACCGCGCATTTTCAGAATTAAATATTGCGAATGAATTTAATTGAATAATTTTGAAATAAATTCGAGAATAGATTAAATCGAAGGGATTTAAATTTCAATGGATAAATTTAAATTGAGAATAAATTATTATTCATGATTAGATAATTATTTTACTTATTTGGGTATGATGGGTCACTCGTGAAAAAACAAATCGAATAGTAATTAACTTACGGTTACATGTTGTTTAAATATTAAAATAATGTCTATATTGAATAAAAAAAATTTAGGACGCGTTTCGGGAGGTTTTATGAACTCGTTTAGGTGTTTTAGAACTTTAAAAATGTCCCGAGGTATAGGTAAATAAGTTGGGAGGTTATTGAGCTATTTTGGTTATAGGGCCCATTTGGGGGTCCAAAAATGCAAATTTTGCCTAACTCGGGATTTTAATTAATATAAGTTAAGGAGGGAGGTTAAGAGACTCCTGACATTTAACAATACCTAAACCTAGTGGTTAGAGGAAACCAAAAGCTAAAGGGGAGAGGATGCTAAAGATCCAAGGGGAAGAACTCAAGGAGGAGGCTAAGGGATTCAACTAAAGATCATTCAACCAATCTATTCAGGCAATAATTTTCTTGCTTAATTTTAATTGTCCAATGTATTTCTTAGTTCATTGTAGTAAACTCCATATAATATTTGGGTTCTAGTATGAAATTGGTGATTGAATGGTAGGATTTTAACATACATATAAAGAAGACTAATATGAAATTAGGTGGTTTAACCCAGAAATTTAGGATGATTATAATCTTGAATCGGATAATAGAATTCATGCCTTAGGATTTCTGAATAAATTGGAAAGCCTGATGCATATGCAGAGGATTATAACACATGTTTTAAGATCTGGAAATTTAGATAATTATGAGCCATGTGTTATGTTAAAATAAAATATTAATAGAATCTAGATGGATTTGTCGTAAAAATTATGGGTTAAGAGTTATGATCAATGATGTAAATTCTAAAAATTTGGAGAATGAAATTGATGTTAATTTGGGTAATTAACTATTGTAAGATGAAAGACAAAGTCATGGGTACCTATTCTTATATTATAATAATTGAGTAAACCATGAGAATGAGATTTGGGACATAATTAAGGATTATTGTATTAAAAAAACTGTAACAGATATGGGTTGTTGCCTAGGTCCGAATTGATTCGGCTACGAGGGCCGAATCAATTCGGTCAGGGGAACCGGTTCGACCCCCAGCAGCATACGGTTTCCGCCTCTAGGGTAGGTTGAGGTGGGATCGGGATTTGATCCGGGGTATATTTAAGAACCCATGCGAGTTGGTAGGATGGTGTTTGGACGAATGGAGATTTTATTTAACTAGATGGTTAAAACTTTTATAAAAAAGAAGATAATTAATAATTAACTAGGTGGTCAATTATTAGGGTGGGATTTCGTATGAATACTCATACGGGATGGTACTATTAGAAAATAGTAACATGTCATTTAATTAGATGGTTAAATCCAAAAGTAAGAATATTAATGAAATATTATGATATTCCTTGGGTGTAATTATAGAGTTAATTACCTATACAAACCTGTGTGATATAAATATGCATTTATATTTTGTGTGGATATACTAATCTAACACCTTGTATTTTTGGGCAATTATTAATTAATTAATTAATTCGACAACTTTTAAACTACTTGTGTGTTGTAATTTAATTGAATTAATTATTATTTATATTATTTAATTATTAATCTGGTGAGTAGACGATTAATATTTATGGGATTTAAATTTACTAAGCGTATGGTAACAATTTAATAAGTTAATAGTTGAATATTAAATTTAAAAAAAATAATTTGGATGGAAATTCTGAGTGTACGGTTGAATCCGGATGGGTCGAAATAGTCGGATAAGAGTGCCCATGGGTTGTAAATGGGTATCGGGACATTTTTAGGCAAAATCAAGCCCACGTAGGGGTATTTGGGCCTTTTTAATGAAGCCCACCAACCTAAAAACGGGATTTACTTAATAAACCCTAAAAGTGAGAAAGTGTGAGAGCCATAACTCATTTAAGGAAACCTAATCAAGCAGAGGACAAAAGAGGGAGCAATTGGAGAAACCTTAGGAGCCTAAATCAAGCACAAGTGTGGACATTCTTCATCAAATCATTATCTACACCAAAGAGATTGAGACCCTACAAACCCTAAAAAGCATGTGGTTAAAATTACTTTTAAATTAATTGCAGTTTTCAATTCATATCATAGTAGGTATAATAAGAACACATGATTTTGGGTTAATATGATATCTAAATTAGGTTTCAATTAATTTAGATTTTTGAATTGTAAAGGATTTGTGAATTTGATGGGTCAATCTTCGATCTGTGTAGAGGTTTTATTAATATTTAGAGTCTTGAAATTTTAGATGCGGCATGAGTTTTAAAAGGGTTGAAAGAAGGAAATCTGGATAGAATATGAGGTTTTCATTTTGTTAATGGTGGACTATTGGCTGAAGAAGGAGGGAGAGAACCGAGTATCATTCAAACTACCTAGGCCTAGTTCGAGCGATAACCATGGTCGTTCGAATGACATATTACTTTGTTCAAACAACGTGATGATTTCAGCCGCCATTTCTCCTCCTCCCTGCTTCAGTTGAAGTGTTAAATTTATGAGGCTACAGTTATGGTCTAATATTTTGGGACTTGGTTTGTGTGGAAATTTTCCTTTGGGACCATTAGTGAGACATTATATAAAAGAAAGTATGGTTGGAAATTGAGGAATTGGAAAACCTTAGGTTCATAAGTGTGCAAACTTACTAAGGAGAAATTCGAATAATAAATTTCGAATATTGTATTTTCGGGCCTTGTGAGCGAGTCCGAGTATATTGCTTGAGAGACGACATGGTAATACAATTAATTAATGCATGTTTAATTAAATTTGAGTCGGAATATAGACTTAGGTATAATTGGGCTAGTGATACGGGTTTTGTGGACGGTATAGCCGGATTAAATTTAATGTCACTACACCAAATCTGCCTAATTGTCACGGTCATTAACCTTGACAAGTTGGACTTGTCAAGGTCAATGACCGTGACAATTAAGGGCGAGACAACTTTTTTTGTCATGGTCATTGACCTTGACAAGTTCGTTAGAATTGTCACGGTCGTGTCACGATCCCTGACCGTGACAAGTTTAGTCACGGTTAATAACCGTGACAAAGCCTTGACCCTTTTTTTAAAAAAAAATGTCACGGTCATTGACCGTGACAACAATATTTGTCAAGGATTTGTCACGATCATTGACCGTGACAATTCTCGGTAGAATTTTAAAAAAATCTGCTGGGCAGTATGACCACTGCCACTGCCCAGCAGTATATTTGTACCTGTTATAGCAATGTTGTACCTGTTTAAACATCATATATCCAAACAAACTAAAGATAATGCAAATATATGTTCAAAATAGAAACAATATACATGACGATATAATCCAAATATAATTAAAATGTACCAACTTAAAAATAATGTCACTACATGTCTGGGGTAAATGTGAGGGGTGAGTAGGCCACACGATATACGAATTGACACACCCACTAATATACATCGTTCCGCATTGTTCGCGCAACCACAATAGGGAGTTCTCCTTCCCGGGTATCACATGCGTGACGAGCACTTTGGACTCGATCTCTTGAAGCGCACGTCCATGAACTATTCCACCCTGGACGATATTCGGGTCCCTCAATCCCCCCTATCCGCTGGCCATCAAATACGTCCAATATGAACACGCTCGGCTAACCAATTGTCTACATTGGTCTGGGGAAGGGATCCAAATAAGAAAGTGGATTATCGAAGTACGCACGTGTCGGTGATGAAGCAGCAAGGTCCACATCCTCGTCATCCTGCGCCTCATTCTCCCGCACCTCCTCCTCCTCCTCCACCGCCTTCTCCTTCCCTTTCCCCTTACGGTATCCGCCCAACGTACGCTTCATGAATGAGTACATATCTTGGATCGTCGCCTCCAAACGGGACAACTTCGCGTCATGTGAATCCACCGTTCGAGCCAACCCGGTGTCGCTCGTCTCCAATCCGATGATCCTAGATTTGGCCACCCGCGAGCTCGCCCCCCTTGTCCTCCCCTTGCTAATTAGAGCCAAGAACTTGGCTGAGTGCGTCTGTGGACAAAGACGCCTTTTCGGCATCAGACTGCGACTCATGCACTTCCTTAAGCTTTGGCTGAAACGACAAAAAGCACATGATTAGTAAAATAAGTAAACTAAAAAATTATAACGTAATTAACAAAAATTAAACTGTCGGATTACTTACAATCGTGGACGCGACGCTCGGGGACACCTCCTTGTCCTTCCCCTTCTTCGTCCGAAGATCCACATAAGTATCGAGCCTATGTGGCTACCCCCTTGGGTCACTTTCTACCCCTTGAAATAAAATAAATTAAAATTAGTATCGGCCCCGCAAAGTAAAATAATGAAGAATAATATATTTCTGTAGTTATAGAAAAATTAAATCTCACCTTCATCCTATGCTCCACCTCGGCGTAAGACGTCAGGCCGGAGTAGTGCACGTCCGTCTTTTTTGCCCGATTTCCCCTCCCCGATTGGCGAGATGCCAATTGTCGATCCTCGATCTCATTGTCAATGAACTTTTGCCATTGTGCCAATGAGATCGGCTCCTTGGGCAGGACGGATCCACTCCATTGGATAATGGACTCTCGTGTTTTTCCAAAGTACCGTGTCCGCATATTTTTCTTCCACGTCTTGTGTTGCTCCCTCAACTGCTCCAAGACGGAATCGCGTAGCTTTGGATCCAAGTTGAATTGTTCATGTCCAACAAATACAATGTTAGTTGAGAATAAATATAAATATAAATATAAAATTAAAATGAAATTGAAATTGAAATTGAAATTGAAATTGAAATTGAAATTGAAATTGAAATTGAAATTGAAATTGAAATTGAAATTGAAATTGAAATTGAAATTGAAATTGAAATTGAAATTGAAATTGGAATTGAAATTGAAATATATTACCTGTAGTGCCGCCCAAACAGCTAACTTGAGCTCATATGGCACCTCCTTCCAACTCATAAACCCCGGGTCGATGACCGTCTTTAGCAGCTCGAGGGATCTCGCTAATAGCTCCGATTTGTTCTCGATGGTAATCCCAAATTTGCCATATTTGGGGAGCCTAGGCGCCGAGGAGCCCTCGTCGCCTCCGCCATCACCGAGCCCAGACGACATCATCATAGACAGCATCATGATCTTCGCCTTAATACCTGAAGGAGACATCATCATAAACAGCATCATCATCTTCACCTTAATACCTGAAGGAGACATTTGCTGTAAAAAAATGTTATTAGTACAGATAAAAAAATGTTATTAGTACACATAGACACACACCCCTACCCCACCCCCTCCCTGCCCCCACCCCCTCACCCTCTCACCCCACTCCCACCACACACACGCACACGTACACCCCCCCCCCACCACACCCCCTACCCCCCTCCCCCACCACACACCACCACACACATATATGCACATTTATTAAGGTAATTGACACTTAATAAATCTTATTGCAAGTGAAAACATTTTTTGGACAAAAAAAATCATTGAAGTCATTTTGTTGGAGGTCATATGCTTCAAGATCGCAGGTTTACTTCGGTGATATCATTTTATGTTAGGAGTAGATGGGCTTTTATGTATTTTTTCTATTGGGATGAGTAAAATATTTGAAAAACTTATTATTACCATTAATGTTTTGATTGAAGTAACTTTGATTTAGGTTGGTGGATATGATGTTAGAATTGTTGATTGTGTAGAGAGATTTTACTTATATTTGAAAAACTTATTATTACCATTATTGTATGTTATATATGTTATAATGGGATGATGTTATATATTATTTTTAATAGGTTTTGTTTATCATTTTATATATTATATATGCCGGAATAGATGTAAAGCATGGAATACATGTTATATATTATGTCCGTTCGAATGCCTCAAAATAAAAAATTCCAAAATTATTTTTAAAACTTGTTCCTAGATCCCAATACTTCAAAAAGAAAATACACAACTCAAAAAAATTCCTCAATACTTCAAAAGGTTTTTAAAACATATTTTATGAAAAAATTCTCTCAATTTAAAAAACATTTTAGTGTGTGCAATTAGCTAATATTATACCAAACTTCTCGAAAGGATATAGTCCTCATATTCAATCATGGAAGGCTCCAATGAGAGATAGTGCATGATCTTCAATCTTTAGTCCTTAAGGTTCATCTGACCTAAACTAGATTGTGTCTCACTCATAACGAACCAAGTCTATTTAACTTGATAGACTCAAACATTTTGATACATGAGAGAGCCAATTTATATATAATACAAATGTTTACATTTTCAGTAAGACTTTTGCCAACATTTTGTGAACAATAATAGTTCTTTCGCTTTTGTTTGTTAAATACTAATCTACTAAGAATTTGGCGACATCCACAATGAAAAAAATTAGTAGGCAAAAAATGCTACCAATTTAATGTTTTAATGGTGAAGGAAAGTTCAAAATAACCTGCATTATTGAAAAATCACAACGAATTATTTTTTATCTTTAACCATAGTCAAAATATCTTAATCTTCCCTTTGAAATTAAAATTAGACACAAATATACAAGTACAAATATCTTCAATGTGGAATTAAGTCGATAACACTAATATTCTAAAGTCCATGAACGATATCTAACCTAAGACAAAAGTATAGGTTAAGAAACAACATATTAACATGTGAATTGTCTAATTCGAATGAAAATGAGTTAATCTTTATATACATAATCATCAATATTAATCTAAATTAGCTTATACCCATACAAGGCTAATTTTATATACATAATCATCAATGTTTTGCCTCTAATATAACAACCCCCTATTTTCCACATACTCACCCACCACACACACACACACACACACACACACACACACACACATATATATATATATATATATATATATATATATATATATATATACACACAAACATATATATAAATGGAAGAGAGAGAGAGAGAGAGAGAGTTGTAAAAAGGAGGGAACGGCGGGGGGGGGGGGGGGGGGGGGAGGATTTTTGCTGAAGAAGTTATCACGGTCGTGTTAAGGTCCTTGACCGTGACAAATATTTAAAGAATTGTCACGGTCAATGACCATGACAAGTCCGTGACAAGTAAATTTATCACGGACTTGTCACGGTCGTGTCAAGGTCAATGACCGTGACATAAAATGCGTGTTTTTTGTCACGATCAATGACCTTGACAAGGATGGCCGACTGAAAGATGACAATTTTGTCATTTTGGTGTAGTGTGTAAATCTATACAGTAGTGTGGTAGTGTGTGTGTGTGTGTATATATATATATATATGTATGTATGTATGTATTGTGTGTTCTTAAATATCGGTGGTTAGATATTTAATAAAAGCATACCCCTCTAATGCTATCATAGGATGTTGCACTATATGGGTGAATCCCCTGTCTTGAAGAGCGGAGTGAGTATAGTCCCCAGGTCATATCGTCTGTATTTAGGGGTGAGACGTCTTGGGTATGATTCAGTCTCATTTTCGGAGAGAACTATGACCGCCTCTACTACATTTATTTTGTTTCACTGATTCGAGGAATTAACCATGTCAGGGTGTCAGGGTGGGTAAGTATACCTGGATTGATAGCAGTATCGAGAACATCCGGTGAGTGCCTACTCGGGAGGATGGTTATATAATTACAACATGTGTGTGAATGTTATAATACGATTATACGTATGTATATGGTGCAGATAATTATATACGGGTAAAATACATGATGTGAATTGTATTCTTTATTATATAACTCGTGAAAATGTTATATGGTCTTAAATGAAAATAATGATTTGTTAAGTTAATGCGATATACAACTTATAAATCATATATTAAAAATGCTCAAGATTGAGTAGGGTGACAAGAAGGAACTACATAATGAGAACTAGTTATGGGGTAGATGACTAGGTGGATTATACAGAAAAATAGTAGGTGTGCACATTAGTTGAGGGATGAGTTGGTCCTCAAGAGAGTACGACACTAGCTTAAATATGAAGAATATTCATGCATTTTAATTTACTGAAATTTAATTCTAACCCTTGCAATCAAATATTTTTAAAACCCTTTTAGGTGTCCGACCATAGGGGCGCCAGACTTGATCTTATTTGAGGGTACATAGCTGCGGTACATGTGGGTGCCGCAGACTTGCGTTAGACGCTTCTCTTATTCACTCCTATATAGGGATAATATGTATGTTGTACTTTCGAGAATGTTTCTCGTGGTAGTTGTACATTTTATTTATGTTCAAATTGTATAAGCTTTATTTTTTATGGGTTGTATTTATTTTGGTTTGGCTGATTTTAGTCGGTATTTATTCGACTAGAACTTGTTTAAGATACTTGTGAGATGTTAAAGATCTTTTATATTGTGATGGTTTTTTTATGTCTCTTGTCGTACTTAACTTGGTTATTTAAAAGATAAAATTTGACACGAACTTAATTAATCATTAGGTGGTTAGTAATTAATAAGTTTTGCGACAGTGATGCTAAGAACGAACCAGGTGGAAATCTTATTTATGTTGATAAAGGCCTCATCACCCAGTATTTAATTAGGCAGGGTGTCACAAATGGTATCAGGGCATCAGGTTCTAGTCTCCCTAGAATCTGTATGGCTTACTATGACTTTAGCGTAGCATTCTTTTAATATAGAGCCCTACTATTAAGATTGGTGACTCATCTTTATGATTATGAGATATCGTACTTCTGCTATTAAGAATTGTATTAATAGTGAACTAATACAACTCATTTGAATTTCAGATGCTTCCCAGGAGAGGAAGAGGTAGACCCCGACGTCTGTCGCTAGAGGTAGAGAGGGAGAGGCTCATCAGGAGCCCGAGATCCCACAGCCACATGCTCCATCGGGGTTTGTATCCACGACACATGTAGCTTATATTGTGACCCAAGTGGTCAATGCCTCCATGACAACATAATTTTGTCAGCCCTAGCCACAACTGCCAGTGGCCCCAGTTGTTTAGGCCCACCCGGGGTCGTCCGAGTGGCATCTAGTTAGGGAGGCCTTTCATAAGGTCCATCCCCCGGAGTTTCAGGGCAGTGCAGAGGTGATTTTAGCCTATCAGTGGAAGAGAGAGATGTAGCACCACTTACGCATTGTTGACTATAGCGAGGTCCAAAGTCAGATGTTGTCTACTATCAGGCTGATAGGGGTAGCCTTGCAGTGGTGGGAGTACAATACCACTATTGGAGAGAGAGAGATATACGATGACCATCGCCGAGTTCTGGGTTCGGTTTAACTGTAAGTACTTTCCTCTAGCAGTTAAGGCTGAGATGAGGATGAGATTTAGAGATTTGATTTAGGGGGATCATTCTGTGGTGGAATACGAGGAGGAGGTCACCCATTTGGCTAATTTAGTGCCGGATGAGGTAAGCAACGAGGAGAGGAAGAAGGGGAAATTTATTAATGGTTTGGCCTGGAGGATTAGGCAACATTTTATTGGGAACCCTACTTTGGTGACATATTCAGACATCATCAATGTAGCCTTACTACATTTCCACAACCATTGCTTCCACCTGAAGGGAAGCAAGATAGGAGGTAAGCCTTGCTAGTTAGGTAAGGCAATTGGGGGTGTTGCTAGCGGAGCACAGCAGATAAGTAGCCAGCAGGGGAAGGATACCCATCAGGGGAATCCTACTAAGAGATTTCAACCTGGAGGTCAGGGGTTTAGGCAGGGCTAGCAGGGCCCTAATCAGTATAAGGTTCCTCAAAGCCGCCAGGGCCAAGGGAACAATGGATGAGGCTAGTAGGGACAACCTCATCAGGGCCAGTAGGGCTAGCATTAGGGAGACTTTCAGAGGCATTGCTTCGGTTACGACCAGTGGGTCCATCTGAGGAGGGAGTGACCACAGAGAGGTAGGGGCTAGCAACACAGTGCCCCACGGGGATAACAGGTATAGATGCCTCTAACTGCACCAGCTTCACCAGCCCCACAACAGTCGGGGCAGCTGCACTATGGGCATGTGTATAACGTTCGGGATGTTTCGATTCCACCAGCACCTCAGGCGCCACCAGTAGTCTAAGGTACATTTCCTATTTATGCGCATGAGGGTAGGATTCTTTTTTATACTAGTTCATCGCATTCATTCATTAGGATCAAATTCACTAGAGTTGATGGGTTGTTAGAGTTAGCCGATAGTCTTCTTATGTGTCTAGAATCACCGATGGGGGTGGGTCACTAATACACTCGATTTGTAGAGGAGTAGATATTATGATTGGGAGACTATGTTTAGTAGCAGACCTCTTAGTCTTAGATATGGAGGGATATGAGATCATCTTAGGCATGGATTGGTTAGCATGAGATAGAGGCGGTGGCTTGAATTCGTGAAGGACTACCATTTTGATATTCAGTATCATCCTGGCAAGGCTAACATGGTGGCAGATGTGTTGAGTCAACGACCTACAGAGGACTTGGCAGAGGTCTGGAAAGCTAAGTAAAGTGGACTTCGTCATGATGATAAGGTCACCAGGGAATGTATGGAAGTTTTAACGATCACGCCCGAGATTGTCATGTGGGTGGTGAGAGCACATGCGGAGGATTCGTTTTGCCAATAAAGGGTGAGACAGTTACTAGAAGAGGGTGCAGAGTCTTATTCTATCATCTCGGAAGGAGGGCTACATTTTAATGAGAGTTGGTCGTGCCAGATGACAAGGATTTGAGGCATGCCATTTTGATCGATTCCCATGGCTCTAGATTAGTGGTACATCTTGGCGGGGATAAGATGTACCAGGACATGATGAGGTATTACTGGTGGTTGGGGATAAAGTGAGATATAACATAGTTTGTCTCAAAGTGCGCCACCTGTCATCTTATTAAGGTGGACCACCAGAGGCCTTCAGGGATGTTGAAGAATCTTGATATTCCTGTGTGGAAGTGGGAGAGCATTTCTATGGATTTCATTACGGGGTTGCCAACATCGTAGAGAGGTCACGATTCCATATAGGTGATAGTGGATCGGTTGACCAAGGTAGACCAGTTATTTTGAGACAATGCGGTATGCAAAGCTATTCATAGCGGAGATAGTTAAGTTCCACGGAGTGTCGATTAACACCGTGTCTGATAGAGATAAGATCTTCGTATATCACTTCTAGCAGAGCTTTTAGGAGGCTATGGGCACAGATTCGCGGTTGAGCATTGCCTATCATACACAAACAGACGGGCAAATTGAGAGGGTAAATCAGATGCTGGAGGATATGCTGAGGATGTGCATTCTATACTTTGGGGGAGGATGGGATCAATATCTTCCATTAGAAGAATTTGCGTATAATAACTCGTACCAATTAACTATCGGCATCACCCCATTCGAGGCACTTTATAGGAGACCTTATCGTTCACCTGCTTGTTGGTTAGAGGTGGGGTACAACAAGTTATTGGGGCCAGAGATAATTCAGGAGATGTCTTCCAAGATAGAGTTTATTTGGGGATGTATTCGGATAGCCCCGGATCGGCAAAAGAGTTATGTCGATGCCAATCCAAGACTTGTTGAGTTAGAGGTCGGCGATCAGGTATTGGTTTGGGTATCTCCCATGAAAGGGGTAATGAGGTTCTGTAAGAAGGGGAAACTAGCACCGAGGTATGTGGGACCTTTCCCTACCATTGAGAGAGTGAGACCGGCAGATTATAGAAGGGGTTTACTAGAGCATCTTAAGCAGATACACGACGTGTTCCACATGGCATTGCTGAAGAAATATCAGAGGAGTGAGAGGGAATTTTGGCATGTTCCACTCTAGGAGATTGATCTACATCCAGACGTCTCGTATGAGGAGAGACCTGTAGCTATCCTGGATCGTATTGAGCGGAAGCAATGGTCTAAGGTGGTACCACTAGTTAAAGTTTAGTGGAGACATCACAATGCCGATGAGTATACTTAGGAGTGGGAGGATTACATGCGAGAGAAGTATCCAATTATTCACCGCAGGTACTACCTAATTTCGGGGGCGAAATTCCCTTGTAAGGGGGGAGTATATGTAACACCTCGTATTTTTGGGCATTTATTAATTAATTAATTTGGTAAATTTTAAATTACTTGTTAGTCGTAATTTAATTTAATTAATTATTATTTATATTATTTAAATATTAATCTGGTGAGTAGACGATTAATATTTATGTAATTTAAATTTACTAAGCGTATTATAATAATTTAATAAGTTAATAGGTGAATATTAACTTTTAAACAAAATATTTCGGATGGAAATTTTGAGTGTACGATTGAGTCTGGATGGGTCGAAATAGTCAAAAAAGAGTGCTCGTGGGTAGTAAATGGGTCTCGGGACATTTTGAGGCAAAACCAAGCCCACATAGGGGTCTTTGGGCCCTTTTAATAAAGCCCACCAGCCTAAAAACGAGATTTACTTAATAAATCGTAAAAGTGAGAGAGTGTGAGAGCCATAACTCATTTAAAAAGAACTAATCAAGTGGAGGACAAAAGAGGGAGCAATTAGAGAAACCTTGGGAGCCTAAATCAAGAATAAGTATGGACATTCTTCATCAAATCAGCATCTACAACAAAAAGATTCAGACCCAATAAACCCTAGAAAGCAAGTGGTTAAACTTTACTTTTTAAATTAATTGCATTTTTTAATTCATATCGTAGTAGGTATAATAAGAACACATGATTTTGGGTTAATTTGATATCTAAATTGGGTTTCAATTAATTTAGATTTTTAAACTGTAAAGGATTTGGGAATTTGATGGGTCAATCTTCAATCTGTGTAGAGGTTTTATTAAGATTTAGAGTCTTGAAATTTTAGATGTGGCGTGAGTTTTAAAAGGGTTGAAAGAAGGGAATGTGGACAGAATGTGAGGTTTTCATCTTGTTAATGGCGGACTGTTGGCTAACGAAGTAGGAGAGAACCCAGGGTCATTAGATGACCTGGGCTTAGTTCGAATGATAGCCATGGTCGTTCGAAGGACATTTTACTTCATTCGAATGATGTGATGATTTCATCTGCCATTTCTCCTTCCCCCTACTTCGGTTTGAGTGTTAAATTTAGGGGGCTAAAGTTATGGTCTAATATTTTGGGAGTTGGTTTGTGTGGAAATTTTCCTTTGGTACCCTTAGTGAACATTATATAAAAGAAATTATGGTTGGAAATTATGTAATTGGAAAACGTTAGGTTAATAAGTGTGCAAACTTACTAAGGAGGAATTTGAATGATACATTCTGAATATTGTATTTTTGGTCCAAGTGAGCGAGTCCGGGTATAAAGGTAAGAAGATTAATTAATCCACGTTTAATTAAATTTGAGTCGGAATATAGACTCAGGTATAATTTGGGCTAGTGCTACGGGTTTTGTGCATGGTATAGCTGGATTGAATTTAATATACATATATATATTGTGTGTGTGTGTGTTCTTAAATATCAGTGATTAGATATTTGATAAAAGCATACCCCTCTAGTGCTATCATAGGAGGTTGCTCAATGTGGGTGAATCCCCTGGCTTGAGGAGCAGGGTGAGTATAATTCCCAGGTGGTAGCGTCTGTATTTAGGGGTGAGGCGTCTTAGGTATGATTCAGTCTCATTTCTGGAGGGAATCATGACCGCATCCGCTGTGTTTATTTTGTTTCACTGATTCAGGGAGCTAATCATGTCAGGATGCCCGAGTGGATAAGTATACCTGGATTGATAGCAATATAGAGAACATCCGGTGAGTGCCTACTCGAGAGGATGGTTATATAATTACAACTTATGCGTGAATGTTGTAATATAATGATACATATATATATATATATATATATATATATATATATATATATATATATATATATGGTGCAGATAATTATATACGAGTAAAAGATATGATGTGAATTGTATTCTTTATTATATAACTCGTGAAAATGTTGTATGATCTTAATTGAAAATAATGATTTGTTAAGTTAATGTGATATACAACTTATAAATCATATATTAAACATACTCGGGTAAGAGTAGGGTGATAGGAAGGAGCTATATAATGAGAACTAGTTACGGGGTAGATGACTAGGTGGGTTATATAGAAAAATGATTGGTGTGCACATTAGAAAATGGGTGAGTCGGTCCACAAGAGAGTGCGACACTAGCTTAAATATGAAGAGCATTCATGCATTTTAATTTACTGCAATTTAATTCTAACCCTTTCTATCAAATATTTTTAAAGCCCTTTTAGGTGTCCGACCATAGGGGCGCCATACTGGATCTTATTCCAGGGTACGTAGCTCCGGTACAAGTGAGTGCTGCAGTACTTGCATCAGACGTTTATACTATTCAATCCTAGATAGGGATAGTATCTTAGTTGTACTTTCGAGCATGTTGCTCATGGAGGTTGTACATTTTATTTCAGTTCAGATTGTATCAACTATATTTTCTATGTGTTGGATTTATTTTGGTTTGTCTATTTTTAGTCGATGTTTATTCGGCTATCACTTGCTTCAGATACTTGTGAGATGTTCAAGCTCTTTTATATTTTGATGGTTCTTTTTTGTCTCTTGTTTTACTTAACTTAGTTATTTAAAAGATAAAATTTAAAAACTGCTTAATTAATCATTAGGTGGTTAGTAATTAATAAGTTTTGCGATAGTGATGATAAGAATGAACCATATGGAAATCATATTTAATTTGATAAAGGCCTATTCACTAGGTATTTAACTAGGAGGGGTGTCACAACTTATATTCGTGAACTGTCCTATTGGTTGGGGTGACACGCATTCGAGACCGTAGCACACATCGGCACCGGTGAGCTAGGCGTAGTGTAGGTTATATTTTAGGTACTACATAGCAGCGCTACTTATGGGAGATAAGTGTTGATGCTGGAAGCCATGTGTCACCACTGGGTGTGGGCCTTGCAATGGTATACTGCATAGGGACCGCACCACTTGTATGTGTTTTGTGATATCCATTTGGATGAGGGGCTCTTCTGGACTTACCTATAGAGCACGAACGTGACACTGAAGGTAGATGTCAGTGTGTTATATATATAAGGACATATATATACTCATATAAAATTAATAAGATTAATTCGTTAGTCTAATGATGTAGACAATAAATTACTAACCCAATACTACGTAGTGTGCATAATAGATGTTTATGTCACTTCTATGGGTAGTATGACTGGGATACTTTGGGAAGTAGCAATGTGAGTGTAGATGATTAGATTTCAGTATGTTAGCTATGCTAGATGCATCTTATATTTAAATTACACGGTTATCAGTTATTATCTTGGGACTTGGGTGGTTATGTGTAGTATTGCACTTAGATGATGGGTGAGGCACTTAAAGTATGTGAGTATCGATGGGGATGCTTACTTTGGATTAACTGTATTTTTGCTCTTTAAATTCAGTATGTTAATTATTGCAACTCTTGGGCGCTGACCCAAATTATAAAATATTTTTCCCCTCAGGTTTTCATTTCAATTAGTTTATTATTTTGGATTCTTGTATGGGAATAAGCCCGAGTTTTTTTTATTCTATCATTTTGGACAGTTGTATTGTTATTTGATTTTTATGACTAGTTGAGTGTTACATTTTATTTACTATCGAATGTTATTTAAATAGTTTATTATGTACGTCGTTTCTTAAAGAAAAATAAAATTTTTTTATCACGGTTTGATGCTGAGAATGATATAGTTTGATAGACAAGCCCCATCTTCGACGAATTGTGTCTGACCAAACTTTACGTGAACAATAGGGGTTGTTGTAATAATCAAGCACTAAGGATTGAATAGATTTAAATTCAAGTTATTAATATCTAATATGCGCAAATCTCTAACCTTAAGCATATCACTATCACTATTTTAATGACTAAGACTAAGTGAGAGTTGATTCGCTTCCACCCACCTATGAGTCCACGAGTTCATATCACTTGTGTTAACCACCCAATGTAAAGTAGTTTTGAAAGTTATCTAATCGGGCATTCATTTTCACACTCACAAGCTTCTATCATGTTTATTCTATTCTGGAATATTAGTTACGGGGGAATAATTTTTTATAGAGTTGAGCCGAAAGAGAATTTCGTTTTTAATATCCTCCAAGTACGATTTGTACAAAGCAAAGAGTTTCAGGTTTTTGAAGTCAGGACCTTAGGAGTAATAAGTTTTGAAAAGATAAAGTTGCCTTTTTCTTTTTGGGGGGTTCATTTCCACAACACTCCATTTTGATAATACGATATTAAACTTAATCCCTATTTTTTCAATAACTAGGTTGTGCATTAAAATCAATACTTTCTTTTTCTCAAAACACCCTTCCTTTTCTCACTCTCTATTTTTCTTTTCTCTTTTCAATTTCTCTCTCTCTCTCTCCTACACACACACACAAATGCGCGCGCATTCTCCCATAATTTTTTTTTTTTTATAATTTGAAAAATATATAAATACATCTAAAATATGTATATATATATATATATATATGTGTGTGTGTGTGTGTGTGTGTGTGTGTGTGTGTGTGTGTGTGAGTTTAATTTGTATTAAAAAGTTTTAATTTTATTTTAAATTATTTTAAAGGCTTTTTTCTTATTAGAAAACAGTTTTTTATTTAACAAAAAGAGTTTCTTATTTATAAAAAGGAAGTTTTGTTATAAAAGGTTTATAAAAATTGTTTTATAAAAATGTTAACAAAAACTTTTTTATAAAAAAAAGTCACAAAAAAGTTATTATAAAAGTTTCACAAAAAGTTAGTTTTAGTCTATAATAAAAATTTAATAAAATAGTTACAAAAAATAATTTTATAAAAAAGTAATTGTTGATACCAAATTTAGTTTGCTGATGTGGATCATTTAAGTGGAGACACGTGTCAATCTACATGGCACTTACCCACATTTTTGAACAACACCTTGACTTCGAGTAACTCAACCTCCCCGACCAACTCAGATACTCCGAGCAACAAGTGCTCTTCGAGGAACTTTACTGTACCGAGAAACTCATGAATACTGAGCTACTTAGGCGGTCCGAGCTGCATCTCGTACAGAGCATTAATGTCCGGATAATCAACAGATTGACTGTGCATTAAATGCTCATTATTATCATACAGATGTATACGCCTATTGGACAGCTATGTATTACCCTTTCACATTTACAGCCTGAGGGCTATAAATACATTGTATCATCCTCATTGTAAGGGGACTCGAAATTTCTTGGTAAAATCTGTTATCGAGAATTCCCAAACAGTCAGTAATAACAAAACAGTGGACGTAGGCCATTCCTTTAAGGTTGAACCACTTTAAAAATCTTTTATCTTGTTTATTTTTATCTGTGATTGATTAATTAGAGATAATCTAATTTTTTACATCAACAGATTGGCGTCGTTTGTGGGAAACGACTGTAATTATCTTTTTTCACCAAAACAATTCATCACCAATGGATGATAATCCTGATTCCAGTAATCAAAATGCTAGAAACCCCCCGAATCCCTCCGCTCCTCCAAATATCCAAGATCTGGCTGGAATTATGGCCAATTTTGCTCAAGGCCAGACGGCCATGCAAGAGACTATGCGACAACTCATGCAAACTATCCAGGGTGGAGTGCCGACGCATTTAGGACAACGAAGTGTTCAAAGAAATACCCGTTTACTTTCTTCGCGTATTAGGCAGAGCGATTCATATCGCACTGAGAGATCTGATGATTTTTCTTGTCAACCGGGTCGAAATTCGTCAGTACGAGCCACAGATACTGAACAACACATCACTCTCTCTCCATAAAGGACTAGTGCATTAAAGAGATTAAGTAGGGTCTCTCCTTTTGATCGATTGGGCCCTAGGAAGAATAAAAGTCCTCCTAAGGCTGTGTCGAGAAACTTTCGACGACCATCTGATCTAAGAGAGGGTTCTGCCCAATCGCAACCAGTTGCTCGACATGATAGATCCCAGGAAGCGACTTCAACACGGTTAATTGCTCGAACCAATAGGCCCGAGGAGGGAAAGGATGCATGGAAAGGCTCTATTCAAAGGTTGGAGGATAGACTAGGGGAAATGGCTAAGGCCAAGAATCCTCTACCAAGAACTTTTGTCCAAGGGACGCCTTTTATACTGGCAATTGTAGATTTTCCCACACCATAGAAGTTCAAAGCACCTATTGTGACCCCTAAATATGATGGAAAAACTGACCCTGTCCTTCATATAGAACAATACCAAGCTGCTGCCGACATCTATGCCGTGCCAGACGAGATGAGATGCAGGGCATTTTTTGGAACTCTTACCGGATCTGCACAAATATGGTACAATAATCTTCCTCGGGGGAAGATTTCAACTTTATTTCAACTAGCCGAGCTCTTCATTGGAAATTTCTATTTTGGAGAAAAACCAGTTAAATGAGTGGCACATTTGTTAAGTGTTAGACAAAAAACAGGTGAGAGCACCAGGGATTACATAACTCATTTCAATAACGAGAAGCTCGAAGTTATTGATTACGAGGAAAAGACAACAATTACTGATTTGATGAGTGGATTGTTGCCCAATAAATTGTACAATACTTTGGCCAAAGATCCACCCAGAACCATGTCAGAACTAATGGCAAAAGCGGCCAAGATCATGAATGCCGAGGAGGCTATGGCTGTGAAGAAGAACATGGACACCAAAGAGACCAAGATGGAGGTTGATAAGGATAAAAAGAAAGAACATAAGAACAATGGTGGTGACAAGCAGTCAAAAGCAAAGCCATCATGGGAAATATTGAAGAAATTTGAAAATTATACTCCTTTGAAAGTAGATATAAACCATATCCTGGAAGAGATCAAGAACAGTGAGGAACTAAACTGGCCTGAGAAAATGAAGACAGATCCTGACAAGAGGAATAAGGCCAAATATTGCGAGTTCCATAAAGACCATGGTCACACGACCAAAAATTTCATAGCTCTCCAGAATGAAATCGAAGCACTCATCAGACGAGGAAAGCTGGCCAAGTATGTTGATCGAAGAAATGAAAGAAAAAGCAACGACCGAGCAAGACAGAGGTCTAGATCTCCTCGTCGAGCAGAAGAAAACAAGAAATAGATCATGAAGATGATCCAGAAGATGACCCCGATCTCCCCAAGAGACCAAGACAGTCAGAGCGTGAGGTATTTTCAATTTGTTTTGGATCATTTGATTGTAATGTTATTACAGGTGGAGATGCAGGAGGTGGGGAGCTTACTGCGGAAAAGAAAGCTTACCTAAATTAGGCTCAAGCTTGTTCATACATTCAGCGAATAAATCTATCTGAGGATGATCGCCCAAGGAAGGTAAACAAAGAAAAACTGGTCATCGATTTCTCCAAGAACGACCTCGCAGGTGTACTATATCCTCATGATGATCCACTGGTGATCAAAATGAGGATGAAGGAAGTAATAATCTCAAGAGTACTGGTGGATAATGGTAGCTCGGTGGACATCATGTTCTACTCATGCTTCGATAGTTTAAATCTAAAGTTGTCTCAGTTGGAACCTTATCACAGGCCCCTCCTCGGGTTTGCTGGCGAGAAAGTCTTTCCACTTGGGACGATCAAGTTGGATATGTTCATCGGTACATGGCCTGCTTGTCGAACAGAAAGAGTACATTTCTTTGTGATGGAAAAGAATGTCCAGTCAGCTTACAATATCATCATGGGAAGGGTAGGATTGAAGAAGTTCGAAGCAATACCATCTACTGTACATCAATGCCTGAAATTTCCAACCAATTTTGGAGTGGGAGTTGTGAAGGGTGACCAAAAAGTAACTCGAGAATGTTACTACTCATCTACCGAGCAAGAAGAACTGGAGGAATCTAGGAAAAAGACTACTACCTACCAAGTGGATGAAGGTGCAGAGATTGAAACATTGGATCCTAGAGACGAGTCGCAGCTCGTGAAAGGTCAGGTGGTGGAAGCTACTGAAAATATCATTTTGGACGATGAGCACCCGGAACGAACAACTCAAATAGGTTCATCATTAGATGCCTCACTAAAATAGGAATTGATAGTTTTCCTAAAAAGCAGAAAACAAAATTTTCCTTGGAGTCATGAGGATATGCCAGGAATAGACCCAAATTTTTTATGTCACGAGCTCAATGTGAATAAGGAGATCAAGCCAGTGAAGCAGAGAAGAAGAGTGTTCAGCCCTGAGAAGAACCAAGCTATACAAGAGGAGGTAGAGAAGCTCCAAAAAGCTTGCTTTATTGAC
The DNA here is from genome assembly GCA_949130495.1 of Sambucus nigra. Taxonomy (NCBI): domain Eukaryota; kingdom Viridiplantae; phylum Streptophyta; class Magnoliopsida; order Dipsacales; family Adoxaceae; genus Sambucus; species Sambucus nigra. The sequence goes on along the minus strand of OX422214.1, from coordinate 468,073,636 downwards.
GATGTCAAATATCCAGACTGGTTGGCAAATGTAGTAATGGTGAAGAAGAAAAATAACAAGTGGAGGATGTGTGTAGACTTTATCGACCTTAATAAGACATGCCCAAAGGATCATTTTCCTTTACCTCGAATTGATCAATTAGTGGATCCTACCTCGGGACACGAGTTGTTGAGCTTCATGGATGCTTATTCTAGTTACAACCAGATTAAAATGAAACCTGAAGATAGGGAGAGTACCTCTTTCATTACCCCTAGGGGAACTTATTGTTATAATGTTATGCCTTTTGGTTTGAAAAATGCTGGTGCAACATATCAACAGGTGATGAACAAGGTATTTACAGAACAAATCAGTTGCAATATGGAAGTTTATGTTGATGCTATGCTGACGAAGAGCAAGAGAGCTACTGACCATCTAATTGACTTAGGCCAGACCTTTGAACAACTAGATAAATATCAAATGAAGTTGAGCCCCACCAAGTGCATATTCGGAGTACGAGAAGGCATATTTCTTGGGTATATTGTCAACCAATGAGGAATCAAAGCAAACCCAGAGAAGATCAAGGCTCTATTAGGACTACGATCTCCAACGACGAAGAAGGAAGTACAAAGTCTCACTGGGCGAGTTGCAGCACTTAATAGATTTGTTTCACGACCAACAGATAGATGCCTCCCATTCTTCAAAACACTCCGAAAAATGTTTGAATGGAATGACGAATGCGAGAAGGCTTTTCAAGAGTTGAAGAAATATCTGGGAGCACCTCCACTGTTATCCAGGCCAGTGATGGGGGAAAGATTGTACTTGTATTTGGCAGTATCGGAGAATGCAGTTAGCTCGGCATTGATAAGAACGGAGGATGGAGTGCAAAAACCAATCTATTACACTAGCAAAGCCTTTCGAGGAGCAAAGGTCTGATATCCAAGACTGGAAAAGTTATCACTAGCATTGATCGAGGCGAGTAGGAGAATGAGGCCGTACTTCCAAGCTCATACCATAGTTGTGTATACTGATATGCCATTAAGGCAAGCTCTTCATAAACCAGAAAAATCAGGGAGATTGATGTACTGGGCAGTAGAACTTGGTGAATATGACATAGTTTATGAACCTAGATCGTCGCTTAAAGGGCAAGCAGTAGCAGATTTTATAGAAGAATTCACATATACTGATACCTCCGAGGAGAAAAAGTTGCACACCAACCAACCTGTGGATGTTACAGGATCATCAAATTTAACCCCCGATCAACTTAAGGCGGTCAGCGAGCAAGAGAAGATGGTCGACGAGCAGCAAGAAGTGCTAGAGGAGGATAAAATGAAGCAATAAATATTCCACCGAGGAACTCTGTCCGATCAAAAATTTAAAAATGAGTTACCTATATGGAATCTATATGTGGATGGCTCATCTTGCACTACAGGTTGTGGGGCAGGGATTATTTTGAACAGCCCGGATGAGGTCGATGTGGAGTATGCTCTGCGCTTCCAATTCAAAGCTTCTAATAATGAGGCTGAATATGAAGCTATGATTGCTGGTCTTAATTTGGCAAAAACCATGGGGGCAGAGCAAGTTATTGTATTCAGTGAGTCACAATTGATCATAAATCAAATGCTGGGAGTATATGCAGCCAAAGGAGAATTAATGATCAGGTATCATGCAAAAGTAATGGAAGTTTTATCAAGCCTGATTGCAGTACATATAATTAGAATACCAAGAATGGAGAATGCAAGAGCAGATGCCTTAGCTCGGTTAGCTTTAGCCACACGTACCGAGCTATGAAGAATAATCCTAATAGAAGTCTTGGCTAGTCGGAGCATAGATGAAGATCTGATGATGAACTTTATCACCCTTGATTTAGAGCCATCTTGGATGGATCCCATCGGGCATATATCGAGGAAGGGAAATTACCAACTAGTAAACTTGCATCCAAGAAACTGAAGTTTAAAGCTGCTCGTTATGTACTGACTAATGGTATTCTATACAGACGAGGAATTATAGCAGGATTGCAAAGATGTGTGCATCCCTCCGAGGTGAAATATTTGTTTGAAGAGGTCCATGAAGGGCCCTGTGGAGCCCATGTAGCAGGTCGGACGCTTTTACAAAGAATGATGACACAAGGATACTACGGGCCAACGATGAGGGCTGATTGCGTAGCCTATGCCAAAAAATGTGATAAATGTCAACGCTTCTCCACTATCCGAAGAACTCCCCAAGTATTGTTGACACCCATTACTTCACCTTGGCCATTTTCCATGTGGGGAATTGACTTGGTCGGGCCACTTCCAACGACCAGAGGAAGGTTTAAATATCTCATCGTCGTAGTGGATTACTTTACTAAGTGGGTAGAAGCCGAGCCCCTTATCGATATGATATATGATAAAGTGTATCAATTTATATGGAAGAACATCATTTGTAGATATGGTCTTCCTCATGCATTCATCACAGACCATGTAACCCAATTCGACAACGAGGAGTTTACTGCGTATTGTCATCAGTCGAACATATTGAAAACCCACTCTGCACCAGGCCACCCTCAAAGCAATGGACAAACTGAAGTGACAAACAGTATGCTACTGAATGGCTTGAAGAAAAGATTAAATGATGCAAAGGTAAATTAGATCAACGAGTTGTATTCTGTACTATGGGCTTATCGTACTACTCCACGAGCAGCCACAAGAGAATCTCCATATATACTGTCATTTGGAAGTGAAGTTGTTATACCTACCGAGTTGGGTCTCCCCACACACAGAGTGCTGAATTTTAACTCTCCTATCAGTGACTTGATGAGAAGATTAGATTTGGATATGCTCAAGGAAGTTAGAGAAAAAGAAGCAATCCGAAACGCTGCATACCAGCAACGGACAGCTTTGTTCTACAACAAGAGAGTAAAGGAATGCGACTTGAAAGAAGGAGACTATGTGCTAAAGAAAGTAATTCAAAAGCACAATAAACTGGAAGCTAACTGGCATGGTCCCTACAAAGTAACAGAGGTTGTTCGACCAGGGACGTATAGAACCGAAACCTTAGAAGGAGAGGAGTTTAAGAATGTATGGAACGCAGAGCATCTGCGCAAATATTATCAGTAATTTAATCTCTATGAAATGCAGTTTTCTTCGATATGAATAAAGTTTTGGATATTTCGCCCAATTCTCTCCTTTTGTTGAAATTTTTTCGGAGTACTAGTGCTACACACTACACATCAAGCCTAGAAACACCAACTACGATTGGTTGGGAAGAAAAGAAAATCCACCAACTATAGTTGGTCGGGAATGAAAAATTTCCCAGAAACACCAACTACGGTTGGTTGGGAAGAAAATCCACCAGCTAAGACTGGTCGGGAATAAAAAAATCCACCAACTATAGTTGGTCGGGAATGAAAAATTTCCCAGAAACACCAACTACGGTTGGTTGGGAAGAAAATCCACCAGCTAAGGCTGGTCGGGAATAAGAAAATCCACCAACTATAGTTGGTCAGGAATAAAAATCTGCCAACTAAGGTTGGTCGGGAACAAAAACCACCAACTCCGGTTGGTCGAAAACAGTTGGTTAAACAAATGAAAGTCATTTCAGGGCTTAAAATTAAAAAGTGATAAATTTCTTGATGCTTATGACATTTTAAACTACCAACATAGTTGGTCAAAAATTGAAATATCACCAACTCTGGTTGATCGTCAGATGACTATCATCAATTCAGGATAATCAACAATAAGTTTTCACCAACTTTAGTTGATCGACAATTTAAAATAACACAATATTGTTATCTTTTTAACAGATATACATGCACATTCATTAATAAATAAAAGAAATGTTTTACAAAATATTTTCAAGACAATAACAATCAAGATTGCAAAGAAAAAAAATTTCATTAAATCTAGGACAAAATACATTGAGAATGAAATACGTATTACATAAAAAATTGTTACATCAAGAATCCTATTCTATTGGTTTCTTCCCCTCTACCTTTAAAATAGGTTCTTCACCAGCTGGAGGATCGTCTAAGGCATAGGGGGAATTGATGAAATTTAGATCTTTGAGCATCCTGACATTCATTACTGATGGCCGATCAAGTAGGTGTTCAGGGCGAGATATCTCGAAATTGGAATGAAGCCTATAGTCACCGAGATACTTTGAAATCAGACATCGAGGAATGGACCGAGCAGGAATCCATCTCATATCAAGTTTGAAAGGAGGAACTAGTAATTCGAGCAACCCAGGGTCATAGTAATTCCACAAATAGTGACCCTGTTCCAGCTGCAGCACACCCAAGGCATTCAACCATCCTTGCTTGTACCCCTCGTTGTTCGACTGTTGGATCCGGTCATCGAGGTGATAGAGGGCTTTATTATAACCAACCATCCAGAACTCTATGGGATGCTTGTGGAATTGATAGGTTAACCTCTCCAGTTGCTCGTGGAGGTTCTTCGTTAAAAGTTCTTTACTGTCCAAGGCAGACTTTTGTGCAGAGAGCTGCTCGTCCAGATTCAGAATATTCTTGGACATCTGAGCTAATGCTTGATTCTTTGCCATTAACTGGAAGACCTGATTCTCCAAAGCTGATTGAATTATTTGTTCTTCAATAGTAACCCGAGCAGCCCTTGCTCGTCCCCGAGAAGCTCTTGCTCGTCCGTGAGCAGAGGTACAAGGACCTGTTCTCTTCAAGGTTTCCAATTCGTCTCTCAGATTGGCATTTTTGACCTCCAAGAAATAAAAACCTTCATCGTTGACAGGAATCAAGGCTCCCGAGGTAGAGGCTGCAGATTTCAGTTGAGATATCTCTCCTCGCAAATTATTGTTTTCCTTCTCTAATAATTTGGTGATCTACCTATGCTCTTCAACCTCAGTCTTCAAAGTCCTTTACTTTATATCATAAATAGCAACCAACTTATCATATCCCTTATCAGCACTTAGTTGCTGATACTTCTTCTCATATCCCTGATGCAGAAGGATAGTAGACTCCTTGTACTGTTGCTGAAGTTCCTCGAGGGTACCCTGGAGATCTTCAATCATCTCATAGTATGCCACATTATTAGCAACTGCACGATCGAACAGGCATTTCAAATACTGGTAGGCTTCAACTGCTCGTTCTGAAGCATCTGGACCAAGGATATCGACGATTTGAGATTCATTCAAGTCAGCATGGCCAGCCTTGAAGTAGTCTTTACATTTTTTCATCAGTTCTGTATCATGGGCTGACAAGAGTTCCATTCTAGACATAAACTAGTAAAGAAAAGAGATAGAAAGAATCAATAAAATGCAGACAGAGCAAGAAGAATAAAAATAGAGCAAAAAAAAGGGAGTTAAGTTGCACAACCAAAAACTTCAAATTTTATTACATCATAAAAGAATTACATAGCCCAGAGTTACATTTAACAAAAAAGTAAAGAGAAAAAGTCCGAACATCTCTACACCTTCTCCTTGTCTCCTAAAACTTTCTCGAGAGGCTGGGACGAAGAGGTAGGTTGCTCGGATGGCATAGAAGGTTACTTAGAGGGTGTTGGAAATTGCTCGGTTGAAATGCTGGTTGGTTGAAGTTTCTCGCAGGAGGTCTGGACAATCGGGGGATGAGAAATCTGATCTCCGATCACCATAGAGGATTCCTCGAAAGTAGCTTCGTCTTCTTCTTCTTCCCTGGGAGAAGGAGGGGGCCAGGAATGTGTCGCTGAAATAGGTCTGAATTCTCATCGACATTCATCTCTCTCGGAGAAGCCACCCAACCATCCCTAAAATATTTAAGGCTACCATACTCCATTTGTGAGATCATGGCAGCCAAACCCTTATTACAACTCTTGTCCCAGCCAGTACTGAAGGACTTCTTAACAACAAGTTTCCTCTTCGCCTTCTCTGAGGAAACCCTCTTAGTCATGAGTTTCAAGAGGCATATTTTAATTACCTTTCTGCCTCTTCCCTCTGGCGATCCGCTTCACGAAGTTTGCCTAACTCCTCTTCAGCAGCTTTGAATTTGATCTCAAGCTCTCCAGCATTTTGGAGCTTCCCCTCGAGCTCTTTATTCTTACTTTCCAAGTCTTTTATCTTCTTCTCCAAACCCTTGGAGACTTCAACAAATTTATCTCTCGCTTGCTCGATGGCTTTTAGTTGCTTCCCCCAAGCAACTTTGTCTTCGTCATACTTTTGACGAGAATCCTTTAAGGACTGTGACAGACCTATAAGAGCCTCCTCCACACCTGACGAGGAGCTCGAAGCTTTAATAGCGTCATCCTTTTTCAGAATGGTGTTGAAACAAGTTACTAACTGGAAAAAGAATATAATTATAAGTCAGTGCAAGGACATAACATTGAAAAATGAAAGTTTAAAATAGTAATACTTACAGAGGCAATATGTTGAGCTTCCAAGGTAGTAACCCTCTCCCGAGAAATATTTTCTTCAACACCTTGGATCTCAGGGATAATCCAAGACTTCACCGAACTCATGGCAGAGCTCGGAGCAACAAAAGTGGGAACACCACTTCCAGTAATTAGAGGCTGAGAGATGGATTCAGCCAAATTGTCCAATGAGCTTTTCTTCAACTTCCTCGTGGGAGCAGGAACATTCTCGACCAAGGATGTGGTCTTGGTCGGTGATATAACTATAACCTCGCTTGGAGGGGAAACAGCTGCAATCTTGCTTGGAGCCACAGGGGGCTTCTCGGCAACCTTCTTAGTAGCAGCTGGAGGAGGTGCATCAATTTGTCTTGTCCCTTCTTCTGGGACATCCTGCTTACTTTTCTTTGCCTCTCCAGCAGTAGAGGCAGACTTATTGAAGACGGCAGGAGCTCTTCTTCTCTCCATTCTGTCACTGAGAGGAATATGCGATTCAGGAGAAGAACCTTCAGAAACTGGTGCTGGTTTCATGTTACTTATCACTGGACGAGAAGTGAAAGATGAGGTGTAACTCTTGTACTACAATAAGTACGAGGATGATCTGATATGTTCGTCAACGACAGTTTGATGCAAACCCCAGATAAGTTTTCGATGCTTTAAATTAACTTTTATCTCCTTTGGAGACCTTCTTTTGCTGTCAACTGCAAATAAATAAAAATCAAAATATCAGTGACACATTTTATCGAATATAAAGAAAACATGATTTCAAAAACTAAATAAAATAAAAACAACCTATCCCATTGCCATAGGGAGGGAATCTAGGACCATGATATACGTCATTTTCAGTTAATGGAGCATGTTGCCAATTTTTCATAACAACCCCATGCTCGAAGTAATCCCTGTTGGCATCTGGGAGATTGATAACTAAAGCCCTATTTAAAAACCTAGTTTTCAAATAAAAAGTACTATCCCTGACAGCCCATCTATAGCAAACCATAATCTCTGGAATTCCTAAACGGGTTCCATGAATCTGATTTAACCTATGGACTCCATTAACCATTCTCCATGTATTGGGGGCTATTTTTGCAGGTACCATGTCAAAATATTGACAGAATTCCAAACACAAGGGATTTGGAGGAAAAGAAAAGCCACATTCGGCTACAAAGAGACTGGGGAACCAATGTTCCTCAGCCAAACGAAAATAATCAGAAGGACTAGAAAGTTCTTCCAAAATGATCGAGGAAGGAATAGAAAAATCAGAACGAAATTTATCAAGCGACTCAATAAGGTAAACCATCTAATTGACTTAGGCCAGACCTTTGAACAACTAGATAAATATCAAATGAAGTTGAGTCCCACCTAGTGCATATTCGGAGTACGAGAAGGCATATTTCTTGGGTATATTGTCAACCAATGAGGAATCAAAGCAAACCCAGAGAAGATCAAGGCTCTATTAGGACTACGATCTCCAACGACGAAGAAGGAAGTACAAAGTCTCACTGGGCGAGTTGCAGCACTTAATAGATTTGTTTCACGACCAACAGATAGATGCCTCCCATTCTTCAAAACACTCCGAAAAATGTTTGAATGGAATGACGAATGCGAGAAGGCTTTTCAAGAGTTGAAGAAATATCTGGGAGCACCTCCACTGTTATCCAGGCCAGTGATGGGGGAAAGATTGTACTTGTATTTGGCAGTATCGGAGAATGCAGTTAGCTCGGCATTGATAAGAACGGAGGATGGAGTGCAAAAACCAATCTATTACACTAGCAAAGCCTTTCGAGGAGCAAAGGTCAGATATCCAAGACTGGAAAAGTTATCACTAGCATTGATCGAGGCGAGTAGGAGAATGAGGCCGTACTTCCAAGCTCATACCATAGTTGTGTATACTGATATGCCATTAAGGCAAGCTCTTCATAAACCAGAAAAATCAGGGAGATTGATGTACTGGGCAGTAGAACTTGGTGAATATGACATAGGTGGTCTGAGCTGCATCTCGTACAGAGCATTAATGTCCGGATAATCAATAGATCGACTGCGCATTAAATGCTCAATATTATCATACAGATGTATACGCCTATTGGACAGCTATGTATTACCCTTTCACATTTACAGCGTGAGGGCTATAAATACATTGTATCATCCTCATTGTAAGGGGACTCAAAATTTCTTGGTAAAATCTATTATCGAGAATTCCCAAACAGTCAGCAATAACAAAATAGTGGACGCAGGCCATTCCTTTAAGGCTGAACCACTTTAAAAATCTTTTATCTTGTTTATTTTTATTTGTGATTGATTAATTAGAGATAATCTAATTTTTTACATCAACAGTAATAAAAAACTGTTTTGTAAAAATTATTATAATTTTTTTATATAAATAAAAAGTCGAGTTTTTTGTTGACTTTTATAAAACCGTTTGTATAACCTTTTCAGAAAAAATTGTTATAAATTTTTTATGAAAAAGTTTCTTTTTTATAACTAAAAAAGTTGTTTTTAATAAATAATGAACTATTTTTAATAAGAAAAAAGTTTGTAAACAATTCAAAATAAAAAATTAAACTTTTCCCAGGAATTATATAAATATACACGAGTTAAACAAAAAATTAATACTAACACGAGTTGTGTGTGTGTGTGTGTGTATATATATATATATATATATATATATACATCACAACTAGTTCTAGGCCTAAAAAACTTTTTTTTTTCAATTTTTTTTATATATTTTACCCATGGAGTTAATCTTCCAATCAACACATGTTCAAAAATTTAGGTCAAAATACAATTTCTAGCTATTTTTTAAAAATTCAACAAAAAATTGCTGAAATATCTTATTTATAATTTTTTGAATTTTTTAAAAATAGTTTTATAAATTGTATTTTGACCTAATTTTTTAAAGATGTGTTGATTGAAAGGTTTATTTCAATAGAAAAAAAAAATTAAAAAAAAAATTCTTAGAACCTAGAACTAGGTGTGATATACAGAGTGTTGATGGCGATAAGATAACATAGATGTTATTTGTGACTATAAATAGCATCTATGTTATCTTATCGGCATCAACACAGAGTGTGATGTAGTAGAGCTTATATATATAATTTCAAATTGTAAAATTACTTTTTAAAGATTTCCAAGATTTATTTTATTTTATTTTATTTTAACAGATTATTCTTTGAAGATGATTTGAGGTAATTTAAAAACTGCCACAATATAGCAGAAAGAGCCATAGTGACATATATAATTAACCCTGTAAACTTTTAAAAGGTAGCATATGGTAGTTTACTTTTGCAATAAGTCTTATTATTTCTAATAATTCAAAATAATTTTTTATCATTATATTGTATATAGAACTTTTAATCACGTACCTAAACTGTTGACTTAAAATAATTTTGTAGATTGCTAAAACATACAAACATTATATTTAAAGTAAATATACATTACTTTAAAATATGGCACTACTACTTTATCCAAAGAGCTAATATTGGCTTTAGTTATTGTGCATGAAATTAAGCATGTGGAATGTGAGTCCTAAAGATGTTTTGCTTAAAGTAGTTCCCACACGACGACCCATCTTCTTACCGAACATCAAACAATTATGGCTTTGATCTTTTCTTTCTTCCACTTTCTAAAAAGTGAAAGTCTGAAAGACAATTAATTGGCCATGTCTCCCCTCCATGGTATGCACCTAGCCCCACATGTCACGTTACATCTTCATCTGAACTTCTGAATATTCGTTTTACACTAGTGTGAAACCTTTGCTTTTATAATTTGAATATAATCAACAATCAGGATGTAAATTTACTTGAATATTGAGAGACTAAATACTTCAATTTTCAAAAAACACTTGTACCATATATTTTTTTTAGGCCAGGATGAATTGAACTGTGAAATGAAATGATGTGAAATAATCTTTTCAATGACGGGTTTCATTGCACCTAAGAATATGGCTGGAAATAAAATAGAGCAAATTAACTTTCTCATTCTCTCACCTGGTATACAGTAATGAAGTGTAGAATTGAAAATTTTGTGTCAAATGAAAAAATAGCACCAAATAGATTGAGTAGTTTATATGCTTCGATGATTCCAATATCTAATAATAGCTTAATTGATGGGTTGAATTAGTTTGATGCGGAATAGGAAGAAGAAACAATTGTGTAAATGTTACTTTTATTACGTGTGGTATTGAAGAGTATCATATGCTATACTAGTTTTTTATTTGTTGTTTTTTCTTAAAATAATCTGATAAAAATAAATTTATAACCAAACTAATTGTTATTAAATAATAAAAAAAAATTAAAAACATTTCTTTCACCACTTTCTCATTTTAATAAGATTTCAACATTCAGATTTAAGTAAAAATAGATTAAAGTTGGGATTTACTTCTATAGACACGGTTAAAGATAGTGAGAGATGTAGATCGGATGAAAATCCGACACTGAGAAAATGAAAAAGAGAAAATTAAATATTTATTGTAACAAAGGTAAACACATTGCATAACAACATTTAGAGGTTGTATTTAAAGAGAATGAGCTCATTAATAAGTGGATTATCATTTATTTAATAACACGTGTCGTCCTCTCTTTGCAAGGGAGCATTTTATAGTTATTATAATAGTTTTTCACCCCGTTCGATTCACGAGTGTTGTATATATACACATAACGCGCACCTAAACCATTGGATAGTCCATCATTTCTTTCGGAATCTATCTTTTTCTCACTAGTCCATGCATTATTAAACGATTGGAAGTATACATACATACATACATACATTCAGTAAGACTTTCTCACATAACTCCTTAGACATGCTTAAAGAACATACATTTTTTTTAAATACAAAAAAATAAAATTTTGAACCAAATTTGGTATACACGATCTAAATATCAAGAAGATAATCTACAAAAAAAATCATAAAAAAGTCAACCCAAAAGTGAGGTAGATAATGATAAAAAAAAACTGGAATAATATAAAATGCACTTATACACCCCATTTTCATTTCACGTAATTTTGGGTTGAATTTTTTTATGATTGTTTTTTATAGATAATCCCCTTAATATTGTAACACCCCGTATTTGTATGATTTTTATATTTGGATTAAATATGAATTAAATTGGGATTAATTAAATTAAAATTGTAATAATTAATCCGGGTTAAATAAATATTAATTAGCGAGATAAGGCTAATATTTATTTATATTGAATATTACTTAGTGAAAGAGTAATAATATTGATAAGAAAATATTATGATTGTCGTGCGTGAGAAATACAACAGTCACGGTAAATTTAGTCGGGACGTTTTGTTAGTCATGTCGGGACTTAATTTGAGAAATAAAATAAAAATTCGCTGTTGGAACTTCATATGGTCATTTTGAGTGCACTAGTGTGTCCTGAAGGGTCGAGATAGTCATAAAAGTCTACTCAAAAGTTTAGTTTGGGTCCCGGAACACTTTTAGGCCAAACTAGCACCTCAGAGGGGTATTTTAGTCTTTTGAAATTTTGGAAAAAGGGAACCGAAAAAAAATTAGAGAGTTAAAGTATCAGACACGCAGAGGAAGTTATGGTTATCAGTTGTTAAACCAAAAGAAAGAGCACATGAGGGAGAAGGAGAGAGTTCCTGGGAGTTTTAAGGACAAAAGTCATCATCTTACTCCAAAATCACCACCAAATTGTAGATCGGGAAGAAAGAAACACAGCCATACCCTTCTTCTTCAATGGATCAGACCTACCAATAGAGTCAAGTGTTTATCTTGCTGAATTTTAGTTGACTATCATATCCATGTTAGAGTAGGATAATCACCACTTTGATTACATGAGTGCTTATATCAAATTTGAGGAATTCAAATAATATTTTTGGGTAGAATTGATAGTACTCTTAACTCTTATATTGGAAGATGAAATTGATGAACTAATAACATTTAAAATGTGAAGAAATTTGAGTTCCATATGTTTTCTTGATGAAAATTGATAATTTAGGGGTTTAGAGGACAATCTTGAATTAATCCAATTTATTTGTGGTTATTTAATGATTTGGTGAATATTACATGTTAGAAATCATATATATATAGGTTGTTAAGATGTTTGTTTTACTCGTATGGGAGTTTGGGGTTGGGAAATGGTGAATTGGAGTATCAAAAATGGTAAAAAACAAAGTTTTTGGAAAAAGGGTGGCGAACTGGTAATTTTCGTTTGAACGATCGGAGCAGTCATTCGAACGACTATATTCGAACGAGAATTCTAACAGTATTTCAGAAAACATTTCATTCGAAGTTCGTTCCAATGACCCCGTTCGAACAACTTTTCTAACGAGATTTCAAAGTTTAGCTTCCTTCGAACGATATTTTTGACACAATTAACAAGATTTCAGAAAAGTAAATATTACCCGGACGAGCTTAAATTTAGAAGTAGTAACTTCAAGAGAAGGAGAATATATGCGACGACATTTGAGTGATCTTATTACATGAACTAGTAGTGTGAAATTTGGGTTAACTACTAGGAGAATATAAAGGGAAGTGAAAGGGCCTTAGATGTGTGAATTATGTTTGATGAAATACGATAGAGAGAATAATCATACGTTACAAAGTACCGTTAGTATTAGAGAGAAATATACTATGTACAAATACTAGTATTCGGGTTGTGTGTATATCTATTGATTTTAATAGGTTGTGTGTATAAATACGGTTTGATTTATGATGTGTATGACATACCTACACTGCTTGCTATCGGGAGGAGGTTTCGCGACGTGGACGGTCTTATTCTGATGAGCCCAATGGGGGGATTTTATACTTGTACCCAGAACATAAAACCTTGGATACGTGTTAGCTGAGAGTATGATAGTTTCGACGGTTGAATGGGAGCGTAGGTACGTGCGTGACCCATTTGGATGAGAACTATGTTCGCCTCCAATATATATATGAATTTTTTTTTAAGGTTCAAGTGAGATACTGAACTAGTAGTCCTTTATATAGTACGTGAGGTACTGAGACATGATAGTAGAGTATGCATGCACCAGGAGGTCTCAGTCTAAGGGTGCAGTATTGTTATATTTATATATGTGATGATAAATATATACACTGATGACTTATTCTACTGCGTGTGCTTAGTAGAAGAGAGAGATGATGATATTAAAGATAATTCTAGTATAAGAGTATTTAATTATAAAATGAGAAATTTATAATTGACATATGGATATAAAGAATGCTATAACGTATTGTATGGGTGATACGGGTGAATGTTATAAGTTATTATGTATCGTAGTATATTTGGGTTGGACTAGTTAGACGGGATAGTACAACTAGGACGAGTTAGATATACGTTAGGCGGGCATAGTAGATAAGAGGTGAGCATCTCAAGTGAGAGCACGTTAACCTAACATGTATATAATATTTGCAATTTTTTCATTTAAATACTTGCTAAATTTTTAGACTATTTTACTCGGGCGCTGACCCATTTTCTCCAAATCAGGTTCCATCTGTTGGCGTGTTGCAACTGTTGTGGATATTGCAGGTCCTTGACATAGACATCTCGGTATTCATTCAATTCTTCATTATGAGTATTTATTTCAGTCGGACATGTTGTCCATTTTCATTTTACTATCATTCAGAGATTTTTGGATTCTTTTATGTTATATTAGACTGTGGAATTAGTTTGGTTTTAGATTACCGTTTGGATATTTTAGATTTGACTGTATGATTCAGTTATATTTACTATTCTGTCGTTATTCATTGTGAGTTGTTACTTAATTGATTATTTGGTCTATGTTAATTGTAAAGATAAAATTTTAACATCAACTTTTCAAATACTAGGTGGTTAGTAACTAAAAAAACGTTTTCGACAATGATGCTAAGAATGGACCAATTGTATATTATGTTTTAATTTCATAAAGGAATGATGACCCAGTATTTAATCAAGCGAGGTGTCACAAATATGTAGATCATCATTTGTACGAAGTTTAAATGAAAATTTTATTTTTGTAGTATTTTTAAAATTAATGTGTTTATTAGGTATATAGGAGAGCCTCACTATGCGTGTGTATAAATATATTGATATGTATCTATGCAATACATTATTATATTTTTATTTTAAAAAATAAAACCGATGTGCAACAACATTAATCAGAGCACCTTTCATTTTAATCTTTTCCAAATAATACAAAGAATGTTTCCTCTTTATATAATATGTTTTATAAAAAGAATACAAATTTATATGAATGATCATGTAATCCCATCAAAAACAAACAAAAAAAGGTCGTATGCGGGTGCCTTAGTGAATAATTGAGTGTTAATAGTTGAATTTATTTATTCCAAATAAATTTTAGTGTAAGTTTCTTCACCTTATAAAAAAATAAAATGTACCGCAAAAAACATCTCATATTAATTTTTATAAATAGAATAAAATCTATATGAATGTCCACGCAATAATACAAAAATTAAACAAAAATAGTCATTTGTTAATACCTTTGTAATTATTTGAGTGTAAGCATGTGATTTAAAAAAAATTAAGGGAAATTTGTACACTTTTCCTTAAAAAACCTTTATTTTCATAAAAAAAAAGTTATATTTAAAAAACACCTTTTTTTCTAATTCTTATTTAGTTAATATATTAGTGTTTTTAATGTATATTTTAATTACATGATAATTTTTTCTAATCATCCAATTAAGGGTAGTTATTAAACCCAAAGTCGATTAATGTATATATTCCATAATTAGTTAATTATGAATTTAGTACCTTTTATTTATCGACTTTAGCTCTTATGTTAAGGTGAGTTAGAGTTGACGACATGTGACCTGTGAAAAAAATATTTTAAAAATCAAAAAATGAGAAAAAATATTTAAAATGATTTTAAAAAAATAATGAAAAAATTAAAACACCAAGAATGTGTACCAATACCCCCACCTCATCACCACCGCACCACCCCACCCTAAGTCGAACCCCTCCATCCTTCTCAATGTCGACCATCTCTCTCTCTCTCTCTCTATATATATATATATATATATATATATATATATATATATATATATCACACACACACACACACACATATACACACGCGCACGTGCTGTAAGAGTACAATACACTCATGCATCCTTGCTTTGTTAGATTACCTTATTTTAGTTTTTAAAATATTTATTTTCCATCCAAGTGGTGTTTGTTATACCAAAAAGCTTCTTTACTTTCAAAATTTCGATGTCGACCTTTATTCATCCTCGTCATCAAATGATCACATTTAGGATGATGTGAAAATGAACTAGAGGACATAACATTTATTAGTTATAAAATTTAAATAATAAAATATTTTTTGAAAACCTTCAAGTGTATGTGTTTTCCGTCACCAAATATCATAATATTTTTGTAAATGAAAATCAAGTTTGAAAATACATTTGTTTGAGAATTTCATTTTTGGCTCTACTAGTTAAAGTATTGTTTATAGTTTTGGTTTGCTTATGCAATGGAATTTGAAATGACCATGGTTGGGGAACTCAACTTCTTTCTAGGACTAGAAGTTCACTAAATGGACAGTAAAATCTTTATTTCGTAATTTAAATATGAGAAAACCTTGTGGAGAAATTTGATCTTGACTCTTCTAAGCGTAAATGCACTCCCATAAGTGTGTCTGAAAAGTTTAAAAATGACGTCAATGAAAATGATGTGAATGAGAATAAGTACCGTAGCATGATATGTGGAATTAATATACGTTATTCCCAGTCGTCCCGAAATATCCTTTAGTGTAGGAGTTTGTGGTCGCTACCAATCATGTTTAAAAGAATCCCATTTGAAAGTCGTCAAGCGCGTCATTAATTATGTTGGTACCCCACTTAGTACCAATACCTATTTATCCACGTATGCTAATGCTGATTGGGCCAGTGATGTGGAAGTAGGAAGAGTATTTATAGTAGATTTTTTTCGCATAGGACATTGTTTTGTTTAATGACACACTAGGAATCAAAATTGTGAATCTTTATCCACGATCGAAGAGGAATATATTGTGAAGGTAGTTATTGTACTCAATTATTTTGGATGAGGAAGATTATTGTATTGTTTATAATTGCATGACTATATATTGTGATAATTCTAGTTCCATTGATATTTTTAAAAAAATCATATCCGATATTCATCTATGAAACACATTAACATTCACTATCTTTTTATTTGATATCTTCTTGAAGATAAAGTGGTATCATTGATTAATGTTTCAACCAAGAATCAATTTCACTAGATTTTAATGTCTTAGTTCTTCATTAGATATTGTTTATTGGGTTCTTAATAACAAGCATATGATTTTAAGAATTATCTTCATATTTTCTGTACATACTATGACATGTTTTTGAGTTTGGTTGTATTTTTTCCATGAAAATATTTTGAAACAATCATTTTTATGATCTTTATATGATATATTACTTTTTATATCTTGTATATCAAATGGCTATTTTTATCACTTTTCCTTTGGTAGGTAACGTGATGTGTGCTTCATGAGATTGATTATATATTTTTATGTGTTAACAAACTTCTAGAGAAATTGTACTATGGAAATCATTTCATATCTTGTTTTAATTTACACTACACTAGACATTTATTAGATGCCACCTTATAAGTGATGACAAAGATTTATGATCTTCTAAAAATGTTCAGAGCTTCATTAGACTTATGAAAGCATGTCTAAATTCCTTAGAATGCATATGGTAGGAATTTTCATTTCATAATTTGGAGAAGGTTGAAAAACCTTATGTTATGCAAAAAATCATGAGTGAGAAGTGGTTAAGGTCAGTATTAGAATGAATGATACTACCGTTGAAAATTAAAAATAGAATTCGGTCTTTGTTTTTTAGTGAAAGCCTACATTTGTAAAATAATCTAAACATATAGAACTCAAATATTTTCATCTATCCAAAAATTGGGTAATACCAAGGATATGTAACCAAGGGGTTTTAATAAAAAAAATTCTTTTTTGAGGGGAAAATTAAATGATCCTAAAAGGATGTTGGAGATTTCACTAAGTCGAAGCTTTGCGTCCTTTGATTTATGACTCGAAATAAAAATTAAACTTGCTATTGGAAATTTCTCTCCATGGTGTTCAATTTTTTATTTGACCCAAATTAAATATGGTATAATGTTATTGGTTGATAAATCCCATCATGTTATCAGCCTTTAAGATAATATTTTCTTGATTATGATCATTTATCGTACACTCAAACTTATAGCTAGTAGGATATTTATACTTATACGTTTCTTTATATAAAAGTGGTTTAGGAGTTTGTCTCTATTTGACTATCTTTGTTGATATATCCTTGTCAAATCTTTTGCTTATAGTAGGTTGTGTAGGATTTTTCTTATCTTATTTTATTTTCCAACTATAAGCTATATTTTTCTATAGATTATTCCTTATGCTCTACATTTTTTTAAACTCATTTTATTTTATTGCTTTGTTTATGTATGTTTTTTCCTTTCATTATGTCTTGAAAATAAAAGGGGGAGAGACTATATGAGGGCAATACCTATTTAGGGAGAGTAATTATGATCGCACGCTAGTTAAGAGGAAAGATGTATCCTTACATTTCATGCATATATATTTTTTTAATGCACTAAATTTTTGCTTATGTTTTCTTACATGTTGGAATTTTGATAAGTTTGAGAGAGTGTGCAGAAAAACATGATTTAAGTGCTTCTTAGAAAAATGAATAGTGTATTTTGTGGTTTGATTTCGTGTAAATGTAATCCATCTTTTGTGCGTTTGGATGATATATTCATTGGTGATAGAATTCTTTTATCTTCTTATAATCTGGCTTCGCTTGTTTTGTCAAAAAATAGACAAATTGGAGATTATAAGAGTATAATATATTCGCATGCCCTTCCTTTACTAGATTATCTTGTTTTGGTTTCCAAAATTCATTTTTTGTCCATCTAAGTGGTCATTGTTCTACTAGAAAACTTATTCAATGTTCAAGATCTTGACGACGACCTTTGTTCATACTTGTCATCACATGATCACATTTAGGTGAAGGTAAAATGAACTAGAGGACATAGCATTTTATAAGTCATGAATATATGAAATATTTTTTCAAAAACCACTAAGTGTTTTTGTGTTTTTATCACCAAATGCCTTAATATATTCCACCTCAATCGTGGTAAAGACATTTGTGTAAAAATTGTAGGATCTTCACTGACATGAAGCTTTATCTTCCCTCCAATGACCTAAGTTGGTTTGGAAAATCTCTGGTCATGTCCACAGCCTAGCTTCGTAGGTAGTTTGGTAGCATAAAGCTTTCCATTACCTCGACGACTCACCTTTGCTAGTATCGACAAGTCAAAGATCCTCAGATTAATATGTGTCCCTATTTGCGACTAATGGATCGTTGAGACTTCTCTAATGCGAAGCTAACCTTTACTGATGCAAAGAGATCAGATTACAATATATTTTTTATGGTACGAAACTCTTTGTGGATATATTTTATCAAGAAACATCTTTTTGTTAAGGGAACATAATATCTTACTCTTTCTCTCTCTCCCTCTCTCATACGGATGTAGGCATGGTAATATTGTTAAACCACGTTAAATATCTTGTGTTCATCTTATTAATTTTGTGGTTTGTTTATATTTACATCATATTTTATATTTATTTCATTTTTATAGTTGAGTGTGGTACAAACGCATCACAAAAATTTCCATAAGAGCTTTTGTGCACTAACGGCGTTTGTAAAAAGTCCTTAGTGTAATTTTGTTGTCAACAAACTAGTTTTTGGAAGTTTTGGGTATGATTTTTGTATTGTATTTTGTCCAAAAATATTATTTCACATTGGAAAGTGGATAGGTTAGGTGTAAGAGGCTTCTTCACTCTTTGTCAATATAGGGCGATGGATCTGATTGTTCAATAAGGGTTAGAAAGAGCGCTTAAATAAAGGAGTGAATTGTCAGGGATGATGTAGATTATGATTGGGAGGATATATATATAGTAAAGATGTTTGATAACTATTCAATTCTCTATCGGTGATAATATTAACAATGTGAATGATGAGAACTCTCCACCAAAGTTATGGGAGATTATATGTAAAAGTGTATTATACTCATTGTGCCCCCATAGTTAGGATTGTATATAATTACTTGATTAGAACACTCTTCCGTTCTTATCCTCGAGGTCTATGGAAAGCTTCATTTATCAAGATCATTCACGTATTGTCATTAAATCATTTTCTTGAGTGCGCTACTTTTGGATAAAAAAGTATACTGGACTATATGATATAGATTCAGCCCAATGGTTAAACTTTATCCTATATGAAAAAAATAAATTTTACTTTAACCTTGTGGATTTTGGTATTTCATAATACAATAGGTAATCTACACATCATATAAAAACTAATTTAAAAAAATATGTAGTAAGTATTTAAAAGTCTTGTTCATAGGTTAAGATATACTAATCCTTTGAAATATGTGACAACCCGCCTATGAAAATAAGAGGTGGCCAGCCCGATACTCCAATAATAACAGGAATCATAGATGGTCCATTCTTAGCATCACTGTCGTAAAATAGTAATACAAGATAACTACCAATTATTTTAGAAAATGAATTGTCAAATTAAATTTTGTAAGTTAAAAGAAAAGCATTTGGACAATCCAATTTGCAAAGAAGGTGGATACCAGAAATCAACGAGTAATATAATAACAACATTGCAATAAATAACAACCGAATAAGCTGTCGATTAACAGACTAATACAAACAGGTTACACTGAGTATTACAATTAAATATCACATTATAATAAATGAGTACAAAGCATGGGCAACACGCCCGAATAAGTAAACTGAACATAGCTAGAGTACAAAGGATTGAAGAGTCTATAACAAATATTCTACAACATCCGCAAAATGCTATAGCTCCAGGACAATAGGAATTGAGAGGTCAATACGGGCGTCCTTGCGGAGGAGCACCTGGACGAATAAAGAATTCATGCAAAATAAAGAGACATAGACGTGTCAGGGCCCAGTTTGATATGATCACCATGTGAATGAAATGCATGAAAGTTATGAATATCTACTCATCAACATGAATTTAACTTTCTCTCGCAATTAATCATAAAATTTCTCACCTCTCGTTCTAAAAGCACAACCTAGCGCAATATCAATGATAATGCTCAATGTTCAAATAAGCATGTGAGAACTCATATACTTTCACTCAATAAGATTTCATTTCAATTATTCATAATTTAAATGCATAGTTCCTTTTCTCTTTAGGAAACATATATATTTATTTCACAAAATATTTTGCCAATCCGGTTTTACACCACATAACTTCCCATTTTCCTTTTTATCTCCAGGAAATGTATTTAAAGCAAATTTATTATCATAAAATTCTTTAACATCAATAATGTCCCACATTATTATGAATAGTTATATTTCATATCATATAACGATTCTAAGACCGTCTTTATGAGTTTCCCCATTGGACGCACCCCTAAATGGCTATCATCTTCCAAGGCCTATCGAACAAGGCAACCTGGGCATCCGACAATGCGAGACGTCAGGAAGCGGCCATATACCTGTGACAGTGAGTCATAACCATACCCGGAATTACCTCACTTCGTAAAATAGTCACATAATATATAATAATCGGTCCTATGGTTGAGGACTATATTCGCCCTGCATTCACTAGCCAGGGGACTTCACCTCATACGCGTAACTTCCCTTATGATAGCGATTTAGAGAGGTGTGTATATGTAAATTATCATTTACAAAAATCTTTTTTTTCCATTTTGAAAACATTCACTTGTTACATTCTCAAAACCAATTATACTTAACCATTAAGTACAAAATTTTAGAATATGCATTTCTTATTCTCGAAGTCATATTTTATTAATGACCTAGGACCCGAAGTGCAATTATCCTCACACTACCCTCCAATAGTCCAAAGTAATACCATAATTCATCAAAGTAATTTCCCACAATACTAGTCTCCCCAAAGTCCCAAACGTGACCATTCTACTTTCCGTTAGTTCTAAGTTATCTTCCTATATCAAACGAAATATTTACCTCTATAAACTAACCCTTGAGATAAGCCCAATTAACCCCATGCTAGCCTAGGATATTTGTCTCCCTAAAATAAACTGTAACAACCCGTCCTTTTGGAGACTATTAAATTCCATGATTTGATATAAATTGGCAATTTGGGAAAATTCTCGAAATAGTGATTTTTGGGATTTTTGAGGATTAGATGATTCTCTATGGATGTTATGATTATTTTTGGGATTTAATATGTCGAGGTATTTTAAAAATATGTCGCTGTTGAGTGAAGCGAGAGAAAATGATATTTAAATGTGAATACCGCTTTTAATTATTATGGGTTAGAATAGTGATTTGTGGTCAAGTACCTCGGATGGAAATTTAGACTGCGCTGTGAGTCTCGGAATGTCCAAGATAGTCGGAAAAGAGTGTCTGATTGTCAAAATTGAGTTTCGGGGAATTTTGGAGTTAAACGGGCTCGTAATTGAGTAAACGAGTCGTTTTGGGTTTTAAGGGGTATAACCCTTTTCTTCCTATATAAAGAGGGAGAGAGGGAAAGAAAAGATAAATAGAAGAAAGGAAAGAGAGAAGAGAGATAGGAGGAGAGAAAAAGAGGAGAAAAGGGGAGATTTCGGCCAAACTCCGCGGGATTCGGCTCAAGGACGTCGGATTTTATCACGAGGCAAGCGTTTACTTGCTTTATTTATTTTTAAGCATAAATATCTCATATCATTGTTGGTATACCAAACCCTAACGATTTTGGGTTGGGTTTTCGTGGATAAAAACGGGTTTTCGGGAGTTAAAACACTTAAACCCCAAAATAATTCAATTTGAGGAACTTAGGTTTTAACCTAAATTAATTGGTGATTTCGGGTTCTAGGACGTTTAGAACCCTTATTATATGTGTATTAGTTGTTGGTTGAGGTTGTAGGACATTAGATGAGGAGACCAAAAGCTTGGGGAAGCTTTAATGGCCGAAAATAGCTTCTCGGAGAAGAAGCTGTCTGTCATGATCGATCGATCGATCATGGGGGCTCGATCGATCGAAGCCATCGATCGATCGACGGCTATGGGTCGATCGATCGACCCTATAGGAACTTGGGCAATTTTTCCTAGGGTGAATTGGATAGGATGAATTCCGATTCTAATTGATTCGAGGTTAATTTTGGGATAACCTAAGGGACTCTTTAGGAGTATATAGTCCCCTAATTGAGGAAACTTAGGAGGGCAAGGTGGGGGTTTTAGTGTATAATCCCTTAAACTATATTTTCGAGGAAAATAGGATAATTGTAGAATTGGAAGGTTTCGGGTTCCTAAGTTTGGGTGGGGACCTTTAGGTGATTATATGGACAAGATGTAGTCCTTGGGTTCATGGAAATGAAATCCCTAACCCACTAAATTTAAGGTTTTTCGGGTGAGGTCAATCCCTAGGATACTTTGTGGGCTCTTAGGCCTATATAATTATGTGTATAGAAAATATAAGTATATTGATTACTGTTGGGTAGATCCTATGAGAGAATTAGGATAAGTTGGGAATATAGTTATATATTCGCTTAAAGTTAAATGGTAAAATTGGAGTTATCCAATAAATCCTTAGATGGGATTAAAGTATGTATTAATTATCAAAGTAAGGAAATAATTGGGTTTATTATCATGCGTATATAAGTGCATGATTATGATTCTTTGAGAGAATCTTTGGGATTAATGGTCATCGCTAGATGTAGTTGGCAATTATGGCCATATGTATGTATTCGAGGATGAATATATATATATATATATATATATATATATATATATATATATATATATATATATATATATATGCACTATGTGATTAAAGTATATATATGATATGATGTAAATATTTTAGAAAATGTAAAGATAAATGAGTTTCATAATTAATAAAATATGGATACACACCTCTCTAAATCTCTATCATAACGGAAGTTGCGTACGTATGGTGAAGCCCCCTGGCTAATGAATGCAGGGTGGATATAGTCCTATAGGTCATATGAGCGATTATTGTTTCTGTGCTGGTTAGGAGATTCCAGGTGTGGTCTTGACTATCCCGCAGGCATATGGTCGATTCCCGACGTCTTGCGTTGTAGGATCCCAGGTTGTCTTGATGATAGGCCCTGGAAGATGATAGTCATTTAGGGGCGCGCACAGTGGGGGAACCCGGAAGGGCGGTCTTAGAACGCGTTATATTAAAGTAATTCATGATAATGGATTGACTTTAATTACATTTCCTGGATATAGGAAGGGAAATGGGTTATATGAATTGGCTTCGGAAACACGACCCGGATGGAAGAAGGGAAGTGGAAGCATATGATATGGTAAACGCATTTTTATGATAATAAAAATGGCTTTTAAATACATTTCCTGGATGTAAGAAGGGAAATGGGATGTTTTAAAATGGAAAAGCATTTTTATGTTAATAAAACTAGCCTTTAAAAAGTATATGATATGTTAAAGCAATTCATGCTAATGAATTGGCTTTTAATTACATTTTCTGGATATGAGAAGGGAAATGGAAAGTTTTGAAATGAAAATGATAAGTATTGATAAATACTTTGTATATAAATCCTCAGTCCGGGAGATATATACGGCTGTGTATTATAAAGATGGAATTGAATTGGTAAACCTCAGTCTGGGAGATATTATCCGGATGTATGTTGTAAGGTATAGATAAGAAAGAATGTGATATGTATATAAATATATAAGTGTATATTTATACTTTAAATGTGTGCTACGGGTATAATGGATCTCTACCATTAACCCTGCCAAGTAGTAGTGTATCAGGGGGTTCCTTGTTTGGATTTCACTTCGCGAGACACCCCAACACGAACTTAGCGCAGTGTTGAGAATGGAGAAAAGTTTAGCCTTTAGTGCTCGGGTTGTAGAGGGTTCTAGTATATGGGTGAATTAGATTAGTTAGGCAGGGTAGCTTAACTAGAAAGTTAAGTGCGTTAGGTGTGCACTATTAGAGGAAAGGTGAGGGGTATCTCATAGGAGTGCGATACCAATTTAAATATGAGATAAAATCTATTTTTTTCTAAAAATAAAGCATTTATGCACTTGCAAAATATTTTCAAACTCGGGCTCTAACCCGTTTATCTACTTTTCCTTTCTTGATATATATATATATATATATAGGTGTCGAGACACAGGGATGCCTGGATGGCACTTCCTTCAAGTCGGATGTCTGCTGCAGCAACTGTGGATGCTTGCGAGTTATCGATAGACGCTTCTATTCTTGTACTCTATATAGGAGGTATTATATAAACATTCGGGTTAATAACCCAATTGCATTTAGTTATTCTTTTAATACAACATTCGATTTGGTTGTATATTTGACCGAGTGTTCGGTTCTTTTATTTCATTACAGTTTCATTTACGCAATACTGTGTGGATGTTTTAATTGTAATTGTTTAAAAAGAGTAGTTAAGTAAAAGTTTATGACGCCAGCCTAATAGGTTATTAGTAATTAAATGGATTTTCGACAGTGATGCTTAGAATGATCCATATGAGACTCCTGTTAAAATTTGATATAGGAGTGATCGGCCGGAATCTTATTAGGCGGGTTGTAACATAAACCTCTAATACTCTTTATTACTTCCCAAGAGAAGGTTCCTAAGCCGTGAACCTAAAAAAAAGGACTAAAAATAAAGCTAGAAAAATCTCACAAAAATAGGGTTTTCGAATCGATTCGCCCCTGACTGCGAATTGATTCGCCCAAAAATGAATCGATTCGGTGAGGAAAACCAACCTACTGCCCTAGCCCGAATCGATTCGGCCTTAACCCGAATCAATTCGGTTTCCCAGACATGTATCCTCCCCTGCTAGAAAATCGATTCGTTGGGGAGGGCGAATCAATTCGCCCTGTTCGAGTTGCCCAGAAATGGGCTACGGGTTGTATGAACCCTAAAAATCCCCAAAACCCAAATCTTCCATCTCCTTCAACCCTAACAACTAGTAATCCCACCAAATCATTTCTACATAACTATTAACTAGTATATTCTCCTCAACCCAAATCTAAATCAAAGATTTAAGGATTAAACACCAAAAATCCTCAAAACCCATAAATGGTTTAAATCTTAAAAAACCAAATATACATGCAATTTATCCACATTAAATCATACTCTAGCAAGTAAGAAACTTGCCTCAAGTTTGTAGTCTCGAATTCTCTTCCCGTACCGACAATTTCCAGCTCCAATCTTCAATTCTCTCTCTTTTCTCCCATTTTCTCCCAACTCTCTCTTCTCTCTCTCTCTCTAAGTGTAAAACATAAGAATGGGAAAATAAAAGGGTTTGGAAGACTTAAACGGGACTTAAACATAAATTCCCCTCTTTAAATGTTGATACACCATTAAAATGACTCCTAAATACATAATTGAGTCATAACCTGTCAAAAGTGCCCGAAACTCAAAAATACAACTTGGCACATATTTTGACTATCTCGACTATTTCAAAACTAACTGTACCCTCTAAATTGGCATCCGGAGTATCGTGTAATATTTTATGTTCCAACGTCATTTTAATTCATTAATTATGCTCAAATTTAAATATAAGTCATAACCGTGGCTTAAAGCACAACGACGCAATAAAACACAATATAATGTTATTTACCTTCTCATAACAGAATAGGCAAAACATGGTAAATATTATCTCTTAAATCACTTAAAATAATATTTACCTCAACTTTCTCTATTTTATAAAAATTAGCCCATCAAGAAATTTAATATAAAATAGTCACTCAAAAGTCTGGGTTGTTACATACTCCCCCCCATACAAGGGAATTTTTCCCTCAAAATTCAAGTGTACCATATAACCATATTAAGGGTGTACTTTTCTAAACTATCGTTCTTTCATCCCTAGCGAATTCCTTGATAGTGTGGTGTCCCCACCTATCTTCATAAAGATAAACTTGCTTCCAGTTGTTCCTCATGAATTATCAACCCTACCTTTCTACAACGGAAGAAAATGCCTACATAACTCGGCACAAGTTGCCTTTCCTCCTGAGTCACGTTATACGCTTCCTAGGGAATAACTGCACTAAAACTTGATCCCCTACTTCCAATACTACATGACCCCTATTCGCATTGACATAGTCCTTCAAAGTATGAGGCTCAATGAACTTAATCATCAAATAAGTATTCCTGGACCATTCCAAGTCCGAAGAACTTATTGTGTGTCATTTCTACCCAACGAGTAGGCGAACTACTCAGCCGACAACACAAGGCCACATATTGTGCCATACTTATAGAAAAATGATCCAAATTATTGTATGAAAATTCGATTCATAAAAGTTACTGCCCCCATCCTTCCTTTAAGCCAACACGCACATTCGAGGTATGCCTTCCGACATTTGATTAACTCTCTCCATTTGTTCATCCACTTACGGGTGGTAGGTTGAACCCAACTTCCATTCGGTTCTTATTACTTCCAGGAAACTTTACCAAAACTTTGACACAAAAGTCTAGTCTCGGTCCAACACTATTTTGATAGGCACCTTATACAACTCCATAACTCCACCATAAAGATCTGGGTGTACTCCTCCGTACATAGTCTGCCCATATTAGTTAGAAAAGAAGCGATTTGGTCAAAAGATCAACAATTACTCAAATAGGGTCATGACCATCGCAATGCTGGAAATTCAATGAGAATGTCCATGGATATACCCTTCCTCGTTCTACCACTACCCTCTTCACACTAGTAGGTGAAATGGTCAATCATGGACATGAATGCTCTTGCTATAGCGTCCTCTTGGTTAAGCTTATTCCACTTAGCTTTCCATGCCTTCGTTAGTCTCCCCCACGGGTTTTCTGCTCGGTGCATTCGCTAACCCATTCGCGTTCCCTTGGTGATAATGAATATCTAATTGATAGTCTTTTACGAACTCCAAACACCAACTCGGTCGCCCAAATAACATATTGTAACAACTTGTGTTTCATGAAAAGACTAAATCTCCTGCCCAGGAGGTAGTGCCTTTATTTCTTTAAGGCGAATACTACCGCTATGAACTTTATATCAAGCGTGGGCTAATACTTCTCATAAGGTTTAAGTTTGTGAGACACATAAACAATGGTTCCATGCTCTAGTATTAATAGTTCCCATTCCTGGTAGAGTCTTGTTCGTTAATACCGAGAGATCCACTCTCGATCTTGACAACGCGAGTGCATGAGTAAAAGTCAGCCCATCCTTTAACTCCCCGAAAGCTAGGTTACCGACGCAACGCTCTTTCTAAGAGGGGCCTCATCTTCTGTGGCCTAGCATCCCGAATTGATCGAGATCCCATACTTCTTACTTCTTGGGACCTAATCCTTCTTAGAGTTAACCCACAAACTTACTCGTGGTCAACTCCCTACCGCCTTCCTAAAACAGCGTCACATTCCCTAAGGGACTTACGTCCTAATAATCCTAAGGTCGATATATTTCCTATTTAAGTCGTATAAGTATTATACTAATTATATCCCTAGTACCCAAGACCCTTCTCAATTTCCGACATTCGCTCGGTTTCATGCATGGGACGTCTCGCAAAGTGAAATCCAAACAAGGAGCCCTCATGTTACACTACTACCTCTCATCGTCGGTCATCAAGATATAACGGCCTAAGACACCTGTTCGGGATCGCTAAAACTCTAACTCGTAACACTACTAATGCGTTTATACTTCTATGTCCTACCATTTCGGTGAAATGAAAATTTAACTAATAGGGCGCTTACTTTCTGTAAGGTTTTACAAATGCTTTATCCCAATATATATATATATATACATCCTCTTAAATAGCCTTCTCACCAAGGCATAACTATAAGTATCGATCCGAATTTATTATCTTTGTCTCGCCCATATCTATCAGGAGAGAGAACTATTTCTAGTGCTTCTATACTGCACATTAACTTTTTATTAGCCCTTTAATCACTCAATCACGTGATTTTCGGCTAAACCCCTCAAAACTAATGTCTTAACGTAAAGTAGTATCTCTCCACTTCCAATGTCGTTAAGGTTCATGCGTGGAGAATCTCGCAAAGCAAAATACAAACAAGGAACCCATCCGATACACTACTACTTAACTTTGTTGGTCATGGAGATAAGGAAAGAATAAACACAAACAAAACAGACAAACATCAAACAAAACAAAAAAAATAATGAAAATTTCTTTCATACCTTAAATCATCTCTATAAATTCTCAATCCCGTATCCAGGTGAGATATTATAGAACAACTAGTTCCACTCTGTAACTACAAATACGATAGCCTCACAATCATTTGCTTGCTATTGTTCCGACCAAACAAGAATATTTCCACTTGTATAACACATATAATACGAGGAACACAAACCACATGTACTTTTAATATATATCATCATTCTCTTTGTCGAATGAAGGAAAATAAAACCTCCCTACCGTGGGAATTATATACATACACTATCTTTAGCGTCGATACTACCACAAGCTCAAATTTCACACCCGAATCTAAGGTTAATAAAATACTATTCCATCTTGACACACCGAATAGACCACCCTCAACCAAGATGAAATTCTCGCCAACATTCTTGCCAATTACCTTGGCCACTACCAATGGTTCCCATATACAGTATTCTAGTCTTATTTGAACCAAATTACTTCCATAAATTCCCCGACTAGGCATCCTATTCTTTCCCTTTAACTCCGATCGATAAGATCGAAGCGCATGGTTCTACATTCCACGTCATAACCGTTTTTCCATTTCTATCCACCCTGACGATTACCCGCGTAGTTCCCTTAACTTCCTCAACAAAAGAGAACATACTACCGGCCTCCCCTTCCCTATTTCAATGAGTCTTCCCCGAACGGATGTCCACCAATGGGTTTTCATGAACACTACTTCTCCATAAGTGTTAACAACACTTACTCATGAGCCTATCATTCCCCCGAGGGTCTCTTTCTTCTTGGTACCTACCTTATCTCGGTGTATGGTTTCTTTAACCTTATAACTCATTATCCACGGTCGGCCTCTAACCGATCCTCATGTGAATACTTGAGAGTCTACCTTCTCATCATTTCTGATATTCTAGAGAAACTCGTCGTTGAAAACATCTACCAGGTTTCTCTATGAGCGAAACTTCTTGCTCCACCAAATATGGCGACTACTGTTCTCGCCATTTCAACATTACTCTAACGGGTGAAAAAATTTCCTCATTTTTTCACGTCTGTGTATTTCTATATCCCGCTCCAGGCCAAAACTTTCGAGCCTTATACTTCCACCGGATGAGGTTAAACTTCCTCCATCTGATTAACTTCAACATGTGGACCTTATCAAGGACTTTTCAACTTCAAATTAACGTCGCTTGGAATCCCAAGCTTAGTACCACTCTCTACTTGTAGCGGTACTCAAAAAACTATATCTACTGTACTTATTAGTCGTGGTAGCAATATAAGATAATGTTACAAAGGGAGCGACCTCCAAAGCGGCCCTCATCCCCGACTACAACTTACATTTCTTAGTAATCCAGTCTCATGATGGCTTCATAACGGCCTTCCCTGACACCCTTCAACATTTAACCTATGAATCTTAAACGAACGCGAAGAAGTCTTTCTGAATTCTTACACTACAGTAGGAGAACGAAACCTCACAAGAGGTATCAAAAATCCTAATCCTAAGGCTCTATAACAAACCAAAAGTAACGCTGAAAGCGTAGTACGTCCGCAAAGATTCCTAAGGACACTAGAACCTGAGGCTCTGATACCATATGTGACAACCCGCCTATTAAAATAAGAGGTGGCCAGCCCGATACTCCAATAATCACAGGAATCATAAATGGCTCATTCTTAGCATCACTATCGTAAAATAGTAATACGAGATAACCACCAATTATTTTAGAAAACGGACTGTCAAATTAAATTTTGTAAGTTAAAAGAAAAGCATTTGGACCATCTAATTTGCAAAGAAGGTGGATACCAAAAATCAACAAGTAATAGAATAACAACATTGCAATAAATAACAACCGAATAAGCTGTCGATTAATAGAATAATACAAACAGGTTACACCGAGTATTACAATTAAATATCACATTATAATAAATGAGTACAAAGCATGGGAAACACGCCCGAATAAGTAAATTGAACATAGCTAGAGTACAAAGGATAGAAGCGTCTATAACGAATATCCTACAACATCCGCAAAATGCTATAGCTCCAGGACAACAGGAATGGAGAGGTCAATACGGGCGTCCTTGCGGAGGAGCACCTGGACGAACAAAGAATTCATGCAAAACAAAGAGACATAGACGGGTCAGGGCCCAGTTTGATATGATCACCATGTGAATAAAATCCATGAAAGTTATGAATATCTACTCATCAACATGAATTTAACTTTCTCTCGCAATTAGTCATAAAATTTCTCACCTCTCGTTCTAAAAGCACAACCTAGCGCAATATCAATGATAATGCTCAATGTTCAAATAAGCATGTGAGTACTCATCTACTTTCACTCAATAAGACTTCATTTCAATTATTCATAATTTAAATGCATAGTTCCTTTTCTCTTTAGGAAACATATATATTTATTTCACAAAATATTTTGCCAATCTGATTTTACACCACATAACTTCCCATTTTCCTTTTTATCTCCAAGAAATGTATTTAAAGAAAATTTATTATCATAAAATTCTTTAACATAAAAAATGTCCCACATTATTATGAATAGTTATGTTTCATATCATATAACGATTCTAAGAACGTCTTTCTGAGTTTCCCCATTGGACGCGCCCCTAAATGGCTATCATCTTGTAAGGCCTATCGAACAAGGCAACCTGGGCATCCAACAATGCGAGACGTCAGGAAGCGGCCATATACCTGTGACAGTGAGTCATAACCATACCCGGAATTACTTCACTTCGTAAAATAGTCACATAATATATAATAATCGGTCCTATGGTTGAGGACTATATTCGCCCTGCATTCACTAGCCAGGGGACTTCACCTCATACGCGTAACTTCCCTTATGATAGCGATTTAGAGAGGTGTGTATATGTAAATTATCATTTAAATTTTTTTTTTTTTCCATTTTGAAAACATTCACTTGTTATATTCTCAAAACCAATTATACTTAACCATTAAGTACCAAATTGTAGAATATGCATTTCTTATTCTCGAAGTCATATTTTATTAATGACCTAGGACCCTAAGTGTAATTATCCTCACACTACCCTCCAATAGTCCAAAGTAATACCATAATTCATCAAAGTAATTTCCCACAATACTAGTCTCCCAAAAGTCCCAAACGTGACCATTCTACTTACCGTTAGTTCTAGGTTATCTTCCTAGATCAAACGGAATATTTACCTCTATAAACTAACCCTTGAGATAAGACCAATTAACCCCATGATAGCCTAGGATATTTGTCTCCCTAAAATAAATTGTAACAACCCGTCCTTTTGGAGACTATTAAATTCCATGATTGGATATAAATTGGCAATTTGGGGAAATTCTCAAAATAGTGATTTTTGGGATTTTTGAGGATTAGATGATTCTCTATGGATGTTATGATTGTTTTTGGGATTTAATATGTCGAGGTATTTTAAAAATATGTCGCCGTTGAGTGAAGCGACAGAAAATGATATTTTAATGTGAATAACGCTTTTAATTATTATGGATTAGAATAGTGATTTACGGTCAAGTACCTCAAATGGAAATTTAGACTGGGCCGTGAGTCTCGAAATGTCCGAGATAGTCGGAAAAGAGTGTCTGATTGTCAAAATTGAGTTTCGGAGAATTTTGGAGTTAAACGGGCTCGTAATTGAGTAAACGAGTCGTTTTGGGTTTTAAGGGGTATAACCCTTTTCTTCCTATATAAAGAGGGAGAGAGGGAATGAAGAGATAAATAGAAGAAAGGAAAGAGAGAAGAGAGAGAGCGGAGGAGAGAAAAAGAGGAGAAAAGGGGAGATTCCTGCCAAACTCCGCGGGATTCGGCTCGAGGACGTCGGATTTTATCCACGAGGCAAGTGCTTACTTTCTTTATTTATTTTTAAGCATAAATATCTCATATCATTGTTGGTATAACAAACCCTAACAATTTTGGGTTGGGTTTTCGTGGATAAAAATGGGTTTTCGGGAGTTAAAACACTTAAACCCCCAAATAATTCAATTTGAGGAACTTAGGTTTTAACCTAAATTAATTGGTGATTTCGGGTTCTAGGACGTTTATAACCCTTATTATATGTGTATTAGTTATTGGTTGAGGTTGTAGGACGTTAGATGAGTAGACCAAAATCTTGGGGAAGCTTTAATGGCCGAAAACAGCTTCTCGGAGAAGAAGATGCCCGACATGATCGATCGATCGATCATGGGGGCTCGATCGATCGAAGCCATCTATCGATCGACGGCTATGGGTCGATCGATCGACCCTACAGGAACTTGGGCAATTTTTCTTAGGGTGAATTGGATAGGATGAATTCCGATCCTAATTGATTCAAGGTTAATTTTGGGATAACCTAAGGGACTCTTTAGGAGTATATAGTCCCCTAATTGAGGAAACTTAGGAGGGCAAGGTGGGGGTTTTAGTGTATAATCCCTTAAACAATATTTTCGAGGAAAATAGGATAATTGTAGAATTGGAAGGTTTCGGGTTCCTAAGTTTGGGTGGGGACCTTTAGGTGATTATATGGACAAGATGTAGTCCTTGGGTTCATGAAAATGAAATCCCTAACCCACTAAATTTAAGGTTTTTCGGGTGAGGTCAATCCCTAGGATACTTTGTGGGCTCTTAGGCCTATATACTTAATTGTATAGAAAATATAATTATATTGATTATTGTTGGGTAGATCCTATGAGAGAATTAGGATAAGTTGGGAATATAGTTATATATTCGCTTAAAGTGAAATGGTAAAATTGGAGTTATCCAATAAATCCTTAGATGGGATTAAAGTATGTATTAATTATCAAAGTAAGGAAATACTTGGGTTTATCATGCGTATACAAGTGCATGATTATGATTCTTTGAGAGAATCTTTGGGATTAATGGTCATCGCTAGATGTAGTTGGCAATTATGGCCATATGTATGTATTCGAGGATGAATATATGGTATATATATATACACTATGTGATTAAAGTATATATATGATATGATGTAAATGGTTTTGAAAATGTAAAGATAAATGAGTTTCACAATTAATAAAATATCGATACACACCTCTCTAAATCGCTATCATAAGGGAAGTTGCGTACGTATGGTGAAACCCTTTGGCTAATGAATGCAGGGTGGATATAGTCCTATAGGCCATATACGCGATTATTTTTTCTGCACTGGTTAGGAGATTCCGGGTGTGGTCTTGACTATCCCGCAGGCATATGGTCGATTCTCGACGTCTTGCGTTGTAGGATCCCTGGTTGTCTTGATGATAGGCCATGGAAGATGATAGCCATTTAGGGGCGCGTACAGTGGGGAAACCCGGACGGGCGGTCTTAGAACGCGTTATGTTAAAGTAATTCATGATAATGGATTGTCTTTAATTACATTTCCTGGATATAGGAAGGGAAATGGGTTATATGAATTGGCTTCGGAAACATGACCCAGATGGAAGAAGGGAAGTGGATGCATATGATATGGTAAAAGCATTTTTATGACAATAAAAATGGCTTTTAAATACATTTCCTGGATGTAAGAATGGAAATGGGATGTTTTAAAATGGAAAAGAATTTTTATGTTAATAAAACTGGCTTTTTAAAAGTATATGATATGTTAAAGCAATTCATGCTAATGAATTGGCTTTTAAATACATTTCTTGGATATGAGAAGGGAAATGGAAAGTTTTGAAATGAAAATGATAAGTATTGATAAATACTTTGTATATAAATCCTTAGTCCGGGAGATAGATCCGGATGTGTATTATAAAGATGGAATTGAATTGGTAAACCTCAGTCCGGGAGATATTATCCGGATGTATGTTGTAAGGTATATATAAGAAAGAATGTGATATGTATATAAATATATAAGTATATATTTATACTTTAAATGTGTGCTACGGGCCTAATGGATCTCTACCATTAACTCTGCCAAGTAGTAGTGTATCGGAGCGGGTTCCTTGTTTGGATTTCGCTTCAAGAGACACCCCAACACGAACTTAGCGCAGTGTTGAGAATGGAGAGAAGTTTAGCCTTTAGTGCTCGGGTTTTAGAGGGTTCTATTATATGGGTGAATTAGATTAGTTATGCAGGGTAGCTTAACTAGAAAGTTAAGTGCGTTAGGTGTGCACTATTAGAGGAGAGGTAAGAGGTATCTCATGGGAGTGCGATACCAATTTAAATATGAGATAAAGTCTATTTTTTTCTAAAAATAAAGCATTTATGCACTTGCAAAATATTTTCAAACTTGGGCTCTGACCCGTTTATCTACTTTTCCTTTCCGCAAAATGCTATAGCTCCTGGACAACAGGAATGGAGAGGCCAATACGGGCGTCCTTGCAGAGGAGAACGTAGACGAACAATGGATTCATGCAAAACAAAGAGACATAGACGGGTCAGGGACCAGTTTGATATGATCACCATGTGAATAAAATGACCTCGGTCATAATTGACCTCGATCTTGGATCGTCACCTGAGTTGGGTCAGAATTGACCTCGATCCTCGTTCATCACCACTCTTAGGTCATAATTAACCATGGTTATCAGATCTTCACCCTAAACCTGCAGAATTGGTTTCGACCCACAAAATTGGTCATCCCTAGCACACCCCTCAGGTCCTCAAAATCAGCCTCGACCCTCTAAATAGGTCATACTCCATCAAAAGCATCATGTGGTGTCTATTTGACGGTTATCATTTATTCTAAACTCACCCATCAAGGGACTCTATAGACACCCCATTCTGTTACCCCTAACTCTCCTTAGGTCCCTAGCACCTCCCTTCATCACTATAAACCCAGGTCATATCCCGAGTACTGACCTAAAAGCCATCGGGCACTCCCTAGCTCAGTTTGACTAAAAAGTCAAACTCTTCATCTCGACTGAGACTGAATGAATCTTCATAGGGCACTGAATACCCTTTCTTACGGTCCATCCCGTGCGCAATTCCGACTTACCATGCGGACGAACGATCCGTTTGCGTTCGAAACTTGCCCCAGAGGCCATCGGGCGCTCCCGAGCTCTATTTCACCTAAGTCAAATCTTCATCTCAACCGAGGCTGAATGAATCTTCTAAAGGAACTGAATACCCTTTCCAACGGTCCATCCCGTTCATGATTCTGACTTACCATGCGGACTAACGATTCGTTTAAGTCCAAGAGGTCACCGAATTCTTCTAGGGCCCGGTTGATAAAAGTCAACTCCTAAAATTGGGTCAAACTCTTTGGAATGTCGAAGTACATCTCCTAAACTTTCCAACGGTTCACCCCATGCGCAATTCTGACTTACCATGCGGACGAACGATCCGTTTGCATCCGAATAATTGCCCGTCCAATGGATCGACAAACGCTTCCGAGCTATATTTGACCTAAAGTTAACTCCCGAACCCAGGAGAGTTCCAAAGGACTTTAGAAGATCTCTGAATTACCTTTCCAACGGTATGCCCCATGCATAATTCTGACCAACGGTTTGCCCTCGGCAACCAACTTCCCAAAAAGGCCTGAAACACACTGCCAAATGGCAGGTTCCAGACCCTGCCTATCGACAGGTGCCGATAGTTAGGATCAGGTCTATGCCAATCGGTAGTGACCTGAGCCTATGAAAGGAGTCTTTCACCTCATTTTCAAAGGGATCCCAGATCTGATAAGAATCGCTCTCAGCGAATCCCAAAAACCTCTCTCGAAGACAGCGCGATTTCAACATCCAAATCCCTTTCTAACTTCCACTTTTCATCATCCTTTTCATAAAACTTGGTGAATTAGCCACTCTCCATCATCATCCAAGTGCAAGGGATGCTCTCCAACAATCAAGATCAAGCTCAAGATCTTCAAGAAGGTTCAACTTTCTCTTAAATTCTCAATAACTTGTTTTACTACTTAGCTCTTTTATTATCCCATCTCACACATCCTAATATACTTTTTATTTAGTATTATTTCACATCCCTTATTTTCATATAAATAAAACCCCAAAAACAAGAAAAAGAGGGTTTGCCCATAAATTCTAAATAGGGAGTCTCATACTTTTCTCACCACTAAAACACTTTTTCTACACACACACACACACTCCCAAATAACAGATCCCCCATTTGGATTTATGGGATAAACCCAACCCCTCATTTTGTATGCGAACTATGTGGACTTTGATGCCTTTATAGGCTACGTAGGCGTCTCGGGGTAAAACCCAAGACTCGAGTCCTATTCTCACTTTCTCTCTCATTTTCTATCTTCTCTAAATCCAATTTTCTTATATTCTATATACTTGTTCTTAGTGACGTATTACTCCTTATGTGTTATCGTTCCCTTATAACGATCAATGTAAGATTAATCGCGTAAATCTTACTTTATAATATTATTTTTTATACCTTCCTACGGATGACTCGCTTTATCTCTTCCATGATACAAGTCGAGGATTCCTATCTCCACTATATATATACACATGCACACATATCACGGGGGAAAATAAAGGAAAATAACAAATATCCATGAGAGACCGAAAGGGCGGAATAGGTGCCTACCACCTTCCCATTTCGTAACTAAGCCTCTGAACCCTTCTTGAATCATTTTGGTTTCGCATGCACCAGTATGTCCTTGGATGCCATCCTTCGGGGTGGCTTCCCTTTTTTTTGTCTGTTTTGAGTAAAATAGACTGGCAACTCTGAATCTCTCTACATTTTTACACCTCATCTCAAATGATGCCGGCCGAAGCGCTCCCGAGAGGGATGCGTGGGATTCGAGGATCCTTTCCTATGCGCTCCCGCCCGCATGGAGAGGATCGGGGATGGCCACAGCGGCAACTCCACTGGGGATATGTGTATTTTGAGGTCTTGACATTATTTACAAGGATGTCATATTTGTTTATTTTTCCCCTATACATGCATGTTTCCCCTTTTCCATGTGTATCCCATGCTTATGCTTATGTTCACACACTTGTATAAAATTCTCCATGTACACTTCGCACCACGTGCACCTAGGATCACATATATCCCCATGTTACACGCATCACCCATCCATACTTGGTGTACTTTTGGTACTTGTACTTGCTCCCTGTTTGGCATAATCAAGAAAGGCATTCTCATCATAAGATACTAATAAGAGAATCATGCATGATTCACACGACATCACCAAAGAGCATTGTTATTAACCAAATTTTACCCAGTAACTGGAGGGTCACTTCGTGATGGGCACTGGTCCGGCAGGTCGCAATTAGCCTAAGCGATATGACTCTCACCTTCCATTGGCCAAGTACCTTCGACATATATCAAACGGTTCCCCTGCATCGTACCGCTTGAACAAAGTCATGATGGGAGGTATATCGTAGGGAATTCGCTCATGTACGCTGAGTATATTGAATTCTCTCTCATACGTACCGTCCCCACGAGGTATATAGTGAGGCAATTCACGTACACTCAGGTATATCAAATGGCTTGTCCACACGTATCGATTGCCGACAAGAGCAAGACGTATATCGTGGAAGTCACGCCAAAGGGGGGAACCCATGTCGATTCACCCAACAACCTGCATACCCACATATAGGTGTCAAACCTAGGACACGCACTTTAGATTGCCAGTTTTAACCCGAAACTCTGTCGAAATTCCGGGTCGGCCTGCCACCCAATTTTTGCCCATTTTTAAAATAGGACCCTGTCCGTGAGCCTGGTTACAATTCCAACCATAGCTTTTCATATATTAAAAAACCCCACTTTTCCAGGCTCAGGTCCCGTCCGGTATTGCATTTAGGAGAATTAAATACAAGTGAGAACATAATAATCATAATAATCATGCTGAGTTCCGTCTCCCAAAAAACATTTCTCCCTTCTTTATCAAAAATCCAAAAACATTTCTCCTTTCTTTATCAAAAAATCAAAAAAAAATAATAATATAGTGTCTTCCCTTTTCCTCAAAAATAAATCTCATCCTACGCCTTCTTAGGTCGATCCAAGCCCTTGGCCTGGCTCCCTATTGGCTTCGATCTTCAGTCAAATCACCCCGAAGTTTCATCCGTTCCTCTACTACTTCTTCCGAGTTTGGAAGCCATCCACTTTCCATGGAGAATACAGATCAAGTACCAGTCATACAACCGAATCTGACGATAGTCCTAGCGCATCTCGTGTCCAAGATTGACAACCTCCAAACCGAGGTCCGAGAGATGCAACGAAACCAAGTTCTAATTACTCAAGAGCCCGAGGCCCTATTACCTCGTGCTATGGGTCCACCTGAGCCTATTTGGGTTCCCGAAGAATATCAACATGCTCCACGTGCCCCGCCTATCAATGGGCCGTCGCCTGCCCAACTTTCGATGCCAAAAATTGCCCAGCCTATGGCTAACCTGCATGTGGTCGTCGATCCAAAGGAGGAAGAGTTGAATAAAGTCAAAGAGGATCTCAATATGCTCACCAAGAAGTTCGACCAAGTCAGTATCTTTGGTAATTACATGGACTACACCCACATGTCCCCTTATCCAAAAGCGAGGTTTCCCGAGAAGTTCAAGATGCCAAATATCCAGAAGTTTGGAGGGAGTGGACCCCCGATTATTCATCTTCATAGTTATCATCATTCCATGACTCTACTAGGGGATTCTGAATAAGTGATGGATCAATTGTTTCAGCAAACTTTGAAGGATAGTGCCCTCCGGTGGTTTTTATCTCTTGAGGAATCCAGAATCCGTAGCTGGGAGGATGTAGCCCGAGAATTCACATCGCAATACAAATACAACGAAGAGATTGAAGTCACCCATTGTGATTTAGAGCTTCTCAAACATAATCCAAGGGAATCAGTCAGTAACTTCATAACCGGATGGAGGGAGCAGGAAACTACCATGACTAATCGTCCATCCGAGGAGGAACAGGTCAACAGTGTGAAGAAGAACTTCTTGCCCCATGTTTGAGCGACGATGGGAGGACAATACTACCCCCACTTCCGAGGTCTTAGAGAGGCTGGAGTAGAAATTGAGGAAAACCTTGTTAAAATAGAGGTTGAACCGAAAAAGGTGTCCGGACACTTCACCCCTAGAAAGTATGATAAGCCTGCCAGTGCTACAGTCTCAGCCATCAACAACAACTCTCAACCAACCACATCATGGGCACCAAAAATTCGCCATGCCCCCATCCGAATGGAATACACTGAACTCCATGCTCCCCTATCCAAAGTTTACCAAGCC
This sequence comes from Sambucus nigra, assembly GCA_949130495.1. Taxonomy (NCBI): domain Eukaryota; kingdom Viridiplantae; phylum Streptophyta; class Magnoliopsida; order Dipsacales; family Adoxaceae; genus Sambucus; species Sambucus nigra. The sequence continues at coordinate 468,034,105 of OX422214.1, read as the reverse complement.
CTGTTAAGCCGAAACCTCATCAAACCCTTGGATTTCCGTCCATTCCCAAGTCCACTTCCAAGAAACTTCAAGGACCGTGCTCATTGCGCCTTTCACTAAACTGCTGGCCATACCACCGACCAACGCTTTCACTTCGAAAAATAATACAAGATATCATTGATCGGGGTACCATCGCCCCACCAGCCAATCCTAAGCCAAACACTACTCAAAATCCACTCCCAATTCATACCAATGCCATTTTCTTAGAAGAAAACCCAGATTTCGATCCCTCAAATCAAATGACACCCATATACTCTTCTAAACCTCTTCAAAGTTTCCCATATTTACTCCTACACCCTACTAGCCTCTGTGGTCAAGCACTGTCACTCCTTAACAGAGCACGCATCGTTGTCCGTACCCGTTCTAAGAATGTAAGTATGGAATTGTCAAAGGTATTGAACCAACTACTAGAGTTTGGGATGAAATTGCCCTCACAGATGGTCATCGATTGCCAAACGTTCAGTACACTGTTCTTGGAATCACGGAAATGGGCCCGAGATTCAGACAAGTGGATGGTACCAACCGACGAAGTCAGCCTAGATGATGTTGTCCAGATTATGGCATAAATATTCGGGCAAACCAACAGTATTTGTAGTATCACCGGGTTACTTGACACTTTGAAGCTATAAGGGAGCTTGGTCCCTTCAATCACACATATCCCCACAGAATGGGAGGACCTGTATGAAGAAGCCGTTGAAGTTGTGGAATGCATTGACTTTACATGTAAAGACATATTTGTTACCACCGGATGGGGGGATTAATTCGAAGATTCGAGCGAAGAACAAGCTTCAGGAAGAGCTGGCCCAGTAGCCGACATATGTGGGATGATATCATTTGAAGAACTCCTCGGAGAAATAGACAGAGTGGAAGAACAACCTGAGATTGGCGAGGAAATGGGATTCATGTTCTTCCCTTCTTCAGTAAATCATATGACCATATCAGGGAGACATTACCAGGTTCCAAGCTCACTACCAACAAATGACAAGGGGAAGGGCATTGAAAACCTTCATATGCCAGAGATGACCATTGAGGAGAGCAAGATCCTCGATCAACTAAAGAAAACTCAAGCTAAAATCACTATATAGGGGCTTTTCATGTCTTCCCAGCTACACAGACATGCTTTAATCAAATTGATCACTGGACCCACAGTTCCTCCCTCTACCTCACTAGAATAAGTGGTAAATCTGGTCGGATCTTTGATCTCTACCCGAATGCTATCATTTTCTGAAGAAGAAATCCCCAGAATTGGGCCAAATCACAATCATGCACTCAACATCTCCATCGAAGTTATGGGGAAGGCCGTGCCACTCTCCCTTATCGATAATGGATCTGCCTTGAATGTTTGCCCTCTGAGAACCTTCAAGTGTTTAGTCCTGAAAGAAAGTGACCTCGCTCCAACCTCTGCCGATGTACGTGCCTCCGATAATACCGTCGTGAGGTGATGGGATCCATAAAACTTGTAATATGGGTTGGCCCTATAAACCCTGTCATTGAATTCCAAGTCATAGACATCCCAACTTGTTTCAATCTGTTGCTCGAATGACCCTGGATCCATACTATCAAGGGTGTGTCTTCCTCACTCCATCAGAAATTAAAGTTCTTCACCGACGTGCGAGTCATCACCATTTTGGGCGACGATGAAAATATCGAGGGTGCAAGCACCAACAGTCCAATCATTGAGATACAACACGGGTCAAATGATATGCTCCTATCAGGATTCCAAGTTGAGCCACTACTACTCCCGATAGGGGATGGTTTCAAAGAAAGGGTTTGTCCAGAATATGACCTTTATGGCAATGTTAATGTGATTCAGATGTCCAGAAACATGCATTTCATGCCCGGACTGGGGCTAGGGCAAAGGCAACAAGGGATACTTGAGCCCATCGAACTGAAGAAAGCTTTTCCTCCTTGTGGCTTGGGGTATCAACCATCAGAATAAGAACTCATAATAATCCACCAGTCTCGACCAAAGAGAGGATTAAACTGCACCCGAACTATCCCAGGAGACTCTTTGAATGGATGATTCATCAAAGAAGGTGAAGACTTCCCCTTTTGCGATTTTCCAGAACTATGGTATGACCACACAGACAAGAAGATGAATCCTTGAATGGAGATCTTTTTCCAAGATAGATACCCATGGGCCGAAAGTTTCCAACACCGCGTACAATCGCTCATCAAAGGTACCGAAGAGACTGAGGAAAGTGATTCCAGAGATTCCTTCAACTTGCAGACACTGGGGCTAGCTCTCTGCATGGTTCATTCAGGCACTACATCAATGGATCCATCCCATCTGATTAAAGTTGTTGATACACCCCGCCTCAACTAGTATGTTGCGCCAGTTCTACCTCTTAAAATCCCCCCTAACCCCAATGTTTACCCTATTTCTTCTTCTATTGTCTATCCTTGTTCAAATGTAATCGAGGCGTCTTTTGATAAGGTTCTCAATGCTGTTTTTCCTATCAATGAAATAAATGAAGATTTTGAGTATCTTGTTGTGCCTTACATTAACTGCTTGGATTCTAATCAAACTTTTGATGATGATGATTTTACAAATGAACAATTCTTAACTGATCTAAATAAGGTTAATAATAAACAACATAACCGCGTTCAAGTTAATGAAGAAGTGACTGTTGTTATTAATCTCGGTTCTAGTAGCCAACTGCGCGAGATTAGGATAGGGACCGCCCTTGACGAGCATGAACGCGCACAACTCAAAGAATTACTGAAGGAGTTCGTGGGTGTCTTCACATGGTCCTATGATGTTATGCATGGAATTGATCCTGAAATAGCTCAGCACAAGATCCCCACTCTCCCAGATTACAAGCCGACTAAACAAAAATTGAGAAAACTCCTCACTAAATGGTCTCTCAAGTTCAAAGGAGAGGTGGTCAAACAGTTAAACGTGGTCTTCATTCGGGTAATCGAATATCCCACATGGCTAGCCAAAATAGTACCTGTGCCGAAATCAGGCGGGAAGGTTCGAATGTGTGTAGACTACCGAGATTTAAACAAAGCTTCTCCAAAGGATGATTATCCGCTACCCAATATCGACATGATCGTGGATAACACAGCCAGTCATGCTCTCAAGTAATTCATCAACACGTTTTCCGAATACAACCAAATCAAGATGCATCCAGACCACCAAGCAAAAAACTGCATTCATCACCCCATGGGGAACCTTTTGCTACACCGTCATGCCATTTGGTCTCAAGATTTCTGGGGCTACCTACCAAAGGGATGCCACAACCATCCTGCACGATCTGAGTCACAAAGAGGTCAAGGTTTATGTGGATGATATGATTATCAAGTCCAGAACTAGAGAAGGTCATATTCCCGCTCTCCAAAAGTTGTTCGAACGACTGTAATGGTATCAAATGAGAATCAATCCACAGAAGTGTGTTTTCGGCGTTACAAAGGGAAAACTTTTGGGATTCATGGTCAGCGAAAAGGGGATAGAAGTAGATCCTGCAAAGATGAAGGCCATACTTGAGATGCCACCACCTTGAACGGAGAAAGAAGTCCGAGGTTTTCTTGAGAAATTACAATATATCAACCGATTTATTAGCCAGCTAACCTCCATCTGTGAACCCATCTTCAAGCTCCTCCGAAAGGACTCAACCAAGGTTTGGAACGAGGCCTGCCAAGAAGCTTTTGACCGAATCAAACAATATCTGACCCAACCTCCAGTGTTGATGCCACCACAGTTTGGTCTCCCTTTGCTCCTATACCTAACCATAACCGACACTACAGCTGGGGCTTTGCTAGCCCAATTCCTTGAGGACTCCCGTAAAGAAAGAGCCATCTATTACGCCAGTCATAAATTGGCCGGGTACGAGGTCAACTACACTGCTTTGGAAAAGGCATGTGTCGCACTTGTCTGGGTCACCCAAAAGTTACGACACTACATGCTCGCCTTCCTCATTAAACTTTTATCCCGAATGGACCCCATCAAATACCTTCTTGAGAAACCCACCTTATCCCGAATGGACCGATGGTTGATGCTCCTAACCGAGTTCGATATCATGTACATCACATAAAAAGCTGTTAAAGGAAGAGCCATATCTGACTACCTCGCCGATTACCCTGTAGAAGAAGCAGATGTTCGAATCTCTGAATTCCCAAATGAAAATATCCTCTGCACCGCTCAAGACTGCCTTCGATGGAAAATGTTCTTTGACGGCATTGCTAACAAAAAGGGATATGGCATTGGGATACTTCTGATCGCCCCAGATGACTCCTTCACTCCCATTACCATTAAATTGGATTTCCCTTGCACAAACAACATGACAGAATACGAGGCATGCACAGTAGGCCTCAAAGTTGCTCTCAAGAAAGGTATTCAATACCTTGATGTCTACGGGGATTCTGCCCTTATCATCGGTCAAGTGCTCAGAAAGTGGAAAGTCAAGGACGAAAAGCTCCAACCCTTTCATGCCCAATTAGAAGAGTTAGCCTCCGGATTCTAAGATATCACCTTCCATTACCTACCCCGAGCAAAGAATAACTTAACCGATGCTCTCGATACCTTGTCCTCCATGGTCAACATGCTCGAAGGAATAATAATGACCCCCTTCCTAGTTTAAAAGCAAGACAAACCAACCCACTGCTACCATATTGAGCTTGTCTCCACCGAAGATCTCGAATTAGCCGATTGCTGGTACTATGATATATGGTGCCTCCTCAAACATGGTAGGTATCCCGAGGGTTCCAACAAGAAAGATCAAATGACCCTACAAAGACTGGTTGCCTAATACATCATCTGTCATAAAGCTCTACTCAAGAGGAACTTCGATGGAACTCGCCTACACTATATCGCAGGGGCTGAGATTGAGAAAATAATACAGAAAATCCACAGCGGGGAATGCGAGCCCCACTTGAACGGTCACATGCTTGCCAAGAAGATCATCCGACATGGCTACTACTGGATCACCATGACCCAAGATTGCACCGCCTATATCCGGAGGTGCCTCAAATGCCAACAGTTCTGTAATCTTCAACACCTACCTCCACGAGAATTATACAACATGACCTCTCCCTGACCGTTCTCCACCTGGCGTATTGATATCATAAGAAAGGTTACACCAAAGGCTTCAAATGGACATGAGTTCATCCTAGTTGCCATTGATTACTTCACCAAATGGGTCGAAGTTGAGTCATACGCAGTGTTAAACGCCAAGAAAGTGGCCAAATTCCTCAAGAAGAATATCATCTGTCGGTATGGGGTCCCGCACGATCTAGTGTCAGATAACAGGTTGCATTTTGAAGAATAAGTCACAGAAGTAGTCAATGATTACGGGATTCAGAGACACAAATCTTCTCCCTACCGACCTCAGACCAATGGTGCAGTTGAATCCGCTAACAAGAACCTCAAAGCTATCATCAATAAGATGACTGAAAGTTGTAGCGATTGGGCCGACCGTATCCCGTTCTCCCTATGGGGATATCGAACCTCAATTCACCCCTTACTCTCTGGTCTATGGCATGGAAGCAGTCCTACCTGTAGAGCTGGAAATACCGTCGCTACGCGTCATGCTCGAAAGCAAAGTTAGCGAAGAAGACTGGGGCCAAAGCCGTCTTGATGATCTAGCCCTCCTAGATAAAAGAAGATTAAAAGCTCTTTACCTCATACAGGGGTACCATTGCTGAATAGCGCTATCATACAATAAGAAAGTCAAGGATCACGGTGTTCGGGAGGGGGATTTGGCCCTCAAAGAGATAATAGAACCCATCTAGGACCCTAGAGGGAAATTCAAGCCCAATTGGAGAGGCCCCTACATTGTAAAGAAAATATTATCCGGCGGTGTCGCCATGCTCACTGACCTAGATGGGGAAGAGATGGCTCGTCCAGTCAACCTGGACCATCTCAAGAAATTCTACCCATAGTCCAAAATCGCGGCGCGCTACGACTCTTCTCATCCCCCTTCTATTCTAAAAAAAAAACTCTCTTCATTTCCCTACCCAGAACTACGTGGTCCTGATCCTCTGCAAAAACTATTTTCAAACAAATAAAAAAAAACTTTTCAAAAACCCCAGAGGTACGTAGGCAGCTCATACACCTTACATGATCACGACCCCTTTCTTTTTCATAAAACACTATTCTTTTCTTATCTCCGAGAACGGCGGTTCATTCTAAAGAATACTTGAACAAAGGGATTATCTATGCCTTAGCGATCAGTATAGATAATTCAAAATACAAAACTCATCGAAAGGCGGAGCTGGATGATCAGAAACTTGTTTATTTCATTAATAAGAAATTACAGTATGGATTACATAAGAAAAGGAATAAATAACTCCCTTCCCCCTACTGCCATAAAAAGCCAAATAAAATCCCCTCATCTATTACACAAATAAACTCTCTAAGAGTCCTACCCACAACTACTAGAGGAGCCTGCACCCTCATCATCTACATCCTGAGGTCCCCAAGTTTCCCCTGCCTGAATAGAGTGTCGTAAACACTCCATGGACCGATGAGTCCGAACCATCTTCGAAAAGACCACAACACCCACTTCCAAGGTGTTAGATAAAACAAACCATATTTGTCTGGTCTCCACTGCCAACATCTTGCTGACTACTTTCCTCCACAACCATTTCATGTAATCTTTAGGGACATGCCAAACTTTCCCAACAGACTGGAAGGGACGGGTCGACGGACGCTGATTTTCCCACAGAGATCCAAGCAACAGACACAGACGCCCGGTTAAATCTTCTACTGGAAAGAAATTTAAAGTTCGAGGTGGCACGACCTATGCCCAGCCAAATTAGCGCAGAAGCCGCCAAGGGAAATAAAAGGAGGTCTGCTTGAGACCAACCAGTCGCACATATGAATACTCTCCTAGCACCAGAACAGGCTGTAACTTCCCCCACCAAGGCACTGACCAATACAGACCACGAGCCCCATGATCCACAAGCCAATGCTCCCAATTCTCAACATACAGATAACCACTGATGAAGTAGCGTGAAAAGAAGTTGGGTACGGCCGACAAGGGATATTCTAGAGGAGTCGCCAAGCGGAATCTTTCAGACAACCACATGAACAGCATCATGGGGCTACCCGTCAGGAAGTCAAAACGACCTTCTCTCCAGGCATCCAGGCCATTCAGGGTCTCCGTCAGTATCACCGTTGCAGGATTACGATGATATGACATCCATTAACTAATGGCTGCAAGTTGCGGATCCACCTGCAATTCTCCAGTCACCAGCAATAATTTTGAAACCAGACCCAGAACAACAGATCCAGCATAGGTAGCATCACCTATTTCTCGCAAATGCACGGACTGCAGCACCACCGGGAGGGAGATCATTCCTCCAACAACCAATGATCTGGGCACCGAAGGTGAAATATGAAGAAGCCCGACCAATAAATCCCTGGGAGAACGGGAAAATTCGGGCAAAGCCGCAGCAACACTGGGATTTACACCCAGCATGGCACAAAATTCCTCATAGGTAGGACAAACTTCATCCAACCCAAAGCGGAATAGATGGTCTTCACGATACCAGAATTATACCGCCGCCATCATCACGTTCCACTCAAGAGGCCAATTGCGCCAGAGGGAGACTCGACGCATGTTGAAAGCATCGTAGTCGACATTATAAGAGCACATTGCTTCCAAGGCTTCGAGGTAATTAGCAAACTCAATGCTACCAGGGAGAGCCATCTTGCAAGGCTAAGAAATAATGGACAAGTATGTGAAAATGCAAAGGTGTGATGAAAACACTTCACCCTTAACCCTATTTATACTTGAGAAACCTCACAAGAGACATAATCCCTGCAGAAATAGGAGGGAATCCTACCCCACAAGGTACCAAAGGCTGAAGAGGGTACCAATCAAAGCTTTGAATTAATGGGACTGGAATGAATTGTAGATAGGCAGGTCAGGGTGCTTGCCGATCGACAACCCCCCCCCCCCTCCCCCATTTTAGAAATTTCCCTCTTTTCTTCTTTTATCAAATCAAGAAACTCAATAAAAATAAATTGATATTCTCAACAGAATTTCAAAATCCCTTTAATTTCCCCTTTTTAATAAAAAAAACTTTCCTTCAAAAAAAGAATCCAAAAATATTCCTTTTCACGGTCTCAGCAGCAAAGTAAAAAGCGCATGTGCATGCATTTAGTCATCATTAAGAAAAGATAATAAAAAACTCCATTGCATTGCATCTATCTATTTTTTGTGTCACATCATTTTGCAGGGAATAAAAAGAAAAAAAAAGCAAAAACAACAGGACTCAGCCCGAACCCACATTCTCTCTCTCTCTCTCTCTATGAGCTTCCACCCCTGTGACGTTCTCTCTTTTCCCTACGATGAGACGATGCGCCACCACTACCCAAGCCAGAGTCCTCTCCGGACGAAGCAGATGGTAACAAACAAGATGGAACAGGAACCGCATCCCGAATATGGACAGTCACCGAAGATATCAAGTCTCTGATGTCCCTTAGCCAAGTGGTCGACACCTGGACTTGCTGCAAGGAAAGGAAAAATCAGTATCAAAACAGAGATGACCAAAACAGAAAAGAAAGAAAGAGAGGAACATAAAGGTATACCGCAGGTCAAAGGACCTCCTTTGTCAAACCCAACTCCTCCGGATCCATCACATGAGGACGGTGCAGCATAGGCACCACCCCTCCATCAGCCTTCCGAATGTTATACGAGGGGGTATGTAACCGCACAAAAGGAACCTCTGAAGTCATCACCGCCGCAGATGCCGTCGGACCACCGTCGCTGTGGGAGGATCTCACTGCCCGACTTGAACCCGTAGGAGGGAATGGCAGGAAATCATATATGTTGGGCGCCATTAACCAGCTCGTCACAAAGTCCATATAGTTATACAGCGCAGCCGTATCAGTGTACAATAAGTAGGACTCACCGATCATCACCATGATCCTATCATCCTCTGACAGCAGTCGCTCCCGCCTCATAGACGTAGGAGGCTGCGCAGGTGGCACCACCACCTCCTCCTCCGCAATATGAAGAATCACCCGTTCCCCGAGATACCAAGAATGACCAAACTCATGCGCCAGCAAACGCCTCATCCGCGCGTTTACCCCAGTCGCCCCCGCATCCTAAATGGATGTCCCCCAGAGATAAAAGGTCACCTGAACATCTCCAAGCAAGCATAAATCAATACAAGATCAGAAGGTGCAAAAACAAAGATTGAAATGGAAAGAGTCTTACCCTACCACTGTTCAGGTCATTCAAGACCTGACGCACCGCCTCCAGAGAGAGAGATCCCTTCGACTATCGATTGGCCTTACGCCATCGATATAATCGACAGAAGTCCCCAACAGTGTCATCCTTCAAAGCTACCAGCGGGGTATTTCACCCAATCACCTCATAGAACCACGTCTGAATTCACAAAACAAAAAGAGACGCATAAGGAAAATGCGAATGCATGAAAGAAAAATGCGGTTGCATGAAAAGAAATGTGCAAACCAAAGAATACCTCGAGAAGGTATGTGGATCCAGTAAAGGTCTGCCGGAAGCATCGGTTGAATGCATCCAGAGAAGAATAAAGGGTCGCCAAATTCAGACTCCCCCAATCATAGAAAGGGATATTCGAAAACATCCTCAGGTACGGCAAGAACTACAAATGGACGACGTCGCCGCTCGACGCCACCATGAAACCGCCCAACACCAGAAAAATGAATAACTTAGCCATCTGCCTCACTTACAGCCCGTCCTCCACATCAATCACCCTTCCCAGCAGAACGTCCTTCATCAGGGATAGCCGGATAGAATCCCCATAAACTATCCTCCCTACATCACTAAGTGTCGCACGCATTGCCTCCGGTCTCACCCATAAAGAGTGTTCCACCTCTATCTGCTCTCCATCACAATCCATCCCCGACAGCTGCTGCACGTCTATGGGAGTCACAGTCATCTCCCCGAAGCTAAATTGGAAGGTGTGGGTAGTATCCCACCACCTATCTCCCAAAGCGCACAGGACCGCTATCGAACGAGGCGTCTCATCCAGCACCGATGCCAACCTCCCAAAACCCGTTGATGATACCACCCAACACACCACAGGTGGGAGATGCTCCCAGACATTCCTAAGCCCCATCGTCCCGCGGGCGTGCATGTTCTTCAAAGAAATATCAGACTAGCAAAAAGGAAAAGTCTCATCAAAAGTCAAGAAAGAAAGAAAAATCACCAAAAAGAAAGGAATGCCAAAGGTCGGGTTACTTACATAATCGCCAGGACTCACTCTCGAAGAGCGATGACGCGATGGCTCCCGCGACAAGGTCCGCTCATCCGCAACAGGCTCAAATGCATCAAAGGAGTTCTCACTCCCCAAAGCAAGAGGCTCCTGGGCCCTCCAATCCACATTCGCCCAGTCATCAACGGTCAACCACTCCAAGTGGACTGTAGTGATCACAAAAGAGGCCATTTCTTGAAGATCGGAAGGCTAGAACAATTTGTAGAGAAATCGCAGAAAGAGAGAAAACAAAGAAGCTGTGAAAAAATGAAGAGATTCTCCCCCTTTATATAGGATGCCAAGCGCCATGCCGATCGGCACCTCCCCCGACCATACCGATCGGCACTGACTCCTTACCTTCTCGAGGTAGCCCAAAAGTCTGTGCCACTGCCGAATGGAACCCTTCATACCATGCCGACCAGCACACCCCTCAAATTTTGTTTAGAATTCCCAGAAAGCCCCGAAAAGTCTTTGGAAAATTCTTAAAAATCCCAGGAAGGATTTACAACATTTTCACCAAGAAAATTTCGCATTCCCTCAAGAGGAACCCCTCTATCCCAGCGAAAACCAAATGAATCTCCTATCGGCAAAGCTCCGGAAGATCTCTAAGGATAGCCTGATCACTTCCCCAGCGAAATTTTTTACAGCACCAAAATAGGTTGTTCCCCCCGCGAGGCCTCCTAAAGAAAAAAAAGCTTCCCCGGCTATCAACTCCCCAGCTCAAATCAAAATCACAAGGCACTTTCTCCAGCAAAATCTAAATCCAATATTTATCCACTCTTAGGTCAAAATTGACCTCGGTCTTGGATCGTCACTTGAGTTGGGTCAAAATTGACCCCGATCCTCGGTCGTCACCACTCTTAGGTCAGAATTGACCTCGGTCTTGGATCGTCACCTGAGTTGGGTCAGGATTGACCCCGATCCTCGGTCGTCACCACTCTTAGGTCAGAATTGACCTCGGTCTTAGATCGTCACCTGAGTTGGGTCAGAATTGACCCCGGTCCTCGGTCGTCACCACTTTTAGGTCAGAATTGACCTCGATCTTGGATCGTCACCTGAGTTGGGTCAGAATTGACCCCGATCCTCGATCGTCACCACTCTTAGGTCATAATTGACCTCGGTCTTGGATCGTCACTTGAGTTGGGTCAGAATTGACCCTGGTCCTCGGTCGTCACCACCCTTAGGTCAAAATTGACCTCGATCTTGGATCGTCACCTGAGTTGGGTAAGAATTAACCCTGATCCTCGGTCCTCACCACTCTTAGGTCAGAATTGACCTCGATCTTGGATCATCACCTGAGTTGGGTCAGAATTGACCCCGATCCTCGGTCGTCACCACTCTTAGGTCAGAATTGACCTCGGTCTCGAATTATCACCTGAGTTGGGTCAGAATTGACCTCGGTCCTCGTTCGTCACCACTCTTAGGTCAGAATTGACCTCGATCTTGGATCGTCACCTAAGTTGGGTTAGAATTGGCCCCGATCCTCGGTCGTCACCACTCTTAGGTCAGAATTAACCTCGGTCTTGGATCGTAACCCGAGTTGGGTCAGAATTAACCTCGGTCCTCGGTCGTCACCACTCTTATGTTAAAATTGACCTCGATCTTAGATCGCCACCTGAGTTGGGTCAGAATTGACCCCAGTTCTCGATCCTCACCACTCTTAGGTCAGAATTGATCTCGGACTTGGATCATCACCTGAGTAGGGTCAGAATTGACCCCGGTCCTCAGTCATCACCACTCTTAGGTCAGAATTGTCCTTGATCTTGGATCGTCACCTGAGTTGGGTCAGAATTGACCCCAATCCTCGATCGTCACCACTCTTAGGTTAAAATTGACCTCGATCTTGGATCGTCACCTGAGTTGGGTCAGAATTGACCCCAGTCCTCGGTCATCATAATTGACCCCGGTTATCAGATCTTCACCCTAAACCCACAGAATTGTCTTTAACCCACAAAATTCGTCATCCCCAGCACACTCCTCAGGTCCTCAAAATCGGCCTTGAACTTGTGAATCGATCATACTCCATCAAAAGCATCATGCGGTGTCTATTCGACGGTTATCATCTGTTCCAAACTCACCCATCGAGGGGCTCTGTAGACACCCCATTCTTTTACCCCCTGACTCTCCTTAGGTCCCTTGTACCTCCCTTCATCACTACAAACCCTGGTCATTAACCGAGTAATGACTTAGAAGCCATCGGGCACTCCCCCAGCTTAGTTTGACCAAAAAGTCAAACTCTTCATCTCTACTGAGACTGAATGAATCTTTAACAGGAACTGAATACCCTTTCCAATGGTCCATCCCGTGCGCGATTCCGACTTACCATGTTGACGAACGATCCGTTTGCGTTCGAAACTTGACCCAGAGGCCACCGGGATCTCCCGGGCTCTGTTTGACCTAAGTAAGCTCTTTATCTTAATCGAGGATAAATTAATCTTCGAAGGGAACTAAATAGCCTTTCCAACGGTCTATCCCGTGCGCGATTCTAACTTACCATGCGAACGAACGATCCGTTTAACTCCAAGAGGTCACCGAATGCTTCCAGGGCCCGATTGACGAAAGTCAACTCCCAAAACTGGGTCAAACTCTTTGCAATGTCGAAGTACATTTCCTAACCTTTCCAACGGCCTGCCCCATGCGGGATTATGACTTACCATGTGGACGAACGATCCATTTGCGTCCGAATAATTCCCCGTCCAATGGATCGATAAACGCTTTTGAGCTATATTTGACCCAAATTTAACTCTCGAACACATGAGCGGTCCAAAGGACTTTCGAAGGTATCTGAATTACCTTTCCAATGGTATGCCCCATGCGCAATTCTGACCAACAGTTTGCCCTCGGTAGCTAATTTCCCGAAAAGACCGTAAACACACTACCAAATGGCAGGTTCCAGACCCTGCCTATCGACAGGTGCCGATAGGCAGGATCAGGTCTATGATGATCGGCAGTGACCTGAGCTTATAAAAGGAGGCCTTCACCTCATTTTCAAGGGGAGCCCAGATCTGATAAGAATCGCTCTCAGCGAATCCCAAAAACCTCTCTCGAAGACAGCGCGATTTCAACATCCAAATCCCTTTCTGACTTCCACTTTTCATCAAACTTGGTGAATTAGCCACTCTCCATCATCATCCAAGTGCAAGGGATGCTCTCCAACATTCAAGATCAAGCTCAAGATCTTCAAGAAGGTCTAACTTTCTCTTAAATTCTCAATAACTTGTTTTACTACTTAGCTCTTTTATTATCCCATCTCAGACATCCTAATATACTTTTTATTTACTATTATTTCATTTCCCTTATTTTCATATAAATAAAATCCAAAAAACAAGAAAAAGAGGGTTTGCCCATAAATTCCATATAGGGAGTCTCATACTTTTCTCACCACCAAAACACTTTTTCTACACACACACAGACTCCCAAATAATAAATCCCCCATTCGGATTTATGGGATAAACCCCACCCCTCATTTTGTATGCGAACTACGTGGACTTTGATGCCTTTATAGGCTACGTAGGCGTCTCGGGGTAAAACTCGAGACTCGAGTCCTATTCTCACTTTCTCTCTCATTTTCTATCTTCTCTAAATCCAATTTTCTTATATTCTATATACTTGTTCTTAGTGACGTATTACTCCTTATGCGTTATCGTTCCCTTATAACGATCAATGTAAGAGTAATCGCATAAATCGTACTTTCTAATATTATTTTTACACCTTCCTACGGATGACTCGCTTTATCTCTCCCATGATACAAGTCAAGGATTCCTATCTCCACTATATATATACACATGCACACATATTACGGGGAAAAATAAAGGAAAATAGAAAATATCCATGAGAGACCGAAAGGGCAGAATGGGTGCCTAAGACCTTCCCATTTCGTAACTAAGCCTCCGAACCCTTCCTGAATCATTTTGGTTTTGCATGCACCAGTATGTCTTTAGATGCCATCCTTCGGGGTGGCTTCCCCTTTTTCTTTTGTCTGTTTTGAGTAAAATATACTGACGACTCTGAATCTCTCTACATTTTTACACCTCATCTCAAATGACGCCGGCCGAAGCGCTCCCAAGAGGGATGCATGGGACTGAGGATCCTTTCCTCCTTGCGTCCGCCCACATGGAAAGGATCGGGGATGGACACAATCACCATGTGAATAAAATGCATGACAGTTATGAATATCTACTCATCAACATGAACTTAACTTTCTCTCGTAATTAATCATAAAATTTCTCACTTCTCGTTCTAAAAGCACAACCTAGCGCAATATCAATGATAATGCTCAATGTTCAAATAAGCATGGGAGAACTCATCTACTTTCACCCAATGATACTTCATTTCAATTATTCATAAATTAAATGCATAGTTCCTTTTCTCTTTAGGAAACATATATATTTATTTCACAAAAGATTTTGCCAATCCGGTTTTACACTACATAACTTCCCATTTCCCTTTTTATCTCCAGGAAATGTATTTAAATCAAATTTATTATCATAAAATGCTTTAACATCAATAATGTCCCACATTATTATGAATAGTTATATTTCATATCATATAACGATTCTAAGACCGTACTTCCGAGTTTCCCTACTGGGCGCGCCCCTAAATGGCTATCATCTTCCAAGGCCTATCGAACAAGGTGATTCGGCACGAATATTATATGTTTCACCCCTTATACTTATGCATTTTAGCCCCCTTGGGTACCTTAATTCCTATATTTATGCTCGTTAACCAGACAATCTCTGTTTTATATGTTTACATGATATATGAGGTATAATTGAGCTTTTGTAGGTATTAAAGTGCTTAGCGTGAAGTTTGGTCGCTTTTCGAAAAAGTTTCGTTAATGATTGCAGCTTCAGGGGCATTTTATTAATTTCAGCATTCGGATTTTGATCCTGAACTCTTCATGGAAGTTGAAGCCCTTTGATTTCTCTTTGCGTGGCTGCTGACGGTGCATGATTTCGAGTTGTAATGAAGGAGTTATGGCATTTTTGGATGGTTTTTACTTCAAAATCACACTCAAGGGAACTTTAGTCATTTAATAATTTGGTTTTATTGCCTAATGTCTTCTTGAATGTTGTATCCCTCTGATTTATCTTAGCGTAGCCTCCAACCATGCCTAATTTCGAGATATAACGAAGAAATGGCGGCATTTTCCGTAAAATAGGGCAAAGCTGCAGATTTCAAACCTGTAGGTACCGATTCGATTCGGACACCCCAAATCGATTCGGTCCTGCAGATATTTGTTTTTCTCCTTCTTTATTCACAAGTTTTCCATGGGATTTTTTTATGTATAAATACACTTTCTCTTCATTTTGAAGAGGAGATCTATCATTTTGTCTTAGATTTTAGGGTTTGTAGTTGGGAGATAAATCATACTCCTCTCTTGTAGTCTTTGTTTTGTAAGTTGTACCTTAACTTTAATTTCATTAATTTAGTTGTCTTCCTTAATTTCCATGCTTTGATTTACTTGATTTCTCTACTTTCTTGCCTAGATCCATTTATTTGTAGTTATTTATTGATTTTATAGTTTAATTAGTTGTTAATTAGTTTATTCATGCTTAGCCCATAGATAAATAGGGTTGGAATTGTGTTCCGCCACTAACGGGCCTCGGACCTCAAAAGTTAGGGTTTTCGTGTAAAATTGCATTTAATTCAAACCTCGCATATTAAATTCGGATTATTATGCGTTTAACTTTCTTTGTCACGCAACGTTAGTGTTTATAGCGATATTCCGAATTTAATCCGCGTGTGACCATTTTCCGTTAAATGTTTAATCTCGCAACTTTGGATTGAATTCCTTATTGTGTGATGTTTATGCTTAATTGAAAATGCTCGATTAAATTGCTTTTGATCCTTAACTCTAATTAGTAGTTGTTTCGATCCGTGTGGTAGAATGTGATCCCAATCCTCGCTTTACTTTTGTGTAGCATAACTTATTCTTTTCTTTTTCCACCATTCCCAACTATCACCTTTTCTTTTATTATTTTTACACTTTTATTCCTGAAGTTTTAAAGAAATTAACATCTAAAATTTAATCACTCCCTGTGGATTTCTTACGATACCCGACTTACCACTATACTTTCCTCGCAAGTGTCGTCGTAATTTAGGTTTTTGTATTGAGTAGGCGAAACGAAAACAACGATTAGCGTTCTGATGCGATGCTACTTTTCGCGCTCGATCACAAGGCAGCCTGGGCATCCTACAATGCGAGACGTCGGGAAGCGGCCATATACCTATGACAGTGAGTCATAACCACACTCGGAATTACCTCACTTTGCAAAATAATCACATAATATATAATAACCGATCCTATGGCCAAGGACTATATTCGCCCTGCATTCACTAGCCAGGGGACTTCACCTCATGCGCGCAACTTCCCTTATGATAGAGATTTAGAGAGGTGTGTATATGTAAATTATCATTTACAAAAAAACATTTTTTTCCATTTTGAAAACATTCACTTGTTACATTCTGAAAACCATTTATACATAACCATTAAGTACCAAATTTTAGAATATGTATTTCTTATTCTCGAAGTCATATTTTATTAATGACCCAGGACCCGAAGTGAAATTATCCTCACACTAGCCTCCAAGATTCCAAACTAATACCATAATTCATCAAAGTAATTTCTCACAATACTAGTCTCCAAAAAGTCCCAAATGTGACCATTTTACTTTCCGTTAGTTCTAGGTTATCTTCCTATATCAAACGAAATATTAACCTCAATAAACTAACCCTTGAGATAAGCCCAATTAACCCCATGCTAGCCTAGGATATTTGTCTCCCTAAAATAAACCTCTAATACTCTTTATTACTTCCCAAGAGAAGGTTCCTAAGACTTGAACCTAAACGAAAAGGACTAAAAATAAATCTAAAAAAAATCTCACAAAAATAGGGTTTCCGAATCGATTCGCCCCTGACTGCGAATCGATTAGCCCAAAAATGAATAGATTCGGTGAGGAAAACCAACCTACTGCCCCAACCCAAATTGATTCGGCCTTAACCCATATCGATTCGATTTCCCAGACCTGTATCCTCCGCTGCTACCGAATCGATTCGCTGGGGAGGGCGAATCGATTCGCCCTGTTCGAGTTACCCAGAAATGGGCTACGGGTTGTATGAACCCTAAAAATTCCCAAAACCCAAATCTTCCATTTCCTTCAACCCCAACAACTAGTAATCCCGCCAAATCATTTCTACATAACTATTAACTAGTATATTCTCCTCAACCAAAATCTAAATCAAAGATTTAAGGATTAAACACCAAAAATCCCCAAAACCCATAAATGCTTTAAATATAAAAAAACCTAACTATACATGCAATTTATCCACATTAAATCATACTCAAGCAAATAAGAAACTTACCTCAAGTTTTTAGTCTCGAATTCTCTTCCCGTAGTGATGATTTCCAACTCCAATCTTCAATTCTCTCTCTTTTCTCCCATTTTCTCCCAACTCTCTCTTCTCTCTCTCTCTCTCTCTAAGTGTAAAACATAAGAATGAGAAAATAAAAGCATTTGGAAGACTTGAACGGGCCTTAAACATAAATTCCCCTCTTTAAATGTTGAAACACCATTAAAATGACTCGTAACTACATAATTGAGTCATAACCTGTCAAAAGTGCCCGAAACTCAAAAATACAACTTGGCACATATTTTGACTATCTCGACTATTTCAAAACTAATCGCACCCTCTAAATTGGCATCCGGAGTATCGTGTAATATTTTATGTTCCAACGTCATTTTAATTCATTAATTATGCTCTAATTTAAATATAAGTCATAACAGTCGCTTAAAGCACAACGACGCAATAAAACAAAATATAATGCTATTTACCTTCTCATAACAGTAAATAGGCAAAACATGGTAAATATTATCTCTTAAATAACTTAAAATAATATTTACCTCAACTTTCTCTATTTTATAAAAATTAGCCCATCAGGCAATTTAATATAAAATAGTCACTCAAAAGTCTGGGTTGTTACAAAATAATTTTCCTTTTGCAAAGAAACCTTGATTTTCTTCCCACAAATTTGAAAGAAACTCCATGAAAATTTCTTGTCTCCTTTAACGACCTCCTTTCACCGGAGGTTTATAGGAGCGTGAAACCTTCTTTTCTCCATCGACCTCCTTTCACTCCCCTTAAACTCAAAAGACACCCAATGATTTATCTCTGTTGCAGTGAAGCCTTAATGTCTCAAATGAGATTTTGAGTGTGTACACTTTCCCTATGCGCTTCAGCCTTTAGGATACCTCACACATCTTAAGTGTAATTTTTAATGAATGCTCCTAATTTTATTTTCCTTGGATGAAATTTCTCTTCAACTATAAAGAATATTTTGTTGAACTTGAAGACATCAGTTGAAAACCAAAACATGTTATCATTATTAGCACTCTACATTTGTTTGTGCCTTCCCTTAGACAAATAATAAATTTTTAATGGGTCTTAGTGAAATTGTGTGGAAGGAGTGTAATGCATAATTTTTCCTTGTAAATATCTACCTTAGTACTCTTATTTTTCAAATTAGACCAGGGATTTTGGTATTAGTGGTTTTTTTCCCGTATATCCATTTTGTTAATATTTTTTTATTTTTCCATATATTTTGAATCATTTGTCTAAACAATAAAAACTGAATTGATTATAATTTTGGTAAAACTTTATAACATAGCTTCAAAGTAAGAGATATTATCCTTTAACTTGGTAATTGATTCTATTTGGGTATCCACCATCAAAATCATGCACTCTGAATGTCTATTTAGTGAATAACATCATAATATAGCTCAAACATAAGTGGGAGATTTATAATTTATAACTAAAGAGGGAAAAAACCTTATGGATCACATGAGTGTATTTCATAGGACTATGGATCAACTAAAAAAGGTTGATGTGAAAATAAGGGGAAAATATAGATCATTGTTTCTTTTTACCTATTTTCCCGATTTATATGGAAGCTTAGTCACCACCATTATAAATGGTAAATATAAGGGTAAAATGGATGAGGTAGAGTCAAATCTATTGTTCTCTGAGAGAAATAAATCTTGGGGAAGGAGAGTTTAGATTCGGCTTTGTATGGTCATGATGAGAATCGAGGAAGAAACACTAACCAAATATCTAGTGTAAGTAATAGGTCTAGCTCAAGGGAGTAATGAAAGATGCTGGTAATTATAAAAGTGCAAAGAGTGGCATCAAAGAAATTGGGATTGTCCTTTGAAAAAGTATGAAGCTAATTCTGATAGTGATTCAATAATATATGTAGATGCTAAATATTTTGTAAAGGCTCACATTTATCAATATTAACTCTCTATCTCAAAGTAAATGGATATTGTATTCAGTATCTTCAAAACATGTTTACTATCAGAGAGAGTATTTTATAAGATAAGAATAAATGTTTCTTATCTTTGCCTAATGATAATAATTGTTCCACTACGGGGGTGGAAATTATGAAAATCAAAATGTTCAATGGGGTGGAGTGCACTATAGGAATTTGGCCAAGGCCCAAAATTTAGATCATTTAGACAATTGTATTATGAGGGGTGTATGGGGTCATTAAAATGTGGCATACTGAGAGTCAAATATGGTTTTATGGTCCTTGGTAGGGTGAGTAGGTAGGTGGTTTGTATAGTCTAAAATAAAATTTAAGTGTAATGGGAAAGAGGCATTTTGAAGTTATGAATTTATCGAGCCATGTTTTGTTTGTGAATAAAATGGATATAATATTTATAAGTTTTCAATAGTAATAGTTGTTGGGAGGAAATGTCCTACTAGGGAAGGAGATAACTTGGGGTAAATCTAAATACGTGGAGCACGATTTGGCTAGAGGATTAGCATATTTTGTCAGTGTTATGATTGACAATACTAGTTAGGCGGGGTAGCATAACTAGGGGGATCAAAATACATGCGGTAGGTGCACACTATAGATGAGGGTCGAGGAATATCACATGCGAGTGTGACACCAGATAAACATGAATAATTTTGTTGCATATTTATTATTGCATTTTAAATTCTTGCAATTTTTTTAAATGGTTTTGGGCACTGACCCGTATCAAAAATCTTTTTCAAAACATTTTAGGTGTTCAGCCACAAGGAGACCAAGCTTAGTTGTCCTTCCAGTCAAACGATGTTGCAGCAGTTGTTGATGCCAATCTAGAAAGGATGTTATTTCAGTTTCTTTTATTTCAGGCATGTCTCCCACTTTGGACATATTTTCGGTTAAGACTTTTTTACATTATTTCGTTATCAATTGGATAATTGTATTTGGGGTTATCGAGAGTTATTCGGTTATTGTATTTTATTTCCCTCATCAGTATTCATTTTTATTCTTATGGTGAATGTTTATTTATATAGTGGAATGTTTACTTTATTGGTTGAGTGTTTTAATAAGACATGTTATTACATTTTTAAAATTGACACCGGGCTTAATAAGTGGTTAATAATTATTTGATTTTCGATAGTGACGCTAAAAATGAACCAGTATGATATTCCTCTTTTATTTTAGTATAGGATTGTCTGCCTGTTATTAGAATAGGTGGCGTGTCAAAATTGGTATCGGAGCCAGGTTCTAGTGTCCTTAGGATATGTATGACTTATTACATTTCCAGCGTAGTGTCCTTTGATATAGACCCCTATGATTAGGATTTTTGCATTCATGTTTACGCATTTACATTCTTATGCCATCTTGATATATTTTACTTGTGATATCATACAAGTTTTGTTTTCTTTAAAATGCCAAATATAAGAGGACGACCAACTAGGGCCACCAGGAGGACCACAGGAGGAAACAGGGGGCGAGAGCCACAGGTCGCACAGGGGATGGTGACAGTGGATGAGAGACACATGTCGCACACGTTTGACAAACTTTGTGCCCGATGAGGTTAATACGGAGGAGAAAAAGATACTGAAGTTCACTAAAGGACTCACATAGAGGATCCAACAGCATATGTTGTGTAATTTGGCATTGATGACCTATAGTGATGTCGACAATACCGTACTTCTACACTGTCAGGATCACCGTTTCCATCTTAGGGGAGCAAAGAGATTTGGGGAGTCTAGAAAGCAGGGAAAGACTAGAGGTAACGATGCTAGTGGGGCACCACAGTAGTAGCAGCATGTCATACATCATGAGCGGGGTATCCAGTAGGGGATCCGGCTAAGAGATTTAGATAAGGAGGATTCTGACTAGGGAATGGTGGATTCAGAAAGGTTCATCAAGGCCAGCAGCAACATGTTCCTCAAGGCCAACAGGGCCAAGGGAACAATGTGGGTGGCTATCAAGGCCGAGGCCACTAGGGCCAGAGACTAGGGCAACTCCGATATGTCCAACAGGGCCAAAGGCATGGGATTTCACTGGTAGGTACTTTATATGTGTAGGGAAGGTCCACGTGCAGCGAGCTCACCTGCAGCGAGTCAGAGGACAGTAATAGCATTCCTAGTTAGGCCCACAGGTGAAAGTATTACCTATAGCACCACAAGCTTCAACGGTTCTTCCTTAACTAGGATAATTACAGTATAGGCGTGTCTATAATATCCAGAATGCTATGATTCCACAAGCACCGCCAGTGCCGCCAACTGTAGAGGGTATCCAATCCATGAGCATATGATTCGAGTTTTATTTGACACAGGGCCATCAAATTCATTTATTTCCACTAGATTTTCATGAGTAGTTAGTTTATTCGATACAACCAATAGTATTATTATGTGTGTTGATTCGTCGTTGGGTAGCGGGGACTTTATCCATTCTATTTGTCGAGGAGTGGGGATAGATTTAGGGAGACTATGATAAGTAGTTTATTTAGTGGTGCTAGTTATGATAGGCTATGATGTCATTTTGGGCATGTACTGGTTGGAAGGTTATAGTGCGACGATGGACAATTTTAGTAGGACCGTCGTGTTCTCCATTCAGGGTAGGAGATATTTTGGTGGAGATTCCTCTTCCCGAGGGTGGGTCGAGCACACACCTTTATTATATTGAGGAGGAGACCTCGCAGGGTGTGGTTACACCATTAGAATCGATCCCAGTGGTTAGGGAGTTTGTGTATGTTTTCCAGGAAATACTGGATTTACCTCCGAACTGAGAGATTGAGTTTGTTATTGTTTTAGTCTCGTGGTCTAGACTGATATCCCTAATGCCCTATCGCATAGATCCACTGGAGATGCGAGAGTTGAGGAACTAGATTCAGCAGCTTTTGGGGTAGGGATTTATCTCCCGGAGTACATCATCGTAGGGTGCTTCGGTATTGTTTGTGAAGAAAAGGGATGAATCACTGAGATTATGTTTTGATTACAGAGAGTTGAACAATGTCACAATCTAGAATAAATACTCATTGTCTCGAATTGATGGCCTATTCGACCAATTAAGAAGAGAAACTTACTTCTCAAAGATTAACTTGAGGTTGGGGTACCATCAGCTAGGGGTGTAAACGGGTGGGGTCTGGATCGGGTCTGGGTATATTTAGATCCGATCCGGGTATATTTTTAACGGATCGGGTCTTACCCGATTACCCGACGGGTCTCAAAAATGGATCCAGACCCGGATTCGTTAAGGACCCGGAGACCCGACCCGAATACCCGACCCGATTATATATATATATATATATATATAAATTGTATAACTGTATATATATATACATATATACATATATATATATATACATATATACATATATATATATATAACTAACTTATAAGTTAGTTATATATATATTTAGTAACTATATGTAAGACTATATATATATATATATAATATTATATATAAATATATATTTATTATATTATATATATACACATTCGGGTCGGGTCCTTATCGGTATATCCAGATCCGGTCCATTAACTAATCGGGTAATCGGATAATCGGGTCTATACAATTTGCTCAGATCCGTTAATTCTGGTCGGGTCCAGACTCGGTCCATTGACAGCGCTACCATCAGCTACGCATCAAGGAGTAGGATGTCCTTAGGTCGTATGAGTTCAAGGTTATGCCATTTGGGCTAACCAATGCTCTAGTTGTATTCATGGATTTCTAGACCAATTTGTTATCGTTTTCATAGATGACATTTTGGTCTATTCTCGGACTGAGGGAAAGTATGTAAAGCACTTGCATATGGTTCTCCATACTTTGCGAGACCATCATACTTATGCCAAATTCGAGAAATATGGGTTCTAGTTACGCAAGGTGCTGTTCTTGGGTCACATTGTGCTAGATAGGGGCATTTCAGTGGACCCGAGTAAGGTATCAGCAGTGAGGGAGTGGGTTCAGCCCACGACACTGGTGGAGATTCATAGCTCTTTGAGGTTGGTCGATTACTATCGTCGCTCTATTAAGGGGTTTTCAAAGATTACAGAATCGTTGATAAATCTTACTCAAAAGGGGGTGTCATATGTTTAGGATGATCACTATTAGTAAGCTTTTGATGAGCTAAAGGACAAATTAACTTTGGAACCACTGCTCGCACGACCTAGGGGAGGAGTGGAGTACTTTCTTTTTATAAATTCATCCTTAAAAGGACTTGGGAGTGTATTATAGCAGGAGGATCGGGCTATAGCTTATACTTCTCGTAAGATTAAGCCCCACGAGAAGAATTACCCCAAACATGATCTGGAGCTTGCAGCAGTAGTTTTTGCCTTGAGGATATGGAGTCACTATCTCATGGGGGGGAATTCAGTCTATTCACGAATCACAAGTCACTGCAGTATCTATTTTGACGTCTATTACCACTCGAGGAAAGCTAATATGGTAGCAGACATGTTGAGTCGAAGCCTACGGGGGAGTTAGCGACAGTCTAAAAAGCGAAGTGGAGTGAGTTTCAGTAGGATAACGCATTGGCCAGGGCTTGTATGGAAGTTTTGACTATCACACCCGAGATCATCATGACGGTTGTGAAGGAACATGCAGGGGACTAGTTTAGTCAGGACAAGGAGTAAAGTCTTACTCGGTAAGTTCAAAGGGAGGCTTACACTTCAATAAGAGACTTATAAACCCAGAGTACGGGGACATACAACATGCAGTGATGACGCAGTCTTATGGGTCATAGTTTTTTGCACATTCTGATGGGGACAAAATGTACCAAGACATAAGGAGATAATATTGGTGGGCTGGGATACAACAAAATATTTTGAGTTTGTCTCAAAGTGCACCGCTTATCAGTTGGTGAAATAGACCATCAAAGATGTGTAATTCGAGAATTTATAATAAGTAAGTGAATGCTTGATAAATCGGGAGTTGAGGTAGACTCGAGATTTATGGGCTAGTGCTACACGGGACATTATGCATGGTTAGTCGATTATATATATACACCAAGTGAAATATTATGTATATATAAATATATCTATATGTGACTGATATATATGTGACTGATATATATGTGAACATACCTACTATAGACATGTTATCATTGGAGGTTACACATAGTGGACAGTCCACCCTGGCGTGGCCAACATGTGTTGGGTCATTTTCCCAGGTCATAGGATTGTCGCATGACCACTGTATGTGAGTTTAGAGTCCGATGGGGTAATGTGGTATGGTTATGACCCACGAATGTATGTCTATGACCGCCTACAGTTTATGTGTATTATATTTTGGATCAACGGTAAGATTTCAATCTGTTAGCCTTGGAGTGGTACGTGACGTACCTGGAGTATGATAACATGATAGGGAATGCTTCCGAGAGGGAAACTCAGGGATGCTATGCATATACGTATAAAAGTGTGTTATATGTATATGTGAATGTAGTGAATGCGTGACCATTGAACTATAACTGGTGTACATTTATGTGAATATAATAGTCCGACTAATATTGAGAATTATGATAATATAACTTATGTGATAGTTGTGAGAAAAGAAAAGTATCGCTAAATACGTGGAGCACAATTGGGCTAGAAGTTTAGCATATTTTATCAGTGTTATTATTGACTAGACTAGTTAGGTGGGGTAGCATAACGAGGGGGATTCAAATACACGCGTTAGGTGTGCACTATAGATAAGGGGCGAGGAACACTCATGCGAGTGCGACTCCAGATAAACATGAATAATTTTGTTGTATATTCTTTATTGCATTTTAAATAATTGTGAAATATTCTTAAAATGGTTTTGGGCACTGATCAGTATCAAAAATATTTTTCAAAACCTTTTAGAGGCTCAGCCATAGGGACTCCAAGCTTATTTATCCTTCCAGTCAGACGATGCTACAGTAGCTATGGATACCTACAGGGTTTTCTTAGTCTCTTTTATCATTGCTATCTAGATAGGATCTTATTTCAGTTTCTTTTATTTTGGGTATGTCGCCCATTATTGGACAGATTTTCTGTTTCGACTTTGCAACATTATTTCATTATCAGTTGGGTGATTGTATTTGGAGTTACCAAGAGTTATTCAGTTATTTTATTTCATTTTCGTCATCAGTATTCATTTTTATTCTTGGGGTGAATGTTTACTTATATAATAGAATTTTTACTTTAATGGTTGAGTTTTTTTAATAAGGCAAGTTATTACATTTTTAAACTTGCACCGGGTTTAATAGGTGGTCGGTAATTAAATTTGATTTTTCAACAATGCTGCTAAGAATAAACCAGTCTGAGATTCCTATTTTATTTTCGTAGAAGATTGACCACCCGTTATTAGAATAGGTGTGGTGCCAAACTGCCCGTAATCGATTCCTTTCAAGATTTTTGGACGAATGTCGGCCTATTTTTCAAGCTTCGAAGAAAGCAAGACCCACAATCTGGTCATAAGAATGTGATCAAACTCTATGATGGATTTGGCAGTACTTGGGGTAGCCTCCCTTACTATAAACTCCCAAATAGGAGAAGACATATACCTTTATTTGGTTGTTTCAAGTCATGTGACTCGTGCAAAATTGATTTGTGTACATAATAGAGAGAATAAACCAATCTACTATGTGGGCCACACCTTTCTTGAAGAAGAAACTAGGTATAAACCCATAGAATAAATAGTTTTAGAAATGGTGATCGTCATAAGAAAATTAAGGCACTACTTCAACTCTCGCAGGATAGGCATCTTGATAACTTACCCCCTGAAGGACGCTTTAAAAAAGGTCGACCTCTCCAACAGGATGACCAAGTGGTCCCTTAAACTGGACCAATTCGACATCAAGTATGATCCCAAAACAAGGATCAAAGGTAAAGTCTTACCGTATTTTTCGGCAAAAATTTTAACATCGCCAAGAGAAAAATAGGAACAACCGCATCACCTCCTAGAATCATGATGGTTGGCGTGGATGATCTACACTAGAAACTCTTTGTTGATGACTCACCAAATAAGAAGGGCATAAGAATTGGGATACTATTTTAACACCACAAGGCAGAATTATTGAGAAAGTTATCAAGTTGGGATTAAAAGTCTCAAATAATGAAGAAGAATACAAAGACATGGTACACGGTCTGCATAGGGAAATTAGTTTGGGTTCTCATCACATCGTTGTATTTTATGACTTTAAACTAATCACAAATGAACTCAACGGGGAATATAAAGCGAGGGATCGTAGGATTATAGCTTACAAAGATAAGGCTATGGTACTTCTTCAATATTTTAAGTCTGCCTCAGTTGAACAACTCCTAAGGAATGACAATAGGCATGCAGATTTCCTTGCCACTCTAACATCTTCCACAGATACCGATATGTAGAGAAAAATTGAGGTGGAGTATATAAACCAACTAATCATTAAAGATGCAGAGAGGTATGAGAGCTTTCTCCAAATAGAGTTGGCCCTATCATGGATGGAACCTATCATCTCCTACTTGAAAACTGGCGGGCTACCTCTAGATGATAAGACATTGCACAATCTAAAGATCAAGTAGGTAAGTTTCTACCTCAAATTAGATGGGATGCTCTACCGAAGATCATTCACTAACCCATCGCTGAAGTGCGTTCAACCAGATCAAGTAGAAGTTATTTTGAGATAAATAAACAAAGGTAGCTATGGAGAATACACAAGTGGAATATCGTTATCCTATAAAGAGATCTCTCAAGGATACTGGTGGTCATTTATGGATAAAGACTCAACGAAATTCGTCAAAAACGTCCCATAGTGCCAAAAGTTCTTACCATTGATCAAACAACATACGGGGGATTTGAACCCCTAACATGTCCATGGTTGTTCACTTAATGGGTCATAGATATTATGGGGTTGTTTCTAGCCGCGCCTAAAAATTGAAGGTCCTTGATAACAGCGACTAACTACTTCACCAAATGGGTTAAGTCTGGACCACTCACCCATATCAGAGATCCAGACACCAAGAGATTCGTATGGAGGAATATCATCACAAGGTTTGGCATCCCAAGAGCACTGGTAACAGACAACATAACTAAGTTCGATAATAATTCCTTCTGGGACTTTTACACCCAGAATTAAGAAGAGATTCAAAAATGTCAATGGATGATAGTTAAACGAGCTTTCATATGTTATATGGCCATATAGGACGACCCATATAAAATCGACAAAAAAACTCCACACTCCCTTGGTTACGGTAGGGAGGCAGTGATCCCTATAGAGATCAAACTACCAACACTTAAATCAGAGATATTTGAGAATGAACAAAATGATGACAAGATAACTCATGAGTTGGACCTAGCTGAGGAAAGAAGAGATAAAGCCTAGATTCAATTGGTCGCCTAAGAAGGTCAAGATCAGAGAATTATAGATTGGAAACTTAATCCTCAGAGAGTTGTTGCCTGTTGTGAAGAAGTCAGCTGGAATGCTGGTGCTGAAATAACAAGGTCCCTACTGCATAGCTTCAAAAGGGGGCTTAGAAGAGATAAATAGGAAGATATTCCCAAGGTCATGGAATGCCATGAACCTTAAGACGTTTTATTACTAGATAACAAGGAAGATAAATTCTTCTTTTCATTAATGCATAATAAAATTATATGATATTAGTTACCTAGAATAGTGTGGAATACCCTTTAATTTATTACTTATGAAAACGCATTCGCATAAGTGGTACGATCTGATAAAGACTAGTGAAAACCTACTCATAGATTGGTATGATATAAAGTAGATCGGCCTAAAGAGGTATAAAACACACTTGCATAAGTGGTACGATATGTGACAGATCAATGAAAATCCGCTCATGGAGTGGTATGATCTAAAGTAGATCGTACTAAAGAGGCATAAAACTCAATTGCATAAGTGGTACGATCAGAGGCACATCGATGAAAACTCACACATGGAGTGGTATGATCTAAAGTAGATCAACCTAGAGAGGCCTAAAATGCACTTTCTCAAGTGGTACGATCTGAGGCAGGTCAATCAAAACCCACCCATCTCCCCATGTACCACCACCCCATAATCTCATACCACCCAATTTACCCCCACAAATCCAAAACCCCAATACTTTCGCTCCTCACCTCCTCCATATTTTGACCTATCCCCACCACCACCCTCATTGACACCATAAGCCACGTTTGGCTCCCCATTTCCCTTTCATTCCACCAGATCCGCCCATCTTTATGGATCATCATCCCCATATCCCATTCAGCACGCTTCCAACCCCACCCATACTACACCCTTCCCTTCCTCACTCAGGGCATTCAAGGAATTTTCCCGCCTCCATTCTATTAGGGATGCCCGCTCAGCCTATTCAGTCGTAGTAGACTATAATTGATTGGCTCACCGCGATGGTGCATATTTTTTAGTATAAACGGATGAAGGGTCGCTGATGTGTTCTGCTAGCAGCGACGAAGTTTCAGGGCTATGCTAGTGTCTAGTGTAATGATTTGGAGCAATGACGTGTCCTTGAGGGCCTACCTCCTATCCAGTCTTGGGACAAGCTTCGAGCACAATTAATGACTACCTTTGTTCCCACTACCTACGAGTGCGACCTCTTTCTTCAGGTACAGTCTCTCCGATAGGACACTTCAGTTTTAGACTACACGAAGCGTTTTCAGCTTCTGTGTACTCGTGTCCACTTAGAAGAGAATGAGGAGCAAAGGATTAGTTATTATATCCATGGGCTACAGAGTTATAGTCAGCGGGATCTTACTTTACGTGATGTTACCTCCTTTGTTAAGGTGGTAGAGTATGCCACTAAAGTAGATTCCTTCCATCAGACTGCCCCTCTGCCTTGATGCCCCTCTACTCAAGCTCCTCCAGTCCCTGTGATTTTTAGTGCTCCTATGGCCTCATCTACTTCTGCTGCTCCAGCATTCATTGCCCCACTTATTGCACCCTCTCACCCTGTAACATTTAAATGTTACAATTGTGGGGTGATTGACCATAGAGCTTTGGATTGCTCCCGTCCACGACGTCACGCTCTCCTAGCTTCTGAAAACCCTGAGTACCTTGAAGAGGCGACAAATGATCAACCCCAGCATGCCCTCGTTATTATTTTGGATGGTGACACCAAAGGCATTCCCCTTTTAATTCGAGGGAGAACTCTTTCAAGGAGGGGAGAGTGATGCGATATGGACTTTTTCGTCATTTTTAGTCTTTTATTCTGTTTAGTAGTGCATTATATTTTTCTTGTATTTTTTTTTCTTGGTATTTAGAGGAAGGAAGGTTAAGGGCATCTAGGGATATAATTGTAATTAGATTGATAGCTTAGAGCTCAAGCAACCTCCTACCTATAAATACTCTTTTGTAGCCTTATTTAAGGCATTTTACCATTTTGAGATATTGAGATTAGAGAGAGTTTAGATGAAAGTTATTTTCTTCTTGCTTCCATTTGACGTCATTTACGTCATATTCGAATTAATAAAGTATAAATGGATCCACTTCGTATTCTCTTTTTCCTTATATTTTTTGTGTTCTCCATTTTTTTGTTTGTTGGGTTTGATTAAGTGGTGAAGTGGTTTTAGGGTTTGATTAATAATTAAGGTTTTGATTTTGGGAAGAATATAAGGTTCGGGGCATTTTCAAAACTAAATAGAAGGGTGTTTTGGTTAAATTTTAATTTGGGAGTTAAGTATTATTTAACAGTGCCTTCACAGAGTGGATAGAGGAAGGAAGATTATATAGATAGGGGAAAATCGAAGGTTTCTCCATTGGGATTGGGCACGGTCGAGCCTCGACTGGGATAACATTGATGATTAAGTGAACAAAAGAAAAAATTATCCCATTGGAAACCGATGTAGGATTAAATTTCACGTTAGGATTCAGAATTCTTGTCAAAACAACCCCTTCTCTCTCATCTCATGGTGAAATAAGGAATTAAATCAAATGTTCATTATTCAATATCCGTGACATTAAAATATTGGGGGTTATGTCTAAGAAATTAATGAGTTGGGGTTATGTCGAATTATGCATCAAAAGTGGGGATTGAGTAAAAAAAAACCTATTTTGTAGGGTTATTTGGGATTTAACCCCCATTAGTTCCTTGATATTGATTATGGCCCTTGCATTTCACTTCTTGGTGTTTGATGACAAATTTTAGAAACTGGTTTTTATGATACTTTTTCACTAAAAGTTGTTTTGGGGACCAAACCCCAAGAAATGAAAATTACGAGCTTTAAACTTAAATACAAGAAATAAATAGGGGTCAAATCCCAAACAACCCTATCGTTTATTACGTTTACCTTTTTTGCATTTCTGGTAACACATACTTTATTAGTTAGTTATTTCCAAAAATTGATTATGTTTCTTTTGATTAAATTCCCTGATTATTTGATTCCATATGTTTTGACTGATTTCATTCTTATAAATATTTAGTCTAAAATATATTTGTGTAATTATTAGTTTTCTACATAATGTTATGAACATACCCAGTTTTTAAAAATAGTAATGTTTTTTTACCAAACTTGATATATATGGTCTATATAGTAAGGAGATCGTCTATAAACATAATCATCAAAAAATTCAATCGAAAAAAATGAGTGAAATAAAAAGTGAGTACATATGAGCATTTTTCGGTCGTTCTAATTTTTTTCATCATCTCATCCACTTAAATGTTGAATTTTTTTACAATTTTTTTCTAGATGACCTTATTATGTAGATCATATATACCAAGTTTGGTTAAAAATACATTTTCTTACTGTTTATAAAAATGGCTATGTTAATAGGTATGTTAAGTGAGGTACTTTGGAGAACCTATATATATAATATATGTGGAATTATTTTCTATTTAGCATAATGATGACAATTTTCATATATATTTATTTTTAAATTTAATAATATTTCAAACATATTTTTATTTTACAAAAGAACCATAAGTTTGATAAATTCTTAAAAATTTTTGTTAAATTCTAGATTCACGTCATTCCATTTGTTGATAGGAAAAAAAATAGTACGAAGAGAGCTAGAAGTCCTAAAGAAGGCAAACAAAATTTATGAATCCAAAGACGTTATTGACATTGACAATCCAACACCCCGTGCATTACGATTGCAATCAAAGCGTAGCACCCGTCAATTGAATGAGTATATTAATATCTCTAAGAACAAACCGAAGAAAACACGTGTACAAAAAATATTTTCTGTTTTAAAAGGATTTCATAGCATTCCCTTTATTGTAACCTATGATCGAGAAGGGAATATAGTTAATTCTAAGAGAACCGAGGAGGGGAAGAAAAGTATTCTTTTGGATTTTTTCTCTCTACTTTAAAGTGATATTAAAGGTAATGACCCGTAGCAAACAAACTTGGACATTGAATTTATTAATGTCGACATTTTATCTGAAGATGATGAAACATCAGAAAATGATCCCGAGAATGAAGATCCTTCGATTGATGATGAATCCCTATACATGGAGAACTCTCCTTAATATGACTTATGACTATTCCCCTGTTTTGAATAAGTGTTGAGAAATAAGTACCGTTCATTTTTAGTTTATTGTGATGTCAATCCAAGAGGATTTACTCTGGATAATGCAATAATTGCACTTTATCGAATATTAGAATGTTATCTATAGTGTTATGAATAATAAAATTTTCTCCATTTCGTCTGCTATAGAATGTTCTTTGTGTTATTAAGTTTAATCATTTACTAGAATACTACTATGTTATAATTGCTGATATTTGATTGTTGGTAACACATTTTATTACATTTATATTCATGTCAATATATATAAATATATATTAACTTTTAAGTTAAAATGTTGAACGTTGGATGCAACTTACCTAAATTGACTTTTATTTATGTTGTGATTAATAACCACTAACTAACATTTAAGCTATATTTTTGAAACATTACTAAGAGTTATATAATTTTAATCTACCATGAAATCATTTTCTAATAAGCTTCGTACATTTCCATATTATCATTGCCATAGGTAATTCCAACATGCATTTGAAGTTATATCCTACAAAGAAGCTACATCTACAGGTAATTTGATCTGTATCTGTAATTATTTTTTTTCTTCTCATTACAAATGCATCATTACATCCATTTCAAATAGAGTTATATATATATCTTACAAAATTCATTATGTAAAAATAATATTTTCATTTGTCGAGTTCATAAATATTTGTCCTTTATAAAATGAAACTGTAAACGCTATTCACATTCCTTAGTTTTAGTGTTCTCATTCATTCAATATGTGTTTTTTTTCCACTATCGGCACTTCTTTATATTCTATAACTATAAAACTGGACACCCCATTACACTCATCTCATCAGTTAAAGATTCCACGTGGCATCCCATATACCAAATGTCATCTTAATTTTAACCACTCCTCTCATATCCATGTTACTCACTTCAGTTTAAAGATGACTTTCTCACTTTAATTTCATGCATTCAGTATTGATTTTTACCTTTTCAACTCAATACTACAAAACATCTCTATTTAGGTTATTTAACCTAATATGTCATGTTACACATGTGCATGCTTCCATTAACCAAGACAAGCAGCTAAACCTCTAATTTCCCATAATTTTCTAATGCTTTATGCAAGCGTCGAGATATTCGATTGCATCGACATCAAAGGTCACTACACCGAATGCTATCTTCAACTTTTGTCACCATATTCTTACCATTGCTTACATTCCATAATGAGAATGCTCTTTTTTATTAGTACTAATGAGCACTCGAATTTGAAGGCCACCAATTTACTTATTATGTAATAATATTATTTTTAGTCTCTTTAATATAATTTCTCATTAGGCTTACATTAGAACTTCTGTTACTTCATAGGAATTTGTAATTTTTGGGGTTGCATTTGACCACTAAGCAGTGTACAAATTGAGAGATTGATAAGATTTTGATGGGAAGTTATATATTATGTGCGGGTATAATTTTTTTTCTCACATTGAGTTGGTAATCTAATGATTTAGCATCCCTTTTTTGCATATAGATCTGACCTTCATTTCTTTCGAATCTTTTTATGTGTACTTTCTATCGAGTGTTCCTTAATGTTTTTACTTATTTGAAAATTTATTTAATATTTTATAATATATTCTTAAGGAAAATTGTAAAAACAATTTTTTCATTCGTCAAACGCTATTCACATTCCTTGGTTTTAGTGTTCTCATTCATTCAATCCGTGCTTTGTACTCCACTGCCGGCATTTCTTTGTATTATATAACTATAAAATTAAACAGTCCATTACACTCATCTCATCCGTTAAAGAGTCCACGTTGCATTCCATATACTAAATGTCGTCTCAATTTTAACGAATCCCTCATATTCTTGTTACTCATTTCAGTTTAAAGATTACTTCTTCACTTTAATTTCATACATTCAGTAATGAGTTTTACCTTTTCAATTCAGTAATACAAAACATCTCTATTTAGGTTATTTAACCTAATCCTTCCATCTTACACATATTCATTCTGGCATTAACCAACACGAGAAGCTAAACCTCTATTTTCCAAGAATTTTTCAATGCTTTATGGCAGCGTACAGATATTCGATTGCATCGATATCAAAGGTCTACTTATTATATAATAATACTGCTTCTAGTCTCTTTTAATATAATTTCTCATTGGGCTTGGGTTAGAGCTTCTATTACTTTATAGGAATTTTTTTAATTTTGGGGGTTGCATTTGATCACTGAATAGTGTAATGTACAAATTGAGAGATTGATAAGATTTAGATGCAAAGTTATATTAGATGTGCGGATATAGTTTTCTTTCTCACTTTGAGTTGGTAATATAATGATTTAGCATCCTTTTTTGTCATATAGATCTGATCTTCATTTCTTTTAAATCTGAAGATTCTGTAAAAGACATATTCTTTGGAATATGTGAAAGTCCAAGTGCATATGGCAAGAACAACACCACATTGACATTAGTTCGCAGTGTTGTTGGAATGACAAAGTTAAGTAAATAATAATTTAAATATTTTTCAGTTTGTGGTTCTTGGAAACTATAAAACTGAACACTCCATTACACTCATCTCATCTGTTAAAGAGTCTACGTTGCATCCCATATACTAAATGTCATCTCAATTTTAACCAATCCAATCATATCCCTCTTACTCAATTATGTTTAAAGATGACTTCTTCACTTTAATTTCATGCAATCAGTAATGAGTTTTACCTTTTTAATTCAATAATACAAGACATTTCTATTTAGGTTATTTAACTTAATCCCTCCATCTTACGCATGTGCATTCTGTCATTAACCAACATGAGCAATTAAACCTCTGTTTTCCAAGAATTTTTCAATGCTTTATTGCAGCGTCGAGATATTCGATTGCATCGATGTCAAAGGTCTACTTATTATATAATAATACTATTTTTAGTCTCTTTTAATATAATTTCTCATTAGATTTGTATTAGAACTTCTGTTACTTCATAGGAATTTATAATTTTTGGTGTTGCATTTGATCACTAAACAGTGTACAGATTGAGAGATTGATAATATTTAGATGCGAAGTTATATTAGATGTGCGGAGTTTGTGACATAATGATTTAGGATCCTTTTTTTCGCATATAGATCTAATATTCATTTCTTTCAAATCTAGATATTCGCTAAAATAGATATTCTTTGGCATATGTGAAAGTCCAAGTGCATATGGCAAGAACAACACCACATTAACAGTAGTTCACAGTACTGTTGGAAGGACAAAGTGAAGTAAATAATAGTTTAAATATTTTTAAGTTTGTGGTTCTTGGAAATGATATACTTATCAAAGATTTTATACTATCTAAAATATGAATATTTACTGAACAATCTTGGTAGTAATTTATATTCTGCTACAAATTAGTTCATGGAAGATCTTGCAGTTTGTGTTGAGTTAAGTGTAACAACCCGGATTTTTTAAATGGAAATTTTTAATTTTATTTTGGAAATTGAAGAAAAATAAAATTTCGGATTTAATTATTTTTATAATTAAATATGTTGGTTTTTATATTCCAAATTCGGAAAGCTAGATTACAAGACTCCAAATATGAGTATTAATAAGTCTTGGGTCGTTTAGAAGAGTCCTCAAAACATTAAATTCTCTAAGAGTCCTCAAATCATAAAACTCTCTAGAAATAAAATTATATAAAAATATCCAACCTTTCGATCGAGCTGAATTTTTTTTTGCAGCTTCCTCTCGTCTTCAACTACTACACCCTCAAATTTTAGCCAATTTCAACCGTCTGATCGTCCGGAATGTTTTTTTAGTGTTTGTATCTGATTAGAACTACTTTCTTAATCAAACTTGTAATCTTTTATATATCACAAAAAATTCGTGGCTTGGATTTTCAAGTCATTTTTTCTTCAACTTTTCAACCAAAAGACCTATCCAAAATTATTCCCTTTCATCTACAAACTTTAGCCCCAAACTTAGTCAAGTTTTTGACTCAATATTTGAAGGCTTATTTGGTATTTTCTCGAGTTTGGTCTAGAACGAGTTTTGATTATTTTCGCGAGAGGAACGTGATGGTGCGATCAAATTTAGAGGCTGAAATTTATGTGATGACTTTGAGGTACGGGACTTACATAATATGCTCCTAAATACTCTCGCGAGTATTCCGTTTGTTTTCTCTGTCAATCTCACTCACATTGAGTTGTGATATTCATTGGAATCCTGAAAAATTATTGGAATCTATTATTTGATTCATTAAGATATATTATAATGTTGATTGGAGCATAGTGTTATGATATTTAAATATGGCACGGAGAATGGGAACCCGCCAATAGTCCAAAAACCGTTATATGGCATTGAGATGCCCAGGGGAGGTGAGGTGAGGTGAAGACTGGTGGCCCATTGATGTGTTGTTGAGAAATTAATATTGATAAAATTCTTGAATATTGCATTTGATTTGTATATGCGCATTCGTATTTTTGCGATTTATTCATCGTATTAATTATTTTTTAGCATCTATTCCTCTCATATTGTCTACTTCCCCGTATTTTTTTTAGTGGCAGGCTAGGATTGGGACGCTATGGACTATTTTGGAGAATTATTTTACAGTTTGGATTGGAAGAATTATTTTTTTGATGTATAAATTGGTGGTAAAATTAGTTGGAGAATTGGGTATTTTGAGAGAAACATTATTGTAAATCATTATTGTGGAAATAGAAGAATTGTGGTTCTGTTATATTTATATTGTGGAATTTAGATGCTCTATACTTATTTTGGATGGTTTTAACTTAGTTTTTATTGCAGTAGCACGCCGCGTGTCCTCTCGAGCGCGCTGGGTGTTACAGATGTTATCAGAGCTTAGGTATACGACAACCCTCGGGTCTTTGGGTTTTGGGCCTAGCATGCGTGAGAGATGTACTTTCTTTGGAGATAGAATATTTTTTAAAGATGTGTTAGGCATCGAGAATGAGATTTGTGATCTTGATGTGAGAATGTGTAGAATTGATTGAGGACTTTAGTATTGGGATTTTTGAAAAATAGAATCGAGTAGCATTTTATTTTCGAGCATTAAGCTACGTCAAATTTCGTGGGCGAAATTTCTTGTTAGTGGGGAAGTATGTAACAACCCGCATTATTTAAATGGACATTTTAAAATTTATTTCGAAAATCGAAGAAAAATAAAATTTTGGATTTAATTATTTTATAATTAAATATGTTGGTTTTTATAATCGAAATTCGAAAATCTAGATTACAAGACTCCTAATATGAGTATATATAAGTCTTGGGCCATTTAGGAGAGTCCTCAAAACATAAAACTCTCTAAAAGTCCCCAAATCATAAAACTCTATGGAAAGAAAAATATATAAAAATATTCAACCGTCCGATCGAGCCCAAATTTTTAAAGTAGCTTTCTCTCGTCTTTAGCTACTACGAACTTCAGCCAATTACAATGGTTCGATCGTCCGAAACGTGTTTTTAGTGTTTATATCTGATTAAAACTCTTTTCTTAATCAAACTCTTAATCCTTTATATATCACAAACGATTCGTGGCTTGGCTTTTCAAATCACTTTTTCATCAACTTTTCAACCAAAAGACCTCTAAAAAATTACTCCCTTTCACCTACAAACTTTAGTCCTAAACTTAATCAAGTGTTTGGCTCAATATTTGAAGGCTTATTTGGTGTTTTCTCGAGTTTGGCCTAGAACGAGATTTGATTATTTTCTCAAGAGGAACGTGATGATGCGATCATATTTTGAGGTTGAAATTTATATGACGATTGATGTGATGATTTTGAGGTACGGAACTTACATAATATGCTCCTAAATTATCTTGAGAGTATTTCGTTTGTTTTCTCTGTCAATTGCACTCATGTTGAGTTGTGATATTGATTGGAATCCTAGAAAAATTTTGTAATCTATTATTTGATTCATTGAAATATATTATATTGTTGATTTGAGTATAGTGTCATGAGATTTTAATATGGCACGGAGAATGGGCACCCGCCAATAGTCCAAAAACTGTTATATGGCTTTGAGATGTCCAGGTGCGGTGAGGCCTGGTGACCCATTGATGTGTTGTTGAGAATGAATATTGATATAATGCTTGAGTATTGCATTTGATTTGTATATGTGCATTCGTATTGTTGCGATTTATTCATCGTGCTAATTATTTTTGAGCATCTATTCCTCTCATATTGTCTACTTCCCCGTATTTTTTTTAGTGGCAGGCTATTTTGGAATGGGACGCTATGGACTATTTTGGAGAATTATTTTAGAGCTTGTATTGGAAGATTTATTTTTTTGATGCATAAATTGGTGGTAAAATTAGTTGGAGAATTGGGTACTTTGAGAGAAATATTATTGTAAATCATTATTGTGGAAATAGAAGAATTGTGGGTTTGTTATATTTATATCGTGGAATTTAGATGCTTTATACTTATTTTGGATGGTTTTAACCTAGTTTTTATCGTAGTAGCACGCCGCGTGTCCTCTCGGGCGCGCGGGGTGTTATAGATGTTATCAGAGCTTAGGTATACGACAACCCTCGGGTCTTTGGGTTTTGGGTCTAG
This sequence comes from Sambucus nigra, assembly GCA_949130495.1. NCBI lineage: Eukaryota > Viridiplantae > Streptophyta > Magnoliopsida > Dipsacales > Adoxaceae > Sambucus > Sambucus nigra. The sequence continues at coordinate 467,995,629 of OX422214.1, read as the reverse complement.
TATGCGTGAGGGGCGTACTTTCTTTGGAGATATAATATTTTTTGAAGATGTGCTAGCCAACGAGGATGAGATTTGTGATCTTGATGTGAGAACGTGTAGAATTGATTGAGGAATTTAGTATTGTGATTTTTGAAAAATAGAATTGCGTAGCACTTTATTTTCGAGCGGTAGGCTATGTCGAATTTCGAGGGAGAAATTTCTTGTTAGTGGGGAAGTATGTAACAACCCGAATTTTTTAAATGGACATTTTTAAATTTATTTCGAAAATCGAAGAAAAATAAAATTTTGGATTTAATTATTTATAATTAAATATGTTGGTTTTTATATTCAAAATTCAGAAAGATAGATTACAATACTCCTAATATGAGTATATATAAGTCTTGGGCCATTTAGAAGAGTCCTCAAAACATAAAACTCTCTAAGAGTCCTCAAATCATAAAACTCTCTAGAAAGAAAAATATATAAAAATATTCAATCATCCGATCGAGCTGAAAGGTTTGAAGAAGCTTCCTCTCGTCCTCAGCTATTACGTTCCCGAATTTCAACCAATTACAACGGTCCGATCGTTCAAAATGTGTTTTTAGTGTTTGTATCTAATTAAAACTCTTTTCTTAATAAAACTCTTAATCCTTTATATATCACAAACAATTCGTGGCTTGGCTTTTCAAATAACTTTTTCATCAACTTTTCAACCAAAAGACCTCTCCAAAATTACTCCCTTTCACCTACAAACTTTAGTCCCAAACTTAATTAAGTGTTTGATTCAATATTTAAAGGCTTATTTGGTGTTTTCTCAAGTTTGGCCTAGAACGAGATTTGATTATTTTTGCAAGAGGAACGTAATAATACGATCAGATTTTGAGGCTGAAATTTATGTGATGATTCATGTGATGATTTTGAGGTACGGAACTTACATAATATGCTCCTAAATTCTCTCGAGAGTATTCCATTTGTTTTCTCTGTCAATTGTACTCATGTTGAGTTGTGATATTGATTGTAATCCTGAAAAATTGTTGGAACCTATTATTTGATTTATTGAGATATATTATATTGTTGATTTGAGCATAGTGTCATGAGATTTTAATATGGCACAGAGAATTGTCACCCGCCAATAGTCCAAAAACCGTTATATGGCTTTGAGATGTCCATGGGAGGTGAGGTGTAATAACCCGAGGTCTTGGAGACGATGATTTATTTATTTTGGGACGAATAAATATTATTTTATTGGAGAATAATTGATTTGGCAATTGAGGTCAAAAATTTGGAGTCGTTAGAAAGTATGTCGAATGGAAATTCTGAGGGTACCATTGTTTTCGAAAGGGTCGAGAAAGTCGAAATAACTGTACTTGGGGTCTATTTAGGTTCCAAAATAATTTAGGACCGTTTGACTCGAATTAAAGTTACCGGGTCATTTAAAGTGTGTATTATCATTTAAAGATGTGTACATTTGGGAGAAAGGCTTAAAAAGCCTACGGGAGATTATTTCTCCAAAGAAAGAAAGAGAAATAGAAAGAAATAAAGAGAGAAGAAGAAAGAAGAAGAGAAAGAAGGAGAAAAGAGAGAGAAAGTGGAGATTTCCGGTTTATACGAGATCTCAAGGTGGATTCAGACCCTACGAACCCAAGGCAAGTGATTAAACTTGCTAAATAATTGTTGTGTACCATTTATTGCATGATTTGTGGATTGAATCTTTGGGTTTTAGGTTTAGTTTATCAAAACCTAACTTTTGGGTATAATCTTAGATTTAGTATGTAGATCTTTAATTTAAGGATAGAAATTAGTTTGTATAGTTTCTAGGATGAATATTGATGTTATATATGTGATTGGGTGGAAGAGAAATGGAGAGAAAATGATAAAAATGAATTTTGGGTATTATGGGCTTACAAAAAGTAGCCATTTCGAGCCTCCAGGTAGGCCGAATCGATTCGGCCCCCTAGCCAAATCGATTCGGAAAATTTGCAGGTGCCCAGGTCTGAGTGACCGAATCGATTTGGACCCCTGCCGAATCAAATCGGCCTGAGAAAGAGTCCCAGGTGTGATGACCCGAATCGATCCGCCTTCCTGGCCGAATCGATTCGGAATTGGCCCGAATCGATTCGGAAGAAGGGCTTTTTGAGGGATGTTTTTCTAAGGAAAATTTCACTCCGTTTTGTTCGAGGTTATCGATTGAGAACCTCTATAGGAGATATTTGGAGTATGTTTTGGAGACTTTTAGAGAGTTTCCCTTATAAGAAATTATTGGAGTCATATTGACTAAATTTGAGGAATACCGAATAGATATTATGGTATATTCTAAGTGGGGAAGTCCACCTTGATTTGGAGATTCTACTTGGAGATAATAATTACAATTCATATGAGAAAATGAGAATAACTTAGAGATAATGGATCTTAGGATCCAATACCAAATAGGATAACTTCAAAGGTTCATAAAATGAATTGAACCCTATTATGGATGGAGAATGAAAAAATGCTAATTGAGGTGCATTAGGATAAAGAATATCCTTAACTTAAATAGAATTGAGAGACAATTCACATTTAGAAGCGACATGTGAGCTTCAAGCGAGAAATAGTATAGTGTATACTAAGTGGGGAAGATGTGTGAGATTTGACGATTAGTATATCTTGAGAGAAATATACTAAATAATGATGTTAATCAATTTGCACCATTGGGCGTATAATAAATATGAAAATGATGTGACAGGTATACCTTACATTATGGTATATCTCTATATGATATGATGATGTATGTATACCTTATATGTTGGTAGATCTACATATAGTTATGCATACCCCCTCCTTGCTATCATTGGGAAGTTACGTACGTAGAGGGTGAGCTCCTGGCTCAAAGAGTAGGGTGTGGATATTCCCCAGGTCATAGTCATCCATGTGATTATTATGTGATATACTGTAAGGAGATAAATTTCCAATTGAGTCCATATATAGTTTTGGCTCAATTCCGGACAAAAACATTTATTCATAGGATAGTATGTAAATGTAATATTCTCAAGCCTATGAAGTGTTTGTTGAAGACGTAGCGGCAAAGAGTATAAAACTTCATAAATATGCCGATTTGCGTGCCTCGTTTCTACGTCATCAATCATAGTTCCATGCTCCCAAGGTATGAATGCAATTATATATATATAGGAGCTTGGAACAAGTTTGTTGGGTGTTAGGTTTAATATAAACTGTGTTTTACTTTCAGAAAAATTTAATGAGATCTTTAAAATAAAGTATAAAGTTTCTGGGCCAAAATCGAAATTTATAAAAAATTATGGAAGTCGTTCGAAATGTCATTCGAACGAGTTTTTCGTTCGAACCAGGTTTCGTTCGAACGAGTTTGCCAACGAGTCTAAACTGGTCTGTCGTTCGAAACGTCGTTCGAACGAGATTGTTCGTTCTAACGAGGTTTCTAACGAGATTCTAACGAAGTCCATACTGGTGCGTCATTAGAAGCTCGTTCGAACGAGAGTTCGTTCGAACGAGAGTTCGTTCGAACGAGAGTTCGTTCGAACGAAATGTCATTCGAACGAACTGCTAGGCGGGAACAGTTTTTAGGCAGTTTTTGGCAGTTTTTAACCCACTTTCCCACTTGCTTCTTAATTGATTTTTTCAGACTTTATGAAGGACGGGAATCACATTTTCCAACTTAACATTTCCAAAATATTTCTATCTCTTAGAGAGTGTTTCAGAGCAAACATGGTTTAGGAAAATGTTCATGTTTTGAGTGTTATTTTTTCAAAGAGAAAATCCTTCACACTCTAGTTTACACCCAATTGTGTTTAGTCCAAGTTCGTATTTACATATTAAATTTCTTGGAGTTTGGCACCGGTTTATCTTTACCGAATTCAAGAAGAGAAGTTTTGGTTTGCTTCTACATCCATCAAAGAAGAAGAATTTTTGTTGCGACTCTACCCACTTGGAGAAAGGCTCCTAGCTAGGGTGACGGTGACCATAGAAAGCCCCATCGGTGGATTCCGAGACCGTGGTGGAGTTCCGAGGTTGTCCGCTAGGAAGAGGTGTCTACAAGAAGAAGTGTCGAGGCTTGAGAGGGATCGAGTCAGTCGATGTAAGTCTATCTGTCTTGTAATTGTAAATCCATATCTAGTGGACTTGTGGCTAGGGCCGTCCGAGGTTTTTTCCCGTCTTGGGTTTTTCCTCGTACATCGCGACGTAGTGTGATATTGGTTTATTTTATCTTGCATAATTTATTTAGAACGCATGCGTAGCATTAGTCAAGATAAAATTTGGTTTAAATTATCACACTCATTTAATTTGGGACTAAATTAAATATTGGGTAAATTTGGTTTATTCAAGTCATTTCCTAAAATTGATTTCGCCTAACTTTGAATAATTGATAATTATGACTTAGGCAAATTCTAGGACTTAATACTTGTGTGTGTTTATTTTGTGAACCATCATTCAACGCTTCCGCATCGTGTTTAAGTTTACATACAAAGGAAATTATCATCTATTTCAAATTGGTATCAGAGCCAAAGCGATAAATTATTTCGTTAACGATCTTTTAAATAATTTTGGGCTAAAATGGATTTTTCCCCATTTTCAAAATTTCCTATTTTCGATGGTTCAAACTACGCGTATTGGAAAGCGCGTATGAGATCGGCACTAAAATCTATTGACGAGAGAGTTTGGATGTCTGTTGTTAACGGGTGGTCCCCACCAACATATTTAGTTGAAAATGAACGTGTTATCAAACCCGTCGATAGATGGACTGAAAATGAGTTTAAACTTGCTAATTTTAATTCCCGTGGTTTAAATGCCTTGTTTAGCACTGTCACACCGGATGAATTCCGACGTATTATGACGTGTGAAACCGCTAAAGAAGCTTGGGATATTTTACAATTAACTCATGAAGGAACTAGTGTCGTTAAAGCTTCAAAACTCCAAAACCTCACCACTCAATTTGAAACTATCAAAATGAATGAAAAAGAAACGTTTGATGAATTTTATGCTAGACTTTCTGATATTGTTAATTCATCTTTTAACTTGGGAGAGAAAATACCTGACGACCGTGTTGTAAAGAAAATTTTAAGGTCCCTACCCGATAGATTTTTTCCAAAAGTGACCGTTTTAAATTCTTTACCAACTTTAGCCTCTACGAAATTAGAAGAGCTTGTAGGTGATTTACAAACCTATGAACTAGATATGTTTCCCTCTAAAACTGAAAATAAAATCGAAAAGGGCGTTGCTTTAAAAGCCCGAAAAGAGGTCAAACAAGTAGTAGAGAGCGAGAGTGATAGTGACTCGGAAGACATGGCTTTATTTGCTCGCAAATTTAGAAAATTTCTTAAAATTAACAAAGATAAATTTAAAAATGATTTTAAGAAATTTGAATCTTCTAAGCATGACAAAGGCTAGAATATTTCTAAAGCCGAGAAGATCCCTAAACCTAGTAATGAAAATTTAGATAGGGACGAGTCTAATAAGTGTTTCGGTTGTGAAGGTTATGGCCATAGGGCTTATGAGTGCCCCACTAAACTAAGGAAAGAGGGTAAGCGACCCATTTCATATAATGCGAATATAATGCGACCCTTAGTGACAGTGATAAGGAAGAAAAGCCCGATTCCCCCACTAAGAAAAATTTTGTGGCTTTTATGGCTAGTCATGTGAGTGATAGTGAGAACTCATCGATTGATGAAACGATAGCACATGCCACTTCCAAGGTCATTGTACATGATTCTCTTGTTTTTGATGATAGTGAGAGTAAAGAAGAAAGAGAGAGTGAAAATGAAGAAAAGGTTAATGTGAGTGAACTTCAATATGCTTTTCAAGAGCTTTATAAAAAATCTATTAAATTGAAAAGAGCTAATTTGAAGTTAGAAGCTAGTTTAAGAGAAAGTGTCAAGGTCATTGATGAAAATGTTTTAATAGAAGACCTTAGGACACATGTGAGGACCCTTCAAGAGAAGCTTGAATATGTAGAAGGCGAAAGAGACAGCCTTAGGGGTTTAATGGAATCCTTGAAAAAGGAGCTTCTTGCTTTTGAAGAGCGAAATGTTTTACTAGAATCTAACATTGTAGAATTGGAAAATAAATTAAAAGATTCTAGTAATGTCAAATTTGATTTGGAGTGTCGTTCGGAAAAACTAGATAAAATGTTAGGAACGGTCCAAATTAAAAATGACACTTGTGGTTTAGGCTTCAATACTTGTAATGAATTTACTCATAATGCCCAAACCAATGTTTTAGGAGAATCTACTAGGAATTCATTTAAAGATCACTCCTTAAGTAAATCTTTTCGACATATTCTCACTTGTACACATTGTGGTCGAAAAGGTCATCTTAGGAAATTTTGTTTTGATCTTAAACGAATTCCTTGAAAATCCCAACGCAATGTATCAAATGTTTTTAATATTCCTATACCCCAAGATAATCATTCTTTATTAATTTGGGTTAGGAAATCCGACTTGGTTGCCTTGCAAAATAGGGTTTTTGATTCTCATTTACTTTCACATGCTTCCTCCCTTGCTAAATCTAAAGGATGAATGTGTTAGTGTTTGCATACTTTAGCATTTGTACTTCATGCTATATTCACATGCTAAATGTATGCTTATTTAATCATTTTCTAGTCTCTGCTCCATGTTTATCACATGCTAGAATTATGATTTTTGTTTATCTTTTGTATTATATTTCCCTCATTTTGTTTGCATTAAATGAAAAATACAAAAAGATTTTTGTTTATCATTTGGATCTTATCTCTTGGTAATTTAAGCTTAATGAAAGATTCAGATGGTTTGTGTTTGTCTTTTGAGTATATATTATTCATTTTTGGTTAAAAATTTCAAAAAACTCAAAAAGATTCTAAGCGTGTATTTTAGTTTGACACACTTTAAGTGGCATATATTTGTGTATGAATCCCATCGTTTACGCTTCCATGTGGCTAGAACTTTTGGTTTAGATTGTCAATCCTTAAAATGTTCTTTACCATATTTTATGGAGTAGTTGGATTTTGTGTTGTTTAAATGGATTCTATTTCTATATGCCTCTTTTCACACATGCACGAGCTCTTTTGAAATCTTAATGTCACATGTTATATTTGAGCTTTTTAGGTGTTCTCCTACCAATCTAGTCATCTACATATCTATGACCTAGGAGGACTAGTGCATGTCAAAATCCGTTGCATGTGAGATTTGTGTGAAAATGAATACATGATAAATAAAATGTGCACGGGGAAGGGCTCCGAAAGGATGAATTAAATCCTTTGCGATAGTAAGCCACCGTTTATTGGATCTAAAAGAAATACGTGATCCATAGACCTAAAAACAGAATATTTGGCATTAAAAAGAAAACAATTGCCAAGGCCTATGTTTGTTTGATATATTCCTTCAAAAGCAAAAGAATATATATGCGTATTGAGGGAGAATTGGATGCTATATCAACGGTTTGCACAATGTCCGTTTATCCTAGTTGTCTTAAATGTCATGACTCTATTTGGTTTGTAGAATCATCATCATGCTAGGCTTGTATGCATTGTGTATGTTTGTTCATTGAGTTCAATCTTCATATTGTCACATGAGGTTATATTTAAATGTGATAAAGTTTGCAATCAAATGAGAACTCCGTGAATGTTTATTAAGTGTTTGGGTCTAAATTTAATTGTTGCTAGTTCACACCCCTACACTACCGTTTCCATATGACACATTTTTGCCATACGAGTGTGCAACCTTATTATATTTTTATGTCATGTGTGTGTTTATATCTATATATATATATATATGCAAGTGCTTCATTGGTATATTTCTCGTTTGTATATATATGATATTTGTTTTGTCTTTGCCTATGCTTTTATTGCCCATATGCTTTCATGTCTTATCACTTTATGCTTCAACATGCTGTTTATTAGTTCTTTTTCCTTTGCCTATTCCTGAACAAAAGGGGGAGAATGATGATAGGGGGAGAAATAATGGTATCTAATCCTATTATTATCATATCTTAGTTTGGGGGAGATTTATCTTAGGGGGAGACGTCTTTCTAAGTAGGTCATGTGTTTGCTAAATGATGTGTTTGATAAAGGGGAGAATTAATTTAGGGGGAGTAATTAATTAGTTGCATTTAATACTTTGATATTCCCTATGCATTTGATGAGTTTGCTTAAGTGTGCAGGAATTCTTCAAAAGCGGCATCTTTCAATGGCAAAGCGTTTGATCCTTGGGTTGAGTCAAGTTTGGGTGGGTTATGTTTTGAGTCTAGTAAGCTTGACATCCCTTTAGGATTTTTGTTTTAGTTTTTGTCCCAGAATAGCCAAAGGCGGAGATTTGTAAGGACACAAATTTCCAATTGAGTCCATATATAGTTTTGGCTCAATTCCGGACAAAAACATTTATTCATAGGATAGTATGTAAATGTAATATTATCAAGCCTATGAAGTGTTTGTTGAAGACGTAGCGGCAAAGAGTATAAAGCTTCATCAAATATGCCGGTTTGCGTGCCTCGTTTCTACGTCATCAATCATAGTTCCATGCTCCCAAGGTATGAATGCAATTATATATATATAGGAGCTTGGAACAAGTTTGTTGGGTGTTAGGTTTAATATAAACTGTGTTATACTTTCAGGAAAATTTAATTATATATTTAAAATAAAGTATATAAAGTTTCTGGGCCAAAATCGAAATTTATAAAAAATTCTGGAAATCATTCGAAATGTCATTCGAACGAGTTTTTCGTTCGAACCAGGTTTCGTTCGAACGAGTTTGCCAATGAGTCTAAACTGGTATGTCGTTCGAAACGTCGTTCGAACGAGATTGTTCGTTCTAACGAGGTTTCTAACGAGTTCTAACGAAGTCCATACTGGTGCGTCGTTAGAAGCTCGTTCGAACGAAATGTCGTTCGAACGAACTGCTAGGCGGGAACAGTTTTTAGGAAGTTTTTGGCAGTTTTTAACCCACTTTCCCACTTGCTTCTTAATTGATTTTTTCAGACTTTATGAAGGACGGGAATCACATTTTCCAACTTAACATTTCCAAAATATTTCTATCTCTTAGAGAGTGTTTGAGAGCAAACATGGTTTAGGAAAATGTTCATGTTTTGAGTGTTATTTTTTCAAAGAGAAAATCCTTCACACTCTAGTTTACACCCAATTTTGTTTAGTCCAAGTTCGTATTTACATATTAAATTTCTTGGAGTTTGGCACCGGTTTATCTCTACCGAATTCAAGAAGAGAAGTTTTGGTTTGCTTCTACATCCATCAAAGAAGAAGAATTTTTGTTGCGACTCTACCCACTTGGAGAAAGGCTCCTAGCTAGGGTGACGGTGACCATAGAAAGCCCCATCGGTGGATTCCTAGACCGTGGTGGAGTTCCGAGGTTGTCCGCTAGGAAGAGGTGTCTACAAGAAGAAGTGTCGAGGCTTGAGAGGGATCGAGTCAGTCGATGTAAGTCTATCTGTCTTGTAATTGTAAATCCATATCTAGTGGACTTGTGGCTAGGGCCGTCCGAGGTTTTTTCCCGTCTTGGGTTTTTCCTCGTACATCGCGGCGTAGTGTGATATTGGTTTATTTCATCTTGCATAATTTATTTAGAACGCATGCGTAGCATAAGTCAAGATAAAATTTGGTTTAAATTATCACACTCATTTAATTTGGGACTAAGTTAAATATTGGGTAAATTTGGTTTATTCAAGTCATTTCCTAAAATTGATTTCGCCTAACTTTGAATAATTGATAATTATGACTTAGGCAAATTCTAGGACTTAATACTTGTGTGTGTTTATTTTGTGAACCATCATTCAAAGCTTTCGCATCGTGTTTAAGTTTACACACAAAGGAAATTATCATCTATTTCATATACATTTATTTATTTTGGGGGAGAGAGGTCGTGGGTATGTGTCGCTCTCACTTGTCAGATCGGAGCTATGACCGCTTCTCGGGACGTCGTGTGCGTCCGTTGATCACGAGGTGGGTGTCGTGGAACCCCACCAGGTGGCCCTAGTTTACTACGTATATGGGCTGCTGAAAGATGATAGCATGTGAGCCTGCGTCCTTCGAGTTATAGCTCGGTTGGATGGTTATTATTGATTGTGATTGTACTTGGGTATCAAGGGCATAATGGACCTCAATGACCTACATTGACAGGATTAGTGTATCGGGGGGGGGGGGTCCTTGTTTGGATTTCGCTTCGGCGAGATGTCCCACGCACGAACCGCAGTGTAATGTTGGAACTTAGGGGTAAGTTAGTCCTTAATGCTCATACTCATATATATATCACCTATCCCGATAATCGACAGTGCCAGGAGTAGTGTAACGGGGGGTTCCTTGTTTGGATTTCGCTTTGGTGAGACGTCCCACGCATGAAACGCCGTGTACTATTGAGAATTGAGAATATTAATTAATTAAAATTGGATAATAACTCGGGTTACATGCATCATGCATTGATGGGCATAATGAGCCTCGAGGATCAATACGGCCAGGAGTAGTGGGGGGGTTCCTTGTTTGGATTTCGCTTCGGCGAGACGTCCCACGCACGAAATGAAGTACCGTGTTGAGAATTGAGAGGAGTTTAGTCCTTAACTCTTGATTCTAATAACTCATATATATAATAATTATATATTGTTTACATGCCATATAAGGGCATCACTAGAATATAAACTTCTAGTAATTGAGAATTTTGATGTATTGTGATGATGTGGTTATGAGGATGATTGTCCAACTTTATGTGTTCAACAAATGAACGTCATAAAGATAACTATAACTATTACATTAAAGTTAATGTATATAATTTATAGAATTTTAGAAACAAAGGTAGATTGGGAGATAAGTTAGATGGTTTCACTTAAATACTTCAATTGGGTTTAAGTTAGAATCCTCTTACCTAATTAGAATCGGGCATCCATTTGGAGATCACGTGCATACACTTAGTGCGCGCTTTAGTTGAGAGGTGAGTTGAATTATTATGGAGAGTTCGATTCCACCTTAATCATGTAATAATGCATTTATAATTATTATGCATTTTAATACACTTGCTATAAAATGTTTTTTTTCAACTCTGGCTCTGACCCGTTTATATTTTCTCCTCCATGTACATATATTGTATTACCTTAGGTGTTCCTCTGCAAGGACGCCATTGATGTTCATCCATCCAGTATTCGTGGAGCTGTGGCAGTAGCGTACTGTTGCGGCACTTTGTTTTAGTCGATTCATATCCTTGTATATCTAGATTAGGATTCAGTTTGTATATTGAGTTAGTATTCAAGTGTTGTAGATTAACGCTTTCATATTTCATTTATCAGATTATTGTATTGTTTGTTACCCGACAGCATATTCAGGTATTTCATTGTAGAGACTTTATTTGTACATTGTATTGCACTCTTGTATATATTGGATTTTGCACATATCACACCTCATAGTTAGATGTATATTGTTGGTTATGTTGCATTATTGCTTTTGTTGTTGTTGTTAAATAAAAAGTTTTAAATTTTTGACAATTCGCTTTTAATGGTTTCGGGTAGTTAGCCTTATATTATTAGTACTGTCAGTTGATGTTGAGACTGTGCCATCTGGGATACCTGATTTAATGTAGTATAGGGTTGTCCACGCGTTATTATTTAGAGCGGGTTGTCACATGAGGTGAGGCCTGGTGACCCATTTATGTGTTGTTGAGAAATGAATATTGATATAATGCTTGAGTATTGCATTTGATTTGTATATGCGCATTCATATTGTTGCGATTTATTCATCGTGCTAATTATTTTTGAGCATCTATTCCTCTCATATTGTCTACGTCCCCGTATTTTCTATTAGTCGTAGGCTCGCTTTGATTGGGACGCTATGGACTATTTTGGAGAATTATTTTAGAGCTTGGATTGGAAGATTTATTTTTTTGAGGTATAAATTGGTGGTAAAATTAGTTCGAGAATTGGGTATTTTGAGAGAAACATTATTGTAAATCATTATTGTGGAAATAGAAGAATTGTGGGTTTGTTATATTTATATTTAGATGCTCTATACTTATTTTGGATAGTTTTAACCTAGTTTTTGTCGAAGTAGCACGTCGTGTATCCTCTCGGGTGCGCGGGGTGTTACAGATGTTATCAGAGCTTAGGTATACGACAACCCTCGGGTCTTTAATTTTTGGGTCTAGTATGCATGTGAGACGTACTTTCTTTGGAGATAGAATATTTTTTGAAGATGTGTTAGGCATCGAGGATGAGATTTGTGATCTTGATGTGAGAACGTGTAGAATTGATTGAGGACTTTAGTATTGTGATTTTTGAAAAACAGAATCGAGTAGCATTTTATTTTCGAGCGTTAGGCTACGTCGAATTTCGTGGGCGAAATTTCTTGTTAGTGGGGAAGTATGTAACAACCCAGATTTTTTAAATGGAAATTTTTAAATTTGTAGGAGGGTACTTTAGATTATATATGGAGGCGTAACCCCTATTCAGTATGGTACTGATAAGTCAGTTGGTCAAAGCTTAGGATCAATGACAGAACATATAAACATGAACCCAATGAAGGTAAACTCAGCTTAAACTCGCAAAGTCTCTCGCGTATAACTCAGGGAATAATAATGAACTTTAGAAGTGGCTTAGCTAGAGGGAGAGAGAATTAAGCACCCTAGATACACCTTGGTGGGCAGGTAGAAACACACAAAACACCCTCAGGAATCTCTGTCAAGTATTAAAAGCTTCGTAATAAATGACAATGGTGAGTGAGTGAACTCTCTGGCTTGCAATAACTCTTTTTAACTCTCCAAAAGGATCCTTTCCTCAAAGGTGGTTGGGGTCCTTAAATATCCCTCCACACCACCCCCGAGGCAACTCAGTCATTAAAACTATGAAAGACATCCCTCATACTTTATGTCATAACATTAAATACCTGATGCACTAGCTGTCTCCACGTCATAAACATTAAATGCCAAGACATGCCTTTTGCCTAACCACCGTGTGTCAGGGGACTGTTGTCGCAGAGGTGGCTTACCAACTGCCTGACAGCCCTAAATACCATGGTGGTTTACTCAAGTGCATGTCTGTCATTGTTTAGCTGGCTAGTGACATCACCTACAGTAGATGTGACATTAAGTAGGGGTTTGTTTGGTTCACAACTCAACGCCCGATGGGACTCCAAGCTGCTCCGCTCGAGGTTCCACCGTCAGGGTCCTTCGGTGTTTTACCAGGTGTATCTAAGATGGTCAGGACAAGCCCCAACGGTGCCTTACTTCTCAATCCTCCAAACCAGGTCCCTCTAAAGTTCCCACAGTGAGGTCATTCGATAGAGCATGAAAGCTCTTCCAGGCCCTGCCAAGCCTGGTCTCTCGCGAGTACCGTTTGACCTCATACAAACTCTTTTGTTATTATTGTAATACCCCGTATTTTTATTCTATAGTAATTTGGGGGTTTTGTTAAATTTAATGAGAGTGAATTATTTAATAAAAATCCGGAAATTAATTATGTTATAATTATTAACGTGACGAGAGTTAGTAATTATATAAAAATTGTCGAATATTACTAATGAGCATAGTAATATATGATATGGGTTATATTAAAGGTCACAAGTGAATGAAATGTCAATTTTTAGAATTTTAGTAGGGACGCGCCCGTGTCGCGTCGGGACTAATTATTGAGATATAAAAGTAAATATTTTATAAGTTGTTCGTATGGTCATTTTGAGTGCGCCAACGCGTCCGGAAGGGTCGAGATAGTCAGAAAAGTGTACCCAGGAGTTTAGTTTGGGTCTCGGGATGTTTTTAGGCTTAATTAGTGACCCGGGAGGGCATTATGGTCATTTTACAAAATAGGGTAATTAAACCCACGAATTTCAGCCATCCTTAGCAGCCATTTAGGTCAGCCTTTTAGGGTTAGAACATTCAGATCCTAGAACGGCCATTGGAGAAGAGAGGAGAGAGCTCTCAAGGTGATTCAAGGCCAAAAACACCACCATTTGCACCACCGTCACCACCAACGCGTAGATCGCGAGGAGGAGAACGCAACCACACCAATATCAGCAGGAAACCAGACCTCTAAAATCCTAGGCAAGTGTTTAACTTGCGTATTTTCGTTGGTGCAATATTCATATTAGTGTAGGAATGATTAGGAGTGTAATCTATGGAAGAAAACCCCAATTTTGATAGGGATTTGCATGTAGAAAACATTATAACCATATTCTGGAAATATTATGTGAAGTAGATGATTAACCCACGAATTTTTGATGATATGTTAGAAGGAAATTCTGGAGAAAACTGATTAGAACAAAAGTTAAGAAAACATTAGGGTTCTTGATGTTTAAATGAGATTTTGGGTTGTTTAACCATGTTTAATGATGGATATACGCATGCTTAACGTTAAAAACATCTGGAAATATGTTATTATGTTTGTAGTAGGAGTTTTGGGACGATTAGTGTTGGGAAATATTGTTTTGGGTGAAGAATTTTGGTAAAACCCGTAACTGCACTTCTGCAGGATTTCGCAGACCTGCTTGATCGATCGATCGAGCCTAGAGCTTCGATCGATCGAAGGTTCGATCGATCGAAGGTTCGATCGATCGAGCCCCAGACCTCGATCGATCGACCCTTCCTGGAACACTCTTATTTCCCCTTGTTGAATTAATTGAACATGATTCATCGTGAAATAATTTTTGGGCTTTATGAATAAAATATTTTGGGATATAGGAGAGACCAGTAGGACATATGATTAAGTGTTGAGAACTTTATTATGAGACGATAATTGTATTTTAGGGACAATTATTTAAAGAACGAGGAAACTACGTAATTCAAGTGAGAGATTACGTCAAATACTTACGATAGTGAATAGACGTTTACCTACTGATTTTGCTATATGGATGGATAGAATCCACGAGTGTCACGTAACTAGTGAGAAAACCCTTCGAGTTAAGGTTAGAGACGAAACCTTATACGTAATCATAATAATGGGAAATTAAGGATAAATGTTGCGACTATGGGTAACGGGAGGAACCTATATTAATATGATGAATGGGTATATTTATGTGATTGTGTGTACATATATTATATACATGTGAAAAACGTACCCGCGCTACTTGTTATCCCTGAGGTTACCGCGCTGGGACGATCTTATCCTGTGTTGCTTTATGGGGGATATTGATTCGTACCCTAGAAGATAGAGATCCTAGGTACGGGCTATCAGATTGATAGTCGAACGGTCCTAAGAGACGTGTGGGTATGTACTGACCTCTTGGACTTGGAATCTATGCTTCGCCTCAACGTTGTTTTGTATATGTTAATACAGTTCGAGAGTGATTCCGAACTTGTATTTCCCTTTGTGTGAGCGATACGGGGATTGGATAGCAGAGTATGCCCGCACCATAGTTTAGTTAGGGTGCTATTATATATATATATTATACGAGTAGTTAATATATATATGAGGTTATAAACTTTAAACTGCTTACTATGATTTGATAAGTAGAACATGGTTGTTGACGCAATAATAAATACTTGCTTTGTGAAAGTATGAGATGACACTGGGAAACTTTATAATTTAATGAAGCTAAAACGGGAGGAGTGCTACAAATTGAAAGTAACCTTTTTAAAACGCTGACATTGTTCGGTTTTGAAAACTTATGAGTAAGTTAAGATAAACTAAATTATTTGGGAAGGTTAGTACGATAGGCGTGCACATTAGAAGAGAGGTGAGAATTCCTCAAGAGAGTGTCGAACTAATATGTTGTTGCATTGGCCTGTATCAAATTAAATTACTTGCTAAACAAATTTTAAATCATACACATTTTCGGGCTCTGGACCGTTTCTTCTCTCTCTCTCTCTCTCTCTCTCTCTCTCTCTCTTGTATATATATATGTATTACAGGTGCCCAGCCACAGGGGCGTCTTGCTTAGGATCTCTTGGAAGGAACGCGCTGTAGCTTAGGTGGGAGTTGCAGGTCTCTTGATTAGACGACTTCGTTCATTCAGATCCACTCTTAGCATTTTCATTCTGATGGGCATGTGTATCCCTTTCCATTATTTCTTTATTCTGGGACATTGTTATTCCATTTATTTCATAGTTTCGTTATTATGGGATTTTATTCAGGATGAACGTATTACTTTATATCTTCGCATGTTGACATTCGTTGATGGATGTTTTATATTAATTGGATTTTTGTTCCAGGTTTATTGTGGTGTGAATCTTATTTATTGAAACTCTGTTAATAAATAAACAAATCTTTTTCTTTAAATAAAATTTGGAAAGTAATGTTTAAACTTGGTTTTGACACTTAGCTTAATTATTTAGGGTGTTAAATTGGAAAATTTATTTTTTACGACAGTGATGCTAAGAATGAACCAAACTGTTCACCTTGATTTAATTTAATAAAGGAGTGATCGCCCGATATTTAATTAGACGGGGTGTCACAGGTTGTATCAGAGCATCAGGTTCTCGTGTCCTTAGGATCTGTACGGCTTATTTCGCTTTCAGCTCAACGTTTTTGCTATAGAGCCCTATTTTTAGGATTGTTGTATTCCTGCTTTTACGTTTAAGTCTTCAGCTATTTGAGATTCGATGATAACTGTAGACTAATAAATTCTGTCCACGTTTCAGATGCCTCCGAGACGTGCTCCGAGAGATAGGCGTGCCCAGGCCGAGCAGCCAGCAGCTCCGGCACTAGGCACAATGAATGCTAATGAAGTAGCCGCCATAGTTGCTCAGGCGGTGAATGCCGCGATAGCAGTGATTCAGCAGGCTCCACCCCAGGTTCAGGCAGTGGCGCCAGTACCAACACAGCTTCCATCTGCATGGGAGAGGGTTTGGGATGGTTTTCAGAAAGCACATCCCCCTGAGTTTTCGGGTAGCTCCGATATTGTCACGGTCAGCCAATGGAAGAAAGACATCCAGTGGCATCTTCGCATGTATGAGTGCACCAAGGTACAAAAGCAGTTAGTGGCTTCCTTTAAGCTGGTGGGAGCCGCGTTGCAGTGGTGGGAGTCCACTACTACTTTGGAGGAGAGGGACACAATCCCTATTCAGATGTTCTGGGAGCGGTTTGACCGCAAGTACTTTCCACCCGCAGTGCAGACTGAGATGAGGGGGAAACTACTAAATCTGAAGCAAGATAATCTTACTGTACCAGAGTATGAGGAGGAGTTCACAAGACTTCTCACCATTGTGCCAGATGAGGCACCTACTGAGAGCAAGCATATTTTGTTATTTGTCGACGGGTTAGCTTGGAGGATCCGTCATCACCTTATTGGGAACTTGTCCCTGAGTACGTTCACTGATGTACTCAATGCAGCGTTACTACATTGCCAGGATCACCGCTTCCATCTTCAGGGGAGCAAGAGAGCAGGAGAGTCCAACCAGCAGGGCAGGACCGGGGGTAACGGTGCCGGTGGGGCACCATCTCATGGACAGACTTGTCAGCACGAGTAGAGTTCCCATCAGGGGGACCCTGCTAAGAGATTCCATTCGGGTGATTCCAGGTAGGGAAATGGGGGTTATAGGCAGGGCCAGCCTAATCAGCAGGGTCAGCAACAGGGCCAGTAGGGCCTACAGCGTGCACATCAGGGCCAACAGGGCCAATGGCGTGGAGGTAACGGCCAGCAGGGCCGTGGTCAGCAGGGACAGAGGGGAGGTAATTTCAGAGGCCGGTGTTTTGTGTGCGGCAAGCACGGCCATAAGCGTCAGGATTGCCCAGAAGGCGATAGGGCCCCACAGCAGCAGGGAGCCCGTAATGAGCCACAGAGGCCACTTTTTCCACCTGCCCTTCCATCTCCAGCCCAAGCGCCAGCCCTACCAGCCATTCCAGCAGCTCTAGTGCAGCAGGGGCAGTTACAGTATGGACGTGTCAATAACGTCCACCAGGCAGCAGCTCCACAGGAACCACCCGCGATTGAGGGTACGTTTCCTATCCATGGTACTATGGGTCAGGTTTTATTTGATACGGGGGCCACGCATTGTTTCATAGCTATGCATTTTGCGAAGGCCTTAGGGTTGTTAGCCACAGCAGAGAGCACAGTGACGTGTGTAGACTCACCATTGGGGAGTGGGTCACTTATTTTCTTTATATGCCGAGGAGTGGGGATAGAGATCGGTAGTTTGGTATTACCTGCAGACATGTTAGTTTTAGACATGCATGAGCACGATGTGATTATCGGTATGGATTGGCTCGCAGCTTATAGAGCCATGATTGATTGCTTCGGTGGGAGCATTATTTTTGCCATTCTGGGGCAGGAGATGTTTGTAGTGGCGATGCCTCGCCCAGAGGGAGGCTCGACCACTCATTTGTATTATATAGAGGAGGATACCTCTAAGGAGGTTGTGATCCCTTTGGATTCGATCCCAGTTGTTAGGGTGTATTCCGATGTGTTTCAGGAAATACCAGGCCTACCCCCCAGTCGAGAGATAGACTTTGTTATAGACTTATTACCAGATACGAGACCTATAGCACGCGCACCATACCGTATGGCTCTGGCAGAGATGCGAGAGCTACGAGATCAGATCGAGCAGCTGTTAGGTCAGGGCTTCATTCGTAGAAGTACCTCACCTTGGGGAGCTCCAGTTTTGTTTGTGAAGAAGAGAGATGGTTCACTGAGGTTGTGTGTGGACTACCGAGAATTGAACAAGGTCACGATACGGAATAAGTATCCTTTGACTCGAATCGATGATCTATTCGACCAGTTGAGGGGAGCGAATTTCTTTTCGAAGATAGATCTGAGGTCGGGGTACCATCAGCTACGTATTAGGGAGCAGGATGTTTCAAAGACTGCATTCTTGACGAGATATGGGTCTTATGAGTTCAGAGTGATGCCGTTTGGCCTCACTAATGCTCCAGTCGTGTTCATGGACTTAATGAATCGAGTGTTCAGAGAGTTCTTGGATCAGTTTGTCATTGTCTTCATAGATGACATCTTGATATATTCCCATTCCGAGGAGGAGCATGCCGAGCACTTGAGGCAGGCTCTTCAGACTCTGTGAGAGCATCAGTTGTATGCTAAGTACGAGAAGTGTGGATTCTGGTTGCGAGAGGTACAGTTCTTGGGCCATGTTGTTTCTGAGCAAGGGATAGCAGTTGACCCGAGTAAGGTATCAGCAGTGAGGGAGTGGGGACAGCCCACGACACCGACAGAGGTACGTAGTTTCTTGGGGTTAGCCGGATACTACAGGAGATTTATTCAAGGATTCTCCAAGATAGCGGGTCCGTTGACGAATTTGACTCGCAAAGGGATACCGTATGTTTGGGATGATGCTTGTCAATTAGCTTTCGACGAGCTGAAAGACAAGCTTACTTCAGCACCAGTCCTTGCCTTACCGAAACCGGGTGTGGAGTACCTGGTTTACACTGATGCGTCTTTACGGGGACTTGGAGGAGTACTCCAGCAGGAGGAGAAGGCTATAGCTTTTGCTTCCCGCAAGCTTAAGCCGCATGAGAAGAATTATCCCACCCATGACCTGGAGTTAGCAGCGGTCGTCTTTGCATTGAGAATTTGGAGGCACTATCTATTGGGAGAGAAATTCCGTTTGTTTACAGACCATAAATCACTACAGTACCTGTTCACTCAGCGAGAGCTGAATATGCGTTAGCGCAGGTGGTTAGAGTTTGTGAAAGATTACCAGTTCGATATACAGTATCATCCGGGGAAGGCCAACGTAGTTGCTGATGCGTTGAGCCGTAGATCGGTAGAAGATGTAGCGGACATCTGGAAAGCAAAGTGGAAAGAGCTGGGTCACCAAGATGCCGTAGCACGTTCTTTCATATCCGTGATGTCAGTCACACCCGAGATTGTTACGAGGGTGATACAGGCACAGACCACAGACCCGTTTTGCCAAGAGTAGATTGTGCGACTTTTAGCCGAGGGTGCTGAGTCCTATTCTGTTAGTTCTCATGGAGGTTTGCAGTTTAATGGGAGATTAGTGGTTCCAGAAGGAGCGGAGCTACGACATGAAGTGATGACTCATTCTCATGGGTCCCGATTTGCAGTACATCCAGGAGGCGATAAGATGTACCAGGACATGAGACGACAGTACTGGTGGAGTGGGATGAAGAAGGACATCGCCGAGTTTGTGACCAAGTGTTCCACCTGCCAGCTGGTGAAGGTGGACCACCAGAAACCGTCAGGATTGCTTCAACCATTGGAAGTACCCGCGTGGAAGTGGGAGAGTATTTCCATGGACTTCATTACAGGGTTGCCTACATCACAGAGGGGCCATGATTCTATCTGGGTGATTGTAGACCATTTGACCAAGGTGGCTCATTTTCTGCCGGTGCGGACAGATTATACCACGGGTCAGTATGCTCAGTTGTTCATCGCGGAGATTGTAAGATTACACGGGGTGCCCCTGAATATTGTGTCCGATAGAGACAAGATTTTCGTGTCGCGTTTTTGGGAAAGCTTTCAGGAGGCTATGGGTACTGAGTTGAGGTTGAGTTCAGCTTATCACCCATAGACAGATGGACAGACAGAGCGTACTAATCAGATGTTAGAGGATATGCTACGCATGTGCGTTCTCGATTTTGGAGGAGGTTAGGAACCACACCTTCCACTGGTAGAGTTTGCTTATAATAACTCTTATCAGTTCACGATTGGTATGGCTCCATTTGAGGCTTTGTATGGCAGGCCTTGTCATTCCCCAACCTGTTGGCTTGAGGTGGGGGATAACAAGTTGCTAGGACCAGAGGTGATTCAGGAGACCTCTGCGAGGATTGAGATGATCAGGGTTCGCATTCGAGTAGCCCAGGACAGACAAAAGAGCTATGCCGATGCGAAATGGTTCTTCAGGGAGTTTAATGTGGGGGACCAAGTGTTACTGCGTGTGTCTCCTATGAAAGGAGTGATGAGGTTCGGGAAGAAGGGAAAGTTGGCTCCGAGGTACGTGGGACCATTTCCCATCATTGAGAGGATTGGGCCAGTTGCATACAGATTGGGACTACCGGAACATTTACATCGCATTCACGATGTATTTCACATCTCGTCGTTGAGACGATACCTTCGAGATGATATGGCCCAAACTCACATCGCGATAGAGGAGATCGACTTACAGCCTGATAGCTCCTACGAGGAGAGACCGGTGGCTATCCTAGACTTTAGTGAGAGGAGATTGAGGTCGAAGATAGTTCCACTTGTGCGGGTCCAGTGGGAACACCATAATGTGGAGGAATCCACTTGGGAGCGTGAGGCAGATATGCGCGAGAGATATCCAGATTTGTTCTTATCAGGTATACCTTATTTTTCGAATTTCGGGACGAAATTCCGTTATTAGGGGGGAAGTATGTAATACCCCGTATTTTTATGCTATAGTAATTTGGGGGGTTTTGTTAAATTTAATGAGAGTGAATTATTTAATAAAAATCCGGAAATTAATTATGTTATAATTATTAACGTGACGAGAGTTAGTAATTATATAAAAATTGTCGAATATTACTAATGAGCATAGTAATATATGATATGGGTTATATTAAAGGTCACAAGTGAATGAAATGCCAATTTTTAGAATTTTAGTCGGGACGCGCCCGTGTCGCGTCGGGACTAATTATTGAGATATAAAAGTAAATATTTTATAAGTTGTTCGTATGGTCATTTTGAGTGCGCCAACGCGTCCGAAAGGGTGGAAATAGTCAGAAAAGTGTACCCAGGAGTTTAGTTTGGGTCTCGGGATGTTTTTAGGCTTAATTAGTGACCCGGGAGGGCATTATGGTCATTTTACAAAATAGGGTAATTAAACCCACGAATTTCAGCCATCCTTAGCAGCCATTTAGGTCAGCCTTTTAGGGTTAGAACATTCAGAACCCTAGAACGGCCATTGGAGAAGAGAGGAGAGAGCTCTCAAGGTGATTCAAGGCCAAAAACACCACCATTTGCACCACCGTCACCACCAACGCGTAGATCGCGAGGAGGAGAACGCAACCACACCAATATCAGCAGGAAACCAGACCTCTGAAATCCCAGGCAAGTGTTTAACTTGCGTATTTTCGTTGGTGCAATATTCATATTAGTGTAGGAATGATTAGGAGTGTAATCTATGGAAGAAAACCCCAATTTTGATAGGGATTTGCATGTAGAAAACATTATAATTATATTCTGGAAATATTATGTGAAGTAGATGATTAACCCACAAATTTTTGATGATATGTTAGAAGGAAATTCTGGAGAAAACTGATTAGAACAAAAGTTAAGAAAACATTAGGGTTCTTGATGTTTAAATGAGATTTTGGGTTGTTTAACCATGTTTAATGATGGATATACGCATGCTTAACGTTAAAAACATCTGGAAATATGTTATTATGTTTGTAGTAGGAGTTTTGGGACGATTAGTGTTGGGAAATATTGTTTTGGGTGAAGAATTTTGGTAAAACCCGTAACTGCACTTCTGCAGGATTTCGCAGACCTGCTTGATCGATCGATCGAGCCTAGAGCTTCGATCGATCGAAGGTTCGATCGATCGAGCCCCAGACCTCGATCGATCGACCCTTCCTGGAACACTCTTATTTCCCCTTGTTGAATTAATTGAACATGATTCATCGTGAAATAATTTTTGGGCTTTATGAATAAAATATTTTGGGATATAGGAGAGACCAGTAGGACATATGATTAAGTGTTGAGAACTTTATTATGAGACGATAATTGTATTTTAGGGACAATTATTTAAAGAACGAGGAAACTACGTAATTCAAGTGAGAGATTACGTCAAATACTTACGATAGTGAATAGACGTTTACCTACTGATTTTGCTACTTGGATGGATAGAATCCACGAGTGTCACGTAACTAGTGAGAAAACCCTTCGAGTTAAGGTTAGAGACGAAACCTTATACGTAATCATAATAATGGGAAATTAAGGATAAATGTTGCGACTATGGGTAACGGGAGGAACCTATATTAATATGATGAATGGGTATATTTATGTGATTGTGTGTACATATATTATATACATGTGAAAAACGTACCCGCGCTACTTGCTATCCCTGAGGTTACCGCGCTGGGACGATCTTATCCTGTGTTGCTTTATGGGGGATATTGATTCGTACCCTAGAAGATAGATATCCTAGGTACGGGCTATCAGATTGATAGTCGAACGGTCCTAAGAGACGTGTGGGTATGTACTGACCTCTTGGACTTGGAATCTATGCTTCGCCTCAACGTTGTTTTGTATATGTTAATACAGTTCGAGAGTGATTCCGAACTTGTATTTCCCTTTGTGTGAGCGATACGGGGATTGGATAGCAGAGTATGCCCGCACCATAGTTTAGTTGGGGTGATGTTATATATATATATATTATACGAGTAGTTAATATATATATGAGGTTATAAACTTTAAACTGCCTACTATGATTTGATAAGTAGAACATGGTTTTTGACGCAATAATAAATACTTGCTTTGTGAAAGTATGAGATGACACTGGGAAACTTTATAATTTAATGAAGCTAAAATGGGAGGAGTGCTACAAATTGAAAGTAACCTTTTTAAAATGCTGACATTGTTCGGTTTTGAAAACTTATGAGTAAGTTAAGATAAAATAAATTATTTGGGAAGGTTAGTACGATAGGCGTGCACATTAGAAGAGAGTTGAGGATTCCTCAAGAGAGTGTCGAACTAATATGTTGTTGCATTGGCCTGTATCAAATTAAATTACTTGCTAAACAAATTTTAAATCATACACATTTTCGGGCTCTGGACCGTTTCTTCTCTCTCTCTCTCTCTCTTGTATATATATATGTATTACAGGTGCCCAGCCACAGGGGCGTCTTGCTTAGGATCTCTTGGAAGGAACGCGCTGTAGCTTAGGTGGGAGTTGCAGGTCTCTTGATTAGACGACTTCGTTCATTCAGATCCACTCTTAGCATTTTCATTCTGATGGGCATGTGTAGCCCTTTCCATTATTTCTTTATTCTAAGACATTGTTATTCCATTTATTTCATAGTTTCGTTATTATGGGATTTTATTCAGGATGAACGTATTACTTTATATCTTCGCATGTTGACATTCGTTGATGGATGTTTTATATTAATTGGATTTTTGTTCCAGGTTTATTGTGGTGTGAATCTTATTTATTGAAACTCTATTAATAAATAAACAAATCTTTTTCTTTAAATAAAATTTGGAAAGTAATGTTTAAACTTGGTTTTGACACTTAGCTTAATTATTTAGGGTGTTAAATTGGAAAATTTATTTTTTACGACAGTGATGCTAAGAATGAACCAAACTGTTCACCTTAATTTAATTTAATAAAGGAGTGATCGCCCGGTATTTAATTAGGCGGGGTGTCACAATTATCGTTACGTAATTACAACCGTTAAAGCTTACAGTCATCAATAATGAAAATACAGTATGACTAATATAACAAGCTAAAATATGAGCTGCCGCGCCAAGCTGCCTCGCTGAGTTGCCACGCTTGAGCTGCCTCGGTTGCTTAATCTCGAACACTGTTGCTAATTGGGAATTTGTCCCTAATCTCGAGATTACCTTCAAGCCCCCTCTACAAAATTTATTTTGGAAATCGAAGAAAAATGAAATTTTGGATTTAATTATTTTATAATCAAATATGTTGGTTTTTTTATTCGAAATTCGAAAAGATAGATTACAAGACTCCTAATATGAGTATATATAAGTCTTGGGCCATTTAGAAGAGTCCTAAAAACATAAAACTCTCTAAGAGTCCTCAAATCATAAAACTCTCTAGAAAGAAAAATATATAAAAATATTCAACCGTCTGATCGAGCTAAAATTTTTGAAGCAGCTTCCTCTCGTCTTCAGCTACTACGTCCCTAAATTTCATCCAATTACAACGGTTCGATCGTCCGAAATGTGTTTTTAGTGTTTGTGTCTGATTAAAAATCTTTTCTTAATCAAACTCTTAATCCTTTATATATCATAAAAAATTCGTGGCTTGGCTTTTCAAATCATTTTTCATCAACTTTTCAACCAAAAGACCTCTCCAAAATTACTCCCTTCACCTACAAACTTTAGTCCCAAACTTAATCAAGTGTTTGTCTCAATATTTGAAGGATTATTTGGTGTTTTCTCGAGTTTGGCCTAGAACAAGATTTGATTATTTTTGCAAGAGGAACGTGATGATGCGATCAGATTTTGAGGCTGAAATTTATGTGACGATTCATGTGATGATTTTGAGGTACGGGACTTACATAATATGCTCCTAAATTCTCTCGATAGTATTCTGTTTGTTTTCTCTGTCAATTGCACTCATGTTGAGTTGTGATATTGATTGGAATCCTGAAAAATTATTGGAATCTATTATTTGATTCATTGAGATATATTATATTGTTGATTTGAGCATAGTGCCATTTGATTTTAATATGGCACGAAGAATGGGCACCCGCCACTAGTCTGAAAACCGTTATATGGTTTTGATATGCCTATGGGAGGTGAGGTGAGGCCCGGTGACCCGTTGATGTGTTGTTGAGAAATGAATATTGATACAATGCTTGAGTATTGCATTTGATTTGTATATGCACATTCGTATTGTTGTGATTTATTCATCGTGCTAATTATTTTTTAGCATCTATTCTTGTCATATTGTGTACTTACCCGTATTTTCTTTTAGTGGCACGCTAGCGTGGATTGGGATGCTATGGTTATTTTAGAGTTTTGATTGGAAGATTAATTTTTTTATGTATAAATTGGTGGTGAAATTAGTTGGAGAATTGGGTGTTTTGAGAGAAACATTATTGTGGAAATAGAAGAATTGTTGTTTTGTTATATTTAAATCGTGGAATTAAGATGCTCTATACTTATTTTGGATGGTTTTAGCTTAGTTTTTATTGCAGTAGCACGTCGCATGTCCTCTCGGGCGCGCGGGATGTTACAGATGGTATTGGAGCTTAGGTATACGACAACCCTCAGGTCTTTGGGTTTGGGACTAGCATGCGTGAGAGACATATTTTCTTTGGTGAAAGAATATTTTTTGAAAATGTGTTAGGGATCGAGGATGAGATTTGTGATCTTGATGTGACAACGTGTAAAATTGATTGAAGACTCTAGTATTGTGATTTTTGTAAAATCGAATTGAGTAGCTTTTTATTTTTGAGTGTTAGGCTACGTCGAATTTCGAAGGCAAAATTTCTTGTTAGTGGGGAAGTATGCACAACCCGGATTTTTTAAATGGAAATTTTTAAATTTATTTTGGAAATCGAAGAAAAATAAAATTTTTGATTTAATTATTTTTATAATTAAATATGTTGGTTCTTATATTCAGTATTCGGAATGCTAGATTGCAAGACTCCAAATATGAGTATATATAAGTCTTGGGCCATTTAGAAGAGTCCTCAAATCATAAAACTCTCTAGAAAGAAAATTACATAAAAATATTAGTCCCTCGACCGAGCTGAAATTTTTTGTGCAGCTTCCTCTCGTCTTTCTATGCCCCCAAATTTTAGCCAATTCCAATGGTTTGATCGTCTGGAATGATTTTTTTAGTATTCTTATCTGATTATAACTATTTTCTTGATCAAACTCTTAATCCTTTATACATCACAACAAATTCGTGGCTTAGCATTTCAAATCAATTTTTCATCAACTTTTCGACCAAAAGACCTCTTTAAAAGTATTCCCTTTCATCTACAAACTTTAGCCCCAAACCTAATCAAGTGTTTGACTCAATATTTGAAGGCTTATTTGGTGTTTTCTCAAGTTTGGGCTAGAATGAGTTTTGATTATTTTTGCGAGAGGAACGTGATGGTGTAATCACATTTTGAGGCTGAAATTTATGTGATGATTTTGAGGTACGTGACTTACATAATATGCTCCTAAATTCTCTCGAGAGTATTCCGTTTGTTTTCTCTATCAATTTCACTCATGTTGAGTTGTGATATTCATTGGAATCCCGAAAAATTATTGAAATCTATTATTTGATTCATTGAGATATATTATATTGTTGATTGTAGCATAATGTTATGATATTTTAATATGGCACGGAGAATGGGTACCCGTTAATAGTCCAAAAACCGTTATATGTCTTTGAGATGCCCAGGGGAGGTGAGGTGAGGTGAAGCCTGGTGACCCATTGATGTGTTGTTGAGAAATTAATATTGATATAATGCTTGAGTATTGCATTTGATTTGTATATGCGCATTCGTATTGTTGCAATTTATTCATCGTGTTAATTATTTTTTAGCATTTATTCCTGTTATATTGTGTATTTTCCCGTATTTTCTTTTAGTGGCAGGCTAGCGTGGATTGCGACTCTTTCAACTATTTTGGAGAATTGTTTTAGAGCTTGGATTGGAAGATTTATTTTTTCGATGTATAAATTGGTGGTGGAATTAGTTAGCGTATTGGGTATTTTGAGAGAAACAATATTATAAATCATTATTGTGGAAATAGAAGAATTATGGTTTTGTTGTATTTAAATCGTGGAATTTAGATGCTCTATACTTATTTTGGGTGGTTTTTGCTTTTATCGCAGTAGCACGCTGCGTGTCTCTTTTCGGGTGTGCAGGGTGTTACATTAAGCATCATGGGGTAGTTTGGTGTTCATTTTATGGTCAACCTTTTTTTAATTGACATCTTTGTATAAAGTTCTATCTAATATTCTTGACAGTTTCACGCTAAACGTTATTTGATATCCTTAAAAATACTACGCTTTTATGTGTACTTTATATCGAGTGTTCCTCAATGTTTTTTACTTATTTGAAATTTATTTAATATTTTTTAATATATTCTTAAGGAAAATTGTAAAACCAATCTTTTCATCTGTCAACTTCCCAAATATTTGGCCTATGTAAACTAAAACTCAAAATGCTATGACAGCTAAAACGCTATGACATCATATAACAGTGTATATACATCTTTAGTTTTCTAAAAACATTTGTACATAAATAATTTACCTTCATATGATTATGAGAATCAACCCGGCCTTATTAATTACCATCATTTATGTGGGATTATACATATAAATAATTACAAGAGTCAACTTTTGTTCATTTTACTGTTAACATTGTTCTAATTTTCTTGTTTCATGTTATTTTTTTATTGTTACGGAATCCTTTATTTGGCAATTGATTAGATTTTTACTTCTAATAACTTATAAATGTGAATTAAGTACATGGAGAATCCCGATCAGAGTAGCCTTGCTAGTTTTCGAAGGCGTATCATTATGCTTAATAAACACAACAGAGTTTACGGGGCCTTCATCTCTCATAACACACCTATAATGATGAACCACACAACCCCTACTCTTACCAATCATGCGTCCATTTTCCCCCCAAATTCCATCCACGCCTATATGGATTTTAAATTAAGAACCGTTTCTCGGTCAATTTTGAATGAAGATGGGAGCATTACTTCATCAACTAGAGTAGTTGGCGCATCATCTAATATCGTGTATGGGAACTATAATGGATACACTGTTGAAACTGTAAGAGATGCAGTTGCGAGAGTTAACGAGATTTGTAATACAGGTGGTCTTTAAGGATTTTATTTATTCAATTTATTGTTATTACTTTAACAATTTAATGTTTATTCCTATAAGAAGCATTTAATTACTCATTCAAATTGTTATAATCAACCAATGTAGAACGTCATAAACCTATTCACAGGAGAAATATGGACCAGAATATTCGCCCCTCGCACTCGAGTAAGATTACCATATAAAAATAATATGTTTTATTCAATAAATATCCTATATCACATTACATTAAATATTTATATCTTCTTTTAGGAAAACTCAAAGTTGCTTGGAATTTGGTGGGACAACTTATAACTGTGAGCATTGCGGCTCCATTATATGGTTTGAAGAGCGTACTGAGAAACATAGACGATGCAGAAATATAAAGTTCTCCATGTGTTGTCGAGAAAGAACGATAAAATGTCCATCTCTCGCATTCCTAAATAGTCTGTTAAACTGTTTCGCTGGAAGAAGAGCTGCCACATTTCGTGATAATATTCGGGCGTATAACTCCATGTTTTCCTTCACATCAATGGGTGGAAAATAGACAAAAAGATAAATAATAGAGTTGGACCTTATGTCTACCACATTTCAAGGCAAAATTATCATAAAATTGGTTCCCTTTTGCCCTTAAATGGAGAGCCACCAAAATTTTCACAACTCTATATTTATGACACTGATAACGAAGTTCATAATAGGCAATGAGCATTTCATGGAGATGGTCCAACACTAAGATTGTTAAAGGTTTAATCGAAATGTTTGACACACACAATATATTAGAAAAAGCGTTCCGGATGGCGTGTGATCGTTTCAAAGAAGAAGATTTCACAGATGTACGTATAAGAACTATCGGAGATCGATCGAGAAACTCATTTGTCTACAACTTACCTAATACGCCAGAGGTTGCTAAGCTTATTGTTGGAGACATCCACGACATTAATGCAAAGAGAGATGTAATTGTGTAACATAGATCAGAGGGGTTACAATGAATCAGCGAACTTCATCCATCTTTTATGGCCATGCAATATCCCTTGCTATTTCCATACGGAGAGGATGGTTCCACCCTCTATATTACATACTTGAACAATAAAGGTCGACTAAAACCTAAAAGAAATTTTGTTACAATGCGTGAATTTTATGCTTATAGATTGCAATAGAGGATGAACAAATCCCAAACTCTCTAACTTTCAGGACGATTATTCCAGCAATTTATAGTTAACGCATATACTTGCATCGAGTCTGAGACGTTGCGATGGGTAAGATTAAATCAGAGCCAGTTAAGATCTGAACTCTATAAAGGCTTAAAGGATTCAGTTCTTAAGGGAGATACAACACCTACCTCTGTCGGAAAATGCATCATGCTACCATTTAGCTTCACAAGTGGTCCACGATATATGGCCAAAAATTTCTAAGATGCTATGTCCATATGTAGATGGGTAGGAAACCCTGATCTTTTTATTACATTTACTGCAAATCCTAAATGGCTAGATATTCAATCTTTCCTTGATTTAACACCAGGTCAAAAACTTGAAGACAAACCAGACATTGTCACAAGGGTCTTCAAAATTAAACTAGATCAACTAATGGGGGATTTAACAAAAGGTCAATATTTTGGTCCTGTTATGACAAGTTAGTACATGCTTACATCTTATCACCTAGCACAATTATAATACTTATATTTCTTTATAAACTTATTTATCACGGATATGTTATTACCTATTAAAATCTTCAAATTGCTTACAACCATCTCCATAATTGAGTTTCAAAAGAGAGGCCTACCTCATGCACATATATTACTCTTTCTACAATCTGTTTGCAAGAATGATGACATCATCTCTGCAGAGTTACCTAATTACACAATAGATCCAATTAGTATGCATTCGTTGGTCAATTTATGATGCACGATCCATGTGGTTACGTTAACCCTTCTTCGCCATGTATGGGAAAAGAATATTTCTTAAAACACTTCCCTCGACCTTTTACCAATGAAACAACAATTGATGACAGAGGATTCTTGGTGTATAAGAGAATAAATGATTCCAATTTTTTTTAGAAACATGGGGTGAAGATGCATATAGGTTTGTTGTACCACATAATGTTGACTTAATTGTTAAATACTAAGCACATATCAATGTTGAATGGTGTAAGAGATCAAGGTCTATAAAATACCTTTTCAAGTACATTAAAAAGGGCCTCGAAAAAGCAAGAATGGTCTTATAAGAGAACATTACACGTAACAATCAAGATGGGATGGATCAAGTTAGGGAAATTGATGAAATATGTACATTTCTCAATTGTTGTTATCTCTCGGCCTGTGAAGCGTGTTGGAGAATTTTTGAGTTTGACATTCAGTATTGAAGTGTAGGTGTTAAGCGTCTGACTTTGCATCTTTAAGATGAACAATTTGTCACCTTTATAGATTCTGATATACTAGATAATGTTGTAAAGGAATTCGATATCAATAAAACTATGCTCGCAGAATGGATGAGAACTAATGCAGTTCACGAAGACACAAAAGAGTCAACGTATCTAGATTTCCCAAAATAAATGGGCATGGAAAACAGAATATAAGGAATGTAAGCGGCGTGAATCTGGACTATCTATTGGACGCGTTAATTTCATTCATCCAACTCTAGGTGAGATTTTCTACCTTCGAATGTTATCTAACATTATAAAGGGAGCAAGAAACTTTGAAGAAATGAGAATAATCAATGGAGTGACGTACCTGGCATTTAAGGCAACATGTTATTCACTTGGGTTTCTAAATGGAGATAAGGAGTGGAATGACGTAATACATAAGACATCGCAAAGGTCAACGGGGGCACAGTTGCGGGATCTTTTGTCACCCTTCTTCTCTTCTACGAGGTCTCAGATATTTTAGATCTTTGGGAAAATAATTGGGAATTACTGTCTGATGAAATTTTGTATCGTCCAAAAAAGATACTCAATTTCCCTAATTTGATGCTCACAGAGGACCAAATAAATAATTATAGTCTGTATGAAATTGAGAAACTATTGGCTAAGATAAAAAAAGTCCCTAAAGGATTTCCCCCTTACCAGTCCCAAATCATACCCTAATCCATGAATTGAATAATAGATTGATCATGGAAGAGATATCGTATAACGTTGATCAACTATTGTGCTATCATGCAAATCTACATGAAGGACTGAACAATGAAAAAGAAGCTATTTATAATTCTGTCATTTAGTCATGTATCGAAGATAAAGGGGATAACATATTTATACAAGATAATTATTTCAAGATTAAGGCCAGAGGGAAAAATTATACTAGCAGTTGCATCGTCCTTAATTGCCTCACTTTTATTACCTGGAGGAAGAACAACACATTGCCGTTTTGCAATTCCAATCAATTTAAGAGATAACTCAACCTGTGAGATCCGTTAAGGTACGCAACTAGCAAATCTAGTAAAAGAATGACGCTGATCATTTAGGATGAGGCACCAATGAACCATCGCCACACTTTTGAGGATGTGGATAAATCACTCAGAGATATCCTTAGGTTTAACGATCATTATTCAAATGATAAAGTGTTTAGCAAAAAAACTATTTTACTTGGTGGTGATTTCAGGAAAACTTTACCCGTTGTACCAAGAGGAAGCAAATAGGATATGGTAAATGCCTCAATTAATAAGTCCTACATTTGGGAGTTGTTCCATGTGTTCTTCCTAAAAAATAACATGCGGATTCAAAATTCAAATGAATCTAGTGATTGGATCCTCGCTCTAGGAGATATAGATTTATCCACCTCATCAATGGGAGATGAAAGCGAGCCCCATTGGATAGACATACCTGATGATATGCTCATCCCATTCACTGATGATCCCATTAGCAGTATAGTTGAATCAACATATCCAGACTTACGCAACAACTATACTGATAGTAACTACTTAACTTCTAGAGGTGACACAGTGTATGAAATCAATTCGTACATTATGGACCTACTTCCCAAAGAGAAAAAATATATCTTAGTTCCGATTCACTTTGTAAAGCTACTGGGAATTTTTCCAATCAAGACATTCTCTTCCCAGTTGAGTTTCTTAACACACTTACATTCCTGGAGCTCCCAAATCATACATTGGACTTGGAAATTGGAATGCCAATCATTTTGTTACAAAACATAAATTAAAGTGCTGAACTTTGTAACGGTTCAAGATTGATAATTACCCAACTTTCAACATTGGTTATTGAAGGTAAAATCATCACTAGGTCAAACGTTGGCGCAAAGGTATTTATTCCCAGGATCATTATGTCTGCTACAGAGACTAAATGGCCTTTCGTTTTCAAATGACGTCAACTACCTGTACGACCACTATTTTCCATGACAATCAACAAGAACCAAGGCCAAACTCTACAAGACGTTAGAGTTAACGTATCGCATCCAGTCTTTAGCCAGGGACAACATTACATCGTTGTATCTCGAGTTACTTCACGTTCTGGCTTGAAATTTTTAATAATTTTTGATAACTCGGATCAATACAATGAGACCAAAAATGTGGTCTCCAAAGAAGTATTCGATTCATTAAATAAAAGTATGTTAATTTCAATTGAAACTTGAAAATTATTTTAATATATTTAACTTCTAAACTTAATGATTAACCAAACTGATGGTTAATCTAACCACAGGCCAATCCATACGTACATCATGAGCAAGGGTGTGACACCCCGCCTAATTAAACCTTGGGTGATCAAGCCTTAATTTAATTTAAACAGGTTTCTTAAATGGTTCATTCTTAGCATCACTATCGAACTTTTTAAATTACTAACCACCTAAGTGAAATTAAGCTAGTGCCAAATTTTATCTTCCTTAAACAGAAATAAACAACTCATGCGGAACGATACAATTCAAGCAGTACTAAAACAATACGCATAAAACTAAATAAAATAAAGTCTTGCCGAAAACCACGGCCAAACAAACTAACTCGAACTCCAGAATTTGAATAACAGTAAAAGTAGAAACTGGACAAATATGTCCCAACTGAGAGTACTAAAACTGAGATCCTGCACTAGATCTTGAAAAAGAGAAGCGTCTATGCAATCCCTGCAACATCCACACATGTTGCAACTCCCAAATCCCTGAAATGAAATCATGTTGGGTGTCCCTGTGGCTGGGTACCTAAAAGGTTTTTAAAAGATTTTACATAGCAAGAGTTAGTACTCAAAAACATTTGAAAATATTTTGCAAGCAGTTATCACAATTGAGTTATCGATTACACATATTAAGACTTCACACACTCCTTGAGCTTCTTCACCTCTCTTCTATAGTGCACGCCTAATGATGGTACTTAGTTCACCTAGTTATACTACCCCAGTTAACTAGATTAATATACCCTACTGCACGTATTCCCTTGCTAAGTCCCCATGACATACTCACAGTAATTTAATAGGCCATATTTAATATGTCATAAACGTAGATAACTTACTTACTTCTCATTATCCATATTCTTGTAATAATTATATCACGCTGTTTAATTATTACTAAGAAATTTTCAATTTATCTACATATCTACTATCTTAACTCAGTAGATTATAATTTACCTAAATTATATATATATATATATATATATATATATACATATTCTGGTTCGGGACTCTTTCATCTCAACACCAGTTTTAAGGTTTGGTTCGGCATTTTACATCGACCCCAAACATATAATAACTTTATGTTAATTCGGAATATCTCATCGACCTTAACATAATTAATTTAGGTATAACTCTCTTAACCCAAAAATTCATATAATTTAGTAGGTACACACCCGACCTATCAAATCATGCCCGTACGTAATATATTTTTACTTATATCTACCGTACTTATTAATTTATGATTTATTACACTATCACATTTATTCGAGTATTCACGCAACTCTAAGGGTCCTAATTACTCCTCCCTTAATTCAGTTGTTAATCTATCTCTAACCTACTGGTATATTTTCGGAATTTGACTCTCACTCCTTTCGTAACTAAATTCTCACATTCCCGACACCCGATAAAATCGGTTACCTTCCCGTCGGTCCATTCCTCCAAATTTCACACTAAATCATTTATGAATAAATCTCCCGGTACACCTACTGGTATCTATTCAGTTCCTTCATAGGTAAAATGTCATCACTAAGGTTCCCATTAATTGACGGTAATTGAAAAGAAATTTTCACAAAATTCTCTAAAGCACAGACGGGGTCGATCGATCGATAGGATATGGTCGATCAATCGACTGCTCGATCGATCGACATTCAAGGGTCGATCGATCGATCGAGCAGTGATAGACCCAAATCGTCTTGTTCATGCGGGTTACGCCATTTTTGCTTAACCATCTCTAATGATAACTCACCATACTTGTAACTAACGATTTCTAATAATTTCTACATATTCTGGGATGATTAATAACGATTTAAAACAAGAAAAATCATTACAAATTTCATCCAGATTAATTAAAAATCTTCCTATCATTCAAGAACCTTAAAAATACAATCTTTCATCTTTTCATCATAAGTCCAGATTTTTAGTTCGATTTAATCATCAAGTCTTCTAGGATATCAGATTATTTAGACATCAAAAACGTTCTACATGCAATCCCTATCCATCATGGATCATATTCAAGTGTTTCTTCCAAAAATATCATAAAAATCATGTTCTTCCTAAAGCTCATATATGGATATTATAACTCAATTTATTTTACAAATAACCTCTTGCCTTAAGTCTTGTAGGGTCTGATTTCGTGGTAGTTGTTGATGATTGATGATTCTAATCCTTCTTCCCAACAAGTTGGTGGTGAAATCTCCTTTGAATTCTCTCTACTTCCTTCTTTTTGCCTTAGGAAATCGTTTCTCTCTTCTCTCTAATGGCTATGGTGTATTTTTCTATTCTCTAACCCTAGCCTCCAACTCTTATAATCTGACTTAGGGTTCCAAAATTCGTAGGTCTCCTCACCCTTAAATGTAAAGAGACCAAAATGCCCTCGTGTGATCCCGAATTAGCCTAAAAATGACCCGGCATTCAACTAGTACCCCCGGGTACACTATTTTGACTAATTCGACCCGTGGACTCTAAATTATCTGTTGAGTCTTTTAAAAATATGTTTTTCATCTCACCTTCAATTTTGTCTACGCGCGACACTCCGTCGAGATAAACTCAGGTACGTCCATACAACTCCCTAGGCCGTACATATCAACTTTCAATATTTAGTATTCACATTTAGTAAATTTTTAATCGTCATAAATTTAATTCAAAACATATTATATTGAATTACTTTACTCACGTAATTTAAATAAAACGTATTTTTTACATTAAATTACTCTACTCGCGTAATTTAAATAAAACGTATTTTTACATTAAATTACTCTACTCGCGTAATTTAAATAAAACGTATTTTTTTTACATGAAATTACTCTACTCACGTAACTTAAATAAAATAAAACTATGCAGAAATACGGGGTTTTACATACTCCCCCCCTTACAAAGGAATTTCATCCTCGAAATTTATAAAATACCTGCGGTGAATAATTCTGGATACTGCTCTCACATATCCTCTTCCCCCAAGTAGACTCATCCATATTGTGATGTCCCCACTATACTCGCACTAAGGGTACCACCTAGGATCGTAGTTTGCGCTCACTATAATATAGAATAGCCACGGGTCTCTCCTCGTACGAGACATCTGGCTGCAAGTCGATCTCCTCCAGTGGAATGTGCCAGGAGGCTCTCTCACTCCTCTTGTATATCTTCAGCGATGCCACGTGGAATACATCGTGTAAGATACCGGTCCCAACCTCTCAATGATAGGAAACGGTCCCACATATCTCGGTGCTAACTTCCCTTCTTTCCGAACCTCATAATCCCCTTCATAGAAAATACCCGAATTAACACCTAGTCACCCACATCTAGTTCCACGTGTCTCCTACCGGCGTCAGCATAACTCTTCTGCCTATCCTGAGCTATTCGACTACGTCCTTGAATCAACTCTATTTTGGAAGAAGTCTCCTGTACCATCTCTAGTCCCAATAGCTTGTTATCCCCCACCTCTAACCAACAAGCGGGCGAACGACAAGGCCTACCATAGAGTGCCTCAAATGGGGCCATACCGATAGTGAATTGGTAAGAGTTGTTATATGAAAATTCTACCAAAGGAAGGTATTGCTCCCATCCTCCCCCAAAATCTAGGACGCACATCCTCAACATATCCTATTACACCTGGTTTACCCTTTCAGTCTGACCGTCTGTCTACGTGTGATACGTCGTACTCAACCGCAATTCGGTGCCCGTGGCCTCTTGAAAACTCTGCCAGAAATGTGACACAAATATTTTGTCTCTGTCAGACACAATATTAATAGGAACTCCATGTAGCTTAATGATCTCTTAAATGAATAGCTGCGCATACCGCATCGTATCATAGTCCGTACGAACCGACAAGAAATGTGCTACTTTAGTCAGCCGATCCACTATCACCCATATGGAATCGTGACCCTTCTGCGACGTTGGTAACCTAGTAATAAAATCCATCGATATGCTCTCCCACTTCCACACAGGAATCTCCAGTGGTTGTAGCATCCCCGAAGGTCTCTGATGGTCAACTTTTACAAGCTTACATGTAACACACCTTGAGACAAACTCTGAAATGTCTCGTTTCATACTTGACCACCAATATATTCGTCTCATGTACTCGTACATTTTGTCCCCACCTGGATGTACCGAAAACTTTGACCCGTGCGACTCTGTCATTACGACATGTCTCAAATCATCATCTTCGGGTACTATCAGTCTACCATTAAACCGTAGTCCACCCTTTGAGCTGATAGAGTAGGACCCCGCCCCCTCGACCAGTAACTGTCGTACTTTGTCCTGACAAAATGGGTCCTCGGCATGTGCTCTCACTACCCGCATAACACTCTCGGGAGTGATAGCTAAAACTTCCATGCATGCTCTAGCTATCTCATCCTCGTATCGAAGTTCACTCCACTTCGCCTTCCATATTTCTGCCAACCCTCAGGTAGGCCTTATGCTTAACGCATCTGCCACTACGTTATCCTTACCAGGATGATACTGTATATCAAACTGATAATCCTTTACGAATTCAAGCCACCTCCTTTGCCTCATGTTTAGATCCTTCTATGTGAAAAGATACTTAAGTGACTTATGATCCGTGAATAGAGTGAACTGCTCTCCCAGAAGATAGTGTCTCCATATTCTCAACGCAAAAATGACCACTGCCAACTCGAGGTCATGGGTGGGGTAATTATTCTCATGTGGATTAAGCTTTCGGGACGCATAAGCTATAGCCTTCTCCTCCTGCTGCAACACACCCTCAAGCCCTTGTAAGGATGCGTCGGTATATGCTCGGTACTCCATTTCGCTCTTAGGCAAAGCAAGAACGGGTGCTGACGTCAACTTGTCCTTTAGCTCATCAAATGCTAACTGACAACAGTCACTCCATATGAAGGGCACTCCCTTCCGAGTCAAGTTCGTCAAAGGACCAGTAATTTTTTAGAATCCCTTGATGAAGCAACGATAATTACCGGCCAACCAAGAAGCTGCAAATTTTGGTCGATGTCGTGGGCTGTCCCCACTCCCTCACTACTGATACCTTACTCGGGTCAACAACAATGCCTATGTTGGAAAAAACGTGACCTAGGAACTGAACCTCCCAAAGCCAAAATCCACACTTCTCAAATTTGGCGTACAACTGATGGTCCCGTAATGTCTGTAGAACCATTCGTAAATGTTTGGTGTGTTCATCCTCCGTGCGAGAGTAGATTAGAATGTTGTCTATGAATACAATCACAAACTGGTCCAAAAATTTCCTGAATACCTTGTTCATGAGATCCATGAATACTGCAGACGCATTACTGATCCCAAATGGCATTACCCTGAACTCGTATGACCCGTACCGCGACAGGAAAGCGGTCTTATGTACATCCTCTTCACGAATGCGCAGTTGGTGGTAACCCGACCTCAAATTGATCTTTGAGAAGTATGCATCCCCTCTCAACTGGTCCAACAAGTCATCAATCCTCGGTAATGGATACTTATTACGTATCGTCACTTTGTTCAGCTCCCTATAATCTACATACAGACGAAGTGAACCATCCCTTTTCTTTACAAATAGCACCGGCACACCCCATGGCGATGTACTCTTTCGAATGAAACCCTGTCCTAAGAGCTGCTGAATTTGTTCTTTCAGCTCTCGCATCTCCAAAGGAGCCATGCGATACGGTGGTCTAGCAATCGGTCTCGTCACCGGTGCTATGTCAATAACGAACTCTATCTTCCTGCTCGGTGGTAACCCTGGTATCTCCTGAAAGACATCCTCGAAATCCCTTACAACTAGGATTGAGTCCAGAGAAACGACGACCCCATGTGAGGTCTCCTCCTCGATATAATATAAATAAGTGCGCGATTCTCCCTCGGGGAGAGGCATCGCCACAAGGAACATCTCATGTCCCGTGATGGAAAACACGATAGTCCTCTCGTAGTAATCTACCATTGCCCTATAACGCGCCAACCAATCCATGCCTAGGATGACGTCATAATCCTCCATATCCATCACTAGGAGATCCGCCGCTAGAATCAACCTCCCGACCATAATGTCCACACCCATACAAATTGAATGTATAAGGGACCCACTACCCATCGGTGACTCCACGCATATAAGATGAGTGTCGGCTATCGCTAAGAGGTTGGTTGCCCGTGCAAATCTAGTGGCAATAAACTAATGCGTCGCCCCCGTATCAAACAAAATATTACCCTCAAGTCCATGGATAGGAAACATACCGCGACTGCCGGCGGTGCTGGAGGTTCTGGCTGGAACGGAATGTCACGGACGTTGAACACACGCCCGTAGTGCATCTGGCCTGGCTGCGGGGCATGTACTGCTGTTGGGGCTACCGGAGCATGCTGCCCCTATTAGGCACCCTGATGTTGTGCCTTATCTTGTTGTGGGAAATTCCTACTCTTGTGACCCTGCTGGCCACAAGTGAAACACTGACCCTGAAACTGCCTCTGCCTCTGCCTTGGCCCTGTTGGCCCTGACGTTGGCCCTGTCGACCTTGGCCTTGCTTCCCTCCACCCTGGTTCCCTTGGCCTTGTCAGCCCTGAGGAACTGGCTACTGGGGGACCTGCTGGACCTGTCTGTCAAAGCGATGCCTCCCATGCTTAAACTTCTTGGCAGAGTTCCCCTGCCGGGAATCCTGCCCTAACTGGCTCACTGTTTGTTGATGTGGTGTGCTGTTGCTACCACTTCCATCCACTTTGCTCGGTTGTCTAGGCTCACCTCTCTTGTTTCCCTTCGCATGAAAACGATGATCCTGACAGTGTAGTAGAGTGGCATTAACGACATCCGTGTAAGTCACCAATGCCGGATTGTCGATCAAATGCTGTCTAATTCTCCAAGTCAAGCCATCCATAAATTTTGACTTCTTCCGCTCCTCATCGCTCACCTCATTTGGCACAAATTTAGCCAAACGGGTGAACTCCTCCTCATAATCAGCAACTGAGAAATCACCCTGAACCACCTCGCTGAATTTTTTCCTCATCTATGACTCTACCGCTGGTGGAGAATACTTGCGGTCAAACCGCACCCAAAACTCAGAAATTGTCATTGCGTCCCTTTCCTCAGTGGTAGTAACTGACTCCCACCACTGTAAGGCCGCTCCCGATAGACGAAAAGTAGCTAGCATCTGTTTCTGTACCTCGGTGCACTCTAGCATGCGCAAGTGGCGCTAGATATTTTTCTTCCAGTTACACGCCTCCACTACATTGGTACTACCCTGGAACTCAGGTGGATGCCCTTTCTGAAATGTCTCTTTGACTCGCTGCCAGGTAAATGTCCCTGCTGGGGCCTGTACTACTGGTGCCACGGGAGGTGGTACTTGGGGCTGAGGAAAATGGGCTGCCATTGCCCTCATTGTTGTCTCGAATGCCTGAGCTACTATCACTGCAACCTGAGTGGTGGAAATCAACTCGGGTGGGTGTGGTGGCAGCGGTACCTGTGGCTCCTGATGAGCCTCCCTCACCTCA
This sequence comes from Sambucus nigra, assembly GCA_949130495.1. Taxonomy (NCBI): domain Eukaryota; kingdom Viridiplantae; phylum Streptophyta; class Magnoliopsida; order Dipsacales; family Adoxaceae; genus Sambucus; species Sambucus nigra. The sequence continues at coordinate 467,955,289 of OX422214.1, read as the reverse complement.
TCCCTGGATCCAGCCCTCTCCACTCACTGTCTCCTCGGTGGCATCTGAAATTAGATCAAATTGTATAAGTACACAGTTTATACAAAATTTTAAGAGCAGATGTACGATATCCCAAAAGCGAAAAGTGAGTCAACAGTCCTAATAGTAGAGCTATAATACAATCAAAAGTTATGCGGAAACATAGTAAGTCGGACAGATCCTATGGATACTATAACCTGATTCTCTGATACCATCTGTGACACCCCGCCTAATTAAACCTTGGGTGATCAAGCCTTAATTTAATTTAAACAGGTTTCTTAAATGGTTCATTCTTAGCATCACTATCGAATTTTTTAAATTACTAACCACCTAAGTGAAATTAAGATAGTGCCAAATTTTATCTTCCTTAAATAGAAATAAACAACTCATGTGGAACGATACAATTCAATCAGTACTAAAACGATACGCATAAAACTGAATAAAACAAAGTCTTGCCGAAAACCACGGCCAAACAAACTAATTCAAACTCCAGAATTTGAATAACTGTAAAAGTAGAAACTGGACAAACATGTCCCAACTGAGAGTACTAAAACTGAGATCCTGCACTAGATCTTGAAAAAGAGAAGCGTCTAAACAATCCCTGCAACATCCACACGTGCTGCAACTCCCAAATCCCTGGAATGAAATCATGCTAGGTGTCTCTGTGGCTGTGCACCTAAAAGTTTTTAAAAGATTTTACATAGCAAGAGTTAGTACTCAAAAACATTTGAAAATATTTTGCAAGCAGTTATCACAATTGAGTTATCGATTACACATATTAAGACTTCACACATATATATATATGTATATATATATATATATATACACACACACACACATATTCTGGTTCGGGACTCTTTCATCTCAACACCAGTTTTAAGGTTTGGTTCGGCATTTTACATCGACCCCAAACATATAATAACTTTATGTTAATTCGGAATATCTCATCGACCTTAACATAATTAATTTAGGTATAATTCTTTTAACCCAAAAATTCATATAATTTAGTAGGTACACACCCAACCTATCAAATCATGCCCGTACGTAATATATTTTTACTTATATTTACCGTACTTATTAATTTACGATTTATTTCACTATCGCATTTATTCGAGTATTCACGCAACTCTAAGGGTCCTAATTACTCCTCCCTTAATTCAGTAGTTAAGCTATCTCTAACCTACTGGTATATTTTCGAAATTTGATTCTCACTCCTTTCGTAACTAAATTTTCACATTCCCGACACCCGAAAAAATCGGTTACCTACCCGTCGGTCCATTCCTCCAAATTTCACACTAAATCATTTATGAATAAATCTCCCGGTACACCTACTGGTATCTATTCAGTCCCTTCATAGGTAAAATGTCATCACTAAGGTTCCCATTAATTGATGGTAATTGAAAAGAAATTTTCACAAAATTCTCTAAAGCACAGACGGGGTCGATCGATCAATAGGATATGGTCGATCGATCGACTGCTCGATCGATCGACATTCAAGGGTCGATCGATCGATCGAGCAGTGACTGACCCAAATCGTCTTCTTCATGCGGGTTACGCCATTTTTGCTTAACCATCTCTCATGATAACTCACCATACTTGTAACTATTGATTTCTAATAATTCCTACATATTCTGGGATGATTACTAACGATTTAAAACAAGAA